>CM062812.1:166317156-167782323 GCA_031772625.1 Pinus tabuliformis
TTTCTCCCAAAAGTTCTCCACTAGAAACTGCTTAGAATCAGTCAAATCAGGATCATTTCAGCTGCTCCACTAGCCAAGTGCGTTGCATAGCACCCAGGTCCACTAGCTAGGTGCATTACAATGCACCTAAATCCACTACCAGGGTTGCATTGAGCGGGAATGACAAGTGGCAAGTCATTCCATGAGGTGGAGAGACAATGGAAGCTTCCAGAATCTTCTCTAATGACACTTGCCTCACTGAATTCGACCAAGGATGAGTAAGAGGCTCTCAGTCTCCAAGTGGAAGCAAGAACTGACAGAGAGAAGACACTAGTCAAATCATAAGCTGACTCATACTCCTTGCATACATCTATATATGGATCCCTCATCCCAGAGATCCAGAGGCTGGAATTTTGTACATTGCAGAGAATTGTTGTTGGTTTTGAGATAGATATCAGAGTATTGGGTGATTTATGCTTTGTTGGAGGTGAAGAGGGGATTCTTTGCTGGGAGGTTGATGATGGATCAGGAATCATCGGTTGTAACTCCTCCTGGATCTTCTTGTTATATCAATAAAACTATTTGAGTTTCTCCTACATGCTTGTGTATCATTGATGTTTGTTACACTTGTATGTTTAGCTTAAATCTGATCCTAAGCTTTTTATGAATATAAACCCATGTCTTTGTATAGTTTCCTTCTTCTGTGATCTTGCAGGTACTTGGTGAAGCTGGGCAAGTAAGGGAGCAGGTAGCTGGAAGCTGTCAAAGAGGAGAGAGATTGGATCAAAGGACTAGCGCAAGACACAGGTTGGTTCATCCTATTTCTCTTTGTTTATAGTTCATAAAGAAGAATACAAAAGTAGTTTTCTTTGTTTGTTTCTAAGGTCACTGTCACACCTTAGTGGGATAGGGTCATTCTGAATAGACACTTTTCCCATTAACAAAATGGCGACTCCACTGGGGACGATTGTCTAGTTAGTTTGTTTGTGTTTCCCTGTTGTTTGTTTCATAAACTTAGAAGTAGCAAATCGAACTGCATTTGCCATTAACAAATGCAAAGTAGAAATCTGCTGCTTCAATCCATTCACTGGATCTGTTTATGATTTGAACAGCTGATTCACAAATGATCTGATTGCCCTTTGTGATAGCTCTTAGACCTTCTTTAAATCTACCCTCTGATTGTGCATTACTGATTGCTTTTACTCGGCCAAAAACCATAGATTAAACTGCAAACCATGACCCAGAACCCGGATAGAATTCTCGTTTCTGCCCCAGCACAGGTACTGTGAAGAGTTCCTGCATTTCAGCGCAGTTCCCGAGAGGGCAACCTGCGTTGCAATCCAGTTTCTCTGTGTAACAGGTGCACTGATCAACCTAGCCTTGTGCAGCTGAGGTTCTTTGCTTCACTTTTTTTAGTTTTGTCTCTGATTTTTGCAGCCTGTGATCAGTGTATGTGTCTGTTTAAAAACCCCTTTTCCTTGTTGTAATTCTACCTCAGTTGTATAAAAGAAACTGTAGATGTTTTTGTGTGTTTGTTACGTCATTTACAGTTTTCCATTGCAAAAGTAGAATAGTCGTGCTGTCGTCCTTTGATTTAGATCTGTCGCAAGTGTCGATTTTGATCATAGGAGAAAGTTCATTTGCTGTTGACAGATGATTATGCTTTTACTTTTGCCTTTGGCTTGAATTTGTGACTTTCTAGTGTCGAAACGAGTATTTATTTCAAAATCATAAAGTGTCGTAATCGTCTCTACCTTTTGATTTCGAAAAGAAGCTTGTTTGTGTTTGTCACTTGAAAGCAAATTCAAATTTGTACAACAACTTTCTTTTTAGGCATCAATATTAAGAAAGTGAAAAAAAAACACATGCATGTGCATTTGCATATTGGCAATCTATTTGGCTTGATTTAGGAAAAGTGCATTTACAGTGTGCTCTTTGCTCTTTGCGAAAAGATTGCGTCTTTCTTTTCCCTTGTAGCTAGGATTTTCATTGCTGAAAAGAGATAAAAGTTTGTTTATCATCTTTAGATTGCATTTTAGGAATTACATCTACATCTCGTGGTGATCCCAAAAGGCAAACTTCATAAGAAAGATCAACTTAAAATAAACTCAATGAACTTAACAACGCTTTGGAACTTAACGCACAACATTTAGAGGTCTAGGCTAGAGACATATTCCGGTGTCGTAAAGCCTGGTAACTGTTGTCCTCACTGATGGTTAGGTGATTCCTCCACTTTGAGACGATAAGTGACAGTATGGACTTGTGCTCCCACGTACTGTCGAGTATATATTGGGAGACCCCTATAGGCTTAAAACCTTTTATCCATAGGAAGCCGTGTCGGTCGCCCTACTGATCACAATGCACCGAACACAGCATTCGGGACGATTGACTGCCATACCGTAAAAGGTATTCTGCAGTTTTGTGATTGGTTTGGTACTCCCTCTACCTAGACCTCCAGAGCAGTCCCTTTTGTTCCTTTTCAGACTCCTTAACGGAAAAGGTCCATCTGAGCACTTGTCACTTCAGGCTCATTAAAAATCGAAGGAGACTAGAGTCATCTTTTGTTTTTTCTCGACTCTTAAAAACTAAAAAAACAAGTTGTGTCAAAAGCATCTAAAATTCATTTAATACGGAAACATACTTTCCCTTTTATTTTAGTTGATCGAGTAATCCGCAATCGTGGAAGAAAGTCAATTGAAACCCCGTCGTTCGCGGAGGCTTACGAGTCAACCGTCTTTGTCTCCGGAAGCGAAACCAGTACAGACAAAGCGAACTCGTTTAACTGGATCCAAGTCTCCTATCAAAGTTAGAACAAGTGTTCCAATGACATCAGAGACTCCGGTTACTCCAAACATTTCTGGAATCCCTGCCTCAACAGAAGAAGTTCAACAGCCACAGAAGGACAGTGGTACTGATCCTAGTTTGAGAATAAACACTTGTGTTACTGAACCAGTTCCATCTATAACCGGTTCAGAGAGTCTTACTCTTCAAACATCTGTCGCTACTTCTTCGGCACCAGAAATATTTTACGGACCTGACGGTCTTCCCCTTCCACCTGGTCTAATTGCAATAGAAGAAATTGTAGAAGATCCTCAAACAAGTACTCCAACGCACTTTGGAGTCGGGATCACTCTATATCCTTCGACATCAAAAGTTAGTCTACCACCAGCAGAAGTCCCTGTAGAATCACTAGGTAATCTTTTGGATAGACTACAAATGTCTGAACAACCGTCAACATCTAGGACTGTGTCTTCTGACACAGCGACGGCAGAACTCCCTGCTGTCACTCCGACAATGTTCGCCGGCATACCATCTGTCCCGACTAGCTCACAACCGCTAGAAGGAGCCCACCCAGGGGCTATTTCGACAGTCTGGTCCGTTCCTGTTTGTTCATCCGGAATAATATCCGGAAACTCTTATGTTGAGTCTCGACAAATTGATCCATTTGGAGGTCAATTTGGGCAGTCCGGTCCCCAAGGGCAAACAATTCCCTTGAGTTCTGGATTACCACCGTATGGGGGGCAGTATGCCCTTTCATTATCCCCTCTGGGAGGATATCCATACGGGAGTTCACAACAACATTCAGGTTATACTGGAATTACCTCAAGTGGTTGGGTACCTATACTACCTCAACAACCAAGAGTTGTGTATTCAATGCAACAATGCATACCTATGTCGAACATCCCGACTACGCCAGCTATTGTGATAGTGTCGCAAGTTCAAGCGCTGCCTGTTATATGTCAACCTTAGGTTTCTCAGGTTGTAATGCAACAGCCCCTTGACCCTGCGACTCAACCACAATCGCCAACTAGTGGGGTGACACAGGTCCAGATGGGTACAATTACCCCTCACCTTGGTCAAACGGTTAATATCGGGCAACAGCACATGGCTTCACAACCGTGGCTGGTGCAATACCAACAACCACAATTCCAACAAGTATACCAAGGATCTGAGCAGCAGATCTTTGCGAACAGTGGACAACCGTACATTCAAAACGGTCAAAATCAACCATTCTATAATGGTCAAGTCCACCAACCTTACCAAACATACCAGCATCAAATGCGTTATGCCGGTATGCAAAGACCAACTGCTCAGGCGATTCCATCGTATCCTGGGTATGCGTCACCTAACCTGAATCAACAGTTACCATTCGTGGCAACTTTAGAGTTACCTGATTTAAACCGGTTAACAAACGATCCAATTGCTTACGCCCCTTGGTGGCCAGCGATTCTGCATAAACTTCCATCAGATATTCCTAAATTTAATGGAAATCCGGGTGAAGACCCATCAAATCATGTGATGACCTTTCATCTATGGTGTTCATCAAACACCCTAAATGATGATTCCATAAGACTTCGCCTTTTTCAGAGGACGTTAATGGGTCCAGCAGCAAAATGGTACATTGAATTGCCTAGAGCTTCGTTCGACAACTTCAGCACCTTAGCCACAACCTTTTTAACCCATTTTCAATTACCAATAAGGTATGAAACGGGAACAGAACTGCTTACCAACTTCAAACAGACAACGGCCACTCACATATCTGATCATATACATGAGTGGCGATGTCGTCGTAGGATGGTAAAAACGTACATTCCCGATCAGCTATTAGCTGAATGGTTTATCAAGTCATTACTGCCTTCCATCACGGAAGATGTGGCAAAGGGGGGAGTCGTAACGGAAGAGCAAGTGATCGCTCGTGCACAATATCTGGACTTGATTTACACTCAGTCTGGCACGCTCTACGACAAAATACCTGACGCCCCTAGACCAGAATTCTCAATTCCTCCTCCTCCTAAATCGAACAATGACTCTCATGCCGACGATGGCGTGATTGGCACAACAGACACGAAATCGACAAAGGCTACATCCAAGAAGGCCCGTAAGATTTCAGGTCAAAATGCAAAAGACGAACTTCTTGCTTCGGAAGTAAATGCCGTGTCGACAGATAAAGGCAAAGAAACCAAACAACTAGGAAGCAAGAAGAAAGGCAAAGGGAAGAAGAAGAAACAAGATGAGTCATCTCCTGAAAAATCTTCTTCAAACCCTCCTGGAAATAGGAAACCCCCTGCAGGGTGTCATATATGCGATGAGGATCATTGGACGAAAGAATGTCCATACAAAGCTGAGCTTAAGAGATTCTTTAAAAGTTCGAAAACCTCAGCAGTGTTGACTGATCCGTTTCCAAACCCGGGAACCAAACTGGTTGCTAATCAAAATGCTTCCCGATCCCAAGTGCTTATGTTGTCTATCTCAAAGCAGCAAAATGATGCTTTGACAAGGAATAAAGATTATGGGAATCCACAGCTGTCAAATAACAAGGCTAATGAACAACCTAGTAGTTCGACAACAAATTTGACCGAAGTTATGCCACCCATCATTCCTGAACCAATGATAAAGCCGCCAAAGGGAGTAGTATGCAAATCGACATTTAATCCTCGTGCAAAAATAGCACAGAATTATAATATAATAGAGGACCTGGCCCAATCGTCGTCCGCTATGTCGACACTCGAGGTACCGCAAAATTGCCTCTCCCAAGAGCAAGCTTTATTATCAACAATAGGTGGGATTGACCCAATGGATTCCAATCTTTTGGCCTTTGATCATAAAGGATATGACCCTCAGTTACCAGCTCAACTAGCTTTCCTTATTCAAGTGAAATTCCTCAACAAAACCGTTCATCGAACAATTATTGATGAGGGGGCATCTACTTGCATTATGTCGATGAGTTGCTGGAAAACTTTAGGATCTCCAACCTTGTCGCGATCTTCGATGACATTAAAAGCATTCGACGGAAGGACATATACCCCATATGGTATCCTAAGTAACTTGAAAGTTGAACTAGGAGGGAAAACAGTAGAAATTGATGTTGAAGTAATCGATGGAAACCTTGATTACAACATCCTAGTGGGAAGGCCCTAGATATATGCCATGGCCGCAGTTGTGTCGACCTACTTCAGGAAGATTGCATTTCCCTTCCAAGGAGGAATTACAATCGTCGACCAACAAACATTTCTCCCCAACAGTTCACAAGTTACGGGAAGCATTCCAATGATCCTTGGAAGCAATCATTCACTCCAAAATATCGGAGTAGGTCTCCTAAAAGACCCTGCCTTAATGGGTACTTTTGCCCTACCGCCTCCGAGTAATCTGGCGGAAGTGGCCACAGTGGAATATGAAATCTTCTATATCTAATGGATTTGGATTCCGAGGACGATTCTTATCTCGTGTCAACCTCGTTAAAAAATGAAACAAGGAGTCATGAGGATAGTTCTTTTACTGTGTCAACCTCATTAAAAAATGAAACAAATCCCCTTTCCAAATCTCAAAGGTAAACCTTCATTCCAACCACTGAGTTGAATGCAATGAAGCTTGGGGGGCATGCACCTCGATTTGCATTATTATGCTGGGGGCATGCAAACTTATCACGAGCAGTGTTACTGCGGGGTTCAAGCTCGTTAAAAAATAAACCCGCCACGAGCAGTGTTACTGCGGGGTTCAAGCTCGTTAAAAAATAAACCCGCCTCGAGCAGTTTTAGCACATAGTTCAAGCTCGTTAAAAAATAAACATAAGACATGAGCAAATGTTTCCACCCGCGTTTAAGCTCGTTAAAAAATGAACTATTCCCCGGTAAATAACCACCGTGAATGAAGCATTTCAGCCATTAAAGCCTTGGTCGTGTTTGCACCGTCACCTCCACTTTTCCATTGGCCGATCATTCACCTCCATTTGATTGTTTACCCATTTTGAGGAACAGCTGCGAAGAGTGATTTCACGAGTGATTTCACTAGCCATCCTTGTGACACTGCCGTGATTGGAAAATTCCAAACCTTACCTGGAATCAGCTGCTACCCATTTTATCACTCGTTCCTCAAAAGAAAAGTCTTCTTTAAGCTCCTTTCAACTGACTCGTAAAATATCAAAAGATTGCCGAGTTTTGGCCTTCCAGCTCGTTAAAGCGACCGGAAGTGCTATCCCTCCTCTAGATTTTAATCTTTTTGGACCTGAGGGATTATTGCACAAAAAGATCGAGCGCTTGTTTTGTTCGGCTCGTTAAAGCTAATCGAAAATTCATCCCTTCTGTATTGTTTTATACTTTTTCGGATTTAAGGGATTACATGACGAAAAAGGAATTTTGGAGTTACCTTTACGTACCTTTTAAGACTCTCTAAAAATGAAAAGGACCGAGTTATCTTTGTCGTTAGACTCGTTAAAAAGATTAATAGCGACAAACTTGTCTTTAGACGAGAACGAGTTTCACTATCGCTAGGCTCGTTAAAACATAGCGATGGGTTTTCCCGAAGGGCAAATTATAGAAAAAGCATATGTTATCCTCCTCAAGCTTGACAAAAATAAAGAGGTACTGGTCAGCAGTGACTGGGGAAAAATTGGGAAGAAAACTCAAAGAATCTTTATTGGTAGCAAGTCGCTCTTGAACATGACACTTCCACTCTGTGCCCGAGTCGGGTTGGGTTGTTTCATTCGCTGGTCACATCACCATGGTCATGCCATTACATCCACATTTGGGGTAAATGCTACCAATCCATCACATAAGTGTCGCCGACATGTTCAAGAGAAGTCATCCAGAGAAGTCACCTGTGTCCCATCCACTACCATACATTATACTTCATTCTTTCATGACCGCCATCCTGAACCATATATCATCAGATCGTTTTCACCTCCATCAAAATCATTTGCTCCGTTCCGTGTCATTGATGTGGGATTCATTAAGGCCCTCCTTTGACGGATCGCTTCTTGTCGACATCAGCTCATTATCCAAGAAGTTGATCTAGGAACACCCCATTCAGTAATTTGAAGCTTGCATGCCTCAATGGCAAGTTTCTCACTTTCGGTGACAGGTATACATCAATGACCTTCTACCGAAAGATTTTGCGTGGTGTTCGACGCCAAGTCCTTTATTCACACCACGTGAATTTTACTGCAGTACCTTGAGGGTCATTATCATTATCGGTGATTCCTCTCGCGCTTGTTAACAGTTTACATCATTGACTGGTAATCAAGCGATGTCTTTCCATGTTCGACTTCAAAACATTTATCACATGGATCAACTTGTACTTCGAGTGAAGATCGGATGAGATTGAAGACCCTGGATCTAGTTTCATCCATCTGGGCTGCGATATATATTCAGGAAAATAAAGACATTGAAATGTACAGCATTGCAGCACAGATAATCATCCTACCAAAAGGATGATGACTCTATCAGAATCATCAGTCTACCATCAGACGATTGTTTGTCCTATGTACATGAAAATGAATTTATAAAGCTGAGCATGGGAATGCCCGCCTCAGCTAGATCATGAAAACAGTATGAAGATACTGTATTGTATTGTATCTTATTACAGGTCTCCTCCCAGCATTGAAAGAACTTCGGATCCTCCTAATAAAGCATTTCACCCGATAAATGGCCTCATACTTTAGGGGGCAACTGTTATAGACATTTTTGTGCCTTACAGCTCTAAGCATGAAATGTCCATAAACCAAAGGCTCCTAAGTCCCTAAAAGTTTTGTTCTAACTCCTAAAGGAACAAGGTCAACAAATTACAGCTTCTCCCAGAAGTTCTCCACCAGAAACTGCTCAGAATCAGTCAAATCAGGATCATTTCAGCTGCTCCACTAGCCAAGTGCATTGCATAGCACCCAGGTCCACTAGCTAGGTGCGTTGCAATGCACCTAAATGCACTACCAGGGTGCGTTGAGCGAGAAATGACAAGTGCCAGAGTCATTCCACGAGGTGGAGAGACAATGGAAGCTTCCATAATCTTCTCCAATGACACTTGCCTCACTGAATTCGACCAAGGATGAGTAAGAGGCTCTCAGTCTCCAAGTGGAAGCAAGAACTGACAGAGAGAAGACACTAGTCAAATCATAAGTTGACTCATACTCCTTGCATACATCTATATATGGATCCCTCATCCCAGAGATCCAGAGGCTGGAATTTTGTACATTGCAGAGAATTGTTGTTGGTTTTGAGATAGATATCAGAGTATTAGGTGATTTATGCTTTGTTGGAGGTGAAGAGGGGCTTCTTTGCTGGGAGGTTGATGCTGGATCAGGAATCATTGGTTGTAACTCCTCCTGGATCTTCTTGTTATATCAATAAAACTATTTGAGTTTCTCCTACATGCTTGTGTATCATTGATGTTTGTTACACTTGTATGTTTAGCTTAAATCTGATCCTAAGCTTTTTATGAATATAAACCCATGTCTTTGTATAGTTTCCTTCTTCTATGATCTTACAGGTACTTGGTGAAGCTGGGCAAGTAAGGGAGCAGGTAGCTGGAAGTTGTCAAAGAGGAGAGAGATTGGATCAAAGGACTAGCGCAAGACACAGGTTGGTTCATCCTATTTCTATTTGTTTATAGTTCATAAAGAAGAATACAAAATTAGTTTTCTCTGTTTGTTTCTAAGGTCACTGTCACACCTTAGTGGGACAGGGTCGTTCTGAATAGACACTTTTCCCGTTAACAATAATTGGATCATACAATAGAGGTTTACTGCCAAATCCAAAAGATCGAAGAAGATGAGGTGAAAGTCCAACTAGCATCTCTTTGGATAAGTGGCACTACTCTCATTTGGTGGGAGAGCAAGTTACAGAAGGGCAGAACAAAGTTAGGTAACCCTCTGTCCTCTTGGTCTAGTTTCATTTCTGCATTAAAGGACCAATTCTACCCTTTGGGTTAAAAGCAAAAGGAACTTGTGTACTGGAAATATTTAAGGCAAGGTAAGGGCCAGAATGTACAAAGCTTTAGAGAAGAATTTTGGAAATAAGCACTGAATTTGGGCATCTAATTAAATGCACCTGACACTGTAACTAAGTATATAGGTGCACTACATAGTTTCATCAAACACTCGTTATTATTGTTCAAGCCTGCTATAATTGATATGGCCGGCGTTAAAGATATTCATCTTGAAATCTGAGGAAAGAATGGTCAAGATGAACAAACCAAGAAGATGTCATTCAAACCTCAGAATGAAAAATTCCAAAAGAAAGGAAAAGGGAAGGATAAGAAGACTTTCACATCAAAAAAAGGGGATGGAGCAACATCGTCTTGCAATCATTGCAAGAAACATGACCATGACAAGGACCACTGCTGGAAGCTGCATCTGGAGTTGAGACCGAAGAGATTCAGTGGAAAAGGGAAGCAGAAGATAGTGGCAACAACACAGGACCTCGGATCGGATTCTGTTGATCAGACATTGATCACAGTCATGGGCGAAAAAAGTACTATTTCTATTAATGATAGTTCTGATTCGGTTGCAAGCACTAGTTATTTGAATGAGCCTATAAGTCATGAGCGAAAGAGAATTGAGTTATTCCACATTAGAGTTGTCATAAAGAATACAAAGGTGGAAACTCTGTTTGATTCAGGTTCCCAAGCAAACTTAATCTCATAATCCTTATTGAAAAGGTTAGGCCTTGAAACTAAACCTCATCTAAGTCCATACCCGCTTGGTTGCATAAGAGATAAAGCCAAATTGCAGGTCACCAAGCAGTGTAGGGCTAGATTTGTAATTTCTTCTAAATTAGTTAATGAGGTAAAGTTAGATGTAGTACCTTTGGACATTTGTGGAATCATCTTTGGAAGCCCATATCTATATGACAGAAAGGCCATTTTATTTCGGCATGAAAACAAATAACACCTCACAAAGGATGGGGTAGAGTATACAATTAGATCTCATCATACAAAAGTTAGTGCTAGCCTTGTTAGTACAGGACAGATTAAAAGACTGGTTAATTCTAGTAAATGGTTCATGCTCATTGTAGTTAGGGAGAAAGAAGCCAAGACGACTGACACTTTCAAAGGTTGTGATCCTGATCATAGGAAGGAATTATTTGAAATTGTTTCTGAATATGATTAATTATTTCAGGAATCGAGAGGATTGCCCCCTAAACGGGAAATACAACATGAGATCCATTTGCAACATGATGCTCCTTTACCAAATGTTGGCATTTACAAGATGACTTATATCAAGATGGAGGAGATCAAGAAACAGGTGCAGGAACTGTTAAATCAGGGAGTCATCAAACAAATTTCTCCTCCTTGTGGCTCACTGATCATCTTGGTGCCCAGGAAAGACAACACATGGAGAATGTGCATAGATTATAGGGCACTGAACAAGATCACGGTGAAGAATCGATAGCATGTCCCACACATTGATGAATTGTTAGATCAATTGAAAAATGTTGTTTATTTTATGAAGATGGATTTATGTAGTGGTTATCACCAGGTTAGAATTGCGTAGAAGGATGTCTAGAAAACTGCGTTCAAAACCAAGTAGGGGTTGTTCGAATGGATGGTGATGACATTCGGACTGTACAATGCTCCAACCACATTTATGAGGGTAATGAATGATTTATTTAGGCCTTTTCTTGATCATTTTTTTCTTGTGTATCTAGACGATATTCTTTTGTGCATTAGGACATGGGAGGAACATATGTGTCACATAAAGAAAGTGCTTGATGTTCTTAATAATGAAAAACTATATTTAAAACTGTTAAAGTGTGAGTTTGGGAAGACTTCCCTGATTTATTTAGGCTATATTGTCGGTAATAGACAATTAAGGATAGATCCCTCTAAAGTGGAGGTAATAATGAATTGGCCTAAGCCCATGAATGTTCTAGAAGTCTGAAGTTTTCTTGGCATAGTGCAATATTGGAGAAAGTTCATTGTGAACTTCTCTGTTATCGCAACCCCCTTGCACACGCCTTGACTAGTGTGAAGCAGGCCTTTCAGTGGGGAGGAAAACAACAAAAATCCTTCGACACATTGAAAGAGAAGATCAACACAGCACTACTGCTAGCCTTACCAGACCTTCAGCAACCTTTCAAAATTGAAACAGAAGCCAGTGAATATGACATGGGCGTTGTACTAATCCAACAAAGAAAGCTTGTATGTTACCATTCGGAAACTTTATCCTAGGCTGTTTTGAATTATCCTACGTATGACAAGGCATTGTACAACTTGGTCTAGAGTGTAAAGAAGTGGAAACACTTTATGATTGGCAGGGAGACCATCATCCACACGGATCATCAACCCTTGCAGTATCTTTAGTCACAGACCAAGCTTCAGCAAGCCCGTCACTTCAAATGGATTAGATTCCTCCAATGGTTTCATTTGGTAATAAGATATAAGAAGGGTGCCAACAACAAAGTAGCATGTATGCTTCATCGTCGTCCTATTTCGCATCTTCAGTTTTGCAAAATGTTTCTTTGTCATTAGAAAGTTATGTTGAACAATATGCTAACAATAGTGATTTTAAGGAAATCTATGCAAAATTGACTCGTGGATCGTAGGTGGAAAATTATTATTTGTAGGGAAATTTATTGTACCACCTTGGCAAACTATACATATCCAACAATGAAAGGGTTCATGTAATCCGAGAGGCTCATACCTCTCTGGTGTTTGGCCATTTTCAAATTGAGAAAACTTTATGTCATTTGTAGAGGTTTTGTTTTTGGCCTCATATGAAAAACATTGTGACTTTCTTTGTAAAGGGTTGTGTGTTGTGTTCTATTTCAAAGCCCTCTAATATAAAACTTGGGCTCTACACACCACTCCCTATTCCGAGTCGACCATGGGAAAGTGTGTCCATGGACTTTGTAGGAAGTTTTCCTATGTCTAGGAATGATCACGACTATTTGTATGTCGTTGTGGATAGGTTTAGTAAAATGTGTATTTTAATGGCTTGTAAAAAGCATGTCACTACTGAGCAGACTGCGTTTCTTTTCTTTCAGGATGTTTGGGTTCATTTTGGTTTGCCCACATCTATTGTGTCATATCGAGACTCTCTCTTTCTTGGGAATTTTTGGACCAACTTGTGGAGAATGATGGACACCAAGATGAAAAGAAGTACGACATTTCATCTATAGACCGATGGAAAGACAAAGGTTATCAACCACACTGTGGTACACTTGTTGCGAGGCTATTGTGGGAAAGTTCCCAAGTTTTGGGATGAACAACTTCCTTATGCGCAACATGCATACAATCGAACAACGCATTCATCTAAACAAAGCTCACCATTTGAGAAATGTTTTGGCTATCTACCTAGAGATCCCTTGGACATGGTCTTTAGGAAAGAGGAAAATGGAAATGGATGAGATGATAGGGACAAAGCATGAAAGTGCATTTAGCAGATACAAGTGATTCATCATGCAGTGTAGAAGCAATTGAAGAAGATTCAAGCTTAGTATAAACCTCGACATGATAAGTGTTGGGCCTTGAAATTGTCATTCACTTCCATTACATTTTCACTTATATTTCCATATTGTCACCTTCACTCCACCTCTATTTCATTGCATTTACCTCTGTTTCATTACATTTACCTTACCATTACCATTATTGGGTCATATTTATGCTTTTCCAAACTTTATTAATTCTTAGCATTTTTAAGTGAATTTATGTTTACAAATTAGAAAATAATGTGCATATGCTTATACCTAACAAGTGGGATGAGATTGTTGACATGTGTAGGTCAAAAGGAAGCTTCTAAAATACCCTTATGTGGCCTCCCAAAACCAAATTCGAATTTGAGTGGAGAAGATCATGGGATCATGAGGATATGTGTCTTATCATTTCCTATTTGTATTGAAATGCTAAGAAGACATGTATCTTATCATTTTTTATTTTGATTGTAACTCTATAGATATATGGAGAGATTCATGGACTCTCATTAATGAGATAACTTCTCATCTTTTTGTATAAATAGTGAAGTTTTATCCTATCATTTTAGATGTGAAAAGTTTGGGGAATGCTCTTGTTTTGAATATAGAATTTGGATTTGGCACCATGCTCATGAGTGATGTTCACTTTGATTTGGTTATGCTTCTATTTGGAGCCTCTCAACTTTCCATCCCTCATGCTTTTGTATTGGCCATATATAATGTGTGAGATTTATTGTTTTTCATAGATTAAGATTTATTGATTTCATAGATTAATATTTATTTCTTTCATATCTTTTCTTGTGTGAGAGGTTAAGAGTGATTGTTTTTATTTGCTTTCATATCTAGAAATTAAGAGTGATTTATTTTGTTTTCATTTCATATCATGTGGTTTTGATTGTTCATTTCATAGGATCCTCATTTGATAATGCACACATGATCCCTTAGAGTAGATTTCATTTCATGCAATTTCATTTCTGAAAGTGTGGTAGATTAAGATTTCAATTCCTTCAAGTGTGGTAGATTAACACTTCAATTCCTACAAGTGTGGTAGATCAAAATTTCAATTCCTGCAAGTGTGATATATTAAGATTTTGTAGTTAGATTGATCTAAATTGGAAGTTAATTTCTAACATATATAGTGCACGCATGCTTCGCAGTTTTACGAACCCCCCCCCCCCCCCCCCAGTTGACAATTAAATGATAGGTAATTAATTTGCCTCAACATTTTGGTGTCATTGCCAAGGAAGTGTGCATAGAAACTAGCTTTTAGTTTAGAGTGTATTTTATTTGTTTTTTTTTACCAACTATTTATGGACAAAGGGTCTAGAATGCAACCCAAAGACTACATTGAGGAATGATATCAAAAAGCGGTTACGCCACAATATTCATCAATTCTTAAAGAGATCCTTGTGGCAAATCGAAAGGTCGAGTCGATTTTGCATATCCTTACAAACAATCAGGTACATTTTTCAAGTTTGGATATGAGAATTTCAAAAATTCTAATCCGTAAATGGCTTCATTGGAAGCATGATTATACTTTAAAAAGAATAAAAAATTAGATAGATAGGAAAAATAAAAAATAAAATAAATTTTTATAGTTTTTAGGATAAATTTGATGTTTTATGGTGCAGTAAGAACCACCCATCTACTAACCCTTGGTAGGAAAGATTTGCAATAAAACAAATGATTGAGAACAAGGAGCACAAGCGAAGATCACGAATGATAATTTAAGGTATGAGATCAATCATTTTCATTTTATTTTTGCAAAATTTACAGAGGAATCGATTGATAAAATCTTGACTATGCTAAAAAAAAAAAAAAAAAAAAAAAAAATCTCAAGTATGCTCTCCTCCTGCACTTCGTGTGACCTGGAGGATCAGAAAAAGAAATTGTTTTGTTAGTATATCATAAAAATTATTTAGCTACAGAATGCAATTTTGCAGCTAATTTCTGTTTTCATGATTTGATTTAATTCAATTTGATTTTTCAATAAACTTTAAAAAAACAAAAAACAAAAAATTAACAAAACACATAAAACGAATAAAATAAAAAAACAACCAAACGTAAACAACAACCACACAGCTCTTCAAATCCTTCAATACCAGCTGCATGTATGGTGACTGCAAATCTGTTGTTAGACTCCAATTTAATTTGTGCCTTTGTAGCAGCGTTAAACACCAGGAGTTCTGGGAAAGGCGGTCAATTGGGGGTTATGATTTGAAAGTCAAAACCTCTAAAGAATGCTACAAGACATGCAAATCCAAGTGAAAAAATCCTTAACTCTGCAACGCAAGAGTTTCTGTGAGATTACAAAAATGATGCAGTTAGATTTCTTCAAAGCGTTGTCTCATCTTTTATCTCATTCTAGATTTTGATTCCCCCATAATTTTCCATAGGATGATTAATATAGTTAGATCTTCCTTTTTCCTTTGCTAGAAGACATCCATGCAGCCACAAGCCCAACCTTCAAAACCCGCAAAATAAAAAATGACCGGAACATTTCTAGAAAATGCAATAGCATAAACACACAATTTTAAAACGCAAATTCTGAGCAAACCGAGGCAAATTAGACAAAACTGAGACATGGGTTTTCGTTGAAACGGGGGTAATTAGGTAACTTGGGAGCAATTATTTGGATTTTACAAATGTTTAGGAGAAATCCGAAATTCATTTTTGCAGAAAACATAATTTCCAGAAAGCATAACTGTCTTGACACCCAATTTTAAAACGAATTTTCTGAGCAAACTAGGGCGAATCTAAAAAAACTGGGAGATGGGTTTTTTCTAGAATGAGATGAGTTTAATAACCATGAAACCATTTCCTTGCATTCATAACCCTTCGGGAGAAAATTGCAGTTCTTCAGGACCTTGTTTGGTGACTGCGTGAAGGAAAAATGAATTAAAAGACAAAAACGGGATTTGCTGGCAGTGAAGGAGATCTCTACGGCCAACAGTCCAAATGGAACAGCAATAATTTTCAAAAATTGAATGAAAGAAATCATTTTATTTGTGAAAAAAAAAATTATAATATATAAAAAAATATGAGATGATTAATACATATGCAATCAATTTATTGAAGCAATTTATAAAGCGAAAAATACTTGCAAAATTTGATTGAAATTTTTACTTTTTGTGTACAAGTACTTTTTCATATTTTTGTCGCTTCAAATATTTTTGACATGTTATTTTTGTAGCACAACTGATGATTCAATAATGGCTTGCAAAACAATTGGAAAATTATTTAAATCATTTATGAACATTTGGCATTAATATTGTTGATGTGTATTTTTCTATGAAGTTTTAACTTGCAGAGCACAACAAATCTTTGTGATGCCAATTGTTTTACTAAGCACAGTGCATGAAGTCATTTGAGAACAGGGAGTTAATTTAATTTTCATGGTTTTTTCTTAAAAATGGATTGTTATCGATATCATGAATTAGACTGAATATAACACTTTTTGATTTTCCTTAGTCTGTTTCATTTGACATTTTGTGTAAGAATCAGAAAGGAACTGATCATTTCTTTTTGAACACACTTATGTTCTTTATGTCAAGTTTTTTTTGCAGGTTTGGGATGATCGAATGATCATTGAAGAAAACTAATTGTGCGCACAATTGGTCTTCAAAGGACTGATTCCATGAGAAACATAAGAACAAGTCCATGTCCATATCCATCAAAACCATTACCTTTCCTCCCTTTTGAATTATAAATCCAACCAAGCAATTCAAAGCAAGCCACAGTCATTTTTCCCAACAAGAGTCAGTTGTTCATTTTCCTTTATTCACATACACTTTCTGCCTGACCCACAAATAAAAGTAAGAAGCTCACTTACATGCTTATTGCCCATTGTCATTATTATTTTCCATTGTCATCTTCCATTTTCATTTTTCCTTTCCTATCCTTTTTCATTTCGCAAATAAACCTTGCTTCAATGCAAATTATTCAGTGCACAGTCCTTTGAGTCTAAAATCCTTTCAAAAACACCTTGAGGCTTATATGCTTTAATGGCAAGTCCTCATGCCGATGAACAATGGGAATACATCAATGTCCCTTGTTCATCGGATCTTCTACTCAACAACAACAAAATTATTTGTACTTAGCAAGATGTGTTTGGGCATCTTGAATCTCATTGTCATCAATGGTGAGAGTTTTCGTGTTGACTATTGGCATCCATTAATGGCCACTAAGACAACAATTTCCTACTATGTTCAACATCAAAACATTTATTCACATAGCAGGAATTGTTCCAATGAGTTTTGAAGACATGAAGATTATCATTTTCAACATTTTGGAGCAAATGTAGAAGATATGCAGCTATAGAACCAAATGGTAGTTGTGGAATCAAACAGCAGCTACAGAATCAGATGACAGTTGTAGAATCAAACAACGGCTGCGGAATCAGATGGAAATAATAGAATTAGCACTATTCCACAGCAGATTCAGCAAGTTGTAATAAAAGCAAATAAAAAGTCATCTTGACTCTTTTCTCCATGACTTGTCCAGCCAATTGAAGAAGATTAAGATCAGAATTTTGCAGCCACCACACATGCATCTCATCCATTTCTAATGGGTAAGTTAAAGTATGTAATTTTCTAAATTTTTACCTTAAAATTCCTTGAAAAGCTAGAATGATAATTTTTGGAAAAAACATTTCTCTTCCTCATCTCATAAAATTGCCAATATCATCAGTTGCGGGGATACATTCACATTCATATTTTGCCATATTCATTTCACATTCAAAAGACCACATACTTTCAAAAGATGTTGAAACTGTGGATTCTCCAATCAATAAAAATGACACAAGCCACAGATCTCTAAAATCCAACTATTACATTATTTTTATGAGCATACAAAGGCTTGTCAAAAGTACTAAAAAGATAATTGGATACAAACACAATCATGGTTGTCACACAAGAACCAACTATGATGCAATCCAATAAAGATATACTTTGCAACAATAATCAAATTATCATTATGCAAAGTTCAAAGATAAAAAATGAATGCAACAACAAAATATGGTTGTAACACAAGAACCAACCATGTTGCAATTCAACTAAAAGTTTTTGCAGAAGTATGAAGTTATCAAATGATATCATGCAAAGTTAAGCCAAAGCTCAAGGATCAAAAAGAATTAATGTAATAGATTGCATGAGGACATGCAATAGCTTCAGTTGGGGGGTATGTTGGGCCTTGAAATTGTCATTCACTTCCATTACATTTTCACTTATATTTCCATATTGTCACCTTCACTCCACCTCTATTTCATTATATTTACCTCCATTTTATTACATTTACCTTACCATTACCATTATTGGGTCACATTTATGTTTTTCCAAACTTTATTAATTCTTAGCAATTTTAAGTGAATTTATGGTTAAAAATTAGAAAATACTGTGCATATTCTTATACCTAACAAGTGGGATGAGATTTTTGACATGTGAAGGTCAAAAGGAAGCTTCTAAAATACCCTTATGTGGCCTCCCAAAAACAAATTCGAATTTGAGTGGAGAAGATCATGGGATGATGAGGATATGTGTCTTATCATTTCCTATTTGTATTGAAACTCTAAGAAGACATGTGTCTTATCATTTCTTATTTTGATTGTAACTATATAGATATAGGGAGAGATTCATGGACTCTCATTAATGAGATAACTTCTCATCCTTTTTTACAAATAGGGGAAGTTTTCTCCTATCATTTTGGATGTGAAAAGTTGGGGAAATACTCTTGTTTTGAATATAGAATTTGGAGTTGGCACCATGCTCATGAGTGATGTTCACTTTGATTTGGTTATGCTTGTATTTGGAGCCTCTCAAATTTCCATCCCTCATGCTTTTGGATTGGCCATCTATAATGTGTGAGATTTATTGTTTTTCATAGATTAAGATTTATTGCTTTCATAGATTAATATTTATTTCTTTCATATCTTTTCTTGTGTGAGAGGTTAAGAGTGATTGTTTTTATTTGCTTTCATATCTAGAAATTAAGAGTGATTGTTTTTTCTTTCATTTCATATCATGTGGTTTTGATTATTCATTTCATAGGATCCTGATTTGATAATGCACACATGATCCCTTAGAGTAGATTTCATTTCATGCAATTTCATTTCTGAAAGTGTGGTAGATTAAGATTTCAATTCCTGTAAGTTTGATAGATTAAGGTTTCGTAGTTAGATTGATCTAAATTAGAAGTTAATTTCTAGCATATATAGTGCATGCATGCTTCGAAAGTTTTACGAAACCCCCGGGTTGACAATTAAATGATAGGTAATTAATTTGCCTCAACAATAAGCAATGCGTTGACCATCAGTTTCAAGTTTGGGACAAGATATGGCTCCATATCAACAAGGATAGAATGAAGGGAGAAGGGAAGAAGTTGAGTGTTGGCTTGTATGGGCCTGACCCAGGTTCAGAGATGATTTATCCAAACAAATCCTATTACTACTGGCCCTTTCAGCAACAATCCATGGAGCGCACACTGAGGTCTCACCCGAAGTAGTATGGGAGGGTTCTAGAACTAGGTTTCCACACCTAGAGATGTCTAATGGTTTTTCGGTGGTCCGTGATTTGACCCTACGCGCATGTTGCTACACACAGCTATCAATACCTCGCAGCCCGCAATGCTGCCTTCATGCAACCCTGCTCGAGGCGTGATCTGTGTTATTACCCAATTTCCTTACTATTAACTCGATATTATCCGATTACTTAACTTATCTGTATGAGCCCAATTATACTTAACAATGTTCAGTATTCATATAAGTGTGCACGATAAACAAAATAGTATAAATGCATAGAAAGTAATACAAAAGCAAATACACAGTATTTGGAATCAAACTTATCTTTATTATTCTTCTTCTTGGGTTATAGACTCGACTCCACCCTGCGCACTCAGCTACTGGGGTCTGCGTACTCAGCTGCAGACTCTACTAGGCCTCTACGCACTCAGCTGTAGAGCCTCTTCCTACTACTATGACCCAAGACACTTAGACCTTTCATCTATGCTCACTATCTTCTAGACTCTATCCATGTTTATCTATCTCTCCTCTTCTTTACAACTTAGAGCCTTGCTCTATTTATACAATCCCATGGTCTGCGGACCATGGATAGGCAGACATTACATTACAAAACTTAGGGCGTACAACCCTATGACTCAACATACATTTCGCGCTTCGTGCTCGCAATTCATGGAGTCTTACAACATTATTTGACTAAAACTTAGGCTTTGAGCCCCAAAACATGTTGTGGGGGGATTCCATGCCCAACAAGCCCCCAACACAAACATCATGACTTGCCCTCAAGTCACTCTATCGGCGCAGTGATCTTGGCATGGATTCCCTCCAACTGGTCCTGAATGGCCTGAATGTCTGCAACACATTGCACTGTTGCCTACTGAACCTGTTGTATTCTTGTGTCTAAACCCTCCATTTCCAGTGTGTTGTGCTGCATCTGTGCATGCATTCCTTGAATCTGCGCAAGCTTTCCTTCAATATCCACCGTGATTGTGAAGACTTCATCAATCCACAGCTGGACGCGCACTTTTAGAACTCCTTCTCTATGGTGTGCAGCATCCACCTGCTCTTTTAAGGCCTTGGCCTACTTCATCCTTGAAATCCACTGAGTAAGGACTACCATCTGTGTAGCCCCTCTAATGTTGTCATATTGTTGCTGGAGTTCACGTGCCTCAGTCTCCAGCTGCTGAATGTTGGGGTCCTCCTGCAATGTAGTGAGGACCTCTAATGCCTGCTCCAACATGGTGGTACAGTCGCAGAATGCACCTCCAATCTCTTCCATCCCTACTGCAATAGCGCTGGTGCATTGTTCTCTAACTTCTGGGGGAGTGGAAGGCTACACCTTCAACCGTAGCTTGGCAATCTAGAGATTCAACTCCAACTGTACTTTTGTTATTTCCTCGTGCGTGTCATGGACTCCACTTGCCAAATAGTGGATCCGCACTTCTGTTGGTAGGTCCACTACAATAGACAACTCTGGGACATGCCGACAAGCATCGTCAACTGTCTGTACCAACTGTTTGTTCTACGCTACCAACGTGTTGCACTGCAAGATGAGTTGTTCTATATTAATCTTCTTCTTGCCCAAAACCTAGATTGCACAGCTCTCTCTGGCATGGAGTTCGACTGTTATCCCATCCTGCAGCTGATAAAGTGTGTCGCAAGGGAGGGAAACCAAGTTAAGGCCAATGCCTTTCATTATATTAAGCGTCACCCGCTCCGTTGTGTTTTCTGAGACTAGCGCTCCATCCGGCAATGTTATCGTATTGGCCATTTTCGTGTGTAGCATCTATTCTACTCCTGACTTGCTTACTGTGGCATGGGTAGACAAGGTACCCTCCTGCCGAGGCCACACCTGTAGTTCCTACAGCTGCGCCCTTAGGGCCCCCAACACAGTCTGTTGCTCCATCATAACTTCTTGGAGTGCTTCCTTGGTGACATCGTGAACCGTTTCGCTGATGTCATAGAGGTCTCCTTCAGTTAATGTGATTGAGTCAATGGCCAGCTTCGAGGCCTTGACCTTTTTCCATGGACCTAATCTGTCTGTGATGTGCAACCATTTGATTTGGGTCGAAGTCGTTCTTGGGTCTACACCCTCTTCTGCAAGGTCTGTGTCCTCTACTTCCTACCCTGTAGACACTGCTTGGCCTTCCTCTACCTACACTGTGGCAGCCTCTACTGTTTGCATTGCTGCTACTACTTTGGTGGCCTTCTGCTGCTCTGCAGTTGCCTGTGCTACTTTGCAAACTGCCCTGACTTCAGCTGCCGCTTTTTAGTTGTGTCTTTTCTCGACTAGTTGTGTGACGCATAGCTTGGCCTCATCCTTCCTTTTCTGAGTTTCCACCTTTTCCAACTCTACCAAATCTGGGATGTGCCACTTGAGATGCCATGTCTCTAACACTGTAAAGATCACATCATCAGTGGCTATGAATGGGAGCTTTGTCCACTGCTGCGCCAGATCCTTTCGCACCTTGATGTAAATATTGTGCATGTCCGCCTTGAAGTCTACAAAACTTTACAAACTGTTGTGCACTGTGGGGGACAGGCATGGCCTCCTATTAATCCACATTTGGATGCTCACCTCCATGAGCACCCAAAAAATCTTATTATCATGAATCTGTTTCGCGTCCTTTGTGGCCCAGAGTGAAACGTACATCGCAACCTCTGGTAAGTCTTGGTCAATGCTCAGAAACTAGCTATCCTCGGACAGTTCCCCTGCTACCAGCAAGATGGATAATAGAAACCATGTGTAGTGGAAGGTCTTACACTATTCCTCGGCCCCCTTGCAGTTGAGCAAATATTCTTTGTAGAGGAACTCGATCTAGTTGAACTAGACCCCTTCTGCACATTGTTCAGCCAATGTAACTACTGGTGTTGGTACTTCATCGCCGTGACATTTTCTCATTACTTTACTGGCTAGGAGTTGGGTGGCTACGCGCACCCCTTTATCCTTGATATTGGTGATAGCGTAACCCCTTTTTTTCCTTCTCAAGCTTATATTTTTTCTTCATTGCTTCTGCGAGAGCCAAATCGCCTTTTTTTCCTGCTATCATCATGGGGTTCTTTCCCTTACAGGGAAGCCGAGAAATTCTATGGATGAGATCTGCCCTGATGGGAATAGGCTCCTCCATCCATAAGTACCCATCATGCACCAGGAAAAGCAGTTGCCTGATTCCAAAAATGGTGATGGGCACACGGTGAAAATGTGGTATCCATAGCAGATGAAGCAACCTAGCCTTTTCCACCCCGCGCAACAATTTTCACGGCTTCAATGTTATCACTGGCCCCTCCGTATTCTGTTTCATTAGGCTCTTCGCCTCTAAGTGCGGGAACTTCTCGCTATCCATGAGGTCCCAATCTTCAAATTTCATGGTAGGCACACATCCTAGGAGTGGACCCTCAAAGGTCATTCCATCGAGGAGGAGCGGGGTCTGGAGTGCACTCTTGGTTGCATCTAGATCCTTTGGTACCTTAGCTTTCCCTTTTCGCAGAGGGACATACTCAAGAAATTTTGCTATAGATCGCATTGGTTGGATGTCTGCCTCCATATCTTCTTCTTCTTCTACCTCAGCAATCAGAACCTATAAGTCCTCCTCCTCTTCATCTGTCTCAATGGTGACAGCCTTGCCATTTTCCTCCTGTTGTTCCTTAAGAAACCAATTTCCTGGCTATAGGGAAATTCTGCTTAAGACATTAATAAAGATTATTTACTTTCACTTATTGTTAATTAGATTACCAAATGAAGGACTTGGAAACTTGGACGTAGACTCTTAATACATGTATGATCATAACTTCTCAGAATGCCATTTACTGCTAAATATAAATGATGAATGAGGAAAGTTTGAAAGGGAAGTTAAAGACAATATGTTGATCTCTCACAGGAACTATTATCTGTAACTTAGAGGAATTATGATCATGAGGAATAAATCATAGACAATATGCTGGTCTTTCACAAAAACTACTATCTATAACTTAGAAAGGAAATGAGGACTTTAAGTATAGGAGCGCTCTTTAAGGGATTTTACCCTGCAACTTCATTACTACACTTAAAAAGAAGAAAACATTGCATGAAACATGATAGTGAAACTTACAAATTATATGTAACAACTCCTGGAAACTTCTGGTTGTTTTATTAATCAATGATGTTATCAGAAATACAGTGGCTTGGTTCTCCAAAATTCCAACCCTTTCCTAGTAAATGTTTCCACTTTTTATACATTGTGGAACAGTTATTGATTTCTGAAACCTATCTAACTGCTTTCTAACTATATGAAATAAAACTGCTATAGAATTTGTAGAGGGTAAAGAACACCTCGAAGAACAAGAAATAACAAAACAAAACTGAATTTAGAAAGAGATGGTAACTGCTAGCTTGTTTTGTTAGCTCGCTACCGAATTCCTCTGTAAACACTTTAATGATGTGCCATAATGCTATGTGTTTAGTTTGTATAATCTTGGCCATTATGATTGGACAAAATTCCAAGAAATATATATCTGATCTGCTTTCCCTTTCAACCTCGACTCTAATCCCTGATTTTCCGCATTACAAAGCGAAGTTAACATTTCCTATTAATCTGAGACTCAACAAGAGTAGATCCTGCTTTATAACTGTCAAGTCTCCTCGTTTAGCACTCTATTGACTTCTATCGCAAATCACTATTAGAGCCCATAGTTGGAATTACACACACACACACACACACACACATATATATAGATATCTATGTAATGTTAGACTTACGTATTAATTCTTCAAAACTGCTCTTTTTCCATTATATACTTTATAACATAGATATACCGTAAGCTATGCTTTCTCTGCTTATCACAATCACAATCGGCCTGAACCATATATATATAAATGTTATATAATGTTAGAATGTCTGCGGACTTGACGGAAGAATTAACCCAAATGAATGTGATATCGGGTCTAGCCATCGCAATCAGCATTATCATATATATATCAACGCTGTGTAACGGCCACGGACCTGATGGAACTATTAATCGTAATATATATTATATCGGGTCCGGCCTGCCATTACCACGGACCCGACGTGATTATAATAAAACATAAATATATTTTCAAGTCCGCCATCGCAAGTCGCGATCGGTGGATCCCAACGTCTATAACTCTGTGTTGGGGCGGACCCGACGGGACTTAAAACTACACTGTATATATCTTTTAGGTCCGTCAATTCAAATCGCAAAATGAACCAATGTATATACATTTGCCACTTTACGGACCGATCGAACCTTAAAACATAATATATATTCTTGAAGTCTGGTATTAACACTTTAGCACTTGTTTTCCTTGTAAGTTCCATGTATTTATGCTTTGCGATATGTATATACAAATACATCCATATAACCAATAGCTTCCTCTTAGGCTATATCGAGGTCGATTCTTCTATTTCACATGTTTCTTTATAAACCTGATATATTATATATATGTATATATGGGTTATGGCTCCATTTTGGTTGTGATTTAGCTTTATCACATAACCAATTTCTTTATACTCACTCCTTTTGTGATTTTTGATAAATACCTCATTATCTTTAGACTTTGCAAAGTGGAAAATATAGAGGGTCTAATTGAGGTTGAACCCCCTTAATGATTTTAGGCCACACATTGTGATAAAATTAACAAATAAGGCTTAAGTCACAATAGAAGCTACAATTCCTCCATTGATAGCTTACCAAACCACGGATTCCTTGGGGACATGCAGACTGGTCCCACTGCCTACTTATCTTTTTTCGGTCTTGGTGTTCGAGGTGATTTCGGGATTTCTAGCACAACCCTAATACCTTCGGGAACATCATGTACCATATGGGTTGGCACGGCCTCGCCGGCGGTTCCTTCTTCAAAGCCCAAACCTCCCCTGGTAGCCTTCATCTTGTATGTACTGTATGCGGTCTTTCGCAAACTTAGGGGCTTGAATATCACTCGGCGCTCAACACTCTGTGCTCTATTCAACCGCTCAAGTCTCAAGTGAACAAGTGTTGTCTCATGGCTAGCCCCTAGAGTTTTATAGTGCCTTTTGAATTCAAATTCGACCATTCCCCCCAATTCCAGGCCATCAATGCTTTCTTGGCGGTAGATTTTCCAAAATCTTTCCCATAACTGTTGTCTTAAATGTCCGCCGCCCACTCCATTTGGCCTCAAACCGGACATCCCGTCATGAATAGTGACACCAACGGTCACTTCCCAACCTACCCATGTGGCAGTGCACCCCCCCTGCATGGACGCAAACCTTGTGACCGGTTGTTCCTATGTGCATCAGTCAGAGTGTGTAGCCGCCAGACAGAATCATTTATAGTCTCGCACTCTCTTGGAGCTGCCTGGAGTGCTAAGATTGTGCTTCCTACGACTAGTTAGGTGGTCGCACCGCCTGTGTGAGGCTCCATCTCGCCTTCCAGTATAGTCCGTAGAAAATCATCAATTTCCCTCATGATAGTCGGCACCATGCACTCTATTGTATGCAGTACGTTCCCCTGGTTACTACATTTGGTGATATGTGGTCCTAGCCATGGTAGAAGACTAATCAATTCTCAACGATATTCTTCTAATTCTTTGGTATGATCATTCACACTGTGCCTTTCCATCCTTGGTTTATCAATGAGACATGCTTTCTTGATCTCATTTTCTAGCCTCTTGACCTCTACATCTATCAAAATTATTTTCTTCCTTAGTCGTACTCGGTCTTTTTCGAGTTTGTGAAGTCTAAGGTTCCCTTGCCGAATGGCTTCCTGAAGTCTTATGTGCTCTACCTCGCATAGCTGTGTGATTTCTTTGTCCTGGGCTTCATGCATTGTCGTACCTATGGATGCTATTATGTGTGGATTCCTCATTACATGCCCCTCATAAATTACGGTCCCTACCCTGTTCCTCAATCATAGAATTGTTTTCGCGGTCAGGGTGTTGCACATGGTCCTATAGGCCCATTGAACCACTAGTATGCACAGGTCCTAGTCAGTGCGTTCACCTGGTGGACCCTGTTCAGTACCTCCCACACCCTGTCGAATGCTTCTCCATGGAATCCTTGATGCGCTTTGCCTTTCCTGGTGCTGCATTTTGTTCTGATTCTCTATTCTAAGGGTGGTGTGCGCTTGTGCGAGTTGTCTATCATATGTTTGTAACCATCGATAAAGGTGGGCGTGTAAGTTATTTTTCCCTTGATAACCAAATCTCATCCTTAGCGAGGGTTTTCTAAATTTTAGGTGCATCATTCTTTTGCATCCGGGCCAGTCCTCAAAACTTCCCTGATGCGTACCCCACCACCTTGCGAGCGTTGCACGCAGTGCCCATTTCAGAGCATCGAACCGCTGATGTTCTGGTACTGTGCTTTCAAATTTGGTCAGGAATTCATCCACCGCTATCAACCCATCATACATAGGCAGATCCCTTACCTTTGTTTTCATGCAGCATAATGATCTAACCATCATGTTGCAATTAAGCGTTGTTACTTCATGTAGTTGATTCTACCGTCGCTTTATCTCTTCGTCTGAATCTGAAGTGCAGGAGCTTTCGCGCTCCCATAAAATCCTTCCATCTGCAATCAGGTTTACCCAATCCTATTCGTGCATGGTTATCTTTTAGATGCAATCAAGATCGTCATCACTATCATCATCGTGCACCGGCTCAATGTATCATGCTCCTTCGGCTAGATCTAACGGTACTACTACGCGTAGTGACTTTTTCTCAAAAATCATTTTGCGCTTCTTTAGGTTTATGACTCCATTCATATCGGTGGCCCAGTATATTTCTAGTAGTGTGGGATAGGGATTGTTGTCATCAACAATTTCTATCACTTCAAAATCCGCCTGCACGCTCGCACCTTCAATATCCACTGTTACCCCTTGCAATTTTCCCATGGGCAAGATGTTCTATTGGTTCGCCAATCACAACTAAATAGGAGATCATTGTAGCGCAGGTCTGCCCATGCGTTCCCATTTTTGTTTTGGTAGTACATCCACATCTGATCCGAGATCCAAGATTACCTGATCCATTTCATACTCGCTGATTTGCGTAGTCAACCTCATTTCCCTTCCTATGCGCAATGTATGCTTTCCAATTTTCCAGACCACATGTGTTTCTCCTGACCCCATGCACCTAGTGATAAGTTCTTGTAGTCCTTTTACCACCTTGTTATCACGTAGTAGTTTCATGCATGTCTCCAGAAAGGTAGTGAGCATTGAAGGATCCATCCCTAGTTCTAGTTGATCCTTACTACATGAAGTGGAGGCCTTCATAAAGTTCTTCTTAGCTTCCATGAATGTCTCCTTCACGTGTTCTAAATCAAATTCGGCTTCCTTCACGTGGTCATACTTCTCTTGAGCACTATGTTTACATTCAGGTCTTCTTCACGTGGCTTAGACCTCATCATCTGCAAATTTTAAATCGAAGGAGGCTAGAGTACCCCTTTTTCACGCAACCTCGCTATCAATGTAGGGCAGTCTTCTTGTTGGATACATGGGGCCTGACCCAGGTTCAACAGTGAGTTTAGCCAAGCAAATCCCAGTACTGCTGGCCCTTTCGACAACACTCTACGGAGTGCGGACTGAGATCTCACCCGATGTAGTATGGGAGGGTGCTGGAACCAGGTTTTCACACCCTAGGGATGTCTTGATGAGGGTTCTGGAGGTTCGCAATCCTAATCGGTGAACTGCGCCGCTTCTCGCAACTTTCTATTCCTCACAACCTGTGCACACCTTCGTATTATTCTGATCCAATCCTTATTATATTAGTGCTTAACTTAGTTTGTGCAAGCCCAATATTATTATTACTTATTCAACTGCCAGATTAGCACGAGTACTTGAAAACCATATAAATGCATAAATATAACCAGAACATAGAAATATAGATCTACAAACAGATGCACAATATTCTAAATCAATCTTATCTTTATTAATACTCAAATTTTGTTACAGACCCATCTCCGCCCTACGCACTCAGTTGCAGTGGTCCGCGCACTCAGCTATGGACTCTACTAGGCCTTTTCACACTCAGCTACAAAGCCTCTACCTACTACTACGACCCAGTATACTCCAGATTCACTTCTATCTTCTAACCATTCCTTCACATTGATCTGTTACTTATAAAAACTTAAAATTGACTTTACATTTAGAGCCTCACCCTATTTATACAATCCCATTGTCCGTAGACCATGGGTAGGTCGACACACTTTACATTAAATTACATTATCTTACAGTGGACAAACCTAGACTACACGTGGTTTCCCTGACCCTGTGCACCTAGTGATCAACTCCTGTAGTCCCTTAACTACCTTATTGTCACGCAATAGTTTCATGCATGTCTCCAAAAAGGTAGTAAGCATAGAAGGATCCATCCCTGGTTCTAGTTGATCCTTACTACCTGAAGTGGAGGCTTCCGCGAAGTTGTTCTTAGCTTCCATGAACATCTCCTTTACGCATTCTAAGTCAAACTTGGGTTCCTTTGTAGGAGCCTTGCGAACCCATGTATCTTCCTCAGGCTGCTTCTCCTTATCCTCCATCGTGGTCGCACCACTTCTGAGCACCATGTTCAAATTTTGGTCTTCTTCACATGGTTCAGACCTCATCATTTGAATATTTTGAGTCAGAGGAGGTTGGAGTACCTCTTTCTTGTGCATCTGTGTGATCAACGTAGGACAATCTACTGCTTCATGATCGAACTGAGCACAGTATGAATAGGATATTCTTGTTAGGTTGGTACAATCGCGGGCATAGTGCCCTGGTCCTCTGCAATTGTAACAAATTAACTGTCTGTGGCCCCTTCTTGGCCCCATTCCTCCTCGTCCTCGACCTCGCCCCTGAAATCTAGTGCGCGCCATCCCTGTAGCTGGGTCGAGGGCTCATGTTTCTATTTGCATCCTATATGTTGGGGTTCGGTCCATCATTAACTCGTAACTATGATAAGTGCACTCGTCATGGCCTACCGACCTACAAAAATTACAAAACGGCTACTGGGGACTTTGCGTATACTTCTGCAACAAATGACAATTATCCGTTGTTGTTTTCATCCTATCTGACAGATCACACACCATAACGTTGGTGTCGCACTTGGCCCTGCCTATGCCTCTGGTCTCAATGGCATTGGCCCGCCTCCTGCCAAGTAGTTCACGAATACTGGACAATGATCCTTGTCATGGCCCTGGCCCTTGCATTTTATGCACCATACTTCCTCGCACGCCTCTGGCCACGGTGCCCTCTCCTACTTCAAGCTCTGCATTTCTAGGCATAAATTCTATAGTTGCGCATGGATTTGTTGAACTCCCAGCCCCGAATCTTGTATCGTCGCCTCATGCAATCTCATCACCATTACCAACACTTCAACCTGGGTAGATAGTTTCTATTGCGATAGCACCATCCTCAAGTGTGGTGTCAGAGATTCCACAAACTAGGCATGATGTTGTGCATCTGTGAGCGTCATATTAGCCTCACAGATCATACTCTTCAATCGTTGATCCAGATCCCAGGGGGTCTCGCCTGAAAGCATCGTGATCTCTTTAAACCCAATGATTGACTGTGTCTCTGATTTCGGCCAACTAAACTCTCTGTTCAGCACATTCTGGATCTCTGCTATTCTTTCATTTGGTTGATCATTAGAGTGCTTGATATACCATGTCAGCATGTGATCCTGCAGTGCGCTCACCAATGCAGCCTTCTTAATGTTGTCGATCGTGACCCCTTGCACTTCCCACACTACTCTTACCACGAACCAGAACTGGTCCGGATCCTTGTTCCCTACTCCTCTGAATATGGGTAGCTTGATCAAACTCGCCATGTTGAACTGTGGGTTTGGTGGAGGTGGAGTGGGTGGAGATGGAGGTGAAGCAGGTGAAGCAGGTGGTGGCATAGGTGGAGGTGATAACTGCGGAATGCGCTACCTTGTCAAACTAACCGCACTTCTTGGAGAGACCTGAGCGAGCTCTTCCTTGCTCTCTCGCAAAGGTGAAATTAAGGGATTGTTTCCTAATTCCCCACTACCTTTGTAGATCTTTCTACTCCGCATCGTTCCAAACATTAATGTATTCGCATAACCCGCTTTTCACATAACAACATCTTAATCCAGGTATTCAAAGATTTAATGTACTTACCTTGCGGTCCCTTGAGAAAACGTCATTCTACTTCATTGTAGCTCATGGTCGTGTCTATCACAAATTCAGTGATAAATCCCCCTATTATCCAGTCAAGCCAATGGTCCACAGCTCATGCGATCTTATCTTCTGATTCCTCTAGTCTGCACACTAATTTCGAAGTCTACACCATCGGTTGGTCGAGCTTACACCTTCCCTGTCTATCGGCTAACCTCGTGATCCACTCATATAAATTCAGAAGGAAAGGATGCGAAGAAGATCTAGTGGATTTCCATATACATGTAATGATCCAACCACCTTTTCGTGGATACCTACAGATTTCTGTTTTCCTGAGTCACGAACGCGTTAATTTTGTTGTCCAACCACTCTTCAAGTTCCTTCCTTGTTGGGTTCTAGTGGCACGATATCAGACATCCCTTAGGTAGATCCTGGTCCCGGCAACAGAACCATTTGTTGGCTACATGGGGCCTGACCTAGGTTCAACAGTGAGTTTATCCAAGCAAATCCTGGTACTACTAGCCCTTTTGGCAACAGTCCACGGAGCGTGCACTGAGGTCTCACCCGAAGTAGTATGGGAGGGTGTTGGAACCAGTTTTCCACACCATAGGGATGTCTTGATGAGGGTTCTAGAGGTTTGCGATCCTAATCGGCACACTGCGCTGCTCTGCACAACTTTCTATTCCTCGCAACTCGTGCGCACCTTCATATTATTCTGATCTGATCCTTATTATATTAGTGCTTAACTTAGTTTGTGCGGGCCCAATATTCTTATTACTTATTCAACTACCAGATTAGCATGAGTACTTGAAAACCATATAAATGCGTAAAGATAACCAGAACATAGAAATATAGATCTACACATAGATGCACAATATTTTGAATCAATCTTATCTTTATTAATACTCAAGTTTTGTTACAGACCCTACTCTGCCCTGCGCACTTAGCTACAGAGCCTCTACCTACTACTACGACCCAATACACTTCAGATTCACTTCTATCTTCTAACCATGCCTTTGCATTGATCTGTTATTTGTAAAAACTTAAAAACTGACTCTACACTTAGAGCCTCACTCTATTTATACAATCCCATGGTCCGTGGACCATGGGTAGGCCAACACACTTTACATTAAATTACATTATCTTAGGGCAAACAACCCTAGACTCTCGTGCTCCGCGCCCGCATTTCGCGGGGTCTTTACATTACACTTGACCAAAATTCGGGCTTCAAGCCCCAAAACCATGCTATGGGGGGATCCACTACCCAACACTTCTACCTCATGATCAAACTGAGTACAGTACAAACATGATGTCCTTGTCGGGTTTGTACAATCGTGGGCATAGTGTCCCGGCACTCTGCAATTGTAACAAATTAGTTTTCCATGACACCTTCCTTGTCCCATTCCACATCAACCTCGTCTGTGCCCCTAAAATCTAGTGTGTGCCATTCCTGTATTTGGGTCAAGGGCTCACATTTTGGTCTGCACCCTATAGGCAGGAGTTTAATCCATCATTAGTTCGTAGCTTCTGTAGGTGCGTTCATCATGGCCTACCGACCTGTAGAAATTACAAAACAATTGTTGGGACGTCTACATATACTTTTGTAATAGATGATATTTATCTGTAATGTGTTTTCCTCCTATCTGATAGATCGCGCACCATAGTGCATGTGCCGCACTTGGTCCTACTTGTGCCTCAAGCCTTAATGGCATTGGCCCTCCTGCCACCAAGTAATTCGCGAACATTGGATAGTGGTCCTTGTCATGCCCCTGGACTTTTCATTTTATGCACCATACCTTCTCGCGCGCCTCTAGACTAGGTGTCCTATCCCATTTCAAACTCTGCATCTCTAGACATAGATTTTGCAGTTGCACATGGATTTGTTGGACTCCTAGACCAGGTTTTTGTATAGGGGTCTCATGCAATCTCATTGCCATCTCCAAAGCTTCAGCCTGGGTGGAAAGCTTTTTTTGTGATAGCACTGTCCTTAAATGCGATGTTAGTGACGCTACAAACCATGTGCGGTGATGTCCATCTGTCAAAAGTCATATTGGCTTCGTGAATCATACCCTTCAGTCTTTGGTCCAGATCCCATGGGGTCTTTCTTGGGAGCATCACGATCTTCGTAAACCTGATAATTGATTGTGTCTCTGACTTTGGGCTGCTAAATTCCCTATTCAACGTGGTCTAGATTTCTACGATTCCTACGTTTGGATGGTCCTTAGAATGCTTAATGTACCATGTTAATGCACAATCCTACAACGTGCTTACCAGCATAGCCTTTTTGATATTGTCATCCACGACTCCTTGTGCTTCCCATACCGCCCTTACCACAAACTAGAATTGGTCCCGGTCTTCATTCCCTACTCCTCTAAATACCGGTAGTTTGATCACACTTGCCATACTGAACAGTGGTGGTGGCGGAGGTGGGATGGGTGGAGATGGAGGTGAGGAGGGTGAGATGGGTGGCGGTGTGGGTGGAGGTGGTAAGCGCAAAATTTGATGTTTTATGAGACTGACCACGCTTCTCGGAGAAACTCTCGCAAGCTCTTTCTCGCTTTCTCGCGATGGTGAAATTAAGGGACTAGTTTCTAATTCTTCACTACCTCCACTTCTGTAGATCTTCCCACTTCACGTAGTCCCAAACATTAATTTATTTGCATAACCCGCTTTTCACACAATAACATCTTAATCCAAGTGTTCAAATATTTAATATACTTACTTCACGGTCCTTTGAGGAAGCGTCGTTCTGCCTCACTGTAGATGACGGTTGTATCTACCATGAACTCAGAGATAAATCCCCGTATAATTCGATTCAGCCAATGGTCCACAACTCGCACGATTGTATCTCCTAACGCTTCTAGTCTACACAGTAATTCCGGAGTCCACACAATTGGTTTGTCGAGCTGACACCTTCCTTGACTGTCTACTAGCTTCGCAATCCACTCATACAGCTCAGAAGGAAAGGATGCACAGAAAATTTTGTGGATTTTCGTATATAAGTAGTGCTCCAACCACTGTTCCTTAGATACTCACATATTCTTGTTTTCCTGTGCCACGAACTCATGAATCTTCTTGTCCAACCACCCTTCAATTTCTTTCTTCGTTGGATTCCAGTGACACGACATCAGACATCCCTTATGCAGATCCCGGTCCTGGCAACAGAACCATTTGTTGGCTTGTATGGGCCTGACCCAAGTTCAGAGATGATTTAGCCAAAAAATCCCGATACTACTGGCCCTTTCGGCAATAGTCCATGGAGCATGGACTGAGGTCTCACCCGAAGTAGTATGGGAAGGTGCTAGAACTAGGTTTCCGCACCCTAGAGATGTTTGATGGTTTTTCAGTGGTCCATGGTTTGACCCTGGGTGCACATCGCTACACGCACCTATCAGTACCTCGTAGCCTATAATGTTGCCTTCGCACAACCCTACTGAAGGTGCGATCCATGTTATTACCCAAGTTCCTTACTATTAACCCAATATTATCTAATTACTTAACTTATCTGTATGAGCCCAATTATACTTAACAGTGTTCAGTATTCATATAAGTGTGCACGATAAACAAAATAGTATAAATGCATAGAAAGTAATACAAAAGTAGATACACAATATTTGGAATCAAACTTCTCTTTATTATTCTTCTTCTTGGGTTACAGACTCGACTCTGCCCTGCGCAATCAGCTACAGGGGTCCATGTACTCAGTTGCAGAGCCTATTCCTACTACTACAACCTAAGACACTTATACCTTTCCTCTATGCTTACTATCTTCTAGACTCTATCAATGTTCATCTATCTATCCTCTTCTTTACAACTTAGAGCCTCGCTCTAATTATACAATCCCATAGTCTTCGGACCATGGGTAGGCTGACATTACATTACAAAACTTAGGGCAGACAACCCTATGACTCAACATACATTTCGCGCTCCACGCCTATAATTTGTGGAGTCTTACAACATTATTTGACCAAAACTTTGGCTTTGAGCCCCAAAACATGCTGTGGGGGGATTCCATGCCCAACATTGAGACCCATCCAATATGGTCCCTGCACCATATTGTCAAATATTGGAGACAATGTTTTTCGTCTTGACTTGCCTACTTATATGGAAATTTACTCCGTGGTAAATGTGGAAAACCTAAAGCTTTATGAACCTCCATTGATTATGGATACCGAGGAGGTCGCACAGATTCCTACAGTGGATGATTTTGCACCAGAATATCTAGATAAGTCGCCTGAAGATATCATACACAACCGGAAGACCATAATTTCACAACGAGGAGATGTGGAGTATATCCGTGTTGGCTTCAAAGGAATGCATCTAAGAAAAGATCAATGGATGGAAAAGAAAAAGTGAGGGAGAAATTTCCTCACTTGCTAATTGATTGAAAAGTATTTTGGTGGTCCAAAAGTTCTTAGTGGGGAGGATTGATTCGGGTGGATCTTTAGAAAAGTACTAGTGGCATGGTGAAGGGCTCAAAACTCAGAGTGGTAGAATCTATATGAACTTAGCATCAGATCAAATTTCTCATCATCCTCATTCCAATGGTGCGAATGACACTCAAATCCAAGTCCAAATGATGAAGTTAGAAGAATTGAAAGTTTGAGTTTGACTTTTCTAGGTGGCAAGTGAAGATGACATGGAGAAGTTTTAGTGAATCAGGGAGTGCCATGTGGCAGGTTGCCACTGGGCCTCGCATATCACATATCGGCGAAAAGGAGGAGTGGCTTAAGGAGAATCGGCCCCTGGCATTGCCTGCTGCGATTGCAATATCACATATCACAGGCTAGAGGAGGAACAAAAAGGTTAAGAATCAGCCTCGGTGAAGACATGGTTGCGATGCGATATTATTGCATATCCCAATCGTAGAATAGGGATTGTGTTACAAAAGACCTAGGCGGAAACTGCTGATTGTGATTTTGCAATAGATGTTGATTGTGATATTACAATAGGGGGCGGGACCCAAAATGTTTTATATTGTGATTAATAAACCTAGCGGGTCCGTAGATATTGCAGAGTGCTAGACTAGTACGCCGATGGCTTCATTCCGATCGCGATTTTGATGGGATTGTCGAATTTGAAACATTATTTTCTATGTTTAACACTCTTGTTGGGTCCATGGTTAACATTCTTGTTGGGTCCATGGTTATTGCAGGATGCATGTATCTTGGCTTGGACTATCCATCGATAAGCTGGAAGCATTGATAAACCCACCGCCGAGACTCTTGCATAGTTGAAATGGGTTGCCTTATTGGAAAGGGGTTTCACTATTGTGGTAAGGTTGTTGTCGTGAATCCTTCTGGTCCAATTTTGCCTGCTAACTTGGGTTCTTATGTTAGAACTACACTGATTTTGAGGGATGTCACCAAGCTTCTATATATGACTATTTGTTTCAGGAGAAAGCGGAGAGGACTGCCAAAATACTCAGAATCTATGCACACCTAACCCTGGTAGTAGGCAAAACTTCACCTTAAGCAGCAGGGAGGTTTCGAGAAGGTTGCAGAAGGCCCGATTATCCAAATTGGGAGTTTGGATAGGCATTTTTGCACTATTTTTCACCAGGAGTTTAGTGATACTATCTATTTCTGAAGCTGGGCTCTCCATTCTCTTCCCATCTATCAACTTGGAGGTATAAGGGTTGTCATTTCTTGTTGCTTGCACTTTTTATCTCTTTTATGCCACTAATAGAAAGAAGGCCTCCCCACTATTGAGCAGGGCCAGGATGAACTCCGTAATCAAATCATTGTGTCATGGTTTTTGTGTTCTTATGATTATTTCCACATTGTTTATGTGCATTTAAGTTCCATGGTTAATTAACTCTGTTATATGTAATTTTGATGCATATGTATGTAAAATATCTTGGATCAATCATATTTATCAAAAACAACACAAGGCGATGTTATAAATTTTAATTTCGAACCATTTTAATTTAGTATGGACTATGAGCATGTTACATATAATAACAAGGTCCACAAAATAGTTAATAATTCTTAAACCAAACCATAAGGTATATAAAACTCCATGTCATGAGTGCACTTCGAATCCATAACAACCACAAAGGATGTACAAGCAAAATCAAATACCAATTTTACATGTGATATTGTTAAGCACATAAAAGGATTGTGATGTGAACATCCATGAACCGTTTAAAACTAATATTTAGGTTCATAATCATAGATCTCAAGAAAAGAAGAGTATATCTATGTTTGAATCAAATTAGCTTAGTCATCACATAAGAGAAAAATCTTTGTGACATGAATATTGAATCATCATCCTAGGTTATCAAAGCAAAGCAACCAATCTAAAAATAAACAAGAGGGACCCATTTCATTTGAAAACATGTAAGGGGATACTTTCTGAGTGGCTAACACACTCTTATGCATTAGCTTCTCCATAGGATTATTTTAACACACACAACTTAAGCTAATCTTCTAGAAATGGATAGTGTAAATGTGAAGAGTGCAAAAAATTATTTATTAATCCAATAAGAAGACAAAGTTGAGAACTTGAGGTCAACATTGATTAATTTGTAGTAGTAGCAATACCATTTGCTACAAACCATCTCACATTTGGATGTCATGCAATATGACCACTTTGAAGGTTGAACTATTCTCATTTGGATTTCATGTAGCACACTACTCGCATATCAATGCCATGAAAAAATTGAGTTTTCTTTACTGTGTCTTTTTGGAATCTTTTCCGGTGGGTTTTTCCTGTCTAATTTCTCTAAAATTCGGCAGGAATTTATTGAAATCACAAGTTTGATGGGTAAACCCTACACAATAGAAGTTCCCTAGAGGTTTTCAAGGGTGTTGAATCCATATACATAGTCAAAAAACCAGTTTAAATAACACAAATCAATATTTCACCTCAAATTTTCCTACTGGATTCCAGCACCGGGAAGTCCAAAAAACGCACTAAAGACAACTCATGAAAAAATTGTCTGGAACCCATATTCATTATATTCAAATGGTTAAATAAGGTTATTTTTGGTCGATATCCAATCCTTGGTGCTTTTAAAGATTTTGTCAGTACACGTCAACATGAGGAGAAAGATTAAATGTGAATTGCAAGGGTTTCAAACAAGTGTTTAATGAAATCCTTGTGTGTAAACATCCTCACCACCATGGTTCCTATGAGCTAAAAATAGGCCTTAAACCATCAACTTTTGTTGGACGAAAGGTTGATGCTTCCCTAACATTGATAAAATCGCCTTTGGGTAAGCAAGGATGCTCAAGCTATGAGGAACACACTTCAAGAAAAGATATAGTGGATTCCATATGGTCTACTTATTTTCACCAATTAGTAGGGTTAACAACTATGGAAAATACAATGATTCACCTTTCTTTTCCATCGACTCTCTTTGCCATTGGATATTCCATGGTCATAAATGAAATGGAAAAAGAAACTAATATAGGGAATTCAAGAAATTTATATGGGGTTGTGATGTAACTTTGTTGGTAAAAATTATCAAGAGTAGGAGTGTTACAGAATGAGACTAAAATAACAAATTTTGTAGGGACAACATTGCTTTCATGGATTTTCTTAAGTTTTTATAATTTCAAGAACAAATTTTGTGGTTACATCATCATGCTATTTGTTTTTCATAATTTCTTACAAGTACAAGAATTTTGAATCATCAAAATACATCCATGCAACATGCCATGCGTTTCTTCTGTGTGCTTGATCTTATAGTTCTCAAAAATGGCTGAAATGCATGCTTGTAGGCTTCTATATGAACAAATGATCCTTTTCCACAATATTAAATTTTATCTTAACAAATCAATCTACTAGAAAATTAATTTCCCCGCTGCCATTGTCTACTCCTACGACACTCCATATGTGTGTGAGCATGTCTAATTGTGCTTTCCAATTAAATTCGAAATAATATCTAGTCTTTTTATAGGAGGTGGTTAAAAATTCTATCAATAAATTGGATAAATTATATTAAGGCATTTGAACTTTTGTTTCTATGGATTTTGTTGAAATGGTACTGAATTGTGTCAAATAATTTAGTTTATAAAAAATAATCTCTGTATTCAAGCTTCTGTGATCTATAATGAATTAAACAAAGTCTTTCAGTAGAAATCACATGAGAGAATTTTTTTGGCCGACGCGTTTCAAACCAACAAGTGTGGTTCATCATCAGGACCAAATGAAGAGGTAGACCATGGCAAAGGCTTAAATAGGGAGCAATGTAGAGACATAATTTCAAGCCTTTGCTCTCTATTTAAGCCTTTGTCATGGTCTACGTCTTCATCTGGTCCTGATGATGAACCACACTTGTTGGTTTGAAATGCGTCGGCCAAAAAAAAAAAATTCTCTCATGTGATTTCTAGCGAAAGACTTTGTTTAAAAAAATAATCTACTTGTATATAGTCAATGATTTTGATAACTATTTCTAAGTGTACATAGAATATATGCATACATTTCCAATGAAAATATTACCCATTTGTACATTCACATTATCATCAATATTATTTGGATTAAATTATCTTCATGGTAAAATCCTTTATCTCTATTATCAGATTGTGTATCTCATAGATACTGAATCTATGATGCACATGCTTCAAACATTCCTTCATATTTGTAAATTTGACAATTTTGAGACTATTTTTTGAAAATTTGGTTTAAATGTTTGTTTTATGGATTTTTCATAGGAAAAGAATCATATACCACAATATTGAACCATATCAAAGCTTTTATTTCTCATGTTCACATTTTGAAATTCAAATACTCATCTTTTAGACAAAGAAAATCATCCATTCCATTGCCTGATGTTTTTGTGTGATATAGCCCTATTGCGAATGGAAATGCCTTTTGGAAATCTCTATCTAGGAAGCTCGAAACCCTTGGAAATATGAGACATGCTCTATATCAAGTTTCATAATGGAAAGTCTTTATGTAATAGAGTAAGTTATCATACTATGTTTACATTTATAAATAAATGGTTTAGTGTAATTAATAGCTTCCCGTGCTTGAACATATATCTTCCCCAGTAAATGATCATGCTCACACATAATGCAAACTACAAAAGTAGAATTAAAATCCATAATTGATTCCATAACCCCAATACAAGAGGGTAGAATCTGATTATGGATGTTACATTTTTCTCAAATTTCTCTTCTTTCTTACTATAAATCTAGAGATTTATCGAATGAAATATTTTGTTTAATCCAATGACTTGAGTATCTGGTATAAATTGATCTTAGAACTTTTGTACATTCCATAAATTAGATTAAATAACATTTAATTTGATTAATTGATGTTAACATTTGTGAACTTTTATCTATCACATGAATTTTGTATGTATATTCTACTATTAATCTTATGTTTTTTATTATCATTCAATCTACTTCCTTAACCTTCTTCTTTCACTATAAGTTGAAAATTTTAATTTGAGGCTTAGCCTTTCTCAAAGTTATTTTCTATCAATGCTTGGGAAAAATGATGGATATCCTTTATTTACATTCCAATGATGTGTATCCTCTAATAACAAGTTAGTCTACACTTGTTGATAGATACATTAGTCATGGCTCCTTTGGTCATAATGCCAATAATCTCTCTTGAGATGATAATCCCTCCCATAATCCCAACAAGCTCTCTTTAGTGGATAATATCTTGGTTAGCTAGGGGTTTAGTTTGAAATCAATATCATTGCTTTGACCTCTGCATGTTTTATCTCATTGGCTACAAATTATTCATGTATATCAAGTTTTCAAGCTCTTACAAGTAAGATTTATCTGTGCACACATTCTTTAAAGTGGTATAATTCTTAGTAGCTTGTTCTTGTAGAGAGAAAAAGGTAGCTATAGTGATGGTAGTGGCCCATTTAAGAAGTTACTATTTGGCCCCATCTCTAGTGATTAGGATTTTCGGATCCATCTGGGTCACACTACCCATGATACTATTTGGAGGTGATAAATTGTGGTTAGTTGTTAAGAAGGAAGTGAAGCTATCCAAATATGGTTATGGAAAAAAAAAAAACAGACTAGTGTTGAATTCCAATTATTCGAAGGCAAATGGGAAGGGGGGCAGGTACCTAATGCCATATGCCAATAATTCTAGTGTCAAATACCAATAAATTGAATTTTAAAGCATTGGCTGGTAGGGGTAAAATGCTTACACAAGGGTTATTCAAATAGGTACATTATCGTAGAGGTGAACAACAATTTGAGAATTTTGGCAGGTGTCTAAAGACACCATTACACTATAGCACGAATTCTCTTCATGATCACATGGTGATAGATTGATGTAAGGACCATCTATAAATAGATTTGGACATGGACCAAACCAAACAACCATGAGATTGTTAGTTGTAGTTTTCCATAAAACGTGGATCTAAGAATCCATAAGTGGATATGTTCAAATTAGATTTCCAAAATGGTGACGGTAGAAGGACCAAAATTTTACAACACCCCCTTGTAAACTCAAGTTGGATGAAAACAAATTACATAATATTCCTCCTTAATTTGTGTAGGCTACAAGTTGGTCTATTATAGTAACACTTCTGAAGAAATGTGAAACACTACTACCATGAATGATAAAACACAATCATCCAATCCATATTTTTGTCCAAAAAAATAAAGTCCCAATCGAACAATTGACTAGACAACAAGATGTCAAGGTCCATTTGATCAATCAACTAGATAAGAGGAAAGCAAGGTCCAATCAATCAATGAACTAAACAAGAGTACATCAAATCCTTTCAATCCAATAGTCTTTATTATGTCAACAATATTTGTCAATTATAGTAGTTTGTAATCACATATTTCAAAAACATAAGGTATTTGGTCACAAAATCCCCAATCGACATGTACATCCATTTGATGACCCATTTGACTACCAATTGGCCCAATAACTTAGTTGAATGAATGACTTAAAAACCACTCCCTCCCTTAAAGGTAATGGGATTTTCAACAAAGATTTCAATACTTCCCCCTAGAACTAAGGGAACGATTAAGAATAAACTGGTCAAATCATAGTTGACAAACCACCCAATTTGTAACATACCCCCTTTTCCCACCTAGAGTAAGGTAGTCGTAAATGACGAATCCAGTCCCCATTGTTCGCTCATGGAAATGGGATTGTGAGGCTTGAACCCATGTTTTCTATTTATTTATTATTTATTTTATTTTTATTTTTTATTTTGATTTTACTCACTTTTATATTTCGCTTCTTTCCTTTTTTCGCATAGGGAATCGCAATCGCCTATCTCCTACTACCACATAGCAAACCACCATGGTTCACCCAACCAACAATTGAGCGAGATGGTTAGGACATATACATATCCCTACCCACAATGTCGTCTCACATAACGACTTTCCAACCTCCTATCCTCTGACTAAGTCGAGGTCAGCCCATCTTAAGAGTTTTGGGCTTTCCTTCCTTCCTCCCGATCGCCCGTCCCCCAACCTCCAACCTAGCCAGGTTGGTGTATCATCTGCACCCTTCTTATCAGCACATAGCCCAAAATTCAACTATTCCAGGTGGACATCACTCTAATTTTGTTAACGTCAAGGCATCAGTCCCAACCTCTAGCCTTTAGGAGTTGAATGGTCTTCTGGGTCGTACATCTCGCTATGTGGGACTAACAAAAGGTCCATGCCATTTTTATTCAACCAATAATGTAAGAGGGAAATCTGACCTATCCAATTAGAAGTCTTCTTGCCTGAGGTTCTGATCTCCAATGGGATAAATTTATCCAATCATTCCTATAAGGTCAGGGCTTTTCCCCCTTACGTCATAGTGAATGATTTTACATTCCATTCTACGATGGCTCAATTAACAAACTTTGGCTCTACCTCATACAATACCTTCAACGGTGATCTCTATGCTCTCCCTAGAGGCTAGATCTACCCCTGCATAGGCTTCCTCGAGCTAGTCTTCTTTACCATCGCTCAGTCTCAAAGGTTCGGTCAGCCTCTAGATTTTCTTCAAGGTATCACCACTCCATTGGAGTTAGATTAAAGTATTCCACGGTGTTACCCCTTTTGATCTTGATCGATAGCTACATTAAGGGATTCCTATCCTGCAAGCCTTGCCTTCCTTAGAGTAGGGAATTCCTCACATGGCAGCATAGTTGTTCCTGCATCTAATACCTACAACAAGCCTGGTGCAAGCTTCCAGGAGGCTCCCACCTCTCCTGCTACATGCTAACAGTTTTAGAGTCTTCATGAAATTTTAAAGTGGTTTCTTGGCAACACCCATGGGTTGCTGGGGCGTTTGGATATCAGCAGGGACCTATAGTCTTCATCACAAAAATCTATGTGGCAAGAATGGAGCTTTATGCACATGTAAGGTTAAAGGCCATTGAAGGAGGCCACTGGGAATGACCGACCCCATGAAAAATACCTTAATATTTAACATACTTCTTTCCTCTCTGCACAAAAATGTCAATGTATACAATGACTAACTCTGGGAAAGAGAGGGTCTTCCTTATAATTTGTACATTAATGCAAAGGGTCTCATAACCCTCTTCTTTTATTTGTTCATGGTTTGGGCCTGAAATAAATCATTGAGTTCATTAAATTTCGCCACTGTATTATTTTTTACACAGTTAAGCATCTTATTCAGAGTAAGAGTTTGCCTCAGCTCTATAGCTTAGGCATTAGTGTTATGGGGCTCCTTTCGCGTAGTAAACATCTGATACTCTGTGGTCGTAAGATATTAAACACATTTACTTCCAAGTGCAAGAACAAGCACACATGTACACCTACATATATATATATATATATATATATAGATATATATATATATATATATATATATATATATATATATATATATATATATATATATATATATATATATATATATATATATATATATATATATATATATATATATATATATATATATATATATATATATATATCTATATATATATATATATATATATATATATATATATATATATATATATATAGATATATTTAGCATACAAGCCAGGGAAATATCCCTTCATGATTGCACCATAGGTATACACACAACAACACAATTACAACCCCTATTTTCCATATCTATTAGAGGACAATGCAACACAAGCCATTAAATGCAAGTAGTATTCACAAACACTAATCTTTTAGTCTACAGGGAAACTGAGTCTAAGGCTATGACTCTCCACCCAACCATAGATAGTTTTAGCCACTAATACTTACAATTGCCACCCCTAAGCCAGATTCCAGAATCTAAGAGGGAAATGCTTGCTTTTGGGACCACACACAAGTTGCCAGTTAACTGACGTACTCCAGAGGACTTGCTGCCTCAATCCCACAATTTTTTTTCTTCCTTCCTACCTACATGGGGAGTCCATAGGTTCCCAACCTCACCCCCTTGTGCACATACAAAGTTTCACCCCCTCCCAGGGAGTCCATGAACCACTATACCAATCCGGGGATAACTAGGAAATGTGTTCAAGCCTGTCTTTGTCTTGGATTTCAGATGATCTCCTCCCAAGCTATTACAGGGATCTAGAGTATCTATCTCAACCCACAACATCCAAGGAATATAATTTGTTACAGGGTTCCAGATATTTCATTCCACCCAAAGCCTCTGGGGAACTAAGTTGTTACAGGGCTCCAGGAACCTCTTTCCTTAACCCACAGCCTCTAGGGACCCAAGCTGTGAGAGGGTTCCAGGAATCCTATCCCAACCCACAACCTCTAGGGAACCCAAGATTTTACAAGGCTTCAAAGATTAGCACTCTACCCATAGCCTCCAGGGATAGATAATTGATCCCCTTATCTTCTCTTCTCTTCATTGTTACCTGTGGAAATCTTACACTTGAGGTTCACTTTTCGTTCCCTCCTCAATCTGTCTTCCCTGAAACAAAACAAAGGTCTCTGATTCCATTTATGTGTGTTTTTAGACTTGTGCTCTCCCTTCTCTTCATATGATTCTCTCCCCAAGAGTTTGAGTCCCCTCCTTCATCTCGTTTTCCTTTTTTTCTCTCCCTCTTATTTTTTGTCAACATTTATGTCCCTTTTCTTTATTGTCATTTCCTTGTTGTTCTCATCCCTTCATAAATATTTGTTCTTTGTGCTTGTTGTGTTTTCTCAAGCAAGCATGGGCTTGAGTACTTTCCTTTAGCCCATTTAATTTCAGGAGCTATTTCATTAACTCCTTGCACTAGCTAACCATCAATGACTTCCTTCTCAAACTAGGTTTCTCCTTGGCACAAGAAACCATACATCCCAAGCAACAATTCTCCACCCCCAACTCTGGAATCCATATCCCTTAGATTTAGTCCCCTTTTATTTGGTTTCAAACATTTCACAATATTTACTTCATATTTACAAGGTGGCTCATATGAGAACCTTGGGTGGGGTTGTCACAATCCCTTCCCCCTTGAGGGAATGTTGCCCTCGATGTTCATTTGCACATATATAATGTCAAAATGAAGGTACGATAGATACTATTTCATGGAGCTTTATACACATAGATATATATTGTATTTATAATTATATACACCATCTCTAATCATAAAAAAGTTAAGGATAATTAACTTTCATAGCATCATCCAGTTCCCATTTGGCCTCCTCTAGCCCAAACTGTTTCCACTGCACCTTGAATTTCTCTATGGGTCGATTCTGGAGAATGGGACTCCTACAGTCTAGAATACACATTGGCTCTGGTTGGAACTCTCCTTCTAGTTCCACTTATAGCACAGACCAATCAATCACATGATTAGAATCCTATACATATATTTTAAGCAAAGAAACATGGAAAACATCATGAACTCTAACTAATGGAGCTAAAACTAGTCTATATGCTATTGGTCCAATCCTCTCAAGAATTTCAAATGGTCCACAATACCATGGTGCCAACTTGGCACATGTCCCCATCCTTGGGGAACTTTTCTTAGGTTGAATTCTCAAGTAGACATGGTCCCAAATCTGGAACTCTTTGTGCACCCTCTACTTATCTACATAACTTTTCTGTCTATCCTGTGCCACCTTCAGGTTTTTCCTTATGTCCTGAACTTGTTGTTCCATATCCTTAAGCATATCAATTCCTACCTAAATTCTGTTAATTGGATCGATCGAGCTAATAGGAGTATTACATCTTCTACCACACAATGCCTTGAAGGGGCTCATCTTTAGCTATTCTTGGTATCCATTATTGTATGAAAATTCCATAAGTGGAGGGTATTCTTCCCACTTCTTCTGTTGATGCATCACATACATCCTTAACATGTCCTAAAGGATTCGATTGATCTTCTCCATTTTTCCATTTATTTATGGGTGATATGTTGTACTAAATTCCAAATTTTTTCCCACTCTTGCAAACAATTCCTTCAAAAACCTGGAAGTGAATCTAGCATCTTTATCTGACACAATATTTTTGGGAATACCATGTAGTCTCACAATCTCCTTTATGAAGATGTGTTCTATATCACTAGGAAAATTGGTGGATTTGACTGCTACAAAATGAGCTACCTTGCTAATTTTATCCACCACCACCATTATTGCATCATGTTGCTTAGATTTCTTGGGAAATCCTGTAATGAAATCCATAGAAACCACCTCCCAATTCCATTTTAGAATAGGGATAGGTTGTAACAATCTTATCCGATGTTTGCATTTGGCCTTTTCTTGCCAGCATTTTATGCATCTTGCTACAAAATTTGCCACTTCTTTCTTCAAATTTGGCTAGTGATAGTAATTTTTAATGGTTGTGAGGGTCTTTTGATACCCTGGGTGGACTAAGTAAGGATTAAATTGGAACTCCTTCATTATTATCCTTTTTATTTCATCATTGTCAGGCACATAAATTTTTCCTTTGAACTTGACTAATTCATCCTCTGTGAGGTGACATCCTTCATCCTCACCACTTTGCTACAACTTTTCTTTCATTTGCTAGTATTCTCATCCTGCAGACCAATGTTTTTAATTCTTGCCTCCATATCTGTTGCATACAAACTTACAACTGCCAAATGATTTACTTGTATTCATCTGCTCAAGGCATCAACGACCTTGTTTTCCTTACCCTTTATGTAATTAATTTCAAAGTCAAATTCGTTGAGCATGGCCAACCATCTTACTTTCCTAGCATTCAACTTTGGTTGTACAAACAAATATTTTAGTCCACTATGGTTTGACATGAGCATGAATTTCCTGCCAAGGAGGTAGTGCCTCCACATTTTTAGTGCATGAACTATGGCAACCAATTCTAAATCATGTGTCACATAATTTTCCTCATGCTTATTCAACTTCCTATATTCATAGCACACTACTTTACGTTCCTATATTAAGGATCCACCGAGCCCCTCTTTGCATGCATTTGTGCATACCACGAAATCCTTGTCAAGATCTACGATTATCAACATTTGCACACTAGTGAGTAATTATTTTAACTTCTCAAATATTTATGCACATTGTGCAATCCACTCAAATCTTCTCCCTTTCTTCTGCAAGGTTGTAATGGGATGAACAATTTTGGAGAAATTCCAAATAAATCTCCTGTAGTATCCTTCCAACCCCATGAATGATCTAACCTCATCTATGCTTTTTGGACTCAGACATTCCTTTATGGCTTTGATCTTTTCAAGGTCAACTGATACACCTTCCTCAGAGACAATGTGCCCTAGGTAGTGTATCTGTGACTGGAAAAGTCACACTTGTTGAGTTTCACGTAGAGCTTGTGCTCTCTCAACAATTGTAACATTGCAACCAAATTTTTCTTGTGTTCTTCCTTCATTTTTAAGTAAACTAATATGTCATCAGCAAACACTATGATGAACTTGTCCAAGTAAGGAGGCAGTATTTTGTTCATGAGGCACATGAATGTGGCTAGGTCATTATTGAGCCCAAAGGATACCACTACGAATTCATAGTGTCCATATCTTATTCTGTACCTTTTTATGAATAACCTTGATTCTCACTTGATGGTAACCTGACCTCAAGTCAATTTTGGATAAAATTGTTGCTCCTCTTAACTGGTCAAAGAGATGATCAATCGTCAGTAATGGGTACCTATTCTTTATGGTTACCTTATTCAACTGTCTTTAATTGAAGCACAATCTCATGGTTCTGAATTTTTTCTTTACAAATAACACTAGTGCTCCCGAAGGAGACACACTTGGCCTTATGTAACTGTTGTCAAGAATTTATTTCAGCTGTAATTTTAGATCCACCGACTTTGGGGTGCTCATTCTATATGGATCCTTAGATGCTAGTGTTGCTCCTGGTACCATCTTGATAGATAAATCTACCTCTCTATGAGGAGGTAGTCTGGAGACCTCCACTGGAAAAACATCCGCAAATTGTTGCAAAACAATGTACTTTTGAAGCAATTCAATTCCCTTATATTTTATTTATTTTCCAACTTCCTCATTCTTGGAAACTTGTACTGTAAACAACATGCATATTTTCCTACTGTTGTGTTTGGCTTGCATAGCAGTGATCATCCTCACTAATATGGGTTTCCTCTTGCCTTGCAACACTCTTTTTGTTCCTTGTTCATCCAAGCATTCTATTGCTTTCTCATAGAAATCTACCTTGGTTCAGTGCAAGTACAACCAATCCATGCCCAATAACAAGTCATACCCACCCAATGGTAACACATTCAAGTGGGATGTCATGGGTATGTCATTGAGCTCAATTTCACATGACCTTACCCAATGGCTGATTCTTCTCCTTGTTCCTATTGCCAATTGAACTAACCAAGGTTCTTGATGCAATTCCTTGGCCAATTCGCACTTCTCAACAAGTTTTGGGCTAATATAAATATAGTTAGATCCTAGATCAATTAAAATAGAGATGACTTGTTGTTGTAGCTTACCTTCCATCTCAATGATGGATTCTTGGTGATTTGCTTGGTGATTGTCCACCGTTACATAAATCCTTGGTATACTCTAGGCTACTTCACCCACTGTACTTGCCTCTTGAGCATGGTAAATATTTGGTCCAACACTCTACTAATGTGGGTACACTCTCCTATTGTCCCCACCATAATTCCAACACTTGAGTGTTTCTTAGCCTTCAAACTTAAGCTGTGTTGATGTTGTTTGCTGCACATTTTTCTTGACAGCAATATTGGGTCTTTGTTGAAGTTGTAGTGCCTCAGTTGTGTGCTTCATTTCCCTCCTATCTAGGTTTCTTTTGGGCAATTTTTATCTCGTTTAGCATTTCTCTTGACTTTCCAGCTACACTAAATTTCAAGCCTACACTTTTCTTGTTCATAGGAGTGCTCCAATTTCTTGATATCATCCTTCAAGGTTTGGGGTTCCAACAGTTCGTTTTTATCTCTTAATACCATCTGCAACCGTTGATGAACCTCTGAATATTGAATTTCTCATCCTTGAGATATGGTACATACCTCAATAGCTCCAAAAACTTGGTGACATACTCATCACTAGTTAACTGACCCATTTTGAGTTCATAAAACTATTTCACTTTATTATCATAGTATCGCTCAAACCAGTATTTCTCTTTGAAGATCTTCTCAAACTCTCCCCATGTCAACTCCTTCTCAAAAATGGCTCTAATATTCTTCAAGTTTTCCCATCAGGTGTTGGTTTTCCCTTCTAAGTTTTATGAGGCAACTCTAGCCTTCATATTCTTTGAATAGTCATGTATCCTGAAAAATTTATTCATTCCTAGCAGCCATGCTTCTGCATCCTTTGCTTTCTTCATGTCCCCATCAAATGTAGGTGGTTTTTCCTTCTTAAATTCATTAGGCATATGCTCCCTTTCTTTTCTTGTTGAATGATGATGATTGTGATAATGGTAATGTATTTGGGCATCAGGCTTAGAGGGTTTGCTTGAATTCTGCATGTGTGTTCTAGTTCCTCCCCTTGACATGTGTTGCAGCCTCAAAATTCTGCTGCCGAAACAGGGGGGATAACCATCCGATCTAGACCTTAAGACAGCTCCTTTTCCATTTAAAGTGGTGGCTCCGACTGGGGATAATGGGACCAGTTTCCCAGTGTGGGTTTTAAGATGAGAGTGGGTGATTTATGAGTGCTTTGCAATACAATAATGATAGTCTAAGTGACCTATTCTATAATGCAATTTCTCTAACTAACTTATTCTAATATAAACCCGGGTGTTCCTGTGTGATATGCAATCTACAAGGATATCTATTTAGCATGTGATATTAAAAATTGAATACAACTAAACAGAGATGATAACGTAAAAGATAATTCCTTTGACTAAATAGTTAGTTAAAGGAATTTATAAAATATATCGCATATATGATGAGTTATATATAAAAATCACAACTTCAGCTAGGCATCATACAAAAGTGCAATTAATGCTTAATAGAAACAATAAATCTCACATATAATTCATGAAAGTAAAATTTATCCACTAATTAAATGTAAACAGAATCAATCATACAAGATAATAGTACCATATGTGTGAAGTCCTGCTCATTTGAAAAATGACATAGACAAACTTCTTTCTTCAAATCGAATTGTCTCCCAAGAATACAAAAGTGCATCAACAAAGGAAATTAGTCTGATATCTAAAAGAAATGATCATGTTCCATAATTTCACCAAAGCATTCACAAACTTACAATAGTGCATTCTTTGCAAATGTTTTTGATAAAATTCTGGACACTTCTCTAAATGCATGAGAAGGGTATAAATACTATTCTAACTAAATGTGCAAAAATAAATTATACAAAATTTGAGGAGGTTTCAAGCAACCTTCCTCCTAACTAAGTAACTAACCCCAAAAATAAACAGAGGCTAAATAAACAAAACTAAGAGGATGACTTTTTATCTACCAACTTGTCCTTTAAATTGAAAATATCTGTCATCCGTTGAATTTGAGGAGGTGGTGTGAAATGAGTCCTGAGTTGTCCTGTGAAGATCGAATCGGTGAGCGGTGGCAACATCCTTTGAGTTTTGTGAAGGGAACAGTTGAGAGTCATAATCTGGCTATGTCGCTTAACAAGATACTACCAATACGACTCCCAGTTGGTCATGGTCAGTTTTGTAATTGCCTCTCTTTGACTCCCCACCTTTTCTTTCTAGTCTTTATATAGAGCAGTTAAATCATGCATTTATTTCATATTGCCTTCTTTGATGAGATTAGTGGTGAATAGGATGTGATTCACTACTTTTATGATGTTCTTTGATACTCCAGTTGCCCTTGCAACTACTAGCTCAGCGTGTTTGATTCTAGTATCCCAATCTATGAAGAGAATGCCTTTATGAGTTTATTCAATCTCAAGTAGATTGGTTTTCTTTCCATATTCTATTTCCTACCACTCGATGAACTCAAAGATTCTATTGTTTAAATTGTTAAACACCATTATTTGGTTGATTGCCTTATCTATCAGTTCATCACTAGTAGTCAGATAGGGACTAATGTGTGACATCTTCTGGTAGAAATACTCTTGTTGTTTCACTAGAAGGGAATTTAATTCCAGAGCTTGTTTGATGAACTCCTTAGTAGTGGGAACTTCCTTGTATCTTTCCATGGATTGCTGCATTTCCTAGAGTTGCATATTTTTGGCCGATATATTGGCCTCATTGCTTATTTTTACAACCTCCATGTCTTGCTGCAATTGTGTCAGTTGCTCTGCCACCTGCCTATTTTAACTTGTTTTCTTTGCCTTGAGCTCTTGTTTGAGTTGCACAATTCTCTCCTCTTTCTCCCTTAGTAAAGTAGAGACCTCAATAGCCTTGTCCATAGTGGCTGATGCATATGCTCTCATGAACTATGATAGTCTAGTCAAGTTCTCGATCTGATTGAAAGGAATGTCCTTCCAGACAATGTCCATGGACTCATTTCCAAGTGGGAATTTGGGTGCATCTACCCTTCTCCTTTTTCTCTTCCTTCTAACTACAGCCTTGTGGAGAGGGCTATAGAACACATATAGTGGAGGCATTTTAGTTACTTTCATACCAATCTCCGATGTGGGCAGAGCAGGGATAATTTTAGTATGTTGGGACGTTTTTGCTTGTTCCTCCATAGGTGTAGATTGTTCGTCGATAGACTTTGGCTCTGTGTCTTTATGAACATGTGGAGGAGTTTTGCATTCCTCTATTTCCTGGGCATTTGAGGCCTTGAGAGCGCCTTGAAATTTCTAATTAAACTGATCCCACTCCTACTCCAAACTACTGCCTTTGGACTCTGAACCGATTTCTATAGTCGGGGTGCTCATCACTTGCTTCTCAACTAACTTACTGCTGGACTCAGCTGTGTTGTTAGCGTCTTGGGGTTTCCCTGTGTCTAGTTTCTTCTTAGTGTTTACCTGAGAGTCTATTTGAGAGCTAGGACCTCCACTATCAACAGTGACGCTTGGAGTAGACTTATCCTCAGGTTTTAATAGATGCATTGGGATCACCTGGAGCCTCTCATCTCTGAATTCCTAAAATCTTTGAAAATATTTAGGTTTCAGATTCGCTTTTGCCCATTTGAACACTTGTTCGAGGGATACGACTGACTATAGGTGAACCACTCTTCAATAAAATACTTGTCGACAATAAGAAGGTCTGTTGCAGCTGCTTGGGAAAACCTAGGGGCTTTCTTATTGAAAATCATTTGATGTAGAGGCAACACAACAACATGGAATATCTTATAGAAGTGTAGTATGTAATGTGATTCCCATATTTGTTTATGACTGAGATGGATTGGATAAGGATCTTGTAAGGTCCATTTCCAACCCATGGTTAGAAATCTTGTGCAAAAATACATAGCATCCATAATGTAGGCACTAAAATAGAAGGGAGAGAGGTTATCTGAAAAGGAGGCTTTCTTCTGTCGATATTCAGTAATGGTGGTGGCTAGGTTGTTAGATAGGATGGAAGGCCAATTCATGATATGGGAATTAACATAAGCATCAATAAGAGGAATCCATTCTATTGAAAAATTAGTATTATTGGGTAGCCCATACAATCTACATAACATAGTTGCTGCATAGTTGTAGGGGTTTGCCAAATAGGCTATAGCATACATACCTGATTTGTCATACTTGAATTTGTTGTCCAACACCATCCAACCCTGAATTATCTTGAAGGGGTCTAGGTTCTTCTTTGTGAAGTTAGCCACAAATGTGATGTCATAGATATCCTGCAGATCAAGTATGTGGTACATTTTATTCAAATCCTCTACTCTAAATGACCCTATGAGCTCCATCCTTGAATTCTTGAACTGCCTATCTTCAATGATAAGGTTTTCGATCACCCACCTGATCATATGTGTATCGGGGAGGATTTTAGCCCTTGCTCCTATCTTATGAATGAATGAATAGGAATCATCTCTACATCGAGTTCTGAAGGCCTTTTTGAGTCAGTTGTTGCTCTCGTAATAGTGATTTTAGGATTCTCGTCCTCTAGCGTATTGTAAATTACTTCCCAAGCTATTGCACCTTCGGTAGCATCACAAACTATATCATCGAAGATAGGAGACATCTCTATAAACTCAGATTCAACAATGGTTTGTTTGCTTTGTTTCTGCATCACCTTTCTTAGTGACATGTCTTTTTTTGCTTGCCTGAAATAGACAAGATATATCAGCGCAGACGATATCTAGTAATTAAGATTGAAAGCTTATGTGAAAAGACTTTGGATTGTGAGAAATGTTTTAATGAGATACTCAATTATAACTACCCATAACCTGGAAAATGATTATCCTTCCTTGGGTCGCTAAATATTTATTGACTTGTCAACTCATTTTTTTTGGTATTTAAAATGTAGTTATTCCACACATTTTACCACTCTTAATCATGCATCGTGGTCTTAAAAGGGATACAGTATAGCGCTGCTGGATGCATTAAGTGAAATACGATTACGGAGATTGCAATATCGCATTTCGCAAATCGTTTGTGGTTGTTCTAATGGCATGGTTAAGTTTCTTACGAACTATGCGAAGTGCGAAATTTGATTGCGAACTATGCGAAGTGTGAAATGTGATTTCGAAATGACAAGGTGATGTTATCACAGCGGGAGACTTAATCGCATGTCGCAACTTTTTTAAAGGTTTTTTAACATAGTCATGTGGAAAAGCACGATTGCGATTTACGAAATGGATTTCATCCTTAGTTAGTTTTGCAAGGTTTTGCTAGGTATATTCTTAGAGTTGGGGTTTTATTATCCTAAGCCTAAAAATTTAAAAGGGTCCCCATTTATAACTCTAACCCTAGCTATTGTTTGTTATAAATGGGGGGGTTGTTTCGTAGTACAACAATTGGCAATTCACTTGGGAGAACCAGTTATCTCTGAGTATTTTTCTGAAATTTCTAAAAAAACTTTCAAAGTAATTGGAGTTATAAGAATAATGATTACATGAATTATAAGGTAAACAACATTTTTCTGGGATCATCATTACTTGCTCAGCTTATTCACTTAATTACTTTACCCTTGTAATGATATAAGTATAAATGTTCGCATCAGCCAATAAAGTTTAAAGAAATATATCAAGTGTCTTCTGTAGATTAGTTTTTTGGTGTTTACTCATTTATCATAGATAGAGCCTCTGCTGCGAGCAGGCATTCATAGCCTTGACAAGGTTATCTTTTAACCAACAATGATTCATTATCCCATCTATATGAATTTTTAAATTTCAAATGATATTCACTTGGATGGAATATCAGTTGGACCTTGTCCCGATTTCCCCTTTTGAATGTAATCTCTTTTCCTTTTTGGTTTCTTAAAAGACATTGTCTAGGCATGGTAGCCTACTAGTGACAATGCCATTCACTGTTTGTAACTAAACTAAACACGCTTGCTCTTGATGAGACCCCTTGTCTTCTGATCGAGGAGACCATTAGCTATTACCCTGTTTGATATGCAATAATGGTAATATCAATTTTAATCACTTCCCTATGAACATGGTAAACAAGCTCGTAATGAGACTTTTTATCTTTTAAGTTTATATATTTTAAAATTACACTCTAAAAAGGGAAAATTTTAACAGATGGGGTGGATCGTTGGCTCTTTTGAGAGTTTTGGGTGATAATGATAGATTTTTTTAAGATACTGATCTGCAGAAAGTTCTTACTAGGTTAAAGATTCTTTTCTTGACTAATAACAAAACCTTTATATTCTTTAAAGATAAGAGCTTGTTCATACAATAAAATTTTAAGCAAGCTCAAGTTCTTCCAAACAAATCAAGTTTACTTTAGTACTCAAATGTCCTAATTATTCCTTTTAACTTTTACTTTCTTATAAAAGCGAAAAACAGAAATGTTATCACAGATTTTATTTTGAAAAGCCAAAAATAAATACTAGTCAACCATTATTTTCCTAGAAAGTAATATGTTACAAAATTTGAAGAGATTATCTCCTAAGAGAAGTAATTTTTCAAAATTTTCCCATTGATGGGTAAAGAATCCTTCTTACCTAACAAGTCTTGTAAAATAAACATTGATTGTCCAATTTTTTCAATGATCTGAAAAGGGCCAAGCCATAGTCTTTGGAATTTGGTATGTCTACCCTTTCCTTGTGTGCTTTGTCCCATTTTAGAACCAAGTCACCTACTTCAATATTTGTATGACTAGCAGAAGTTGTGTCAAAATAAGCTTTGACTAATTGTTGATGATGGAAGTGGGTTGCTTTAGCCTTTTCTCTTTCTTCTTCAAGCTTGAGAATTTGAAATTGTCTAGCCTAGAGAGAAGATGAAGGGTTTTCATCGATAAATTGTACTAGGGCGAGAGATGGGATTTCTACATATGTGGGAAGAAAAAATTCTTTTCCATAAATTAAAGAGAAAGGAGAAGAACCAATAGAGGATTTCTGAGTAATCATGTCTGCCCATAGAGAAAATGTTAATGCTTTGTGCCAATTCCTGTGATTTTGATCCATAGTCCTTTTGATAACTCTAATTAGGTTCTTGTTTGTTGATTATGCTAATCCATTACCTTGAGGATAATAATTGGTTGAATATTTAAACTTGAAACCTCGCTTAAGAGAAAATTCTACCATTGTATTTCCAGAAAATTAAGATGCATTGTCAAACATTAAAGTTGAGGGTAATCCAAACCTGGTAATGATGTACTGATCAATGAAGTCTATAATATTTTTTGTATTAGCTATCTTTAATGGGACAACTTTTACCCACTTAGTAAAGTAATCAGTAGCTGTAAGGATGTGCCTATGTATTTTGGAAGAGTTAGGAACAATCTCACCAATTATGTCTAATCCCCATTGTTCGAATGGTTGTTGGATGTTAACTGGTTGTAAAGGGAATGTTGGCTTTCTTTCTCTTCTGGTTGTGGTTTGACAAGTTTTTCACTTCCTTGCATATTCATGTGCATATTTAAATACCATTGGCCAATAATACCCTGCATGTAGGATTTTGTGAGCAGTGGTATTTCCTCCAAAATGTCCTCCAACTGGTCCATCATGTAATTCCTACATGACCTTTTCAGCTTCAGGTTTCTCTAGGCATCTCAGCAATACTGAATCATAATTCTTCCTAAATAATACATCATTGACTAGTTCATACTGATTTGATTTCAATCTTAAAGCTCACTTTGTTTTATAATTAAGATGCATAAGAGCATATCCATTTTTTAGATAAAATTTCAAATCAGCATATTGTGATTGTGTCTCATTGAGGCTTACCTCTAATATTTGTACTTCATTACCTTGATCTTCTTCTGGTGGTAATTGGGAAGCTCTTATTAACATCCTGCAAAAACCTTGGCCCCTGACAATTTTAGCTGGCTAGATTTCTACATTATATTCTTCGAGTGCAATTACCCAATTAGCTCTTTTCTCCCCTACTTCTCTTTGGATCAATAGTTGTCTTACTACAGGGTAGGGTACAACTATCTTTGTATGGGTTTTAAGAAGAAAAGTTCTAAAATGTTTGATAGTTTTAAAAACAGCAAATGCTTGTTTCTCTAGAATTGAATAATTTAATTCAGCACCTCGCAAGTTAGAACTGAAAAAGGAGATGGGTGCCTCAATATTTTCATCATTTAGCTGTGTCAAAACTGATGCATATGATGTATCAGATGAAAAGGTATATAATACAAAAATTTTAGGAAAGTGTGGGATGGTCAATGAGGGAGCATTAATAATGGATTTTTTAATCAACTCAAATGACTCTCTTTCATCCTTGTTCCATCTGAAAACTACATTTTTTCTTATCATTGCTTGAAGGGGTAGAACAATTTGTGAAAAATCTAGGACAAATCTTTTTACAAAATTTATTTGGCCTAGGAATGATTGCATGTTTTTCTTGTTGTGTGGGAGGGGAATTTTTTCAATCTCTTGGACTCTATCAGGATCAATGTAAATTCCTTTCTTGGATACTATAAACCCAAGGAGTTTGCCTTTTGGTAAAGCAAAATAGGATTTTTTGGGATTTAAGGAAATGCCATACTTCTTGCATCTTTCGAAAATGTGTTTCAGGTCACTTAAATGATTTTTCCTATCCTTGGAATAGACTGTGATATCATCCAAGTAAATAACCACTGATTTATTGATTAGACCTCTGAAGGCAATGTCCATACCACGTTGAAATGTGGCACCCACATTAATGAGTCCGAAAGGCATCTTCTGATAGGCATATGTTCCCCACTTGGTCTTGAATGTTGTCTTTAAGCTGTCATCTGGATGCACAAGTCTTTTATTATATCCTGAGAATCCATCTAGAAAAGACATTAATTCAGAACCTGCAACTGATTGCAATATCTGTTCCATAGTCGACAAGGGAAAAATATCTTTTTGGCAAGCTTGATTTAGGTTTCTAAAATCAATACAAATCCTAATAGCTCTGTTATTTTTCCCTATGGGTACCATATTTGGTACCATATTTGATACCCACTTAGAATGTCTAACAAGGAAGATTATTTTTTCCTTCAGAAGCTTGTTCAATTCTGATTTGATTTGACTTTCAAGGTTTGGGTGAATTTTGCGAAGCTTCTGTTGAACTGACTTTTCATTCGAAGTCATGGGTATGGTATGTTGAATTATAGAGGCATCATAAGTTTTGAGATCTACATAATCCCAAGCAAAAATGCCTTTATATGTCTTCAATAACCTGATGAATGATATTCTTTCTTCAGATGAAAGGCCAAGACCTAGGTTGACATTTTGAGGTTTTTCGTTTGACCCTAGGTTTACTACTTCAAATCTCAAAGTAGAACTTTGAGTTTTGGAGTTAGTAATTTTCTTAAATCTATCCTTTAGATCATAAAGATATTCCATTTTAACCACAGACTTTGGAATTGGGTTATGATCATGATTAAATTTGATTTCTAGATCATGCTCATGTTCATCTATGATATGTTCTTCATACAATCCTTCTGATGTAAGGAAATTAACTATATTTGCATTGTTGTTGAATACTCTCCAATTTGTTACATTGTCAGGAATTGATGGCCTAAATATTAATTCTATTGAAAATCTGTCTGGACTAAAGTCTTCTGAGGGTATAATCCTAGATGCCACATTAGCAAGTAATTCGGCACTTGTGTTTTGTAATCTAGGGACTGAAGATATGTTGAAAGAAAAAAAATGATAACTCAATTTCTGAGCTAAAGATTGATAGTGTTTAAGGTGCCCAGAGACACAATGGATTGTATTTCTCACTTGTTTCACAATTATCTCCGAATCACGTAGACTCACAGGTATTTGAAATTAAGAACGATGGATTTATACAGTCCTTGGATTAGTGCTTCATATTCAGTGACATTGTTAGTGCATTAGAATTCAAGTCTGCAGGCCAACATGGCTTTCTTTCCTTGCGGATTGATCAAAATGCATCCTGCACCTGTGTTGTCTTCTGATTTAGAACCATCAAAATAGAGAGTCTAGAACAGAGAGTTATTATAAACTTTATCTACTAAATTTAGACACTTGGAAGGATCTGTTTGTGAAAAAATTTCGATTTGAGAGACTACAGCATTATCAAAAAAGGGAGACCTATGAGCATTAAAGGATCCTAAAGAGGACTCGGCTAAGTAATTTCCAATGATATTATTAGTGAAATCAATAGGTTCGTTGCTTCCCTCGAGGTCGGTGACTATATATTTCATGAATTTCTCTCAGTCAACCCTGATTTGGTTAGGTTTACCATTGTGTGGTAACCACATGTGAGACCAATCAGTGGCGCAATAACTATGCAACTTTTCAAACCAATCCCTACTAAGAATTAAACCATAAAATTCAAGGATATTGACGACCATAATATCAATTATTTGTGAAACTTTTGGATTAGAGGAAATCCTAATTGAAACTGATGCTATTTCTCCAAGCACCTCGACTTTTGTCCTATCTAAGTGAACTATGTGCACTGCAGATTTTTGAGGTGTAAAGTTCAATTTGGTACACACAGGTCTTGGCATTATATTTGAGGAGGCTCCTGAATCAACAAGGTAGTTGTGAATGTTCTCGTTGAAAATTTCATAAGTGAGCATAAATGGAGGAACATGAGAAATAGACCTATCACCAATTAGAACTAGATCTGAAGGATCTACTTTGTTTGAGGATGAGAGAGGTTTTCCCATATTGTAGGTAGCTTGAGTAACTACAGCAGATGGTAGAGGAGATACTGAAACTTCTTTCAACTCCCTTAATAAAATCTTTTGTTGTTGTTTAAGTTTAGTGAGCTCATGCAGCGAGATGTTAGCTCTAGTCTTTTTCATGTCTTCCACTATATTGTATTTGACCATATCTAAGATTACCAATGTTTTTTAGGAATTTGGGGAATCTGGAGGGATAGGATCGGTTTGGCTAGTCTTAGATTTCTTAGCTATTGTTTTCTCCTTTGCAGGAGTAGCAACTTTTTGCTTCTGATTTGTGATAGACATGTCAAGAGAATTTTTGCTTCTTGTAGTCACTGGCATTGCTTGTGCCTCTTCTTCAGTTGGGAGAATAAAATTCCACATCCCGTTTAGTTCAATTTCTTCTTCCATTTCAGCTTCCTCTTCATTTGGTGAATCTTCTTCTACTTCTTGGTCAGATTTAGCATTTGAAATGGTGTTTGGGGGTTGTTATGTAAAAGAAGGGTTCCTCTTGAATGATCGAAAAGGTTTCTTAGGAGTAGAGGATTCTGCGACTTGTTTTTTTATTTTGACCATTTTGTTAGACATCATTTTTAACACTTTCTGAAGACCTTCAAGATAGAAAGGGTCCTTTGAAGCTTTCTTCTTAGAGTCATCCTTAATTTTTACTTTTTTGGTCTTCCTTTCATCTATTTGTGATCTTTTTTCCAAAGCTATGATTCTTCTTTCTACAGATAGGGCTTCTTTCATGTTTTCTACAAGGGTAGCCTTATTGTCTCTATCTACAAAAATTGCAATATTAAAAGGAAGAGATGATATATACCATTCTATTTGTACATCTACAGCACGTTTAGAGGTAGTTGGGATTTTTTCTAGCAATTTCTTAAATCTGGAGTTGAAATCTTTGATCTTTTCATCTGAATTAGGTTTCAAATAAGAAAGATCATTGATCAAGGATGCTATGGTCCTATCATCACAAAATTTTACAAGAAATACTTCTTGAAAAGAATCCCAGTCTGTAATTGAACCTACTGGGAGGGAAAAATACCAAGACCTAGTAGATCCTTCGAAAGTATAAGGAAACAGTCTGATTACAACATATTCATGTGCAACCCCATTGAGATTCATGGCTAACATAAAATTATTTAGATGTTCTTCAACCAGGAGAGCATCATCAGGATTATACTTAGACAGCCATTTTTCTGAGTTTGTTGGGAGTGCATTTGGATTTGCAACTAGGACAACACCAGGATTTTTCCAAGGTTGATTGACCATAAATTGAGTTGGGGACTGAGAAAATGGGAAGGTTAGTCCAGAAGTAGGTATAGATGGCGAAGAACTTACTATTGGATTAGTACTGATAATTGTAGTACTAATTGGAGAAGTGGATATTTGAGAAGTCATGGATTGAATAGAAGTGGATGGAGGAGTAAATGGATGGAAAGGTGATGTGATCTCGCTAGTATCTGATTCAGATGTTGATGAAGTGACTTTCTTATGTCGTGGAGGAATGGGGAACTCGAAAGGGGTAACCCCAAGTCTCTCACTTTGCAGTCTAGTCAATACACCAGTTTGTTGTATTAAGGAGGTAACACTTTCTTCAGATACTTCGGGTCTCTATGGTTTCTCCGCAGAAATGGATATCTATTCCAATTTTTGTATCAAAGAATGAACCTTGGGAGACTCGGGAGTATAATCTGGAGAAAGTGACTGCCTTACTACTTCAGGAGACGAGGGAGATGTATCTACAACTTCAGATTTCCGATTAGGAGATTCTGAACGAGTTTGCGAAGGTGTAGAAATGGTGGAGGGGCTTTGACTCTTATGAATGCTTTTCAAATGATTTTTAGCTTCATCTTCCATTCACAGTTGAAGGCCCTCCTTCTAGTGCCAAAATGTTGTGGCCTCAAAATTATATTGTTGAAACATGGGGGATAACCACCCAGTCTGGACCTTATGACAACTCCTTTTCAGTTTAAAGTGGTGGCTCCGACTGGGGATTGTTGACACCTAATCCTCACGATTGGGTGAATTTATGTAAATAGTTAAATTAGGAATGTGAACAGTCATGAGGAGATGAATTGAGCAGTCACACTCTTTTGTATATAACAATAGCATACCTAATGAAATAAATCGAATTAGTTTTGCTGCCTATTGGAGTTACTGCCTGGCCTGACATGGTATCAGAGCCAGTTCTCAAAATAAGTTGTAACTCCCTTCATTTTTGCTACTGTGGGCTGTACGCTGGTCTGAGCACTATCCACTGAGCGCTGTCCTCTGTCGTTCTGACCTGAGCACTGTTCTGACTGAGCTCTGTCCTCTGCGTTGTGTTCCATTGCCTCAACGCCTCTGTCCTCTGCGTTTTTTCAGTGAATTGATAGTGAATGGTGTGTGAGCGCAGCAGAAGCGTGATGAGCCCAGGTGGTGCCGGAGCGGAGATCTCATAAGTTTTGAACGCGGTATCACAACTGTTTTGAACGCGGTATCTCATACGATCCAATGGTATGGTGAATGGTTTCAAATACGTTCTGAATAGTTCGAATGCTATGCAACATTACAAGCCACGGTATCTGGTGATTTTGTTTGAAATACGTTTTGAATGCTGCCTGAATACGTTTTGAAGCTGCCTGAAATACGTTTTTGAAGCTGTTGTTTCACATAAGTTTTCAACGCTGGTTATATAAGTCCGAATGCTGCCTGAAATACGTTTTTGAAGCTGTTGTTTCACATAAGTTTTGAACGTTGGCTATTTCAAATACGTTTTCAATGTTGTTGTTTTTAATACATGCGCTGGCCTCCATATAACTTGGTTCACCCAGTTGGATCTGATTTGATTGCTGGTGCCATTCATATGTTTGATGCTTTGCCGAGGTTGACTGTTGTAAATTATAGTTCAAAGAATGCGCATGACCATGGTATTTATAGGTGAAGTTATATAAGATTTATAAGGTGGAGTTTTATGAGATTTATATAAGATTTATAAGGTGAAGTTTTATGAGATTTATATGATATACTTATATGAAACTTATATGAGGTTTATGTGAGGTGAATTTATACAATGATGGATTTATATGGGTCACATTGTGGATTTGAAATCATTTGAGAATGCCTTTTTGAGTACAGTGGCAGAAGTATTCTTTTCTATCAGCAAAAGTTTTTTTTTACAGAATGCATTCAATCATCTCCATGGTAGGAATAGTTCTCACTGGCAAGGAGAACTATCCTTAATGGTCCTGGATGATAAAACACACCCTCATCTTCAGTGAGTTGTGGAAAGGAGTGTCTGTCGGAGAAGGAGACAATGATCTAGTACAGCCTACCTCAGACAAAGAGCTCGTCATTTGGGAAAACAAGAACAGCAAAGATTATGTATTAATCGCAACATCTGTAAATGAAGAGGTGAGTTGCCATATTTCGTCATATTCAACTGCCTTTGAAGCCCTACAAAAACTGAAAGAACTCTATGACTCACATTCTGCACTTGAAGTTGTCCAACTCATGATTAAACTCTTCACTCTTGAACTGCAAAATAATGATCCTCTTGCTCTTACATCTGAAGTAAAGTCTATAATGCATGATATCAAATCTACTAAGGTTGAGCTGGATATCCCTCTTATTGCTTTTCTCAAGGCACTTTATCCTACTTACTCCAATTATCTTGAGTCTTTGCAAGCAAATGGAAATCTCAAAGATATAACCTTTGACTCTCTTGTGAAAAAGTTTGCTGAAAGAGAGAAAGCTTTTGGAAAGAAGACAACCCCTGAGTCTTATGAAGAGACTGTGTGCCTTTCTCATAAAGAAAAGCATCCTGCTCAAGATTCTACAAGAGGAAGAGGTGGACGAAGAGGAAGAGGAAGATATTTCAAAGGTAGGGGGGGCAGACATTCTCAAGGAGAAAAGGCAGATCTGCATTGCATTCGCTGCAAAAGAAATGGATCACATGATGCCTCTACATGCAAGCTACCATGGGACAAAATTGAGCAGAAAAGAAACCAACAGAAAGGTAAAACTGATGATACAGACAAAGGTAAAGCACCTGAATCCGCTCACTATGTTGAGGCACAATGTAACATTGGAGTAAATGAAGATTTTTTTAATGCTTCACTTACTTCCTGGAAAAATGATTGGTTGCTTGATTCAGGAGAAACTTGTCACATGACTCATAGAAAAGATTTTTTTGAAGATTTCACTGACAATGTTGATGGAGCAATATACTTTGCAGATCAATCAAAAATCAAGCCATCAGGGCTTGGCACAATCAGGCTTAAACTACCTGGTCTTCCAGACTTTCTTTTGGATCATGTTCTATATCTCCCACAGCTCAAGAGAAACTTGATGTCCTTGGTCCACATCTGCCAGCAAGGTCACTCCATTCATATGTTTGATGGCAAGCTTGAGGTAAGAAAAGCATCTGACCACTCACTTTTCATGAGGGGAATAGAAGAAGAAAGGCTTCTTAAGCTGCAAGGAACATCTACTCATGCACAACATTTCTCATACAATTCTCATCATGAAGAAGGTACACTTCCATCAAATTTATTATGGCATGCTAGATTTTGACATTTAAACTATGACAGTCTCCACTTATTGAAGAAAAATGGTGTTGCTGGTTTGCCTAAAATTCCTAGAAAACTTAAGTAATGTGATGCTTGCATTCTAGGAAATCATAGCAAACAATCTTTTCATGATTCGCATTCAAGAGCACATAGGAAGCTTGAACTTATTCATTCAGATTTATGTGGTCCAATGTCTATTCTTCTGCAAATGGAAATAAGTATATCATGACATTTATTGATGACTACACCAGAATGTGTTGGGTTTATTTATTGAAGAACAAATCTGATGCTTTTCAAACATTCAAGAATTTTCATAAATGGATTGAAAATGATGCAGAATCTCATATTGGGTCTATTCATACTGATAATGGAAAAGAATATACATCAAATGAATTTGAAAACTATCTTCGCCAACATGGGATCAAACATCAAACAACTGTGCCTTATAATCCCCAATAGAATGGTGTAGCTGAAAGAATGAATAGAACAATCTTGAATATGGTACGATCCATGCTTTTCTTCAAAAATGTAAAGATAATGTTTTGGGCTGATGCGTTCTATGTGCTACATACATAAAGAATAGATGCCCATCTAATGCTATAAGAAACAAGACTCCTTATGAATTGTGGTATGGACATGTTCCTTCGGTAAAACATCTCAGGGTCTTTGGTTCCACCTGTTATGCTTTGATACCAAAGGTACATAGAAAAAAAATTGGTGCTAGAAGTCGTAAGTGTATCTTCCTGGGGTATTCAAACACCTCCAAAGCATACCACCTCTATGATGAAGTAAATAAAAAGTTTGTTATATCTAGAGATGTAATTTTTCTTGAATCATCCAAACCTGACAATGTTGTTGAGCAGCAACTTGATCACTTGGATAGATTCGCAAAGACAAAATCATTTCAAGAATTTGATAATCAGATTCCACATCTTAAAGGGGGGATTCCTATTCTAGATCAACATGTGGAATCTTCTTCTGAAGAACACTCTCCCCCGAATGAAACTCCAACAACGGATGATGCTTTAAGTGATGTAATTGATAGAATTGGGAGACTCAATCTTGATTCAGTCCCAACTCAATCAACAGAGCAGCCTGGACCATCTCAAAAAGGTCCCCCAAAGTGGTTGACAAAGACACTTGAAAGTGTTCATCCTGATGAAATTGGAAAAACAGGAACCAGAAATTCAAACCGGCAAAATGGAGGTGATGTAGATGACTCTAATTCACCTGTTGATATGGATGTTTCTTATGATTATGAATTGAACTTGTCTACATATTTTGAACCAACTTCATTTAAAGAAGCTGCTTCTCATGATGAATGGAAAGAAGCGATGCAAAAGGAGTATGATGCCCTCATAAATAACGGCACTTGGAAGCTGGTTGATCCTCCATTTGGAACCAAACCAATTGGCTACAAGTGGGTCTACAAGAACAAGTAAAAAGTTGATGGCTCACTTGACAAGCACAAAGCTAGGCTTGTGGCAAAAGGTTTTGCATAGAAGGAAGGGGTCGACTATGAGGAAACTTTTTCCCCCACAGCAAAATAGGCCACCATCTGGACACTCTTTGCACTAGCAGCTCAGAACGGTTGGAAAGTCCATCAAATGGATGTAAAAACTGCCTTCTTGAATGGAGATCTAAAAGAGAATGTTTTTATGTCCCAGCCTGAAGGATTTGCTATGAAAGGACATGAACATAAAGTATGAAAACTTGTGAAGTCCTTGTATGGCCTCAAACTAGCACCACGAGCCTGGTATGAAAAACTAATTGAGCATCTTCTGAAACTCAACTTCAATCATTTTGATCTTGATGATGCAAATTTATTTGTCAAGAAAGTTGGCAAAACAGTTGTATATCTTGTGGTATATGTAGATGATCTTTTAATGACAGGGGACAATGAAAGCTACATTGCATCCATAAAGAAGGAATTGGGGAAAAGTTTTGAAATGACCGATTTGGGCTATGTTCATTACTATCTTGGCATTGAAGTAACCCAACATCCAAAGTCCATATTTCTTTCTCAAAAGAAATACATTGGAGATCTGTTAAACAGATTTGGTATGACAGAGTGCAATCCTCTTACTACTCCAATGGAACAAAACTTAAAGCTCACATCTATTGAAGGAAAGGAATTTGAGGATGCAACAAAGTATAGACAGCTTGTAGGAAGTCTCAACTACCTTACTACTACCAGACCAGACATTTCATTTGTTGTTGGAATCCTCTCCAGGTTTATGCAAAAGCCTTGTGAGGGACATTGGTCTACTGCAAAAAGAGTTCTAAAGTACTTGAAGGGAACTCAAGACTATGGAATCAAGTACACACAGGTGGATGACTTCAGTTTGATCGGATACTCTAATTCAGACTTCGATGGAGACAAAGAAACTGGGGTATCTACCTCAGGATATGCTATGAGTCTTGGATCAGGAGCTGTCTCCTGGAGATCACGCAAACAATCAGTTCTAGCAGATTCCACAATAGAAGCAAAATACGTGGCAATAGCTGAAGCAACAAAATAAATTGTGTGGCTCAGGAAAATTCTTGAAGATTTGCAGGTAAAACAAGTACAATCAACTCCACTCATGATTGACAACACCTCTGCAATAAAGTTGGCCAAGAACCCAAAGTTCCATGATCGAACAAAGCACATCAATCCTAAATATCATCTGATCTGACATCATGTTGAGGCCAAAACAATCCATCTTCGTCATTGTTCCACAAATGAGCAAATTGCAGACATCTTCACCAAAGCGCTTGGAAGAGAAAAACTTGAAAGATTCAGAACGATGCTTGGACTCACCAACATCCCTTCAGATTAAGAGGGGGAATGTTGACACCTAATCCTCACGATTGGGTGAATTTATGTAAATAGTTAAATTAGGAATGTGAACAGTCATCAGGAGATGAACTGAGCAGTCACACCCTTTTGTATATAACAATAGCATACCTAATGAAATAAATCGAATCAGTTTTACTACCTATTGGAGTTACTGCCTGGCCTGACAGGGATAATGGGACCAGTTTACCAGTGTGGGTTTTAAGATGAGAGTGGGTGGTTTATGAGTGCTTTGCAATAGAATAATGATAATCTAAGTGTCCTATTCTATAATGAAATTTCTCTAACTAACCTATTCTAATATAAACCTGGGTGTTCCTTTGTGATATGCAATCTACAAGGATATCTATTTAGAATGTGATAATAAAGATTGAACACAACTAAACAAAGATGATAACGTAAAAGATAATTCCTTTAACTAAATAGTTAGTCAAAGGAATTTATAAAATATATCACATATATGATGAGTTATATATGAAAATCACAACTTTAGCTAGGCATCATACAAAAGTGCAATTAACGCTTAATAGAAACAATAAATCTCACATAAAATTCATGAAAGTAAAATTTTTCCACTAATTAAATGTAAATAGAATCGATCATACATGATAATAGTACCATATGTGTGAAGTCCTCTCATTTCACAAATGACATAGACCACCTTCTTTCTTCAAATCAAATTGTCTCCAAAGAATACAAAAGTGCATCAACAAAGGAAAGTAGTTTGATATCTAAAAGAAACAATCGTGTTCCATAATTTCACCAAAGCATTCACAAACTTACAATAGTGCATTCTTTGCAAATGTTTTTGATAAAATTCTGGACCCTTCTCTAAATGCATGAGAAGGGTATAAATACTATTCTAACTAAATGTGCAAAAATAGATTATACAAAATTTGAGGAGGTTTCAAACAACCTTCCTCCTAACTAGGTAACTAACTCCAAAAATAAACAGAGGCTAAATAAACAAAACTAAGAGGATGACTTGTTGTCTGCTAGCTTGTCCTTTAAATCACAAATATCGGTCATTGGTTGAATTTGAGGAGGTGGCCCGAAATGAGTCCTAAGCTATCCTGTGAAGATCGCATCGATGAGCATTGGAAACATGAGTCGTGTGAAGGGAATAGTTGAGAGTCATAATCTAGCTATGTGGCTTAACAAGATACTACCAATATGACTCCCAGTTGGTCGTGGTCAGTTTTGTAATTTCCTCTCTTTGACTCCCCACCTTTTCTTGCCAGTCTTTATATAGAGCAGTTAAATTGGGCATTTATTTCGTATTGCCTTCTTTGATGAGATTGGTGGTGAACAGGATGTGATTCACTACTTTGATGATATTCTTTGATACTCCAGCTACCCTTGTGACTGCTAGCTCGGCTTGTTTGATTCTGGCATCCCAATCTGTGAAGAGAATGTCTTTATGAGTTTCTTCAATCTCGGGTAGATTAGCTTTCTTTCCATCTTCTATTTCTTGCCACTTGATGAACTCAAATATTCTGGCGTTTAAATCATTAAACTCTGTTCTCTAGCTGATTGCCTTATCTCTCATGTGGTTGCTAGTAGTCAGATAGGGGGTAATGTGTGACATCTTCTGGCAAAAATACTCTTGTTGTTTCATCAGAAGGGAATTTAATTCCAGGGCCTCTTTTATGAACTCCTCAGTAGTGGGAATGTCCATGTATCTTTCCATGGATTGCTACATTTCCTCGACTTGCATATTTTTGGTCGATATATCAGCCTCATGGCTTATTTTCAGGACCTCGATGTCTTGCTGCAATTGTGTCGGTTGCTCCACCACCTGCCTTTTTGTGCTTGCTTTCTTTGTCTCAAGCTCTTGTTCGAGTGGCGTAATTCTCTCCTCTTTCTCCCTTAGTAAAGTAGAGACATTAGTAGCCTTGTCCATAGTGCTCAATGCGTATGCTCTCGTGAAGTGTGATAGTCTAGTCAAGTTCAAGACTAGATTCAAAGGAATGTCCTTCTAGAAAATGTCCATGGGCTCATTTCCAAGTGGGAATTCAGGTGCATCTACCCTTCTCCTTTTTCTCTGCCTTCTAGCTACAGCCTTGTGGAGAGGGCTATAGAACTCATCGAGTGGAGGTATTTCAGTTACTTTTAGAACAATCTCCAATGTGGGCAGAACAGGGATAATTTCAGTATGCTGGGACGTTGTTGCTTGTTCCTCCATAGGTGTAGATTGTTCATCAAAAAACTTGGGCTCTGTGTCTTTATGAACATGTGGAGGAGTTTTCCATTCCTCTGCTTCTTGGGAATTTGAGGCTTTGGGAGTGCCTTGCAATTTCTGATTAAACTGATCCTACTCCTGCTCCAAACTACCGCCTTTGGACTCTGAACCAATTTCTGTAGTTGAGGTGCTCATCACTTTCTTCTCAGCTAACTTCCTACTGGACTCAGCTATGTTGTTGGCATTTTGGCGTTTCCTTGTGTCTAGTGTCTTCTCAATGTTTACTTGAGAGTCTATTTGAGAGCTAGGACCTCCACTATCAACAATGATGCTTGGAGTAGACTTATCCTCAGGTTTTAATAGATGCATTGGGATCACCCAAAGCCTCTCATCTTTGAATTCCTAAAATCTTTGAAAATCTTCAGGTTTCATATTCGCTTTTTCCCATTCGAACGCTTGTTCGAAGGATATGGTTGTAACAAATCCTCAAAATAATTATCATCATGATTGTATGGCTTGAGCCTTACTCCAGTAGTGAAATTATATGCCACTTTGTTTGGATCAAATTGCCTCTTAGGCAATGTATGAAGCTTGAGGGCTTCCATATGTGCTAATTCCTTAGTGGCATGAACAAAATTGGCTAAAGCAAAAGAACCGCATTTGATAGGGAAAATGGGCCATAATGACTTCGTCATCTTTGAGAACTTTAGTCAAGCCCTTTCCCATAGTCTAGTAGGAAATCTCTCTTGCTAATAACTTATCAGAAACATACAAAGGAAGGACATGTGGATCAGTTGTACTACCAAAAACCCTAATATAGGTGAACCACTCTTCAATAAAATACTTGCCAACAATAAGCAAGTCTGCTGCAACTTCTTGGGAAAACCTAGGGGCTTTCTTATTGAAAATCATTTAATGTAGGGGCAACACAATAGCATCGAATATCTTATAGAAGTGAGGAATGTAATGTGATTCCCATATTTGTTTATGACTGAGATGGATTGGGTAAGGATCTTGTAAGTTCCATTTCCAACCCATGGTTGGCAATGTCGTGCAAAAACAGATAGCATCCATAATGTAGGCACTAAAATAGAAGGGAGGGAGGTTATATGAAAAGGAGGCTTTCTTCTGTCGATATTCGGGAATGGTGGTGGCTAGGTTGTCAGATAGGATGGAAGGCCAATTCATGATATGGGAATTAACACAGAACTCAATCAGAGGAATCCATTCTATTGAAAAATTAGTATTATTGGGTATCCCATACAATCTACATAACATGGTTGCTGCATAGTTGTAGGGGTTTGCTAACTAGGCTATAGCATACATACCTGATTTGTCATACTTGAATTTGTTGTCCAACACCCTCCAACCCTGAATTAGCTTGAAGAAGTTTGGGTTCTTCCTTGTGAAGTTAGCCACAAATGTGTTGCCGTAAATATCCTGCGGATCAGGTATATGGTACATTTTCTTCAAATCCTCTTCTCTTAATGACCCTATGAGCTCCATCCTTGAATTCTTGAATTTCTTATCATATCTGTATAGGGGGGGATTTTAGCCCTTACTCCTATCCTATGAAGGAATGAACAGGAAGCATCTCTACATTGAAGTTCTGAAGGCCTTTTTTAGTCAGATGTTTCTCTCATAACAGTGATTTTTGGATGCTCATCCTACAGCGTATCGTAAATTACTTCCCAAGTTGTTGCGCCTCTGGCAGCATCACAAACTATATCATCGAAGATAGGAACCATCTCTGTAAACTCAGCTTCAACAACAGTCTATTTGATTTGTTTCTGCATCACCTTTCTTAGTGACATGTCTTTTGTCGCTTGCCTGAAATAGACAAGATATATCAGTGCAGATGATATCTAGTAATTAAGATTGAAAGCTTTTGTGAAATGACTTTGGATCGTGAGAAAGGTTTTAATGAGATACTCAATTATAACTACCCATAACCTAGAAAATGATTATCCTTCCTCGGGCCGCTAAATATTTATTAACCTGTCAACTCATTTTTGTTTTGGTATATAAAATGTAATTATTCCAAATGTTTTACTTAATCGCGGATCGTGGTCTTAAAAGGGATACAATATAGCACTATTGGATGCATTAAGAGAAATGTGATTGCGGAGATCGCAATATCTCATTTTGCAAATCGTTTGTGGTTGTTCTAATGGCATGGGTAAGTTTCTTGTGAACTATGCGAAGTGTGAAATGCGATTGCGAACTATGTGAAGTGTGAAATGTGATTGTGAAATGACAAGGTGATGTTATTGCAGCAGGAGACTTAATCACATACCATAATTTTTTTAAAGGTTTTTGTTGGCTTATATGGGCCTGACCCAGGTTTGGAAGAGTTATTTAGCCAAACAAATCCCATAGCTGCTGAGCCTTTCAGCAATAGCCCGTGGAGTGTGGATTGAGGTTTCACCCAAGGTAGCAGGGGAGGGTGCTAGAACTAGGTTTTTGCACCCTTGGGATGTCTTGATGTGGTTGGGAGGGATCGTGCACCATTTTGTGGCCTCACGCTACTCTGCTTCCACACAAATCCGGAACAAGGCAATTCCTTGATACTTACTACTAATGAGTTGTTATATATCAGATCTACCTTTTACGGTCTTTAAGCAAACATTTAATAGAGATAAACCATTTGCACACCCAGAAAAGTTATAGATTTGCATAACCTCATAACATAAGCATAAGCGCACAGATCAAATAGATATATCAATCATAAATTAACTAGATCCACAATAATTCAGATTCAACACAGTATTTCAGAACCAACTTATCTTTATTCAACTCTTTTGCCCATACATCTAGATCTGCCCTATGCACTCAGTTGCAGGGGTATGTTCACACAGCTACGGACTCTACCAAGCCTCTGCGCACACATCTACAGAGCCTCTATCTACCCACCAAAACCCTTGACTCGAACTTACAAACGCTTCAATACTTCTTTCTTCAAAAACCCATTGCGTTCTAGATCCAAAAGTACATACCAAAAACTAACTCCTAACTCTAGAGCCTTGCTCTATTTATACATTTCCATGGTCCACGGACCATGGGCAGGCCCAATTATTTTACATTATCTTTGGGCAGACAACCCGTTGACTTGACTCATTTCAATTCACACTCTGTGCATCCCATGGAGTCTTTACCATGCCTTTACCCAAAATTATGGGCTTTTGAGCCCCAAAACCATTACGCAAGGCCTTTCCTACCAAACAGTCCCCCAACACAATCATCATGACTTTTCCCGAGTCACTCGGCTAGTGTGGTAATCTTCATGCAGAGGTTGGTCAGCAATTTTTGCGCGTCACTTGTGCTTGCCACAAACTTTGCCACTATCCTCTGTACCTATTCTACGCAAGTCACTAATGCATCCGTATCACTTGCAGTTGCCTGTCTGAGATCACCTACTGCCTACAGGAGTGTTAACTTTCCTTCGATGGCTGTGGAGACCGCGAATGCTTCATCAAGCCAAGGATGGATGCGTTCTTTAAGCACTGCCTCCTTTTGTCGCGCAGCGTCAACTTGTGCCTTGAGAGCCTGGGCCTCCTTCATTTTAGCCAACCTTTGCATGATAGCAACCATCCGCACAGTCCCTCGGACTATGTCATAAGCCTACTGCAACTCCCGCGCTGCGGTTTCTACTTACTGTATGGTTGGGTCTTCCTGGAGGGAGGTGAGTGTAAGGAGGGATTGATCTAATAGTCTTGAGCAATCTTGGACAACACACTTTATCATTTCCAGTCCTGTTTGAATTTCCCCGCGGCACTATTCCCGAATTTTTGGCAGTGTGGTTAGTTGCGCCTTTAGCCTTAGCTCTGCAATTTGTAGATTTAATTCCCATTGAGCCTTCGCAGCCTCCTCTTGGGCCATCCGAAATCCTATGGCCATGTGATGAATCTTGTCAGTTGTTGGAAGTTCAGCTGGGATAGCTAACTCCGGTACCTTGCTGCAAGCTTCCATCACGGCTTGTTCCACTTCCTGGTTGTGTGTGATCAAGTCATCTCGCTGGAGACTGACCTGCTCCAGATTTGCCTTGTGCTCCATCAATGTTTGGAGGGTGCAGCCTTCCCTGGCTCGAAGCTCAGTGGTTACCCCATCCTGTAGTTGGTACAGGGTTTCTCTAGGAAGAGCGGCCAGATTCAACCCCCAACTTCGCACGTCCCCCTCTACTTCTACTAAGACAGCACCTGTTGGCAATGCTAAGGTGTTCATTGTATTGGTGCACACCATCTACTCAGCTACGGCTGTGTCCTCTGTTAATTTTAGGATTACCCCACCCAGGGGTCGCACCTGTAATGCCTGCAACTACGCTCGGATCTCCCCCAACACAGTTGTTTGCTTTGTGATCAAGTTCGTCCATGCATCAGTAGGGACATTACTCACTAGTTTGCTGCTGTCAATAAACTCTTTTTCCAAAGCTTTTGTTGTCTTTGACTTTTTGCGTGCGTGCGGTGATTCCTTGTTGCGCGGTCACTTGACCTGGGGTGATTCTGTAATATGGTCCATGCGTGCCTATATCTCCTTTTCCTGTTGCATGTCCTGTTCCAAGGCCATTTCCTGATCTGTCATGATTTCTTCAGCTATCACTTCCTTGGTTTCCTCCTTCTGCGAAGCTGCCTATTGTCCCTGACGGGTCTTTTCTGCCAATTGAGTGAGTCGCTGCTGGAGTTCCTTTTTTTGCTGCTGCATTGCCATTCTTTCTAGTACAGCCTTGTCTAGGGTGCGCCACTCTGGAGGCCATGTTCACTGCTGCGCTGCCATTCTTTCTAGTACAACCTTGTCTGGGGTGCGCCACTCTGGAGGCCATGCTGCCAATACCTCGTAAATAGCATCATCTATTGCAATGAACAGAAGCATGACCCATGCTCACTTTGGATCCTTCTGCGCCTGGATATATAAATTATGCATGTCTGCTTTGAACTCGGTTGTGCTTTGCAAATTGTCGTAGATTTTTGGAGACATCCATGGCCTGTGAGCGATCCATGTCCAGATACTCCCCTCCATGAAGGTCCAAGAAACCTTGATGTCAGAAACCCTCGCTGCGTCATTTGCAGCCCAGAGCAAAGTATGCCACACTGCTTTCAGTATGCTATCACCAATGCTGGGAAACTAGCTACCCTGTGGCAATTCTCCTGCAACCAGAAGGATTGCTAGTAGAAACCATGCATAATAAAATGTCTTACCTGACAATTTGTCAAAAATTCATCACATAATAACTGTGCCCAGTTGAACTGAACACCTTTCGCGCATTGTTCTACAAGCGTAATGATAGGAGCTGGTAGCTCATCTGCACGACATTTCCTCATTAGTTTACTGGCTAGTAACTGGGTAGCGATTCACACCCCTCGATCTTTGATGTTTGCTACTGCATACCCCTGCTTCCTCTTCTCCAACTTATATTTAGCCTTCATTGTTTCGGTGAGACCCACATTGCTACTTGTTCCAGCTATGTTTGTGGGGTCATTCCCTTTTATAGGCAAGTGGGTAATCCGGTGTACTAAATCAACTATGATATGAATCAGCTCCTCCAACTAAAGATACCCATCATGTACCAAAAACAGTAACTGCCGAATAACAAAGATGGTGATGGCCGCACGGTGATAGTGAGGTAGTCACCTTAGATTAAGTAATCCCACCTTCTTCACACCTAGTAACCACTTCTGTGGTAGCAATTTGTCTTCGGCCAATTTGGGGAACTTGTCGCTATATACAAGGTCCCAATATTCAAACTTGATGCTTGAAACTTGGCCCAGTGGCAACCCATCAAACCTTATCTCATCCAGAAGAAGCGGGGTCTGGAGTGTATTCTTTGCAACGTCCATGTCCTTTGGTATCTTGGACATCCCGATCCATGGGGAGATATATGGAGGTCGTGAAGAGATTTGGAAAGCATCCTCTTTGTCCTCATCTTGTGCATCAATCTAATTGATCAAAGCTTGCAAATATTCGTTGTCCTCCTCAGGTTCGGTGGTGATTTCTTTGCCCTTTTCAGCGCCTGATAACTTATTAAATCTTTGCAATATCCTGACTGGCCCCATTTTTTGCTTGTTTTTCTGATGTCGCAGTGTACATGGGGATTTTGGGAGTTCAGGGACCGCAACAGCTTCATCTAGCTCCTCCTGGGTTGAGTATAGTTCTTCTGCGAACTGTGCTCGGGTTCTCGCCATGGTACTCATGGAATACTTGGTAGCTGAGTGTTTTCTAGTCATTACTGGCTCAAGTCTCAAATATTCTGGTGCTGTCCATAGGTTTTTAGAGGAACATGTAATTTTGAATGGAACCCTCCCCTCCATTTCCAGTTATTAACAGCATCTAGGCAGTAGATTCTTTCATATCTAGCTTGGAACATTCATCTTAATGGCCCGTCGCCCACTCCTACCTTATGTAAATTGACTTGCTTATCAGGAATAGTGGTGTTAATGGTCACCTCTCAACCTTTTCACACGGTAGCGCCATCCGTGGGGTGCAGCCACGATCTTGTGGACCGAATGACTCTATATCGAACCCTTTTGCCACGCCAACTTCCTGCAGACTTGTTTATAGTCCTGCGCCTTCTTTCAACTGCTTGGGGCACTGAGACTGTGCTGTCTACAACTAGTCAGGTGGTCGCACCCCTAGTGCAATTTTTTCCTGCTGGCCCAAGCTGCGAGCACCTTCCAAGTGTCCTTTTAGCCGTTATTTATTTGTGCGTCGTTGTGTGGGGTGTACCCTTCCATAGGTGCGAGCGCAGCCATGATATCAAGGTCACGACTCATTCTCATTCTACAGGATACCTGACCAGGGCTGACTCCCTTATGTGCAGACTTGCGCAGCCTATGTGGGCATCGCTACTTTTCATCTTGTTGATTCCCTCCTCGACTAGCATGCTTTTCTTTCTTAGTTGTGCCCATAGTTCTTTAATTTCGTGAGGCCTACTGCTACCCCGCTTGTTATAGACATTTTTGGGCACTGCAACACCAATCATAAATGTCCATAAACCAAGGGCTCCTAAGTCCCTAAAAGTGCTGTTCCAACCCCTAAAAGAACAAGGTCAGCTGATTACATCATCTCCCGGAAGTTCTCCATAAAAAACTACTCAGAACTGGTCAAAACTGGACCATCTCACCTGCTCCATAGTCAAAGTGCGATGCATCCCACCTAATGTACATGAGAGGTGCGATGCATACTGAAAATCCCTTCTATAGGGTGCGATGGAAGAGAATAGACAAGTGGCGGAGACAATTTGTGAGGTGGATGATCATGGAATCTTCCAAAAACTTCTCCTGTGACACTTTCCTCTCAGAATCGCCCAAGGATGAGTAAGAGATCAATGAGATCTCCAAGTGGAATCAAGAACTATCAGAGAGAAGACACTAATCAAAAACCCAGAGCTGACTCACACCTCTGCAAATATCTATATATAGATCTCTCATCCCAGAGATCCAGAGGTTGGAGGCTGGAATTTTGTATCTTGTAAGGAAGTGTTGCTGGTTTCTTGGTGTAACATCATAGTGTTGGGTGATCTAAGCTTTTCATGAGGTGAAGAAGGGCTTTCTTGCTGAGAGGATGATGCTGGGTCAGAACAATTGGTTGTAATCCTCTTTGCTATTCTTGATTATTAATAAATCTATTCAAGTTTTCCTCCACATTCTTGTATGATTGATGATATATGCATTTGTGTGGTCAATATATATCTAGTCCTATATTGTTTATGATAGTAGATCTATGTTCTTGGATAGTGTTATGTTGCTTTGATTCTACAAGTGCTCTTTGAAGCTGGGTAGATGAGGAAGTGAGTGGCAAAGATCTATCAGAAGGGAGAGGAATCAAGCAAGAAACCAAGCGCAAGACAGAGGTTGGTCTCCTTCTTTCCCCTCTTATCTACTTCTCATAAAGGAAAAAAAAAGTGGTTTTAGTTTGTTTGTTTCTAAGGTAGCTGCCAGCCTTAGTGGGACTAGCAGCTCTACATAGACATTAGATTTCCCGATAACATCGCTTATTCTGGGCTCCCTCCTGTTTAATTATTGACACTCTCATCTGTGTCTCCATTATATTATAGGCCCATCGAACCCGTGGTATCTGCAACTTCCTAGTGGGTCATTTTCTCGAGCGGACGCTGAGCGTGCTTCCCCCTATTACCCTTTGAACTTTATCGCAGACCACTGGAAAACTAGATTGCCCTCTAACTTGTACGCATACCTGCCTCTGACATCCACACCGAATATTTGGGCATGTACTCCATTTGTGAACAATTGTCATGCATGGTGTCTTCGCAGGTCCATCCTGCGGCTTTTGTCTTAGATTCATCATTTCGCATTGGTTGACTAGTGCCTCCACCTTTGTGGCATCCTCATCAGTTTGTTGCTCCCTTGCTTCTATTGTTAAATGGCTTAGTGATCTAACCATCATATTATAATTTAGTGTTGTTACCTCATGCAATCAGTTCTACCCCCACTCAATCTCTTCATCTGAATCTGATGTGCAAGAACTATCATGGTCCCATGAGATTTGTCTATCCACTCTCGGATTCACTGGGTCCTGATCTTGCGCGGTGATCTGGTAAATATAATCCAGTTCTTTGTCGTTGTCCTCGTCGCGCACTGGCTTGGTATAATGTGCCCCTTCGGCTAGGTCCAGTGGAACCACTACGCGGAGAGATTTTTTCTCGAATATCATTTTTCGTTTCTTTAGGTTGATGACTCCATTCATATCCATTGCCCAGTCTATCCCTAACAATGCAGGATATGGGTTACTGTCATCCATAATTTCTATGACCTCAAAATCGGTTAGTGTGCTTACACCATCAATGTCTACTGTAACTCCTTGCAATCTTCCCATAGGCGAGATCTTTTGTTGGTTTTCCATCTGCAGTTGGATAGGGGACCCTTGCAGTGCGGGTCTGCCCATGCACTCCCAGGTCTGTTTAGGTAGGACATTTGCGTCTAACCCCAAGTCTAGAACAACCTGATCCATCTCATAGTCCCCAATCTAGGCAGTCAATCACATTTCCCGCCCAGTTCGCAATGCATGCTTGCCCAACTTCCAGACCATTCGAGGTTCATCCAATCTTGCACACCTATTTATTAACTCTTGCAATCCCTTCACCGCTTTGGTATCCTGTAGTAGCTTCATGCATGTCTCTAAGAAGGCAGTTAGCATAGAAGTATCCCTCTCCACCGCTATTTGATCCTTTCTACCCGAAGTAGAAGCTTCTGCGAAGTTCTTCTTGGCCTCCATAAATGTTTCCTTCGCGCGCTCCAAATAAAATTCTGGTTGTTTTGTGGGAGCCTTGTGAACCCATGCATCCTCCTCTGGTTTCTTCCCTTTATCTTCTCCTGTAGTTGCACCACTTCTGAGCATCATATTCATGTTAGGGTCTTCCGCGCGTGGTTCAACCTTCATCATTTGGACGTTCTGAGTGGGAGTAGCCAGAAGCACCCCTTTTTCCCGCATTTGAGCAATTAGCATGGGGCAATCAACTGCTTCATGGTCAAACTAGTAATAGTACGGGCAACAGGCTCTGGTAGGGTTTGTGCAATCACACACATAATGCCCTGGTCCCCCATAATTATAGCAGATTAATTGTCCCCGTCCATGTCCGGGTCCCATTCCCCCTCGTCCCCGTGCGCATCCTTGAAATCGGCCCCATGCTCTTGCTGTGGTGGGATCTTGCTTGCCCGCCTCCATCTGCATCCTATAAGAAGGTGTTCGATCCATCAACAACTCATAACTTTGGCAGTTTCTTTCATCATGGCCAATTGTCCTACAAAAATTGCAGAATAACTACTCGAGGGGGGGGGTTGTCTCAAGTTCTGTAATAGATTATAGCTGTCCATGGAATGCTTTCCTCCCACCTAATAGATCACACACCAGAGTGTGGGCACCACACTTGGCCCTGCTTGTACCTCTGGTCGCAATGGTATTGGTCCCCCCGCCGTCACATAGTTCGCAAAGACCAGACAGTGATCCTTATCATGGCCTGGGCCCTTACATTTGATACACCACACCTCTTCGCGCACTTCTGGCTGAGGCACCTGTCGTTATTTCAAACTTCGCATCTCTTAACATAGGTTTTGTATTTGCACGTGGATTTGTTGAACTCCCAACCTTGGATCTTATATTGGGGTTTCGTGCAATCCCATTGCGGTCTCTAATGCTTCGACTTGGGTTGAGATATTTTGCTGTGATAGCACCATCCTTAGATGTGGTGTCAAAGATGCCACAAACCACATGCAATGTTGTGCATCTGTCAGTGTCATGTTAGCCTCGTGGATTGTGCTTTTCAATCTCTGATCCAGGTCCCATGGGGTTTCACCAAGTAACATTGCGATCTCCTTGAACCCAACGACCAACTATGTTTCTAATTTTCTCCGACCAAATTTCTTATTCAATGCGTCTTGGATCGTTGTTATTCCCACATTTGGATGATCACTTGAGTACTTTATATACCACGTCAACGCGCGGTCCTGCAGTGTGCTAACTAGGGTAGCCTTTTTGATGTTGTCGTCTGTAACTCCGTGTGCTTCCCATGCTGCTGTCACCACGAACCAAAATTTCTCTGGATCTTCGCTTCCTGGTCCTTTGAATACCGGCAACTGAATCACGATCATCATGTTTAACTTCTGGTTTGTACGTCATTGCACTAGGATCTTGTATGAACTCGTACCGTTCCTGATTCAATCAATCCTCAGACTATTTCTTCATAGGATTCCAGCATCCTAACATCCAACATCCCTTAAATAGATCCCAGTCCCAGCAATGGATCCATTTGTTGGCTTATATGGGCCTGACCCAGGTTCGGAAGAGTTATTTAGCCAAACAAATCCTACAGCTACTGACCTTTTCGGCAATAGCTCACGGAGCGTGGACTAAGGTCTCACCCAAGGTAGCAGGGGAGGGTGCTGAAACCAGGTTTCCGCACCCTTGGGATGTCTTGATGTGGTCTAGAGGAATTGCGCACCGTTCTGTGGCCTCACACTACTCTGCTTCCATGAAGATCCAGAACAAGGAAATTCCTTGATACTTACTACTAATGAGTTGTTATAGATCAGATCTACCTTTTACGGTCATTAAGAAAACATTTAATAGAGATAACCCATTTGCGCACCCAGAAAAGTTATAGATTTGCATAACCTCATAACATAAGCATAAGCACATAGATCAAACAGAGATATCAATCATAAATTAATGAGATCCACAATAATTCAGATTCAACACAGTTTTTCAAAACCAACTTATTTTTATTCAACTCTTTCGCCAATACATCCAAATCCGCCCTGCGCACTCAGTTGCAGGGGTCCGTGCACACAGCTGCAAACTCTACCCGGCCTCTGTGCACATAGCTGCAGAGCCTCTATCTACACACCATCACCCTTGACTCCAACTTACAGATGCTTCAAGACTTCTTTCTTCAAAAACCCATTACATTCTAGATCCAAAAGTACATACCAAAAACTAACTCCTAACTCTGGAGCCTTGCTCTAATTATACATTTCCATGGTCCGCGGACCATGGGTAGGCCAGATTATTTTACATTATCTTTGGGTGGACAACCCTTTGACTTGACTCATTACAGTTCGCACTCCGCGCATCTCGAAGAGTCTTTACCATGCCTTTACCCAAAATTGTGGGCTTTTGAGCCCCAAAACTGTTACGTGAGGCCTTTGCTACCCAACAATTTTTTAACATAGTCATGTGGAAAAGTGTGATTTGCGATTTGCGATATGGATTTCATCCTTAGTTAGTTTTGCATGGTTTTGCTAGGTATATTCTTAGAGTTAGGGTTTTATTATCCTAAGCCTAAATATTTAAAAGGGTCCCCATTTATAACTCTAACCCTAGCTATTGTTGGTTATAAATGGGGGGGTTGTTTCATAGTATAACAACATGCTAAAAGTTCACCTCTAGGCACATTTTTCTCACTTCCTTTCTTGTGCCTTTTCCTGGATATATCACCATCTTTTTTGTTGGTGTTTTCTTCTGTTTCTTGAAGACTTTTTATGTCTCTATGATTTTCCCTCCTCTCATATTTCCTTTGCCTCTACCAATCATAGAGACTTTACAGGATAACTGCATTGATCTCTTCTTGCATTTCTTGGGCTCTTACCAGCCTTAAATCATCTCACCTCTTCCCTTAGGCTTCTCAAGGTATCCATACAGTTTGGGGAATGATTCCCTCCCCCTTCGCTAATTTATCTCTCTTATTCATTAGCTCTGACCCCATTGCTTTTGTGTTGTGACAGATTAGAACTTTATTCAACCATTTCATTCCTCATCAATGTGACTTCTTTAGTTTAATGTTTCTTGTGATGTGTTTTCAATCACACACATCATTAGGCATTTCAAAATAATCATGCAATCTCAACATCAAGATGTTAACATGGATATTATGTTGTGACAAAACAATCATGATTGTGTGTCAATTACATTTATAAATCATATGCATCAATCATTCAGTCCCTTCAACATGATAACTAGACTACCAACCTAAACATGACAAAACAATCAACAAATTCACAATTTACAACCATCAAACACACAACATGACCATAGTCCTATTCTCAAACAATTTTCAATAATACTGGTTTGTCTTTCTTTTCCACAACCTGTAATCAAGAAAGCAATTTGACTTTTAACACTTAGATAGTTAATTTAATTCATTTCATTTTTCTTCTTTTTATTTTTTATCATCAGTTGCACGTGAATAAATACCATCCAATCTAGTTTTGAACCTAGATATCTCTAAAACCACTCTATAACATACCCCCATTTCCCACCTAGAGTAAGGGAGTCTTCATTGGCGAATCTAGTCCCCATTGTTCGGTCATGGAAACGAGACTACGAGGCTTGAACCCCTATTTTTTTTACTCACTTTTATATTTCCTTTCTTTCCTTTCTTTCGCATAGGCAATGACACTCGCCTATCTCTTTCTGCCAAATGGAGGTCTGCCATGGGTTCACCCAACCAATGGGTAAGAAGGATGGTCGATACATATATGTCTCCCTACTTGCAATGTCGTCTCCCATCCCAACTTTCTGACCTCCTGACCTCCGACTGAGTCAAGGTCATCCCATCCTAAGATTTTGGGGCTCTCCTTCCTCCCGATCACCCCACCTCCGACCTCCAACCTAGTCAAGTTGGTGTGTCAACCACGCTCCCTTCTTGTTAACACACAACCCGACCTCTGACTAGTCGAGGTCGACATCACTCTACTTTTGTTACCACCAAGGTGTCGATTTTTCCCTCTAACCTCTAATACTTGAATGGTCCTTTGGTTCATTCAACGTTGTGTGGGCCGAACAGAAGGTCCAAGTTAGTTTTCTCTGACCAATCACGTAAGAGTGAAATTCGGTCGTCCAATTGGAAGCCTTCCCACCTAAGGTTCTGATCTACAAGGGGATAAATATATCCAATCCTTCTTATAAGGTCAAGGCTTCACTCCCTAATGGTGTATCGAATGCTTTTCCCTTCCATTATATGATGGCTCAGTCAAGGGACTTTGGCTCTACCTCATACAATGCCTTTAGCAGTGATCTTTGTGCTCTCCCCGAAGGTCAGATCTACGACTACACATGCTTCCTTGAGCTGGTATTCTTGATCGTGGCTTGGTCTCAAAGGTCTAGTTGGCCTTTAGATCATCTTAAAAGTCTCACCACTTTGTTGGAGTCAAATTAAAGTGTTCCATGGTGTTAATCTTTCCAAGCTTGTGTGATAGCTACATTTAGGGATTCCCATCCCGCGGGCCTTCCCTACCTTTGGGTAGGGAAGTCCTCGCATGATGGCATAGGTTTCCATGCATCTAACATCTATCAGAGGCCTAGCAAGAGCTTCCAAGAGGCTCCCACTTCTCTTACTACATGCCAATAGTTCTAGAGTCCTCACGAACTGTGTAATTCGTTTCTTGGCACCATCCCTGGGTTGTCAGGGCATTTGGCTATTCGCAAGGACCTCTGGTCCTCATGGCCAAAACCTTGTTGCAAGAATGGAGGTTGATGCACATGTAAGGTTAAAGGCCATTAAAGGAGGTCGCTAGGCATGACTGGCCCCTGGAACAATTCGTTAATCTTTTACATACTGCTTTCCTATCGGCACAACAACTTCAATGTATACAATGACCGACTCTAGCCAACAGAGGGTCTTCCTTATAATTTTTACATTAATGCAAAGGGTCTCATAACCCTCTTCTTTTAACTGTTCATAGTTTGGGCCTGAAATAAATCATTGAATTCATTAAGTTTCACCGTTGTATTGTTTTTGACACAATTAGGCATCCTATTCAGAGTAAGACTTTGCATCATCTCTATAGCTTAAGCATTAATGTTATGAGGTTCCTTTTTCATAGTAAACATCTAATACTTTGTGGTCATAAGATATTAGACACATTTACTTCCAAGTGCAAGCACAAGCATACATGTACACCTACATATACACATATATATTCAACATACATGCCAAGCAAATATCCTTTCACGATTGCACTGTTGAATTTCCACGATCTTCAGTCTATGATAGAATCTTAGAATCTATAACGCTACCAAACCAATAATATCAACAAAACTACTTTGCGTAGTGGAAAAATATAAAGTAGTAAATCACACATGCACAAGTATAAACAACTTCTTACAAATTTCAACCCAACTTCATTATATTAATCAACATATAATACAACTGTCTAGGTCCACAAGTACAAGAATACAAGATACATTGACAATCTTGTTGCAATCTCTATGTCGTATCTTGTCCTGTCGATCCTTCGCTTCCATTCTTCTCTCTAGTTGCCCCTTAGTCCATCAAGAGACAACACATAGAGTATCAAGGAGGGTTGCCTCCTATCACTACTGCAATTCACTTCTGCTTCAATGAACATGGGATGATCCAATATTCTCTTCTAGCTTGGCCAATACCTGAGCTCCAATCTTCCAATCTAGCAGTCCAATAGTCCATCAATGTATTGCACATTAGGCTTCAACCTTCACCCAACCTTCAGCTGTCAAACTCTCTTTATGAATACTTGTCAAGGGCTACTTTAGGTAGCCAACACGCTTCCCTCCACCAGTCCAATGGCATCAAATCATCTACTGCAATATTTTCTCCTAAGAAAGGCTTCTAACCCTCCAAGTCAACCTTTCTAATTGGCTCCCACAGGCTGCAACTTGTCCACACTTGGAAACTATCCAAACTAGCATCAAACTCAACATGAATTTATCAATCAACACATACCTTACTGGGTTGAACATTGTTGTGACTCTGTGGTATGGTTAGGGCACATGTGAACTCCACGTCAACCCTCCCAATCTGCCACCTTAGCCTCTCTACAGTTGTGGCTTAGGTTCTTTTATCTCCCTGTCATACTCGTTGTTCCTTGGGCTAATAACTAGCCCCAAAACCACCCATATGGAGCTTTGTTCTAGGGTAGAGTAAGGCTTGCAGCCTACTCTCCTTCACTACTTGAAATGTGTCCTATGTATAGGATACAAACCTCTCCTTAACCACACATAAAACCTCCTCATTTCTGCCTAGAACTGCGGCTTCCTTTTCTTCTCACAAATCAGACCTACAGGGAGATTTTCTCCACCCAAATCATGTCCAGATTTGTCTTCAAACAATGGTTGTCCTTCTGTAGTAGCTCGGTCCCCTCATAGGTGTAAACTCACCTTAAAATAGAACAAATCAACTTTTTCCTCCTCCTTATGAACTCAAATGCTTCTCTGAGATATATTTCCTATGAGATGATGCTCTTGGATGAGTCTAAATTAAGCTCACCCACCTTTTATTTGTATGACATACAAGGGCTCCCTCAAAATGTAATCATAGGGCTTGATAAGTTGTCATAAGTCTTATTAACATCAAGACAATATTGACCTTTGTGGCACCATTCCCGCACATAACTTTCAAAAATTGATAACTCCATTTCTACAATGCGGAATCAGATGCTATTTTATGCATCAGATTTGTATCGATTAGTACCATCATCCTCATCCATCACATGTTGAAATGTGTCCATGGTTTTGGCCAAATCATGATGGGTGAAAAAACCCAACCTTGGGTTCCAAGCCCACAAGTGACTCTTGTGGTGCTCCACCCTCCAAACCCTGAACCCTAGGGCTTGGATTACCTCCCAAGCTATTCAAAAAAGAATGTGCACTACAAATATATACACAACAGCATAATTATAGTCCCTATTTTCCATATCTATTACATATGACAATGAAACACAAGAAATTAAATGCAATTAGTATTCACAAACAATTATATTTTAGTTTGCAGGGAAACTGAGTTTGGGACTATGACTCTCCACCCAACCATAGATAGTTGCAACCACTAATACTTGCAGCCACCACCCCTGAGACAAATTCTAGAGTCTGAGGGGGAAATGCTTGCTTCTGGGACCACACACAAGCTACCAGTTAAGTCAGGTACTCCAGAGGACCTCCTACCTCAATCCCACAGTTTTGTTTCCTGCCTCTTGTCTACATGGGAGGTCCAGAGGCACCCAACCTCACCTCCTCATGCACATACAATGTTTCACCCCCTCCCAAGGAGTCCATAAACCACTATACCAATTCAGGCAGCAACCAGGAATTGTGTTCATGCCTGTCTCTATCTAGGCTTCAGGATGGTCTCCTTCCAAGCTATTAAATGACTCTAGAGTATTTGTCTTAACCCACAGCCTCTAGGGAACCCAATCTATTACAGGGATCTAGATATTTCATTCCACCCAAAACATCTATGGACCCAAGTTGTTACAAGGTTTGAGGAATCCTATCTCAACCCACAGCCTCCAAGGAACCCAATATTTTATAGGGATCCAAATATTAGCATTCAACCCATAGCCTCCATGGATAGAGAATTGATCCCCTTCTCTTCTCTTCTCTGCATCATTACCTGTGAAAATAATATGTTAGAGGTTCACTTTTCATCCCCTCCTCAGTCTACCTTCCCCAAAATGAAACAAAGGTCTCTGCTTCCCTATCTATGTATTTTTCGACTCGTTCCCTCCCTCCTCTTCAAGTGATTCTCCCCATAGGAGTCTGAGTCCCCTCCTCCATCTCCTTTTCTTTTTTTTTCTCCCTCTTTTTTTTGTCAACATTTTTGTCCCCTTTCTTTATTGTCTTGTCCTTGGTATTTGCAGCCCTTCATAAATATTTGTTCTCTTTTCTTCTTGTCTTTCCTTAAGAAAACATGAGCCTAAGTACTTTCCTTCAACCCATTTAATTTCAAGAGCCAGTTCATTAACTCCTTGCACTAGCCAGCCATCAATGACTTCCTTGTCAAACCAAGTTTCTCCTTGGCACAAGAAACCACACATCCCAAGCAGAAATTCTCCACCCCCATCTCTGGAATTCATGTCCCTTAGACTCAATCCCCTTTTCTTTGATTTCAAACATTGCACAATATTTACATCATATTTACAAGGTGGCTCATACGAGAACCTTGGGTGGGGTTGTCACACAATTAAAACATGGTCAATTGGCATCATAGTCAATCCCATCAGTAGCGCGGAAGAGTAGTGTTGTACAACCATATAGTGGAGGAGACATAACATTATGAATTATTCACGTATTTTTTCAAAGCATTCCAAGAACATCCATCAATCCATTCATAGATAGTTTGGATAGTCAACATCAGTCTATGGTTCAACCTTTCACATTGATTCTCAAATATTTGAAAACATACTCTCCAATATTTTGATTCCTAGTCAAATATATTTAATTCTTATGTTGAGGAGAGTGATAAGGCACAAATTTCTTGTTGATTGGAGTAGGAGCAAGGTTCAATTAATCGATAGGAATTGAACATCACAATATATCATCAATGTCATCATCAACATTCTAAACTTCTGCAATATCCAAATAATCATTTATCTCATCATAATTTGCAGGGAGTTTCTCTTCAACCTAAATCCAACCTACAAAAATCGTTAGTTCCCTATATTATAACAATACTGGATGTAGACATTGAAGCAAAAAAAACATTATAACCAAGTCCTAATCTAGATGTCTATATATTAGGAGTAATGGGGAAAAAGATACCCTATCCATTATTTCAAAGTCCACCACTAAAATATCCCATTCTACTTAGAATTCAAGATCCAATACTTATCGTGTGTTTTTCAAAACTGGTGGCTAGTAATTCTTTAGATGAACTAGAAGGAGAGACATTAGTTGTCTCATAACTAGTTATACTATAATTGAAGGTAGAAATAGGTAAGCCTAGCATCTCATAAGTAGCTTTTTTCTTAGCGTGTGAAAATTGATGAATGGTTTTATCCTTCTCTGTGAATTCCAACATCAAGTAATTGTGGTCTTCCTTTAATGTTTGATATTCATCAAATAGGTGGTTGTTATCTTCTTGAAGTGGAGCAACTTATTCACAGAGCTAATCAATGGTGGCCTACAAATGGGAAACCTCATCATTCAGTTGTGATTGGTCACTTCCAGTTGGTGAATGGTGGTCTTCAAGTCATTAATTTATGCATGTGAAAGATATTTAACTACCTCTTCTGGATATTCAACAAAGTCTATCTTTTCTTCAAATTCATCTACAAGATTCTAAATCAAGGTTTCCATGGTCCTCTCTAGGACATCAATCCTTCATAATTTTTCAATAATAGTAGTCTAGAGCATCTTGTCTTTAATTTTCAATTGATTCTCTAGGTCTACATTCTCCATCTACAACACATAAATGATATATTTAAGTTGATGACCTCATTGTGAAGTTGGTCAACAACCCTCTTTGTACTATCTGTTACCGATCTTACTACACAATATGTCAGTAAATAGAGACAATGTTCATCTAGGTAATAATAGTATAAAATTAGTCAACTTATGATAATTTGAGCATTTCATATCTCCCATATTAAGCCTTTTCTAAAATCAATTATGGAAAGAATCTGTGACATCCATTTGGTTTGCATCCACCGTAACACACCTTCTCTAATTGGAAAAATAGCAAGTTGGCATACCACCAATTGAGAGGCGTAAGAATTGGTTGATAACTAAAAAGGGAAAGGGGATAACCACTCCACCACATCTAAGGTTGATCACCTAATTTTGTCAATAGACAACCAACAAATTCAATATCTAACCTACAATTGAATTTCTTATGTCATAGCTTCAGCTCTAGTCAAGTAATCAATAAAAAACCAAACAAGCCTTGGGATAGATGAGTGTGAAATAAATTTGGTTGAATCAAGATCGTCAAGTTAGGAAGATCAAAGTTCATACATGTTTTCTTGAAATCCCTCCAGTGGAATGTCATTCACAAGCTAGTCGATATACTCTAACATCTATGGTTGACGAAAGTAGTGATGGTAAGCTAGAGGGCATGCCCTCATTAGTCGGAAATGAAAATAAGTTTAGAATCATTGGTCAAGGCAAGCCCTAATATAATGAGTTCCAAAACAAAATTGGTGTATCTCCAATTGGCTAGGGTAAAAACCAATTTTATGTATGCAATCAACATTTCAATATTCTCTAGTCACTTTTTCTATTTTTAATTGAGGCAAACCATGAGTGAAGTCAAAAATCAAGTTGAGAATGCTTGAAAGGATAAATGTGTAGTTGACCTTTAGTTGGTCGAATTTCAGTACAATTGAGGGCTGAAAATGAAACTTGGTCTATTTTTTATTGGATCATTATATTGCTTGTCATCCATCTTGATGCTTTCATGGTGGAAAAATTAATGAAATAAACTTATAGGAGCAATTTTAGTGGTGGGACCCAATTTGGAGAATTGGGGTCAAAAACATTCCAAGGCTAGTTGGAGGACTAAAATGACATTTTTTGTGGGAAATTTTTTTTTTTACTTAAGTGCACACCCATATAAATATTCTACACTTGAATATCATTCCAATAGTGCAACAACTATGTCACTTGGAGTTAGAATGCAAAAGTTATGCCTCTGGGAATTTGACCTATCATGATTAACTACCATAATTTGGGAGGATGGCATGTCAGGCATCTTACTCATGGAAGAGGGGTTAGCTACATGGTCACTATAATAAGCACTCTAGAATGTTTGAGTTGTAATTTGTATTGAGGGTTGAATGGGTAAAATTTAACCCCTAGTTGGCTATCAGGTCATGTTATAACCGTCTCACTAAGAGGAAAAGGAGTTCAATTCTCTAGTGCATTTTGTGCCATAGTTGAGAAGAGTAGACGAGAGTGGATAGAGAGAGGGAAGCATAGAGAAGGTTTTTATTTTGTAGAAACCCATAGACCATAGGTCTGACTCCTTTGTATTTGCACCATTTCCATTTATAGAAATATATAGGAAAGCATCCTAATCTTTTAGCTCAATTTCTCTCGAAAAGGTATATCATGTCATATCTTGGCATTACTGTGGTTTGTGAGTGATTTTTTTGTATGTTCTCTATTTTCCACATTATATATTGCATAAGAAGGAAAAAAAGTAATTTAATAAATCCAAAAGATCTAAGGAAAATTAACCCTCAAAGTATAGATTTTAGATTTATATCTATTTTTGTTAGATCTATTGTGATGAACTACCTAGCGGAATATCCACTCCAATTTATGGATCATGGTTAAAGAAACCTTCTCCACATGGTTCAGATGATGGTCAATTTGCAGTGGAATCATGTTGAGAAGAGCCAGAACTAGTTGATTATTATCATAAAAGCCCTACTCTAGTGTGGTATCAAATAACAATGTGATCAAGAGCAAAAATGCACAATTTTTTTTTGACATATTCACAATGAGAAACAAAATCATCATGAAGAGAAATCCATATCGAACCACTCATATGTTCTTTAACAAAACTAGATCATGAATTTCTCCACCACTATCTCAACCTCATCCATATTTTCTCTATGAACCTGGTATAGTAATCCCATGCACTCTAATAACATGTTGGGGTAGATAAGTTACTATAGAAGAGAACAACGATCTAACAATAGTGGTGGTGCCTAGAGACATCGTTGCATTGAAGTACAAATTATATTCATGACTTGATGGTGATAGACTAATCTAAGGACCATCTATAAATAGGTTTCGTTATATACCAAACCAAAAAACCATGGGATCATTAACCGTAACTACCCATAAAAAGTGAATTTCAGAATCCTCATGTGGAAATGGTTGAATTAAATGTCCAACAAGATGAGGGTATAATGACCGAAAGGTTCTAACATGGGTAATGTCAAATAACGACAAGGAATTCACATTTATTAATGCTACTTTATCAATGAAATATTATAATTTTCCACAATATAAATTTTTCTCAGACTTTGGTTTAATACTCTTAGGTATTAAAACTTGCATTGTCCTTGCATCATCCATTGTATCAAATGTCAAAAATGTGGTTAACCTAAGTTTTACAAGGGAAATAAATGCATTGGGAGGAGTAAAGTCCACACTAAGACTTTGAAGTTATTAGCCAATCATATATATATATATATATATATAAATTTGTGTTTTCTATGTTACACATTCGACATCCCCAAAATAATATATTCAAAGCATAAGTAATAGCGGTCAACAAGGAGTTGATTGTTGTAGTACTGTTTGCCTTTAGTGACAACTAATAACTTTTAGTGGCCTTTCACATTCATTAATTAACATGATGGTATACTTTATGATGGAGTAATGTATTTGTGGACTCATCTTCAACTCTTCACATTCTTTAATTGATCAATTGACATAAAGGTATAATTTATTTTCCTTTTTTCCTTTGTTAACATGTTTGCGACTTGTGAGATTAGTTTATGGTTTAAGAAACCATGACCTAAGAGTATTTAAGAAATGAAAACCATTTGAAGATCATCCCTCCACACCAACCCTTAACATGGATGATCTTTTTCTTTTTGGTGTCTCCTCTCCACTACTTTAAATTTTAAACCTTGACTTCCTTATAAAATAAAACCTTAAAAAACAACTCACATAAACCATATTTAATAATATAATTTATTTGTTATCAAACAACATATTTGTAAATTCATTTTTAAATAAATAATTAATAAAATACAATAATAATAAATCAAAATTTAATAATAAAATTTTAAACTAAATTTTTAATATTATAAGTAAATTTTTAAACTTAATATGTATTGAAATATCTCTCCATTACAATTACAATTTTAAAAATCAAGACTTGTAATTTTAAAAATCTCAAAAATTCCTTACAACTTTTTTAAAAATATTCACTGTAACACTTTTTATTTTTAGTTTTACGCTAAAATAATCTATTCCACTTATTACAACCTCCTTGCTTCTGTGATATTTTTACATTACTTTTGAGAATTTTTAACTCGGTCTTCTCTACTCCGTCATTTCATCTCTTTTTAATGTTAAAATGTATGTATACGAACACCATAATTTGAATCGCGCTTAACTAGTTGCAAAGAATAAAGTATATATGTATATGAAATTTTAGAATGGCGAGGAATTTTTCAATTTTAATAAAAATTATATTAGGTTTTTTTTTAATTACTGAAAATGATAAATTATATGAAAAACCAGAATAAAGTAGGTATATATATATATATGTGAAATTTTAGAATGGTGAGGATTTTTTCAATTTTTTTAATAAAAATTATATTAGTTTTTTTTTAATTATTGAAAATCATAAATTATATGAAAAAGAGAGTAATAGAAGTATTAAAAATAATAAATTATATAAAAAAGAGAGTAGTAGTAGAAATATTGAAAATAATAAATTATAAGTAATTACGTCGTAAAGCGTTTTCTTTTGAAATGAACCCCCCCAAATGCCTTTGTGTCTTAATCGTAGCCGTTAGATGTAATGTTAGACGATTGAAGAAAAATCAGCCATCTAATTAATAACTAATACGTTAAGGAATTTTAAGGTTTAGTTAATAAATCGGTTTCTGTTAAGTACCAAACTTTACCCTAATGACCTCACTGAACGCGTCGTGCCCGTGGATATCCGCGTTTGATGCAGAGGAGGGCGGGGGTGTTGAGGAGGGCGCAGCAGAGTTGCTGCAGAGGAGGGTGGCTGACCTGCAGAGAAGGGAGAAGGGTTTCGACGAGGGCCGCAGAGGACGAGGTGACTCTTTCTTCGCTACATGAGGGCCGCGTACGCCGTTTTTCCTGCAGATCATTTTGCCCTCGCCCTCTACATATTATGGTGGTAGTTATGAAGTTTAATATATATTTGGGTCACTGTTAGCTTAAATTTTACTTTATCTTTGTTGTTCGTGAAAATTCTTGAGGGTTGTAGTGGTACTTCCCATTTGCTCTCCTAAGAGTCACCTAACCGTCAAGGGTAACCAGCTCCACACAAGAATAGGTAATTCTTTGTTTTCTATTAACATAATAGCGATTCTATACGGGTATTCATCTGCTGTACTTAGTTAATTAAGTTTTTTGGCAAAGAGAGTTTGTTAAATCCCAACTAAGAAGTTCTTGTAGTTTCTTCTTTTCTCTGCATTATTTGTTGTCTTAGTAGTAGTGTTTCCAGTCTCAACAGGTATTAAATAAGTATTAAATGGGACAAGAACAAAATTCTTGAGGGTTGTAGTGGTACTTCCCATTTGCTCTCCTAACAGTCACCTAACCATCAAGGGTAACTAGCTCCACACAAGAATAGGTAATTCTTTGTTTTATGTTTGATCAGATCTATAATATGTAATTTGAAATCCAATACCTCATATTGTATTTCCAAAACACTACTGTTTGTTTATGAAACTCAGTCATGTATCTTAGGGCTTTTGGATATCCCTTCTTTTTCAATCCCTGAAAAGATCAACTGCATACTTAATAGAGGATTTGAAATGTTTCCCAAATCTTGATTATGATTTTTCCAGTCTTTCTTTCTAATTTGATTCATACCCTGTCCTCACTCAAAAACATTCCTTTTGTAGTTGACACATTGATGTCCAAGTGTTGAAGAATTGAACTGTGGTTGTAATCCTCTATTTGGATGTGGGGGTTGTATAAGGAGAGGGCTAAGATTGTGTCAAATAACAACCATTATGCGAAGCCTTTTTAGGCTACTAGATCAATCCCTTGTTTTTCAATCCTTTTTCTACTGTTTGGATTGGCTTATATTACTTCCGAATTAAAAACCTTTTACCTTTGGATATCCCTTCCTTTTCAATGCCTGAAAAGATGAATCCTGTCATACATGTTTTGCTTCATGGCGTTTGTTAACTATTAGGGAAGAGGTTATATGCTTGGCAACTTTTCTATTTTTCCTCTTATAAATTTGTATGTACCATTCTTATTTTTCCTCCTCTTATAAATCTACACGTAACATCAAATCAGTCATGTATCTTAGGAACAGGGGAAAATTTCTCAAACTGTGTGTCTACTGTGTTTGAAAAACTGTTTGCTGATAATTTTTGGGCATTTAACGTCAAATGTCCCGATTTTTGGATGGAAGAGAGTATGAATCTCCATGCAACATCTACGTTACAATCAGGGCTACCTTTGTCTAGGAGCTACAACTGAGAATTGTCTATTCTATCAAAGTCCTCGAGGACTTGCATCTAGCTTCTTATATGCGTAAACAACAGTGCCAAGCCTTTTCAGGCTACTCGATGAATCCCTTCTTTTTCAATCCTTTTTCTACTGTTTGGATTGGATTATATTACTTCTAAATTCAGAACCTTTTACCTTTGGATATCCCTTCTTTTTCAATGCCAGAACAGTGCCAACACAGAGAATGTACTGCTCGGATTTAAATTTGGGTCATCACTTATCCAAGCGCTTAAACTTGCTACTAGACCACATTCTGGCGTTCAACTTGTTTGCAATTTTTCTAGGTTGCAGCATTGAGAATGTCCTATGTGATTGATAAGTAAGGTTGATATTTGTGTCTTGCAGTAGTTTTACTCACAGTTAAAAGGGAATCTCATATATGTCTGTTCTATAAAATTGTTAGCTTTTCTCACACTTATTTGTTTTTATATTGGTGAATTCTTAGAAATTCCTTTGACATTGTTCAACAGTGGCGATTAATATGATTCTTTCTTTGTTGTGCCGACTTGGACAATGAGCAAACCAGCCAAAGACTGTTTCCTTTACCTCTTGATCACTCACTCAGAAACATTCCTTTTGTAGTTGACACATTGATGTCCAGGTGTTGAAGAATTGCACTATGGTTGTAATCCTCTATTTTGATGTGGGGGTTGTATAAGGAGAGGTTTGAGATTGTGTCAAATAACAACCATTATGCGAAGCCTTTTCAAGATACTAGATCAATCCCTTCTTTTTCAATCCTTTTTCTACTGTTTGGATTGGCTTATATTACTTCTGAATTCAGAACCTTTTACCTTTGGATATCCCTTCTTTTTCAATGCCTGAAAAGATGAATCCTGTCATACATGTTTTGCTTCATGGCATTTGTTAACTATTAGGGAAGAGGTTATATGCTTGGCAACTTTTCTATTTTTCCTCTTATAAATTTGTATGTACCATTCTTATTTTTCCTCCTCTTATAAATCTGCACGTACCATTCTTTGAAAATAGTAGTTGTCTTTTTACTAGCCTTTGCATTTTTTACGTACCATTCTTTGAAAATAGTAGTTGTCTTTTTACTAGCCTATTTTGTTTCTTGTTGTAGGTACATGTTCTATTTGATCAGATCTATAATATGTAATTTGAAATCCAGTACCTCATATTGTATTTCCAGAACACTACTGTTTGTTTATGAAACTCAGTCATGTATCTTAGGGCTTTTGGATATCCCTTCTTTTTCAATGCCTGAAAAGATCAACTGCGTACTTAACAGAGGATTTGAAATGGTTCCCAAATCTTGATTATGATTTTGCCAGTCTTTCTTTATAATCTAATTCATACCCTGTCCTCACTTAGAAACATTCCTTTTGTAGTTGACACATTGATGTCCAGGTGTTGAAGAATTGCACTGTGGTTGTAATCCTCTATTTGGATGTGGGGGTTGTATAAGGAGAGGGTTGAGATTGTGTCAAATAACAACCATTATTTGAAGCCTTTTAAGGCTACTAGATCAATCCCTCCTTTTGCAATCCTTTTTCTACTGTTTGGATTGGCTTATATTACTTATGAATTGAGAACCTTTTACCTTTGGATATCCCTTCCTTTTCAATTCCTGAAAAGATGAATCCTGTCATACATGTTTTGCTTCATGGCATTTGTTAACTATTAGGGAAGAGGCTATATGCTTGGCAACTTTTCTATTTTTCCTCTTATAAATTTGTATGTACCATTCTTATTTTTCCTCCTCTTATAAATCTGCACGTACCATAAACTCAGTCATGTATCTTAGGGCTTCCTTGCAATGCTCAAAACAAAATTAAATTCCAGAATAGATCCATAGAAAGAGGATTGAAAAAGGAGGTATTTGACAAGTAACCCATGTCATTGGAACATTATTTCTTTTTTCGTGTATACAATCTTGGAACACCTGCATTATCTAGGTTACACAACTCAAATATGTAATTGTAACAAATATCTACCGAATTTTGAGCAAAATTGACCAAAACTTAGAAGAATTAGATTATAGGTACAGGGGAATCTCATATATGTCTGTTTTATAACACTGTTAGCTTTTATGACACTTATTTGTTTCTAGATTGGTGAATTCTTAGAAATTCATTTGAGAAATTGTTCAATAGAGGAGATTAATATGATTCTTTCTTTGTTGTGCCAACTTGGACACTGAGCAAACCAGCCAAAGATTGTTTCCTTTACCTCTTGATCACTCACTCAAAAACATTCCTTTTGTAGTTGACACATTGATGTCCAGGTGTTGAAGAATTGCACTGTGGTTGTAATCCTCTATTTGGATGTGGGGGTTGTATAAGGAGAGGGCTGAGATTGTGTCAAATAACAACCATTATGCGAAGCCTTTTCAGGCTACTAGATGAATCCCTTCTTTTTCAATCCTTTTTCTACTGTTTGGATTGGCTTATATTACTTCTGAATTCATAACCTTTTACCTTTGGATATCCCTTCTTTTTCAATGCCTGAAAAGATGAATCCTGTCATACATGTTTTGCTTCATGGCGTTTGTTAACTATTAGGGAAGAGGTTATATGCTTATTTGCTAGGACACCCACATTAGCTTAGGATTTTATAACATACGAAAACCTTTAAATTCCTGCAAAATCTTCCCCGTGAGAATTAGATTGTGTGGATTATATTAGGTTTTTTTCACGCAGAGACTATTAATTTCCATAGCACTGTATAGATTATGTTGGTTACTCACACAACAATGTTAAATACAGATACTTTGCATCACTTCCTAAAAAGAGCCTTGGCCTACTCTATTTTGTCTCTGGGTGATTCAACTTTCCCGGACATTTCTGGACATTTATGGACTAGTTCTTCTCCGGTAAAAGCCATATTCTCCTTTCTGAGTTTTTGTTTAATTTCTATTTCATCCATGGACCATAATAGAAAATCCTCTGCCATCAATTGTACATTAGCCATAGAGCAAATACAGAGTCTTATAATTTTGATTCAAAATTAATTCCCAATTGAATTTATTCAGTTATATATATGCTTTCTTGATTATTTAAACTTTATTCCTCTTTGATTGGAAATTTAACTTTACTATTGTTAGAGTATTTTTTGTTGTTATATATATAAACCAGGACTATTATATTATTTTCATAAAACCTGATAGGATGAATGTGGGTGGGTTGTGCCTATAATACCTAAGATAAACATTCGTAACGAATTACTTGAATCATGCAAGGGGTGCCAGCCAATAATAAAGGGTACATGCGTGAGGCATTGAACCATTAAGCATAATTTCATTGTAAATATCCCTCATACGTTCATACTTGAATTAGGTGCTAACCAACCGAATCCAAAAAATTGAAATCCTGTTGAGCCACTTGTCTAATTGTTGTTATTATCTTATTTTTTAAGAGTGATATTTGGTTTAAGTCTAATTTCCCACATGTATTATTATATTTTCAGTGTAAATCGTTGATTTTTACTATGGATTAGTTTATCCCATGTCTTTCTCATAGATACCAAGGGAATTCATTCTGAACTGGAGGTTCAACCTCTCAGTAAATGCCAAGTATTAACACCATAACAAAATTAGACTTAGAATTCTGGAGGCACTTTAAAAACAATTATTGCAAGTCATTCCAATGCTTATTTTCCTTGAAAATTCAGGACTATTCGGGGGCCATGTTGGATGGTTTGACATATAGATGGTGTGTTAAACTAATGCACAGTGGTGCCATCGTGACTGTCTTGTTTCTGGTGAACAGACTCTAGAAATCTTAGATACAAACTTCAATATCTGTTTTCATCTGTTGTACTTAGTTAATTAAGTTTTTTTGCAAAGAGAGTCTGTTAAACAAATTAACGAAACATACAAATCAGAAACAAAATATAGTCAATTTACAAACGAAATATTTCCAAACATCTATTTGCTAGAATCTTGTACATAGTCATCACACCTCATATCCACATGGATATGTTGAATTTAGGGTCTTGTCAACCATGTTCACTGGGAGTTTGAAATCCAAATTCATCTTTTGATCACAAAAACCAGTGTTCTGCCCCTGCAGTTGAGCAATATATGTTCCCACAACCTTCTGATTAAGAAGAGATGCCCGGCTCAACTGCGTACTTAATAGAGGATTTGAAATGGTTCCCAAATCTTGATTATGATTTTTCCAATGTTTCTTTATAATCTGATTCATACCCTGTCTAAGACCAGCATTCATATTACCAAGAATTGGAAGCTTAGGTCTTCTATTGTCAGATGGCACAACTTCACTTATGTTCCCAGTGTTGTTATTCACTGCATTAATAGAGGACAAAGAGGTATCTTTTGTTGGGTTAAGATGAGAGTTAGACCCTACAAGGGAATTGACAGGAGGAACAGAAACATCCATTGGCATACAATCAACATTCGAGGCATTTAACAGGATTTCCCTTAAATTTTGCACACCAGAACCTGTACTACTTAGAGGGCCACCCACTGAACATGCATTTGTTACTAACCCTGACACGACTACACCATTACCCCAACTCCCATTATTTACGTTAGTATTAGGTAATTTACATAGTTAATATTCTAAATAGGAAGGTTTCTTACTGTCTATTCCCAATGAATTAACAACATTGACAAATTGTTGATGCAACTCCACTGACCAAACAACTCTTGGCTTTTTTTTTATGTTGAAGGGTCTTCCATATCATGTTAAGCTTCCAACTATGATATGTTCCATCATTAGCACTAGACCCATGTTCTCCATCCTCTGGTCCATGATTAAACTTGTCATTTGCATAATTTGGGTCATCACTTCTCCAAGCGCTTAAACTTGCTGCTAGACCACATTTTGACGTTCAACTTGTTTGCAATTTTGCTAGGTTGCAGAATTGAGAATGTCCTATGTGATTGATGAGTAAGGTTGATATTTGCGTCTTGCAACAGTTTTACTCACAGTTAAAAGGGAATCTCATATATGTTTGTTCTATAACACTGTTAGCTTTTCTCACACTTATTTGTTTTTAGATTGGTGAATTCTTAGAAATTCCTTTGAGACATTGTTCAACAGTGGAGATTAATATGATTCTTTCTTTATTGTGCCGACTTGGACACTGAGCAAACTAGCCAAAGATTGTTTCCTTTACCTCTTGATCACTCACTCGGAAACATTCCTTTTGTAGTTGACACATTGATGTCCAGGTGTTGAAGAATTGCATTGTGGTTGTAATCCTCTATTTGAATGTGGGGGTTGTATAAGGAGAGGGCTGAGATTGTGTCAAATAACAACCATTATGTGAAGCCTTTTCAGTCTACTATATGAATCCCTTCTTTTTCAATCCTTTTTCTACTGTTTGGATTGGCTTATATTACTTCTAAATTCAGAACCTTTTACCTTTGGATATCCCTTCCTTTTCAATGCCTGAAAAGATGAATCATGTCATACATGTTTTGCTTCATGGCATTTGTTAACTATTAGGGAAGAGGTTATATGCTTATTTGCTAGGAAACCCACATTAGCTTAGGATTTTATAACATAAGAAAACCTTTAAATTCCTGCAAAATCTTCCCAGTGAGGATTAGATTGTGTGGATTATATTAGGTTTTTTTCCCGCGGAGACTATTAATTTCCATAGCACTGTACAGATTATGTTGGTTACTCACACAACAATGTTAAATACAGATACTTTGCATCACTTCCTAAAAAAAGCCTTGGCCTACTCTGTTTTGTCTCTAGGAAATTCAACTTTCAGGGAAATTTCTGGACATTTCTGGAGTACTTCATCTCCAGTAAAAGCCTTAATCTCCTTTCGGAGTTTTTGTTTAATTTCTATTTCATCCATGGACCATGATAGAAAGTCCTCTGCCATCAATTGTACATTAGCCACAGAGCAAATACAGAGTCTTATAATTTTGATTCAAAATTAATTCCCAATTGAATTTATTCAGTTATATATATGCTTTCTTGATTATTTAACTTTATTCTTGTTTGATTGGCAATTTAACTTTATTGCTATTAGAGGATTTTTCGTTGTTATATATATATAAACCAAGACTATCATATTATTTTCATAAAACCTGAAAGGATGAATGTGGGTGGGTTGTGCCTATAATACCTGACATAAACATTCGTAACAAATTACTTGAATCTTGCAAGGGGTGCCAGCCAATAATAAAGGGTACATGCGTGAGGCATTGAACCATTAAGCATAATTTCATTGTAAATATCTCTCATACGTTCATAGTTGAATTACGTGCTAACCAACCGAATCCAAAAAATTGAAATCCTGTTGAGCCACTTGTCTAATTGTTGTTATTATTATATTTTTTAAGAGTGATATTTTGTTTGAGTCTAATTTCCCACATGTATTATTATATTTTCAGTGTAAATCGTTGATTTTTACTATGGATTAGTTTATCCCATGTCTTTCTCATAGATACCAAGGGAATTCATTCTAAACTGGAGGGTCAACCTCTCAGTAAATGCCAAGGATTAACACCATAACAAAATTAGACTTAGAATTCTGGAGGCACTTTAAAAACAATTATTGCAAGTCATTCCAATGCTTATTTTCCTTGAAAATTCAGGACTATTCGGGGACCATGTTGGATGGTTTGACACACAGATGGTGTGTTAAACTAATGCACAGTGGTGCCATCGTGATTGTCTTGTTTCTAGTGAAAAGACTCTAGAAATCTTAGATACAAACTTCAATATCTGTTTTCATCTGCCGTACTTAGTTAAATAAGTTTTTTTGCAAAGAGAGTCTGTTAAACAAATTAACGAAACATACAAGTCAGAAACAAAATATAGTCAATTTCCAAACAAAATATTTCCAAACATCTATTTGCTGGAATCTTGTACATAGTCATCACACCTCATATCCACATGGATATGTTGAATTTAGGGTCTTGTCAACCATGTTCACTGGGAGTTTGATATCCATATTCATCTTTTGACCACAAAAACCAGTGTTCTGCCCCTGCGGTTGAGCAATATATGTTCCCACAACCTTCTGATTAAGAAGAGATGCCCGGCTCAACTGGGTACTTAACAGAGGATTTGAAATGGTTCCCAAATCAATCCTTTTTCTACTATTTGGATTGGCTTATATTACTTTTGAATTGAGAACCTTTTACCTTTGGATATCCCTTCCTTTTCAATGCTTGAAAAGATGAATCATGTCATACATGTTTTGCTTCATGGTGTTTGTTAACTATTAGGGAAGAGGTTATATACTTGGCAACTTTTCTATTTTTCCTCTTATAAATTTGTATGTACCATTCTTATTTTTCCTCCTCTTATAAATCTGCACGTACCATAAACTCAGTCATGTATCTTAGGGCTTCCTTGCAATGCCCGAAACAAAATTAAATTCCAAAATAGATCCATAGAAAGAGGATTGAAAAAGGAGGTGTTTGACAAGTAACCCATGTCATTGGAACATTATTTATTTTTTCCTGTATACAATCTTAGAACACCTGCATTATGCAGGTTACACAACTCAAATATGTAATAGTAACAAATATCTACCGAATTTTGAGCAAAATTGACCAAAACTTAGAAGAATCAGAGTATAGGAACAGGGGAAATTTTCTCAAACTGTGTGCCTACGGTGTTTGAAAAACTGTTTGCTGATATTTTTTGGGTATTTAACATCAAATGTCCTGATTTTTGGATGGAAGAGAGTATGAATCTCCATGCAACATCTGCTTTACAATCAGGGCTACCTTTGTCTAGGATTCTATCAAAGTCCTCGAGGACTTGCATCTGGCTTCTTATATGCATAAACAACAGTGCCAACACAAAGAATGTGCTGCCCGGATTTAAATTTGGGTCATCACTTCTCCAAGCACTTAAACTTGCTGCTAGACCACATTCTGACGTTCAACTTGTTTGCAATTTTGCTAGGTTGCAGCATTGAGAATGTCCTATGTGATTGATGAGTAAGGTTGATATTTGCGTCTTGCAACAGTTTTACTCACAGTTAAAAGGGAATCTCATATATGTCTGTTCTATAACACTGTTAGCTTTTCTCACACTTATTTGTTTTTATATTGCTGAATTCTTAGAAATTCCTTTGAGACATTGTTCAACAGTGGAGATTAATATGATTCTTTCTTTGTTGTGCCGATACTCCCTTTTTTTTCTTTTTATTGTATATTATATTGATTCCTATCTATTATTTGATTACTGTTTAGATTGTATGCTTAATAGTAAGTGGGTATTATGGTTTTGCATTTATTCATTCTAAACTGGAGGGTCAACCTCTCAGTAAATGCCAACGATTAACACCATAACAAAATTAGACTTAGAATTCTGAAGGCACTTTAAAAAAAAGTATTGCAAGTCATTCCAATGCTTACTTTCCTTGAAAATTCAAGACTATTCAGGGGCCATGTTGGAGTTTCAGATTTCAATTAAGAAGTTATTGAAAAACTGGAAATGTTAATCTGTAAGAATACTTGGTACAACCCATTGTTATCTGTCTAATTACATAGTCTGAAACAACATCATTCATAAACAAAGGGATTTTACCATCATATAAAAATTTCAGTTATTTATTTATAGAATAATCGGAAATGCCAATCTAGAAGAAGGGTTTGTACAGTTCATAACCTCTCTCCTGTATCCCTGTCAGGCTGTTAATTTTTCTTCCATTTCATCTAGAATTTTACATTTTGTGATCACTACTATCACTTTGAAAGAAAAATAGTTGAGATCTGTACTTAGCATTATTTTTGTCATTCACACATTAAAAAAGTGAAAAACAAATACATGCATGTGCATTTGCATTTGCATTTAGAATGCATGCGGAAATTGATTTAGGACAGTGCATCTTAGTGTGTGCTCCTTGCTCTATGTTGAAACAATTTCACTTCTCTTTCCTTAGTAGCAAGGATTTTCATTGCAAAAGAAATTAAACGGTTGTTTATCATCTTAGATTGCATATTTAGGAACTGTATATCTACATCACGTGGTCAACCGTAAAGGCAAACTTCTTAAGAAAGATCAACTGTAAAATAAATTTCAATAAACATAAAAATGTTATAGAACCCAACGTACAACATTTAGAAGTCTAGGCTAGAGACGTATTCCAACGTCGTAAAGCCTGGTAACTATCACTTCCATCGTAGGTTGGGTGATTCCTCCTCTTTGAGACGAAAAGTGCCAGTACGGACTTGTGCTCCCACGTACCATCGAGTATATATTGGGAGACCACAATAGGCTATATCCTTTATCCTTAGGAAGCCTTGTCTGCCGCCCTATCGATCGCAATGCACTGAACACAACATTCGGGAAGATTGACTATCGTACCATAAAAAGTATTCTGCAGTTTTGCTATTGTTTTGGTAATCCCCCTGTCTAGATTTCTAGAGTAGTCACTTTCGTTCCTTTTCAGACTCCTTAAAAGAAAAGGTCCATCTGAGCACTTGTCACTTCAAGCTCATTAAAAATCGAAGGCGACTAGAGTCATCTTTAGCGTTTTCTCGACTCTTAAAAATTGAAAAAACAAGTTGTGTCAAAGCGTCATAAAATTTATTTTAATCGAAATAACATCATTGTTCCCTCGTTGGTCTTAGGTTGAGAAAATGGAGTCCACCAATCAAGGATTTCCCCTTGGGGGAATCCTACTCCCTTTTCCTCTAGGGGAGATGTTGGTGCACCTCATATGGCTACATTGTCCCTTCCAAGGCTTACAATTGGCCCGCCAGTATGCCTTTTCTCAACCTCTATCATTCAAAACATAGTGATTCCTGAGCAATCAAATTAGCAACCATATGATACTAGATTTACCCCCAAACCTTCTACTTCGTTTGTTTCTCCCTCTCCTTCTTCCTCTTCGCTTGGTGAAGCTAGTCAAACTAAAAACCAAGTAACTGAGAAGAAGAAGAAAATGAAGGAGAAGGAGAAGAAGAAGCCAACGACGAAAGGGGGCAACCATGCATCATCTGGCGAAAATCCACACACTACACCATCCAAACCTAAATCTCCATGTGCCATTTGCAAAGGAAATCACTATCATCGAGATTTTCCTTGCAACCCACGGATCTTACGGGACTAGTCTCCCCACTTGGTGTTCCTTTCTTGCACTACTTTTCGCTATTGCATATTCCTTTATTCTTTTGAGTGACATACTTCATTTTATCCTCTCATCTAGCTTTCACAAGAGCTGTCCTTTATTTGTTTGTGAATATGTCAACTAAACAAATGCCAACTGATCCTAAGGATTAAAAACATCTAATTTCGGGCCTGTACAACATACTAAGTACCAGGAAGGTAAGCTGTTCAGAGCTTTTAGATGTTCCAGAATGGTGCCAAAGGTGAAGTTGTTTGGCTTAAAAACACTCTCCTCATTTGACCTAAAACATTTAGAGCCTTTTGGCATTACCCAACGCAGGCCCTGACAATGGTGCCAAAGCTGAATTTGTTTGGATTAGAAACAATCTGCTTATTTGACCAAAAACATTTAGGGCCTCATGACATTACCCATTCTGTACATATCATCAAATTACAAATCCTGAAATTACATAATTCCATGTAACCTCATCTAGCATAGGCATTGCATTAAATAGTTTCAGTGCTTGGTCATTGGACCTATGTTGAACTTAGCCACCTATCATTGCATTCTATTCAATTGCACAACTTCTCTCCACCATTATGTACAACATCGTTTTCTATGGAAACAAAAATACTCATGCAAAACCCAAATTCCACAATACGAATTTTCCCAATACAAAACCCACAACGTAGCTCCAATGTAGCCCTGGTGTTGCTACTACCAAATTCCCTGGTGTTGCTACTACCAAATTCCCTAAAAAATGTATACATTATTTGGCACGGGAAACTCAATCATCATTCCCTACCTGATTGTTTCTAACATGTGTAGGTTTTTGAAATTGTTAATTTATAGTTTTAACTATGTTTCAAAAAAAATATCATATAAAAGTTATTGTAATAAATATCTTTCTTCATTATGTTTACAAGCTTAGATAACCACTCATTTAGAAACAAATTGAACATGCTTCTTGCCCTTTTCCCTTTAGTTCATATATTTTCATGTAATGTTATAGGAATGTAATGAATATTAAACATCTTACCCGAAGAAAACAACATTTTTTTTTGTTTTATGCCAGAAAATGACAACAAACCTTACTCAGAATGAAATTTCCTCAATGTTATCTGGATCAACTCATATTCAACCATACCTACAAATTGTTGAACTTGAACCAATACAATCAATGCAAAATTCAACTCCACGATATCGTACTGCAATTTTAGATGGAACACATAAGAAACACATCATACTTCCAAAAGATTTCAATGATCTCATAGCAACAAGGTTGCTACAAAAGGGTTCTGTTATAAATGTTAAAAGTTGGACTACCTCAGCTATGGGTCCATCAATGTAAGTTTGTTATAAATTTCTTATTTCAAATTTAACATTTTTATCTATAACACATCCGTTTCTAAATATTTTTCCCATGACTTTCATTTGTCGTGTAGGTCTATAATGCTAATAGACTTCGAAATTTCTAATTCATTTGCACCTTTAATTGGCAATCCAAAAACTATGAGTATCGCGATCACATCTGATGAAAACACTCCATCCTCATCGAACCCAAATCCTTTATCAAAAAGACACTACCCTCTTCCAACTACTCCAACTCCATCAGTTCTACCAGTTCAAATTCCCATCAAATCGTTAAACCCTTACCACTCAAATTGGTGCATAAAAGGATACGTCCAAAGGAAAACATATCTTCAACAATTTCAGAATCAATACGAGCCCGGTAAATTGTTTGGTTTTGACCTGTTCGATACAGAGGGTGGAGAAATACATATTACATGTTTCAACAATGTCACAGATTATTTTTTCAACAAAATCCAAAATGGAAATGTCTACATTGTCTCTAAAGGGAATGTAAAAATGGCTAATAAGCAATACAACCACTTGAATAATGACTGAGAAATTTTGTTGAATGCAACATATACCATAGAACATGTTGCCAATGAAAAGAAACATAATCCAACAGTGCAATTCAATATAAAATCAATTAATGATATCAGAACAACAAACGTCAACTCCATTGTTGATATTCTTGGTATTGTCACAGACATTTCTAGTGTGTGCACTATACGTAGAAAAGACGGCTCTGAAGTTAATAAACAAACACTACAACTTCAAGACATGTCAGGGTATAACATAGATGCAATCTTTTTGGGAGATAATTTTAATGCCGTATCATAGGAAATCTTCTCCTTATGTGCTATAGGAAATAACCCCATCATTACAATCAAATATGCGCGTGTTGGAGAATTCAATGGAAAAAATGTTGGCACTACAACAAGATCCATTATTCTTGTAGATCCTAACATTGAAGAGGCCCACATGCTAAATTCATGGTTTAAAAAAGAAGGTTCAACTGCAGCTTCTACATCTTTGACAACAAGATCTCCTTTTGGCCATCAACCAAAAAAACAACAATTGCTGATATTTACAGTATGAATTCCTTAGAGAAACCAACAATTTTCCAATTAAAAGGCACAATAACAAAAATTGGGATGGACAACGTTTACTACATTTCTTTCCCATCCATCGTTGATGGGAAAAAATGCATGAAAAAACTTATTCCACAAAATATAGGGATGTGGTTCAGCCCAAAATGCAACGCTGAAGTAAGTGACTGTGATTACAGATACTTACTGAAAATCGACATACAAGATCACACTGGTGAATTAGCTTCAACAACTGCTTTCGAAGACGTGGGATCTACAATTCTTGGAAATAATGCCAAAGACTTCTATTTATTATCTTCAGATCTAGATCTAATCAAGGAAATTGTCTCCAAAGCTCTATGGATAGATCATATCTTCACACTATCAGTGAAGATAGAAACTTTTAAAGGAGTACCACGGTTGAAATGCATTATCATAAAAGAAGAAAAGTTGCATTTCACGACAGAATGCAACAACATCCTTCGAGAAATTCAGAGCATCTCGATATCGTAGATAAATATCGCAAAATGTATTCCTTGCTTTTTGACAATTCCTATTGTCGAATTTTATAAATACAATTTTACACAATATACTGTTGCATGCCTTCTCACAAAATTTTCTTATATACCATTGAAATAAGTATTCGTCCTCCATTGTATCTAGCATTATGTGAGTAGACAAATTCAAATTCTTATATCTTTTCCCTTTTATCATCTTCTTTCTTTTAAAAAATGAGGTAACTTGCTGCATTACACATGAAACTATCTACATATATAAAGAAAAAATACTAATATGTTCTTTCAAACACATTATTCAAATAAAAAATTCACATAAAACTATTCAAAACTTAAATTTTTTTCCCTTCTTTCGCTTTCATACGATAACATGGTTGTTGTCTCCAAATAACATTCTTGTTTTCCCCTCTCTTGCTTATAGGTACCATAAATTTCTCAAATGTCTTCTTCTTATAATGATGAATGTGCTCAAAGATACTATGCAACAAATAAGGAACAAATAAATGCACGTCGCCGTGAGCTTTATCAGGCAAAAAAAGGCATCAGAGAATGTCAAAAACACAAAAAACATAAGGAAAACCAGCATTCCTCGTCTGAAATGACCCACCCTGAAAATAGTCCTCCCTTGCAATTATCAAACTCTTTATCTTCTCAGCAAACCTTTGAAACAAATACATCCATACCTCATTGCCCTAATCCCTCCTTCGCACATGCTTTCAACAACGTTTCTACTAATCAAGCACATTGAGATTTCCATGCAAAGATTGATAAACTTCCACCTAAATGCCCATGCTCCATTTGTCTTGAATCATATCCTGGAATACATATCCACAATTCCAACCACATGTATTGCTGCTCCAGATGCGTCTCTGAAACAAAGGGTCATCGCTTCTCATTATCAAACAACATGGACCCTGGTCCTCAACCAGCTATCCTTACATCTCTTTCACAAATAGAAGAAATGCTCATTGCTAGGGTTAACCCTATACTGCAAGTAACACATGCACATGGTGGCCAATATAAATACAGTGGCCACACAATTTGTTTTCCTCAAGACATTACAAAAATCACAAACATGTTGCCACGATGTGTTGAAAACTTGGACATCCTAATTATCACTCGTCATAGTAATGACCATAAGGATTACGATTTCATTGTCAGTAGACATCGCATTCTCGCTGCATTAGAATACAAATTGGCAAATGACCCATGCTATAAGAATGTTCGTATTGATAACAATGCACTGGCATCCTTACTAGCAATCCCTACTGATGTCTCCTCCTCCCTTCTCCATTCCAGTACTACAGAAACCACTGTCCACCTTTCACTTGAACCACCACATGAGCTCACCGAAGATTCCGTAGATCCATTCGTAAACCAACATCATTCGTACCCATCATACCTAATACAAATACAGAAATCCAAGAGATCCGCCATTATTTACATGCTTACAACCACCAATCTGATACTACAATTGAGTGGCCAACAATTGGCTTATCACCAATCAATGAATACAACACATAAGGTCTACTCTCTATGGCTTTCACCACCCTTTTTCCGACAGGAGCAGCAATGCCAAATCAAGCAAGAATGAAAGCAGTGCAGTTACATGAATATGCACTTCATCTCATACATTACTACGATAAAAGATTTGGAAAGCACCCATGCTTTCGTTATTACATATATAATCTCATGATGCGACATCGCAGTCAAGCAACAACATCGATTTTTGTGAAAAAGAACATCGCAGATAACTTCCCAATATCTATTCAAGATCTAAACATCTGATTAGAACAATTTCCAGATGAGCAATTGGCAGAGCAAGTCATGCGATTCAATAGCTCTTTACGTGGAACAAGATCATTTTGGCACAAAGCTAAAAATGAACTAACGGACATGATATCTCAACTCGGTTGCCCGACGTTCTTCTTCACATTAAGTGCAGCTGATACAAAATGGCCTGATCTTCATGCAATCATGCCCAGATGTCAACCTTCTGATATTGCAAAACAACAAAAGTGGAGAAATGATAACATTATCTCTAACCCACATTTAACATCACTATATATGCACCATATATTCACAGCATTTCGTGAGATTATCTTAGAGAAACACTTGAAGACAAAAGATTACTGGTATAGGTACGCATTCTACCACATTTTTTTTCAAAAAACTCGAAACAACATTTCTCACCTATTACAAAATTATCTTACAAAAATGCATACTTGACAGGTATGAATGGCAGCATAGGAGATCTACACACATCCATGGTTTCCTTTGGATAGAAAATGAACCTGATATGGAAAGCCTCAACTGGGAAGACATAGAAGAAGTTGATATTACTAGGTAGTTTTTTGAAAAATATATTTCCGCTTGGAACCCTCGTACTCCTTCGACTTCAAACCAACCAATTGGTTGGACAAATCCCGAAGACCCTGGTCTACTTTCCACACCACAAATCTTCAGAACCAATCCTTTCAATGACTATGAACAGCTCGACAAATGTGTTGAACGTCACACAAAATGCATATAAATCACATACCTAAGAAAAAATGGATCCTCATTCCAATGTCATTATAAAGAACCATGGGAATTACATCCAAAATCGGCCTTATTCATTGATTCCAATGGCCAAAAAACATACACCCCTGCTTGCAATGATGATCGACTCAATAGCCATAGCCCTACCATCCTATCTATTTGGCGTGCAAATGTTGACCGCCAACCAGTACTCTCCATACACGCTGTACAAAAATATATTGCCAAATATGCATCCAAAGCAGAAAAAAATCTGAAAGCTTCCACCACATGCTATGTAGAATTGTCCTGGCTTCACCCATTGTTGACCCAGCAACATCTGCATTTCAAAAATTTCTTGCAGAAACCCTTGTTGATCGTGACATCAGAGCATAAGAAACCTGCCATATGCTGCAAAAATTACCATTAACATTATGTAGTCGACCATTCATTTCATTAAATGTAAACCAAAAAATTCTTATCCGCCTTCCACAAATGAACACCACCCCCACTACATCCCCACACATCATAGATACATATATCCAACACCCTTCTACCCTAGAATCCACATCACTTATAGAATTAGCAAGATCCTGGTCATATGATCCTCGTCACAAAACAAACAAATGGAAACAAAGACCTACAAAAGCAATTGTTCGGGTCATACCATGTTACTCCTCCATACCATCCACAACTGAACCTTGCTACGCTGACTTTTACAGAGTTGAATTTATTCTATACAAACCTTTTCACCATATTGTACAAGATATAGGAGATTTTGCTGCAAAAATCATCACAAATTGGAAAACATTTCGTCCATTCTACAAACCATGGCATCAACACCGCACACTATCTGATATTGAATCTGTCGCAATTGATACCTCAACTATTCATGAAACCAATCCTCCAGACACCATGGAAATAAATGAATGGGATTACTTTCCCAGTTACACCCTACAAATGAGCTTCTCATAAATGACCTTGACATGCTTGGTCTTCGTGGCTTTGATGACAACCATAACTAGAATCATACCACTATCCCATTAGATCTACAAAATAATGCCATACAATTCGTTGAGAATAGCCGCTCCATCCAATGCATTCTTCAAACACATCAACATATCCTGACGACCCTTACTACATTATCTCCAATGCAAAGAAAAGCTCTAAATATTATTTCTAATCATTTTGCTAAGAAGGATTATTTAACTACTCTCAGAATGATAATACAAGGCACTGCTGGTACAGGAAAATCCCTTCTTATCAATTGCATCAAAGATATGCTCATAAGCCTTGCAAGCCCAGAACCTTCACCGAACATGCTCCTTGCCCCTATAGGGGTTGCTGCCTTCAACATACAACCATCGACAATCCATTCTGCTCTGCACCTTCCTATAAAGGATCTTATGCCCTTAGAAGGTAATGCTCTTGCAAAATTCCAAGAAGAACGCGGGCATATAAGGTACATACTAATCGATGAAATGAGCTTCATTGGGCCAAAGCTTCTCAGCCATATTGATGAATGTCTTCGAGAGGCATTTCCACAGCAAAGAAACACTCTTTTCGATGGTTGTTCCATTATATTGGTTGGTGATCTCGGTCAGCTACCACCCGTCAAAGACATACCTCTATATGTAGGGACGAGCCACGGAAGTGCACTATCGAACACCTTCAACACAGTCATCACATTAGACACAATATTTCATCAACAAGGCGACAACATTGCACAGGTTACTTTCAGGAACATTCTCCAGAACATTAGAGATGCAAATCCAACAATCGACAACTACAACATACTCATGTTGCGCACAGATTCCTTTTTATGAGAAGATGAAATACATTCATTCCATGATTCCATGCATCTATTTCCAACAAATGCTCAAACAATGGTCCATAATAAGCAAATGATGAAATCTCTAAACACTCCAATCGCAAAATCCATTGCTGAAGATGACAACTCATATTCCAACATTTCCTCAGAAGACGAGCAACTTGAGCGAATTGTATTACTATGCAATGGTGAAAAAGTTATGTTAACTTCCAACCTTTGGGTTTTAGCTGGACTTGTTAATGGTTCCCTCGGAGAAATTGTAACCATATTTTATAAAGAATCAACTGCACCACCACAAATTCCAACATTTGTTGTCATAGATTTTCCCAAATACATCGGGCCTCCTTGGGATGAAAGAAACCCCACTCACTTACCTATTCCAGCAGTAAAAAGAAATGGACGTGCACAAATTCCACTAAAGATGGCTTGGGCTTTAACCATACATAAATCTCAAGGTATGACACTTCCAAAAGCAACAATTGACATTGGAAAAATAGAACGTCAAGGTCTCACATTCATAGCAATTTCAAGAGTACCTTCTCTACAAGATCTTTGGATTAGCCCCGCATTCAGTTTCGATCGTTACAGTAAAATGAAGGACAACAAAAACATTGCTCACAGAAAACACGCAGAAGAAATTCTTTGTTCAATGCCGCCTCCAGATAATCTGCTCCAACCCATACTTTAACATCACCAAAAGGTTTCCTCCATTTATTTACCTCATTCTTTTTCATAACATACTTTTCATATCTTTCAACAACAACCAAATTTAATCAATATTAATAATTAAGCAAATATTAGAATGTCTTTATATTATCTATACATGTCATTCTAACATTTTCTTTCTTTTGCAACAGGACATATGGACTCAAAAATAACATACCTATGCAACTACAAGTAGAATGGCAAGCAAACAATATGCGTCTCCAACTACGCATAAATCTCCAATGATGTTTAGTATGCCATTATTCACCATGCATCTTCCACTAACAATATATAAATCCCCATGGCAAAGGTAACTTCATTTCCATTCATTCCAAATTCATTTTAACACAACTCACCTGCAAAGTATTACTAATAAATTTCCACAACTGATTTACATATTACTAATTCTAACAAAATATACATTTTGTAGGTCCATTACTGCCTCTTCAGGTCTTCGATGCCTCCAACATGTTTTGATACAACTTCATATATGGAATGAAAAGCACAATGTTCTTTAGAATATTATATTGCTTCTCGAACCTCTTCTGTTACAATTCACTATTTGTATTTTCCATTTGAAACTTAAAAAAGGATGTTTCAAGATCAAATACCATTTTGATAGTTTATGTCTTCACAACCAATTCATTGTCAATGGGTTTTAACATATTTTATTAACAAAATCAATTGATTTTAATGAATATAATACATGTTTTCAATATATCTTCATATTAATTTAATTTTCCATTTGAATAATGATTTCTTAAATAACCCTATCCAAATCAATATGGATCCCCGATTGTTGTTCGCGTGAATTCATTCATTTACCTTCACCTTCAACTACACAATTTTTACCACATACAAACAAAGTCTCTAAACAAGTTCAATGGATATTTATGACTACTTGCATTCCATTTCGTAGCCACTTTAACCCCCAAAAATAGTTTTCATCATGGCTTCCTCAAATTAAAACTCAAAATCATCGACCCTTGCTTTCGGAAAAGCCCATTCACATTTCAATATTCTTCCACACACTATGCTTATGGCATTTCCTTTGCAACATTAGGTGCAAATGCTAGTTATGTTGTAAGGCGTTCCCTATGAAAAAAACTTTCCTAAATATCTTTCTGTCATAATCTAAGCCATTCGTTCCTTTGTTAGACGATTGGGTTATAATTGTCCGTTGATTTGAATTAAATGACGGTTGCGTTCGGTCTTTGCAGTTAACTGCTCTATAGTGGAATTGAATGACGGTTGCGTTCATTCTTTGCAGTTAACTGACAGTTGCGTTGGGTCTTTGCAGTTAACTGCACTGTGCCTAGGCAAGAATTTCATGGTCCGCATACTCTTCTTCGCAATTGCCCTCGCTGCTGTGTCGCAATTGCCCTGGCTACTGTGTTTGTTCTCTGCACTGTACACGACACTGCGCCAGTCCCCGATGGCCTTTAATCCCACAATCTCCTTGCCTTTAATTTTTTGGTTTCCACTATGACCAAGAAATATTGTCCTTGCTCCAAGATTACTCAATTCCCGTTTATTTTCACGTTGCTTGTTTAATTTTGTCAAGTTTCTTTATACAGGGATTTTCTCTTGCGAGAGAGTTGTAAGGATGGAAGCTGAGTATCTGATGCCACGGTCAATGTAATTTTAATGAATTTGGGTTTCTTCCAACTGCTGAGAGTTTGGGATAGAGGGTTCTGATGGGAGGAGTTACCATGGTAACTACCTCTCTCCCTGGTCACCCCGCTTTCGGCCATTTTCACCTGTGTCTACAGGAACCCCGCTCTGTAACTTGATTATTTTACCACAAGGGTTGGGACCTGTTTAATGGCCACATCGGATTTTATTTATTTATTTTAGAATTCTGTAATTGAGATAAAGATAGTAAGGTAAAACGCTCATTTACATTTTTTTAAAATCTGCAATTGAGATAAAAATGATCCACTAAAATATTCATTTGCATTTGCTGCCTTTTGCTGTTTTATCTTTCAGTTTGGGATTTTCTTGGTAAAGTTGTGGAATGCTGGAATTTATTTTGTTTTCTGAGTGATTGGATTCTGTGTAATATATTTTGCAGGATTCCGAAAGATCATCCCGGCCAGCTCGGAATTAGCCAACAAATATTATTTGTTAAATATTGGTTAGTTATTTAAAATTTCTTTTTAATTGCTTTTTTTTTTGAATATTTTTTATTTATTTATTTTATAATTATTAATTTTTTTTAGGGGCTGCTGGGAATTAGCCAACTAATATTGTTTATTAAATATTTATTAGTTATTTAGAATTTTTTTTAAATTGCTTTCATTTTTGAATATTTTTTTTTTATTTATTTTATAATTATTAATTCTAGTAATGGGATACGACCAGCGACCAGTAGGACCTTTGGTGTAGTGGACAACCTTTCCGGATTTGCTTGCTCCGCCTGGCAACCGAACTCTTCAACCTTATTATCTGATCTCCGGTCTGATCTCCGGATTACGCCTTGCCTTGGGATAGTTGGAATAGCCAACCAATATTGTTTATTAAATATTTATTAGTTATTTAAAATTTCTTTTTAATTGCTTTCATTTTTGAATATTTTTTTATAATTTATTTTATAATTATTAATTTTTTTTAGTTTTTCTTTTTTCTGTAAAATTGAGATTATACTATTCCACTTTTTAATTGACAAAAAAAGACCAAATAATTTATGTGTATCACATCTCAATTTCTGTAAAATATTATTTACAAACTTTCATTATAAATATTTAAATATTTAATGTAAATTTATATGATATTAAATTATTAAAACTATGGTATAAAAAAATCCAAATGATTCATGTTAATAAAAACTATGAAAAGGGCATAAGACACACAACCGATGGCGATTGCAGGAAGTAACAGCGTCCAAGCCGAGGAAGGCAAACAGTATCGAGATGGCAGGCTCTCGATGGGGCTTGTCTATCGCAGAACCGAGGCGGAGAATGGATTTCTGTGCCATCCGAAGGGAATGGAGAGCTGGTGCGACATCTTCAGAGTAAATGGCGTAAATCTGATGCCAAGAAAGGGCGTAAAGTCCCAGGCAAAAAGAGGCCTCCTTCCCGAGCTCTGAAAAAGGGAGGAAGAGGAGGAACCTGGGCAATGGGAGTTGGGTGTGAGATCCCCCAACTTACTTCCCTCACGGATCTGGGCTAGGTTAATAGATCGCGGGGAGCCCTATCTTCTCGGATATACAAGCTGGGAAGAAGCAACGATCGCCGCTTATGACCACTCCAGGACCCTCCATGCGCCATTACCTGCGCAGTACCTTGTCTATGGAGTAGGGGAGGGTTTACATAAGGGGCCAAATGCCGCAACACCCATTGCCATTTCAGAAGGGGCTAAGGCAAGCCTTCTACAGCAATGCGCAGGAACGCTAGCTTCTCAGGGATACAAGAGAGGAGAAATCGGGGTTTGCGATGCTGTCAGCGGTGGATTGGCAATCCCATTTTACGAATCTGCTACCTCCGCCCCTGGGAGAACGCTGCAAGGAGCCAGGGAGTTCACTTCTTGTGTGGGAAGGTATAAAAACCCCAGATCCACCATTGATCAATCAGATCAAGCTCTCAATAGACAGATCAGCCAAGATCTTGCAGGTCTGATACCCCGGATGGAAAATCGCCATGGCAGATTTGCTCTCGGAAGCATAAGAGGCCTTAACACTGTGTCTAGGCACTTATTTGATTCCTTTCAGATCCAAATTTCTCAGCCTATAGGAAGAACCATCCTGTAATGGGTCAGTTCTTCAGATCCGGTGCTGGATCTCAAACTGGATCTAGAACAGCAGATTGGGATCCCTTCAGGCCTTCAGAGACTTCTCTTTCAAGGTAAACAACTTGAAGACCTTCTTCCCCTCTCTTCTTACAGCATCACCAGGAACAGCTCTTTGGTGGTTACCCTTCGTCTCAGAGGAGGTGCAACAGGACAGTCATCCTCTGCTCCTCCCTTCTCATACAAAGATGCAGTACACTCTGAGAACCCCAAACCCCTGGAGGCCCTTAAAACTAAGCCCTTTTTGGTTGATAAGATAGAAGAAGTTTCCTCTGTTGAAATCACCCATGAAGATCTTGCAACCCAACTGAAGAATTTGCAGAAAGAGCCATCATTTGCAAATTTAACGGACTGTGGCCACGATCTCAGGATCTCTATGCATGGATCCATGCAAACTGGACTCATCATTGTAAGATCAATTTCTGTTCAAAAGGTTACTTCATTGTTCTATTTGATAACAGTAAGCATTATGAAAAGGCTTTCGAAGAAGGCCCTTGGTTCATGGGAACTACGGGGCTCTTCTTGACTACTTGGTTCCCAGATTTTGATCCAGCAACTACAGTCATTACTAGGACACCTGTATGGATCAGGCTTCCAAACATACCTACCCACTTATGGCATACTATTGCCTATAGAGCTATAGGCAACACCTTGGGCAGTTTCATTATGGGAGATTTCTGGTGGGAAGCCAAAGGTCTCTACTCATATGCCAGAATATGTGTGGAGTTAGATTTGAGCAAAGGACTTCCAGACCAAATCAATCTCAAGATAAATGACTTTGTCTGGTCCCAGACACTGGATTACGAAAATACTGCATTCTGTTGCCGCCATTGCCACCAATCAGGGCATTTGCAGAACACCTGCCCATCTCGCCCAGCAAAAAAGAATAAGGATAACCTCTCCAAGCCCAAGTCCAAACGATGGGCTCCTTGCTCTCCTCCTCCAGTCATGGATTCTGATTCCTCTAGCTCTGAAGATGAAGGTAGCGATGAAGAATTGGATCAAGCCCCTCATTCTGTGGTCCCTTCCACCGATGGTCCAGTGCAGTCCTCCGATACAGCCATCGCTCAGAAATGCGTCCATTTGACCTCCTCCTCTGATTCAGAAAAGGAGGGCTCCCCTATGGAGACCCCCAATCTTCAAGTGGTTATTGCTCATTCACCCCAGGACGGTTGGGTCAAAGTCAAAAAAAGGAAAGGGAAAAAGCTTCGTGTTGAAGCGTCTACCCATTCAGGATAGAAGTCAGTCCTTTTGCTTCTAGCTATATGTTGTAGCTTCTTTCTTGTTTCACTTCTTCTCCGGAACCGAGGTTGATAGTCCTATCATTTCTGATTGCCAGTTTTCTGTCTCTCTTGAATGTATCTTCTTGTACCATATTTTTGATTAATAGAATTAGTCCAATTCAAAAAAAAAACAAAAACAAAAACAAAAAAAACAAAACAAAAAACAAAAAACAAAAAAAACAAAAACAAAAAAAACAAAAACAAAAACAAAACAAAAAAACAAAAACAAAAAAAAAAAACAAAAACAAAAACAAAAACAAAACAAAACAAAACAAAAAACAAAACATAACAAAAAAAAAACAAAACAAAACAAAAACAAAAAAACAAAAAACAAAAACAAAAAAACTATGAAAGGGAGCACAATTGATTTTAAAGTAAGAGTGTAAGATATTATCAAAGATTTTTTAAGACAAACTCTCTAAATCTAACTCCATTTAAGCTTCATTTACAAAATTTTAAATATTTAATGTAAATTTATATGATACAAAATTATTAAAACTATGGTATGAAAAAATCCAACTTATCCTTTTTTTTAGAAACTATGAAAGGTAGCACAATTGAATGTAAAATAAGAGTATAAGATATTATCAAAGATTTTTTAAGACAAAAACTACATAAATGTAACTAAAGGTAGCACAATTGATTTTAAAATAAGAGTATAAGATATTATCAAAGATTTTTTAAGACAAAAACTATGTAAATGTAACTCCATTTAAGTTTCATTTACAAAATTTCATTACAAATATTTAAATATTTAATGTAAATTTATATGATATGAAATTATTAAAACTATGGTATGAAAAAATCCAAGTGATCCATGTTAATAGAAACCATGAAAGGTAGCACAATTGATTTTAAAATAAGAGTATAAGATATTATCAAAGATTTTTCAAGACAAAAACTATGTAAATGTAACTCCATTTAAGTTTCAAAATTTACCAGATTTTTTATCTCATGGTAAGTTCTATATTGGGAAAATTAATTTTTACCTCAAAAACCAGGTAAAAAACATTGTTGACACTTTCAATTTCTCTTTTATTTATTTATTTATTTTAATTTATGTTTTTTAATTGCCTATTAATTATTCATTACACTTTCAATTTCTCTTTTATTTATTTATTTATTTTAATTTATGTTTTTTAATTGCCTATTAATTATTCATTAGTTATTTAGAATTTCCCATTTATTTCTTTCAACTTTTTAGTAATTCTTTTTTGTTATTTTATTTCAAAGGTCAGGGTTTTTGCCTTGCAAGAATTATATTGCATCCAAGTCCAATTGGACCCAACCAAAGCACCATTTGTTTACCCATCAGCTAAAGCAAAGGCAATAAAGGCACGGGCATGAAAAACACCGTAGACAGGGGTTACAGTAATAGCATAGCTAGGACCTTAGCTAGCAACACATCAGCTAAAGCAAAGGCAATGAAGGCATCTAAGAAAAGCACCATAGACAGGGGTTACAGTAATAGCATAGCTAGGACCTTAGCTAGCAACAGGAATGGTTCATCCTGCACACTATGTCTTTCATGCTCCCCCTCGTGATCATGCTCATCATGTTGGTTCACTATTGTTGTCTCCTCACTCAAGTCTCCCTAGCCTCCTCCACTTGTGAATCTTTTATATGTCACTATTCTTCTTGAATTTATGCCTTACGGCATTTCCTTTACAACATTTGGTGCAATTGCTAGTAGTAGTACTTCTCGATGAAGAAATAGAGATACAATTTGTTTGGGGTTTAGGAAGAGCAACCAACTAAAAATTTTAGCACTATGGTAAGGCCTAGAAGTAGCAATCACAAGGCAAATTCGCCATTTAATGGTTTATGGAGATTCCATATTTGTCATACAAAAAAACTCGCAAAGTAAAAAAGTTGCTAGAAAATTATCTTCCACCGATGATTCTTAGAATTTGCCTACAACTTCACAAGTTTGAAAGTGTGGAATTCTACCACATTAAAAATCAGAACAATCAAGTAGCCAATTCATTAGCCAATCAAGGAGCGACTCTATAACAAGGTTTGATTATTCATAAACAAGGAGCTCCAACTATATCATATATCCCATGATCAAATAAATAATAATTTACTGGGATCTCACTTCTCGATCTCTTCAAATACGGAGTTTGATTAATTTTGAAGAAATGCACGTCATTTATTGACCACACTAATCACAAATTCTTGAAGGTACATTTTTGGCGACCTTCACCTAAGATGAATGTCGTCAGTGGATCCACCAGATGGGCATTCGAGGCGAGATCCAACTTGCCTGTGGATAGGTGGAAAAATTTCTCCAAAGCATTAAAAACCATTCTTATGGATGAGCATGCTTGCATTCAGCAAATCCCGAGATTGTTAAATTCGCTCAAGCCTTGTAGTAGAAGGGATGATACAGTTATGGAAAATCCAATCAATTGTTCGCACGAACAAGACTTTGAAATTGAATGTGTATAGGATCTTGTTGAAGGGAGAGGAATTGGAGCGAGTGGATGTAAATGGAGATTGTTAGTGATGGATTTATCAATGAATTGCATTTGCATTAGGACTTTTTTGCAAAATGGAGCGTCCAACCAAACAAGAGCATGCTAATGATGTGAAGGCACAATCGGTCTCAAACATGTCTTATTTATTTATTCCTAGGATGCTCATATTCATAGGTCTAATCGTTAAGAGCATGTGTTTCCTCTTGAGAGGTCACAGGTTCAAAATGAGAGGGGTGTAGCGTATGTATGCCTACGTAGACTTAGCAGTCAAATCGCTGTAGAGGTGGGTCCCTTGTCCCATAAACAAGGGGTCCTCATACACCAATTTGGTGTCTGGCTTGGCCGTGACCTTAAAATTGGATAATAATAATAATAATAAGGAAACAGGTTAACCAAAGATCTAGAGATATTTGGCAGGAATGAAAACCTTCCCCCTATAGACCATTAGCCAGTCATTCCATGTGGTATATTTCCTTGAATAATGATGATGAGTAATCTTGCATTCATGGATAATAGCTACTGATGATTGTTCCCACTCCTAATTTGACAACTGAGTTATCATAAGTTTTCCCACTATAGAAAAGAAAAAAAGTATGAATATTACATATCTCGTTCGTAATTTTTTGTTTTGTTTTTTTTAATATGGGACAATACACTTATGGAAAATCCAATAAAGTGTTTGCAGGAACAAGACTTTGAAATTGAATGTGTATAAGATCTTGTTGGTTGGAGAGGAGTTGGAGCGAGTGGATGTAAATGGAGATTGTTGGTGATGGATTTCTCAGGGAATTGCACTTGCATTAGGGTTATTTGCTGAATGGAGCATCCAACCAGACAAGAGTTTGCTAATTATGTGAAGGAACAATTGGTCTCAAGCATGTCTTATTTATCATCACTAATCGTTAATCTAGGAGGAAAGCTTGCATCGAAAGTGAGAGCTCACTTTCCTCTTGTAAGACAGCAATTAGAATTGTTGCAGGCCAATCTTGATCGACTGTAGGTGATGATGGATAGCTTATCACTCAAAATTGATAATATTTAATTGATTATGGATTCAATGGCCTTGGGAATTATTAAAGAAGGGTTTGAGATAATGTATGGTATGAAACATAGAACACAAGTAGAGAAGGAGCATGAGGAAATCGTGGAGCAATCCATGGATAAGGCCCCTACTCAACAATTGGAATCCGTCCAGACAGAACATGTTGGAATACCTAAAGCTAGGAAAAATGGAAACAAGTCTTTTCTATGTTTTTCAAGTATATAGCATATCTAGGATTTTTTTTTGGGACTTTGTATTTAAAAAAAAATAAAAATTGATTCACTTTTATTATTTATATGTTCATTTATACATATGGATGATTTAAAATTATTTTTTGTTTAGTTAGGAACTGATATTCCGATGACATAAGGAAACATGTTAACGACCCAAGATCTAGAGGTATTTGGCAGGAATGAAAACCTTCGCCCTATAGACCATTAGTCGGTCATTCCATGTGGTATATTTTCCTTGAATAATGGAGATGAGTAATCTTGCATTCATGGATAATAGCTACTAATGATTGTTCCCACTCCTAATTTGAAAACTGAGTTATCATAAGTTTTCCCATTATAGAAAAGAAAAAAAGTATGAATATTACATATCTCATTCGTATCATTTTGTTTTGTTTGTTTAATATTTTGTTGAGAAAACTAATACTACTTGAATTACATTAACTTTAGGTCAAATACTACACATCCGCTTTATATGGGGATATATAATTCACTCACATCTCTCAATGGAACATGTTTTTTATATAATTAAAATTGTAATATTGAGAAAATAAATTATATATAAATATCAAATTCCAATATAATTAAGTTTTTATATAAACCATTACGTGACGAAAATACGATTGTATTTTGCAATCTAATTACAAGAAGGAAACATCATCGTATTTTGAAACCTAATATACATTAGATGTGTAATATGGGTGGTAAATTAAAAAAAAATGTTTAAGCTCATAATACTAAGAAAGGAGAAATCATGTTAAAATCCTCTTGGGTTAGGTGCACTAGTCTAAGCTAACAAGTTTACTAGCAATGCACCCATGAAAGTGAGGAGGCATTCCTTTGATTTTTGCATAAGATTTTCTTTGAAAAAAGCACAAATGATGAAATAGCCAAAGGGGTTAGCTCAAATGATTGTTGGAAATGTTGCTAGGAATTTGGTGCATAAAGTAAACTTCAAAGAATTTGTAATAATCTAAACTTGTTAATACATAAAAATCAAATGAAAATGAAAGATTTCATTTCCAATTTAATCATTCATAAAAATAAGATGGTAGATATAAGTAACTAATTCCAGTTCTTATAGGTTTGATAAAATAAAATTGGTCTCATTAGATGGTAATCATCTAATGGTTTCCTTCCAATGAGACCAACTTTAGTTTATCAAGCAAATTATATATATAAACACAAACACAAATAGTTTTCAATTGGATATAGCTTGAGCGTTTAAGTGTACACATTATTATCCTTTTCACCTAGGTTCAAATCTCACTTGTGACAACCTTGCCCCTTATGGGCTAATTGGTACTCGGACAAAGCACTGACAATCTCATTGTCGCTCAAGTGATTCTCTCTCCCCCTTTGTCTTCTATGACATCATAAGTTAATAGAAAAATGGATGTATTCTAAGTGAATCTAGCATAATCATCCATGAACCATGATCAATTTGGACCCCTTCCTTCAACTAGATACTTGGTTACTTCCCTATATATGTAATGAAAATATATGGTTGTCAATTGGATAAAGCTTGAGCATTTAAGTGTACAAGTTATTATCCTCTTAACCTAGGTTAAAATCTCACTTGTGACAACCTTTCCCCTTATGGGCTAATTGGTACTGATAAGGCATCCAAAATCTCATTGTTGCTCAAGTGCTTCTCTCTCTCCCTCTCTCTTCTATGACATCATAAGTTAATAAAAAGATGGATGTATTCTAAGTGAATCTAGCATAATCTTCCATAATTATCCATGAAACATGATCGATTTGGACCCCTTCTTTCAACAATATACTTGGTTATTTCCCTATATATATATATATATATATATATATATATATATATAGATATATAGATATATAATGAAAAGAGATAGTACTAAAAGTATAAACAATACCACCAATATCCACCAATAAAAGCTGCAACATTAAGTTTCACTCCTCACATTCCTTATTTATCCATTTAATTGCCCAAAGGGTTGCCAATTAAATCTAACATAGGTTTCTAAGAGGACAAGTTTTTATCCATTCCACACGTTCAAATCCCACTTTTGAAATGCTCGCAAAACATGGGTTAATTGTAGCTATTATGATACCAACAATCTCATTCGTGCTAAGTGCTTGAAAGGAATATAATGTAACACCCCAATTTTGATCCCTAGTCTACAATGTATAAATGTGTATATGATAAAATGATCAAAACCAAATAGTTATATAAATATGTAAATTGTACATTGAATAATAAAAAATACATCAACTATAGATGGAGAATGAAGAAATACATGGGTGGATATGATTCCATAGGATACAAATGAAAGGGGCAATAGGGGTGATGCAAGAGCATCCAACTGAGGGTATCATGGCTGGGGTGTTTGGTCTCAGTTAAAAAAGAACAAGTTCACATTTCATGGTTTAGTTTCATTTTCATTTGCTAGTCAAGACAATAATTAGGGACTTATATGTTTTTTTTTCTTTAATTTGTTAGCTCAGTAGAAGTTAAGAGTATCATAGTTAGATAAGGGCTATTATAGTCGCCTTTTCTCTGTTGTTTTCTTTTTATTATTTTCAGTTGTCTTGCGTACCAAAATGTATTCCAACGGAGCAAGAAAAACCAAAAGTAGTTGCTATAACTATGTAACTGCACATACAACTGCAAATACAACTGTGAGCAGTTAAGACAAAACTGTCTCAAAACAGTACAAAAGAAAACATTTCATATTTTGTAAGGGTTCGACTGGAGAACAAAAGGAAAAATAAATACAAATTTCTTTTCTGTAGAACACCTGTGTCTATCTATAGCTTTCCATCTCCTCTAAATTAATTACTATGTGCATTGACCCAAACAGAGAAATGAATCACAGTTACATCTAACTGGTTGTCCTCTAATTAATTACTATGTGCATCGATAAAGAGCAGAGACATTTTATTATTTTCTTTCCTTTTACAAAACAAATATTTTCTACCAGTGAATTGACTACAAAGTGTCTTGAAGACGGAACTAACAACAGTTGAAGCCATACAAGTAACAGAGAGAGAGATTTTAGTTCCAGACAACAAACATCAGTAAGCCCATGAAGAGCGAACAAGCGATAAGGAGAGATCACTATAGAAACAACAGTTCCTACTTTAAAAACAACCGCACTATATTTCCAGGTAATACACCATTATCTAAACAAATTCCTTCTTTTTCAAATAACAATTTGCATAAGAATAAGTTATAAATTCCAGAATAGCCACAGTCAAAGGTGGAACGAGTCGCATTAAGAAAAACAACTGGAAACCAGCTCAGGGTTTGAGTATCCAAAAACAAACCTAACGACTACAGGAACAAAAATACATTACATAGAAGGGCATAACCCAAGATAACTTAACAGCAAGTGAGGAGCCAAGGCTCGCGGAGTCTAAAACAACTACTAGACAACCAGAACGCTGGAGTTTGAACAAAAATGAAACAAGATACATCTCAGTGACAAGGAACGACCCTACCGGGTTTTACAAGGAAGCAACAACCCTGATAACTGGCGTCTGAAGTCACCCTTCACCTGCAGACACCACCCACAGAGAGGTGTTGGAGCCTGTGTATACAAAACGGAAGTGGAAAGTGTGCAACCATAAGGAGAGGGTTGAGAGCTTACCAGAGGAGTAGACAGCGTCAGAATGAGAAATCCGAGACCAGGTCAGAGCCACAAGGAAAAGCCCCTGCTCATAAGGAGCGGTTATCCTCAGCAATAACCCAAAAATGTGAAGAGAACTATAACAGGGACAGAGAATTTACCTTGTCAGTGACGAGTAGAGCCGAGGAACCGGTCCTTTATGGCTGTAACCTGCAAGAGGAAAACATAGAGGAATAACTAGATAACCAGAGGAATAGTCAAATAGGAAAACAAACTAATAAACAGCAGAATCACACAGCAAATATGAGAGTTGCAGACGAGTGAAACCCTTCACGACAGTTAGCGAAACAACCAACATAACACCCAGAAGAACCCAAACTACCAGCAGCTAAAGAACGGTCTACAGAACCTTTAGACATACAGAGCAGGACAGGCACCATTGCAACAACCACCAAAGACACAGAGCGGAACTCTCTCAGCAACCAAAAACCAACAAAACACAATGTCAAAATGCCAAAGTGAGTGAAGATTTGGTGTGTAAACCCAAGTGCGGGATAGCAAGGTTCAAGGCCGAGACAGGTGTCCCCACACCAACTCCCGTACCCTTCAAATTGAATGTGCAACCAAACAATCAAAAATATCCATAACACTTTAACCTGATATTTAATCAACCTCTTTATTATTGTATTGTAAGACTAATCAGGTTGGTCCGATCATATTGTGGTATCAGAGCAGGATTTGGAGATTTCTTGGAAAAAATGGAAGTTGGAAGACGAGGTTGTGGAAGAGGTGCTCTGAGAGTAGCACAGGAAGGATTACGGGAGGAGATTAGGATCCTTACTGTCCATTTGGAGGCGATTGAAGTAGGAAGGAGAAGGGATCTACAGGTAGGAGATGACAACGGAGAAGAAGCTATAGTTGCAACAGGAATGGTTCATCCTGCACACTATGTCTTTCATGCTCCCCCTCGTGATCATGCTCATCATGTTGGTTCACTATTGTTGTCTCCTCACTCAAGTCTCCCTAGCCTCCTACACTTGTGAATCTTTTATATGTCACTATTCTTCTTGAATTTATGCCTTACGGCATTTCCTTTACAACATTTGGTGCAATTGCCAGTAGTAGTACTTCTCGATGAAGAAATAGAGATACAATTTGTTTGGGGTTTAGGAAGAGCAACCAACTAAAAATTTTAGCACTATGGTAAGGCCTAGAAGTAGCAATCACAAGGCAAATTTGCCATTTAATGGTTTATGGAGATTCCATATTTGTCATACAAAAAAACTCGCAAAGTACAAAAGTTGCTAGAAAATTATCTTCCACCGATGATTCTTAGAATTTGCCTACAACTTCACAAGTTTGAAAGTGTGGAATTCTACCACATTAAAAATCAGAACAATCAAGTAGCCAATTCATTAGCCAATCAAGGAGCGACTCTATAACAAGGTTTGATTATTCATAAACAAGGAGCTCCAACTATATCATATATCCCATGATCAAATAAATAATAATTTACTGGGATCTCACTTCTCGATCTCTTCAAATACGGAGTTTGATTAATTTTGAAGAAATGCACGTCATTTATTGACCACACTAATCACAAATTCTTGAAGGTACATTTTTGGCGACCTTCACCTAAGATGAATGTCGTCAGTGGATCCACCAGATGGGCATTCGAGGCGAGATCCAACTTGCCTGTGGATAGGTGGAAAAATTTCTCCAAAGCATTAAAAACCATTCTTATGGATGAGCATGCTTGCATTCAGCAAATCCCGAGATTGTTAAATTCGCTCAAGCCTTGTAGTAGAAGGGATGATACAGTTATGGAAAATCCAATCAATTGTTCGCACGAACAAGACTTTGAAATTGAATGTGTATAGGATCTTGTTGAAGGGAGAGGAATTGGAGCGAGTGGATGTAAATGGAGATTGTTAGTGATGGATTTATCAATGAATTGCATTTGCATTAGGACTTTTTTGCAAAATGGAGCGTCCAACCAAACAAGAGCATGCTAATGATGTGAAGGCACAATCGGTCTCAAACATGTCTTATTTATTTATTCCTAGGATGCTCATATTCATAGGTCTAATCGTTAAGAGCATGTGTTTCCTCTTGAGAGGTCACAGGTTCAAAATGAGAGGGGTGTAGCGTATGTATGCCTACGTAGACTTAGCAGTCAAATCGCTGCAGAGGTGGGTCCCTTGTCCCATAAACAAGGGGTCCTCATACACCAATTTGGTGTCTGGCTTGGCCGTGACCTTAAAATTGGATAATAATAATAATAATAAGGAAACAGGTTAACCAAAGATCTAGAGATATTTGGCAGGAATGAAAACCTTCCCCCTATAGACCATTAGCCAGTCATTCCATGTGGTATATCTTCCTTGAATAATGGTGATGAGTAATCTTGCATTCATGGATAATAGCTACTGATGATTGTTCCCACTCCTAATTTGACAACTGAGTTATCATAAGTTTTCCCACTATAGAAAAGAAAAAAAGTATGAATATTACATATCTCGTTCGTAATTTTTTGTTTTGTTTTTTTTAATATGGGACAATACACTTATGGAAAATCCAATAAAGTGTTTGCAGGAACAAGACTTTGAAATTGAATGTGTATAAGATCTTGTTGGTTGGAGAGGAGTTGGAGCGAGTGGATGTAAATGGAGATTGTTGGTGATGGATTTCTCAGGGAATTGCACTTGCATTAGGGTTATTTGTTGAATGGAGCATCCAACCAGACAAGAGTTTGCTAATTATGTGAAGGAACAATTGGTCTCAAGCATGTCTTATTTATCATCACTAATCGTTAATCTAGGAGGAAAGCTTGCATCGAAAGTGAGAGCTCACTTTTCTCTTGTAAGACAGCAATTAGAATTGTTGCAGGCCAATCTTGATCGACTGTAGGTGATGATGGATAGCTTATCACTCAAAATTGATAATATTTAATTGATTATGGATTCAATGGCCTTGGGAATTATTAAAGAAGGGTTTGAGATAATGTATGGTATGAAACATAGAACACAAGTAGAGAAGGAGCATGAGGAAATCGTGGAGCAATCCATGGATAAGGCCCCTACTCAACAATTGGAATCCGTCCAAACAGAACATGTTGGAATACCTAAAGCTAGGAAAAATGGAAACGAGTCTTTTCTATGTTTTTCAAGTATATAGCATATCTAGGATTTTTTTTTGGGACTTTGTATTTAAAAAAAAATAAAAATTGATTCACTTTTATTATTTATATGTTCATTTATACATATGGATGATTTAAAATTATTTTTTGTTTAGTTAGGAACTGATATTCCGATGACATAAGGAAACATGTTAATGACCCAAGATCTAGAGGTATTTGGCAGGAATGAAAACCTTCGCCCTATAGACCATTAGTCGGTCATTCCATGTGGTATATTTTCCTTGAATAATGGAGATGAGTAATCTTGCATTCATGGATAATAGCTACTAATGATTGTTCCCACTCCTAATTTGACAACTGAGTTATCATAAGTTTTCCCATTATAGAAAAGAAAAAAAGTATGAATATTAAATATCTCATTCGTATCATTTTGTTTTGTTTGTTTAATATTTTGTTGAGAAAACTAATACTACTTGAATTACATTAACTTTAGGTCAAATACTACACATCCGCTTTATATGGGGATATATAATTCACTCACATCTCTCAATGGAACATGTTTTTTATATAATTAAAATTGTAATATTGAGAAAATAAATTATATATAAATATCAAATTCCAATATAATTAAGTTTTTATATAAACCATTACGTGACGAAAATACGATTGTATTTTGCAATCTAATTACAAGAAGGAAACATCATCGTATTTTGAAACCTAATATACATTAGATGTGTAATATGGGTGGTAATTAAAAAAAAAATGTTTAAGCTCATAATACTAAGAAAGGAGAAATCATGTTAAAATCCTCTTGGGTTAGGTGCACTAGTCTAAGCTAACAAGTTTACTAGCAATGCACCCATGAAAGTGAGGAGGCATTCCTTTGATTTTTGCATAAGATTTTCTTTGAAAAAAGCACAAATGATGAAATAGCCAAAGGGGTTAGCTCAAATGATTGTTGGAAATGTTGCTAGGAATTTGGTGCATAAAGTAAACTTCAAAACATTTGTAATAATCTAAACTTGTTAATACATAAAAATCAAATGAAAATGAAAGATTTCATTTCCAATTTATTCATTCATAAAAATAAGATGGTAGATATAAGTAACTAATTCCAGTTCTTATAGGTTTGATAAAATAAAATTGGTCTCATTAGAAGGTAATCATCTAATGGTTTCCTTCCAATGAGACCAACTTTATTTTATCAAGCAAATTATATATATAAACACAAACACAAATAGTTTTCAATTGGATATAGCTTGAGCGTTTAAGTGTACACATTATTATCCTTTTCACCTAGGTTCAAATCTCACTTGTGACAACTGTTATAGACATTTTTGTGCCTTGCACCACTGAGCATGAAATGTCAATAATTAAGGGATCCAAAGTCCCTAAACATGTTGTTCCTACCCCTAGAGGAACAAGGCCAGCAAACCACAACAGTTTATAAAAGTTCTCCACCTAAAAACACTCAAAAACAAGCAATTTCTGGATCATGTCAACTGCTCCACTGAGCATCTGTGCTGAATGTCAAGTGCTCCACTCTGTACCTGCGCTGAATGTCAACTGCAAAGAAGGCCACCTGCGCTGAGCGTACTTGGACAAGTGGCAGACTCATTTCTCAAGGTGTCAATGCCCAGGAAGCTTCCAAAATGACACTTGGATCAGGGAATTCGACTGGTGATGAGTAAGAGGTTCCAAATCTCCAAGTGGAAGTAAGAATCTCCAAGTGGACTCAAGAACTGAAGTGGGAGAGGACACTAGTCAGCTTCATGCAATCCTCAAGCTGACTCATCCTTTCTCCAAAACTCCTATATATAGAGCTCTCTCATGAGGTCTAGGGAGGTTGGATTGTATTGTAAAGAATTGTTGTTGGATTGTGGTTGGATCATTGGGTGTTTATGCTTTTGAAAGGGGCTGAAGAAGGAATTCCTTGCTGCTGGGAAGGAGATGCTGGGTTGGAACCCTATGGGTTGTATCTCTTCCTGAACCCTGTTTATTAATCAATAAAGCTTCTTGGTTCTTTCCTATATGCTGGTGTTTATTGTATGATTTGCATTAGCGTATTTGATTTACTTCTAATCCTGAATCATTTATGAATATGAATATTTGTCTTTGTATTGTGTCCTTCTCTTGTTGCATGTAGCTGTCCTCTTGTCACAGGTAGCTGTTCTCTTGTGATCTCGTGGGAGCAAAAGCGAGGAGGCAAGTAGCTGTGGACACACAAAGCGGAGAGGATCTAGATCGAGGGACAACCGAAAGATAACGGTAATTCTACCAATCTCCTCTTTTTCATTTTCATAAAGGAAAGAAACCGAAGTAGCTGCATTCGTTTGTTGCTAAGGCACTATCACGCCTTAGGTGGATAGGATCGTCCTGCATAGGCATTTTTCCCCACAACAAATTGGCGACCATACTGGGGAAGAACTTTGTTTTAGTCATTTTGTTTGAGCTTGCATCATTGTTTACTTCATAGACTCAACGGCAACAATCGAACTGCTTTGCAAAGTAGAATGTTGCTGCTTTGATCCTTTACTGGGTTTTTTGTCTATGATCTTAACAATGGACTCATAAATGACTTGATGATCCTTTGTGATAGTCTTTAGTACCCTTTCAAAGTATCCCTCTGTTTATACCTTGCTTGTGTTTCTGATTTGGCCTGAAACAGTGGATTTTTGAGCATTTTATGACCCGGAAACCAAGAGAGACGAGAGTTTCTCCTTTCAGCGCAGACACTGTGAAGGCAGTCTGCATTTCAACGTAGGTCCTGTGAAGGCTACCTGCGCTGAATGTCAAACTGACAGTGTTGTACCTGCGTTGAACCAGTGTGGCCTTGTGCAGCTGGGGTTCCTTGCTGTCTTTTGCCTGTTTTGATCTCTGTTTTTGCTGCCTTTAACCAGCATAGGTACCACATCTGTAATCCCTTTTCTTTGCTTGTATTCAGCCTCATTTTTGTACAAAAAGACTGTAAGTGTTTTTATGTGTTTGTGGCGTCATTTACAGTTTTCCTTTGCATGAGCGAAATAGTCATCCTGTAGCCTTGATTCAGATCTAATTGAGTGATTGATTGTGATCTTAGGAGAGAGTTCATTGGCTGTTTGCAGTTTGATCTATCGTTTGCTTTTGCTTATTGGTTTGAATTTGTCATTTTTAAGTGTCGAAACAAGTATTTCTTTCGAAAAATCGCAAAGTGATTGTAATCTCTTCTACCCTTGCTGATTTTGGAAAAAGTAAACTTGTTTATTTTCAGTCATTTAAAAACAAATTCGAAGTTGTGCAAAAAGCTTTCTTTGTAGGCATTTATACTAAGAAAGTGAAAACAAACACCTACATTGTGCATTTTGCATTTTGATAAGATTGTATGTTTGATTTAGGAAGAGTGCATTAGAGTGTGCTGATTGCTCTTTGAGAAAAGATAGTCGCTCTCTTTTCCCTTAGTAGCTAGGATTTTCAAGGTTGAAAGATTATAAAGCTTGCTTATCATCTTAGACTGCATTTAGGAATTTGTACCAACACATCTCGTGGTGATCCTGAAAGACAAACTTTAAAAAAGATCAACTTAAAATATATTGAATGAACCTAACAACGCTTTGCAACATAACGCTCACAGTAGAGGTCTAGGTAGAGACGTGTTCCGGCATCGTTAAACGTAGTGACTGTCGATCTCTAAGAAGGTGGGTGATTCCTCCTGAGGGACGATTGCACTAATACGGACTTGTGCTCCCACGTACCGTCGCGTATATATTGGGAGACCCCTATAGGCATATATCCTTTATCCTTAGGAAGCCGTGTCGGCCGCCCTACTGATCGCAATGCAGTGAACACAGCATTCACGAAGATCGACCACCCGTACCGTAAAACGTATTTTGTGGTTTTGCGAAAAGTTTGGCACACCCTCTGCCTAGATCTCCATAGCAGTTTCTTTTGGCATTTTTCAGACTCTCTAACAGAAAAAGTCCAACCGAGCATTTGTCACTTCGGGCTCGTTAAAATATCGAAGGAGACTAGAGTCATCTTTAGCTTTTTCTCGACTCTTTAAAATTGAAAAAGCAAGTTGTGTCTAAAAGCGTTGTTAACAATTTATTTTAAACGGAACAATCACCCTTATTCCCGCATTGATCTTTAGGTTGAAAAGATGGAGCACACCAACCAAGGAGTTCCCCTTGGAGGGAATCCTAGTCCCTTCTCCTCTTGGGGAGATGTTGGTGCGCCCCACATGGCCACATTATCGCTTCCAGGATTGACAATTGGCCTACCTGTTTGGCTCTTTTCAACCAATGTCGTTTAGAATGCCACCATTCCTGAGCAGTCGAGTCAACAGTTAGATCAGACAAGAGTTGCCTCCTAGCCTTCTACTTCATCTTCCTCTCCTCCTTCCTCTTCGCTTGACGGAACTGGTCAGTCAAAGAACCGAGTTCCTAAGGAGAAAAAGGAGAAGAAGAAGAAAGAAAAGAAGCAGAAGGAGCCTAAGGCGACTAGGGGCAAACAATCGTCATCTAACAAAAATCCACACACCGCACTCGTAAGGCCTAAATCGCCATGCGTCATATGCAGGGGAGACCACTTCCATAGAGATTGTCCATGTATCCCTCGGATACTAAGAGACTGGTCCCCCCGTCTACACAATTCGGTAGCATCGACCTCTGATAGCCATGTCGATTGTTCACCATCAACTAGTGGGAGTGAAGCTCCAGGACAGAGCGAGAAAGCTAAATTTCCCTGTAGACTGTGTGAAGGCGATCACACCATCCACCGTTGTCCCTTCTTAGACGAGGCAAAAAGAGTTCTGGAAGATCGCCCGATATTACGAGCAAATCTTCCTCCTGGATATCAAAAATTCTTGCCATGTCCCTCGCTAGTTGAGAATCCGGTTGACCCGCCCAGGTGGTCAGCCGAAGCACCTGTCATTGAAGATGAACTGTCTGGATCCATGCCTGACGAAAGTCAAAAGGTTGATACGGCAGTTGACCCGGTTTTGCCTTCAGAGGCTCCATCTTCGAATGACACCATCACAGAGGAGAATCAAGACGACACCGTCCAGATTCTCTTCATCAGCACTGACTCTGATGATCAAGGGGGCAATGCCGCCATTCCTTTATCGCAGGAAGGAAGTTCATCAGAGTGCTATCCGGCCATTTACTCGGTCCCACCACCAAGCAACCTGGTTGTGTCCTTTGATTGGAACCAACTAGGCAGACCCCGGTTGCCAGCCAGTGTACCATTCAGAATTATTTGTCAAATATACAGAATGGTAATGGCTGGCACTATCATTGATGAGGGGGCATCTGTGAGTATCCTCTCCTCTATTGCTTGGAAAGCGCTTGGTTCGCCTGCGCTTTTGCCTAAAATGAGAAATCTATCAGGCTTTGATAAAGGAACCAGTCGCCCTTTAGGAATCCTCCCCGATGTGCCAATAACACTGAAGGGGAAGACCGTTCAAATGAATGTGATGGTCATTCAAGGACCCTTGGATTATAACCTACTCCTTGGACGAGACTATATATATTGCATAGGAGCAGTAGTCTCCTCACTCTTTAGAGTAATGTGTTTTCCACATGGAGGAAGAATGGTCAAGCTCGTGGACCAACTTTCGTTTCCCGGATCACACATCGCAAATAGTCGCTTACCATCCCTAAATGGTCTATTCATGCAAGAAGTGTCTCAACCCACGGTCCGTCCTCCTGATGAGCGCGAGTAATTCGGGAGGACATGACTGGAACCCAGGGGGCATGCGTCCTGGTCTGCTTCGGCGGAGAACTTTGGGTATAAGGTAGGATTTCCGCGAAAGAATATGACTAGTCCGTACCCCGTCCATGAAGGAAAGAGGGTTGTTCTAGAATAGGATTCTTTTGTCAAGGTACTTGGGAGAGACGGGGCCCGTCTCCCATCTTTGTCTATTTCGGTAGGCATTGCCGAAGAAGAGTTTTGTTTAACGAAACAATCTTTAGGTAACCTGAAAAAGGTAGGCCAAGGAAGTGTTTTGTCTAACGAGACAATCTTCGGGTAACCAGAAAGAGGTAAGCCTCCCTCAATAACACCAATGTTTTGTCTTTTGAGTAGTGTTCTTCTCTTGCAATGACAAGTAGCTGTGAACACCCAAAGAAAAACAGAAGTGAGAAGGAGGAGGGGCAACCTTGAAATCATATTTTATACCTGGGGGCATGCAAACCCTTTTGGAGTGCAAGAAAAGAGCGGCTATTTACCTGCTTTTTGGGTTAGCTGTGTCGGAACCGGGTATTTATCTGTTTTTGGGGTTAGCCGTTTCCGAACTTGCATAAAGGAAGTGTACGGAGCAGAGCGTAGTGAGATGAAGCTCCATAAAAAATAGGGATCTCACAATGAGACAATCTTATCATATGATTGGTATATCGAGCAGTTTTAGCAGCATAGTTCATGCTCGTTAAAAAATAAACATAAGTTTTCGAGCAGTTTTAGCAGCATAGTTCATGCTCGTTAAAAAATAAACATAAGCTTTCGAGCAGTTTTAGCAGCATAGTTCATGCTCGTTAAAAAATAAACATAAGCTTTCGAGCAATTTTAGCAGCATAGTTCATGCTCGTTAAAAAATAAACATAAGCTTTGAGCAAGTCTAAGCTCGTTAAAAAATGAACTTCCCGGTAAATAACCATTAAGAATGTAACCTGATCAACCATAAAAATACCTTGGTCGTGTTTCGTGCACCTTCACCTCCACCGTTCATTTGGCCGATCATTTATCTCCATATGATTGTTTACCCATTTTGAGGAACAGCTGCGAAGAGTGATTTCACCTAGCCATCCTTGTGACACTGCCGTGATTGGAAAATTCCAACCTATACCTGGAATCAGCTGCTATCCCTGTTCATCACTCGTTCCTCAAAAGATGAGTCTTCTTTAAGCTCTTTTCAATTGACTCGTAAAATATGAAAAGATTGCCGAGTTTTGGCCTTCTAGCTCGTTAAAAGACAGGAAGAGCTATCCCTCCTCTAGATTTTAATCTTTTTGGACCTGAGGGATTATTGCACAAAAAGATCGAGCGCTTGTTTTGTTCAGCTCGTTAAAAGAACTGAAAACTCATCCCTTCTGTATTGTTTTATACTTTTTCGGACTTAAGGGATTAGATGACGAAAAAGGAATTTTGGAGTTGACTTTATGTACCTTTTCAGACTCTCTAAAAATGAAAAGGGCCGAGTTTTCCTTGTCGTTAGACTCGTTAAAATTATTAAATAGCGACAAACTTGTCTTTAGACGAGAACGAGTTTCCCTATCGCTAGGCTCATTAAAACATAGCGATGGGCTTGCCCGAAGGGCAGGTTATAGAACAAGCATATGTTATCCTCCTCAAGCTTGACAAAAATAAAGAGGTACTGATCAGAAATGACTGGGGAAAAATTGGGAAAAATCGAGAAGTCTTTGATGGTAGCAGGTCGCTCTTGAACATGACACTTTTCCTCCGTATCACATCGGGTTGGGTTGTTTCATTCACCAGTCACATCACCATGGTCTTTGCCACACCATCCATATTTGGGGTAATGCTACCAATCCATCGCATCAGTGTCACCATACGTTCAAGAGAAGTCATTCAGAAAGAGTCAACCAGGTCCCATCCACTGCCATACATTATCCTTCATCCATTTCATGACTGCCACCCTGAATCATATATCACAGATTGTTTTCACCTCCACTAAAATCATTAGCTCCGTTCCGTGTCACTAATGTGGGATTCATTAAGGCCCTCCTTTGACGGATCGCTTCTTGTCGACATCAGCTCATTATCCAAGAAGTTGATCTAGGAACAACCCCTTCAGTACTTTGAAGCTTGCATGCCTCAATGGCAAGTTTCTCACTTCCAGCGATAGGTATACATCAATGACCTTCGACCAGAAGATTTTGCGTGGTGTTCGACGCCAAGTCCTTTATTCACACCACGTGAATTGTACTGCAGTACCTTGAGGGTCATTATCATTATCGGTGATTCCTCTCGCGCTTGTTAACGGTTTACATCATTGACCGGTAATCAAGCGATGTCTTTCCATGTTCAACCTCAGCGCAATTCTCACATGGATCGACTTGTACTTAGAGTGAAGATCGAACGAGTTTGAAGACCCCGGATCTAGTTTCATCCATCCGGGCTGCGATAATATATTCAGGAAAATAAAGACATTTGTTATGTACATCATTGCAGCAGATGATCATCCTCCTCAAAGGATGATAGTTTCGCCAGAACTATCAGTCTACCATCAGATAATCATCTGTTCTATGTACCAAAATGTATTTATAAAGTTGAGCATGGGAATGCCCGCCTCAGCTAGATCATGAAAACATAATGAATCATAATGTATTGTATTGTATCTTATTACAGGTCTCCTCCCAGCAAATGGATGAACTTCGGACTCCCCTGGATAAAGCATTTCACCCGATAAACGGCCTCATACTTTAGGGGGCAACTGTTATAGACATTTTTGTGCCTTGCACCATTGAGCATGAAATGTCAATAATTAAGGGATCCAAAGTCCCTAAACATGTTGTTCCTACCCCTAGAGGAACAAGGCCAGCAAACCACAACAGTTTATAAAATTTCTCCACCTAAAAACACTCAAAAACAAGCAATTTATGGATCATGTCAACTGCTCCACTGAGCATCTGCGCTGAAAGTCAAGTGCTCCACTCTGTACATGCGCTGAATGTCAACTGCAAAGAAGGCCACCTGCGCTGAGCATACTTGGACAAGTGGCAGACTCATTTCTCAAGGTGTCAATGCCCAGGAAGCTTCCAAAATGACACTTGGATCAGGGAATTCTACTGGTGATGAGTAAGAGGTTCCAAATCTCCAAGTGGAAGTAAGAATCTCCAAGTGGACTCAAGAACTGAAGTGGGAGAGGACACTAGTCAGCTTCATGCAAGCCTCAAGCTGACTCATCCTTTCTCCAAAACTCCTATATATAGAGCTCTCTCATGAGGTCTAGGGAGGTTGGATTGTATTGTAAAGAATTGTTGTTGGATTGTGGTTGGATCATTGGGTGTTTATGCTTTTGAAAGGGGCTGAAGAAGGAATTCCTTGCTGCTGGGAAGGAGATGCTGGGTTGGAACCCTATGGGTTGTATCTCTTCCTGAACCCTGTTTATCAATCAATAAAGCTTCTCGGTTCTTTCCTATATGCTGGTGTTTATTGTATGATTTGCATTAGCGTATTTGATTTACTTCTAATCCTGAATCATTTATGAATATGAATATTTGTCTTTGTATTGTGTCCTTCTCTTGTTGCATGTAGCTGTCCTCTTGTCACAGGTAGCTGTTCTCTTGTGATCTCGTGGGAGCAAAAGCGAGGAGGCAAGTAGCTGTGGACACACAAAGCGGAGAGGATCTAGATCGAGGGACAACTGAAAGATAACGGTAAGTCTACAAATCTCCTCTTTTTCATTTTCATAAAGGAAAGAAACCGAAGTAGCTGCATTCGTTTGTTGCTAAGGCACTATCACGCCTTAGGTGGATAGGATCGTCCTGCATAGGCATTTTTCCCCACAACAACAACCTTGCCCCTTATGGGCTAATTGGTACTCGGACAAAGCAGTGACAATCTCATTGTCACTCAAGTGATTCTCTCTCCCCCTTTGTCTTCTATGACATCATAAGTTAATAGAAAAATGGATGTATTCTAAGTGAATCTAGCATAATCATCCATGAACCATGATCAATTTGGACCCCTTCCTTCAACTAGATACTTGGTTACTTCCCTATATATGTAATGAAAATATATGGTTGTCAATTGGATAAAGCTTGAGCATTTAAGTGTACAAGTTATTATCCTCTTAACCTAGGTTAAAATCTCACTTGTGACAACCTTTCCCCTTATGGGCTAATTGGTACTGATAAGGCATCCAAAATCTCATTGTTGCTCAAGTGCTTCTCTCTCTCCCTCTCTCTTCTATGACATCATAAGTTAATAAAAAGATGGATGTATTCTAAGTGAATCTAGCATAATCTTCCATAATTATCCATGAAACATGATCGATTTGGACCCCTTCTTTCAACAATATACTTGGTTATTTCCCTATATATATATCTATATATATATATATATATATATATATATATATATATATATATATATATATATATATATATATATATATATATATATATAGATATAGATATAAATATATATATAATGAAAAGAGATAGTACTAAAAGTATAAACAATACCACCAATATCCACTATTAAAAGCTGCAACATTAAGTTTCACTCCTCACATTCCTTATTTATCCATTTAATTGCCCAAAGGGTTGCCAATTAAATCTAACATAGGTTTCTAAGAGGACAAGTTTTTATCCATTCCACACGTTCAAATCCCACTTTTGAAATGCTCGCAAAACACGGGTTAATTGTAGCTATTATGATACCAACAATCTCATTCGTGCTAAGTGCTTGAAAGGAATATAATGTAACACCCCAATTTTGATCCCTAGTCTACAGTGTATAAATGTGTATATGATAAAATGATCAAAACCAAATAGTTATATAAATATGTAAATTGTACATTGAATAATAAAAAATACATCAACTATAGATGGAGAATGAAGAAATACATGGGTGGATATGATTCCATAGGATACAAATGAAAGGGGCAATAGGGTGATGCAAGAGCATCCAACTGAGGGTATCATGGCTGGGGTGTTTGGTCTCAGTTAAAAAAGAACAAGTTCACATTTCATGGTTTAGTTTCATTTTCATTTGCTAGTCAAGACAATAATTAGGGACTTATATGTTTTTTTTTCTTTAATTTGTTAGCTCAGTAGAAGTTAAGAGTATCATAGTTAGATAAGGGCTATTATAGTCGCCTTTTCTCTGTTGTTTTCTTTTTATTATTTTCAGTTGTCTTGCGTACCAAAATGTATTCCAACAGAGCAAGAAAAACCAAAAGTAGTTGCTATAACTATGTAATTGCACATACAACTGCAAATACAACTGTGAGCAGTTAAGACAAAACTGTCTCAAAACAGTACAAAAGAAAACATTTCATATTTTGTAAGGGTTCGACTGGAGAACAAAAGGAAAAATAAATACAAATTTATTTTCTGTAGAACACCTGTGTCTATCTATAGCTTTCCATCTCCTCTAAATTAATTACTATGTGCATTGACCCAAACAGAGAAATGAATCACAGTTACATCTAACTGGTTGTCCTCTAATTAATTACTGTGTGCATCGATAAAGAGCAGAGACATTTTATTATTTTCTTTCCTTTTCCAAAACAAATATTTTCTACCAGTGAATTGACTACAAAGTGTCTTGAAGACGGAACTAACAACAGTTGAAGCCATACAAGTAACAGAGAGAGAGATTTCAGTTCCAGACAACAAACATCAGTAAGCCCACGAAGAGCGAACAAGCGATAAGGAGAGATCACTATAGAAACAACAGTTCCTACTTTAAAAACAACCGCACTATATTTCCAGGTAATACACCATTATCTAAACAAATTCCTTCTTTTTCAAATAACAATTTGCATAAGAATAAGTTATAAATTCCAGAATAGCCACAGTCAAAGGTGGAACGAGTCGCATTAAGAAAAACAACTGGCAACCAGCTCAGGGTTTGAGTATCCAAAAACAAACCTAACGACTACAGCAACCAAAATACATTACATAGAAGGGCATAACCCAAGATAAGTTAACAACAAGTGAGGAGCCAAGGCTCGCGGAGTCTAAAACAACTACTAGACAACCAGAACGCTGGAGTTTGAACAAAAATGAAACAAGATACATCTCAGTGACAAGGAACGACCCTACCGGGTTTTACAAGGAAGCAACAACCCTGAAAACTGGCGTCCGAAGTCACCCTTCACCTGCAGACACCGCCCACAGAGAGGTGTTGGAGCCTGTGTATACAAAACGGAAGTGGAAAGTGTGCAACCATAAGGAGAGGGTTGAGAGCTTACCAGAGGAGTAGACAGCGTCAGAATGAGAAATCCGAGACCAGGTCAGAGCCACAAGGAAAAGCCCCTGCTCATAAGGAGTGGTTATCCTCAGCAATAACCCAAAAATGTGAAGAGAACTATAACAGGGATAGAGAATTTACCTTGTCAGTGACGAGTAGAGCCGAGGAACCGGTCCTTTGTGGCTGTAACCTGCAAGAGGAAAACATAGAGGAATAACTAGATAACCAGAGGAACGGTCAAATAGGAAAAAAAACTAATAAACAGCAGAATCACACAGCAAATATGAGAGTTGCAGACGAGTGAAACCCTTCACGACAATTAGCGAAACAACCAACATAACACCCAGAAGAACCCAAACTACCAGCAGCTAAAGAACGGTCTACAGAACCTTTAGACATACAGAGCAGGACAGGCACCATTGCAACAACCACCAAAGACACAGAGCGGAACTCTCTCAGCAACCAAAAACCAACAAAACACAATGTCAAAATGCCAAAGTGAGTGAAGATTTGGTGTGTAAACCCAAGCGCGGGATAGCGAGGTTCAAGGCCGAGACAGGTGTCCCCACACCAACTCCCGTACCCTTCAAATTGAATGCGCAACCAAACAATCAAAAATATCCATAACACTTTAACCTGATATTTAATCAACCTCTTTATTATTGTATTGTAAGACTAATTGGGTTGGTCCAATCATATTGTGGTATCAGAGCAGGATTTGGAGATTTCTTGGAAAAAATGGAAGTTGGAAGACGAGGTTGTGGAAGAGGTGCTCTGAGAGTAGCAGAGGAAGGATTACGGGAGGAGATTAGTATCCTTACTGTCCATTTGGAGGCGATTGAAGTAGGAAGGAGAAGGGATCTAGAGGTAGGAGATGACAACGGAGAAGAAGCTATAGTTGCGACTGATGGATCAGATGAGGAAGGACCTAAAGTTAGATTGTTGAGGTCGGTCCTGTTGGCTAGCAGCAAGTCTAAGCTAGAAATTCCAAATTACGATGGCAGCTTGTCCACAGAAGTTCTGTTAGACTGGATTAGCAAGTTGGACAAGTATTTTGAATGTGAAGAGGTCAGCGAAGATCGAAGAGTTAGATTCACTGCAACCAAGCTGAAAGGACACACAGCCTTGTGGTGGGATAGTGTCCAAGCAGAAAGAAGAAGGATGAATAAGTTGCCAATAAAGAAATGGCCAAGAATGGTGGCCAAGATGAAGGGCATATTTTTGCCCAAAGATTACCAGATTGCACTGCATTGGAAAGTGCAGAATTTGAAGCAAAAAGGGATGACAGTGAAAGAATATACTGAAGAATTCTACTGGGTAAATTTAAGCGCTGGTTACATGGAGGATACCCCGGAAAAAACAGCAAGGTATGTAAATGGTCTGAGATTGGAAATATTGGATCATATAAGCATTCTTTCCCCAAGGAATATAGAAGAATCATACCAGAGTGCCATGAAGGTAGAGGAGAAGATCACAAGAAAAAAGAATGATAGGAGAGGACGAGGAATCGGTAGAGGAAGAGGACAATCCTATGGTAGAGGACGAACTGCCAATAATAGTGAAGAAGGCAGTAGTTCCAAAACTTCAAGGACAGCAGAAAAAGGAGACAGCACTAGAGGAGGAAGGCCATATCAGCGAGGAAGGGGAAATGGTCGGGGCAGAGGAGCTACCTATCAGTGCTATAGGTGCCACAAGTGGGGGCACAGATCTTTTGAGTGTCCTGAAGCGGAACAAGCTAGTCAAAGAGGAGCATATGTTGTGTAGCCAGAGGAAGTAGAGGCACCACCCCAGGAAGCATAAAATGTGTCGGAAATAGGGGAAGCCTTAGTTCTGAATAAAGTTCTGTTGAAACCAACAAAGGAGACAATTGAATAAACTCAAAGGAAGGCATTATTCCAGACAGTTTATAAGTCGCACGGTAAATGCTTCAAGTTGGTTATTGACAGTGGGAGCATGGATACTCTGGTTGCCACAAAGATGGTAGAGAAGTTGGATTTGAAGCGGCTGAAGCATCCCACTCCCTACAAGGTATCGTGGTTGCAGAAAGGCCATCAGCTATTGGTTGACGAACAGTGTGAAGTTGAATTCCATATTGGCACGTATAAAGACAAGGTTATTTTTGATATTATACCAATGGATGTATGTCATATACTGCTAGGAAGGCCATGGTAGTATGACCGAAAGGTAGTGCATGATGGGAAGACAAACTGTTACAAGTTTGTCAAGGATGAGATTAAGATCACACTTGTGCCCATCAAGGAGGAAGAAATGGCAAAAACGAGTGGAGTAAAAGCATTACTGGTGGGAGGAAAGGAATTCTTAAAGCAGATCAAAGACAGTGAAGTGAATTATGTTGTAGTAAGGAGGCCAAATACAATGTTATTACACACTGAAATTTCAGATTTACCAGATGATCCGAATTGGATCCATAGAAGACAGTCAAAGAACCATGATTGTATCAGGTCAAGACAAATCTCTAAAAAATTCCAAAAATAGCGATCAAAAACACCCCTGAACCAGTGGCAATGGCAGCCAGCATGGAACGACGAGGACCCCGATCAAAGCGCACTAACCGAGGCCCATGGAGACTGCACAGGAGGCCAAATTAGCCCCTGGGAGCCACGGATCGGGAAAAGGAGGCGGAATTTGATGTGTGATTAGCACTTAGCACTAATCGCACATCGTTGGGTGAACAGGGCCGTGAAGGAGGAAGCCTAAGCACACGGATGCATGGCGAGTCAGAGAACTACGGGTGGAAAAGGAAAAAAAGCACTAAACGTAAAAAGGTGGCACCTGCGCTCTAGAAACCAGTGGTATTGATCGAGGCACCCTCAAACAGTATGAGGTTTTTGAAGAGAGAGAAGCGATTCCATTCATCGATCGACGCATGGCAAGCAAAGGTGAGAGAAAACCATCATTGATCACGTGTTATCGGTCGAGCAAGTCAACCGCGTGAAACGTGCATATGGCGTCGAATCTGGAGGCCCGGGATTGGACAGCTAAGATCACGCTTGATGGAGGAAGCAGAATTGATGAAGGAATACACCGCGTTTTAGAGGGATTTGAAATCCGTTTGGCCACCATGATGGAGGAAGACCTCATCCATGACCTAACTGAAGAAATGAACCGACGAATCAGGTTGGCGCCATTTAGAGGAGGACAAGTGGCCACTCCCTGAGCACTGATGATGATGCCGAACAAGGAACTCCAAGCACAGTTGCAGAAGGAGAATCGACAGAGGCAGAAGAGGAACTGAATAGGCAATGGAATGATTGGCTAAAAGCCATGAACAGAGACAGAATACACAGTTAGTTAGACAGTTACTGAGAGAGTCAGTCTGAGAGATGAAGACAGAGAGACCAGAATCTCGAGAGGAGGACGAAACATAGAGAACAATAAAGCAAAGCAAAAGAGACAGAGGGTCGAGCTGACCAAAAGCAGCATCGAGCACCAGAGAGCTTGAAGACTCAAGCCATCCCATAGAGGATCTATCTGGACTGAGCACCACATTTGGCTCTTTCCACTATAGACCAGAAGGTCACAGAGCTGGTAGGAAGAAGAAGAATCGGTGCACTCCAGTGGCTTAGGGAATCCAAGAACCACCCTACCAAGAAAATCTACTTTAGGAGAACTCATATTGAGTCCTTGTAATGTAATTTCTCTACTTAAAGGCACAATAAAATAAGGCCACCACTGAAAGTTGGACTGGAGATGTAACCCTAGAGAATAGGGTGAACTCCTTATTAAAATTTCTTGTGTCTTTGTGTTTGCTTACTATATTTCTCTGTTGTCTTTCCATTTTATTGTCTGTGTATTGGCAATTTGATCGATTCGTTGTTTCAATAACATAGAACACACACCAGCACATGAGTCTATAATACCTTTAAATAATAAATCTTTAATTGGTGTCACTCATAGGGTGAATATCAGATCAAGTGGTATCAGAGCTCTAGGTTGTAACGTTAGACAAGCTTGTGTTGGTTTAGCTGTGAATGCTCACAAGATCAAAGCTCAAATTAGGAGAAGGAGAGTTGGTGGAAACTAATCCTGAAATTGGGAGAGTCTATTCTTGAAAGACAATGTCAGAGGAAGGTTCTGTAGGACCAGACCCTCAATTCATAGATATTTTCCTAGCTATAAAGTCCATGGTTGAAGAAATGTATAGAGACTTTAGAAAGCATAAGGTGGAAGATTCATCAGGCTCTAAGCAAGATAAAGAAGAAGATGAGTCTCACTTCCATGACCACTCCAAAGGAAAGGGGAAAGAGGAAATCTTTCTCACACCTCCTAATAGCCATGTGCATAATAAGAAAGCATCCTTGATTAAGCTATATGTTAAATTTTATTTGCCTATATATGATGGAGAGCTAAATGCTGAAAAGTTGGACAATTGGATTAGACAAATTGATGTGTATTGCAGGGTACAAAACATAGACTCAGACAAGAGTAAGATTCAGCTGGCAAGCCTACGCCTAGGAGGCACTGCCTTGGTTTGGTGGGAAGGAAGAACCCAAGCTAATATGAAAAGACATGGTAAGACCATCTCTGTCTGGAGTGAATTTGCTGCTACAATAAAAAAGCAGTTCTATCCATTGGCCTACATGCAACAAGCCATGATGAGTTGGTAAACTCTTCGACAATTGAAAGGGAAAAGCGTGCAAGGGTATACTCAAGAATTCAGAAAGAGAGCATTGATGTTGGGTATCTCATTAGACTCACCAGAGACTCTTTTGAAGTACATTGGTGGTCTACACATCTACATGAGGCATACCATCCTCATGTTTAATCCCACTAGTATAGATGAGGTATCTGTACAATCTACTCATCTAGAAGCTAGAGGAAAGAATGGAAATCCAAAAGTTGGGGGACCATCCCAACCCACTGTAAGCAAGAGCAAGGAGAAAAGAAAGTAGAAGTGGAAAGCAAGGAAGGCTAACACTGCACAGAAAGCCAAAGCTTCATGCACTCACTGTAAAAAGGAGGGGCATGATGATGAGAATTGTTGGATTTTGCATCCAGAGCTGAGACCTAAGAAGTCTGAGGGCAAGAAGAAGAAGATTGTTGCAGCTATTCAGAAAGATTTGGGGTCAGACTTGGGAGATGAAACAACTATAGCAGCCACAGGTATAAAAGGTAAGAATTCTGAAGCATCTACTAGTAATTCTGCTCAATCTGTTATTGATGAAGAAAATGAGAGAAAAAGGCATGAGCTTTTCCATATTCGAGTTATTTCCAAAAATCAAAAGATTGATACATTGTTTGATAGTGGCTCACAAGTAAATCTAATTTCTGAAGCAATTGTAAAGAAACTGGGATTAGCAACTACACCTCACAAGAAACCATACCCATTAGGATGGTTGAATGATAAAGCACAACTACAAGTGACTAGACAATGCAAACTCAAGTTTTCTTTTGGGTCAGAATTTGTAGATGAGGTTGAGTTAGACATAATTCCTTTAGATATATGTGGAATTGTTTTAGGAAGTCCTTACTTGTATGATAGAAAGGCTATTTTATATAGAGCTGAGAACAAGTATCTACTTGTTAAAGATGGAATCAACTACTTTGTAAGAGCTCATAAGGTCAAGAATAATTACACTCTCATAAACTCACGATAGATGAAAAGAATGATAAATTCATGAAAACAGTTCTTACTGATGGTTGTAAAGGAAAAGAAACCTAATAAAACCAATGTATTTGAGGGTTGTAATGCTGAACAACAAGTTGATATAGAAAAGGTTGTTTCAGAGTATGATGTATTGTTTCAAGAACCTAAAGGTCTGCCACTCAAAAAGGGAATAGTACATTATATTATTTTACAGCAAGATGTTCCATTGCCTAACATTGGAATGTACAGGTTTTCTGCTTTAGAGAATGTGGAAATCAAGAAGCAGGTGCAGGAGTTTCTTGAGAAAGGGTTCATCAGGCCTAGCACATCACCATGTGGGTCAACAATCGTTTGGGTGAGAAAGAAAGATGGCTCATGGATAATGTGCATTGATTACCAAGCACTAAACAAGATAACAATCAAAAATCATTATCCCCTTCCTCACATAGATGATCTTTTAGATCAATTGAAAGAAGTTGTTTATTTCACCAAGCTGGATTTGCACAGTGGATACCATCAGGTCAGAGTTGCAGAGCAAGATGCATGGAAGACTGCTTTCAAAACGAAGCAGGGATTGTATGAATGGTTGGTTATGCCTTTTGGCTTAACTAATGCTCCTGCTACTTTCATGAGATTAATGAATGATGTACTCAGACCTTTTCTTGATGATTTTGTTATTGTGTATCTGGATGACATTCTGATTTTTAGTAAAACGTGGGAAGAACATTTAAAGCATGTTAAGCAGACATTAAATGTTTTGAAAAGAGAAAAACTTTATGTTAAACTCTCAAAATGTGAATTTGGCAAAACATCTCTAAACTACTTGGGTCATATAGTAGGGGGAGATGAATTGAAAATAGATCCCTCTAAAGTGGCAGTCATTGTGAACTGGCCTAAACCTAGGTTTGCTACAGAAGTGAGAAGCTTCTTAGGAGTAGCACAGTATTGGAGGAAGTTCATTTCTAACTTCTCCTCGATTGCAACTCCCTTACATGCTTTAACAAGATTGGATAAGGTGTTTCAGTGGGGAGGCAAACATCAAAAAGCCTTCAACACCTTGAAAGAGAAAATTAGTACAACACCTGTACTAGCACTACCAGATCTGCAAAGACCATTTGAGATCCAAACTGATGCCAGTGACTACGCCATGGGAGCAGTGTTGACACAGCATGTTAAACCCATATGTTATCATTCTGAGACTTTTAATTCTGCAGTAGTTAACTATCCTACATATGATAAAGAATTGTATGTATTAGTTCAGAGTGTGAAAAAGTGGAAACATTACTTAATGGGGAAAGAGACAGTAATACATATTGATCATCAACCACTTCAATATCTACACTCCCAAACTAAGTTGCAGCAATCAAGACATTACATATGGATGGGTTTTCTACAACAGTGTCATTTAGTCATCAGATATAAAAAGGGCATACATAACAAGGTTGCAGACATGTTATCTAGACCCATTATAAATGCATCTACCATACTTAAGCATAATTCTGTGTTGCATGAAAGCTACATAGAACAATATGCTTAGGATATGGACTTTAAAGATGTATATGAAACTTTGAGTCAAGGCAAAAGAGTAGAAGAATTGGACTATCATGTGAAGGACCGACTCTTATACCATTGTGGGAAACTCTACATTCCACAAATTGAGAGGATAAAGATAATTAGGGAAGCACACACTTCTCTGATATCAAGTCACTTTTGGGTAAGTAAAACAATTGCACAACTGCAAATATTCTGCTATTGGCTGAAAATGAATGAGACAGTTTCTAGATATGTAAGAGGGTGTGCCATGTGTGCTAAGAGCAAGCCCAGCAATAGAAAACTAGGCTTGTACACTCCATTGCCAGTTCCTTCTCACCCTTGGGAAAGTGCTTCCATGGATTTTGTTGGAGGACTGCCTAAATTTAGGAAAGGTTATGATTACCTATATGTTGTCATGGATAGGTTCAGCAAAATGTGTATTTTGATACCTTGTAATAAACAAATTACAGCTGAACAGACTGCAAAATTGTTCTTTGAACATGTATGGGTTCATTTTGGATTACCCACTTCCATTGTATCTAATCGAGACATCCGATTTGTGGGGAAGTTTTGGTCGAGTCTGTGGGAACTGATGGACACCAAACTGAAGAAAAGCACAGCTTTTCATCCACAAACAGATGGCCAGACAGAAGTAGTAAATAGGACAGTGATCCAGTTACTGAGAGGATATTGCAGCAAACATCCTAAGCTTTGGGATGAACACTTATGTTATGTGTAGCATGCTTACAACCGAGTCAAACACTCTTCTACACAGAGATCTCATTTTGAGACCTATTTTAGTTTCACACCAAGGTCTACTTTGGATTTTCTCTTTGGTAAAGATACCATGCTTGATGGACATAGTGATGTGGACAAGGCAACTAGGTTCATTGAACAGATCCAAGAGATCCACCAAGCAGTACAAGAACAGCCGGAAAAGAGCCAAGCCAAGTACAAGGCTAGGCATGACCAGCATCGGATGGAGCATAATTTTCAAGTTGGAGACCAAGTCTGGTTGTATATCAGCAAGGACAAGATGCAAGGTGAAGGTAAGAAGATAAAGCCTATTAGGTATGGACCTTTTAGGATACTTGAGAAGATTGGTGGAAATTCTTTTTGCCTTGATCTACCAGCTTACATGCACATCTACTCAATCGTAAATGCAGATTGCTTGAGATTGTTTGAACCTTCAATGATTGAGGACCCTAAAGAGCAGAGTCAATTGCCTTCTATTGATGATCTGCTACCTAAATATCTTAATGAATTGTAGGAAGACACAGTGTTGGACAGGAAGGTGAGGACGACATGCAGGGAAGATGTTGAGTACCTCAGAATTGGGCCCAAAGGTTCAAAGCCAAGTAGTGCAAAGTGGATTGAGATTGGACAAGTGAGAAAACAATACCCTCACTTAGTCGATGCTTGAAAACCAACTTTTGGTGGTCCAAAAGCTTTTTCAGTGGGAAGGCCATGATCTAAATTGGATCCATAGAAGAATGTCAAAGAACCATGATTGTATTAGGTTGGGACAAATCTCTAAAAAATTCCAAAAACAGTGATCAAAAACACCCCTGAACAAGTGGTAATGGCAACCAGCGTGGAACGACAAGGACCCCGCTCAAAGCACATTGACCGAGGCCCATGGAGACTGCACAAGAGGCCAAATTAGCCCCTGGGAACCCCAGATCGGGAAAAGGAGGTGGAATTTGATGTGCAATTAGCGCTTAGCGCTAATTGCGCATCACTGGGCGAATAGGGCTGTGAAGGAGGAAGCCCGAGCACATGGACGCATGGCGAGCCAGAGAACCACGGGCGGAAAAGGCAAAAAGCACTAAGCGTACAAAGGAGGGACCTGCACTCTAGAAACCAACGGTATTGATCGGGGCGCCCCCAAATGGTAAGAGGTTTTGGATGAGAGCGAAGCGATTCCATTCATCGATCGATGCATGGAAAGTGGAGGTGAGAGAAGACCGTCGTTGATCACGTGCTATCGATCAAGCAACTCAACCATGCGAAATGAGTGTATGGTGTCAGATCTAGATGCCCTAGATTAGACAGCTGAGATCGCGCCCGATGGAGGAAGCAGAATCGACGATACGCCACGTTTTAGAGGGATTTGGAATCTGTTTGGACACCATGGTGGAGGAAGAACTCATCCACGATGTAACTAAAGAAATGAACCGACGAAGCAGGCTGGCGCCATTTAGAGGAGGAAAAGTGGCCACTCCCTGAGCATTGATAATGATGTCGAACAGGGAACTCCAAGTGCAGTGGCAGAAGGTGAATCGACAGAGGCAGAAGAGGAACCGAACAGGCATTGGAACAATTGACTAAAAGCCATGAACAGAGATAGAATACATAGTTAGTTAGACAGTTATTGAGAGAGTCAGTATGAGAGATCAAGACGGAGAGACCAGAATCTCGAGAGGAGGATGGAAAACAGAGAATAGTAAAGCAAAGCAGAAGAGACAGAGGGCGAAGCTGACCAAAGGCAGCATCAAGCACCAGAGAGCTTGAAGACTCAAGCCATCCCATAGAGGATCTATCCGGACTGAGCACCACATTTGGCTCTTTCCACTGTAGACTAGAAGGTCACAGAGCTGGTAGGAAGAAGAAGAGTCTATGCACTCCGGTGGCTTGGGGAATCCAAGAACCACCCTACCAAGCAAATCTACTTCAGAAGAACTCATATTGAGTCTGTGTAATGTAATTTCTCTGCTTAAAGGCACAATAAAATAATGCCACCACTGAAAGCTGGACCAGAGATGTAGCCCTAGAGAATAGGGTGAACTCCTCATTAAAAGTTCTTGTGTCTTTGTGTTTGCTTACTGTATTTCTCTGTTGTCTTTCCATTTTATTGTCTGTGTATTGGCAATCTGATCGATTCGTTGTTTCAATAACACAGAACATACACCAGCACATGAGTCTGTAATACCTTTAAATAATAAATATTTAATTGATGTCACTCATAGGGTGAATATCATATCACCAGAAAAAATTCAGGAGATGTTGCAGGAGTTTAGTGATATCGTAGTGGATGATCTACCAGATAAACTGCCTCCTAAGAGGAGTATCAGTCATCACATTGACTTTATACTTGGAGCAAGTCTACCGAACAAGGCAGCATACCGGATGAGCCCCAAAGATAACGAGGAGATCAGAAAACAGGTGCAGGAATTGCTAGATAAAGGGCTGATAAGGGAGAGTTTGAGCCCCTGCGTAGTTCCGATAGTTCTTGCTCCCAAGAAAGGAGGAGAATGGCGAATGTGCATGGATTCGAGGGCCATCAACAAGATTACCATCAGGTACAGGTTTCCACTACCACGGATGGATGATATGATGGACTGCCTGAGTGGGGCAACATACTTCTCGAAGATCGATCTGAAGAGCGGTTACCACCAGATCTGGATCAGGGAAGGGGATGAATGGAAAACAACATTCAAGACTAATGAAGGGTTGTATGAGTGGCTGGTAATGCCATTCGGATTAAGTAATGCCCCTAGTACCTTTATGCGACTAATGAACAAAATGCTAAAAGAGTTCATTGGAAAGTTTGTGATAGTGTATCTTGATGATATATTAATTTTCAGTAAGACTAAGGAGGAACACTTTCGACATGTTCAAAGTGTGATGGAGAAATTGCAGCAGAATAAGTTGTTGATAAATCTAAAAAAATGTACTTTTTTTCAAAGAGAACTGGTTTATCTAGGTTTTGTGATTGCAAAGAACGAGTTGAAGATGGACCCAGAAAAAGTTGCAGCTATTATTAGCTGGCCATCCCCAAAGAGCCTATTTGAGGTTCGTAGTTTTCATGGGTTGGCAAGTTTTTATCATAAATTTATCAGAGATTTTAGTGGAATCTGCGCGCCTATGTTGGATACTATTAAGAAGACGAGTCAGCCTTTCCGTTGGACTGAAGCAGCAGAGAGGAGCTTCTAGTTATTGAAGGAAAAAATCACTAAGAGACCAATCCTAAGATTGCCTGATTTTAATAAGCTCTTCCAATTCCATTGTGATGCAAGCAGTATGGCCATTGGAGCTATACTTAGCTAGGAAGACACACCTATTGCGTTTTTTAGTGAGAAGTTGAATGAGAGTAGGTAGAAGTATCCATCTTATGACAAAGAATTCTATGATGTCGTCCAAGCACTGAAGCATTGGAGACACTATCTGATGGGGAGTGAGTTTGTTTTATTTTCTGATAACTCTGCGCTGCAATACGTGATGCAACAGCGTAAGCTAAATCACAAGCATGCTAAGTGGGTCGAATATTTACATAGTTTCACTTTTGTGTTGAAACATGTTAGCGGGTAGGCCAAAAAGGTGGCAGATGCGTTGAGCAGAAGAGCTTTGCTCTTGCAGGAGAGTACGATACAAGTGCTAGGCTTTGAGCATTTGAAAGACTTGTATCAAACTGACACGGATTTCAAAGAGGATTATGAAGCTTGTCAGAATCCTTTGTTGAGAAACAATAGTCCATGGTTGGACTATAATTTACAGGAGAAGCTATTGTTTAAAGGGGGACAATTATGCATTCCCGATTGTTCGATGAGAGAGAATATCATTCGGGAGAAGCACAATGGAGGTCTAGCCAGGCATTTCGGCATAGACAAAACATTAGAATAGTTAGGACACTTTTATTACTGGCCAAAGATGCGACAGGACGTGCAGTGATATGTGACTAGGTGTAAAGTGTGCCAATTGGCGAAAGGACACAGCCAAAATGCAGGACTCTACACACCACTGCCTATTCCAAGTAGACCGTGGGACTCAATCAGCTTGGATTTTGTCTTGGGTCTACCAAGGATGCAACGAGGTTTCGACTCGGTGATGGTGGTAGTAGACCGGTTTTCGAAAATGGCACATTTCATTCCTTGTCGAAAAACCAGTGATGCCACTCACGTAGCACACTTGTTTTTCACGGAAATCATCAGGTTGCATCGCTTACCGAGGTCCATTATCTTGGATAGGGATGTCAAATTTACAGGGCACTTTTGGCACCCCCTGTGGAAGACGTTGGACACTCAGTTGAATTTCAGCTCCGCATATCACCCACAAACTGATGGGAAAACGGAGGTGGTGAATAGGAGCTTGGGAAACCTGCTACGAAGTTTGGTTGGAGAGAACTCACAGATGTGGGATCGTGTGCTTGCTCAGGTGGAATTCGCTTATAACGATTCACCAAATCACAGCACGGGTTACAGTCCTTTTCAGATTTTGTATGGCATGCATCCTCGTGAAGTGCATGAGCTATGAGATCTAGGAAAATTAGAAAGGAGTGCTGACGGGGAAGATTTTGCCAAGGCAATGAATGACTTACACGAGCAGGTAAAGTCGAAATTGCAAGACAATAGTCAGAGATATAAACAGCATGCAGATTTAAAGTGGTGGGAAGTACAGTTTAATGTAGGGGATGAAGTCCTTGCGCATTTACGCAAAGAACGATTTCCTAAGGGTGAATATAACAAGATGTTGTGCTCTACAACAACCCCCCATTTCATATCATTTTTATTTATAAAGGTTAATATATGGAATGGGTCCCTTTGAAAAGTTTAATTGGTATCAATATTTTTGTTGTTCAAAAAAGGTCCGATGATCAAAGTAGCTCATTTAATTAAACCTTGAGAACAACCATTTCTCAACAAATAAAACAATCTTTTATTATTGCGATAAAGCGATCGCAAGATCGCATATCGCAATGACATGGAAAACACATTTAAATGGCACAATGGTCTCCGCCGATGCGATTTCGCTATCGGCGATCGGCAATACTCCATACACATCTTAAAAAACGCACATGACAAAAGCTCCGACGCGATGCGCAATCGGCGATCGGCTATCGGCGATACTTCGTATGCGGTCAAACCATCTTAAGACATTTACTCCGATCCGATGCAATTTCGCAATCGGCAGTCGGCAACATCCCATGCACATTAATAAGGCGCCCAGGTCTAACCACCGATGCGATGCGATATCGGCAATCGGAGAATCGGCACTTCACTCTGAATGCACCTTGTTATATTTCTCCACAGTATCCGATGCGATGTCGCATATCGGCGTTAGGGAGGATCCTATGCTTATGGTTATATAATACCTATTCTCCTAAAGCGATGCGATGTCGCATATCGGCGTTAGGGAGGATCCTATGCTTATGGTTATATAATACCTATTCTCCTAAAGCGATGCGATATCGCTATCGGCGATCGGCGTTTTAAAAGCCATAACTTGAAGATCTAAAATATTATTGATATCCGATTGATAGAGCGCGGATTTCGAAAAAGCCGTTAAATGGAGGGATAAGGTGATGCATTCGTATTTAAAGGTTTTCCCCTTCGATTAATGATTACCTGCGCTCAACCGCCAAAATATCCATTGCACGCTTAAGGGGGTCATTCAGTCGGATAACGGTGTAATAAGCATTTAAAGAGTAGCAGGCCTTAAACTGCCATTTAATGTATCTGTAAGATCTTCCCAGTGATTGGATCCGCAGCCATTTTTGAGAGTTAACCTATCGGCACGCTTCAATTGATATATCTCTCCCACTATAGATTTTCGTTGTTATGTTTCTATGTTATGGTTTTTCTTGCCTTTGTGTAGAATTCATCCATCGAGAGAAGACTGAGCAAGATGGGGAATAAATCTAAGAAGACCGCAGGTTCCTCTGCTACATCAGTTGCAGGACAAGCTACCGCAGATAAAAAGAAGGGCTTAATATCGGACACCACATGCACGGGTCTCACCAGAGCTACATGGCAAGGCACTTATAATCTGCTAGATGCCGAACAACCAGTGGTAACAGTGACGGAAGCTAGTGTGGACTTACTCAAGAAATCTGATTCTACTCTCAAAGATTTGGCCGACTCTTTCCTTCACAGGATAGCGGCCAGAGAACAGATTCTTCCCTACATAGACATCGTGAAATGGGCAATTGAGGAAATTCCAATCCTCGACAGGACTTTTAGCACCAGAGATGGGAGGATTTTCGGATCGTTCAAGCCAGAGCATCTAAGGCAAATGTATCATTTGCCTGAGCCGGAGAAGGTCTATAACAAGACGTTCCTGGAGAAATTTTCAGCTGATAATGAAGTGGAATCCGAACCCATCCGGGATTGGAGGCAGAATCTGGCCAAACACAAGCACGAGTCTTCCAGTAAGTACTCAGTCGATTCTTTGGCTTCTCCCTATTGCTATGCGAGAATAATGATGTGTAGGCTATGGGGACTACATGACTCTGCTAACTTCACCATAGAGATGGTTCCTCTAATGGAGGCAGCAGTAAACATCATAATCATGGATTGGGCCACTATTCTCTTTGATAAGTTAGCCGTAGCTATTCGTGATTTTAGAACTAATTCTGTTGTCACTGAAAGGAAAATTCCCCCGTTTTATTACAGTGCATATATTTTAGATACATTATGTTTCAATTCTGAGTTTCCCGTCCTCAGTTGGAGGTGGACTGCCCAAGACCCCTCACCCATTCATATATACCACCAGAAATTGTGGAAGTCTTCTTACAAGCACCATTTGTACCAAATCTGCAATGGCTTTATGGTTCCCATTCATTATTCTATTTTTGATAAGCCCATTCCCAAAATCTCCTATCTAGCTTCCTTTGATTTACCAGCGGTAGCAAGTTGGTTTGGAGAAGAGATGTTTACCTATGTTAGGGTTTTCGGGAGCCAAGCCAATCCGCATGTTCTCCCTTTGTATATTCCAGATAAACTGCTAGCTAGAGAAGTCGCTTATCAGATTATGGCCGAGAGTACTACACAGACTCTCAAGAAAGAAAAGAAGAGGGGCTGGCCCTCTTTTCCCTTGAGAATTGGTGTCTATACTCTGCATGATCTCAAGCATGCAGAAAAGGAAGCCACAAAGATTCAGTCTTTAACTCTGGCCACTATCCCAAATAGGTTATATGATCCAAAGAAAACTGCTTACACTGCATTAGAACAGGCCAAATTGACTAAAATTGATCATCAAGAAGATATGTTTGATGACCTGTTCGTTGCCTCCGAATCAATAGGCCATGCTAAAGAACTCGCTAGGATGAAATATAATGATGAAGGGTTAATTGAGTTCAATAAACTTAGAGAGCAGAGGTTGCAAACTCTGCCTCTAGATTTACTAGCAACAACCCCAGCGACACCTTCAAGCGAGCTTGGTCGGCAACATTCAAGCCAGCCTCCTGTTACAACAAAAGATCAGAAGAAGCAACAGGAGGAAAGGCAGAAGAAGCAACAGGCAGAAAGGCAGAGAAAAGAACAAGCGGAAAGGCAAAAGAAAGAACAAGCAGAAAAACAGCAGAGAGCACAAATGGAACAAGAAGAGAGAAAGAAGAAAGAGGTAGAGGAACAGCAGAAGAGGGAACGAGAGGAGAAACAGAAAAAAGAACTGGCAGATAGGCAGAAAAAGGAACAAGAAGAAAAGCAGAGGAAAGAACAAGAGGAGCAACAGAGGAAAGAGCAGGAAAAAGAGCGGAGCGAGTCCCAAGCCGAGAAGCAGAAACAAACCACCATTGATCCCGAATTGCTCCAGCAGTGGAAGCAATTTGACTCTATTATCAGTGGAAAGGAAGGTTCCAAAGATACGGACACCTCCAAAACAAATGACACACCGGACATCACTTCTCCTCAGGTTCTAAGTGGAACCAGCAGCCCACCCATTTCTAAGGATGTTGAGGTAATTCCTAAAGACCCTTCCGATCAAATCGTTCTCCAGGTGGAAGATATTCCTCCCCTGGATGTTTTCTACAGCCCAAGGCATAGAGCAGTTGTAAAGTGATCAAGGAAAAGATGAAAGACTGATCAACTTTCTATCTTTCCAGAGCAAACAGTCACGGGTAATGTAGTATGGAAGGAGGAATTGGACCCCTCCGATGACCTAACAAAGCTGTCACAGTATGCAGGAGCTTATTTTGCAGCGACTATTGATAAGGCATCGAAGGTAAGTCTTCTATTGAAGACTAAGGACCAAGAAATTTTTGCACTACAGGCAGAAGTGACTGAGGCAAAGCAGAAGGCAGAGCAAGCAGAAGAGCAACTGCTGGCACAACAGCAAATGAACAATTCATTAACCCAGCAATTACAGACAGAGAGGCAGAGGATCGACCAAAGCGCGATCCAGAAACAAAAGGAATTATCGGAGGCATTGGCGCAGTTGAGGACAGCAAATGAGCTGATGATGAAAACGAAAGACGAGCAAATAGCTCAATTGTCGGCACAGCTCGAAGTAATAAAAGGCGCTCCACAGGTGGAGGATTTCAGAGCCGAGGCATCTCAAATAAACAGTGCATTAATATCGCAGATTAGGCTCCTATGTCATCAACTCACTGAGGCAGAACCATTGTGCGAGCTAACTACCTCCGTATGTCAGCAGGTGGAAAAGGCCAGGAATGATTTAGACCAAGTTGAGGAAATCATAACCACATATCTTGATTGGCAAGATTCTGATGTGGGAAAAGCAGCGAATTTGCCCAGAATCCAAGAAACATACAAGGACATACTCTTCACAGAATGGCACACTCAAGTGATGAAAGCAGAAAGGGCGGCTTCAAGATGTAAATTAACTGCCAGCAATATGGTTGATCTGGTCAACAACACCCTCTACTTGGCAAACATGATCTCCCAGTGTACACCTGGAAGCATAACAACAGCAAATATGATTGAGCAATCAAGTTATCCTGACTTGGAGGAGAAGGGAAGGTTAATCGCTGGAGTTAATACTTTGACTTCCGATGCATATTGGCTCTTTCTGATCAAGCCACACACACAAGGGTTGACCCCCAGGTGTTTAACTGATGCACTCGGTTGTATAATTCCCGATATTCAAGATGCCACATACGCTGCTCAGCTCAGTTCGCGCCTCAACAAACCGCCTGAAGTAGAACCAATGCTAGCGATATGTCAGCTCAGGTTTAAAGGCAAAGAGCCTACCTAATGAATCATTTTACCGATTGCCAGATCGCTGAGGAAGATAGGAGAAATATTTATTGATACCAACTTAATAGCATTTCAGTTTCTTAGATATTTAGATTAGTTTAGTATTTATAGACCCTTTCATGTTTTTAGAAAGGGTCGTAAAGTTTTGTAACAGACTTAAAAGACTGAAGTTTTCACTACTGTGCTTCAGTCAATATTCTTTTATGAAACTGGACCAATCGTTCTAAATTCGATAAGGAAGCTTTTTTATGCAATTGTGCACTATTGTCTTTGTATGGAAATGTCTCTGTGTTGAAGGAGGAACTACAAGTAGCGATTGATATCGGGAGGGTCTAAACAGCTCATATGGTATTTCTATCTATGTCTGAATCCATTCCTGTTATGTAAATTGTTATTTGGTTATCTTTGCTATTATTGATCGCATGCATATGTTTTAACAGCGGTTCCATATTCGTTCCACTATTGGATGTTTTATAGTCTGCTTTCCTTTCAATCATGCATGTATCAATGATATAATAATAAGTGTAGTAATATCGCTCAATCGCTTTGCTTAACTATTTAGGCACAGCAATCATAAAATGTATTAATATCTGCGTCTGATAGATAGAGTCATCTATATGCCTGTCTTTAGGCTTGGACCATCAAACGCTACACTCCAAAGCTAAATAGATTCCCGGGATAGATTATATTTCTTTTATTTCTGCCAATAGATTTAGTCATTCGCCCATCGCTAGCTCAGTTTTATCATCCATTCATCCCGTTTATCTACCTTTTTGGGAAACTGGTCCCATTATCCCCAGTCGGAGCCACTATTCCAAACGGAAAAGGAGCTGTATTAAGGTCCGGACCGGGTGGTTATCCCCGATGTTGTTGCAGCGATTTTCGAGGCATCAACATTTTTGGCGCTAGAAGGAGGGCCATCAACTGTGAATGGCACATAAGTCAAAACCTATAAGCCATCCTAAGAGTAATTCTCCCTCCGAATCCCCTCGATCTTCCTATTTGCATACTGGTTCGCCGGTATCCAAACAAGAAGAGGAGGAATCAACTACCACTGCTCAAACTCATCATACTCCAGAACAATTAAGTCTTGAATCCCCTGAAGTCCAGTCTCTTATCCACAAACTTCAGAGCTTCTCGATTTCGCCACAGAAATCTGAGGTATCACAAAGCAGTGCGACTTCGCAGTTCAATTTATCTCATCCTCTCACCAGACTTCAAAGCGAAAAGCTTGGTATTGAACCCACCGAGTTCCCTTTACCCAAAAGGAAAAAGGCTAAAAAATATACTGAAGGATCTGATAGTGGAGAGCTTTCATCCATATCCTCCATTCCATCTTCTCCTCTGCAAAGTCAATCATCCACTCCCCCATTACATATTGTTGTCCACCAGGGATTAGAAACCTCAACATCCCAACCTGCTCACTCCTCATCGTTATTTCCTTCCCATACATCTGGAATTCCAACAGTAGTATCAACCGCTGTTGCTATTATAATGGCAGACCCATGGACCAGGCCAGGTGCAGTCAACATGCCTGCACCGTTGCATCCTTTACCAGATGCTCCTGAAAAATGGCTACCTAAATTTAACCCGGATAATGGGACCCAGGCTGAGGAACATATCAATAATTTCATGTTGGCAGTCAACTTGAAAGGAGTAACAGAAGCAGATGTTGTCGTTAGGCTTTTCCCTTATACCTTGCAAGGATCAGCAGGATCCTGGTATTTTTCTTTACCCTCTGGTTCCATTACCAGTTGGAACACTTGCCAAGAGCAGTTTCTTACCAAATATGGAGATGATAGGTCTTTGGCTACTTTAATAAACGATCTCTCCAATCTGAGAATAGAGCATAGGGAACCAATAAAGGAATTTAATGCTAGATTCAATAAGCTCCTAAATAAAATCCCTACTGCCTCCAAACCAAGTGAACAAATTCGAAGCGAATGGTATATCACCGCCCTACCTGCCAATATAGCCATTTTTGTAGACAGGGCCGGGAAACCTACCTCAGTCGAAAACATGAAAGAAGCGCTTGCCGTGGAAAAGCGCATCAATGCTCTAGAGAAGAAAGCTGCTCTGCAGGACAGAAAAGCCAAAAAAGTCTCTTTCAAAGAGGATTCTAAGAAGAAAACCCCAAAGGACCCATACGACATGGAGGGTTTGCAAAAGGTCCTGAAAACCTTGTCTAGTTGACATAAAGAAACAGGTCGCCGAAACCTCAAACAAAAGACCATTTAGGACTTATAAGAGAACTGAATCAAAACCACCGAATGTCATATCTAACGCAGATTCAGAGCAAGAAGAAGAGGAAGAGGAAACAACCTCACAAACTGATGATGAAGAAGAAGTAGCTGAATGCCACGGAATGTGGGATTTTATACTCCCTAACTCTGATACCGATAATGAAGAAGAAGCCTTCCCGGTCACTACTAGAAGTAGAAGTACTTCTGAACCTGTCCAGGCAACTTCAAAGAAAAGGAGTGCAGGTGCCACCACAACAAAGGAAAAAGTTCCTCCAAAGAAATCACCTGTAGTAGTTCCCCAAAACCAGCCTTCAACTTCTAATTCTCCTTCAACATCTAAAACATTAGTGGTATCTGATTCAATGGAATATAATATTGTTGATGATATGAAGAAAACTAAAGCAAACATCACCATGTTTGAACTTAGTAAATTAAAGCATCAGCAGAAATTACTTCTTAAAGAATTAAATGTCGTTCCTTCTACTCCTCTTCCCAGTGCTAAAGCTGCTAATGATTCAGGCCAGTCTCCTCCAAGTATGGTTGAAGCTACCGATTCAGTTTTGATTGGAGATAGATCAAATTCTCATACTCCACCCTTCCTGCTGACCTATGAGATTTATAACAGAAACCTGCACAACTGTTTAATTGACTCAGGGGCATCATCTAACATAATGCCAGCTTCAGTTTGTGCTAAACTGAACATTGAACCCCAGAAGTCTGCTATTCATATTGTACAGTTGGACAGGACCAAAGTGCAGGTTGTGGGTGAAATTAATTCTGTAACTATCAGGTTGTCTGCTGATCCCAGAGTAGTACAAAGGATTGACATCCTAATAGCCGATATACCTGAATTTTACGGTTTAATTCTGAGTAGGGATTGGTCCGAAAAATTGCATGGGTATATTTCCACTGATTGGTCACATATGTGGCTTCCCTACAAGGGTAAGCCAAATCAAATAAGGATTGATCGTGAGAAACATATGACCCACACAGTTACTGAATTTGAGCAAGAAAACCAACCTGTAGCGTTCAACAACAACATTTTGGGGAATTATTCGTCAGAGTCATTCTTTGGCAACTTTGTTGCCCAACCATCTCCTTTTTCAATCAATCATTTTACATCTCAGATTGAGAATTTTTCACAAACAGATAGGTCTAGATGTTTCAATGATGATGAAAAAACTGTAAATATGTTTGTTAATACTCCTTTATTTTGGTCTTTATATTTTGATGGCTCCAAGTCAAGCGAGGGCTCAGGAGCAGGTTGCATTTTGGTTAGTCCACAAGGAGAAAAGACAATGTTGTCCTGTAGGCTAGAATTTGAATGCACTAATAACACAGCCGAATATGAAGCTTTAGTCCAGGGATTATATAAAGTAATCGGCCTTAAAGTGCAATATCTAAAAGTATTTGGTGATTCTGAAATAATTGTTAAATAGGTGAGAAATGCAATTCATTGTCTCTCAAATCACCTCAAGCATTATCAATCGCTAGTGCAAGATCTTACCTCACATTTTTCGGCATTCAACATTTCCTCCATTCCTAGGTCACAAAACTCGGCAGCCGACCTACTAGCCAATGTAGCTTCCAAGCTTCTACCTTCGGAAGACTACAGCCCTGATAGATTTTCCGTAGAATTGATTTTTAGGCCTTCAATTCCTGATAATATCACTAATTGGAGAGTATTCAACCATGATGAGGATATTTTGCAATTCTTAACTTCTGAAAAGTCCTATGATAATCAAATCATTGAAGAAGATGAGCATGACTCTCAAATGAAAGAAACACCTCAAGAAAATGCAATTCCCAAGCCTGTAGTAAAGCTGGAAGATCTTTATGATATTAAAGACAGATTCAAACCTGTAATTAATGCAAAACTCCAAAGCTCTACCCTAAGGTTTGAATTGATAAATTTAGGTACCGAGCAAGCCCCTCAGAATATCAATTTAGGATTAGGACTTTCTTCTGAAGAGAAAGAGGCATTCATTAGACTGTTAAGGAAGAACAAGCAGGTTTTTGCTTGGAAGTACGATGATTTGAAGACTTATGATACATCCATTATCCAGCATACCATTCCTATGCTTCCCGATCAGAAACCGATTCAGCAGAAGTTAAGAAAAATACATCCAAATTTAGAGAGCCAGATAAAGTCGGAACTTAACAAACTCTTGAAAGCCAAGATTATTTTTCCTGTCCGACACTCAAACTGGGTCTCTAACATGGTGCCAGTCAGAAAGAAAAATGGCGATATTCGAATTTGTATTGATTTCAGAAACTTGAACAAAGCAAGCTTGAAAGACAATTTCCCATTGCCTACTATGGAGAAAATACTTCAATCAGTGGCAGGCTCTGAATTGATGTCCTTTCTTGATGGTTTCTCAGGATATAACCAAGTTCTAGTTCATCCTGATGACCAGCTCAAAACCACATTCAGGACGAAATGGGGAACATATGCATATCAGAAAATGCCTTTTGGGCTTATAAATGCAGGAGCGACATTCCAAAGAGCCATGGACATAGCTTTTAGAGGGTTAATTAATAGAACAGTAGTCGTCTATCTAGACGATATTACTGTATTCTCTAAAGAGAGATCTAATCACTTACACGACTTAAATCAAATTTTTCAGCGTTGCAAAAGATATGGTATTTCTCTTAACCCTAAAAAGTCATTCTTTGCTCTTGATCAAGGGAAGCTCTTGGGTTTTATCGTATCCAAAGAGGGCATTTATATTGATCCTGATCGGATCAAAGAAATCTCTGAAATCCCATTCCCTCACAATAAAAAATCAATGCAGTCATTTTTAGGCCAGATCAATTTTGTTAAAAGATTTGTTCCATATTTTTCTCAGATTATTTTGCCACTTCAGACAATGATTAAGAAGAATTCAGTCTTTAAGTGGGGATCAGTAGAAAAGGAAGCTTTCGATCTAATCAAGCAATCAATAATCAATGCCCCAGCCTTAAATACTCCAAATTTTTCCAATCATTTTATATTGTATACCATTGCATCCGACTTATCTTATGCTGCAGTACTCACGCAATTAAATGATGACAATTTGGAAGCACCCATCTCATTCTTTAGCTCAAATCTTCAGGGTGCCGAATTGAATTACTCCGACGTTGAAAAGCAAGCCTTTGCTGTATTTAAAGCAGTCAAACATTACAGACCCTTCCTTCTGAAAACCCATACAAAAGTAATAGTTCCTTTCCCGGCAGTTAGGCAACTATTAATCCAAAAATAATTTGGTGAAAAAAGGGAAAATTGGGTCACAGCGCTACAAGAGTATGACTTAGAAATTAGGCCAACAAAGATTGTTAGGGGCCAAGGTTTTTGCAGGATATTGGCAGGAGCATCCAACGTTCCAGAATCAAGTGATACAGATCAAACTCAAGAAATCAATCAGATAAGTGTTACTGATTCTGAATCTCAATATGCAGATTTAATCTTTTACTTAAAGAATGGTTATGCACCTCCAAATCTGTCTTACAAAAACAAAAGGGCCATCAGGTTAAAAGCGAAGAGTTTTACAATTATTGATGATGTGCTTTTTAAGAAGAATTATGATTCTATTTTATTAAGATGCCTTGAGAAATCTAAAGCCCAAAAGGTTTTGTAGGAGTTACACGATGGACCAGCAGGAGGACATTTTGGAGCTGACACAACAGCTCACAAGATTATTCATGCTGGATATTATTGGCCCACTCTGTTTAGAGATGCCCACGAGTATGTAAGGAAATGCCTCAATTGCCAAACTTCTAGTGGAAGACAACGAAAACCGGCCTTCCCTTTGCAACCAGTCAACATTGAACAGCCCTTTGAGCAATGGGGATTGGACATCATTGGGGAGATTAATCCACCTTCTTCCAAATAGCATAAGTATATCCTTACTGCAACCGATTATTTTACTAAGTGGGTTGAGGCAATCCCTTTAAAGACAGCAAATTCTGAAGCAATCATTGAATTCATAGATCAATTCATCATTACCAGGTTTGGTGTCCCAAATGCTCTTGTTTTTGACAATGCTTCTTATTTCTCAGGAAATGCAATGTTTGATTTCGCTATTAAAAGAGGGTTTAAATTAAAGTATTCTGCTAATTACTATCCTCAGGGTAATGGTCTAGCAGAGTCTACTAATAAGAATCTGATCAAAATTATTAAGCGAACGATCGAAGAGAATCATAGAAACTGGCATAAATCCTTAGTATTTGCATTATGGGCTGATAGGATAACACAAAAAGCTTCTATTGGAACTTCTCCGTTTAATCCTGTATATGGAAAAGAAGCAGTACTACCCACCAATCTTGTTCTTCCTTCTTTAGCCCTAATTCAGTTCATTGAGGAAAATCCTTCATCTTCTATTCAGCTTAGATATGATCAAATTTTAAAATTAGAAGAGGAAAGGGAAAAAGCCAAGGTTATCCACGCCAAACATCAGCAAGTCATCAAAGCAGCTTTTGATTCAGTCTCATCCGGTTCAAAACAATTCCAAGTCGGTGACTTAGTTCTGAAATGGGACAAAGCCCATGAAGATAAAGGAAAGCACACCAAGTTCCAGAAGATGTGGCTTGGACCATTTCAGATCTGTGAAAAGATAGGCCATTCGACCTTTGTACTGCAAGACTTATTAGGGTTGAGAGATTCTCTTCCTGTTAATGGCCTGATCTTGAAGAAATTCTTTAATTGAGGAGGTAACCCCTTCTCCTTTTTAAAGTTTGGTAGATTTTTGTAGTTTGTAGGATTCGCAGAAAATAATGTTGTAAGATATCTTCCATTGACCTTTTGCTGTATTTGAAAAGTTGTCTCACAGAAGTAGTATGAATATTTGCTTTTAAATAATAGAACTTTTAACCAAAAGGGATAATTTCTAGGAAATTAGATATCTTTGTAGTCTGAAACCACAGTCCCACTTTTGTAGACTCCTCTCAAAACATAAAAGTTCTGTGAATCATTTTCTGTTTTCAAAATCGGTCTCCAAAGGTTATCTATACTAAGATAGAAGCTAATCCAATTCCAGCACCTTCAACTCTTGACCTGTCATCCATTTGCTCTTAAGGAGAAGATTGTTCACCCCATTCACTAAAGTTTATGATTACTCAGAGTGTAATTCTAAAATATAAGAGATTAAAGATAAGAGGTCTTATTACAAGCCTGCTTACCATGTTCATAGGAAAATAGTTTGACTGACATTACCAATACTGCATATCAAAACAGGGTAATGGCTTGAAATTACAAGACAAGGGGTCTCATCATGAGCCAGCTTGTTCAGTTAGATTACTACCAGTGAATGGCATTGTCAACAGCTGGCCACCAAACCAGGACAATGGCTTTTTATCTTATTAATAACAAAGAAGAAAAAGGAAATGAAATACAAAATATGAAAACATGTTTTGGATTCATTCTGATTAGTCACACTCTTAAGTGAATGGAACAATGGACAATAGCATGGTTAAAAGGTATCCCTGTCGAGACTATAAACGTTTGCTGGCAACAGAGGCTCTACCTATGACAGAGGGGTTAATTTTAAAAGTTGATTTGGAAAAGTTTTCTGTTTTATCATTATAAACCAACAAAGGCCTATTTTAAAACTTGGAATGCATTTATTTTCTTTAAAAAAGGGAGGAAGTTAACAAAATAGTTTCACTTTGTTCAGAATGCATAGATATCTAGTTATATTAGAATTTTCCCCTTCTGATTAAGACTCTATTTGAAAAAGCTTAAATGTTTTTATCAAGCTCCAGAGATAACTGGTTCTTCCAGCGAATCGCCAATTGTTGTGCTCTACAACAACCCCCCATTTCATATCATTTTTATTTATAAAGGTTAATATATGGAATGGGTCCCTTTGAAAAGTTTAATTGGTATCAATATTTTTGTTGTTCAAAAAAGGTCCGATGATCAAATGAGCTCATTTAATTAAACCTTGAGAACAACCATTTCTCAACAAATAAAACAATCTTTTATTATTGCGATAAAGCGATCGCAAGATCGCATATCACAATGACATGGAAAACACATTTAAATGGCACAATGGTCTCCGCTGATGCGATTTCGCTATCGGCGATCGGCAATACTCCATACACATCTTAAAAAACGCACATAACATAAGCTCCGACGCGATGCGCAATCAGCGATCGGCTATCGGCGATACTTCGTATGCGGTCAAACCATCTTAAGACATTTACTCCGATCCGATGCAATTTCGCAATCGGCAGTCGGCAACATCCCATGCACATTAATAAGGCGCCCAGGTCTAACCACCGATGCGATGCGATATCGGCAATCGGAGAATCGGCACTTCACTCTGAATGCACCTTGTTATATTTCTCCACACTATCCGATGCGATGTCGCATATCGGCGTTAGGGAGGATCCTATGCTTATGGTTATATAATACCTATTCTCCTAAAGCGATGCGATATCGCTATCGGTGATCGGCGTTTTAAAAGCCATAACTTGAAGATCTAAAGTATTATTGATATCCGATTGATAGAGCGCGGATTTCGAAAAAGCCGTTAAATGGAGGGATAAGGTGATGCATTCGTATTTAAAGTTTTTCCCCTTCGATTAACGATTACCTGCGCTCAACCGCCAAAATATCCATTGCACGCTTAAGGGGGTCATTCAGTCGGATAACGGTGTAATAAGCATTTAAAGAGTAGCAGGCCTTAAACTGCCATTTAATGTATCTGTAAGATCTTCCCAGTGATTGGATCCGCAGCCATTTTTGAGAGTTAACCTCTCGGCACGCTTCAATTGATATATCTCTCCCACTATAGATTTTCGTTGTTATGTTTCTATGTTACGGTTTTTCTTGCCTTTGTGTAGAATTCATCCGTCGAGAGAAGCCTGAGCAAGATGGGGAAGAAATCTAAGAAGACCGCAGGTTCCTCTGCTACATCAGTTGCAGGACAAGCTGCCGCAGATAAAAAGAAGGGCTTAATATCGGACACCACATGCACGGGTCTCACCAGAGCTACATGGCAAGGCACTTATAATCTGCTAGAGGCCGAACAACCAGTGGTAACAGTGACGGAAGCTAGTGTGGACTTACTCAAGAAGTCTGATTCTACTCTCAAAGATTTGGCCGACTCTTTCCTTCACAGGATAGCGGCCAGAGAACAGATTCTTCCCTACACAGACGTCGTGAAATGGGCAATTGAGGAAATTCCAATCCTCGACAGGACTTTTAGCACCAGAGATGGGAGGATTTTCGGATCGTTCAAGCCAGAGCATCTAAGGCAAATGTATCATTTGCCCGAGCCGGAGAAGGTGTATAACAAGACGTTCCTGGAGAAATTTGCAGCTGATAATGAAGTGGAATCTAAACCCATCCGAGATTGGAGGCAGAATCCGGCCAAACACAAGCACGAGTCTTCCGGTAAGTACTCAGTCGATTCTTTGGCTTCTCCCTATTGCTATGCGGGAATAATGATGTGTAGGCTATGGGGACTACATGACTCTGCTAACTTCACCATAGAGATGGTTCCTCTAATGGAGGCAGCAGTAAACAGCATAATCATGGATTGGGCCACTATTCTCTCTGATAAGCTAGCCGTAGCTATTCGTGATTTTAGAGCTAATTCTGTTGTCACTGAAAGGAAAATTCCCCCGTTTTATTACAGTGCATATATTTTAGATACATTATGTTTCAATTCTGAGTTTCCCATCCTCGGTTGGAGGTGGACCGCCCAAGACCCCTCACCCATTCATATATACCACCAGAAATTGTGGAAGTCTTCTTACAAGCACCATTTGTACCAAATCTGCAATGGCTTTATGGTTCCCATTCATTATTCTATTTTTGATAAGCCCATTCCCAAAATCTCCTATCTAGCTTCCTTTGATTTACCAGCGGTAGCAAGTTGGTTTGGAGAAGAGATTTTTACCTATGTTAGGGTTTTCGGGAGCCAAGCCAATCCGCATGTTCTCCCTTTGTATATTCCAGATAAACTGCTAGCTAGAGAAGTTGCTTATCAGATTATGGCCGAGAGTACTACACAGACTCTCAAGAAAGAAAAGAAGAGGGGCTAGCCCTCTTTTCCCTTGAGAATTGGTGTCTATACTCTACATGATCTCAAGCATGCAGAAAAGGAAGCCACAAAGATTCAGTCTTTAACTCTGGCCACTATACCAAATAGGTTATATGATCCAAAGAAAACTGCTTACACTGCATTAGAACAGGCCAAATTGACTAAAATTGATCATCAAGAAGATATGTTTGATGACCTGTTCGTTGCCTCCGAATCAATAGGCCATGCTAAAGAACTCGCTAGGATGAAATATAATGATGAAGGGTTAACTGAGTTCAATAAACTTAGAGAGCAGAGGTTGCAAACTCTGCCTCTAGATTTACTGGCAACAACCCCAGCGACACCTTCAAGCGAGCCTGGTCGGCAACAGTCAAGCCAGCCTCCTGTTACAACAAAAGATCAGAAGAAGCAACAGGAGGAAAGGCAGAAGAAGCAATAGGCAGAAAGGCAGAGAAAAGAACAAGCGGAAAGGCAAAAGAAAGAACAAGCAGAAAAACAGCAGAGAGCACAAATGGAACAAGAAGAGAGAAAGAAGAAAGAGGTAGAGGAACAACAGAAGAGGGAACGAGAGGAGAAACAGAAAAAAGAACTGGCAGATAGGCAGAAAAAGGAACAAGAAGAAAAGCAGAGGAAAGAACAAGAGGAGCAACAGAGGAAAGGGTAGGAAAAAGAGCGAAGCGAGTCCCAAGCCGAGAAGCAGAAACAAACCACCATTGATCCCGAATTGCTCCAGCAGTGGAAGCAATTTGACTCTATTATCAGTGGAAAGGAAGGTTCCAAAGATACGGACACCTCCAAAACAAATGACACACCGGACATCACTTCTCCTCAGGTTCTAAGTGGAACCAGCGGCCCACCCATTTCTAAGGATGTTGAGGTAATTCCTAAAGACCCTTCCAATCAAATCGTTCTCCAGGTGGAAGATATTCCTCCCCTGGATGTTTTCTACAGCCCAAGGCATAGAGCAGTTGTAAAGCGATCAAGGAAAAGACGAAAGACTGATCAACTTTCTATCTTTCCAGAGCAAACAGTCACGGGTAATGTAGTATGGAAGGAGGAATTGGACCCCTCCGATGACCTAACAAAGCTGTCACAATATGCAGGAGCTTATTCTGCAGTGACTATTGATAAGGCATCGGAGGTAAGTCTTCTATTGAAGACTAAGGACCAAGAAATTTTTGCACTACAGGCAGAAGTGACTGAGGCAAAGCAGAAGGCAGAGCAAGCAGAAGAGCAGTTGCTGGCACAACAGCAAATGAACAATTCATTAACCCAGCAATTACAGACAGAGAGGCAGAGGATCGACCAAAGCGCGATCCAGAAACAAAAGGAATTATCGGAGGCATTGGCGCAGTTGAGGACAGCAAATGAGCTAATGATGAAAACGAAAGATGAGCAAATAGCTCAATTGTCGGCACAGCTCGAAGTAATAAAAGGCGCTCCACAGGTGGAGGATTTCAGAGCCGAGGCATCTCAAATAAACAGTGCATTAATATCGCAGATTAGGCTCCTATGTCATCAACTCACTGAGGCAGAACCATTGTGCGAGCTAACTACCTCTGTATGTCAGCAGGTGGAAAAGGCCAGGAATGATTTAGACCAAGCTGAGGAAATCATAACCACATATCTTGATTGGCAAGATTCTGATGTGGGAAAAGCAGTGAATTTGCCCAGAATCCAAGAAACATACAAGGACATACTCTTCACAGAATGGCACACTCAAGTGATGAAAGCAGAAAGGGCCGCTTCAAGATGTAAATTAACTGCCAGCAATATGGTTGATCTGGTCAACAACACCCTCTACTTGGCAAACATGATCTCCCAGTGTACACCTGGAAGCATAACAATAGCAAATATGATTGAGCAATCAAGTTATCCTGACTTGGAGGAGAAGGGAAGGTTAATCGCTGGAGTTAATACTTTGACTTCCGATGCATATTGGCTCTTTCTGATCAAGCCACACACACAAAGGTCGACCCTCAAGTGTTTAACTGATGCACTCGGTTGTATAATTCCCGATATTCAAGATGCCACATACGCTGCTCAGCTCAGTTCGCGCCTCAACAAACCGCCTGAAGTAGAACCAATGCTAGCGATATGTCAGCTCAGGTTTAAAGGCAAAGAGCCTACCTAATGAATCATTGCCACCGATTGCCAGATCGCTGAGGAAGATAGGAGAAATATTTATTGATACCAACTTAATAGCATTTCAGTTTCTTAGATATTTAGATTAGTTTAGTATTTATAGACCCTTTCATGTTTTTAGAAAGGGTCGTAAAGTTTTGTAACAGACTTAAAAGACTGAAGTTTGCACTACTGTGCTTCAGTCAATATTCTTTTATGAAACTGGACCAATCGTTCTAAATTCGATAAGGAAGCTTTTTTATGCAATTGTGCACTATTGTCTTTGTATGGAAATGTCTCTGTGTTGAAGGAGGAACTACAAGTAGCGATTGATATCGGGAGGGTCTAAACAGCTCATATGGTATTTCTATCTATGTCTGAATCCATTCCTGTTATGTAAATTATTATTTGGTTATCTTTGCTATTATTGATCGCATGCATATGTTTTAACAGCGGTTCCATATTCGTTCCACTATTGGATGTTTTATAGTCTGCTTTCCTTTCAATCATGCATGTATCAATGATATAATAATAAGTGTAGTAATATCGCTCAATCACTTTGCCTAACTATTTAGGCACAGCAATCATAAAATGTATTAATATCTGCGTCTGATAGATAGAGTCATCTATATGCCTGTCTTTAGGCTTGGACCATCAAACGCTACACTCCAAAGATAAATAGATTCCCGGGATAGATTATATTTCTTTTATTTATGCCAATAGATTTAGTCATTCGCCCATCGCTAGCTCAGTTTTATCATCCATTCATCCCGTTTATCTACCTTTTTGGGAAACTGGTCCCATTATCCCCAGTCGGAGCCACTATTCCAAATGGAAAAGGAGCTGTATTAAGGTCCGGACCGGGTGGTTATCCCCGATGTTGTTGCAGCGATTTTCGAGGCATCAACACAAGCTAAAATACAAGAAGATTGGCCCCTGCAAAATTCTTCGCAAATTCTCTGCCAATGCCTATGAATTACAGCTGCCACCAGGGATAGGCATATCGCCCATCTTCAATGTGGCAGATTTGTTTCCATTTACTGCCAGTCATGAAGACGACAGTGCCGCACGGCCAGGACGGGACACCCAAATTGAGAATGGTTCTTGGATGAGACACTCAAGTGGCCAAGCGAACTCGGCGGAAGGAATACCTTCAGTATCTGGTCAAGTGGAAGAACCGACCCATAGAAGACAGTTCGTGGCTTGATGCCAGACAAATATAACGGGTAGGCTATTCGGTTGAGGAGCTCATGGACCAGAGCTGTGAATTTTTCTTACCCTGGGAGCCTGATGCAGGAGCATCCAGCTGAGGGTATCATGGCTGAGGTGTTTGGTCTCAGTTAAAAAAATACAGTTTCACATTTCATGGTTTTGTTTCATTTTCATTTGCTGGTCAAGACAGTAATTAGGGACTTATATGTTTTTTTTTCTTTAATTTGTTAGTTCAGTAGCAGTTAAGAGTGTCATAGTCAGGTAAGGGCTATTACAGCTGCCTTTTCTCTATTGTTTTCTTTTTATTATTTTCAGTTGTCTTACGTACAAAAATGTATTCCAACAAAGAAAGAAAAACCAAAAGTAGTTGCTATAACTATGTAACTGCACATACAACTGCAAATACAGCTATGAGTACTTAAGACAAAACTGTCTTAAAATAGTACAAAAGAAAACATTTCATATTTTGTAAGGGTTCGACTGGAGAACAGAAGGAAACATAAACAAGAATTTTGTTTCTGCAGAACACCTGTGTCTATCCATAGCTTTCCATCTCCTCTAAATTAATTACTGTGTGCATTGACCCAAACAGAGAAATGAATCACAGTTACAGCTAACTGGTTGTCCTCTAATTAATTACTGTGTGCATCGATAAAGAGCGAAGAATTTTTATTCTTTTCTTTCCTTTTCCAAAACAATTATTTTCTACCGGCGAATTGACTACAGAGTGTCTCGAAGATGGAACTAACAATAGTTGAAGCCATACAAGTAACAGAGAGAGAGATTTCAATTCTAGACAACAAACAACAATAAGTCCACGGAGAGCGAACAAGTGATAAGGAGAGATCACTACAAAAGCAACAGTTCCTACTTTAAAAATGACCGCACTGTATTTCTAAGTAATACACCATTATCTAAGCAAAGTCCTTCTTTTTCAAATAAAAATTTGCATAAGAATAAGTTACAAATTCTAGAATAGCCACAGTCAAAGGTGGAACGAGTCGCATTAAGAAAAACAACCGGCAACTGGCTCAGGGTTTGAGTACCCAGAAACAAACCTAATGACTATAGGAACCAAAATACATTACATAGAATGGCATAACCCAAGATAACTTAACAGCAAGTGAGGAGCCAAGGCTCTCAAAGTCTAAAACAACTACCAAGCAACCAGAACACTGGAGTTTGAACAAAAATAAAACAAGATACATCTCAGTGACAAGGAACGACCCTACCGGGTTTTACAAGGAAGCAACGGCCCTGAAAACTGGCGTCTGAAGTCACCCTTCACCTGCAGACACCGCCCACAGAGAGGTGTTAGAGCTTGTGCATACAAAACGGAAATAGAAAGTATGCAACCATAAGGAGAGGGTTAAGATCTTACTAGAGGAGCAGACAGCATCAAAACGAGAAATCCGAGACCAGGTCTCAACCACGAGGAAAAGCCCTGCTCACAAGGAGTGGCTATCCTTAGCAATAACCCAAAAATGCGAAGAGAACTGTAACAGGGATAGAGAATTTACCTTGTCAGTGATGAGTAGAGCCAAGGAACCGGTCCTTTGGGGTTGCAACCTGCAAGAGGAAAACATAGAGGAATAAATAGATAACCAGAGGAAAGGTCGAGTAGGAAAACAAACTAATAAACAACAGAAGCACACATCAAATATCAGAGTTACAGATGAGTGAAACCCTTCACGGCGGTTAGTGAAACAACCAACATAATACCCGGAAGAACCCCAACTACCAGCAGCTAAAGAATAGTCTACAAAACCTTCATACATACAGAGCAGGACGGGCACCAGTGCAATAACCACCAAAGACACAGAGTGGAACTCTCTCAGCAACCAGAAACCAACAAAACACAATCTCAAAATGCCGAAGTGAGTGAGGGTTTGGTGTGTAAACCTAAGTGCGGGATAGTGAGGTTCGAGGCCGGGATAGGTGTCCTCCACACCAACTCTCGTACCCTTCAAATTGAATGCGCAATCAAACAATCAAAAATATCCATAACACTTTAACTTGATATTTAATCAAACTATTTATTATTTTATTGTAAGGCTAATCGGGTTGGTCCCATCAAGGGGTTTCAAAAAGGAGGAAAATTAAGAAAAAAAAAAACCATAAGCTTGATACCTTGTCTTATATTGTTTTATGTTATACCAACCTTGGATTAATCGCCAAGTGAAATACATTGACTTCTTAAGGAGGCACATGGAAAGTTGCGAACATGCATCTTTGACTTTTGGATTTTGTGGAAATTTTTGTTTCCATTCATTCTTCCTTGAGGTTGTGGAGAGCCCACAATATGACCTTTAATATGATGAAAATGGTTGTTATGAATACCATGTGAGAATTGCGCCATGTGCATGAGGAATTATTTCCAATGAGAAAACTAAATTATAACAGAGAATTCTTGGAGTTCCCGATAAATATATTCCCTTATTGACTCGTGTTGGAGCCTTATATAAAAGTGGGATAGCTTGAGGGACTACATGATAGAGAATAAGACCCTATTCCATAGGTAGTGTAGGTTGAAAGGGAAGGAAAGCCGATGGATTGGAATTGTTGTGTTACAGCCTATGAATTATAGGGAATTTTGGTATTGTGAGGGGATTAGAGCCCAACCATAGGAATTTTTTTCCTTGTGAAATGATAGCCTTAGCTCAATTGTGGCCCTCTTGCAAAAAGAGTACGGGAAATAAAGAATTATGGTTGGGTGGAAAATCCTTCAGCTGCAAGGCATTTACAATTAATTCCATACATATAAGTGTTTATGGTTTATTTAATTTATGTTGAGTTACTTTGTTTTGAACACAAGTCTACAAATCATATCATTCTCATGTTCATAAATGTGAATGAGGTAGTTGGTATCTTGTGAACTAACCAACAATTAGTTCATAAAGACCGACAACCAACAAATTTCTCAGTTGAATCCCACATGTCACAAGTGAGAATGGAATTATGACATGTAAGGAAATGTTTAACTCTCAACTACCCAAACTAGACCTAATTAACATCAAATGGTTAGTTATATCAAAATAGGTTGTGTGTGATGACAATGATACAATTCAACATTGTAACCAATTATGCTTATAGATTTTTAAATGCACTTCTTAACATTGTCCATGGGACAATTGCTTTCAGACAAAGTCTACAAAATCATCTCACTTTTTGATCCGAATTTAAACAGGAACGCAACAAATTATAGGTATAACCATAAATACAAAGATGCAGTAGAAATAACACTTCCTTTCATTAATATGAAATAATGAAATATGCTTACAAACAGAATGGAAATGAGACTAGCTTAGGCAATGGTAGCTTATCTCTAAGACGATACGTGGCAGCTACATGACTCTGAATTGAGTTACAATGAGGCTCAAGGTCCCTTTTATTATTGAACACTAAGAGAAAACCCTAAACATCCAAAACCCTAACCCGAGGAGATGTAACACCAAGAGTTTATGGGCCCTGTTGCAGTTAGTTGGGCAGCCATCTTCCTGGGGTTGTAACTTAGTCATGTTATCTCCATTTGACGTGCATGATACCTCGTTGCAAAGATCTATCTGAGGGCTATGACTGAAAACATGATTTCACCAAAATTTCCCAAAGGAATATTGCCAAAACATTTCGTTTAGGGCCTCAAAATGGCTCCAGAAGTTCAAGACCTGAAAAATTGCCAAAAATAGTAAATTGTGCTACAATTATGGAAACTAAAAAAAAAATGAAAGAACAATAGTGAGGATGCAAGTGGAATAGGTGGGTGGCCACCAATATCCACCTCACTTTCAAGTTCATAAGTAAGAATGAGATAGCTAATGTACCACCCCTGGTGAAAATCCCAAGTAAAATATATATAAGGCCACGATGATGGGACATGTATTCCAAGCTGAATAGTGGGGGAAACATCCTAATGGGTGTTGATTCAGTTTATTATGGCTAAGGAAATTGGAAAAGTCAATGGAAAAGGATTTAGAGAGGCATGAGGCATTTAATGACATTTTATTTATGAAAATAATGGAAACATTTTATTTATGAAAATAATGGAAATTAGGAGAAAAGGAAGGTGAAAGGTCGCAGGTTGCATGTGAGGAGGAAATTGAAGGAAAATAATAAAAAAAATGAAGAAAATATAGGCCTTATTGATAAAAAGACTTCTGAGGATCAGTTGGCAAGCTCTTGGTCAGTGTAAGCTCTTGGCTCAAACTTGATCAGTTCAGTTTTGGATCTCTCTCATTATTCTCTCTCTCTCTCTTTCATACTCCTAGATACTTAGAGTTTCCTTGGAGCACTCTTGGAGGGTGTGGCATACTTGGATTCTTAGATCAAGAAGGAAAATGAAGAGCAGGAAAGCATAAGAGGGAATCGAGATCAGCAACTACATCAGATTTGCTTGTAGGTATCGAGTTGCATGTATGTTTCCTTCACTAGCTTTGGCTTGCATGGCATATGCATGTGGATTTTTGGTTGTGATCTATCATCAGCATGGAGGATTGGTGAGATTGGTAGTGGATTTCCTAGCCTTGCCATTTCCTGGATAGCCATGGTGATTGTGGGATTACTTCAATGTTTTGTTCTGGTTGGTTCTCATGTTTCCTTAGCTTGGGTTGAATTATTAGTCTTGGAAGCCTTGGTTGGACAAACACTTTGGAATCCCTATAATAGCTTGGGTTGAGTTACTCATCCCGGAAGCTTTGGTTGGAAAAATGCTCTAGAAACCCTTGGTGGGTTGAGTTACTAGTCCTGGAAGCCATGGTTAGACAAATGCTCTAGAAGACCTGAATAAGTTGTGGGTTGAGTTACTAGTACTGGAAGCCTTGGTTGGAATAAACACTTTGGAAGCCCTAGAAGGTTTGGATGGAGACCAATCTAATGATGGTTTTGGTGATGTCTGACTAGGTAGTGGAATCACTGTTTGATGGGTTGAGGTGGATGGCCTCTAGAAGCCCTGGATGAGTTTTTGATTGATGCATTCTATGAGATCCCACATTCATGCTTGGAATATGGCACGAGGGTGAATTCTCGAAGAGAGATTTGGCTAAACCATTCTATGGTCGAGTGGAACGTGGAAGTCCCATCCTCGGTTTGGATATTGCATCATTAATGAAAGGTTATTTCTCCCAGTATTTCTATGAGTATTATGATGGATTTTATTCGGTTTATATGGTTGTGATTTCATTGGTATTTCTATCCCTATTATGTTGGTTATGTATATATTTTATGACAATAGCTATGTATGGATCTCATCATGTTTTTACTTGTTATTGAATGATCAATGTATCTATAACCTAATGGATGAAATGGAAGCTAATGTGATAAGGAGACAATGCTTCATAGTGAATCTCAGATAAGTATGAGACCCCTATGCTTAGATTTGTTATTTACACCTGTAGGTTGCATATTTACTAAGTGTTTGACGAAATGCCTATCATGGTTAGTAGGGGTCTAGTCAAGGTCTTGAACAATTATTTGCTTTAGTACTAAAATTTACATGTTATTTACTGATTTGAAGAGATGGTTCAATTTTGGGCAGTGACCTCAGCTATGGGCCTTAAAAAGTGGCTCAAATCCCAAAGTCGCTGGCATAGCACTGACAAATTGGGTCTTTGGTATGCATGCCTTGTCATGGGAGCGACTTTGGGTTTAGTTCATCTAAATGCTAGGTTAACTCAGGGGTTAGGCATCTGTAGTGGTGGATTAACTCCCAGGGGTCCTGAAGCACCTGAGGGAGGTCTATGTGTTGTGTTTCTGTCGATTCCATTTCCTTAAGGTTACCTAAGAGGTTGAATCATATCATAGTAGCCTTTCATCACATGTTTACCCTGGCTAGGTGATTGCTTAGATAGATATGGGAGAAGGGTGTTACAACTAAATTTTTTTTTATCTTGCCAACCTTAATGAACAATTGGTTAAGGAGAACCTTGATCAATAACTTATTAATGAAAAATGCACCTACCATAAGTGAGAATTGAATCTATAGAAGAAAAATAACATTTCTCTTCCCAACCATCCAAACCATACTCCATTAACATTGAAAAATTACTTATATTAAAATAAACCATACATTTAATAGTAACAAAAATACAATTTATACTATAATTAATATAAAATATAATATTACAAAAATTTCATAATTAAATGTAAAGTGCTATCAATTAATTATATATATATATATATAGGATGCGAATGAAATAGTTCGTCAACTTGAAAGAGGAGGCGCGATGGCTCTGAAATCGCGCTCCACAGAAGACCGCGACGGTTTCGGGTAAAGCGACGCATCGGACGCAGGACCACAGAATGGTTGTTTTCGGTCGGGAGTTAGGGTTTCTTGAACTGGTGACAGCTCGACGTCGACGGTTGCTATTCGCTCTCGGCCGCTATGGAGGACTTTCCGGTAACGGACCTCGTGGATTATTCCGAGGATCCGCTATCCGGACAGGCGGTGTTCACCGACCCTATATTCTCATCCCCGTTCCAGGCAACTGTTACAGATACCGACCTCCTGTCTAGGGCAAACTTGTCGTCATTCTCCACTGCTGATCAGGGTCTCGAGGCACCTCCCCTATCGCCTGCTACCGCTTACTTGCTCGCATCTTCTTACCCAGAGACTCTGACTCTGGATGACATCCCCCCCACACCGATTATTCTTCCTTCCTCGCTCCCGGATCCTAGGGTTTCTGTGCCCCCGCTGTCGACCCCGGCTACCCCTCTTGCGTCATCCGGGCCAAAGCCCTCTGGATGTTTTGGCACACCAGTGATAAATTCTAGCGCTCCAGGGTCCTCCTCGGCGGGCATTACAAATCCCCTCTCTGAACACCCATCCGCCCCGCGAACAAAGAAGCCGAAGGCAAGATGTGTTAGGGCTATCAGGAAGGACACCACCGTTACTTTTGGGAATTCGACAAGCTTCGAAGAGACCATGGCGCTCGCCTGTACCGTCTTGGTGGGTCACGTGCGTGGGCGCACATTCTCGGTTGATCGTTTGATTCGATGGGTGAAGGAAATCTGGGGCTCTATGCTTCCAAAGCTCCCAGAGGTTGAGGTACTCCCACGGGGATGGTTTACACTCCAGTTTGCGAACGAAGATCACACGAACATCGTACTTGAGAACTATTGGTACATAGAAACAGCTCCTGTACTCCTAAAACGTTGGACCCCGCTATTTGACCCTGAAAGGGAGCAGATCGCTGCTGGACCTCTATGGGTAAGGTTGCCTGGACTCCCTAGGCAATATTGGAATGAGGAGGCGTTCATCAAAATTGGAAACACTCTGGGGACATACCTGGATCATGACCGCTCATACATAGACACTCGGCGTAGAACTTTGGCTCGCATCCTGGTACATCTTGACACCAGGGAAGGATTGGAGGAGGACATCACCCTGCAATGGGGAAGGCACAAGCGCATCCAGATTCTGGACTACGAGGGTGTCCCATTTCGGTGCAACAGATGCCACCAGGTAGGGCATCTCTATAAGGATTGCCCTCTCAACAATCGTGGGATCAGTCCTCCAAAGCATACTCCTATTGTTTCTCGAAGATCGGCGCCACAGATCTCCCCGCCTCAGATGGCTTCATCAGCACCACAGGGAGGGCTTCAACATCCTCCGTCTTCTGCAAAGGGCACAGCCACTCCTCCCATGACAAGGACAAGGGCAGCTGCGGCAGCTTATCAGAAATCGGGTACTGACTTACCTCCCTTATCTCATTCTCTTTCCTTTACATCTGATTGCATTCACTCTATCTCTGTATCTAAGGCTCCATGCTCAATTCCGCCGCCCCCTCCTACTATTGCCGCTATCCCCCCTTCCCTTACCCTTGATCGCTCCCTGTCCCCATCTCGCCCTAATGTGCCTCTTTCTGGATCAAATCCGCCTCACCATTATTCTCTCCGGCCCCGTCCCTCTCAATCTGTATCTGAGGGTACCTCGGGGTTGTGCATTATTCCCACTGAACCTGGTCACACCTCAACCAGGGGTCGCAAATCCAATTTGAATAAAGCCATTAGGCGTGCTGGGGCTGAAGTTGCTTCGGGACGTCAATCCACCATTGTCGGGGCCCTTAGAGCTACAAACCCCCCTCGGAGGGTTCCCCCATGAAGTGTCTCTCATTCAACTGCAGGGGTCTAGCTAGCACCCCGAAAAAGCTAGCCCTAAAACGACTTTTTCAGGTCGAAAATCCTGACATCATCCTCCTGCAAGAAACCCTGGGTTCTGCAGAAGCCATATCTCTTGCCTTGAAATCGATTGCGCCAAAGTGGCAATACATAGGGTCGGATGCTATGGGCCGTTCGGGTGGTTTGGCCATTGGACTTAACCCTCTCTCCATCAGATTGGACTCCTCATGGGGCGGACCAGGATATTTGGGTGCTGACATTTTTTCAAAAGACCTTGGGATGCCACTGCGCATCATCAATATTTATGGTCCTTGTCAGCAGAGGGAAGGATTCTGGCGCACCCTCCTTGATCGTTCTTTGCTGCAAGAGGAAAACCTGATCATTGGAGGCGACCTAAACTTCTCCTTGGGATATGGTGAATCATGGGGCTCATCTGCTCAATCAGATCCCATATCAGACTTCATGAGGAATCTGCTTGAACAACACGATCTCATCGACATCCCTATGCAACACCCTCTTCCCACTTGGAGGAACCGAAGGATCGGATCAGCAGCCTTGGCCCGTCGGCTCGATCGTTATCTGATCAAGGGACCGTTGCTCCGCAATCTCCATCACTATAAACAGTGGGTAGTTTCGGGGGGAATCTCGGATCACTCTCCCATCATGATGGAAATTCGGGGCCCTCTCCCTAAACCAAAAGCTCCTTTTAAATTCAACCATCATTGGTTACAGGACCCTGGTTTCTCTAAGCTGGTCACTGACTTCTGGGCAGCTCACCCTATTGACAGAGAACCCTCTTTGGCTAGGGGATTTGTAAAAAATTTGACGGAACTCAAGCATATTGTGATTGAATGGGCCAAGAGGAAAAAGGCAAGGGAAGATGAACTGCTCACCTCGATAGAAGCAGACATACACGCTCTGTTGGATGAACAAAACTTGGGCTTTATCTCTGTGGAAAGCAAGCATAGGCTGGTTGATCTAGAAGAGCAGAAGTCCAACATTCTCAGACTCAGAGAAGAATCGATCAGGCTGAGGAGTAGAGCTACTTGGCTCAAGGCTGGGGATGAAAACTCCAGATTCTTCCATAATTTTGCAAATGGGAGGAGGGTTGCAAATACCATCTGGAACCTCCCCTATCCGGATGGGGGTCTGGCAGACTCTTTCAACAAGCTCTCTAGCCTGGGTACCTCCTATTTCAAAGGCATCTTCAAATGCCCTGAGGGCTCCAACCTGGCTGAAATCTTCCGTGTTGCTTCCCATTTCCCGAGGTTCGTTAACAATGAAGACTTGGAGGATCTTAATGCACCTGTCTCCATGAATGAATTGGAGAATACCATTAAATGGTTTCAGAAGGAAAAGAGCCCGGGCCCTGATGGATGGACCATTGAATTCTACCTGGCCTTTTTTGACATCTTGGGTGAGGACATTTTAAGGGTGGTAGAGGAGAGCAGAACCTCAGGTCAGATCTATCATGCTATAAATTCTACCTTCATTGCACTTATTCCCAAGTCCGACTCTCCATCATCCTTTGCTGACTTTCGTCCCATTTCGCTATGCAATGTACTCTACAAGATCATATCCAAGATCATAGCCAACAGGATCAGACCCATCCTTTCCAATCACATTGCTCCTCAGCAATTTGCTTTCTTGGAAAACAGGCAGATTCATGAAGCCATTGGCTCTGCCCAGGAAGCCATTCACTCTATCTGGACCAAGCACCTCAAGAGTATTCTTCTCAAAATCGATCTCTCAAAGGCTTTCGATAGAGTCAGCTGGCTTTACATCAAAATGATTCTCATTCACCTGGGCTTTCCACACCAGCTTATCACTTGGATTATGGCATGCATTACCACTCCTACTTATAGTATTCTGATAAATGGTGCTGCATCCCATTTCTTCCACTCTGAAAGGGGACTTCGTCAGGGATGTCCCCTTTCCCCCCTCTTGTTCCTATTGGTCACAGAAGCGCTCAGTCGTCTCATCATTGATGCAAAGAGGGAAGGAACTATCCGGGGCCTAAAGATCTCAGAAGCCTGCTTCCTAACTCACCTTCTATTCGTGGACGATGTCCTTATACTTCTCGATGGAAGTATTCGGGATACCTCATCTTTCAACAGAATCCTTAACCTTTTTTCACATGCCACGGGCATGGTGGTCAACCATGAGAAGTCTTCCATCACTATGGTTGGTACATCTGTAGCTGAATCTCAATCGGCTATGCAGGCTTTTCCATTTATCACACAACCTCTGGATCGAGGTCTTAAATACCTTGGATATTGGCTAAAGCCTACAAACCAAAAAATTGCCGACTGGGTATGGCTTGTCACCAAGATTGAAAAGAAAATAACATGTTGGTACTTCAGATATCTATCCAGAGCAGGCAGATTAACTCTGATCAAATCAGTGCTGGAAGCAACTCCCGTATTTTGGATGGCTTTAGCATGGATTCCCCGAAACATTCTCTCAAAGATTCAGAGACTCTGCAACAGATATTTGTGGGCTGGAAAGGAAGAGAAGCGCACCTTTGCTTGGATCTCCTGGAGTAAGATTGCCCTCCCCAAGAAGTGGGGGGGCTGGGGACTAAAGGACCTGGCATCCTTTGCAAAAGCCCTCGCTGCTAAAATGGGTTGGGCATTGCTGACTTCCCACAGTTTATGGATAGAGATTGTATACCATAAGTACATCTGGCCTCTCGACATCATCGATTGGGCCAGACTCCCAAGCTGGAACAGAACGGGCATCTCTTCCATTTGGAAAGCCCTCCTACACTCCCTCCCCCTCCTCAGGAGCAACATCATATGGCGTATAAAAAGTGGGAACAGAGCACGCATCGGAATGGATCCATGGAGTGGATGTGGAGGAAGACACAGACTTCACATAGACCTGATTGCCCTCCTAAACTCCCGTGGCATTAGAGTGCTTGCGCAGATCGCTGACCATGAAGGCTCGGACATATTGCATCAGGCTTGGAAATCTGGCACACAGTTGGACATCCCGATCAGATGGCACGAACCATGGAAAGCATACTGTGATGCCCTCTCAGAATCCCATATCAGAATTGTGGAAGGACCGGATGAACTCATCTGGCAGATTGCTGATAGTGGGGTTTACTCTCCTCGTGAGGGATACAAAGTCATTATTTCTCACAGAAAGCCGGAGGTGCTTGATAGATGGTGGCACCAGATTTGGAAGCTTAGTGCATCGCCCAGGTCTAAGTTATTTACTTGGTGTGTCCTTCGAAACCGCATTCCCACTGACGAACACCTCAAGCGCAGGGCGGTATCCGGTCCTTCGCGTTGTGTGCTGTGCAAAGCAGACACAGAGACCACCGAACACCTATTCTTAAGATGCCCCATTGTAAAACAATTATGGCATCATATCAAACATCACATTCAGTTCTCGGGCGATTGGTCTGGTACAGACCTTATCAACGCGTGGATGGATTGGGGGAACAGACACAGTGGTTCGAAATCTGTAAACCTTCCGATCATAGTAATTTGGTCTATATGGAAGACTAGGAACAGAATGATATTCGATGGATGGGAGCCTAGATGGACTCTCGTTGAAGCTGGTATCATTACAGCATATAACGAACTACCGAATCCCCCTCCTCCAAAACAGCGTCGGCCGTCCCCTCCTCCCAATATAGACATGAGCTCACCATGGGCTTACTTCGATGGGGCTGCAAACGAACATGGCTGTGGAGGGGGCATCATTATACACAAATCCTTGAGGCACTTCTATCACATCAAAGTAGGACTGGGGGCTGGCACAAACAATTACTCTGAGCTCATATCTCTCCGCCATTTACTTCATTTCGCACTCAGCCATCATTGCACCAGCATCAACATCTACGGAGATTCTCAGATTGTAGTAAATTGGGTCAATAGAGTTACCACATGTCACTCACACACTCTCAACATACTGCTTGATGAAGTCTTTATACTAAAGGATGCTTTTAACTCATTTCACATATCTCATATATACAGAGAACATAACCAGACTGCTGACAAGCTTTCCAAGGAGGCCGCGGTGATGGAAAATGGCTTATGGGAAATCACTGAATATTTGGATCAGCAGGAGCAGAAATACTTCCACCGGCCTTATATAGACCCGTCATATCCTACTGCGGGTCTACAGGCGACATAACAATCAGTCTTTTTTGTTTTTTGACTGCACAATATGATATATATGTAAATAGATCGAGGTTTGCCTAAAATGGCACCTTTTTTGCACAATTTTTGTAAATGTAACAGACAGATATACAGCACTGATCTGCAATATCTTGAAAATGTACTGAACAATTTTGGCATATGCGACAAAGCATCTACATATGTAATCTTTCATATTTATAATGAAATATTACGGATTTTTCCAGTGGAAAAAAAAAAAATATATATATATATATATATATATATATATATATATAATAAAATATGAAACTATTTATATATCATGAGGAAATATGAATGTGTATGGACATGTTAAGTATTATAAAATATTTAAGTGTTTATTTTATATATAATCAGTGGGTTTTGAAAAATTATTAATTAAAAATTGTTATTTTCCTATTTGAATTTAAATTTCATTTTGTGACATATTTGTTTTTAATGAATTATTGGTTGATGAATTTATATTGAAAAATATACCATTTATCTTCACTATCATCGTTGGAATAAAATATCTAATAAATCAAATAACAGTTGAAATAAAATATCTAATAAATCAAATAACAAAAAATTAAATATGTTCAAAATAATATTATGTAAACATCATAATCAAAATGCTTTAAAAACAAACCATTGTCGTGTTTACATCTATCTATTTCTGGAGTAACGTCTCAATCATCCTCTTTAAATTATATCTCTTAAATTGTAAGTATAAGAGTCGATAGTTGTGCAGCTGGTTGGTTGTGTTGTGGTGACACTATCCTTAAACAAGTCAACTTGATGCCTTAATCAATCCTTATTATTATTAAATTCTTTCGGATTAAAAAAATAATATAAACTTGATATGGAAATCTCTTCCCACGATGGATGAAAGAAAACCATGAGTGAAGTCAGAAATCAAGTTGAGAATGCTTGAAAGGATATATGTGTAGTTGACCTTTAGGTGGTCGAATTTCAGTACAATTGAGGGACGAAAATGAAATTTGGTCTATCTTTTATTAGATCATTATATTGCTTTCTATCCATCTTGATGTTTTTAGGGTGGAAAAATTAAAGAAATAAATTTATAGGAGCAATTTTAGTGGTGGGACCTAATTTGGAGAATTGGGGTTAAAAACATTCCAAGGCTAGTTAGAAGACTAAAATGACATTTTTTGTGGGTATTTTTTTTTTTACTTAAGTGCACACCCCATATAAATATTCTACACTTGAATATCATTCCAATAGTTCAACAACTGTATCAATTGAAGTTAGAATGCAAAAGTTATGCCTCCGAGAATTTGACCTATCATGATTAACTACCATAATTTGGGAGGATGGCATGTCAGGCATCTTACTCGTGGAAGAGAGGTTAGCTACATGGTCACTATAATAAGGACTCTAGAATGTTTGAGTTGTAATTCGTATTGAGGGTTGAATGGGTAAAATTTAACCCTAGTTGGCTATCAGGTCATGTTATAACTGACTCACTATGAGGAAAAGGAGTTCAATTCTCTAGTGCATTTTTTTCCATAGTTGAGAAGAGTAGACGAGAGTAGATAGAGAGAGGGAAGCATAGAGAAGGTTTTTATTCTATAAAAACCCATAGACCATAGGTCTGACTCCTTTGTATTTGCACCATTTCCATTTATAGAAAGATAGAGGAAAGCATCCTAATATTTCAGCTAGATTTCTCTCGAAAAGGTATATCATGTCATATCTTGGCATTATTGTGGTTTGTGGGTGATCTTTTTGTCTGTTCTCTATTTTCCACATTATATATTGCATAAGAAGGAAAAAAGTAATTTAATAAATCCAAAAGATCTAAGGAAAATTAACCCTCAAAGTATAGATTTTAGATTTATGTCTATTTTTATTAGATCTATTGTGATGAACTATCTAATGGCAGAAGTGTCCTCAGACACATAATTTTATTAATCAAAAAAATAATTACATAATTGATTTGCAAGAGCTTACACCCGAACAACTCAAACACTCTTGCAATGAGCTATTTATAAGCTCCATGTCCTAACTACCTCTAATTATGGATCACTTATTCACTAACAAGTGTCCATTTACAATAAATGCTATTCAAACCAACTAGCTAACTAATCTCCTATAATAGATCCTAAGATACGACTCATTTGGAGAGTCATATCTAGTTACAACAATATGCTAATTCTAAAAGTCTCCATTTAAACAATTAAACATTCTAGAATAATAATTATTAATTTAATATCTTAAATTAATAATTATTTTATTCTAATTTTATAACCTATGATAAAAAAGTATTTTTGGATCATCTAACACTATCTAGTGGAATATCCATTCCAATTTATGGTTCATGGTTAAAGAAACCTTCTCCACATGGTTCAGATGATGGTCAATTTATAGTGGAATCACGTTGGGAAGAGCCATAACTAGCTTATTATTATCATAAAAACCCTACTCAAGTGTGGTATTAAATAACAATGTGATCAAGAGCAAAAATGCACATTTTTTCTTTTGACATATTCACAGTGAGAAACAAAATCATCATGCAGAGAAATCCATATTGAACCACTCATATGTTCTTTAGCAAAACTAGATCATGAATTTCTCCACCACTATCTCAACCTCATCCATATTTTCTCTATAAACCTGATATAACAATCCCATGCACTCTAATACCATGTTGGGGTAGATAAGTTACTATAGAAGAGAACAATAATTTAACAATAGTGGTGGTGCCTAGAGACATCGTTGCATTGAAGTAAAAATTATATTCATGACTTGATGGTGATAGACTAATCTAAGGACCATCTATAAATAGGTTTGGATATATACCAAACCAAAAAACCATGGGATCATTAGTCGTAACTACCCATAAAAAGTGAATCTCAGAATCCTCATGTGGAAATGATTGAATTAAATTTCCAACAAGATGAGGGTATAATGACCCAAAGGTTCTAACATGGATAATGTTAAATAACAACAAGGAATTCACATTTATTAATGCTACTTTATCAATGAAATATTATAATTTCCCACAATATAAATTTTTCTCTGACTTTGGTTTAATACTCTTAGGTATTAAAACTTGCATCCTTCTTGTATCATCCATTGTAGCAAATGTCAAAAATGTGGTTAACCTAAGTTTTACAAGGGAAATAAATGCATTGGGAGGAGTAGAGTCCACACTAAGACTTTGAAGTTATTAGCCAATCATATGTGGTAATATATATATATATAACAAAATTTGTGTTGTTTATGTTAACATTCGACATCCCCAAAATAATATATTCAAAGTATAAGTAATAGCAGGTCAACAAGGAGTTGATCATTGTAGTATTGTTTGCCTTTAGTGACGACTAATAACTTTTAGTGACCTTTCACATTCATTAATTAACATGAAGGTACACTTTATGATGGAGTAATGTATTTGTGGACTCACCTTCAACCCTTCACATTCTTTAATTGATCAATTGACATAAAGGTATAATTTTTTTTCCTTTTTTCTTTTGTTAGCATGTTTGTGACTTGTGAGATTAGTTTATAGTTTAAGAAACCATGACCTAAGAGTATTTAAGAAATGAAAATCATTTGAGGATCATACCTGACCTAGACCACACCAACCTTTAACATGGATGATCTTTTTCTTTTTAGTGTCTCCTCTCCGCTATAAATTTTAAACTTTGACTTCCTTACAGAATAAAACTTTAAAAAACAACTCACATTAACAATATTTAATAATATAATTTATTTGTTTAAAACAAAATATTTGTAAAATCATTTTTTAAATAAATAATTAATAAAATACAATAATAATAAATCAAAATTTAATAATAAAATTTTAAACTAAATTTTTAATATTATAAATAAATTTTTAAACTAAGTATTGAAATATCTCCCCATTACGGTTACAATTTTAAAAATCGAGACTCGTAATTTTAAAAATCCCCAAAATTCCTTATAACCTTTTTAAAATATTCACTATAACACTTTTTATTTTTAATTTTACGCTATAAATAATCTATTCCATTTATTACAACCTCCTTTTTTTTTCCAGAGGAATTTTATTACAACCTCCTTGCTTCTGTGATATTTTTACATTACTTTGAGAATTTTTAACTCGGTCTTCTCTACTCCGTCATTTCATCTCTTTTTAATGTTAAAATGTAGGTATACGAACACCATAATTTGAATCGCGCTTAACTAGTTGCGAAGAATAAAGTGTATATATATATATATGAAATTTTAGAATAGTGAGGATTTTTTCAATTTTTATTAAAAAATTATATTAGTCTTTTTTTATTATTGAAAATGATAAATTATATGAAAAAGAGAATAGTAGAAGTATTGAAAATGATAAATTATATAAAAGGAGAGTAGTAGAAATATTGAAAATAATAAATTAGTAATAGTAGTACTTTTCGATAAAGAAATAGAGATACAACTTGTTTGGGGTTTAGGAAGAGCAACCAACTAGAATTTTAAGCACTATGGTAGGCCTAGAAGTAGCAATCACAAGGCAAATTCTTCGTTTAATGGTTTATGGGGATTCCATATTTGTCATACAAAAAAGCTCACAAAGTAAAAAAATTGCTAGAAAATTATTTTCCTCCGATGATTCTTTGAATTCACCTACAACTTCACAAGTTTGAAAGTGTGGAATTCAACCACATTAAAAAACAGAACAATCAAGTAGCTGATTCATTAGCTAATCAAGGAGCGACTCTACAACAATGTTTGATTATTCATGAACAAGGAGCTCCAATTATATCATATATCCCTTGATCAAAACAATAATAATTTTATTGGGATCTCACTTCTTGATCTCTTCAAATATGGAGTTTGATTAATTTCGAAGCAATGCACGTCATTTATTGACCGCATTAATCACAAATTCATGAAGGTACATTTTTGACGACCCTCACCTAAGATGAATGTCGTCAGTGGATGCACCAGATGGGCTTTCGAGGCAAGATCCAACTTGCCTGTGGACAGGTGGCAAAATTTCTCCAAAGCATTAACAACCATTCTTATGGATGAGCATGCTTGCATTCAGCAAATCCCGAGATTGTTAAATTTGCTCGAGCCTTGTAGTAGAAGGGATGATACAATGATGGAAAATCCAATCAATTGTTCGCACGAACAAGACTTTGAAATTGAATGTGTATAGGATCTTGTTGAAGGGAGAGGAATTGGAGTGAGTGGATGTAAATGGAGATTGTTGGTGATGGATTTATCAATGAATTGCATTTGCATTAGGGTTTTTTTGCAGAATAGAGAGTCTAACCAGACAAGAGCATGCTAATGATGTGAAGGCACAATTGGTCTCCAACATGTCTTATTTATGTATTCCTAGGACGCTCATATTCATAGGCCTAATGGTTAAGAGCATGTGTTTCCTTTTGAGAGGTCACAGGTTCAAAATTAGAGGGGGTAATGTATGTATGCCTTCGTAGACTTAGCAGTCAAATTTTTGCAGAGGTCCCTTGTCCCATAAATAAGGGGGTCTCATACACCAATTTGGTGTCTGGCTTGGCTGTGACCTTAAAATTGGATAATAATAATAATAAGGGAACGGATTAACCCAAGATCTAGAGGTATTTGGCAAGAATGAAAACCTTCCCCCTATAGACCATTAGCCGATCATTCCATGTGGTATATTTTCCTTGAATAATGGTGATGAGTAATCTTGCATTCATGGATAATAGCTACTGATGATTGTTCCCACTCCTAATTTGACAACTGAGTTATCATAAGTTTTCCCACTATAGAAAAGAAAAGAAGTATGAATATTACATATCGCATTCATATTTATTTGTTTTGTTTTTTTTTAATATGGGAAGATACAATTATGGAAAATCCAATCAAGTGTTTGTACGAACAAGACTTTGAAATTGAATGTGTATAAGAGCTTCTTGGTTGGAGAGGAGTTGGAGCGAGTGGATGTAAATGGAGATTGTTGGTGATGGATTTCTCAGTGAATTACACTTGCATTAGAGTTCTTTGCAAAATGGAGCATCCATCCAGACAAGAGTGCGCTAATTATGTGAAGGAACAATTGGTCTCAAGCATGTCTTATTTATCCTCACTAATCATTAATCCAGGAGGAAATCTTGCATCGGAAGTGAGAGCTCACTTTTCTCTTGTAAGACAGCGACTAGAATTGTTGTAGGCCGATGTTGATCAACTGTAGGTGACGATGGATAGCATATCACTCAAAATTGATAATATTGAATTGATTGTGGAGTCAGTGGCCTTAGGAATTATTAAAGAAGGGTTCGGGATAATGGATGGTCTAAAACATAGAGCACGAGTAGGGAAGGAGCATGAGGAAATCATGGAGCAATCCATGGATAAGGCCCCTACTCAACAAGTGGAATCCATCCAGATAGAACATGTTGGAATATCTAAAGATGGGAAAAATGGAAATGATTAGTCCTTAGTGTATTTTCTATGTTTTTCAAGTATATAGCGTATCTAGGAGTTTTTTTGGAGACTTTGTATTTAAAAAAAAAAAATTTGATTCACTTTTATTATTATATGTTCATTTATAAGTATGGATGATTTAAAATTATTTTTTGTTTAGTTAGGAACTCATATTTCAATGACATAAGGAAACAGGTTAACGACCCAAGATCTAGAGGTATTTGGCAAGAATGAAAACCTTCCCCCTATAGACCATTAGTCAGTCATTCCATGTGGTATATTTTCCTTCAATAATGGTGATGAGTAATCTTGCATTCATGGATAATAGCTACTAATGATTTTTCCCACTCCTAATTTGACAACTAAGTTATCATAAGTTTTCCCACTATAGTAAAGAAAAAAAAATATGAATATTACATATCTCGTTCGTATTTTTTTGTTTTGTTTTTTTTAATATTTTGCTGAGAAAACTAATACTACTTGAATTACATTAACTTTAGGTCAAATACTACACATCTGCGTTATATGGGGATATATAATTCACTCACATCTCTTAATAGAACATGTTTTTTATATAATTAAAATTGTAATATTGAGAAAATAAATTATATATAAATATCACATTCCAATGTAATTAAGGTTTTATATAAACCATTAAATGACGAAAATATGATTGTATTTTGCAATCTAATTACAAGAAGGAAACATGATCGTATTTTGCAACCTAATATACATTAGATGTGTACTATGGGTGGTAAATAAAAAATAAAAAAAATGTTTAAGCTCGTAATAGTATAAAAAAGGAGAAATCATGTTAAAATCCTCTTGGGTTAGGTGCACTAGTCTAAGCTAACAAGTTTACTAGCAATGCACCCATGAAAGTGAGGAAGCATCCCTTTGATTTTTGCATAAGATTTTCTTTGAAAAAAGCACAAATGATGAAATAGCCAAAGGGGTTAGCTCAAATTATTGTTGGAAATGTTGCTAGGAATTTGGTGCATAAAGTAAACTTCAAAAAATTTGTAATAATTTAAACTTTTTAATGCATAAAAATCAAATGAAAATGAAAGATTTCATTTCCAATTTATTTAGTCATAAAAATAAGATGGTAGATATAAGTAACTAATTCAAGTTCGTATAGGTTTGATAAAATAAAATTGGTCTCATTAGAAGGTAATCATCTAATGGTTGCTAGTTTATCAAGCAAATTATATATATAAACAAAAACACAAATAGTTGTCAATTGGATATAGCTTGAGCGTTTAAGTGTACACGTTATTATCCTATTCACCTAGGTTCAAATCTCACTTGTGACAACCTTGCCCCTTGTGGGCTAATTGGTACTCGAACAAAGCACTGACAATCTCATTGTCGCTCAAGTGCTTCCCTCTCTCCCTCTCTCTTCTATGACATCATAAGTTAATAAAAAAATGGATGTATTCTAAGTGAATCTAGCATAATCATCCATAATCATCCATGAACCATGATCAATTTGGACCCCTTCCTTCAACTAGATACTTGGTTACTTCCCTATATATGTAATGAAAATATATGGTTGTCAATTTGATATAGCTTGAGCATTTAAGTGTACAAGTTATTATCCTCTTAACCTAGGTTCAAATCTCACTTGTGACAAACTTGCCCCTTATGGGCTAATTGGTATTGACAAGGCATCCAAAATATCATTGTCACTCAAGTGCTTCTCTCTCTCCCTCTCTCTTCTATGACATCATAAGTTAATATAAAGATGGATGTATTCTAAGTGAATCTAGCATAATCTTCCATAATTATCCATGAAACATGATTGATTTGGACCCCTTCCTTCAAGAAGATACTTGGTTATTTCTCTATATATATAATGAAAAGAGATAGTACTAAAAGTATAAACAATACCACCAATATCTAGCAATAAAAGCTACAACATTAAGTTTCTCTCCTCACATTCCTTATTTATCCATTTAATTGCCCAAAGGGTTGCCAATTAAATATAACATAGGTTTCTAAGAGGACAAGTTGTTATCCATTCCACACGTTCAAATCCCACTTTTGAAATGCTTGCAAAACATGGGTTAATTGTAGCTATTATGATACCAACAATCTCATTCGTGCTAAGTGCTTGAAAGGAGGATGATGTAACACCCCAATTTTGATCCCTAGTTTACAATGTATAAATGTGTATATGATAAAATGATCAGAACCAAATAGTTATATAAATATGTAAATTGTACATTGAATAATAAAAAATACATCAACTGCAGATGGAGAAGGAAGAAATACATGGGTGGATATGATTCCACAGGAGACGAATAAAAGTGGCAATAGGTGTTTCAAAAAGGAGGAAAATTAAAAAAACAAAAAAAAAAAATCATAAGCTTGATACCTTTTCTTATATTGTTCTGTGTTATACCAACCTTGGATTAATCGCCAAGTAAAATACATTGACTTCTTAAGAAGGCACATGGAAAGTTGCGAACATGCATCTTTGACTTTTGGATGTTGTGGCAATTTTTGTTTCCATTCATTCTTCCTTGAGGTTGTGGAGAGCCCACAATATGACCTTTAATATGATAAGCATGGTTGTTATGAATACCATGTGAGAATTGTGCCATGTGCATGAGGAATTATTTCCAATGAGAAAACTAAATTATAACTGAGAATTCCTGGAGTTCCCAATAAATATATTCCTTGATTGACTTGTGTTGGAGCCTGTTGTGCCCTACAACAACCCCCCATTTCATATCATGTTTATTTACAAAATTATCATATGAAATGGGTCCCTTTAGAAGTTAGTTGGTATCAATATTTCATTATTTAAAAAAGGTCCGCAAACCAAATAAAGACATTATATAAAACCTTTTAAAAACCCACTTTTGGTCAAATAAAACAATCTTTTATCATTGCGATAAAGCGATCGCAAGATCGCATATCGCAATGGCATAGAAAACACAAATAAGTGGCACATTGGTCTCCGCCGATGCGATATCGCTATCGACTATCGGCAATACTCTATGCACATTTTAAAGCGCCCCCATGCCATTAGCCCCAATGCGATGCGCAATCGGCGATCGGCTATCGGCGGTACTCTTTACGCAGTCTTAAAACACCCCAACCCTTTCACCCCGATGCGATGGAATATCGCAATCGGCAATCGGCAGTATCCTATGCACAATAATAAGGCGCCCAGGTCATACCCCCGATGCAATGCGATATCGCAATCGGCAATCGACGATACACTATTTATGCACATTGTTATGCCCATTCACCCCGATGCAATGCGATTTCGCTATCGGTGATCGGGATTTCAAAATTGTCAACATAAGGATTTAAGTGTTCCCGACGCCCGATTATGATACAGCGTGGATTTCAAAAAAGCCGTTAAATGGGAGGGATATTATGATCAAACCATATTTAAAGCTTAATCTGCTAAGCAATGATGCACCTGCGCCAAACCACCAAAACATCCATAGCATGCTTAAACGGGTCATTCGGCCGAATAATGGTATAGTGGGCATTTAAGGGGTGGCAGGTTTTAAACGGCCATTTAATGTAATTGAAAGATCTTCCCATGGATTGTATCCGCGTCCATATTTAGAGTTAATCTCTCAGCACGCTTTGATCAATATATCTTTCCCATATTGGATTTTCATTGGCATATCTCTGTGTTACGTTTATTTTCGCCTCTGTACAGAATTCATCCAAAGGAGAAAGCTCAAGCAAAATGGGGAAGAAATCCAAGAAGACCACAGGCGCCTCCGCTACACCAGCTGCAGGCAAGCTGTCGTGGACAAAAAGAAGGGACTGATATCTGATACTACATGTGTTGGAGAGGTAAATCCCCTCTACGGATAGAGGCGATCCCTACTAGCCCAGCAGGGGTCTAGCAACAATCAATCAATGCTACTCTGCAAGCTCCTAATTGCAATTACACAAAGTAGGTAAAAGACACCTACTTGGATTCCAACGCTCTTGTTTGAGGAAGAGATGCCACACTCGCTCCTTTGCTCTGGCCGGTCACGATCCTCCACTATCCTCGTGGTTGGCCACCTGCACATACAAAGAGAAGACAAACACAAGCGTGAAATCTAATAAAAGCAACCATACATCAGTCAGAAAGGATGTAATTCACATTTAACCGTTGCATAGACAAATGAGAATGGAACTATAACAGTAGTCATCTATTATTAATCAGAATAGAGAAGAGTACAACCAAATGTTCTGACGTCGGTAACCTTCTCAGGACTCGCTGATCCTGAGAAGAGACAAAAAGGCTGATCCCCAGCGGAGTCGCCAAATTGTTGGAGAGGTAAATCCCCTCTACGGATAGAGGCGATCCCTACTAGCCCAGCAGGGGTCTAGCAACAATCAATCAATGCTACTCTGCAAGCTCCTAATTGCAATTACACAAAGTAGGTAAAAGACACCTACTTGGATTCCAACGCTCTTGTTTGACGAAGAGATGCCACACTCGCTCCTTTGCTCTGGCCGGTCACGATCCTCCACTATCCTCGTGGTTGGACACCTGCACATACAAAGAGAAGACAAACACAAGCGTGAAATCTAATAAAAGCAACCATACATCAGTCAGAAAGGATGTAATTCACATTTAACCGTTGCATAGACAAATGAGAATGGAACTATAACAGTAGTCATCTATTATTAATCAGAATAGAGAAGAGTACAACCAAATGTTCTGACGTCGGTAACCTTCTCAGGAGGGGCCAGTCAGCATGTATCTCAAGCATTCACCTTTGAGGATGATTCTCCCAAGACCAACAACAACTCTCTCTCTCACACAAGCAACACAAAACAACCTTCCCTAAGCAATCAATCACTTCCACACCGAGCTGGCAGCGCATGGAATACACTACAGGGCGCCAGTCATCGCGGATATTTTGCAAACAGACGCGCTGATGAATAAAACTTTAGGAAAAATGGGTTTTTAACCAGTTCAGGGAGCAAGAACTTAGTGATTGTGGAATCTGGGCACAGCAGGGTGACTGACAGGAAGGCAGTGAGAAATTACTGTGTAACAGATGCCCCCTAAAGCATGAAGACCGAGAGAGTGGGAGGGGTGAAATGCTTTACAACACACGCTGAACTGGAACACCACGAGGAAGGACCGGAATATCTCTGATAATCAAGTACATGCAGTCTAGGCATGGGCGCAGCCATCCAAAAAGACATGCGAAAAGGTCCGTGGAATGGACGCAGCCACCCAGCTAAAAAGACCATAATAATGATAAGATATGGTCGCAGCCATCCATGAAGACTCAGGTATGGGCGCAGCCATCCATCAATGAGTCATGTAATGATCATCCACAAAATCGCAACCTGGACCATAACAGACAGGGATCCAGGGTCTTGCGCTCCGTCCCGATCCGAACAAAGTGCAAGTTCAAGCATGTGAATATATGAGTTGAAGTCGAACATGCATGAACATCGTCTGATTACCAGTCAATGACGAAAACTGTTAACAGATGCGAGAGGTACCACCAATAATGACAATGGTCCTCAAGGTACTATAGGTACAATCCGCGGCATGTGAATCAATGAGCTGGTGTCGAACACCCACGGAATCATTCAATCGGAGGCCAATGATGTAAACCTCGCGTCGAACACGAAGAACCTGCCATTGAGGCATGCAGGCTCTAAGGCACCTGAAGGGAGTCTCTAAGTCACCTTCCCAGATAATGAGCTGAAGTCGACATGAAGTGACCTTGATCGAAGGTGGGCCATAATGTTTCCCACATCATCGACGCGAGACAGAGGAAAAATGATTTGTGTGAGATAGCAGATGAGGTTGTATTATTGCAGAGGTCAACTTCTCTTGAACATATCGGCGGCACTGCAGCGGGTTTGGCAGTATTTGACATCAAATGAGCAGAGGTCATGGTGACAGGGCAATGAGCAGATGAGAGGTCAAAACAGGGTAACCCAAACCCACGGAGGCTAATGTGAAACAAGATGAGATATCCCCACCCAGACACGAATGCAGACTAGTGCCATGTTCAAGAGCGACATACTGCCGACACGACAATTATTACAGTTCCATTTTCCCCACCATTTCTGGCAGGTACCCCGGTTATTTTTGGATGACAAGCTTGACGGGGGTAGCATATGCTTGAAGAATGTCATTTCGACAATGCCCGATGTCATCAAGTGTTTAACGAGCCTGACAAAGGAAAAACTCGGCGTCTTTTCTTGTTTAGAGAGTCTGAAAAGACAGCAGAAAAGGAGACTCCAGGGGGGTCCTTTTTCGTAAAGTTGTGTCTCTCGAGCCCGAAAAAGTATAAAACTATGCTCGAAAGAACTGCCCGATCATTACGATCGAGGAGTACTTTTCATGAGTAGTGATATCGATCTGAAAAAGTAAAAAAGTGGTCGGAAGTAAGTCGTTTTGGAGCCAATAACGAGTTCGAAACGACAAAAACCCGGCAATCTTTTTGAGTTTAAACGGTCGAAAAAAGAGCTTTAAAGGCGACCGCCTCTCGTTCCTTTTAACGAGCTGAGAGGGGGACTCGGCAATCTTTTCGTCTTTAAAACGGTCAGAAAAGAGCTGAAAGCAGACCTCCATTTTTATTCTCTTTAACGAGTCAAAAAGGGAAAAATACTCGGCAATCTTTTCATATTTTACGAGTCAGAAAAGAGCTTAAAGGCGACTCGTCCTAGAGGAACGAGTGGTATAAAGGGTAGCAACTGGTTCCGGCAATGGTGGAACTGCTCAAAACATGTAATGGTCAAGAGGCTGGCTAATCAAAACCACTCATAAATGCGGTCCCTCAGGAAAGGTAAAACAACCAAGTGAAAGCATATGATCGGCCAAAGAGATGGTGGCGATGGAATGAAAACAACCAAGGCTCATCTAGCAGAATTCAGCGGATAAACATGGCAATCACGAGATGTAAATCAGGTATGGGTTCATTTTTACACAAGCTTGAACCATGGAGAACTTTGCTTGGATTCGGTTTCATTTTTACACAAGCTTGAAACGAAAAACTATGCTTGTTATGAGTTCGCATGCCCCCAGCATAATAATGCAAATGCCCCCAGCATAATGACGCACATCGAGGTACATGCCCCCCAAGCTTCATTGCATTCAACAAAGTGGATGGAATGAAGGTTCACTCTCGAGATCGATGAAAGACTCGACTTGTATTTTACGAGATCTTAATCAAAAGACTCGATTTGGAAAGGGAGTTGTTTCATTTTTTAACGAGGTCGCCACAAGATCAAAACTATCCTCGGACACCTAGTTGCATTTTTTAAGGAGCTTGACATAGGAAAGTGAACTATGCTCCACCAGACCTGGTTTCATTTTTTAAGGAGCTTGACACCGGAAAGGAACTATGCTCCAACCAGACCCAGTTTCATTTTTTAAGGAGCTTGACACCGGAAAAGAACTATGCTCCAACCAAGCCTAGTTTCATTTTTTAAGGAGCTTGACATAGGAAAAGAACTATGCTCCATCCAGACTTCATCATAATGAACGGGAAGTGGAGGCCCCCAAGGAAGTGGCTCCAGAGGGAAGGCCGACATCTTGGAAAGCAGGACCTAATGCCCCCAGGACACTATGCACGATGGTGTCATCACTGGGTACGGGCACGGGGTGGGTGGCCACGTAGTTGATTTGCGGCGAGGAAAATGCAACTTGTGGCTGAAAGCCAGGAGGGAAGGACGAGTGCGCCGGAGGGGCTTGTGGACGAACGAACGATAATTGATCGAACGTCACGATTCTTCCATCGTGTGGAAAGCAAACCACACGGAAAAGTGAAGAAACAAGGGCTCCCATGGCATACACAAAGTCACGCCCAAGGAGAAGACTAAAGTCTAAAGAACCTTGGGTAACCGAGACGTCTATATAGACAGTCTTGCCTCCCAAAGTAATAGGAAACTGAGGAAGGATCCCTAATGGTTGACTCGTTCCTCCGTCAAATGCGGTGAGATGCGGTGCGACAGGTACAAGCGATGGGGAACCCAAAGCCTGCCAAGTAGTAACGGGCATAAGACTAACCGATGCTCCTTCATCCAACACAGTGCCCGGCAGCGCCATATGGGAGGCATAGGCGGTGACCCAGAAAGGCACATGGGACGGAAGGAGAGAGGCAGTCAAACGACTCCAATCGAAGGAGATGACCGAACTACTTGGTGGGGGAACCATATGGTTGCCCCCCTGCTCGGAAAGAACCGAATCTAAATTCTCCGGAGAGGTTTCAGGAGAACCTTTATCAAGCTCAGGAGAATCTGAGGAGACGAGAAGAACATGAGAATTTTGCTCTTCCGAAATAGAGTGGTTGAGAGGAGGTGAACTCGAATCAACACCCTTTCCGACCAATGGTGGGTCTGGAACAGACTGGGAACAGCCAGGTTCGGGAAGAGGGGCCTGAACAAAAGGGGAATCTGAAGCGAGCTCTTTGTCAATAGGGGTGCGATCTACAGCTGTGGAAAGACGTTGATAGCCAGCGGGAAATGGATTCGGAGGAGCAGCAAGACTTTCCAACACAGCAGAGGCTTTATCCATGAGTGGAAAAAGGTGAAGGGGATGTTTGCCTTCACAAAGTCGACAGGGGATTCGAAACTTCCCTTTCTCCTTACCATTCCTAACTGATAAGGTAGCATCGCCATGATCATCAGTGGACAATGAAGGGCGGGCCGGATCGTGAGACCAAACTTCTAATACCCTGGGAATGCCAGGACAATCACGAAGCAGATGGTCCCCCTTGCATAATCGACAAGGAAACTTGACCTTCCGCGGAGGAGCAGAAGGCGACCCGACTTCAGGTGTAGTGGAGTGGATAGCTGGACTTGAGGGGGGGACTATGTGTGTAAGCTCTCCCTTATGAGCCTTCTTCTTCTTGGTCTTCCTCTTCTTCTTCTTAGCCACCTGGTTATTCACATCCAGAATTGCACCAGGCGAAGTACAAGAGGACGACGTAGAAGTAGGCGTCGAAGGGGAGAGATCCACCTTTGGATCAACATGACGTTGTTCAGGTGGAGGGACTGATGGACTAACAGCCGATACGGTAGGGACCAAAGAGGTCGAAAACAACCACACAGGCAACCCGACAGTTAACCCTGGGAGGGACAACGTCGCCATATACGGAGCACCAACATTCCCAAGAGGAGGGAATTGTCCTGGATTCCCATCAGAGGGGGAACCTGGGTTAGTGAATCCCGGAAAAGTTGCCATAGCAAACGAACACGAAACCTACTCAAGCTAGCGCACACAAGACCTAACAGGAAATGTTATCACGGCCGAATAAATTTTTTAAGACATTGGGATTAGACTTGACCTTTTCATGTTTCAAGAGTCGAGAAAAGGACGAAAAGATGACTCCAGTCGCCTTCGAATGTTTAATGAGCACGAAGTGACAAGACGCTCACTTACACCTTTTCATTTAGGGAGTCCGAAAAAGATCAAAAGTGACTGCTCTGGAGATTCTAAGTAAAAAAGTGGTCGGAAGTAAGTCGTTTTGGAGCCAATAACGAGTTCGAAACGACAAAAACCCGGCAATCTTTTTGAGTTTAAACGGTCGAAAAAAGAGCTTTAAAGGCGACCGCCTCTCGTTCCTTTTAACGAGCTGATCCTGGGAAGAGGGGCTTGAACAAAAGGGGAATCTGAAGCGAGCTCTTTGTCAATAGGGGTGCGATCTACAGCTGTGGAAAGACGTTGATAGCCAGCGGGAAATGGATTCGGAGGAGCAGCAAGACTTTCCAACACAGCAGAGGCTTTATCCATGAGTGGACAAAGGTGAAGGGGATGTTTGCCTTCACAAAGTCGACAGGGGATTCGAAACTTCCCTTTCTCCTTACCATTCCTAACTGATAAGGTAGCATCGCCATGATCATCAGTGGACGATGAAGGGCGGGCCGGATCGTGAGACCAAACTTCTAATACCCTGGGAATGCCAGGACAATCACGAAGCAGATGGTCCCCCTTGCATAATCGACAAGGAAACTTGACCTTCCGCGGAGGAGCAGAAGGCGACCCGACTTCAGGTGTAGTGGAGTGGATAGCTGGACTTGAGGGGGGGACTGTGTGTGTAAGCTCTCCCTTATGAGCCTTCTTCTTCTTGGTCTTCCTCTTCTTCTTCTTAGCCACCTGGTTATTCACATCCAGAATTGCACCAGGCGAAGTACAAGAGGACGACGTAGAAGTAGGCGTCGAAGGGGAGAGATCCACCTTTGGATCAACATGACGTTGTTCAGGTGGAGGGACTGATGGACTAACAGCCGATACGGTAGGGACCAAAGAGGTCGAAAACAACCACACAGGCAACCCAACAGTTAACCCTGGGAGGGACAACGTCGCCATATACGGAGCACCAACATTCCCAAGAGGAGGGAATTGTCCTGGATTCCCATCAGAGGGGGAACCTGGGTTAGTGAATCCCGGAAAAGTTGCCATAGCAAACGAACACGAAACCTACTCAAGCTAGCGCACACAAGACCTAACAGGAAATGTTATCGCGGCCGAATAAATTTTTTAAGACATTGGGATTAGACTTGACCTTTTCATGTTTCAAGAGTCGAGAAAAGGACGAAAAGATGACTCCAGTCGCCTTCGAATGTTTAATGAGCACGAAGTGACAAGACGCTCACTTACACCTTTTCATTTAGGGAGTCCGAAAAGGATCAAAAGTGACTGCTCTGGAGATTCTAGGTAAAAAGGTGTGCCAGACTTTTCGCAAAACCACAGAATACTTTTTAGGGTACGGGTGGTCAATCTTCGTGAATGCTGTGTTCATTGCATTGCGAATCGTAAGGCGGCAGACTCGGCTTCCTATGGATCAAGGATAAAAGCCTAGTGGGGTCTCCCTATATACGCGATGGTACGTGGGAGCACAGTCCGTGTTAGACCACTATCGAGTCACAGAAGGAGGAATCACCCAACCGTAATGTGAAACAACAGTGACTATGTTTAAAGACGCCGGAACACGTCTCTAACCTAGACCTCTAGATGTTTGCGTTTAGTTCCAATGCATTTTTAGATTCATTCGGTTCATTTTATAGTTGGTCTTGAGTTTAAGTTTCGATTTTAGGTCCTATCGTATGTTCTCTCACAATTACCTAGATGCAAACTACATGCCAAAGAGAATCATTTTGTTCGATGAATCCTAGCTATGAAAGGGTAAAGAATTTTGATCAAACAAAACAAATACGAGCAAACAAGCAACCTAATGCAGCTAAAAGCAAGGAAAGGAAACTCTTTCTTTTGAAAATGCAAATCAACGAAATGTTCTTTTCCTTTTCAATTCTCAAAGAAAAGCTACTAGTTTGATTTTCTTCCAATGGCACAAAGCATCTAAATGAATTTGGAGGAACCGGAACACCAAGCAAATCACTTAATGAAAGCACACAAAGTTCCCAAAACATCCAACGAAGGCTTCCAAATCAAAAGAAACAAAGTGATGCACAAGCTATGTGATCTAAGCTCTGCAAAACAAGCAAAGATTGCAAGCAAGGAGGAAGCGAAAAGAAACCACTTGGAAACACAATCCAAAGCACTCCAACAATCACTGAACAAGTGCGTGAACAGATCTGAACTTGGCTGGTCGAACAAACAAACAAGCTCCCTACGGTAGGCTTGACACACACGCGACCTCTAGATGTCCTAGAGTTAGGGCGCGAAATCAATAGAAAAAGGCAAACACCCGAAGGACGAAAGTCACAACCAGTCAACTAGAGACACAACACAATCCAGCAATTGCAAAAGAAAGGAAGGTATTGGCAAACTCAAGAACTGAGCAAAAAACGAAACCCTATGAAGCCAGGCTCCGCAATCAAGCAGTTTAGAGTTCAGACAGTGAAAAGCAAGTCATCAGACAGGAGGAGAGAAGAAGGGAAGGTCACAGCAAGAGGTTCAGGAGGCCAATTTGGTCAAAAACGAATTTTACAGGATCAGCGCGGGTAGCCTTCAGCAACTCGGCGCTGACAGAAGGAGCCCTTTAGCAACTTTGCGACGTCAGCGAGGAAGAACAGGAATAAAGCGCGCTGTCTCGGAAAAACGAGGTCAGCGCGGAAATAAAACACACAGACGCGATGACGGGAAATACAAAGAAGAGGGGGCGCGATGTCAGCGCGGAAGGACACGAATAAAGCGCGCTGTCTCTGAAAACGAGGTCAGCGCGACTTTTAGACGTACAAACGCGATGGAAAGAAAACCAAAGAACAGGGTCGCGATGTCAGCGCGACTGTTTGGAATTAAAACGCGCTGAGCGCAAAAAACAAGCAAGGCCAAACTAAAAACTTCCCAAACCAAATGCAAGAGCTTTTAAACAATAAAGATGCTTCCCAGAAGCGCCCAGAAAGTTCATAAGCAGAGAAACAATCCCGAAATCTCGGAAAAAAGACCAATCAAAGTCAAACACAAAAGTGGACTCAAGAGACAAAAAGGCTGATCCCCAGTGGAGTCGCCAAATTGTTGGAGAGGTAAATCCCCTCTACGGATAGAGGCGATCCCTACTAGCCCAGCAGGGGTCTAGCAACAATCAATCAATGCTACTCTGCAAGCTCCTAATTGCAATTACACAAAGTAGGTAAAAGACACCTACTTGGATTCCAACGCTCTTGTTTGACGAAGAGATGCCACACTCGCTCCTTTGCTCTGGCCGGTCACGATCCTCCACTATCCTCGTGGTTGGACACCTGCACATACAAAGAGAAGACAAACACAAGCGTGAAATCTAATAAAAGCAACCATACATCAGTCAGAAAGGATGTAATTCACATTTAACCATTGCATAGACAAATGAGAATGGAACTATAACAGTAGTCATCTATTATTAATCAGAATAGAGAAGAGTACAACCAAATGTTCTGACGTCGGTAACCTTCTCAGGAGGGGCCAGTCAGCATGTATCTCAAGCATTCACCTTTGAGGATGATTCTCCCAAGACCAACAACAACTCTCTCTCTCACACAAGCAACACAAAACAACCTTCCCTAAGCAATCAATCACTTCCACACCTAGCACACCAAATACCTATAGTAGCAGCAATCTGAGCACTATAAGCTCTATACAATCCAAGCTATGTCTAACTATCCAAAACTAGCTGCTCATGGTAATGGTGGAAGTTTATATAGGAGAAGGAGTCTCCTAAAAGGGTGGAAGGATGAGCTTATCCTTGAGGGAAACGGTTGCAAAGGGTCGAACAGTCATGCCATAGAAGGGAGTCGACATTCACAAAGCTAACAACCAAGCCTGGAGTTATCTGGAAGGCTGGTTGTTTGAACAAATTCGCCCAAACTGGATCAGCGCGGATTATGAGGATACTGCCGCGCTGTCGGCGCATCTCAATAACTGGGACAGTCATGTCAGCGCGGAAGCACACGGAAAAGGCGCGCTGTCGACCAGCGCGGAAAAGGGATGTCCTTCTGAGCTGGCAGCGCATGGAATACACTACAGGGCGCCAGTCATCGCGGATATTTTGCAAACAGACGCGCTGATGAATAAAACTTTAGGAAAAATGGGTTTTTAACCAGTTCAGGGAGCAAGAACTTAGTGATTGTGGAATCTGGGCACAGCAGGGTGACTGACAGGAAGGCAGTGAGAAATTACTGTGTAACAACATGTACGGGTCTCGTCAGAGTTACTTGGCAAGGTACCTACAACCTGATTGAAGCCGAAGAACCAATAGTGACAACAGTTGAGCCTACTTTGGATCTAACTCGGAAATCTGAGAATACTCTCAAGGACTTAGCCGACTCTTTCCTTCACAGGATAGCAGCCAGGGAGCAAATTCTCCCATACACAGACGTAGTGCGATGGGCGATTGAAGAAATCCCAATCCTGGATAGAACCTTCAACACCAGAGACGGGAGAATTTTCGGGTCATTCAGGGCGGAGGATCTAAGGCAAATGTATCATTTGCCCGAGCCAGAGAAGATATATAATAAGGCATTCCTGGAGAAATTCGCAAACGAAAATGAAGTTGAATCCGAACCCATCCGGGATTGGAGACAAAATCCGGCCAAGCACAAACATGAGTCGTCTGGTAAGTACTCAGTTGATTCCCTGGCCTCTCCTTATTGCTATGCTGGAATAATGATGTGTAGATTATGGGGATTGCATGACTCTGCTAATTTTACCATAGAAATGGTTCCCCTAATGGAAGCAACATGCAACAGTGTAATTATGGATTGGGCCACTATCCTCTCAGACAAATTAGCAACAGCTGTGCTTGAGTTTAGAAGCAAGACCCGTATTTCTGAAAGGGTAATTCCCCCATTTTACTACAGTGCCTATATTCTAGATACCCTGTGTTTTAACTCTGAATTCCCCGTACTCGGCTAGAGGTGGACTACACAAGACCCCACGCCTATTCATATATATCATCAGAAGTTGTGGAAATCTTCTTATAAACATCATCTATACCAAGTCTGTAATGGCTTTATGTTGCCTATTTATTATTCCATTTTCGATAAACCTGCTCCCAAGATTTCTTATCAAGCCGGATTTGATTTAACCGCAATAGGTAGATGGTTTGGAGAGGAACGATTTACCTACATAAGAGTTTTCGGCAGCCAAGCCAGACCTCACGTTCTCCCTTTATATATACCAGATAAACTGCTGGCAAGAGAAATCTCTTACCAGATTATTGCTGAGAGTGTTACAAAAACACTCAAGAAGAATAAAAAGCGGGGCTGGCCCTCTTTTCCCTTGAGATGTGGTGTCTATACTCTGCATGATCTCAAACATGTAGAAAAGGAAGCTACAAAGATCCAATCATTAACTCTGGCGACTCTCCCAAATAGGCACTTTGATCCAAACAAAGTTGCCTATAATGCACTAGAACAGGCCAAATTGACAAGATTTGACCATAAAGAAGATATGTTTGACGACCTGTTCTCTTCGGCTGAATCAATAAACCAGGTTAGAGCATTCGCCAAGGCGAAATATAATGATGAGGGGTTGACTGAATTTAATAAACTTAGAGAACAGAGGTTGCAAACTCTGCCTCTAGATTTACTAGAAACAACCCCAGCGACATCATCACGCGAGCCTGATCGGCAACAGTCAAAGGAAGAGGAGGAAAAGTAGAGAGAACAAGAAGAAAGGCAGAGAAAAGAAACAGAAGAAAAACAGAGAAGAGAAAAAGAGGAAAAGCAAAAGAAAGAGCATGAGGAAAGGCAAAAGAAAGAACAAGAGGAACAGCAGAAGAGAGAGCAGGAAAAAGTGTGGAAGGAGTCCCAAGCTGAAAAGGAAAAACAAACCACCATTGATGTCAATATAGATACTCATATTGACCCTAAATTGCTCCAGGAATGGAAACAGTTTGATTCCATTATCAGTGGTTTGGAATGTTCAAAAGATACAGACACTTCCAAGACAACAGACACACCAGAAATCACTTCATCACAGGTTCTGAGTGGAACCAGCGGCCCACCCATTTCTAAAGACGTTGAGATAATACCAAAGGACCCCTCCGACCAAATAATTCTCCAGGTAGAAGATATTCCTCCCCTGGATGTCTTCTACAGCCCAAGGCATAAAGCAGTGGTTAAACGACAAAGGAAAAGAAGAAGGACTGATCAACCTTCCCTTTTCCCAGAGCAAACTGTTATGGGCAATGTGGTTTGGAAGGAGGAATTTGACCCCTCCGATGACCTGACAAAACTATCACAGTATGCGGGAGCCTATTTGGCAGCGACAATTGATAAGGCATCGGAGGTAAGTCTTCTACTAAAAACCAAGGATCAAGAGATTTTCTCATTACAGGCAGAGTTAGCTGAGACAAAGCAGAAGGCAGAGCAGCAATTGTTGACACAACAGCAAGTGAATAGTCAACCAACTCAACAATTGCAGGCAGAAAAGAAAAGGATCGACCAAAGCGCGATCCAGAAACAGAAGGAATTATCGGAGGCATTGGCACAATTGAAGGCAGCGAATGAGCAAATGGTGAAGACAAAAGATGAGCAAATCGCTCAATTATCATCACAGCTCGAGAAAACAAAGGGCGTTCCACAAGTGGCTGAATTTAGAACAAAAGCATTACAAATAAATACTGCATTAATATCTCAAATTAAGCTTCTGTGTCAACAAATTGCCCAGGCAGAGCCACTGTGTGAATTAACGGCATCCATAAATCAGCAGGTAGAGAAGGCCAGAAATGAATTGGATCAAGTCGAAGAAATCATAGCTGCATTTCTTGACTGGCAAGATTCTGATCAAGGAAAAGCGGCGAATTTGCCCAGGATCCCTGAAACGCATAAAGATATACTCTTCACAAAATGGCAATCCCAGTTGATGAAAGCAGAGAGGGCGGCTTCAAGATGTAAATCAACTGCCAGCAATCTAGTTGAACTGGTTAATAACACTCTATACTTATCAAACATGATCTCTCAATGCACACCAGGACAGTTGACAACAAGGAACACATTGGAGCAATCATGTTATCCTGATTTAGAGGAAAAAGGGAGATTAATCACTGGGATTAACAGTTTAACCTGGGACACATATTGGTTCTTCCTGGTAAAGCCGCATACACAAAGAGTCGCCCTTAAGTGCCTAACAGATGCGATCGGGTATATGATTCCCGATATTCAGGATGCCACCTATGCCGCCCAACTCAATTCACGCCTCAACAAACCTCCTGAAGTAGAGCCAATTCTTGCGATAAGTCAGCTCAGATATAAAGGCAAGCAGCCTACCTGATGAATCATGTCGTTGACTGCCAGATCACTGAGAAAAATAGGATCAAGATTCATTGATGCCAATTAAATAGGATTTCTGTTTTAGAGATATTTAGATTAATTTAGTATTTATAGACCCTTTCATGGTTTTGGAAAGGGTCGTAAAGTTTTGTACCAGACTTAAAGACTGAAGTTTGCACTATTGTGCTTCAGTCAATATTCTTTTATGAAACTGGACCAGTTGTTCTTAATTCAACAAGGAAGTTTTTTATACAATTGTGCACTATTGTCTTTGTTGAGAATGTTTCTGCGTTGAAGGAAGAATTACAAGTAGCGATTGATATTGGGAGTGTCAAGCAGCTCATATGGTATTTCTATCTATCCCTGAATTCATTCCTTTCATATGAATTGTTATGTGATTATTCTTGCTATTATTGATTATATGCATGCACTGTAACAGCAGATCTATATTCATTCCACTATTGGATGTTTTATGATGTGCCTTTCTTTTTAATCATGTATATGTCAATGATATAAATGATAAGTGCGGTAATATCGCTTAAATCGCTTTGCTTAACTATTTAAGCATAGTAATCATGAATGAAATAATGTCTATGTCTGTTAAATAGAGTCATCTATATGCCTGTTTATAGACACAGATCATCAAGCACTGCACTTTAAAGCTCAATAAGTTCCCGGGATAGATCATAGTTTATGTATTCTTGTTAATAGTTTTAGTTATTCGCTCACCGTTAGCTTAGTTTATAAATCATCCATTCATCCCGTTTATCCATTTTTGGGAAATTGGTCCCATTATCCCCAGTCGGAGCCACTATTCCAAACGGAAAAGGAGCTGTACTAAGGTCCGGACCGGGTGGTTATCCCCGATGTTGTTGCAGCGATTTTCGAGGCATCAACATTTTTGGCGCTAGAAGGAGGGCCTGACTGTGAATGGCAAGCAAACCCAAATCTGCAAGCCATTCTAAGAGTAAACCTCCCTCCGAATCCCCTCGAACTTCTCATTCGCATGCTGGTTCGCCAGTATCCAAACAAGAAGAAGAGGAATCAACTACCACTGCTCAAACCCATCATACTCCAGAACAATTAAGTCTTGAATCACCTGAAGTCCAGTCTCTTATCCACAAACTTCAGAGCTTCTCGATTTCACCACAGAAATCTGAGGTATCACAAAGCAGTGCAACTTCGCAGTTCAATTTATCTCATCCTCTCACCAGACTTCAGAGCAAAAAGCTCGGTATTGAACCCACTGAGTTCCCTTTACCCAAAAGGAAAAAGGCGAAGAAAAATACTGAAGGATCTGACAGTGAAGAACTTTCATCCACATCCTCCATTTCAACTTCTCATCTGCAAAGTCAACCATCCACTCCCCCATTACATATTGTTGTTCACCAGGGATTAGAAGCTTCAGCATCCCAACCTGCTCATTCCTCAACATTATTTCCTTCCCAGACATCTGGAGTTCCAGCGGTAGTATCAACCACTACTGCTATTGTAATGGCAGATCCATGGACCAGACCTGGTGCAGTCAATATGCCTGCACCATTGCATCCATTACCAGATTACCCTGAAAAATGGCTACCCAAGTTTAATCCAGATGATGGGACCCAGGCTGAGGAACACATTAATAATTTCATGTTAGCAGTCAACTTGAAAGGAGTAACAGAACAAGATGTTGTTGTTAGACTTTTCCCTTACACCTTGCAAGGATCAGCAGGATCCTGGTATTTCTCTTTACCCTCTGGTTCCATTACCAGTTGGAACACTTGCCAAGAGCAGTTTCTTACCAAGTATGGAGATGATAGGTCTTTGGCTACCCTAATAAACGATCTCTCCAATCTGAGAATAGAGCATAGGGAACCAATTAAGGAATTTAATGCCCGCTTCAATAAACTCCTGAATAAAATCCCTACAGCCTCCAAACCAAGTGAAAAAATTCGAAGCGAATGGTATATCACCGCCCTACCTGCCAATATAGCCATTTTTGTAGACAGGGCTGGGAAACCTACCTTAGCTGAAAACATGAGAGAAGCACTTGCTGTGGAAAAACGCATTAATGCTCTAGAGAAGAAAGCTGCTCTGGAAGACAGAAAAGCCAAGAAAGTCTCTTTTAAAGATGACTCAAGGAAGAAGACCCCAAAAGACCCATATGACATGGAAGGTTTGCAAAAAGTCCTAAAAACTTTATCAAATGAAATGGTTGAGATAAAGAAACAGGTAGCCGAAACCTCAACTAAAAGACCCTTTAGGACTTATAAGAGAAATGAGTCAAAGCCACCAAATGTCATATCTAATGCAGATTCAGAGCAAGAAGAAGAAGAGGAAGAGGAAGCGATCTTACCAACTGACGATGAGGAAGAAGTAGTGGAATGTCATGGAATGTGGGATTTTATACTCCCCAACTCTGATACCGATAATGAAGAAGAAGCGTTCCCAGTCACTACTAGGAGCAAAAGTACTTCTGAACCTGTTCAGGTAACGTCAAAGAAAAGGAGTGCTGGTGCTGCTACAACCAAAGAAAAAACACCTGCAAAGAAATCACCTGTAGCAGTTCCCCAAAACCAGCCTTCAACTTCTAGTACTCCTTCAACATCCAAAACATTAGTGGTATCTGATTCAATGGAGTATAACATTGTTGATGACATGAAGAAAACTAAAGCAAACATTACCATGTTTGAACTTAGTAAATTAAAGCATCAGCAGAAATTACTTCTTAAAGAATTGAATGCTGTTCCCTCTACACCACTTCCCAGTGCAAAAGCTGCTAATGATTCAGGCCAACCTCCTCCAGGTATGGTTGAAGCTACCAATTCAGTTCTGATTGGAGATAGATCAAATTCTCATACTCCACCCTTCCTTCTAACCTATGAGATCTATAACAGAAACCTGCACAACTGTTTAATTGACTCAGGGGCATCGTCTAACATAATGCCAGCTTCAGTTTGTTCTAAACTGAACATTGAACCCTAGAAGTCTGCTATCCATATTGTACAGTTGGACAGGACCAAAGTGCAGGTTGTGGGAGAAATTAATTCCGTAACTATCAGGTTGTCTGCAGATCCCAGAGTAGTACGAAGGATTGATATCCTAATAGCCGATATACCTGAATTTTACGGTTTAATTTTGAGTAGGGATTGGTCCGAAAAATTGCATGGATATATTTCTATTGATTGGTCACATATGTGGCTTCCCTATAAGGGTAAGCCAAATCAAATAAAGATCGATCGAGAAAAACATATGACCCACACAGTTACTGAATTTGAGCAAGAAAATCAACCTGTAGCATTCAACAACAACATTTTGGGGAATTATTCATCAGAGTCATTCTTTGGCAACTTTGTTGCCCAACCATCCCCTTTCTCAGTTAATCATTTTACATCTCAGATTGAGAATTTTTCACAAACTGATAGGTCTAGATGTTTCAATGATGCTGAGAAAACTGTAAATACATTTGTTAATACCTCTTTATTTTGGTCTTTATATTTCGATGGGTCCAAGTCTAGCGAGGGCTCAGGAGCAGGATGTATTTTGGTTAGCCCACAAGGAGAAAAGACAATGCTGTCCTGTAGGCTAGAATTTGAATGCACTAACAATACAGCCGAATATGAAGCCTTAGTCCAGGGATTATATAAAGCAATCGGCCTTAAAGTGCAATATCTAAAAGTATTTGGCGATTCTGAAATTATTGTTAAACAGGTGAGGAATGCAATTCATTGTCTTTCGAATCACCTCAAGCATTATCAATCGCTAGTACAAGAGCTTACCTCGCACTTTTCCGCATTCAATATTACCTCTATTCCCAGGTCTCAAAACTCGGCAGCCGATCTCCTAGCTAATGTAGCTTCCAAGCTCCTACCTTCTGAAGACTACAGCCCAGATAGATTTTCCGTAGAATTGCTTTTTAGGCCTTCAATTCCTGACAATGTCACTAATTGGAGAGTATTCAACCATGATGAGGATATTTTACAATTCTTAACTTCTGAAAAGTCCTATGATAATCAAATCATTGAGGAAGATGAGCATGACTCCCAAATGAGAGAAACACCTTAGGAAAATGCAATTCCTAAGCCTGTGGTAAAGCTGGAAGATCTTTATGATATTAAAGACAGGTTTAAACCTGTAACTAATGCAAAGCTCCAAAGCTCTACCCTTAGGTTTGAATTGATAAATCTAGGTATTGAGCAAGCTCCTCAAAATATTAATTTAGGATTAGGACTTTCCTTTGAAGAGAAAGAGGCATTCATTAAACTGTTAAGGAAAAATAAACAGGTTTTTGCTTGGAAATATGATGATTTGAAGACATATGATTCGTCTATTATCCAGCATACCATTCCGGTACTTCCCGATCAGAAACCTATTCAGCAGAAGTTAAGAAAAATACATCCAAACTTAGAGAGCCAGATAAAATCGGAACTTAACAAACTCTTGAAAGCCAAGATTATTTTTCCTGTCCGACACTCAAACTGGGTCTCTAATATGGTGCCAGTCAGAAAGAAAAATGGCGACATTCGGATCTGTATTGATTTCAGAAATTTGAACAAAGCAAGCTTGAAAGACAATTTCCCATTACCTACTATGGAGCAAATACTTCAATCAGTAGCAGGCTCTGAATTGATGTCCTTTCTAGATGGTTTCTCAGGATATAACCAAGTCCTGGTTCATCCTGATGACCAACTTAAAACTACATTCAGAACAAAATGGGGAACATATGCATATCAGAAAATGCCTTTCGGACTTATAAATGCAGGAGCGACATTCCAAAGAGCTATGGATATAGCTTTTAGAGGGTTGATTAATAGAACAGTAGTCGTCTATCTAGACGATATTACTATATTCTCTAAGGAGAGGTATAATCATTTGCATGATCTAAATCAAATTTTTCAACGTTGCAAAAGATATGGTATTTCCCTTAACCCGAAAAAGTCTTTCTTTGCTCTTGATCAAGGAAAGCTCTTAGGTTTTATTGTGTCCAAAGATGGCATTTATATCGATCCTGATCGGATCAAAGAAATTTCTGAAATCCCTTTCCCACACAATAAAAAAGCGATGCAGTCATTTTTAGGCAAGATCAATTTTGTTAAAAGATTTGTTCCAGATTTTTCTCAAATTATTTTACCACTTCAAACAATGATTAAGAAAAATTCAGTCTTTAAGTGGGGATCAGCAGAAAAAGAAGCTTTTGATTTAATCAAGCAATCAATAATTAATGCCCCAGCCTTAAATACTCCAAATTTTTCTAATCATTTTACATTGTATACCATCACATCCAACTCGTCGTATGCTGTAGTACTCACGCAACTAAATGATCACAATCTAGAAGCACCCATTTCATTTTTTAGCTCAAATCTTCAGGGTGCTGAATTGAATTACTCCGATGTAGAAAAACAAGCCTTTGCTGTATTTAAAGCAGTCAAACATTATAGACCCTTCCTTTTGAAAACCCACACAAAAGTTATAGTTCCTTTCTCTGCAGTTAGGCAACTATTAATCCAAAAAGAACTGGGTGAAAAAAGGGCAAATTGGGTCACAGCGCTTCAAGAGTATGACTTAGAAATTAGGCCAGCAAAGATTGTTAGGGGCCAAGGTTTTTGCAGGATATTGGCAGGAGCATCCAACATTCCAGAATCAAGCGATACAGATCAAACTGAAGTAATCAATCAGATAAGTGTTACTGATTCTGAATCTCAATATGCGGATTTAATCTTTTATTTAAAGAATGGTTATGCACCTCTAAACCTGTCTTACAAGAACAAAAGGGCCATTAGGTTGAAAGCAAAGAATTTTACAATTATTGATGATGTGCTTTTTAAGCAGAATTATGATTCTATCTTATTAAGATGCCTTGAGAAACCTAAAGCACAAAAGGTTTTGCAGGAGTTACATGATGGACCAGCAGGAGGACATTTTGGAGCTGATACAACATCTCACAAAATTATTCATGCTGGATACTATTGGCCTACTCTGTTTAAAGATGCCTACGAGTATGTAAGGAAATGCCTCAATTGCCAAACTTCTAGTGGAAGACAATGTAAACCAGCTTTCCCTCTGCAACCAGTCAACATTGAACAACCATTTGAGCAATGGGGATTGGATATCATTGGGGAAATTACTCCACCGTCTTCCAAACAACATAAGTATATCCTTACTGCTACCGATTATTTTACTAAGTGGGTTGAGGCAATCCCACTGAAGACAGCAAATTCTGAAGCAATCATTGAATTCATAGATCAATTCATCATTACCAGGTTTGGTGTCCCAAATGCTCTTGTTTTTGATAATGCATCTTATTTCTCAGGCAATGCTATGTTTGATTTCGCTATTAAAAGAGGATTTAAATTGAAATATTCTGCTAATTACTATCCCCGGGGCAATGGTTTAGCGGAATCTACTAATAAAAATCTGATCAAAATCATTAAGCAAACTATCGAACAAAAACATAAAAAATGGCATAAATCCTTAATGTTTGCATTATGGGCTGATAGGATAACACAGAAAGCTTCTATAGGATCTTCCCCATTCAATCTTGTGTATGGAAAAGAAGCAGTACTACCCACAAATCTTCTTCTTCCTTCTTTAGCCCTAGTGCAGTTCATTGAGGAAAGTCCTTCCTCTTCTATTCAGCTTAGACATGATCAAATTCTAAAACTAGAAGAGGAAAGAGAAAAAGCCAGGGTTACTCATGCCAAACATCAGCAAATCATCAAAGCAGCTTTTGATTCAGTCTCATCCGGTTCAAAACAATTCCAAGTCGGTGATTTAGTTCTGAAATGGGACAAAGCCCATGAAGACAAGGGTAAACACACCAAGTTCCAGAAGATGTGGCTTGGACCATTTCAGATCTGTGAAAAGATAGGCCATTCGACCTTTATATTGCAAGATTTATCAGGTTCGAGAGATTCTCTCCCTGTTAATGGCCTTATCTTGAAAAAATTCTTCAATTGAGGAGGTAGCCCCTTCTCCTTTTATTTTAATAGGATTTTATAGTTTGTAGGATCATTAGGAAATAAAGTTGTAAGGTATCTTCCATTGACCTTTTGCTATGTTTGAAAAGTTATCCCACAGAAGTAGTATGAATATTTGCTTTTAAATAATAGAAGTCTTAACCAAAAGGGATAATTTCTAGGAAATTAGGTATCATTGTATTTTGAAACCACAGTTCAAGTTTTGTGAACTCCTCTCAAAGTTTAGAAGTATTGTAAATCATTTTCTGTTTTCAAATTGGTCTCAAAAGGTTATCAATATCAAGATAGAAGCTAATCCAATTTCAGCATCTTCAACTCTTACCCTGTCATCCATTTACTCTTAAGGAGAAGATTGTTCATCCCATTCACTAAAGTTTATGATTACTCAGAGTGTAATTCTAAAATATCTGATATTAAAGATAAGAGGTCTTATTATAAGCCTGCTTACCATGTTCATAGGGAAATAGTTTAACCGACATTACCAATACTGCATACCAAAACAGGGTAATGGCTTAAAATTATAAGACAAGGGGTCTCATCACGAGCCAGCTTGTTCGGTTAGATTACTACCAGTGAATGGCATTGTCAATAGCTGGCCACCAAACCAGGACAATGGCTTTTTATCTTGTCAATGACAGAAAAAAGAAGAAATACAAAATATGAAAAACATGTTTTGAATTCATTCTGTTAATCACACTCTTAATTGGATGGGACAATGGGCAATAACATGGTTAAAAGGTATCCCTGTCGAAACTATGAACGTTTGCTGGCAGCAGAGGCTCTACCTATGACAGATGAGTTTACTATAAAAGCTGATTTGGAAAGGTTTTCTGTTTTATCATTATAAACCAATAAAGGCCTATTTAAAACTTAGAATGTATTTATTTTCTTAAAAAAGAAAGGAAGTTAGCAAAATAGTTTCATTTTACTCGGAATACATATATACCTAGTTATATTAGAATTTTCCCCTTTGATTAGAACTCTATTGTGAAAAAGTTTAAGTATTTCTATGCTTTCCAGAGATAACTGGTTCTTCCAGCGAATCGCCAATTGTTGTGCCCTACAACAACCCCCCATTTCATATCATGTTTATTTACAAAATTATCATATGAAATGGGTCCCTTTAGAAGTTAGTTGGTATCAATATTTCATTATTTGAAAAAGGTCCGCAAACCAAATAAAGACATTATATAAAACCTTTTAAAAACCCATTTTTGGTCAAATAAAACAATCTTTTATCATTGCGATAAAGCGATCGCAAGATCGCATATCGCAATGGCATAGAAAACACAAATAAGTGGCACATTGGTCTCCGCCGATGCGATATCGCTATCGGCTATCGGCAATACTCTATGCACATTTTAAAGCGCCCCCATGCCATTAGCCCCGATGCGATGCGCAATCGGCGATCGGCTATCGGCGGTACTCTTTACGCAGTCTTAAAACACCCCAACCCTTTCACCCCAATGCGATGGAATATCGCAATCGGCAATCGGCAGTATCCTATGCACAATAATAAGGCGCCCAGGTCATACCCCCGATGCGATGCGATATCGCAATCAGCAATCGGCGATACACTATTTATGCACATTGTTATGCCCATTCACCCCGATGCGATGCGATTTCGCTATCGGCGATCGGGATTTCAAAATTGTCAACATAAGGATTTAAGTGTTCCCGATGCCCGATTATGATATAGCGCGGATTTCAAAAAAGCCGTTAAATGGGAGGGATATTATGATCAAATCATATTTAAAGCTTAATCTGCTAAGCAATGATGCACCTGCGCCAAACCGCCAAAACATCCATAGCACGCTTAAACGGGTCATTCGGCCGAATAATGGTATAATGGGCATTTAAGGGGTGGCAGGTTTTAAACGGCCATTTAATGTAATTGAAAGATCTTCCCATGGATTGTATCCGCGGCCATATTTAGAGTTAATCTCTCAGCACGCTTTGATCAATATATCTTTCCCATATTGGATTTTCATTGGCATATCTCTGTGTTACGTTTATTTTCGCCTCTGTGCAGAATTCATCCAAAGGAGAAAGCTCAAGCAAAATGGGGAAGAAATCCAAGAAGACCACAGGCGCCTCCGCTACACCAGCTGCAGGACAAGCTGTCGTGGACAAAAAGAAGGGACTGATATCTGATACTACATGTACGGGTCTCGTCAGAGTTACTTGGCAAGGTACCTACAACCTGATTGAAGCCGAAGAACCAACAGTGACAACAGTTGAGCCTACTGTGGATCTAACTCGGAAATCTGAGAATACTCTCAAGGACTTAGCCGACTCTTTCCTTCACAGGATAGCAGCCAGGGAGCAAATTCTCCCATACACAGACGTAGTGCGATGGGCGATTGAAGAAATCCCAATCTTGGATAGAACCTTCAGCACCAGAGACGGGAGAATTTTCGGGTCATTCAGGGCGGAGGATCTAAGGCAAATGTATCATTTGCCCAAGCCAGAGAAGATATATAATAAGGCGTTCCTGGAGAAATTCACAAACGAAAAATGAAGTTGAATCCGAGCCCATCCGAGATTGGAGACAAAATCCGGCCAAGCACAAACATGAGTCGTCTGGTAAGTACTCAGTTGATTCCCTGGCCTCTCCTTATTGCTATGCTGGAATAATGATGTGTAGATTATGGGGATTGCATGACTCTGCTAATTTTACCATAGAAATGGTTCCCCTAATGGAAGCAGCATGCAACAGTGTAATTATGGATTGGGCCACTATCCTCTCAGACAAATTAGCAACAGCTGTGCTTGAGTTTAGAAGAAAGACCTATATTTCTGAAAGGGTAATTCCCCCATTTTACTACAGTGCCTATATTCTAGATACCCTGTGTTTTAACTCTGAATTCCCCGTACTCGGCTGGAGGTGGACTACACAAGACCCCACGCCTATTCATATATATCATCAGAAGTTGTGGAAATCTTCTTATAAACATCATCTATACCAAGTCTGTAATGGCTTTATGTTGCCTATTTATTATTCCATTTTCGATAAACTTGCTCCCAAGATTTCTTATCAAGCCGGATTTGATTTAACCGCAATAGGTAGATGGTTTGGAGAGGAAAGATTTACCTACATAAGAGTTTTCGGCAGCCAAGCCAGACCTCACGTTCTCCCTTTATATATACCAGATAAACTGCTGGCAAGAGAAATCTCTTACCAGATTATTGCTGAGAGTGTTACACAAACACTCAAGAAGAATAAAAAGCAGGGCTGGCCCTCTTTTCCCTTGAGATGTGGTGTCTATACTCTGCATGATCTCAAACATGCAGAAAAGGAAGCTACAAAGATCCAATCATTAACTCTGGCGACTCTCCCAAATAGGCACTTTGATCCAAACAAAGTTGCCTATAATGCACTAGAACAGGCCAAATTGACAAGATTTGACCATAAAGAAGATATGTTTGACGACCTGTTCTCTTCGGCTGAATCAATAAACCAGGTTAGAGCATTCGCCAAGGCGAAATATAATGATGAGGGGTTGACTGAATTTAATAAACTTAGAGAACAGAGGTTGCAAACTCTGCCTCTAGATTTACTAGCAACAACCCCAGCGACATCATCAAGCGAGCCTGATCGGCAACAGTCAAAGGAAGAGGAGGAAAAGCAGAGGAGAAAACAAGAAGAAAGGCAAAGAAAAGAAATAGAAGAAAAACAGAGAAGAGAAAAAGAGGAAAAGCAAAAGAAAGAGCATGAGGAAAGGCAAAAGAAAGAACAAGAGGAACAGCAGAAGAGAGAGCAGGAAAAAGTGCGGAAGGAGTCCCAAGCTGAAAAGGAAAAACAAACCACCATTGATGTCAATATAGATACTCATATTGACCCTAAATTGCTCCAGGAATGGAAACAGTTTGATTCCATTATCAGTGGTTTGGAATGTTCAAAAGATACAGACACTTCCAAGACAACAGACACACCAGAAATCACTTCATCACAGGTTCTGAGTGGAACCAGCGGCCCACCCATTTCTAAAGACGTTGAGATAATACCAAAGGACCCCTCCGACCAAATCATTCTCCAGGTAGAAGATATTCCTCCCCTGGATGTCTTCTACAGCCCAAGGCATAAAGCAGTGGTTAAACGACAAAGGAAAAGAAGAAGGACTGATCAACCTTCCCTTTTCCCAGAGCAAACTGTTACGGGCAATGTGGTTTGGAAGGAGGAATTTGACCCCTCCGATGACCTGACAAAACTATCACAGTATGCGGGAGCCTATTCGGCAGCAACAATTGATAAGGCATCAGAGGTAAGTCTTCTACTGAAAACCAAGGATCAAGAGATTTTCTCATTACAGGCAGAGTTAGCTGAGACAAAGCAGAAGGCAGAGCAGCAATTGTTGACACAACAGCAAGTGAATAGTCAACTAACTCAACAATTGCAGGCAGAAAAGCAAAGGATCGACCAAAGCGCGATCCAGAAACAAAAGGAATTATCGGAGGCATTGGCACAATTGAAGGCAGCGAACGAGCAAATGGTGAAGACAAAAGATGAGCAAATCGCTCAATTATCATCACAGCTCGAGAAAACAAAGGGCGTTCCATAAGTGGCTGAATTTAGAACATAAGCATTACAAATAAATACTGCATTAATATCTCAAATTAAGCTTTTGTGTCAACAAATCTCCCAGGCAGAGCCACTGTGTGAATTAACGGCATCCATAAATCAGCAGGTAGAGAAGGCCAGAAATGAATTGGATCAAGTCGAAGAAATCATAGCTGCATTTCTTGACTGGCAAGATTCTGATCAAGGAAAAGTGGCGAATTTGCCCAGGATCCTAGAAACGCATAAAGATATACTCTTCACAAAATGGCAATCCCAGTTGATGAAAGCAGAGAGGGCGGCTTCAAGATGTAAATCAACTGCCAGCAATCTAGTTGAACTAGTTAATAACACTCTATACTTATCAAACATGATCTCTCAATGCACACCAGGACAGTTGACAACAAGGAACACATTGGAGCAATCATGTTATCCTGATTTAGAGGAAAAAGGGAGATTAATCGCTGGGATTAACAGTTTAACCTGGGACACATATTGGTTCTTCCTGGTAAAGCCGCATACACAAAGAGCTGCCCTTAAGTGCCTAACAGATGCGATCGGGTATATGATTCCCGATATTCAGGATGCCACCTATGCCGCCCAGCTCAGTTCGCGCCTCAACAAACCTCCTGAAGTAGAGCCAATGCTTGCGATAAGTCAGCTCAGATATAAAGGCAAGCAGCCTACCTGATGAATCATGTCGCCGACTGCCAGATCACTGAGAAAAATAGGATCAAGATTCATTGATGCCAATTAAATAGGATTTCTGTTTTATAGATATTTAGATTAATTTAGTATTTATAGACCCTTTCATGGTTTTGGAAAGGGTCGTAAAGTTTTGTACCAGACTTAAAGACTGAAGTTTGCACTATTGTGCTTCAGTCAATATTCTTTTGTGAAACTGGACCAGTTGTTCTTAATTCAACAAGGAAGTTTTTTATATAATTGTGCACTATTGTCTTTGTTGAGAATGTTTCTGTGTTGAAGGAAGAATTACAAGTAGCGATTGATATTGGGAGTGTCAAGCAGCTCATATGGTATTTCTATCTATGCCTGAATTCATTCCTTTCATATGAATTGTTATGTGATTATTCTTGCTATTATTGATTATATGCATGCGCTGTAACAGCAGATCTATATTCATTCCACTATTCGATGTTTTATGATGTGCCTTTCTTTTTAATCATGTATATGTCAATGATATAAATGATAAGTGTGGTAATATTGCTTAAATCGCTTTGCTTAACTATTTAAGCATAGTAATCATGAATGAAATAATGTCTATGTCTGTTAAATAGAGTCATCTATATGCCTGTTTATAGACACAGATCATCAAGCGCTGCACTTTAAAGCTCAATAAGTTCCCGGGATAGATCATAGTTTATGTATTCTTGTTAATAGTTTTAGTTATTCGCTCACCGTTAGCTTAGTTTATAAATCATCCATTCATCCCGTTTATCCATTTTTGGGAAACTGGTCCCATTATCCCCAGTCGGAGCCACTATTCCAAACGGAAAAGGAGCTGTACTAAGGTCCGGACCGGGTGGTTATCCCCGATGTTGTTGCAGCGATTTTCGAGGCATCAACAGAGCCTTATATAAAAGTGGGATAGATTGAGGGACTACATGATAGAGAATAAGACCCTATTCCATAGGTAGTGTAGGTTGAAAGGGAAGGAAAGCCGATGGATTGGAATTGTTGTGTTACAGCCTGTGAATTATAGGAATTTTGGTATTGTGAGAGGATTAGAGCCCAACCATAGGAAATTTTTTCCTTGTGAAATGATAGCCTTTGCTCAACTACGGCCCTCTTGCAAAAAGAGTAGGGGAAATAAAGAATTATGGTTGGGTGGAAAATCCTTCAGCTGCAAGGAATTTACAATTAATTCCATACATATAAGTGTTTATGGTCTATTTATTTTATGTTGAATTACTTTGTTTTGAACACAAGTCTACAAATCATATCATTCTCAAGTTCATAAATGTGAATGAGGTAGTTGGTATCTTATGAACTAACCAACAATTGGTTCATGAAGACTTACAACCAACAAATTTATCAGTTAAATTCCACATGTCACAAGTGAGAATGGAATTATGACATGTAAGGAAATGTTTACCTCTCAACTACCCAAACTAGACCCAATTAACATCAAATGGTTAGTTATATCAAAAGAAGTTGTGTGTGATGACAATGATACAATTCAACATTGTAACCAATTATGCTTATAAATTTTTAAATGCACTTCTTAACATTGTCCATGGGACAATTGCTTTCAGACAAAGTCTACAAAATCATCTCACTTTTTGATCCAAATTTAAACAGGAATGCAACAAATTATAGATATAACCATAAATATAGAGATGTAGTAGAAATAACAATTCCTTTCATTATTATGAAATAATGAAATATGCTTACAAATAAAATGGAAATGAGACTAGCTTAGGCGATGGTAACTTATCTTTGAGAAGATATGTGGCAGCTAGATGACTATGAATTGAGTTACAATGAGGATCAAGGGCCTTTTTATTATTGAACACTAAGAAAAAGCCCTAAACATCCAAAACCCTAACCCGAGGAGATGTAACACCAAGAGTTTATGGGCCCTGTTGCGGTTAGTTGTGCAACCATCTTCCCGGGGTTGTAACTTAGTCTTGTTCTTTCCATTTGACATGCATGATACCTCGTTGGAAAGATCTATCTGAGGACTACGACCAAAAACATGATTTCACTGAAATTGCCCAGAGGAATATTACCAAAAATAATTGTTTAGGGCCTCAAAATGGCTCCAGAGGTTTAGGACATGAAAAATTGCAAAAAATAGTAAATTGTGCTACAATTAAAGAAACTAATAAATAAATAAATAAATTAAAATAAATTAAAAATAAATAAAATAAAATAAAATATAAAAATAAATATAAAAAATATAAAAATAAATATAAAAATAAATAAATAAATAAAATAAATAAATTAATAAATTAATAAATTATTAAATTAATTAAATAAATAAATAACAATAAAAATAAAAATAAATAAATAAATAAATAAAATAAAATTTTGAGGATCCAAGTGGAATAGGTGGATGTCCATCAATATCCACCTCACTTTCAAGTTCATAAGTAGAATGAGATAGTTAATGTACCATCCCTGGTGAAATTCCAAGTAAAATATATATAAGGCCACGATGATGGGACATGTATTCCAAGCTAAATAGTGAGGGAAACATCCTAATGGGTGTTGATTCGGTTTATTATGGCTAAGAAAATTGGCAAAGGCAATGACAAAGGATTTAGAGAGGCACGAAGCATTTAATCACATTTTATTTATGAAAATAATGGAAATTAGGAGATTAGGAAGGTGAAAGGTCACATGTTGCATGTGAGGAGGAAATTGAAGGAAAATAATAAAAAATGAAAAAAATAGAGGCCTCATTGATAAAAATACTTTTGAGGATCGGTTGGCAAGCTCTTGGCCAGTGTAAGCTCTTGGCTCAGACTTGATCAGTTTAGTTTTGGATCTCTCTCATTATTCTCTCTTTCTATCATACTCTTGGATACTTAGAGTTTCCTTGCAGCACTCTTGGAGGGTGTGGCATACTTGGATTCTTGGATCAAGAAGGAAAATGAAGAGCAAGAAAGCACAAGAGGGAATCAGGATCAACAACTACATCATATTTGCTTGTAGGCATCAAGTTGCATGCATGTTTCCTTCACTAGTTTTGGCATGCATGGCATATGCATGTGGATTTTTGGTTGTGATCTATCATTAGCATGGAGGATTGGTGAGATTGGTAGTGGATTTCCTAGCCTTGCCATTTCCTGGATAGCCATGGTGATTGTGGGATTATTTTCATTGTTTTGTTTTGGTTGGTTCTCATGTTTCCTTAGCTTGGGTTGAGTTATTAGTCCTAGAAGCCCTGGTTGGAAAAACGCTCTGGAATCCCTATAACAGCTTGGGTTGAGTTATTCGTCTTAGAAGCCTTGGTTGGAAAAATGCTTTGGAAGCCCTTGGTGGGTTGAGTTACTAGTCCTGGAAGCCATGGTTAGACAAATGCTCTGGAAGCCCTGAATAAGTTGTGGGTTGAGTTACTAGTACTAGAAGCCTTGGTTGGAACAAAAGCTTTGGAAGCCCCGAAAGGCTTGGATGGAGACCAATCTAATGATGGTTTTGGTGATGTCTGTCTGGGTGGTGGAATCATTGTTTGATGGATTGAGGTGGATGGCCTCTGGAAGCCCTAGATGAGTTTTTGATTGATGTGTTCTATGAGATCCCACATTCATGCTTGGAATATGGCATGAGGGTGAATGGTCAAAGAGAGATTTGGCTAAACCATTCTATGGTCGGGTGGAACGTGGAAGTCCCATCCCCAGTTTGGATGTTGCATCACTAATGAAAGGTTATTTCTCCTAGTATTCCTATGAGTATTATGATGGATTTTATTCGGTTTATATGGTTGTGATTTCATTGGTATTTCTATCCCTATTATGTTGGTTATGTATATATTTTATGACAATAGCTATGTATGGCTCTCATCATGTTTTTACTTGTTATTGAATGATCAATGTATCTATAACCTAATGGATGAAATGGAAGCTAATGTGATAAGGAGACAATGCTTCATAGCGAATCTCAGATAAGTATGAGACCCCTATGCTTAGATTTGTTATTTACATCTGCAGGTTGCATATTTACTAAGTGTTTGACGAAATGCATGTCATGGTTAGAGGGGTCCAGTCAAGGTCTTGAACAATTATTTGCTTTAGTACTAAAATTTACATGTTATTTTACTGATTTGAAGAGATGGTTCAATTTTGGGCAGTGACCTCGGCTATGGGCCTGAAAAAGTGGCTCAAATCCCAAAGTCACTGGCATAGCATTGAAAAATTGGTCTTTGGTCGCTGGCAGGCAAGCCTATGAGAGTGACTATAGGGTTACAGTTGCATGCATGCCTTGTCATGGGAGCGACTTTGGGTTTAATTCATCTAAATGCTAGGTTAACTCAGGGGTTGGGCACCTGGAGTGGTGGATTAACTCCTGGGGGTCCTGAAGCACCTGAGGGAGGTCTATGTGTTGTGTTTCTGTCGATTCCATTTCCTTAAGGTTACCTAGGAGGTTGAATCATATCATAGTAGCCTCTCATCACATGTTTACCCTGGCTAACTGATTGCTTAGGTAGATATAGGAGGAGGGTGTTACAACTAATTTTTTTATCTTGCCAACCTTAATGAACAATTGGTTAAAGAGAACCTTAATCAATAACTTGTTAATGAAAAATGCACCTACCATAAGTAGGAATTGAATCTATATGAGAAAGATAACATTTATATAATAACTATAATTAATATAAAATATAATATTACAAAATTTCCATATTTAAAGTTTAATATAAAGTGGTATCCATTATGAGAAAATTATATATATATATATATATATATATATATATTCTTTGTGAAAAATATTTAGATTTTCATAAAATATGAATATATTTATATATCATGAGGAAATATGAATGTGTATGGAAATGTTAAGTATTATAAAATATTTAAGTATTATATATATAGTTTTGAGAAATTATTAATAAAAAAATGTTATTTTTCTATTTGAATTTAAATTTCATTTTGTGACATATTTGTTTTTAATAAATTATTGGTTGATGAATTTATATTGAAAAATATATCATTTGTCTTCACTATCATTATTGAAATAAAGAAATCCAATAAATCCTATAACAAAAAATTAAGTGGGTTAAAAATAAATCCTATAACAAAAAATTAAATGGGTTAAAAATAATATTAGGTAAACATCATAATCAAAATGATTTGTTTTAAAAATCCAATAAATCCTATAACAAAAAATTAAATGGGTTAAAAATAATATTATGTAAACATCATAATCAAAATGATTTGTTTTAAAAATCCAATAAATCCTATAACAAAAAATTAAATGGGTTAAAAATAATATTGTGTAAGCATCATAATAAAAAAACAAATCATTGTCATGTTTACATCCATCTATTATTTTTTTGGCATTCATTATCTATTATTTTTTGGCCATTCTTTATCTATTATTAATTAACTCTATATTTGAAGTAACATCTCAATCATTCTCTTTAAATTATATCTCTTAAATTGTAAGTATAAGAGTGGATTCAGTAATAATTTCAAATAGTTGTGCAGCTGGTTGGTTGTGTTGTGGTGACACTATCCTTAAACAAGTCAACTTGATGCCTTAATCAATCCTTATTATTATTAAATTCTTTCGTATTAAAAAAATAATATAAACTTGATATTGAAATCTCTTCCCACGATGGATGAAAGCACTCAATACTCTTAAAAGTTGGCATCAAGGTACGTCAGGTCTATCACGTCAGGCCTATCTTAGACTTGCATTCTAATTTTCAACCAAAAAAAATTTATGGTTTCTTTATAGAAATATTAATAAAAAATAACTTTATTTTAATTAAAAAATATTTTAATTTATTAAATATATATTTTTAAAATATATTTTGTATGGCAAGAGCTAACGAGCCTGTTATAGGACATTAAATGTCTATTTAGCTGCAAGTTCGATAGCCGGATAACACATCGTGCTTATTTTTTATTTATTTACTCACAGCGGGCGTGTTATCGGGCTATCAAGCTTGCAGCTAAACTAGCATTTAATACCCTATAACAAGCTAGTTAACTCTGGCCTATTATGCATGGGCAACCAATATGTAAAATATTTTACATTAGCAGTCGCTTGAATAAAATATCACTTGCCTTTTTCACTTCGAGTCTTTTTTGCATTTTCGACTGGCATGCCACGTGTAATACACATATGGCTCTCGCATCATCCGATGGTCCATACCTACATGCTAATATCATCAAAAATAGTGATACAATTTGCCCGCAGAGTATTTTGTGGATAGCTACCATCTTAATTATTATTTGTTCCTTCAAAATTAAATAAAATACTTGATTAAAATGTTTATGATTATGACCGGAAGCTTAGGTCCATTGACAACTAATATATATGGACCTATCACTCTATTAATGTACGAGTTTTTTTATTTATCTAAAAACATTATGAGATGAGTAGCATATATTATCTTTACCCATTAATAAAGTAATAGTTCCATATATGGTATATATTATTTTTACTCATTAATAAAGTAATAGCTCTATATATCTTGTTGGTCATATACTGTCCCCACTTATTAATGGAGTAATAGCTTTATATGTATTGTGATGTTGATGAATATTCTTTTCAGAGAAACAATAATGTATCATCGCCACTATTGCAAGTTAAATTTTTAGTTTTAATTTTAATTAATATTTGGTATGTTTTTATTTTTTTCAAAATATAATTTTTTATTAATTTTATTTAAATTTTAAAATATAATATTTTATTTTATTTAAAATTTAATAAAAATAAAAATTATAAATTTAAGTTATATAATCTATATGATTTAAATATTTTTATAAAGTTAAATTTATTTATATATTCAAAAAATATATTTTAAATAATAAAAATTTATAATTCTAATATTGCAAAAAAATGGAAACACTTTAAATGTATTCACTTTAGAAAAAATAAAAAAATAAAAAATAAATATTTATAATAAATATTTATTTATTTATAAATAAATAAAATTATTATATTACCAAAATTTTATTTAAAACAACAAAACATAAAACAATTAAGTACCATAACTTACATTTATTACGTACCCCATTATGAATGCCAAGGGAGTGGCATGCACCATTTGTATTTGAATAACATTATAGTGACAGAATAGTACGCAATAAAGAAAAATCTCACCATGTGCTTCCCCTCCTTTCGATTTGTTCACATCAGAGAAATTGACGTGCCAACGAACTTAGGCTTGAAGTTACCTTTCACACTCACTGATTGATTAATCGATATAATGTATAATTAATTGCCCCCACACTTCTTTTGATCTTTACGTTTCGGTCTGTACTAGATAAACCTTTAATTTATGTGCTTTGTGTTTTACATTTGGTAGACCATATGTAGCTTTATGTACGTTTAAAGTGAGTTGTCTTTCTAAAAAGTTAAACGGTGTGTGTAAGAGTGTCATTTTAAATTTTAAAGTGGTTTTAAATTTTGTAAAATTTTCAGTATCGAAACGTTTAATTATATATATAATTTAAATTTATTTTAATTAAAAAAATTTCAATATTGAAAACTTTAGAAAATTTTAATAATATAAATTATAAAAAGTAGAGGTAGGAATAAGAAGGGTTATCTATCGCTTTATGAAGAAATAGAGATTCAATATGTATGGGGCTTGGGGAGTGCTACTAATAACCAAGTCTAAATTTTAGCTTTGTGACAGGGGTTAGAATTAGCTATCTCAAGGAGAATTCGACAATTAACGTTGTATGGAGAATGATAGTCATTCAATAGGTGTGTAAGCTCAAAAAGAATTCTAGCCAAGTTCAATCCTCAATTCTGCAAAGAATAAGCTTAAAAATAGAAAATTTTGAGATTGTCAAGTTCTATCATGTCAAGAGACATCTCAACTCAAAAGCGGATGCATTAGCAAATAAGGGAATCTCCTTAGAACAAGGGATATTGGCTCAGGATGAAATAAGTGGTGTGTATAAACCTTTACCATAAAAATCCCAAACATAAATCAGAGTCTAGGTGTATTGAATGTTTTAAATAGTAATAAAGGGGGAATAATTTCGCTGGTGGTCCGACGATCATATGTCAATCCACATCCATGCTTTTCGATCCATTAAATTCTCTCTCCAATACTTTGGTGGCTCCCCTCTACTACAAGGATCTGGGTTCATGTGGACACTTGGCCTATCCATGTGATCACAAACAAGGCCAGGAATAGATGGAAGCTTGTTTAATTACTTAATAAATGTGAGAGGAAGTTGAGGGACATGGGTACGCGAGATTGACTCATATTGGGATGTGATCGGGAGAATATGAGTACGAGAAGAAGAAGGCACGCTTGGGGGTATAGAGTTTTAATGGCAAAGGGAGGAAATTGTAGTGAAATTAATACTAAAATCAAATGTGTGGTCGAGAAAATGTAGAAGGACGTTTGTTCCATCGAATATGGTGAGAGAATTGATGTCTTGGTGGGGGAAAACATGTTTTGTTATAAGGCACAATCTCTCTTCATCATCTCAACTAAGTTCAAGTCTGGTTCTCTAAATTCTCTACAGGGAAGGAGGATTGTTGCGCTCGTGTTAACATGGAAAGGTTGTCTAGATCAGATAAGGAATAATTTAGTCAACATATGGAGTACCTCATAGCAACAATGAAATATATGTTTCCATTGTTAACGAGACAGGGGGAAATGGGGGCCATAGAGATTCAAGCTTAACTAGATCTCCTAAATTAGAAAATTGGCCTGCTATAGACCAAGATGGATAGACTGCAGATGAAAAACGATCTTCTGGACCTCCGTCTTTGTCAGGTACCTATACTGCTAGTGTAACCCCCTTATTGTATTGTTGTGCGCATGTAGTCCCCATGATGTTATTATTGTGCCCCATAGAAGTCCACTATTGTTATTGTTGTGCCTTTACAATATTATTGTTATGTCAGATCTAATTATATTATGACCCCTTAGACTCCTATATATAGAAAGGAGGTCTTGTCATTTGTATCATCGAAGAATTGTTCATTTGTGTAATGTAAAGGAGGTTTCCCCCTCGAAGCGCCTAATTTTGAAGTCATTGATCTATCCTTTCTTCTATATTCTGAGCTGGTTGCATAACATTTGGTATCAGATAAACAAATGTTTGGAAGGATATCTTCATTGCTTTGTATCTGATAAACACACACAATGTGTCAAGTGGTTACCTTTGGTTGAATGGTGGTATAATTCTTTAGCAAAAATGAACCCATTTATGACACTTTATGGATATCATACACCATCCATCACATCATATTTAAGAGAAAATTCTAAGGTTCAAGCAATGGAAGATCACATCGAGCATCAACAACAAGTTCTCCAACTCTTAAAGGATAACCTCACATTAGTGTAGAATCAAATGAAACAGGCGAGTCAACATCACAACAAAAGAAATTTTGATGTAGGCGCCTGGGTATTTTTACGGCTACAACCATACAAACAAATGTCTCTCAAGCAAGCTAAGAAGGGAAATAAATTATCACCAAAATACCATGGTCCTTACAAGGTGTTGCAAAAGATTGATACTATGGCATACAAATTGGAGCTTCCTGCATCTTCCCGAGTGCACCCAGTTCTCCATGTTTCATGCTTAAATAAGGTTATAGGTGACAAGCTCCCAGTTCAAACAATATTATCAGAACTTGACAAGGAAGGAAAAATCATATTGGAACCTGAAGCAGTCACGGAATCAAGAACTCGACAACTATGAAATCGATCAATTTCAGAGTATCTCATCAAGTGGAAGAACTTACCTGTTGAAGACTCCACATGGGAGGATGATAATTTTATACAGAAGCATCCAGAACTACTCAAGCATTGAGGACAACACTTTTTTGGAGGAGAGGGGCATGTTAGGTCCCTATACTGCTAGTGTACCCCCTTATTGTTATTAGTGCAACCCCCTTATTGTATTGTTGTGCCCATGTAGTCCCCATGTTGTTATTATTGTGCCCCATAGAAGCCCATTATTGTTATTGTTGTGCCCTTACAATATTATTTTTATGTTAGATCTGATTATATTGTGACCCCTTAGACTCCTATATATAGAAATGAGGTCTTGTCATTTGTATCATCCAAGAATTTTTCATTTGTGTAATGTAAAGGAGGTTGCCCCCTCGAAGATGCTGATTTTGAAGTTGTTGATCTATCTTTTCTTCTATTTTCTGAGTTGGTTGCATAACAGTCTTGGAAGAATGGAATCCTTTAGTGGGCTTGGTGCATCAGTAGCCGATGTGGAAGAGGATAAGAGCATGGCAATGGAGGCACATCAAGTTGTGGCCATAGAACAACTGAAGAGGGACGCTGAGGTGGTGAATGAGATCCAAGTTTTTGCTCCATTGCCTCTAAGGAAGTCTGACAAGGAAAATGAAGAAGTTAACCTTGAATCTAGTCTGAACAATGTAGGCTAGTTTTCTTCTTGTCGTAAATCATGTTATGTAAATATGTATTAGTTTTAGGAATCTTTTGGAATGTTTATAGGTAATGCTAACTTAGAGTTGTAGTATGTAGATAGTGTAGTAATAAATCAAGTCACTTTTGGACACATGAAGATCCTATTGCAGATGTAAAAAGTTATGGCCTTGAAACCAAATTGAAATTAATAAAAAAAACCTAACTATTTCATTTAAAAAATAATAATATAGATTATAAAAAAGTTAGAAATGATGTAAAATAAATTGATTCATATTAGTTTCTTCCTTCTCCTAATAAGATTTAGTTTTCATAGTGTTTCTATAAAAAAATGTGAATAATTATTATTTAATGCACATTAAATTTATTATTATAATATTTTGTAGCATATATTGTTTTAGGTGGACTTATTTTGGTATCATTGATATAGATGTGAGAATGATGATACAACCTTTCCAATAATGACTTATTTAATGTATATGGTTTCTCTCATTGCAATGAACACAATAATTTGTAATGTGATATGTTTCACAATGGTAAGGAGTTGTCAATAATAAAGTATATGAATAATAATGTGTATGTGTGTCTAAAGATACCATTTTCGAAATAAGGGGAAGTACTCTTGGGTTTCCTCGAGTACTGTTACACACACACACATATTCTTCCTTAGAAAATAGATCCCAAGGAAACCGCAAGGCAGTTCCCCTCCTTCTACACAAATGGTAATTAATGTTATCTTAAGTGGTTGTGTTAGGGTTCAATCCTAACCCCTTATTTATGTAATAATCCCAAGGGGCCTAGTCAGAGTCATAGTTAGTTAGTTGAGTCAATAAACCTTGTAAGCGATTATCCACATTAATAATAATTGTAAGTGGTTGACCTGCATTATAGAAAATGGACCACAATTAGTTATAAATGAGTCATAGTTAATAAATAAATTGGTTAACACGTGCTATGCAAGGGACCACTAGTATTTAAGGTTTTGGATGTCATTAAGCTATAAATAGTCTTAGATAGTAAGGGAAGAATCATCGAGTCTTATTGTAATTGAGCTCTACTTTGTTGGAGGTTGCCCCCTTGAAGAGGCAAGTGAACATTGTATTCTACTTCTGAATAATAAAAATATCTTTGCAGCTTGCCTCATTTCATGTGATATTTCTGTGTTTCGGGCTATATTGTTTTGTGTTTTTGGTATTCTAGTTTTCTAGGAGGTCAATTGCAAATAAGTGGTATCAGAGCACTTTCTAGGGCCAGTTGTACCTCAAATTTTTACAGAATATTTTATAGACTAGAGACGTGTTTCGACGTCTTTAACACCTCCCTAGCAACAATCCCAAAAATGTTGTGCAATTTATTTGTTTAAATTATTGACCATTAAATTATCAATCTTAATTCTTGTAATAATATGGAGTTTTGGAGAAATATATGTGGGGCTAGGTGCAAACCTAATCTAATGCACTAACTCATCTGATAGGTCACTTCCAAAAACAAAAATTGAGGGGTAATTATTCTTTGTTTTCTTAAGAATAAATATGACTCTATCTTAATGAAATAATGAAAAAAACATTAAAGTCTTAGCATTTAGCTTTTCCCCTACTAGAATAATTTATGTAGCCTCATCAAACTTCTAAAATTGTAATCATAAAAGAAATCAAGTGATTAAATTCGGCCCAAAAGGTCCTTAGGTCGTAGTTTCAGGTCCTAAGGTTTTTTATAGCCTCTATAAGGTTGCTTGCTATTATTACCTAAAAAGTGATCATCTAGCCATTTTCTACTAGGAAATAATTTAGTGAGCCACTTTTCCTAAATCATTTTCGTTCATTTTTATCCACATGAAAATAACCCATAATTAATTTTTTATTTAATTTGATGTTATTTTCATATTTACCCATTTCATGAGAATAATGAAATTTATTTTCACCCACTTTTATTGTTTCCATGGGAATAATTAAATAAATAATTATTTATTTAATTATTAAATCACCATTCAGTAATTATTTCTAACTTATTTTGATCATATCTCCTAGAAATAAGTCATAAATCATTTTCATTTATTAATTATTTCACTCACATTTCTTAATTAACTCAATTAAGCATTATTTTTTGAGTTATTCAACTAAGTAAATATTATTGACCATTCTTAATATTTTCATATCTAAAAAATAATAAAATACTCATAAAAAATAGATCTTGATTTGGTCTACCAAATATTTTATTATTTGACTAGATCAAGTCTAATCTAGCATATTATTATAAATGGAGAGTATTTTTCCTCATCATTTACAAAATGATCACAATCATTGTCGTCATATAGCATTCGAACTCTCCATTTGTGTTCTCCCATTTTCCATTACCATTGCATTGCCCACTTGCACTTGGAAGAGACACGGGAGAAACATTTTGTAGCAAGGGGATGAATGAACCCATCCAATAGAGGAGGATGGTATTGGCCCTTGTCAATACTTTCTAACTCCCAGGTGTTATTTTAAATGTTCTTCCTTTAATAAAAGAAAGTATTTTCCATTGAGTAGTATCTTGTAGTTTTCTTATATATGTTTTTCAATTAATGGTATTTGTGCAGGGTTTTCTAATAGTTTTGTCAACAGATTTGAAGACATGCATTTCACTTTTGAATATAGATGTCTTATCTATTTTATGTTGTTAGGCCACTTCAGTCATCGGTGGTTAAAATTAGATCTTGGCACACTTACTCAGAAATTTACAACTAGCACTCACGTTAACAATGCTTGTAGCCCTAAGGATCAATAAAGATGCTACCACAATTTTGTTGTTACAATGTTCAATAAAGGAATTGCAAAAGGAATGAAAGAACACAGTTGTAATGAAAATTCAAGTTATAGTAAATAAATGGAAACCTACAACAACTAGACAAATAAAAAAACTCAAGTACCTATAGAAAGAAACAATGTAAAGTATACTAAAGAGAAGGGGCCCTACCTCTTCTACACTCATGTGGAAATACTTGCAATGATATGTTAAGTGTTACACATCAAAATAGGTATCAATTTCAGCATCCAAAAATGAAAATCATAATAGGTCATATGTGTTGCTATTCCTACTTCTTGAGTGATTCATGTCTTAAAATTTTGCTAGTAGAAACCTCCCATGGCCTCTATGAGGTTGAAGGGAGTTACATATTTAAATTTACATTTGAAGAACAAAGAATAAAAGGCATTGATGCCTATGAAAAATTCCTCCTATAATCATGGATCTAAATTTTCAGCATATATTAAGTTTAGTTACATCTTGCTAAGTGAATGAAAAGAAGGGAAGTTTTTTTGATGTCAAATGAGAGAACATGTTATGGAGAATTTGGGTTGGGACAAATTAACTAATAAGTCCAATTGATGCTTATATCCTTTGAGTGATTTGACCAAGATTTTTACTAGAGCCTTCCACTTGGATAGAAGAGTATTCAATCTGCTTGAATGATCTGGAATCATATTAGCATCATCCTCCACAATTCCTAGATGCTTAATTTCACTGACACATGGCAGAAGTATCTCAAACAACAAGGTGCTACCAGAATATTGTTTCCACCTATTGCTACTTGCATTTTATATAAGGGCACTACTATAATTTTTTTTCCACCTATTACTACTAGAATTTCATCTAAGGGAACTATTGAAATTCTATGGAAGGAAACTACCAGAATTATAGGAAAATGCACTACCAGAATTCTAGGTAGATAGTGCTATTGGACTTTTGTATAAATGCATTACCAAATTTGTAGGCAGGAAAGACTACTATATTTGTAAAGGATGGCATAATATGTTGTTAGTATTTAAAAGAAATTAGGAATTTGTAAAATCTACTTCAATTAGCATCAAAACATGAATATGATCAAATTGATAATCATGTACTCATTAAGCTATTTTATAGTGTGGGAGTAGGGAATATGTGAAAAATAAGTGATAAATAAATGAAAATAATTGGTAAATGAAATGGTGATAAGCTCCAATAAGCTTTATAAATTGTCAAAGTTGAGGCTCAATAATGTCCCTCCTAGGTTAGGTGCACTATTTTATGTAGCTTGCTTTACTCTAAGTAGCATCCTCAAAATGCGGAGACGAGCTAGGGGATTTCATTGGGATATATATATATATATATATATATATATATATATTGGAAAATAATTTCATCCTTGGACAATAGATCCGTGGGGAAACCCTAGCCACTTACTCACATTTTATGGATGGTACCATTTGTATGTGCATGCAAAGGGGCTATTTCAATATTGAAAATATTGCTAGGTATTTGGATAGTTCCATGCCAATAGGTATATGGTTTGAATCCCCTTATGTGACACACACTTTTCTATGTTAACAGGTTTACTAGGGATACCACCCATGATTTTTGGGTATGTGTTATATTCTTTACACAGTTAGCTCCAAGTGTGATCCACTAGCATTGGGATGGTTCATATGCATCGAGAAAAGTGGGGTGGGGGCTTATCACATGGCATCATAACCCCCCAAGAAAATAATTTGGGATATTTTAGATTCATTTTTAGAGATTTTAACATGCATTGTTTTCTTTTGGTGGTTTTGTGACATATAATATTTTAGCCTATGATTTTCTAATTTCAATTAAATGGAATTAATTTTGTAATATAATCTATGTTAATAGATAATGAATTTGGATGACACATGATCTTATATATTGTATCATAAATCATGAAGTTGATTGATGATAAAAAATATAGGTGCAACTCTAAACATTTTGTTGGTTCTCCCGGTTAAGGGTTTCCATGATAAATATCTAAGTGTTATCTTTGTGTTGTGGTAAAAACACAACCCCCCCATTTTTGACTTGTTCACTTCAAATAATGGGGACCCTTTCTATAAAAATTTTGGCTAAACACCTTTTTGGATTTTTATTTAGTTGATTGCCCTACACTTTTGTTAATTTTTCGTTTTCCTTGGATTCTTGTTTTGATTGCTTTGTTAAAATCGATTTTTTATAAGCTTCCCATTGACGCTGGTTTCACCTCATTTGGTCAACTGGTTTGAAAATGGCACTCCTTTGAAAGTTTGATTATTTATGTAGCCTGGGTTAAAAAATGCATAAAATGTACAATATCGCATTTTGTAAATAAATTAGTTCAATAATGCATTCAGTTTAAATATTAACTCGTAGATAGTTTTACTAACATTTTTCATTATGCAGCCAAATCAGTAATTATCGGGATTTTAAGAAATTCACTCTAATTTCTTAATCAAATCCTAATCTTGAAAACCCAAACGTAAGAGTGGCTGTAGTTTATATTTTTACTTTTATTAAGAGTGGCTGTAGTTTAGAAACTTAAATTCATAGAAATCAAACCAAAATAAAATTTATGTTTAAAATTAAATTTTAAATTAATTAAATTAATTAATATATTAAATATAATTAATTAAATTAAATTAAAATTTAAAACAAAAAAAAAAGCATATAATAAAATTGTTTGATCGCGTCGGGACTTTTTATCGCATCGGAGGTTTTATTCGCAACATGTTTTACAAACCCCCGATATACCCCATAAGCTACCCCCGATGCGAGTTGCCGATAAGCATAAGGCAATAAGGCATTGACCAAGTCTTATTAAAAACTTCGATCGCATCGGAACTTATATGCGAAACAAGTTTATTAACCCGTCCATCCTCTCATGCCGATAGCGAAAAGGGATAAAAACTATTAATTAAAACCTTGTATAGTTTGTTTCAAATGACTTTTTTTTAACTCTTACGTATAGTGACAATGTTTAGTTTAAATATTTTATATATATTAGATTTTAAATTAAATAAATTAATTAATATATAAAATTTAATTAATTTAGTTAAATTAAAATTTAATTATTATTTAGATTAATGTTAATTAATAATTAGTTTAGTTTCTAATTTAGAATTAATTAGAATTCTAATTTAGGATTTAATTTTTAATGAGAATTTTGATTTTTTTTAGCACAGCAACATAATTTCCAGATTCATGCCAGATTTGACTCATCAACTTTGGAAGCTCATAGAATGAGTTTTACTTGGCCAAATGAGGCCCAGGACGGCTCATTGGAAAGAGAAAATCAAGGAGAATATTTCTGAGGAGATTTCATTGACAGATTTGGTCATTTATTGGATCAAAAATCAGGCAGAAGATCAAGCTCCGAATTTTGAAAACAAAATCATTTTTCTGAGTTTTATTTTCATTGGTTCAGGCCTCTTCTAATTGCAGATTCACTCGTCAATGATATTCTTGGCCAATTAAATCATCCCAGGCATCAACAGAGAATTTATATTTTATAGAATTTGATTGGATTTGATTTAAATGCTAGCAATGCCATGTTGATTTTATTGTTGCATTTTAATTTATTTTGATTTCTTTTTGCAGGAAAACAGTGGAAGAAATATGAAGAAAAGGATCTCAATTAATGAGAAAGCTCTAGCAATTGGATTTGGCAGATTTCTCTTCACCAAACTTTCCTCTCAAGAATTCCTTCACAGATAGTATAAGTAATAGATTGCAGAATGTAATGAGGGGCTGCTCTCCTCTGCAATGCTAGACTTCTAAAAAGCACTACTGTAATAGAAATTTAGAGTTGTAGGAGAGAGGAGAGAAAATCTCAGATCTGGGGATTATTGAGGATTTTTCCTTTGTATCTTGGATTATGTATGAGGGGCAAAGTTTTCACTATTGTGGCTTTAGCTTTGAAGGCAGAAGTTCAAGCAATGTAAAGGACTGTTGGAGACCAAGATCAGAGAAATGGATGCAATAAATTGGTATTTTTAATACTACTGTTTTAAATATCAGTTTCATTTTTATGGTAACAGGAATGTCTCATTTTATTCATGTTTGTACACTATTGTCAATATGGGTAATTTGTCTCAATCTTGTTATTAGGTATCTCTGTTTTTATGAATTAAAATCTGATTTCTAAGTAACTATTTACTCAGAAATCTGTCTTATAAAACTGATTTATTGAATGGTAATGTGTTTTGAACTATTTCCACATGTCATTATTCAATTATTGGATTTACTAATTTGATAATTAATATCATTTTTGTGAACTACTTCCGGGAATGTTGTTGGTTTATTATTTCAGTTGATAGGTCTCAATAGGATGTGTTTTGGTAACCATAATATCAGTTAATTGAACTACTTCATTAACTTGATATTCATTATAAACGAGACATATGTAAATCCCAATACTTTAATTATCTTGCTCTTAGTTGGGTTAGATCTATATCTGCCTAATTAAGATAGGATTTAGATTAGATTCTTTTGCTTGCATCATAGAATAAGCTTACATTTAGAGTAAATTCTACATTCTTTTAAGTCCTCTCCTCAAAGAGGCAAAACTTTAGTTGTGGCTTGGCTGAACCCAAATCAGCTTAAGGGTCATTCTCTTGCCTGATCAGCAAGAAGAAGTGATCTGATATCCCTGTCTATTGGTATGTAAAGATACATCATAAACCAATAGCAATAGGGAAAAGGTAACTGGACCTAGTTGAACCAGTCGGAGCCACCACACCAAACGGAAAAGGAGCTGCTTTTAAGGTCCGGACCGGGTGGTTATCCCCCAATGTTATTGCAACGATTTTTGAGGCATCAACATTTTTGGCGCTAGAAGGAGGGCCTGAGAAATTTGTCTATTGGAGTCTTTTCAATTTTAACATTTTGTTTATGGCTCCTCTTAAACTTCCAATTTGGAGTTGTATCCATGGACGTGCATCTTCCAATACTCCACCTGAAGTTGTAAGACTCTTGTCTCAGGCAAAGTTTAATGGTAAGAGAAATTCTTCTGCTTTTAACCATGTCTTTCAATTTATTCAAAATGTTTCAAATTACGATTTTCAAGGAATTAATGAAGGCATTTTATGCAGAATTTTTACTCTCACATTTGTGGCAAAAGCCAGAAACTGGTGCAAAACTCTTCCAGTTGCCTCAATCCATAGCTGGGATCAATTTGTTACAATTTTCATTTGTAAATTTGACGGCTACGATTATGAACAGGTATGTGAAGAAATTGAATATCTACGAAGGTTAAAAATGAGTCTGTTAATGATTTTCATATTCGATTTCACTTGAATTGTTTAAGATTTAAGGACGAAGATAAACCTACAGAAGAAGAATCATTAGATTGGTTTAAATATATTTGTTCTCTTCCAACCATTCCCAATCCATATGAAATTGATTCAAGCTTTGTTCCATCCCCTTCCAATATAAATGAGAATCCCAATTTGGATGTGCAAATAAATTGTGATGAAGTGGTTTCACAAAGCTTAGAAGATATTTCTAATCAAATGCAAGAAGACAACAGCAGCAATTTTGGAGAAAAGGCCGCCTTGAAATCTGAAAGCTACTTTGAAGTAAATTCGGAAAATCAAATCGCAAATCAGCAAGTACAAGCAACAATCAAAGTAAATAAAATGCAAATTGCTGTACAAATTTCTGAATTTCTCCATGATGAGCAAATGCCAAAATCAGAGAAGCAAAGCAGCGTTCTTCAAGAAAGCATATGCACGCAAAGGAATGATCTGCAATCTGAAATTTACAATGAGCATAATGCACAAGAGCTCTCAAACAGAGACAGTTTTAAATGCATTGTTTCAGGTTCACATTTTTCCCTTTATCCTGATATTTTCAATAATGGTAATATTTTTCCTCCTGGTATTAATGATATTTCAGAAATTAAAGAGGATGATTTAAATAAATTACCATTAAATTTTTATCAAGATAGAGAAACAATAATTGATCATTCTTTTGCCACTCATGAACATGAGATTTTTGTTCCTCCTTGTTTTGGTATATTGGATGAAATCAAAGGGAATTCCAGGCAATCTTGTGAAGTCATTTATGATAATTACTCTGACATTGAGGATGTTGATTTCTATACATCTCAAGAGAATCCTCATGAGAAAATTCAAATAACATCTGAGAATGAGGAACACTTCAATTTAGGAATTATCCCAACTAATCCTCATTTTAGAGCAGCAAATTATCTTCATGATTTCACCATTCAAGAAAACATTCCAATTTATGATTCATATCAGGATCAAACTCTCATTCATAATCATAATTCGTTTTCTATTTCACAAGTTGGAATTCAAAATTACTCAAATTTCATAATTTTAGCCAATCCTTGTGAAAGAGAAATTATTTCAAAACAATCTCAATTGTGCTGTAACATTAGTTGTACAAATAGTGATTTCATTTTAGTTTTTCTTTCACAGTTATTTTGTTTAAACTTAGATTTATTTTTTGATTTTATTTTGCAAAATTTTCACACTTTTCGCTGGCATATTGAATACCTTACTATCAAACACTCGATTGATGCATTGCCCAATTGGGAAATTCAAGTTTCATATTATAATCATCAGCATTGAAAGATATTAACATTCCAATTTATATCAATGCTAATGTTTCATCAAAAGCTTCTATCTTTTCAAAGGAAATGTCAACAAGAGAATGTATTTTTGCAATCTGGCCAGCAATTCAATTCAATTCAATTAATAAATCGCCATTTTATTTGAAAGGCTTCCATCCATTTTTTATTGACTCATTTGAAAATTGTTTGGAAATTTTTCCTTCAAGAAAAATTGTCAATGATTTAACATTTATACAGAACACTAACAAATTTTTTCAGGTCAAAGAATCTAAAAGCTCATCTTCACAATCTGGCCTGTTATCTCTTCCTTCGAACATTTCTCAATCCTTAATAGAAATCCATCCAGATTTTTATGATCCAATTGGTAGTCAATTGGAAAGGAAATTTCAGGAGAGAGAGATTTTAATTAAGTTCCTAACAATAACTGTACATTCTGATTTCATATTTATTTTCCTTAGTTTAGTCAAATCTGTATTTTTATTACTAGCATTTGAACTGTACATATATACGGGAATAAAAATGAGAGAATGGTTACACTGGAAATATGACTATACCTAGTCATTTTCATGTATATGGTTAGAATAGGAGTAGAATTAATTTAGTTTGTTTGTTTTATATAGATAATTTATTTTTAACAGTTCTGTAGATTAAAAATGAAATAAAGCAATTAGCCATTCTCATACATGTTCAGTAAAAACATTTTTCCCTATCAGAAAATTTTAATTCTTGCTTTCTTTTAAATTTCTTACAACAATACCTCTACTCTGCCTATTTCGAATAATGTCTTGATTAAATTCAATTAAAGTTGCACTTGGTATCGATTGCCTCAAAGCCACTTTCCTTCATTTCGGGATTTCCTTCTAAGATTTTCTTTTGAAATTTATATGGTAAGGATTTGAGGATAAAAAAGCTTCATGACCCCATTATCCCATGAAATGTATGACTGTCTATGATAAACTTAATTCTAATTCCATCATTATTAGCCAGTCCAACCTTTCACGGTAATCATATGAAGTTCATATTATCTTCCTCGGGATTTGCTAAAAGCTGACCTTAAGGATGTCCATTTTGCCAAGTGCACACATTCAAATCTGTTTTGATATTTTTCCACAATTAGTGGTTTAATCTCATTCTAATCTTTAGTTTATTATCTGATGCTGTAAAATGCATCATCTTTATTTACTAAAGGCATCATTGAACAGTCACTATAACAATACAGATTTTTCTCAAGATTAATTCGGAATGAGTAGAGGTAATAAATTGTTGTTTCACTTCGAAAGGGAAGCATAACTTAATATTTATTTCTGATAAATTTTATATTCCCTGGACATGAATAAACAGATTTTATTTAGGCTGATTGCACACTTAGATTTAGAATAAATGATGAGATGATTTTGAACAAAGTCAAAATTTTGATAAATCAAAGAAAGAATTTGAAGATTCGTAAGGTAAAATTCGCAAACAATTTCCTTCCAGATACGCATTTGCAAGTTCGTTCTCATCTCTTATTAGTTTCTCTTTTCCTTAGTTTATTTTTGATTCGTGTTCTATTTTATTTACAAGTTTTCATTTGTTTTCAAAAACTTGAAGTAAGCAGTAAACCCATTTCAAATTTGCAATAGGCTCAGGGAAATTTTATTTGTGATGCATTAGAATTTAAGCAATTTTTAATTTTGCTTTTATTCACTTAGAAAACCCAATTGAAATTCCAAGGAATATCATAAGACCATTCACATCATAAGATTTCATCGGAAGTAATTCTTAGCATTTCTTTGCTCATCAAAAACCTCCGATGTATTATCTTACTCATATGCCATATCGCATTTCGCATATCGGAGGTTTGCAAGTGAAGTATACTTCCATGATCAGTAATTCGCTGATCTCCGATAAATGACTTTACCGATATTGCGATGACCACATAATTATGGACCCGATATGAAATTCGAATCAAGTTTATAAAAACTATCGCATCCACTCAATCGCAATAATGGTAGGAGCATAACTTTAAAGCGGTCGATGTCTCGGATCCGATATGTTATCAAATTTTCATCATAAAATTATCGGGTCCACTCTTCATCGCATATCGGCATATCAAATATTGTTACACCATGTGCTAAAAATTGCCGATCGCCGACTAGCCACGTCATATCATATCTCTGAATTTGCGATGTGTGATGTGGGAAGCACAGTGTAAATATGCCCCGACCCCCGATATAATATTTCTTTAATGATGCGATCGCTCCATCTCATAGCACAACTTCTCATCGCATATTTTCATATCGGCGATTCGCCATTGCAACCTTTGATGCGAGAACTTCCAATGCATGCCTCTAAGCCGTTAACATTTAATCAATATATGGCCTAGCAATAAAAGTGAAGTTTTGCAAATTAAAATTCAAGCATGGTGAAGAAACATGTTGTGTAGATCATCCGATGAGGCGATGTGTTAAAGCGAGCTTGGGTAACCACTATGGGAAAAATGCAATTGATGACAAATTTGCAGGATACAAAAAATCATTTCAATTTCTCATACATTTTAGTTTTAAATATATAATTCCATAATTAAAAATGGAATTCAAGACCTCTATCTTCATATTTAAATTTTATTATCTTGGATTTGGTCTTGATTCTGAACAATTTATCAAATCATGGAGTTTATATGAAACGTATAATATTCTGAAGAATAGTCATTACTGCAAATTCTCATTCTCATTTCTGATGCATTTGTTTTAATTTCAATTCCCCTGAGCACTAAGCATTCTATTTTGACATTTTACTGCTTGCTTTAGTTTAAATAAAATAAATAATGATTTTGGGTTCTAGGATTTTGGTTAGTGTGACTTCTTCAAGTTTTTAATGTTAATTAAAATAAGGAGTCAGCTAGTTTGGAGAAATTGATACCTTTCAGGTAAGATCAAAAGCAATTATCCAATGGTAAGATTCATGTACCCACTTTCATTAATTTCCATTTCATCACTCTAGTTTCATTTTTGTTTTTAAATTATGTTGATATAAAACTCTGTTTTGCAGCTCTCCATTTGAAGTTTCCAATCCTCCGCTAGATCATATTTTCGAAGTCCATACTTTTCTCCAAGTTTTATTTCAATAAGCAGCGATAATCTTCATCGAAACAGCTACACCAGGAAGTTTCTGAACCTTTAGTTTGTTTATTTAAGCATTCATTTTATTAGAAAATGATCAAGATGATGCTTTGAAACAAGAAGATTAATATCATACAAAAAGTTTTCATTGTGGCTGAATTTTATCGTCACTGCTATCCAAAAGGCCTAAAACAATTACAATCCTGCAAGGTATGATTTTTCTAAATCTCAACATAAGAAGGAATGATTACACGATTATTTTCTTTTCTTCATATTGTTGAGACATTGGTATAAACATTCTTGTTTGAGTTTATCTTTCGAAACTTGGATTTTCTTTTCCACTTTTAAAATTTCTTCATTTTTATTTTTGTTTGCTGATTTCTTTCTCATTTTAGCATAAGAATTCTTTTCCTTCGGATTTCAGCTTTGATTTTGGTGACTTTGCCATTATTTATATGGAAGGCCTATTTGTTACCTAACAATGCTCAGGATACGTGGAGAAAAATTGTTAATAGTCACCTATTAGCTTTTTCTTAAATCTCTTAATGAAGTTTGATTTTCTTATTATAGAGGTAGACATACTTAAGGAAGAGATTACCAATCAAGAGAAGTTGGCAAAGTATCATAAAATCTGAAAAATTTCTTTTTCATCAAATTGTAATCATTTTGAGATTTCAAAATTTCATTAGGATCTTTCAAAGTTCTATTATCAGTCAAGAAAAGTTATTTTTAACCAAGTAAAGACACGTTACAGCAAAGCACCTTTAACTCTGAAATTGTCATTCTTAACTCTTAAGGAGTCAATGATTCTCCCTGTCCCAAAGAGTCTTATTTTCTAGAGTATAATCCAGAAATATATTTAAACTTAAAAGATAAGGGGTCTCATCATGAGCCTGCTTACCATGATCATAGGGGAAAAATAGGCTGACATTACCAATACTGCTAAACAAACCAGGGTAATGGCTTATGATTGCAAACAATTATAAGACAAGGGGTCTCATCACGAGCCAGCTTGTTCAGCCCAATTTTAACCAGTGAATGGCATTGTCAACTATCTGGCTACCATACTAGGACAATGGCTTTTAAGATTTATTTAAAAAAAAAAAAAATACATATATAAATGGATTTATCTCTAGATCAATAATTCTTAAACAGATGAGATTCTGAATCATTTATGATTAAAAGGTAGGCCTGTCGAAACTATAGATGTTTGCTGGCAGCAGTGGCTCTACCTATGACAAAGGAGTATATTTTAAAAGCTAAGCTATAAAGTGACCCCTGCTTTATCTCTACAACTAATTAAGGACTGATGAAGAATTTTGAAATATTTTAATGTATGAGGAATTTTAAAAAAAATTACAATAAGATGATTCTTGTTTTTATTAAGATTAATGAACCTAGTCAAGCATTCCAAAAAATAATTCTCTCTTCTTTAATTATTTTTTTACTTTAATTTTAGGAAAATCTCATTCATATCAAAGAGAGATAACTGGTTCTTCTCCCGTGTGTCGCCATTGTTGTGGTAAAAACACAACCCCCCCATTTTTGACTTGTTCACTTCAAATAATGGGGACCCTTTCTATAAAAATTTTGGCTAAACACCTTTTTGGATTTTTATTTAGTTGATTGCCCTACGCTTTTGTTAATTTTTCGTTTTCCTTGGATTCTTGTTTTGATTGCTTTGTTAAAATCGATTTTTTATAAGCTTCCCATTGACGCTTGTTTCACCTCATTTGGTCAACTGGTTTGAAAATGGCACTCCTTTGAAAGTTTGATTATTTATGTAGCCTGGGTTAAAAAATGCATAAAATGTACAATATCGCATTTTGTAAATAAATTAGTTCAATAATGCATTCAGTTTAAATATTAACTCGTAGAGAGTTTTACTAACATTTTTCATTATGCAGCCAAATCAGTAATTATCGGGATTTTAAGAAATTCACTCTAATTTCTTAATCAAATCCTAATCTCGAAAACCCAAACGTAAGAGTGGCTGTAGTTTTATTAGAGTGGCTGTAGTTTATATTTTTACTTTTATTAAGAGTGGCTGTAGTTTAGAAACTTAAATTCATAGAAATAAAACCAAAATAAAATTTATGTTTAAAATTAAATTTTAAATTAATTAAATTAATTAATATATTAAATATAATTAATTTAATTAAATTAAAATTTAAAACAAAAAAAAGCATATAATAAAATTGTTTGATCGCGTCGGGACTTTTTATCGCATCGGAGGTTTTATTCGCAACATGTTTTACAAACCCCCGATATACTCCATAAGCTACCCTTGATGCGAGTTGCCGATAAACATAAGGCAATAAGACATTGACCAAGTCTTATTAAAAACTTCGATCGCATCAGAACTTATATGCGAAACAAGTTTATTAACCCGTCCATCCTCTCATGCCGATAGCGAAAAGGGATAAAAACTATTAATTAAAACCTTGTATAGTTTGTTTCAAATGATTTTTTTTTAACTCTTACGTATAGTGACAATGTTTAGTTTAAATATTTTATATATATTAGATTTTAAATTAAATAAATTAATTAATATATAAAATTTAATTAATTTAATTAAATTAAAATTTAATTATTATTTAGATTAATGTTAATTAATAATTAGTTTAGTTTCTAATTTAGAATTAATTAGAATTCTAATTTAGGATTTAATTTTTAATGAGAATTTTGATTTTTTTTAGCCCAGCAACAGAATTTCCAGATTCATGCCAGATTTGACTCATCAACTTTGGAAGCTCATAGAATGAGTTTTACTTGGCCAAATGAGGCCCAGGACGGTTCATTGGAAAGAGAAAATCAAGGAGAATATTTCTGAGGAGGTTTCATTGACAGATTTGGTCATTTATTGGGTAAAAAATCAGACAGAAGATCAAGCTTCGAATTTTGAAAACAAAATCATTTTTCTGAGTTTTATTTTCATTGGTCCAGGTCTCTTCTAATTGCAGATTCACTCGTCAATGATATTCTTGGCCAATTAAATCATCCCAGGCATCAATAGAGAATTTATATTTTATAGAATTTGATTGGATTTGATTTAAATGTCAGCAATGCCATGTTGATTTTATTGTTGCATTTTAATTTATTTTGATTTCTTTTTGCAGGAAAACAGTGGAAGAAATATGAAGAAAAGGATCTCAATTAATGAGAAAGCTCCAGCAATTGGATTTGGCAGATTTCTCTTCGCCAAACTTTTCTCTCAAGAATTCCTTCACAGATAGTATAAGTAATAGATTGCAGAATGTAATGAGGGGCTGCTCTCCTCTGCAATGCTAGACTTCTAAAAAGCACTACTATAATAGGAATTTAGAGTTGTAGGAGAGAGGAGAGAAAATCTCAGATCTGGGGATTATTGAGGATTTTTCCTTTGTATCTTGGATTATGTATGAGGGGCAGAGTTTTCACTATTGTGGCTTTAGCTTTGAAGGCAGAAGTTCAAGCAATGTAAAGGACTGTTGGAGACCAAGATCAAAGAAATGGATGCAATAAATTGGTATTTTTAATACTACTGTTTTAAATATCAGTTTCATTTTTATGGTAACAGGAATGTCTCATTTTATTCATGTTTGTACACTATTGTCAATATGGGTAATTTGTCTCAATCTTGTTATTAGGTATCTTTGTTCTTATGAATTAAAATCTGATTTCTAAGTAACTATTTACTCAGAAATCTGTCTTATAAAACTGATTTATTGAATGGTAATGTGTTGTGAACTATTTCCACATGTCATTATTCAATTATTGGATTTACTGATTTGATAATTAATATCATTTTTGTGAACTACTTCTGGGAATGTTGTTGGTTTATTATTTCAGTTGATAGGTCTCAATAGGATGTGTTTTAGTAACCATAATATCAGTTAATTGAACTACTTCATTAACTTGATATTCATTATAAACGAGACATATGTAAATCCCAATACTTTAATTATCTTGCTCTTAGTTGGGTTAGATTTATATCTGCCTAATTAAGATAGGATTTAGATTAGATTCTTTTGCTTGCATCATAGAATAAGCTTACATTTAGAGTAAATTCTACATTCTTTTAAGTCCTCTCCTCAAAGAGGCAAAACTTTAGTTGTGGTTTGGCTGAACCCAAATCAGCTTAAGGGTCATTCTCTTGCCTGATCAATAAGAAGAAGTGATCTGATATCCCTGTCTATTGGTATGTAAAGATACATCATAAACCAATAGCAATAGGGAAAAGGTAACTGGACCTAGTTGAACCAGTCGGAGCCACCACACCAAACAGAAAAGGAGTTGCTTTTAAGGTCCGGACCAGATGGTTATCCCCCAATGTTGTTGCAGCGATTTTCGAGGCATCAACACTTTGATAATTATTGTTTTATTTTTTGTGTCTAAACTATTTGTGCATGCATAACTTAGCAATAAATTTTTAAAACTTATAGATATTCTAAGGGAGAAGGAGGGATTCCACGAGGTTTTTCTTGGGGATATGTGTGTGTTTGTTGTTGGGCCGCTAATATGTCATTATTATTATTAATTTTTAATACCTATTTCATCCATTTCTACCCTTCTTTATGATGTCATTTATCATGATTTATCATATAATTCCATTTTATAATTATTTATGTTCTTATGGATAAATATTATGTTTTATCCTTTATTTTTAATAAATTAATGATTATTATGCATGATTTTACCAACATTGGTTTATTAATAAATTTGTTGTAACATCACTCACTATTTTAGCCTCCAAGATATTTTCCAGATTGCAGATTTGATCTCCATCTCATCATTAAATATTCCAACTCAGAAATTCGCTGGAATAAGAAGTGACAGTTTTTCATTGGAAGTTTCGGGCAAATGGAGAAGAATCTAGAAAATCCGAAACATGGGTTTTGTTCAAAACAGACTGAATTAGTTTTGTAACAAAGAGTTTTCCCAAGTTTGGTCCGTATTAAGAGAAATAGAAGGTTCTCTGAAGATGATTCTCTCAGATTCACTATTGCAGCCGGTTTGTAAATTATCTCAGTTGCAATACCAAATTCGACCTGTTCCTGTTGAATACTGATGAAAATATATTTAAGATATGAACTTGTTGATCAATTTGTTGTGAAAAATCCAATTTTGTTATGGGAATCATTTTGTAATCATATCTGTTGTAACTCATCCTTGCTCTCTGTGTATTTAAATCAAAACAGAGATCAAAGAAGGGGAGAGATGAGACATTAGAGATAGGATAGGATAGGATAGGAGGAGAGGGGATAATGGAGAGATTTAGCTTTTTTCTTGGGACCTCAATTGTAATTTCAATATACAAAATGTTATTCTGAAGGACAGATTGTATTGTAATGAGGAGTGAATTTAATGATTAATATATAATTTGCATTGTTGGTCATTCGGATATTCTAAAGTAGCTCGGTAGTATTCACTGGTGGCTAGGGCCCGGTCTCTGGCGGATCTTACTGCTATTCCTTGTTTGATACTTTTCCATTTCCTGTAAGGTTATTCTATTTTATATCTTTGCATTTCCTGCGAGTTTATTCTATTTGATATCTTTTGATTTCCTGTGAGTTTACATTGCAGTTAGTTTACTTTCCTTTATTCTGATCTCATGTACTTCGCAACTTTGTCATTTGATTTCATTTATGCTCACTGCAGATTGAATTAATTATCAGTTAAGACATTGATTTTTGGTTGATTGTGATAAGAGTGTGGTTAGTATAGAATCAACTAAAATAGATTAATTAATACTACTAAACTCTCGGTTGACATCATTTCCATTCGAATTGCTTAATTGAGATAGAGTGTGATTCATATAGAATCAACTGAAAGAGATTGGTTAATGCTACTATGCTCTCGGTTGATGCTATTTTCAATTGAATTGCTTGCTTCAGATTTGATTATGATTTTAGTTGAAGATTAAGTCTTGATGCTTGGATGTAACTTTTCCGTTAACAGTTTCAACTTGAGTTTTATAAATGCATCCGTTTACTCTTGTATCAAGTTTTATAGTTCAACTTAAAAAGCATTACTCTCTAGATTTATATCTTGCACATATTGTGTACACTCTTGAAACAAAAAGACTTACCTAGGTTGATAATTAATGTGAGGCAATTAGGAGTTTTAAAAGACACCTTTTAGCACCCAACATTTTGGCGTCGTTGCCGGGGAGAGTGTTGCCATTTCACAGAGAGTAATGTATGTTTGATATTTGTTGCTAGGAAAGAATTGGGTATTAAAAACGGAAGGTAAGAACTTACGTAACGATCAAGTAAAGTTCTTGCTCCTTCACCCGCTTTTTAGCACAATTGCATAGAAGTTGTAGTAGGCGTTTGATGTTTGTCTGCTGTGAAAGAATTGGGTATTAAAAACAGAAAGTAAGAACCTACGTAATGAGCAAGTAAAGTGCTTGCTCCTCTGCCCGCTTTTCAACAGAATTGCGTAGGAATTAAAGTAGAAATAAATGTTTGAATTTCTGTGTGAATGACTAAGAAAAAGAAAGAAAAAAAAGGTAACAATTTTTGAAAAAAATCTCATAATTCCACGAGCGAGTGTTGATGTAAACACCACCCATTTCACTAACCAATTGATAGGAACATTTGAAGGATAAGCCTCGAAGAAACACATGAAAAACATCTTCTATTATGGTAAGAAATGGCTCACATTGCAACTTTTGAATTCCCTATCAAAGATCTAGGAGGAGTGACACAAATGCACATAATTCCCCCATCTTCTCTACCAAATTTTCATGGTTTGACAAATGAAGATCCAGATACATTCTTATTTGAGTTTGAAATACTTTGTAGAGGATATGATTATTATACTAATGATCAAAGGTTGAAAGTGTTTCCTCTTACTCTAAAAGGAGCAGCTCTCTGATGGTTCATGAGCCTAGGTGGGAACTGCATCCAAACATGGGAGGACATGAAGAACATATTCTTGAAGAAGTACCAAGACTACTGCAAATCTAATGAAGATATTTTCAGTATGATAGAAGGCGAAGATGAAAGCTTGGAGGACTATGTGGAGCGATTTCGATACAACCTTCAAAAATCAAAGCATAAGTATTTGGAAAAAGAGATCTTAAAAACACTCATACTCAAAGGAATCAAAGATGAATTTTTAGAACTCTTAAATCTGATAGGAAAAGGTGATGTTTTTCAGTTATCATATGATGATGTTTGTGAATTGTGCATAAGGTATTCAACATGAATCTCCAAGGCTGGTAAGAATTCTAAAGATGTTTGTTCTTTCTTTTCCAAATTTGCTACAAGAACAAGAGATATAAGAGCTGAAATTAATGTTTTATTTGAACATTTTAAAATTGATTTTATTAGCTCTCTAAATTCACAATTGGATGTTTTGCAGGTTCAGAAAAATCAAGAATTTGATGAAGTGTTTTTCCCTTATTACCGAAAGGAGCATCCCGTAGATAGTTGTCCTTCCTTATCTAGGATGGAAGTAGCATATCAAAGACATGGGGAAGCTACAACAAGGTCAAAACCATGGGAAGAATAACCTACATATATGGTTAAAAACACTTCCTCTCCATTCTCTTACTTGCATAATCCATTATGGAATACTCATGTGTTAGGGCAGCCATGTCCATCTCAATATACCCCCCACAAATCTTGTCTACAAGTTTGGCATGGTTCATCTTATGATCGCATGACTACTCTCCCTCATCTTGTAGCACAAAAACATCCTCCATATTCTTCACCAGCTCTTCCACAACATCTTGCTTGCCTATCAAAACTCCCCACACAACCCAATCAACCACATCATCAAAATGCTCCATGCCCTACACAATTTCCTGCTCAACTCATTCCACACCCTCATCATAATAAACCAGTACAACATGCTTATAGTGTTGAACTGCAAAATTTACCTACCCTTCCCACCCATTCTATCTCACATGCACCATTGCAGAAAACTTATATTGAGATTGGGAATGTTTCAAATCCAAAAATTGTAGAAGTTATGAAAGAAAATGAGGTTTCTTCTAGCCTGCATCAACAAGTCGTTTTAAAAACTCAAGAACTTCATGATATGACGGTTATGGGAAATCAAGAAAGTAAGGGATATATTGAAGATTGGTTTCACTCCATCATTTGTTTGTAGCATCACTCCATACTTCAACAATTTTTGACACCATTTTTTCAAGGGAAGTTGGCTTCTCATATCCTAATATTTATTAACATGCATTTTTCAAATTTGGGTATGTACATACTTGAAGTCTCATTTCGAAAATGGTTCTACTGGAAGTACTCTTATACGTAATCATATTAATTTTTCAAATCAAAGTAGGTTAGTGTAAAAAATAAAATAAATAAGGACATAAATAAAGACATTTTGTTTTTATGTAAAAATAGTTGTTTTTGTTGCAACACGCTGTGGAAATCAACATCGGTGATAAATGTTTTAATTTTTTTGTGTATGTAGATGAATTATAATGGAAATAACAGTTCTACAAACACTCATATTCATTTTTATCATTGATTTGAAAAAAATGCTTGAATATCATATTTTTTGGCTTGTGGGCTTGATGAAATTTCTGAAAACACAGTCGGGACAGTCATGTTTTGAGGGACCAAAAGGGAATATTTTTAAAACTTTTTTCTATAATAAGTATTCCTTCATGTATAATTTTCCAACTCAATTTGAATCACTCAATTTGGATTTGAAACGAAAAAGTTATAACCAAAACATTGACAGGGTGTTTAGTAGGCAGCTCAGGAACAAAGTTGGGATAGTTAGTTTTTGGAGGCCTAAATGACTATATTTTGAAAACTGTTTTCTACGGTATATTCTGTTGGCATTATGATTCTGGTATGGCTCTATGTTACAGATGTTGTACTTGATGGCAACACCCTCAAGTGGCAAATCTCTGATCAGGCTCTCAAAATGCTAAAAATTAAGAAGTACGCATGTGATCAGTGAAAAGCGTGCGTACCCGCAGGTACGCCGTGCAGGAGCTGCGGCCATACACGCAGGTCACCCGTCCAGAAGGTGCGGACCCCCAGTTCACTTACTTCAAGGCAGAAAAGCGCGGTCACGTGGGGTTTCTTATGTTTGGCCCGTGGTATTTAGCCCACCATTCTTGATTCTATGGTTTTGGCCCGTGGTATAGGATCTAATTTTGCCCCGGTTTGGATCCCTTGTATTGGTTATTGATGGTTTTGTCCCATGGTGTGAATAAGGGCTTGACTATAAATAGGGAAGGAGATCACTTGGCTAAAGTATCTTTTGAAAATTGAATATCTTAAGATCTGAAATATTGGGTTATCGGTTTAAAAGCTTGATCTATATAAAAGTGAAGTTGAAAGTGAATCTATGAAGTGTGATCTCTCGAGCGCATGATCAGATCTGGGCATCTGACTATTTGTGGCACACTTGGGGACTGCCAATTCGGCCCTAATCAGAGGTACGCAGGTGATTAACTGTGCAAGTGCGTGGGTACGCAGAGCAGAAGAAGGCGCAGTGCGTGGGTACGCAGAGCAGAAGAAGGCGCAGTGCGTGGGTACGCAGAGCAGAAGAAGGCGCAGTGCGTGGGTACGTAGAGCAGAAGAAGGCGCAGTGCGTGGGTACGCAGCATGACAGAGGTTCAGGTGCGGAGGCACAGTGAAAGTACGCGGCACTACAGAAGCCGCAGGTGCGTAGGTACGCGGCGCGATAGGAGCAGTGGGTGCGTGGGCACAGTGAAGGTACGCGGCGCGTTTGAAGGAACAGTGCGTGAATACGCAGTGCAGTTCAAGACTCTCTGCGTGGATACGCAGAGGCGCAGAAGGTGAAGTGCGTAGCGATGCATGCCAGATAAAGAAAAATTGCGTACCTTTCTTAAGGCATTTTTTTGACTGATTTTTTTCTCTGTTGATAAGGTGTTCTGGGTTTAGTTTTCTATTGATCTGGTTACTGCAGTTGACTGGGTGATTTACTTGTACTTGATGATCAATTGATGTTCATGGATCCAGTTTGAAAATTTATGAAAAGTGGTTCTTGAAAGAAAAGAAGTAGGGGGTTGTAGCTCCCTTCCAGGAGAGACTGGAAAACGAGAGAGAGTTGTAGCTCTCTGCAGGTTGCAGCCTGCGTACTAGTAAAGGACTGCACCAGTACAAAATCATTGTAAAAGGAGTTTCTAATTGAAAGAAGATAGAGACATATTACAGCAGGTGGTTTTCACCCACATTGGGTTTCCACCTTACATCCGGTGTTCTTTGGTGTGACTATCTATTTTTCTTGTTCATGCTCATTGTTTTATGGTACTAACATATAAGAATAATTCAAAGTATAAATAAGGAAGATTTATTAAAAAGAACTAGATAATACTGATTCACCCCCTCTCAGTATTATTTCCAACATATTCCCATATGAATCTAGTTTACAAAGCAATTTGAATTACTCATTTTTGATATTGTATGAAAAAGTTATGACCAAAATACTAACTGTCTATCGTAAATCAACACTCTTAAAACTCTGTTTTTCCGGCTATTCACTAGAGTATTTGACCCCTCAATTCTTTTTGTTTTAAAAAACAGTTTCTATTTGAGATAAATAAATAAATCTACTTTAATTTCCAATTTGAATCATTCGAACCCGTCATCAAACGAAAAATCTATGCTTAAAATATCCATTATTGTTCTCAGTGGGGAAATAGAAAATGACTTTGTTATGCAGGTTGTTCTAAGTAAACTTGACATATCATATCATTGAATTTTTAAAAATTGCCTCTATTGGTGATATATATTTGAAGTAGCTCCCATTTGGCTTTGGAATCACTCAAATTGGATGAAAAACAAAGAGGTTATGATTAAAACACTGTAGGTTAGCATGATTGACCACTGCTCTCCTGTAGGTGACAAATAAATTTTACTTTGTTATTTTTTCCTTGGATTTGCTTTACAGAGTAACTACTTGCTAGTTTTTTGCATAATTCTTGGATTAAGGGAGCTCTATCACCTCTCTTTCTCTATGATTTAATGTTTTATTGCAGGCAGACACTCAATTTTTTGCAGGTCCTAGGAGAATAAAGAAAATCAATTTATAAACGAGCGATTCTTGAAAGAAATTTTAAACAAGGGCATTTCATCCAATTCATTACTTAATGGATTCATAACAGAGGAAAGGGGGAATTGATTTCCATTTGAATATTCATGTCATTGTTGCCAAACCATTGTTCCAATAAATCATTTTTTCCATTGACAGATTGATATTCCCTTAGGAAATAACATCATAGCTGTTGTAACTTAATTTATTTATTTATATACTATTTTTTTAAATAAAGTGTTGTTTCTTTTCTAATTTCTCTTATGTTTTTGTGTTTCAGGTGTTGCTTCCTTCAAATTGTAGTTTCTGCTCCATTGGCGATTGAACAATGAGGACCCCACCATACAAGTTTTAGTTGCAGAAGGCAATCCTTCGGTAGCTTCATTTCTGTAAAAAGTTATTTCTTTTTAAACTGTAAATATGATTGTTTTATGTGTTTTTCTTTGTTTGTTTGTTGCTGTAAATATGATTGCTTTTCTCTTTTTTTTTTTTTTGTAAATATGATTGCTTTTCTCTATTTTTCTGTAAATACAATTGCTTTTTCTTGTTTTTCTCTATTGCTTTTCTTTCTTTTTACGATTGCCCTTTTGTTGTTTAGAGCAGTAAGGATGATTCCTTGTTTGTGTTTTTTTCTCTCCCTGTTTTTTTTTGTTGTTCCCTCCAGGGAACAACTGATGTTCCCTCCAAGGAACAACACTTTTTCATGTGTGTTGATTTGTTGTTCCCTACAGGAAACAACTGCTGTTCCCTAAAAGGGAGCAACACTTTTTTCGTGTGTTTTGTTGTTCCCTACAGGGAACAACTGTTGTTCCCTCCAAGGAACAACACTTTTTGTGAGTATTTTTTGTTGTTCCCTAAAGGGAACAACACTTTTTTTGTATGTTTTCCTTTGTTGTTCCCTCCAGGGAACAACACGTTTTTTTTGAGTATGATTTTGCTGTTCCCTCCAGGGAACAACAGTTGTTCCCTAAAGGGAACAACACTTTTTCTGAGTGTGTTGTTGTTCCCTAAAGGGAACAACACTTTTTCCGAGTGTTTTTTTGCTGTTCCCTCCAGGGAACAACTGCTGTTCCCTAAAGGGAACATCATTTTTTCGAGTGTTTTTGTTGTTCCCTCCAGGGAACAGCTGCTGTTCCCTAAGGGGAAAAACACTTTTTTTTCGAGTGTTTTTTGCTGTTCCCTCAAGGGAACAACACTTTTGGAGTTTGTTGTTCCCTCAAGGGAACAACACTTTTTTTGGAGTGTTTTTTGTTGTTCCCTCAAGGGAACAACACTTTTAGAGTTTGTCGTTCCCTCAAGGGGACAAATTTTTTTTTCAAGTGTTTTTGCTGTTCCCTCAAGGGAACAACACTTTTTTTCAAGTGTTTTTTGCTGTTCCCTCAAGGGAACAACACTTTTTTTCAAGTGTTTTTTGTTGTTCTCCTCAAGGGAACAACACTTTTAGAGTTTTTTGTTCCTTCAAAGGAACAACAATTTTTTGGAGTGTTTTTTGTTGTTCCCTCAAGAGAACAACACTTTTTTTGAGTTTTTTTTTGTTGTTCCCTCAAGGGAATAACACTTTTAGAGTCACTTTTTTGGAGTGTTTTTTGTTGTTCCCTTGAGAGAACAACACTTTTTTTGAGTTTTTTTTTTCCCCTCAAGGGAACAACACTTTTATTTTTTTAGAGTGTTTTTTGTTGTTCCCTCAAGGGAATAACATTTTTTTTGAGTGTTTTTTGTTGTTACCTTGAGGGAGCAACACTTTTGGAGTTTGTTGGAACAACACTTTTTTGGAGTGTATTTTGTTGTTCTCTCAAGGGAACAACACTTTTATGGAGTGTATTTTGTTGTTCCCTCAAGGGAACAACACTTTTATTGAGTGTTTTTTTTGCTATTCCCTCAAGGGAACAACACTTTTTTTGAGTGTTTTTTTTGCTGTTCCCTCAAGGGAACAACACTTTTAGAGTTTTATTGTTCCCTCCAGGGAACAACACTTTTAGATTTTTTGTTGTTCCCTCTAGGGAACAACTCTTTTTTGAGTTTTTGTTGTTCCCTCTAGGGAACAACACTTTTTTGAGTGTTTTTTATATTTTTTTTTTTGAGTGTTTTTGAGTTTTTGTTGTTCCCTCCAGGGAACAACACTTTTCGAGTGTTTTCTGTTCCTTCCACGGAGCAACACTTCCTGAGTGATTTTTCTATTTTTGCTATTCCCTCTAGGGAACGACACTTTTCGAGTGTTTTTGCTGTTCCTTCCAAGGAAAAACACTTTTTGAATTTTTTTGCTATTCCCTCTTGGGGACATCACTTTTTGAGTTTTTGTTGTTCCCTCTTCGGAACAACTTTTTTGCTTCTTGTGAAGTTTTGTGTGTTGTGAATAGCACCTCCTTCCTCTTGTGGGATTATTCCTAGTTCATCTCAACCACATTTTACTGATTCCCTTTCATGGCATGAAGTACACTACTTTTATGAGGACAAGAATTATGGATTCTATTGAAGCAAGTTAATATCATTCACATTATGATCTTTAATAGGACAACTTCTGGATGAGAGATTCTTTTTAAGAAAAGGGACACAGTTATTTATATACTACTTTACTGCATCGTTTTCTGTTGTACATGATACTAATTGATCATCTTAATACCATGCTGGTTCCACCCTTCCTGGTTATAATCTTCTATGTCTGTAATAAATGAGATTATGGGTATATATTTTTTTCTATTGACATGTTCAACTTCTTCCACCATCCCTACTCTTAAGGAGTACTGAGCCTCCCTCTATTTATCATAAAAATGTGTAATAACAACAAAATTTTGCCTACAAATAGAGGATAAGGGGTCTTATTAAGAGCCGGCCTACCATGGTCATAAGGATGTAGCGAAGTGACATTCCCACTATGGCCACCACACCAGGATTATGATCCATTGAGTAGCCAAAATATTCTTGGAACAGGAGGTCTCATCATGAGCCAGCCTGATCACTTTTGCTACATCCCAATGAATGGCAGTGTGGTTATCTGGTTACCACACCAGCACACTGATCTTTTCTGTAGAACAACACTGGAACTCTCCATTTATAAATTGAGGATCTTGGCTCATATGGGTTAAAAAAAAAACCCTACCGAGGCTATGGACGCCTGTTGGAAGTAGAGGCTCTGCTTACGGTATTGAAGTTATATCTTATTGTCAATTATTACTATAATACCATTTTCTTATTCTCTCCTTTTATTGGAGAAGTTATTTCCTTAATTTTTCCTTGTTTTGAACCTTTACGCATGAGAAATTGTTTTCCGAACAATCGCATCATTTTCAGCTAGAATACTGTCAGCAAAGCATCTTTTTGGCATATTGCTGTCCTTTTCTTTTTCTCATAACTTATCATCAATATAAAGTGTCCTATATCTTATTCATAACTATCTTTACACACTCTGTTCTCATTATAACCATACCTCTTGTCATCCTATCATTGATATGTGTACTCTGCTTCATTTTCATTCCCTTGCCTTGCTATTAGAACAACACTTTTCCTATGCTTTATGGTAGTGAATGCCCTTTTCCAATTGGAGGGGGAAGGTATGCATTATGGGATAGCATGCGATATAATTACTGCACTCTGCCATAACTTATTGATTTGACAAAATCTTAGTATTGGATTTATACAAAAGTTTTTTATGATTGAAATTTTTGCATATGGCTTATCTGTTGTTGTTCAAAACTAAAACTATGGATTCAAGAAATTTTCATGCAAAATGGTGATTTGTTTACAGGAGAAAAACAAGTATGGAGGGGAATTCTATTCGCACACAGACCACACTATTTCACCTAATAGTAGAGGCACAAGTAACTCGCGAACGTGAAAAATTGTTTAGCCATGATGTGCTTTCTTGGCTTCTACCTTTTGCATCACTTTTAGCATCAACTTAGCCTACATCAGCTTCAACAAATGCTAGTCCATACATGTCATTCCACATTTTTTTCGGAGGTAAAACTTGAGGTAAAATAACATAAGTTTCTGATTTATTGAAAATTTATGAGACTTTCATGAAAATCCATTGAGCATTATTTATCATCATTCATTCCACATCTTTACCACTTCCCATTTTTCAGAGACATATCATCTTTCAGTTTGGGGGAGTGTTACTTTCATTCATTTCTTTCTTATGACCATGCCATTAATATTCTTTATCGTCCATTGATCTTCTTTTTCATTCTCAACACCTTCCTTATTCCATGTTGTTTTACACCAAGTATATATTTCAACAGATTGTCACAACCACCTTAATTTGTTTTCTAGCATTGCATGCGGGCATGCTCATTCTTCAGTTTGGGGGAGGAATTGCTACACATGATGGATTTTTTCTATTTTCTTTCTCATTTAAGGCATACAATTTCATTTTTATACAATGCAGAAATTGATTTGTGTATATCTTTAACAATATGAACTGAATTCTTTTGATTTTTGAATAACAAAGAGGTACCATTAAAATACACAAGCCCATAAAATTTCAAGTTAAATTAGTTTGTCAAATTTCAGATATCATGCACTGTCACCTACAACCATTTTGCTTATATCTCATGATCCCTACATCAAAACAATCTGATTTTTGGATTAGAGAAGCATTAATATAATATAAATCTACTGGGAAAATTTCAGCAAAATCTGGTTTGTAGTTTTTGAGGAAATGGTTAATGAAGTTTGTTGTTATTTATATCATATTTTGCTGCAACTTCATATACATATAGTTGAACGTCAATGTGAAAATTGTTATGCCTTCATCAACATTGCTAAAATTGAATATTCATTATTTGAGGAAGAAGTCATTTGTTCCATCAATTTCATGACTTGGGATGAACATTTTTTTTATATAGCTTGGTTAATATAGAGGCTTCGGGTTGCATGAGGACATGAAATATATTCAGTTTGGGGGTATGTTGGGCCGCTAATATTTCATTATTTTTATTGCATTTTAACACCTATTTCATCCATTTCTACCCTTCTTTGTCACATCATTTATCATGATTTATCACATAATTCCATTTTATAATTATTTATGCTCTTATGGATAAATATTATTTCTTCTCCTTTATTTTTAATAAATTAATGATTATTATGCATAATTTTACCAATGATGGTTTATTAATAAATTTGTTGTAACATCACTCACCATTTTAGCCTCCAAAATATTTTCTAGATTGCAGATTTGATCTCCAGCTCATTATTAAATATTCCAACTTAGAAATTCATTGGAACAAAAAGTGACAGTTTTTCATTGGAAGTTTCGGGCAAATGGAGAAGAATCTGGAAAATTCGAAACATGGGTTTTGTTGAAAACGGACCGAATTAGTTTTTTAATGAGAAGCTTTTCCAAATTTGGTTCGTATTAAGAGAAACACAAGGTTCTCTAAAGACAATTTTCTCAGATTCGTTGTTGCGGCCGGTTTCCAAATTATCTCAGTTGCAATACCAAATTCGACTTATTCCTGTTGAATACTGATGAAAAGATATTTAAGATATGATCGTGATGATCAATTTGTTGTGAACAATCCAATTTTGTTATGGGAATCATTTTGTAATCATCTCTATTGTAACTTCTCCTTGCTCTCTGTGCATTTAAATGAAAACAGAGATCAAAGAAGGGGAGAGATGAGAGATTAGAGAAAGGATAGGATAGGATAGAAGGAGAGGGGATAATGGAGAGATTTAGCTTTTTGTTTGGGACCTCAATTGTAATTTCAATATACAAAATGTTATTCTGAAGAACAGATCGTATTGTAATGAGGAGTGAATTTAATGATTAATATATAATTTGCATTGTTGTTCATTCGGATATTCTAAAGTAGCTCGGTAGTCGCTAGTGGCTAGGGCCTTGTCTTTGGTGGATCTTACTGCTATTCCCTGTTTGATACTTTTCCATTTCCTGTAAGGTTATTCTGTTTTATATCTTTGCATTTCCTGCGAGTTTATTCTGTTTGATATCTTCTGATTTCCTGTGAGTTTACATTGTAGTTAGTTTACTTTCCTTTCTTCTGATCTCATGTACTTCGCAACTGTCATTTGATTTCATTTATGCTCACTGCAGATTGAATTAATTATCAGTTAAGACATTGATTTTTGGTTGATTACGATAAGAGTGTGGTTATTATAGAATCAGTTGAAAGAGATTGGTTAATACTACTAAACTCTCGGTTGACATCATTTCCATTCGAATTGCTTAATTGAGATAGAGTGACACATATAGAATCAGCTGAAAGAGATTGGTCAATGCTACTATGCTCTCGATTGATGCTATTTTCAATTGAATTTCTCGCTTTAGATTTGATTATGATTTCAGTTGAAGATTAAGTCTTGATGCTTGGATGTAATATTTCCGTTAACAATTTCAGCTTGAGTTTTATAAATGCATCCGTTTACTCTTGTAGCAAGTTTTATAGTTCAACTTAAAAAGTATTACTCTCTAGATTCATAGCTTGCACATATTGTGTACACTCTTAAAACAAAAAGACTTACCTAGGTTGATAATTAATGTGAGGCAATTAGGAGTTTTAAAAGACACCTTTTAGCACCCAACATGTGTGTGTGGTTTGAATCATATATGTGTGTATGTGTGGTTTGAGTCATATTTGTGTGTATGTGTGTCCAAGAAAACCTTGTGGGATCCCTCCTTCTTTAATATATATGGTGAGTGTCTCTACCGCTAGCCACAGTAATAGGTAGTAACCGACATGGCTCAATTAGATTCAAACCACACATACATGCACATATATCCCCACGAAAATCCTTGTGGAATCCCTCCTTCTCCCTTAATATATATATATATATAAGTTTCAAACATTTACCATTAAGTTATGCATACACAAATTCTTTAGACACATAAAAGAAAACAATAGCAATCAAACATAATACTTAGATATTTGTTGTGGAAACCCTTAACTTAGGAGAACCAAAAAAAATTTAGAGGCACACCCATAATTTTTATTGTCAATCAACTTCATCATTTACGATATAATATATAGTATCATCTGGCATCCAAATCCCTAATCTATTAACACATATTATATTACAACATTAATTCGATAACTGAAAGTAGAAACTAATGGGCTAAAAAATTGTGTCACAAGACCACCAAAAGCAAAAATTTGCATGATGAAAACCTCTAAAATGGAATGTAAAAAATGCCCAAACTATTTTATTTGGGGCTGTGATGCCCTATTATAACCTTCCCCCTCCCTTCTCCCGCCCCACTATGCCCATTGCATAGGAATCACACGTGGGGCTAGTTGTGTAGAGAATATAACACACCCATCATTCTCCCACTTCTATTATTTGCATAAAAGATGTCACAAGATTACATAATCAATAGTCAATGGTAGTAATGTCCATTATTTCTATACACCAAGAAAATTTCTTAGTGCTCATATACTTTGTTAATGAATTTGCAACATTGTTCAAAGTGTCCACCTTCACTAGCAACACCTTCCTGTCTTCAACCATTTCTCTCACAAAGTGATATTCAACACCAATATGTTTTTTCTTAAAATGATAAGTTGGGTTCTTGGCTAGAAATATTGCACTCTAACTATCACAATCTAACCTTAGAGGTTACAATAAAAACCCAATACCTTAACATAATATTTGTAACCACATATTATCCTTACTCACATGAGTGGTTGCCATATATTCAAATTTTATAGTTGAGAGCACAAGTGTAGGTTGTCAATTTCTCATCCTACTCATTTCTCCTCCAAGTAAGTTAAAAACATAATCACTTGTATAACGTCTGTGATCCAAATTTCTAGCCCATTCTATGCCAACAAAGCCTCATGTGTCCAACACTTTGGTTTCCCTTGGTAGCATATTCCATAATATGCAATGCCATCTAAATACCTAAAAACCCTCTTTGCAATTATCCAATGTTCCTTTCATAGTTTTGAGATATACCTACTAGAAACTCCCACTCCATGTGCAATGTCCAATCTAGTATAAACCATGGCATAGATCAAACTACCAATAAAATTAGCATAGCGAACACATGGCATGTCCTCTTCGTCTTCCAATGTCTTGGGACATTGATATGGAGATAAATTTACACCTATAAGAATAAGGAACTTGAACATTTACATTCCTACATATTAAACCTTCACAATATTATCTCAACATATTTCCTTTGTTTCAAACAAAGTTTCCTATTTTCCTGATCTCCTTTGATTTCCATAATCAATTTAAAATTTGTAGCACTAAGATATTTCATTTAAAATTTAGAGGACAACCGAGTTTTCACATCCTTGATGATTTCCTTATTCTTTCCAATTAATGGCTTATCTTGGATATGTAGTACCGTATAAATAAAATTATCACCAAATTACTAATTTGAAATACATACAATGATTAGATTTTCTCTTTCTACATCCATGTCCCAAAATATATGTATTAAAATTTGGATACCACATCCTTGGAGATTGTTTTAACCCATATAGGGAATTTTCCATCTTAGAAACCAACTATTTCCTTCCTTCTAGTATAAGGTTATCCTTCTTCTTACTCATATTTCGTGATTGAGTCAGATTCTTCACTCCAAAACTTGAACTCTACTACCTATGGTTCTTCTTTCCTTGGTATGTTACCTTTCTAATGTTATGAAACCAACTCAAGAAAAGATAGATCAACGCCTTAGAATTCAGCCTCTTCGAGGGGGCAACCTCCTTTACATTACATAAATGAACAATTCTTGGATGATTCAAATGACAAAACCTCCTTTCTATATATAGGAGTCTAAGGAGTCACAATATAATCAAGCCGACCTAACAATAATAATATAAAGCCACAAAAATAACAATAGAGGGATTCTATGGGGCACAGAAATAACAATATGGGGGTAATAGGGGCACAACAATATAAATAAGGGGTATAACTACAATAGTAATGGGGTAATCACTAGTATTATAGGGACCCAACATGCCCCTCTCCTTCAAAAAAGTGTTGTCCTCAACGCTTGAGTAGTTCTGGATACTTCTGCATAAAATTCTCATCCTCCCATGTGGAATCTTCAGCGGATAAGTTCTTCCACTTGATAAGATACTCTGAAATTGATCGATTTCGTAGCTGTCGAGTTCTTGTTTCTGTGACTGCTTCCGGTTCCAATATAATTTTTCCTTCCTCGTCAAGTTCTGGCAATATTGTTTGAATTGGGAGCTTGTCGCCTATAACCTTCTTTAAACATGAAACATGGAAAACTGGGTGCAATCGAGAAGCTGCAGGAAGCTCCAATTTGTATGCCATAGTACCAATCTTTTGCAACACCTTGTACGGACCATAATACTTTGGTGATAATTTATTATCCTTCTTAGCTTGCTTTAGGGACATTTTCTTATATGGTTGTAGCCGTAGGAATACCCAATCACCTACATCAAAACTTCTTTCACTGCGATGTTGATCTGCCTGTTGTTTCATTCTATTTTGTGCCAACACGAGGTTATCCTTTAAGAGTTGGAGGACTTGTTGTTGATGTTCGATGTGATGTTCCACTGCCTGAACCTTAGAATTTTCTCTTAAATATGATGTGATGGATGGTGGTTGATACCCATAAAGTGCCATAAATGGGGTCATTTTTGTTGCTGTATGGAAGGAAGTGTTATACCACCATTCAGCCAGAGGCAACCATTTGACCCATTGTGTCTGTTTATCAGATACAAAGCAACGAAGATATCCTTCCAAACATTTGTTTACTATCTCAGTTTTCCCATCAGATTGAGGATGATAAGATGAGCTATGAGCTAACTGAGTACCAAGACAAGAAAATAATTCTGTCCAAAAATTTCCAGTGAAAATGGGATCTCTGTCACTTACAATAATCTTTGGGTTTCCATGTAGCTTTTGAACTGTTTCCATAAATGCAGTAGAAACTGTACTGGCTTTAAATGGATGTGATAATGCACAAAAGTGTGCATACTTGGTAAGTCTGTCAACTACCACCATGATGACACTCTTTCCCTCAGACTTGGGTAAACCTGTGATAAAATCCATTGAAACCTCCTCCCAACGTTGGCTTGGAATGGATAAAGGTTGTAATAGACCCGGTGTCTTAATTGTTTCAACTTTATTTTGTTGGCAAACCAAACATTCCGCCACAAACTTTTGAATATCTGATTTAAGGCCATCCCAAAAAAATTCCTTCTTAACCCTGTGGTAAGTTTTTAAAAATCCTGAGTGCCCTCCTAAGGGAGAAGTGTGCAATTCCATAAGAATCTTTTGTTTTAGCTGGGAATTCTTACAGAGGTATAAGCGATCTTTGTACCATAACGAATCATTTTGCCAGCTAAATGTATCAGAAGTACTGGAATCTTGTTGTAGCTTTCGAATAAGTGCCCACACTTCTTCGTCATTCTTCCATTCCTCCCTTGCTTCGTTTATCCAATCTGGTTGGATAATAGAAATGGCACACAACAATGCTTCCACATCCTCATCCTTTCTTGAGAGTGCATCTGCCACCACATTTTGCTTCCCTTTTTTGTAGATGATTTCAAAGTCATAACCCAACATCTTTGTGACCCACTTTTGTTGCTCTTCAGAGGATAATCTTTGTTCTAAAAAGTATTTAAGGCTATCATGATCCGTTTTTACCTTGAAGTGTCTTCCCATTAGGTAGGGTCGCCATTTCTTAAGTGCATGGAGTATTGCCAACATTTCCTTCTCATAAATAGCTTTGCTTAAAAACTTTCCCTTGATTGGACGACTTTCAAAAGCAATGGGTCTTTCATCTTGCATTAGAACAACACCAATTCCATTTCCTGAAGCATCACATTCCACAATAAAGGTTTTTGTGAAGTCCGGTGTAGCTAAGACCGGTGCTTGGCACATTGCCTCTTTAAGATGTTCAAAGGCCTTTGTTGCTTCCGGAGTCCATGAAAATGAATCTTTCTTCAATAATGTTGTTAGAGGTGCTGCTATTCTCCCATAATTCTTAACAAACTTGCGATAATACCCTGTCAACCCAAGAAATCCTCGCAGATGCTTTATGGATGTGGGGATTTTCCATTCCTTAATGGCTTTAATTTTGCTAGGGTCTACCTTAACTCCTTCATGAGATACAATATGACCCAAATATTCCACCTCCTGGACTCCAAAGAAACATTTGGATCTTTTTGCATATAATTGTTTCTCCTCCAATAGTTGTAGCACCCTGTCAACATGTTCAACATGATCCTTCCAAGACTTGCTGTAGATTAGTATATCATCAAAAAATACTAACACAAATTTTCTAAGGAATGGTTTGAAAATTGAATTCATCAAACCTTGAAATGTTGAAGGTGCATTGGTAAGGCCAAAAGGCATGACCAAAAATTCATAATGACCCTCATGAGTTCTAAATGCCGTTTTCGGAATGTCTTCAATCTTCATTCTGATTTGATGATATCCCGAACGAAGATCCAACTTGGTGAAGTAAATTGATCCATGCAATTCATCCAGTAATTCATCAATGACAGGAATGGGGAACTTATCTTTAATAGTGAGCTTGTTGAGCTCCCTATAATCCGGACACATGCGCCATGATCCATCCTTCTTGTGCACCAATACTACTGGAGCTGAGAAAGAACTTTGACTCGGTTGAATTATACCAGCCTCTAGCATTTCTGCAACCATACGTTCAATTTCACTTTTTTGGACATAGGGATATCTGTACGGCCTGATGTTTGGAGGAACACTTCCTGGAATCAGATGAATAGCATGATCATGATCACGCATAGGTGGGAGACCTTTGGGAGTCTCAAATACCTTGGAATGATTGTCCAGGACTTTTTGGAGATCTGGAGAAATAGATGATTCCAATGTGGAAACATCTAGCGAACATAATTGTGCAATTACACCTCTTTGCTCCTTTTTTAGAAGCTTTGTCATGCCATTAGAGCTGATTATCTTTCCTGGTTTCCCTGCAATACCCCTTAATTCAACTTCCTTTCCTTCCGTAGAAAATTTGATGAAAAGTTCTTGAAAATTAAAAGCTATTGTACCCAAGGATTGTAGCCATTGGACTCCTAGTACAACATCAGCACCTCCCATTGGAATGGAAAGCATTGGGCTAGTCAATACATATTCTCCCATGGATAGCTTGATATTATGGCACTTTCCAGAGCAATTTATTGTTCCTCCATTTGCAATCATCACTTGACACTCTGGTGCTGGATATAGGAAGCAATTCAATTCTTTTGCTACCCTACAATGAATAAAATTGTGGGTGCTTCCTGAATCAATCAACACTATTACCTTTTTCTTCTTGATTTGTCCTTCTATCTTGATGGTTTGAGGAGTGGTAATTCCCGCCAATGCATTACAAGATATGGTCAGATTTATTTGTTCTTCATCTAGGCTTTGTTCTTGGAATATATCCTCTTCTTTTGACCTTTCTTGCTCCTTTTCTTCTTCCTCTTCACAATCTATGTAGAATAATTTCTTCTCAGCACACTTATGACCTTTTGTGTATTTGCTATCACAATTGTAACAAAGCCCTTTTGCTCTTTTTTCTTCCAATTGTTGTGGTGTCAACCTTGTAGGTTGTGGAAGACTAGGGGCAACAACACTTCCGTCTTTATAGTTGTGAGTGGTATGCTTCCTAGTTGCCATAATTTTGCTTTCCATTTTTCTTGCTAACCTGAATGCCTTCTCTAATGAATCAATTTCCCAAAGGCGAACATCATGTTGGATATTATCCTTTAAAGACCCTATGAACACATCAATCCTATGCTCCTCTGGAATATCTTTTACCCTTATGTTCAATTTTTGGAACTCCTCAATGTGCTCCATTATTGAACCCTTTTGTTTGAGACTTATCAATTGGCTAAAAAAAGTGTTGCTTTTTGTATCCTCATAATGTGCTATCAATTCTTCCGTAAAAATTGCCCAAGTGATAAATTGTTTACGAGAACAAAGCCATTGATACCATACAAACTGATTTGGTTCCAAATATACAGTTGCCATACGTACCTTTTGTGCGTTTTGCACATTATTGAGATCGAAGAATTGCTCCATCTGTAATATCCATGTGGCGGGATCCTTGCCATCAAACTTCCTCATATCGATTTTTGGAATATGGTGATTCTTCGATCCAACATTAGCGTCTATGGAATCATGATTAACATTTCTTTTGTTCTCATCATGAGTTTCCTTTATTACCTTTTCACCATTAGTAAGTATTTCTTGTAGAAAATTTGTCAAATCTGTCTTCAAATCTGCCATGCCTGTCTTCAAATTTGTGTTCAAATCTATCTTCAAATTGTTCATCTTAGCTTCCATGCCATTCATCTTAGCTTCCACGCCATTTATCTTAGCATCTGTTAACTTTTGTGAGCGTGACATTTGTTGCACTTGTTCTTGTAATTTTGATATATCATGTAGCATTTCTTCCTCTTCTTCATGAGTCATGCTAGAGCTTTCAGGTTCCTTACTAGGTGTTTGCATTTTCTTTCCTCGGGGCATTAGTTATCGATAATAATGCTCTACTATGCCCTTTGAATTCCTTCAAAATAAATTTTCAAACCAAGCTTAAGCAAAAATAAAAAAAAAATCTACACACCTTTTTTCACTTTGTAGGAGCTCAATATTGCCTCTGATGTATCTCTGTAATTTCCAATCATATAGTTATGAATTTGTGACCTGTAGTAGCTCTCTGTGTCCTCTTTCCAATGCCACCAGTCTGATCCAAATTGGATTCTCCAAGAAAGAGTTATGCACAATCTCCCAAGATGACCTGATTATAGACCTTTCCAGAAGAGCGAAGTTGTATGAAGTTCCACGTGTACAATTTTCGATATTTGGTTTTGAAAAAGATATAAAAGAAACTACATTCCGTCCTCTTTCTGTACCTTCTGACGAAATTTCAATCTGATTCCCAGAGAGAAAGTTATGACAATTTTCCCCAGGTCACCTGTTTTGAATGTAATTCAGGAGTCTGAAAAAAGACCAACTTCCTCAGATCATATCTCCGAAAATATCGCACGAAAAGCTCTGAAATTTGGACCCAAGGTTCAACGCAATTTCTTCTCAAATGGATTTTGTTTTGCGACTTCTGAAACATCACAGAAAAAAAGTTATAGCGAAAATGCAACGATGACCTGTTAGGAGCAGCGAAACCCTAGAATCCAAAGCTCTGATACCAAATGGTATGAAACCAACTCAAGAAAAGATAGAAAAGATAGATCAACGCCTTAGAATTCAGCCTCTTCGAGGGGGAAACCTCCTTTACATTACATAAATGAACAATTCTTGGATGATTCAAATGACAAAACCTCCTTTCTATATATAGGAGTCTAAGGAGTCACAATATAATCCAGCCGACCTAACAATAATAATATAAAGCCACAAAAATAACAATAGAGGGATTCTATGGGGCACAGAAATAACAATAAGGGGGTAATAGGGGCACAACAATATAAATAAGGGGTATAACTATAATAGTAATGGGGTAATCACTAGTATTATAGGGACCCAACATCTAAAGACAACATCTCGATTATAAACAACCTTCTTAGTTTTTGGGTTCCAAACTTTACAACATTTAAGACCATCTTGATAATCAATAAAGATACATTTTTTATATTTATTTTCCAACTCACTCTTATTTTCCATTGGAACATGTACATAAGCATCATAACTAGAAACCCTAATATGTTTGAGGGTGTCTTAGGAGTCCATGCCTCATGTGGATTCTTGTTAACCAATGTTGATGAAGGTGATCAATTTACTGGTTAACATGTAGTATCTAATTTCTCTACTCATAATTCATATCCTAACCACCTTTATTCCCCTTACTATTCTTATTTTTATAATTGAAATATTATCCTTTTGCTCTTCTATCATTTTGCTAAGGTGTCGACATTATCGGTTGAGTGAGGCTAGGAGAGGGAGAATGGTGTTCTATATAGTTTTTAGTGTTAACTCTTTTGGTAGTCATATTTTTACTATCAAAATTCCTTGCTATAATGAAAGCATGCTTTATGGATTTTGGTTCAAAGAGACGCACCTTGTTATGAGCCAAATACATAAAAAAACAAAAGTACACATTATTTACAACAATGTGAGTTTGAAGCACAAATCCAATACAGATAATAATAGGATAAGATCCTCCAAATACCCAAATGATACATACAAATCACATGTCCTCCATATTGAATACATGATATCTATATATACCTATCTATGCATTGCACATGTGGTCCCTTCATTATTAGGATGACCCTATTACATCTACATTTTCATATTAATCTAGATTTAACCCCATATATGCCCCACCTTGGTTCATACCATATACATTTAACCTAATATAGCCCCCCCTTGGAAAATATCACCTTTCGAAAGTATTACCCCCTTTAAAAAGATTTTTCATCAAAGCTTTGTTGTTAATGGAGTTACATGTGATAAAACCAAATAATAGGATTTCCTTATATTCCTACATTCTTCTTACCACTGATGATAATATATCCATCCAAACTCAATTCTTTTTGTCTTAATATTTTATGGTTGTTTGTTGCATACATTTATTTCCTTTGATTTCGTGTCTTGTTGTTGTGACTTCTCAAATTTGTAATAGTTGTTGATCTTTTGATAAAATCCTATTGAATAGTGATTTGGTGATTCCATGTTCTATGAATATTGATGAGTACCCCATCTTCTTCCTTGATAATGTTGATATTGATCTTCTTATTCTTGGAAATTAAGATGTCGATATAGTTTCACATTTGATGTCTTTATTTCACTCTACATAAGAATTTTTTCATCTATATTCTTTTCGTAGATAATGATATCATCTATCCTCTTTTCTTGTTCTTTGACTTCTCTAGCCTTGGAGATAGTACCATCATATTTGGCATGCTCATCTTCTAGATGGAGTTCAACTTTTTCAAGTATCTTCTAGATACCTTCTTAAATCTTGTCTTCTTTCTCTTTTTGAATCTATCAAATTCTAACACCCTTCTTCAATTAAAGAACACATTTCTTATTCACTGCGCATCCATATCTAGGAGTTCTTTAATCTTATTACAAATTTCCTCGTCAAGTTTTTTTGGTAGTCTCTTCATCTATGATCCTTATCTCTTCTTGGTTTTGATTATGCTTTTTTTCTTCCTTCAATATCTTAACATCATCTAGTAGTTTCCTATTATGGTTTTGTAATATATATATTTACTCATCTTTCTTTTTAAAATCTTCCCTTGAGTCATCCATTTTCCAATTTTCCTTGCTACTCTTTCCCTATTTTAATTGTTCATTCTCCATAATGAGTAATTCATTAAGGTTTTGTATATTATATAGCTCATTTCTTTTCCTGTTAATCTCTTCCTTAGATTCTTTTAATTATTATTTAATCTTATATAACACCTCCATTTTTGCATCCTTTATCCATTTATTGGAAAATAGTTTTTCAAATGCTTCCCATGTAATGTTCCATCTAGTATCCATGTCAAAATTCCACCACCACTCATGAGCTTCACCAATAAAATAATTACTTTCCAATAAAGGATAATTAACATATTCCTTTACCATCCTCAACCATTATATGGGATTGATTGCATATTTATCTTCATCTCCACTAAATTTAGGTATTTCCATTACTTCTTAATTAAGGTCTAACCCAAACCCTTATATTACAACTTCAATATATTAATAATAATGATATAAAATAGTTATCATCTTTTCTCAAATATATTATTCTATGTTTTCTCTTTCCAATGGATTTTGAATCACTACAAATAGACATCCCAGCCAAAAGTTATTGTAGTTTTAACCTAATATACCTTTTAAAACACTATTCTAGAGTTTTTCCTTTTGCCTAACCTTAATTCTGGTGTATATCTACAATTTTGGGCCTTATGTGTCTGAAATTTCATCTTCTACTACTTTAATATTTATTCTCTATAGTTCCACAATTCTGATAAAAAATCCAATGTGCCAAGAGAAAGTCATAATAACTTTCCCAAAAATTGTTGATTTGTGGCCTCTTCCTATGAGAAAACTTGTATAGCCTACCACATTTCCAATTCTTCAAATATAATCTTGAAAATTTTACCTCTGAATATTTCTCATTATAAAAATTCCCAAAAAATAAGTTATAGAAAAAATACCAAGCTAGACTGTTTGAAATTGATTTTAAGATCCTTCACAAACCATGACTTCCATAGAGTATATCACTAAAATTATAGTGAAACACACTTTGAATTTTAAATCATATGTTATGTAATATTTCACCTCAATATGATGCAAGTTTCATCATTCAAAATTTATTAGAAAAAATGTTACAGCAAAAAATGTGAAACTAAGCCATTTGAAACTGAATTTGGAAGTATTCACTAACCCTAACTTTAGTAGAGCATATATTCGAAAGTATAGAGGACCAATATCTGAAGTTTAAACTAGATGTTCTTTGAGGTTAAACTAGATTTTATTCAAATGTGCTCTATAATTAGACCTATTTATGGTTTGGACAGTCTCTGGTAGAGAATCACCATAGTAGCAGGCTTATTGGAGAAGCCATAAAATGATGATTATGGTGGGTTGGATTCTAGGATTCCAAGAACAAGATAAGGGCCAAGGTGGAAAGAAAAACATAGGTTTTACAACCATTTCTTAAGTAGAAAATGGGCTCAAGGCCTACATCGTACCTTCTCCATTGAAAAGTGGTCTGAAAGTGCTTTCAAACAGTGCGTGAACCTTTGCAAATGGTCATCTAGATCAAATTTTTTTATTGTGGAAGTTAGGATCTTGAAGTCTTAAGCAGGAAGAAATATCGGAACAAGATAGAGTTTCGGGACCTTGAGAGCATGAAATTTTGGAGGGTTGGAATTTTGGGAGCCAATTCTAGGAATCTGATATCGGAAAGGCTAGAATATCAGACCTTGGTGGTTTATTTCCTCATTTTTTTATTTGAGAGGAATCCGACATCAGAAGGACTGAGTTGGAAGAACATTGGAATGATGAATATTAGAGCAGGTGAGAACCTTGATGGTTTAGAACTTTAGAGATCGGAATATCATAATTTCTTAATAATCAATTTCTTTTGAAAGTGACGAGGGTTGTAGGAAATAAGAATTACAAAGGAATTCGTTGAAAAACCAAGGACCGAGGGACCCTTTCTCTCTCCTCCAATAGGACAAATGTCGACAGCTAATTAGCCCCTCAAGAGCTAACGTGGTAGATGATGTTAGCATGACATATCAGTATGGAGGACACATGGCAGTCAGTTTCAGAATTTGTTGGTGGCCTAATAAGGCAAATATAAGTGACACATGTCACCACTATAGAGATGTTGCATGGTAATGATGACATCAACATGACTCCATGTTGGAGGTTGGAATTTCAGAGGTTGGAGATTTCGTAACTCCCGTCTAATTATTTTATAGGAAATTTTTGATCTGATGTGTGTAGCTTTGATGATTATTGGAAAATGGTCATGGGGACCAAAAGAACCAAGGGTGTAGAGAAGGCCTAGCACCTAAGTGCTATTGAATTATATCGAAGGTCAAAGATTTTGAAAATCCTTTGTAAATGAATTTTGGAGAAAATTTACGATGAAAGGGGCTCTGATGTGTTACTTCTTGGTCAAGGAGACAAATATAACCAAGGGTAGAGAGAAAATATATAGGATGATAGGCCCCCGACAGAGCCTGAGGGCCTTAGCACCTAACTCCTAAGCTGTCGGTCATAACAACTAGTCCCATGGTGTTAAAAAAAAGGGGGCTAAGCATGAAGGGGCTTGGAATCTCACGACCTTGTAGTTTCGTAACATTTGTTTTAATAAAAGTTATGATAGATGAAGGGTCTAATATTGCAGATGGGTGGTCACAGGCAATGGTCATTTGACAAATAAAATGATAAAGGGGGCTAAGCAGGAAGGGGCTAAAGGCATCAATTTTTTTTGATATTGTAATGTCTCACTTAATAAAGTTATGACATGTTAAGGCTCCTATATTGTAGTACATACTTTTAAAGGATGAATTGGTTTGTAGCTAGAGAGTAAATGCACACAGAAGAGTTGGTGTCACAGGAGTAATGGCGGCTGTATAGATCATTGGGTCAAGGAATCAAGGACCACGATTCTCAGATAATAACTATTGGGTTTGTCTCGATTTTGAAAGAAATCCATCTCTGATCTCCCATGCACTCCTTATAGAAATAAATGAAGAATAAAGAAGCCATGATAAAATACAGTCAAGGTCTGTGAGCCATCAATAAGCATGGGGAGTCTCATTGAACTGCGCAGGTGGATCGAGATTAAATTATCAGCATGGAGAATCACACAGGGAGTTGGTGAAGTGAACAAAGCCCATTCTCATGTTTTAATGCAACAATAAAATTTTTGAAAAGAGATGCAACAGAGGAATGGAGTGTCATGACAGGAGTACACTCTCGGGTAGTGTGGATGGCGATAGAGACAACATTGAGCTCAATGCAGCAGAGGAACAAAACTAAGAATTTCCATTGAGAAACTAGGGAGTACAGGATTGTTGGGTATCCTTTGAAGAGTGTGGAGTAGAGTGTACGAAAGTTGAGAAACTCACCCAAGTGTTGAACTGAAGAAGAGTGTTGTAGAGACCCTGTGCAATAGAATGCCAAGAGCAAAGTATATGTGATCAAGAGAAGAATGATGAGTATAGGGTTTTGATGTGTGAGTCTGAGAGAGCCTATGGAATAGTGAAGGAACGAGATCAAGAGTATGATACTACAGTGAACCAGATTGGAATTCTCTATATATGTATTTTCCCCTATTTTTAGTTTGAAAATTGTATGAAAGGTAGAATAGTGGCTAGAGGAGGTTGTGGCTTGCATTCATAAGCGGTTGGTGCCTTTTGGAAAGTAGGTTTTTTTAATCTTAAGGGGGTCAGTTCCTCATGTGAGTGGGTGCTCACAAACAAATTGATGTAATTAAGTAGTTGCTTAATTTACATCATAACAACAAACAGATTTGTGGGTTTCTCCCTTTGGGTTTCCACATAAAAATGCCTGTGTCAATATGTGTATGTTTCTCATGTGATGGATTGTATGTACATGTGAATTCCTTATCATGCTGCTCATTTGTATTGTGTATGAATGTTCTCCTAAATAACTGAAAGTAGAGGAAAGAACTAAAGACTTATTCATAAATTTTTTTAAGACCCTCACTATATTGATTTAATCGCACCTATTAGTAATTCCTTATTCCAATAATTAATATCAGAGCCAAGTTCCTTCAGGAATGGTCACACCAGTGGAAGGTAGATCCATAAGGAATTATGTCTAGGAAAGAGAGTCAAGATGCTTACTCAAGCAAGATACTAGGCTTTGATGGGACAAACTATGCCTTTTGGAAAATTTGGATGGAAGCCTATGTTATGTCTCTAGGAGTAGATATTTCGAGCTCTATACTAGTAGATTATGATGTCCCTTATGTCCCTCCCACTGATGCACATGGTAAATAATTGTATGGAAATAATGCTAAAGACAAGAATGGCATTCTATTTGGCCTTAGTCAATATGAAATCATAAAGGTTATGCACTGTAAGTATGCCAAGGAAGTGTGGGTGAAGTTCAATAAGAGTCATGAAGGAGCTCACAAAGTTAAGCAGACCAAACTTCAAACCTTCACAATGTGGTTTAAAAGATTAAAAATGAATGAAGTAGAAAGAGTATAAGAATACTTCCTCGAAGTTGATGAAGTAACCAATATGATTATAGGACTTGGTGAAGAAGTTAAGGAAGATATGATAATTGAAAAAGTCTTGAGATCCCTACCCATGAGATTTAGTGTCAAAGTCTTTGTTATTGAAGAAATGGCTAATCTAAGGAAACTCAAGATGGAAAAGTTGCTTGGTACTCTCACAATCTATGAGATGAGAGTAGGAAGAGAGAAGTTTGAACCCAAGGAGGCAGTGTTCAAAGTGTCCAAGAAGGCTAAGGAGCACAAATATCATCAAGATTTCTCTAGCTGTGAATTTGATCAGGAGCTGGCTCAATTTTCTAGGAAACTAAAGTGTGGATTAGGAAAATATAAAGGGAAGTTTCCCTTTAAATGTTTTGACTGTGGGAGAGTTGGACATTTTTCATCCAAGTGCCCTTACAAAGAAAGGAATGAAAAGGAAGATGATAAGAAATTTAGAAACAAATCTCAGAAACATCAGAAGAAGAAATTCTATAAGAAAAAGGGGCTCTACTCCAAAGAGGATAGTTCAACACCAGAGTTAGACAGTGAAAACTCTTCAAAATATAATTCAGATAAGTATTTACTTATGGCATTTGGATCAGACTCTAAGAAACAAAATATTATTGACTCTGAAGAGGAAGAAGAAGAATAAGGAGTAGTGGACTTTGAAGGGGAACTCATCAATGCTCTTGATGAGTTAAATAAGGAAAGGAGAAAGAACAAGAAGCTAAAATAACAACTACAACATGTTGAAGAAGGTATGTACAAATACGACAATGAGCAGTTTGTTTATCAAAAATAAAAAACTTGAAGAAGCCATTAAAAGAAAATATAGTTTAGCCCTTATACTAGAAGAAAACCAAGGAACATGTGAGAAACTAGAAGAAGAGAACAAGCAATTAAAACATAATTTATTCAAGGTAAAGAAGGAAACTGTTTAAAAAACATACAAAGATGAAATTTTGTCCTTGAATTTCAAACTAAAAGAAGTTAAACAAAAGGAAGAAGTTCTTCAAGATTTGATCCATGAATGGGAAGAGAAATATTAGAGTCTCGAGGTAGAGGTCATCTTTTTGAGAACATATCTTGAGAAGATGAAGACTAATGTTGGCTTGAGGGGGCCTGACCCAGGTTTAGCTTTAATTAGCCAAACAAATCCCTACACTACTGGCCCTTTCGGCATTAGCTCGTGGAGCGTGGAATGAAGTCTCACCCAAAGAAGTATGGGGGGATGTTGGAACCAAGTTTCCGCACCCTTGAGATGGTTGTGATGTCGTTTGATCTCTTCTATCCCTGCCTTCACATAGGTGATCTTGCTCTAGGGCTTGTAGGACAAACCCTCTATTCTGACCTTCAATACCTTCGTGAAAGTATACGATTAACCTTCGCGCAGTCCTAACCTGGGGCTTCGGTACTTTCGCACTGCTATGGCAGCGTGTCACGTTGATTCCTTAATTATCCTAAGTGTTTGGCTTATATTATTAACCGATATTAGTTAGCTTCGCGTAAATATATTTTCTTACTTGCGCTCACTTAACCAACACATTTACATACATTCACGCATCATATAAGCATTATAAGCGAAATTCATACCCAACATAACAAGATGCATAATGTTGAATTGAGACTTCTGTGATCCATAACAGTTATAAGAAGAGCTTCGGCGTAAATCACATATAGAAAGACCTTTGTCGACGCGTTTTGAACCAGCAAGTTCGGCTCATCGTCAGGACTTTTATGCCTCATCTATCCATGGATGTAGGCGCACTTTTAAGACCACTTCTTTGTGCCGAGCGCATCCACCTGTTCCTTAAGCGGCTTTGCCTCCTGCATCCGTGCGAGACTCTGTGTAAGGGTGACCATCTACATGATCCCTTTGACCTCGTCATATCATTGTTGTAGTTCACACGCGCCTCTATCTCCAGGCGCTCTACATTTGGGTCCTCCTGCAGGGTGGTTAGCACCTCGAATGATTGTTCAAAAGGTCTCATGTAACTATTGCATTGTCAACCATCGCTATTTCTGCTTTGGCCTTCAATAGCTTTGTGAAAGTATACGATCAACCTTCACGCAGCCCTAACCTGAGGCTTCAGTACTTTCGTGCTACTATGGTAGCTTGTCACATCGATTCCTTAATTATCCTAAGTGTTTGGATTATATTATTAACCGATCTTAGTTACCTTTGCGTAAATAGATGTTCTTACTTGTGTTCACTTAACCAACACATTTACGATGAGCCACACTTGCTGGTTCGAAACGCGTCGACAAAGGTCTTTCTATATGTGATTTACGCCGAAGCTCTTCTTATAAGATGCATAATAGGAAATAAATACGCAGAAATTGTAGAATACATCTCTTTATTGATAATTTTGGATGATTACAGAATCGACCCGCCCTGCGCATTTAGCTGTAGGGGTCTGTGCACTCAGCTATGGACTTCTACCCTAGGCCTCTGCACACTCATCTGCAAAGCCTCTACCTACGCTACGACCCAAGACTTAGATTTCTTGCTCTAAGCTACGACTTTCTTCCTCTTGATTTTTTTTTTCCCTTTTTAACTACTTAGAGCTTAGCTCTATTTATATAATCCCATGGTCCGTAGACCATGGGTAGATCTTCTACAACTGACATTACAATTTTTAAAATAAGGGCTGACTTCCCTATGACTCTTTAACACTTACGTGCTCCGTGACCACAAAATGCAGAGTCTTTACACTTGGATTACAAAATTTGACCAAAATATGGGCTTTTAGCCACAAAAATATCCTTGGGGGATCTCGCACCCAACAGGCCCCCAGTACAAACATCGTAACTCGCCCTTGTGTCACTCTGTAGGTGCGGAGATCTTAGCGCGAAGACTTCCCAGCTCCGTTTGGATGTCCCCAACCTCTGCAGTGCACTGAGCGGCCACCTACTGGACTTCTTCCACTCTCTGCTTGGTCAATGCTGCTGAACTACCCCCCTGAATCTTCTGTTGAGTTTCCTGCGGTGTTGTGAGTTTTCCTTCAATGGAGGCTGTGATCATATATGCCTCATCTATCCATGGATGTAGGCGCACTTTTAAGACCACTTCTTTGTGCGAGCGCATCCACCTGTTCCTTAAGCGGCTTTGCCTCCTGCATCTGTGCGAGCCTCTGTGTAAGGGTGACCATCTACATGATCCCTTTGACCTCGTCATATCATTGTTGTAGTTCACATGCGCCTCTATCTCTAGGCACTCTACATTTGGGTCCTCCTGCAGGGTGGTTAGCACCTCGAATGATTGTTCAAAAGGTCTCATGTAACTACTGCACTGTTGATCGTCGCTATTTCTGTTTTGGCCTTCAATAGCTTTGCGAAAGTATACGATCAACCTTCACGCAGCCCTAACCTGAGGCTTCGGTACTTTCGTGCTACTATGGTAGCTTGTCATGTCAATTCCTTAATTATCCTAAGTGTTTGGCTTATATTATTAACCGATCTTAGTTACCTTTGCGTAAATAGATGTTCTTACTTGTGTTCACTTAACCAACACATTTACATACATTGCGCATCATATAAGCATTATAAGCGAAATTCATACCCAACATAACAAGATGCATAACAAGAAATAAATAAGCATAAATTGTAGAATAATTCTCTTTATTGATAATTCCAGATGATTACAGACTTGACCCACCCTGCACACTCAGCTGCATGGGTCCACGCACTCAGCTACAGACTTCTACCCTAGGCCTCTACGCACTCAGCTGCAGAGCCTCTACCTATGCTCAATGTCCTGGGTGATTTAGGGACTTCGACTTCCACTCCAACACTCTCTGGGACAACTTCTACTACCTCAATTTTTTCTGGACAACCACTTGTAATTTATATGGCCTTTTGAATTCAAATCTGACCATTCTCCCCACATTCGACCCATTAATGCTAGATTGGCGGTAGATTTTCAACAATCTAATCCATAAATTTCACCTTAAATGCCTGCCTCTCGCTCCATTTGGCTACAATCGGACCATCAAATCATGAACAATGAATTTAACAGTCACTTTTCGACAGACCTGTCTGTTATTTCCATGAGTAGTGTAGCTGCCTTCATGCTGTCACAGACCCTATGACTCTTCCCTGCTTCACACAGTCCTGAAATCGCGCAGCTCCCCAACCTATGCAGTGTAGTTTATAGTACGACGCCTCCTTTCAGTTGCCTGGAGCACTAAGACTATGTTTCTGTCGCATAGTTAGATGGTCGGGCCACCTATGTATGGCTTCGTTCGACTACCATTCACCTTTCCTGGGAAGGGATCTCCATTCAATTTAATCAAATGGGCTGCACCACCATCAGTATTCTCCTTAATAACATAGGGCCCTAACCAATGCATCCTGAATTTTTTTGGGAATTTATCAAACTTACTGTCATACAACAGCACCAAGTCATTCACTTTAAAGGTGCTCAGCTTGATGTGTTGATCATGCCATGCCTTTTCATGTTCCTTTTGGACCTGCTGGTGAAATCCAACCAAAAATATTTCTTCTTCGAGCTCATCTAGCTGTGCGAGCCTCTCTTCCAGGGCTCTGTGATCTGTCATACCTTTGAGCACTGCTATGTGAAAACTAAGCACGATGTATTCCATAGGCATTACATCTTCCATACCATAGACAAGCCTAAAAGGGGTTTGTCTCGTTAGCTTTTTGCATGTTGTTCGATAAGCCCACAATACCGCAGGTATGCATAGGTCCCAATCACTTCACTGAGCATTGCAAACCTTGGCTAGTGTGTTTTAAAGCACTTTGTTGAACACCTCCACTGTCTCGTTAGCCTGTGGGTGATAAGGTGTGCTCTTTTGGTGATATACCTGAAATTCTTCTGTTAGCGCTGATTGTTTCGTTTAGAAAGTGCATGCCCCGATCAATCATCAAAATCTTTGGAAATATAAATCACGTCAATACATGCTCAAATAGTAACTTTGCAGCCATCATGCCTGTGCAATCCTTCATAGGCTGCACCTTTGCCCATCATGTCAAATACTCCATCGCAGTGATGATATACCGCGTCCCTGTCTTCCCTTGTGGCTGAATGGGTCCTACAAAATCTATTGCCCACTTTTCGAAAGGCTGTAACGTCAACTATGGATTCAAAGGAATTTCATCCCTCTGTGATGGCCTACTTGTTCTTTGACATATATCACACACTGTACAATATCCTTTTGAATCCTGATGAAGGGTTGGCCACCACAACCCTACGTGGAGAATCTTCTGCGTGATTGCTCTTCCTGCATAATGTCCTCCCGTGGTGCCTCCATGAGCTTCCATGAGGATGCTGCTTCTCTCAAACTCCAGTACATATCTTCGCAATATCTCATCAGACCCAATTTTGTATAGATTCCCAACAATGACAGAAAAATCTGCTGCGCGCACCACTAATTCCTTCTTTTGCTGGACAAAGTATCCTTTTGGTGCAGTTCCTATTGTTAGGAAGTGTATTATATCCTCAAAATGACCATCCGCAACACACACTACAAATAGTTGTGCATCAAGCAATCCTTCTTCCAAGTTAGTAGGTTCCTCCCCTGTTTCGATGCGTGACAGATGGTCTGGTCTCGCGTTCAATCATCCAGGCTTCACAATAAATTCAAAATCGTACTCTTCGAACAATAAGAGCCATCTACAGATTCACCCCCCCAACATAGGCTTATTGACCAGGTACTTCAGCGCGGAGTGATCCATATACATTTTAAAATGGCCTCCTAGTAAGTAGTGCTGGTACTTCTGGAGCACAAATACCATAGCTAGCCCCTCACGTTCAGTGGTAGAATAGTTATTTTTTGCTTTGGATAATCTGCAGCTTGCGAACGCGATATGATGGTCCAAGCCTTCTCCTCCATCCTGTGTTAGTACTGCCCCCAACACTATACATGATGCGTCAACATGTACATGAAACTCTTTCTTCCAGTCCGGGAAGATTAGAATCAACGTGGTAACCATCTTTTCTTTCAATATATCCAAGCTTTTCTTACAGTCATCATTCTAGTAGAACATGACATCCTTCTTCAACAATTTTTCCATTGGCTCGGTGATCTAGGCATAGCCTTTGATAAACTTTCTGTAATATCATGTATGTCCCAGAGTAGCACGCAACTGTTTCACTCTCCTCAACACTTCCAAGTTCAGTATCACAACAATCTTCGCGGGGTTTACAATCAGTCATTCTCTGCAAACCGCATGCCCCAATAGGTTCCCAAAAGAAACGCAAAATAGACACTTCTTGAGATTGAGCGCGATATGATATCTTCAATAGGTATCTAGCATTAGGCGCAAGCTTGCTACATGGTGCTTAACCAGTGCAAAAACAGTCCAGTCATCAAAATATACCTCTAGGAACTTATGAATAAATTCCTTGAATGTCGCAACAACCATGCACGAAAATATTGTAGGAACATTCTTTAATCCAAACAGCATTACGGTGTATTGAAAACAACCCCACTCAGTTGCGAAGGTTGTCTTGCTCCTATCCTTCGGCGTGATTTTGATTTGGTGGTACCGAGAAAACCCATCAGTGAAGGAATATGCTTCTTGGCCACCTACATTGTCCAACATTTCATCCGTCAACGGAGTTGGGAAAGGATAATGCACACAAGCGTCATTCAGTTTTCTGAGATCCACGCATATCCTTATCTCATCCTTATGATTTTTCTCTTGCACCACCATAGGGCTTACCCAATCGGATTCTTACATAGGCTCAATGATGCCTACGGCTAACATCTTGTCTAGATCTAAGCGGACCTTTTCCTTTTATTTCGGATTGAGGCAGTAAGGCCTCTGCTTAATTGGCTTCGCATCGGGCTTTAACATGATCTTCATGACTCCTAGATCTCCGATTATTCCTTTCAGATCTGTAAACTTGGTCGAGAATAAGTCCTGGTATTCGTGGAGTAATTGAGTGGCCTTATCCACTGTCATGTCGTCCCAGTAGTCTCCAATATTCGCGAATTTGGGTTTTGCCTCCGTACCATTGTTCACTTGTTTTGTTTCACCGGCACGGTTATATCAAGGTTCTCAATCTGTGGTCCTTGAACCTCGCAGTGGCCTTCTGTTTTTGGAATGTTAATCTTCCACAAATCCTCATCCTCATCTTTAGCAGTTACATTATAACATTTGAGCACGTGACTCAGCTGAGTAGCCCATTCAGGCTGAATTAGGTCTAAAGGATCTTGCGGTATCCTAAAGATGGCTACTTTCACCTCTTGTAGTGCCTCATCAATACTATCAAACCCATCCTCAAAACTAAATGTCATCATGAATCCTTCGCGTAGGATATCCCAGTCGCCTATCCCATGGTGGAGCTCTGTTTATATATACCAATTCATTGGGATAACATCTAGGGTATGACAGAACAAGTGCACCCACTCAGGTTGGGGCTTTTCTCCACAGGCCTACGTCCATTTTTCCAGATGTGCATGTGGATCATTCTACCCATCGTACTTTTTGGGAATTCACATCTTAGGCTTCCCAAATGATTTTCTCATCATCCTACTACATTCATGCCAATCATCAAAGCTTCCCTTGTGCGTACCCCACCATCTTGAAGGCATAGCACGCAGTGCCCAGTCCAAGGCCTAGAAGCGTTTCTTTTCTGGTATCTCCCTTTCAAATTCATCCAAAAATATATCTACCTCATTTAGAACATCATAACTTTGTAGATTTCTTGCCTCTAACGACACACAGCGCAGCGACCAGATCATCATATTGCAATTTAGCATAGTTACTTCATGTAACCGATTCTGCCAGCGTTCTATTTCTTCATCGGAAGCCAAACTACAGGAGCTCTCTTGATCCCATGTAATCCGTCCATCCATGGTGGGATTCACCCAGTCTTGATCTCACACTGTTATCTTATAGATGCAGTCTAGATCATCATCACTCTCATAATTGCGGACTGGTTTCGTATAGTCCGATCCTTCAACAGGATCCAGGGGTATTATTACACATAATGATTTCTTTTCAAATATCATCTTTTGCTTCTTTAGATTGATTACCCTGTTCATATTAGTAGCCCAGTCAATTCCTAGGAATGCAGGGTAGGGATTGATATCATCCACTATCTGTATTACTTCAAAATCCACCAGTGTGCTCACTCCCTCAATGTCCATGGTCACCCTCTACAGCCGCCCCATGGGTATGATTTTTTGTTGATTTGCCATCCTTAGCTGAATTGGAGACCATTGCAGTGTAGGTCTCCCCATTCGCTCCCATGTGTGTTTCAGTAGAACATTCACATCTAACGCCAAATCTAGAATTACTTGATCCATTTTGTATTCTCCAATCTATGTGGTGAGTCTCATTTCACGTCCTGTCCTTATCTTATGCTTACCGATATTTTGGACTACGCACGGTTCACCTGGTGCGGTCCCAACACATCTATTGATGAGTTCTTGTAACCTTTTCACAGCCTTACTATCGCGTAGTAACTTCATACAGGTTTCGAGGAAAGTTGTGAGCATAGAAGGGTCCATCTTCGGCTTAGGTTTATGCTTGGTTCCTGAGGTGGAGGCCTCAGCGAAGCTCTTCTTAGCTTCCATGAAGGTTTCATGAGCGCGCTCCAAATCAAACTCATCCTCTTTCGTCAGGGCTTTGTGAACCCATGTACTATCTTATCACTATTTCCCATTATCATCCCTTGTCGCAATCCCACTCCTGAGCACTATATTTACATTCAGATCTTCCTCGCGTGGCTCTGACCTCATCATCTGAAGGTTATGAGTTGGTGGAGGTGGTAGTGCCCCTTTGTCTCGTATCATAGCTAATAGCGCATGACAATCTTCTATTTCATGATCAAACAGTGTGCAATACTTGCACGACAGACACGTTGGATTAGTGCAATTGTGGTCATAATGTCTTGGTCCTTCGCAATTATATCAAATCAACTGTCCGCAACCTCTACCAGGCCCTCCTCTGCCTCAGCCTCATCTGCGCCCCTGAAATCCTATCCTTGCCATCCTTGCATTCTAGTCAAGGGGCCGCATTTAGGCCTAAACCCTGTAGGCGAAAGTTCTATCCATCATCAATTCATAGCTCCTGTAAGTATGCTCATCCTGTCCTACTAACCTACAAAAGTTGCAGAACAGTTGTTATGGTGCTTGTACATACTTTTGTAGCAGGTGACAGTTATCCGTGGCATGTTTTCCAGCCACTTGACAGATAACGCACCATAATGCAGGCCTCACACTAGGTCCTGCTTGAGCTTTCGACCTTAAAGGCATTAGTCCTCCTCTTGCAATGTAATTTGCAAAGACCGGGCAATGGTATTTGTCATGACCCTGACTCTTGCATTTCAAGCACCATACCTCCTCACGTACCTCTGGTTGAACCGTCCTGTCCTGCTTCAGACTTTGCATCTCAAGGCACAGATTCTACAGTTGCGCATGGATCTATTGAACTCCTAGATTAGGATCTTGCATCGAAGTCTCATGTAGTCTAATCGCAATCTCCGAGGCCTCTGCCTAAGTTGTTATCTTCTGCTGCGATAGCGCGCTCCTTAAGTGGGGTAGTAGCGAAGCCACAAACCACTCGCGATGTTGTCCATTTGTCAAATTCATATTGGCTTCACGGATTTGACACTTCAACCTTTGATCCAATTCCCAAGGTGTCTCACCTGGTCACATCGCGATTTCTTTGAATCCTACAATCGACTGCGCCTCAGATTTAGGCCTGCTAAATTTCGTATTTAGTGCTGCGTAGATGTCTGCTACTCCAGAATTCAGATTATCGTTAGAGTTCTTAATATACTAGGTTGGCGCACGATCTTGCAGAGCACTAACCAGTCTTGACTTCTTTATGTGGTCATCTGTAACACCTTGAGATTCCCATACAGCCCTCACAACGAACCAGAATTGGTTCGGGTCCTCATTTCCGAAGCCTTTGAACAAAGGAAACTTCATTGTATTTTCCATACTGAACCGAAGTGGAGGTGGAGGTGGTACGAATGAAGTTGGAGGTGATGGTGATGAAGTCGGAGGTGGTGTGGGTGGAGGTGGTATTCAAGGGAACCCTTGTCTTATTAACTGAATAGTGCTTTGCAGAGAAACCTTCTCTATCGCTTCTTCATTTGTTCGCGAAGGTGAAATAAAGGGACTATACTCCAGACCCTTATTTCCTTCATTTCTATCACTTTTTCCACTTCGTGTAGTCCCGAACATCAAGGTAGTTGCATAACCTATTTTTCAGACAGCAACATTTTAATCCAAGTATTCAAAGAGTTTACGTACTTACCTTGCAGTCCTTTGAAAATGCGTTGCTCTTCCTCGCTATAGTTGACTGAGGTGTTGACCGTGAATTCAGTAACAAATCCTCCTATGATGCGATTAAGCCAATGATCGACAGCGCAGGCGATCTTATCCTCCGCTTCTTCCAACCTTCGCACCAGCTATGTGGTCCACAAAATAGGACCGTCAAGTTTCCACCTTCCTTGTCTATCTGCTAGCTTCGTGATCCACTCATACAGCTCAACTGGAAAGGAGGTGAAAAAGATTTTTTGGATCTCTTTATACAGGTACCTGTCTAGTCACTGTTCTTTTGTTAGTCACAAATTTTTGTCCTCCTTTTCTGCGAACTCGTGGATCCTTCTGTCCAACCAGCCTTAGATTTCTTTCTTAGTTGGATTCTAGTGATACAACATCACATATCTCTTATGCAGATTCTGGTCCCAGCAACGGAACCATTTGTTGGCTTGAGGGGGCCTAACCCAGGTTCAACGTTAATTAGCCAAACAAATCCCTACACCACTGGCCCTTTTGGCATCATCCCATGGAGCGTGGACTGAAGTCTCACCCGAAGCAGTATGGGGGGATGCTGGAACCAAGTTTCTGCACCCTTCAGAAGGTTGTGATGTCATTTAATCTCTTCTATCCTGCCTTTGCGTAGGTGATCTTGCTCTAGGGCTTGTAGGAAAAACCCTCTATTCCGGCCTTCAATACCTTCATGAAATTTTACGATCAACCTTCATGCAGCCCTAACCAGGGGCTTTCATACCTTCGCGTTGCTATGGTAGCGTGTCGCGTCGATTCCTTAATTATCCTAAATTTTTGGCTTATATTATTATCCAATCTTAGTTAGCTTTGCGTAAATAGATGTTCTTACTTGCATTCACTTAACCAACACATTTACATACATTCACGCATCATATAAGCATTATAAGAAAAAATCATACCCAACATAAAAAGATGCATAACAGGAAATAAATACGCAAAAATTGTAGAATACTTCTCTTTATTGATAATTCCGGATGATTACAGACTTGAACTACCTTGAGCATTCAGTTGCAGTGATCTGCTTACTCAGCTATAGTGGTCCGCACACTCAGCTACTAACTTCTACCCTAGGCCTCTGTGCACTCAGCTACAGAGCCTCTACCTATGCTATGACCCAAGACTTAGACTTCTTGCTCTAAGCTATGACTGTCTTCCTCTTGATTTTTTCCCCTTTTAAACTACTTATATCTTAGCTCTATTTATACAATCCCATGGGCCATGGACCATGGGTAGATCTTCTACAGCAGACATTACAATTCAAAAATGAGGGCGGACAACCCTATGACTGTTTAACGCCTACACACTCCGCGACCACAAAATGCGGAGTTTTTACACTTGGTTTACAAAATTTGACCAAATTATGGGCTTTTAGCCCCAAAAATATCCTTGGGGGATGTCACACGGAATCTGTCAAGGGTGCGGACACGACTGACCTTCCTAGAAGTCTAAGACATTCTAATGACAAACAAGACAAAATGGAGTGATCTTTCTCTAAATATACCTTTTACAACATGAAAACTACAAGTGTTTAGGCTTACCTTATTCCAAAACGCTGTTGTTGAAGTCCGTTCTTGACGATCCGGATGAGCTCCTCCTTCAAGTCAATTCCTGCAACCACAAACAATCAAACAATTACCGAGCACTTGTATTTCATATAATAAAACATAGATTCAACATGCAGACCAAGGAACACATGAAATAACTCATTAACATAAGCTATTGAGAAAAATAAACCAGTTTGTATTAATAACGAAACAAAGAAACTCTTACAACCTGGCCTTGGTGTTGTGCAAGTCCCTCCCAGGGTCCATCAAGTGTCTTCCTCTACTTTGACAAAGCTCACCCACTTCCAAGTAGAATCATGTAAAGACAATCTCTCCTCACAAAGGTTCTAATGGAAGACCTAAATCCTGCAGCATTTACCCAAAGAAAATGTATAGCTCCAACCTCCTCTCCTTCTGGCTCAATGCCTTTATTTATAGTGCTGTAAAGAGGTTATTCAGGTCCACTATCAATGGGATCATCCCCCTCTATGGGTGGGATAGCTCCCTTATTGATGGGATAAGCTCCCTCTTAATAGAGATACATGAACCAACTGGAGGCGCATCCATTTCATCAAACCGACCTCTAGAATGTTCTAGAAGTAACCACAAGTAACTTTCTCAAGATAAAACTTGCGCATTTTGCCTTTTACAGGAGGACGCACCTGTCCTTTAACATACAGAGCGTCCATGGACGCAGCTTTTGTGAACATGACCTGCGTCCCCGCAGGTAAGGCTAGAGAGAACCTGCGACCCCAGAGATAAACAAAGTTTTTACAAGACTTTCTCTCTTCTTTGAGTTTGAGATGGATAACAGAGGCATAAAGACTTGCCTAAGAGGGTAGCATGACTGTTGATTTGAGCCATACTAACTGTAAGTAGTCAAGGTGACATTTTTTAGTGTAACAGATTGCCCCCTAAAGTGCGAAGCCTGGAATAGATTGGTATTTTGTAATTCTAGGAAGGGTGAAGAGCTTTATCATTTCAAGGATTGACTTGTGGATGACCTGGTTAGAACCTGCAATTTTCAACACAAAATACATGTATAAGATTATATCATCACTGAGGTAGGCATTCCCATACTCAGATTCAAAACTTTAACTAATGGACTAACTAGTCTGATACAGGAATGATCTTGCAGTACATCATTTTATAGACTTTTGTAGACACAGTATGGACGCAGCCATCTGTTTATGATTAGTCTACATAGATAATGAATACAAAACTCCTCGCAGCCTGGATGGTAGAAACTAGATCCAGGGTCTTCACTCCTACTTCCCGAATTGGTACGATTCTAAGCATGTGATTAAATGATTTGATGTCGAACATGTTAGAAACCACTTGATTACCAGTCGATGATGTGAACTGTTAACAAGCGTGAGAGAGACCACCAGTAATGTCAATGGTTCTCAAAGTACCAAGCACAACCCGCGAAATGTGAATATATGTTCTGATGTCGAACACTTCACGGAATCCTTTGATCGAAAGTCAATGATGTAAACTGTCGTCAAAGGCGAGAAACCTGCCATTGATGCATGCAGACTTCAAGGTACTGTCGATTCCTAAGTCATCTTTCTAGATAATGTGTCGATGTCGATAGAAAGTGACTCGTTGCAGGCAAGCCTGTAACACGAAATCATTGTTCAAGTCGAAGAAATGTTGCTGTAAGGACTGACTCAGGGATGGTCAAATGGATGATAAGTATTTTGCAGATGAAAGTTTTGCTTGCAGACCTCTTGAACACATAACGACACAACAGATGGTTTGGTGACGAATAACTCAAAGTTGATCCCTGAACCCGGTTAAAGATTTTCAAAGTGATTTGGTCAACTGTGAGGTAAAAGATTTCCCAACCCAGGTGAAATGAAAAAGTGTCGTGCTCAAGAGTGGTAATAAAGTTTCGTTTGAGACAAAAGGTGACAAATAGGTTCATTCTTCTCTCTTTTCCCCCACCATTTCTGGCAAGTACCTCTTTATTTTTAACAAGCTTGAGGAGGATAACATATGCTTGGTTATAAGCTCATCCTTCGGACGAGTCCAACCTAGTTTAAATTCGAACCCTAGGAAGGAGTGGTTCGTTCCTGTTTGTAATTGAACAGGTCCTTTACTGTAAAAGTTTAACGAGCCCAGTATAGGAGAAACTCGGCGTTTTTCATTTTTAGAGAGTCTGAAAAACTTAAGGAAACTCCACGTTGAACTTTTTCGTAAGTTTGTGTCCCTCAAGCCCGAAAAAGTATAAAATAATACCTGGGGGAACCGCTTGATCTTGCGACCAAGGAGTACTTTCATAATAGTGTCGTTGACCTGAAAAGTAAAAAGTGATCAAAGACACGTCGTTTTAGTTCCTTATCGAGTTTGAAACGACAAAAACCCGACAATCTTTTCCTGATTTTACGGTCAGAAAAGAGCTAAAAGGGGACCGTCTTTTAATTCCGTTTTAACGAGTGAAAAAGAGACACTCGGCGATCTTTTCATGTTTTAGGAGTCAGAAAAGGGCTTAAAAGATGACTCTGAGGTTTCACTTTTTCGTAAGTTTTAACGAGTTCGAAAAAATGATAAAAATGTACTCATGGTTTTCATTTTCTTCGTAAGTTTTAATGAGTTCGAAAAAATGATAAAAATGTACTCATATGGCCGACTTTCAATTTAATTTACGAGCAGGAAAAGACGGAAAGAACTCGGCATTTTTGTTTGTTTTACGAGAATGAAAGATAGCAAAATAATCTCGGGATTTTCATGAGTTTAACGAGTCTTGAAAATAACTGAAATTGACTCGAGATAGGTTTCATTTTTACAAAAGCTTGAAACAGATAAAAACTATGCTTCAAAGTAGTTTCATTTTTTAACAAGCTTGAAACAGAGAGAAAATTGTGCTTGATGCCCCCTAAGCATAACTGTTAGAGTGCATGCCCCCTCAGCTTCATTTCATTCAACCGGTTGGATGAAATGAAGGTTGAGTTACGAGATCATTGAAAGACTTGACCTAAAACTGTCAGAAAATTATGCAAAAAACTGAAATAACTAACCTAAACACTTAACATTTACGAGATCTAGTCAATCTCTCGACTCAATTAGAGGAGGATTTGTTTCATTTTTTAACGAGCTTGACACAGGAAAAGAACTATGCTCGGATTCGGTTTCATGTTTACGCAAGCTTGAAACGAAAAACTATGCTTGTTATAAGTTCACATGCCCCCAGCATAATGACGCAAATCACGGTACATGCCCCCCAAGCTTCATTACATTCAACCAGTTGGATGGAATGAAGCTTTACTTTCAAGATCTTGGAAAGACTTGTGGGAGTTGTTTCATTTTTTAGTGAGCTTGACACAAGACAAGGAACTATGCTCATAACTACTCTCTACAATCTACCTAACAAAAACTCTACTCTAAAAACCTTGATTCATTTTTTAACGAGCTTGACACAAGATAAGGAATTATGCTCTAAACTCCTTGATTCATTTTTTAATGAGCTTGACACAAGACAAGGAACTATGCTCATGACTACACTCTACAATCTACCTACTTAACCTACCCTTGTTTCATTTTTTAATGAGCTTGACACAAGACAAGGAACTATGCTCAAAAAGTTCGCATGCCCCCAGCATAATGATGCAAAGTGAGGTACATGCCTCCCAGGCTTCATTGCATTCAACCGGCTGGATGAAATGAAGGTTTACTTTCAATATTTTAACTTGAAAAGGGAGTTGTTTCATTTTTAAGGAGGTTGACACAAGAAAAGAACTATCCTCATACCTGATTCATTTTTTAACGAGGTTGACTCAGTAACAGGAACTGTCCTCATAGCTGATTCATTTTTTAACGAGGTTGACTCAGTGACAGGAACTGTCCTCAAACACACTTACTTTCTACAATCTACCTACATATCCTAAAGTCTAGCTGATTCATTTTTTAATGAGGTTGACTCAGTAAAAGAACTATCCTCATTAGCTAATTCATTTTTTAACGAGGTTGACACAGTAAAAGGAACTTTCCTCGGTGCTCCTTGTTTCATTTTTTAATGAGGTTGATACAAGAAAAAACTATCCTCGTTTCATCCAGTTTCATTTTTTAATGAGGTTGAGACGGGAACAAACTATCCTCACACACACTGATTCATTGTTTAATGAGGTTGACACAGTAAAATGAACTTTCCTCTCTAATCCTACTTTCCTATATAACCTATCCTTGTTTCATTGTTTTAACGAGGTTGACACAAGACAAGGAACTATCCTCGAACTAACTGATTCATTTTTTAACGAGGTTGACACAGTAAAAGGAACTTTCCTCGGAACTCCTTGTTTCATTTTTTAATGAGCTTGACACAAGACAAGGAACTATGCTCATGACTTCCAGTTTCATTTTTTAACGAGGTTGAGACTAGAAGAAACTATCCTCACTACATTGATCATGGCTTCCAACTGGAAGAAAGACATGTCAATGGACACTCCTTGATCATGGCTTCCAAGAGGTCTTCATCAGAAGGAAGAATACTTTTCTGGAAGGAACACATGTCAAGGGATTCAAAAGGGATAAGAAAATCGTGTTCAAGTAATCCCATAGAGTTTTCCATGTCAATTACCGGATCGAAATCAACAGTGAGAGGCTCACTGACCTCGGTAACTGAAAACATGGGACCAGTTGCCAAATAATTAACCCGTGGCAGGGTAGATACCACTTTAGAATCAGGAACATTTAGGGGTGTTATATTATTGGTAGTTGAAACAAGACTAGGGAATGAAAGCTGGTCTACAGTCACAATACTGCCATTGTGAGGGAAAGACATCACGCGAAAGAGTGTCGATACGACAGCTTTCATGGCATAAACATAGTCTCGCCCAAGGAGTAAATTGAAATCCAAGGGACCTCGAACTACCATAAGATCAACACAAACAGTTTTACCTTCCAAGGTAATAGAAAACTTAGGAAGGATCCCTAAAGGTTCACTAATTGTTCTGTTAAAAGCTTTCAGATTCTGCGTAATAGGCGCAAGCTGAGGGGAACCCAAAGCTTTCCAAACAGCTGAGGATAAAATACTAACAGAAGCACCTTCATCTACCTGAGTACGATGTATGTCCCTACCACCAGCCTTGACAATGATTTGGAAAGGGATGGAGGAAGGAAGACGAGGTTCTGTCATTCTATTCCAATCAAAGGAAAAGACCTCACTACTTGGAGGGGGTTCTGTAGAAACAGGTGAAATGCCCCCCGGCATAGAAGAATCTGATGTAACAAAAAGAACATCAGCGGTATGAAGTTTACTCTCGAAAGGGAGAGTGTGATCGACCGAATGTGAAATTGAATCGACCACTTGATCAACTAATGGATCATCAACTTGAGTGACATGAGTTTCACTCTCCAATGGAAGAGTGTGATTGACTGTACTTGATATTAGATCAATCACTCCGTCAGTTGACGGTAGGTTGGGAGAAAGTTTACGGTAACCAGTTGGAAATTCTTGCTGTGGAACAGTAAGTTGTTCCAACAATGTTGAGGCTTCATCCATGTGAGGGCAAATGTGAGTTTGATGACTCCCTTTGCATAACTTACAAGGAAACCTAACTTTACCCTTTTTCCCAGGAACCTGACTATCACTGGTTGATGGATCAACGGAAAGTTGATGAGTTTTTTCTGACCATACTTCCAAGACCTTTGGAATTCCAGGACAATTGACAAGGAAGTGGTCACCCTTACAAAGCATGCAAGGGTATTTGGGTTTACGATGCATGTCGGAATTTTCCTCAACACAACTAACACTTACAGCCATGGTTGGTTGGTTGACTTCTTTCTTATCTTGCTTCTTCTTCTTCTTCTTCTTCTTCCCTTTCTTCTTCTTCTTAGCCTCCTGGTTACTAGCATCAAGGCTTTTACCAGGCGAAGAGGAAGAAATGGAGGAAGACAAATTAGGCGAAGAAGGTAAAGGGTCAACAGAAGGTTGGGGATGTTGAGATGGTGAAATCTGTTGAGGTGAAGCATCCGGTTGAGATGGAACAATTGGAGTATTTTGGGCCAACGAAGTTGAAAATAACCATATCGGTAAACCTATTGTAAATCCAGGTAATGACAAAGTAGCCATATAAGGAGGACCAACATTTCCAAAGTAAGGAAAAGTACTAGGATTCTCATTAGGAGGGGTTCCTAGGTTGATAAATTCCGGAACATTTGCCATTATATTCAACTTCAGTGAATTTTATTAACAATTTAAAACTAAAATTAACAATTAACAATTCACACCTAACAACTAAAATTCACAATTAACACCTATGGTCTCTAAAAGTAAAAACAAACAAATTAACACGCGCTATCAAATCTAGGAGTCAAACCACACACAAACAGTAAGCTCTCCGGACCGAAAACACTAGTTGGTGATGAAGCCCAACATCGCAGAATTCAGTACAGAAATGGCGGGTGGAACAGTTACCCCGGCAACCTGCTTAATGAATAGACCGGCACAAGTTCCTCCACTTTAACCGTCTCGAAGTGAAGTGAACCCCCCGGAAAATCCAAGTGAGTATAACCGACGTCTGCTCCAGGTACAGTGGGACCTTCCCTCCACCGTCACCTCGGTAGAACCCTAAAGATTATGGTCACTAAGGTCACCAACAGTAACAAATACACCTGGGGGAACAGTCTAAACTCCGACAGCACGCAAGGGCAGAGTAGCAAGCTCAATCCCCTTACCGGCTCCTTGACAACAATCCAAGGTTTACCGATAAGTGACCCCTGGCTCCTCGACAATGGTTAATCCGAGGTTTACCGTTTGTAATACGTACTGTCTGGCGTCGTTCCCAACGAGGGGGGAATGATCCCCTCACTGGTTCGGACACGAGCTCGTGCTTCTTCTTTAAGAGGAGCTTTCCCAGAGTGCAATTGAAACAATTGGATTTATTCTACTCAAGATAAACTATCTGTTTGGTTTTGTAGTCTTGGAGAGTTAAGTACTCACCTACTCCAAGACGCTAGCCTAAGCTATGTTGGTGTTTCAGAGCCCTAGAAATGTAAAAATTACTAGATGAATTTTAATTAAGCGCTGTGTTATTAAGGCTGTTATTACTCAAATGGGTAAATGGAGATGAAACCAATGGTGTTATGACCCGACTCAACTGAATGCAATCGAATATGATAATGCAATCCTTTCAATTCGATGAATCCTAACTAGAGTAAGGAGAGAGTTTCCATTTACTTCCAACAATGCAAAAAATTGATCATTAAGAGAAAATTTAACAAATTCTCTAATGCACTAATTTCATCAAGAAAAACTAATGCAAATCAATTCCAAACCAATTTTTATTTTTATTTTTGTGTAAATTCAAATCAAAGAAAGCTGATCTAAATCTACGATTGATTTTTTCAGAATGTAAACTATGCAATTGTAATCTATGCACAATTCACATGAAAAGTATGCAAATGTAATCTATGCACATTTTTCATTCATATTCTGAAACTGAGAACTCTAATTATGCAAATGTGATCTATGCAAGAGAATTCTCAAACACAAGATGATTCTAATGTAATCTAAGAACCAATCAAGTGCAAGTCGAGAAAATTGGGTGAGAGTTCCAAAGATCAAAATATAAAAACACTCAAAGGCGATTAACACTCATACACATTTTAGCCCCCCCCGGCGAATGAGGGGGAAATTTTTTTGCAAAAACACAAGCAAAAAGATGCAAAATTGTGAAAGAACTGAGAGAAATCTCCAAGTAATGACCAAAGGAAAATAAATCAAGAATTTCTCAAGAAAGAGACTCAAAACACCCAATTTTCTCGACTTGCACTTGATTGGTTCTTAGATTACATTAGAATCATCTTTGATTCATGCATTGATGAGTGATACAAAACAGATCCAGTTTTTCCTCTGGATCAAAGTCTTCAAATGAAGATGAAAGTGGGATCCAGTTGAATTTCTCATCGATACAATTCCAATGGTGTGAACGGTGCGTAAATCCGAGTCCGGATGGAGAAGTTAGAGCCAGTTAAAGTTTATGGAAAATTAGGGCAAAAAGTCAAAAAATCAAAGGTCAACCAAGTCAACGGTCAATGCCTACGTCAGCAGAGACATGTGTCAACCCGGGAATGAGCCACGGGTCCTGTATGATGTTAGCAGATGAGGTGACATGGCGGATCATGATTGGTTCATATGGGCCAGTCTGGTGCTAACATGTGGTAGCCTGGATTTTGCCCAATTTGCCTTATTTCCAAAATTTTGGGGATCAAGGAGGATCAAACTCTTGACCTCCCGGAGTGGCAACGTTTTTGCCGGAACCATCTCACCGGATGAGCTATCGCAGGCCTTGGTAACATAAATGATCAGTTTTTATTTATGTTGTATTGAGGTTTCCGACGGAAACAAAGCTGAACCAATTTTTATTTAAACCATTGCAGGTGTCGAACCCGCCATACCACCAATGCGTAGACTGAGGTGGTTTTTATGCAGTCAGAGGTGGTGTTTGCCAAACAAAGGGTGGTTTTGTAGGGACAGAGGTGGTTTCAGACCATTCTAGTGGGTCTAGAGGTCACAGTGGCCAAATATGGTCAATTTTATACTTGTTTGACTCAAAATTTCGAGTTGAATGCAATGGTGAGGTCCATTTTCTCATTTGAGTCTCTATTTTTGAGCTCATACCTGTAACATAATTTTGAAGACAAAATAAAGAGGTTAGCACTGGAAGTGAAAGGACTAGGAGATGTAGCCAGAAGTTTGGTGAGCTCCTTTATTAAATTTTTCCGTGTTGATGTGTTTGAATGTGTTTTCAAATTGTTTGTGTGTTTATGTTGTTTGCAATCTTTTCGATCCGTTGCACTAAGTAACATAAGAAAATTCACATATAGTCTATAATACCTTTTTCATTAACGGATCAAGTGGTATCAGAGCAGCAAGGTTTTTAAGGTTTGACAAGTTTGTGTAAAGATTTGAATACTTACTAGGTTGAGTCTTTGACGAAGTGAAGGTGAAATTGTTGAGGCGAATCCAGAGATTGGAAGGGTCTTTTCACAAAGAAGGATGGTAGATGAAACTCCACTTGGGTCAGAATCTCAATTCTTGGATAGTTTCATGACGATACATGCAATGGTGGAAGAGATGTAGCACGAGTTTAATAAGAATGAAGATGAAGTCACTTCATCACCTTAAGACAAAGAAGATAAGGGAAAGGGAGAAATGCTTCCTCCACCATTTCCTCCATCATCACCATCATCATCATCATCATCCTCTTCTTCTCATAAATCTAGTCCTTCTAAGAAGAAAAAGAAGAAATCCTCTTTGGTCAAATTAGATGTAAAATTTGATTTGCCAATTTATGATGGAAAACTTAACGCTAAAAAGGTTGATAATTGGATAAGACAAATTGAAGTGTATTGCAGGGTGTAGAAAGTTGTTTCAGAAAGGAAGAAGATCTAGCTTGCTAGCCTTTGACTTGGAGGAACTGCACTTGTATGGTGGGAAGGCAAGACACAAGCAGATCTCCAAAAGCATGGTAAAATCATTTCAACTTGGAATGAATTTTTTTATACTATTAAAAATAAATTTTATCCTTTGGCTTATATGCAGCAAGAAATGATGAGTTGGCAAACACTATGTCAATTAAAAGGTCAAAGTGTTCAAATTTATACTCAGGAATTCCATAAGAGAGCTTTAACATTAGGCATATCATTGGACTCACTAGAGACATTGTTGAAATACATAGGTGGTCTTCATAGTTATTTGAGGCATACCATACTTATGTTTAATCCAACTAGCTTAGATGATGTATCGGTCCAAGCAACTCATCTAGAAGCTAGAGGCAAAAATGTAACCCAAGATGTTGGGAAATCATCTAAACCTATTGAAAGCAAGAATAAAGGTAAGAATAAACTTAAATGGAAAGAGAAGAAAACAAACATTGTAAAGAAGGATAAACCTTCATGCACTCATTGTAAGAAGGAAGGACACGATGAGGCACACTGCTGGTCATTGCATCTGGAATTAAAGCCTAAGAATTTTTGGAGTAAAGAGCAGAAGAATGTTGCTGCTATTCAAAAGGACTTGGGATCATATTCAGGTGATGAGACAACGGTTACAGCTACAGGTATACAAGGTAAAGATTCTAAAGCATCTACAAGTACTTCTTCGCATTCTGTTGATAATTATAATGATGAGAGGAAAAGAAATGAGCTATTTCACATTAGATTCATTTCCAAGAATACTAAAATTGATACTTTATTTGATAGTGGACCACAAGTTAATTTGATTTCTGAAGAAATTGTAAAGAAGTTGGGTCTAGAAACAAAACCTCATAAAAATCCATATCCATTAGGTTCAGTGTGCGATAGAACTAAGCTACAAGTTACGAAACAATGTAAACTTCATTTTGCTATTGGGTAAAAGTTTGTAGATGAGGTTGAGTTAGACATAGTCCCATTGGACATATGCGGAATTGTACTAGGAAGTCCATAATTGTATGATAGAAATGCTATCTTCTATCAAATTGAAAATAAGTATCAACTCACTAAGGATCGAATTGAATATATTGTAAGGGCTCATAAACTCAAAGATAATTTCTCTCTCATAAATTCAGGATAGATGAAAAGAATTGTCAATTCAAGTAAACAATTTTTACTTATGATTGTAAAAGAAAAGGATATTGATAAATCCAATGCTTTCCAAGGCTGTAATCCTAAACAGAAAGAAGATCTAGTTAAAATTGTTTCCGATTATGATATTTTGTTTCAAGAGCCTAAAGGGCTTCCACCCAAGTGAGAGATAGAATATGAGATTTATTTGCAGCAAGATGCTCCACTACCTAACATTGGAATGTACAGGTTATTAGCTCTAGAGAATGTAGAGATAATGTTAGGCCCCTATACTACTAGTGTAACCCCTTGTTGTGGAGGTAAATCCTCTCTGCCGACAGAGACGATCCCTACTAGCCCAGACCGGGTCTAGCAACAATCACACAATGCTATCACGCAAGTTCCTAATTGCAAATAAAAAGTACATGGTAAGAACCTACTTGGATTCCAACGCTAGTGTTCGTCGAAGAGATATCGCCTTCGTTCCTTTGCTTTGGCCAGTCACGATCCACACGATCTCTGTGATTAGATACCTGCACATGCAAAGAACAACACGAAAACAAGCGTAAAATCTAGTAGATGCAATTATATATCAGTCAGAAAAGATATAACTCAACATCAAGCATGAAACAATGAGAGTGGAACCATAATGATAGTCATCTATTATTAATACATAACAGAGAAGAGTACAACCAAAGTTCTGACGTCGAATCCTTCTCAAGAGGGTCCAGCCAGCAAGTCTCTCAAGCATTCACCCTTGGAGGTAGATCTCCCAAGACAAAAACTCTGTCTCACACAAGTTTACACAAGAAAGAAACACTTCACAACCTTCCTTAAGCTCTCTAGCAATCCCACACTTGTCACACCAACTACCTATCAAGTTCACACACTAGCAGCAACACTCCAAGCACTATCAATTCCAAAACTAGCAACTCATGGCAATGGTAGAGGCTTAAATAAGAGAAGGAGTCTCCACAAATGGTGGGAGGATGAGCTTATCTCCAAGGAAGGTGGCTCAAATGACGAAACAGACATGCCAGAGAAGGGAGGGCGACATTTAGAAGGCCAACAACCGGGTCTGGAGTCATCTGGAAGGCCGACTGTTAGAACAAACTCGCCCAAACTGGATCAACGCGGGTCCATAACTGCACTGGAGCGCTGACATCGCAGCTGAATAACAAAGAAGGTCATGTCAGCGCGATCAGGTATGAATAACAGACGCGCTGGCACATGAAATTCGACCAGCGCGGGAAACCCATGTGCTTCCGCGCTGGCAGCGCATTCTGTCTGTTATGGAGCGCCCGTCAGTGCGTTTATCTTGACAACAGTCACGCTGATAGCAGAAACTTTGGCAAAGTGGGTCATTTCGCAACATTAGAGAGCATGAGCATGATTAACTTGGACTCATGACACAGTAGGAAGATTGACAGGGAGACAGTGAAAAATTACTATGTAACACCCCTTATTGTTATTAGTACAACACACTTATTATATTGATGTTTGTGCCCCATAGAAGCCCACTATTGTTATTATTGTGCCCTTACATTATTATTGGCTCTGATTATGTTATGAGCCCTTAGACTCCTATGTATAGAAAGGAGGTCTTTTCATTTGTATCATCCAAGAATTGTTCATTTATGTAATGTAAAGGAGGTTGCCCGCTCGAAGAGGCTGAATTCTAAGGCGTTGATCTATCTTTTCTATCTTTTCTTGAGCTGGTTTCATAACATTTGGTATCAGAGCTTTGGATTCTAGGGTTTTGCTGCTCCAAACAGGTCATCATGGAATTTTTGCTATAACTTTTTTTCTGTGACGTTTCAGAATTTGAAAACAAAACCCATTTGAGAAGATATCACTTTGAACCTTGGGTATGAATTTTAGAGTTGTTTGTGCTATATTTGCAGAGATATGATCTGAGGAAGTTGGTCTTTTTGCAGACTCTTGAATTACATTCCAAACAGGTGACCTGGGGAAAAGCATCATAACTTTCTCTCTGGGGATCCGAGTGAAATTTCATAAGAAGGTACAGAAAGAGGACGGACGTTAATTTATTGTATGCATTTTTCAGATCCAAAGGTCGAAACAGTGACTCGTGGCAAGTCGTACAAGTTCGCTCTATTGAACTAGTCTATAATCAAGTCACTGTGGGAGATTTCCCATAACTCTTCCTTGGAGAATCCAATTTGGGTCAGAATTGTGGCATTGGAAAGAGGACACAGATGGCTACTGCAGGTCACAAATTTAGATCTAGATGATTAGAAAGTACAGAGATACATCAAACGCAATGTCTAGCTCCTACAAAGTGAAAAAAGGTGTATAGATTTTCTTAAATTTTTGCTTAAGCTTGGTTTGAAAATTTATTTTGAAGGAATTCAAAGGGCATAGTAGAGAATTATTATTGGTAACTGATGCCCCGAGGAAAGAAAATGCAAACACCTAGTAAGGAACCTGAAAGCTCTAGCATGACTCATGAAGAAGAGGAAGAAATGCAACATGATATATCAAAATTACAAGACCAAGTGCAACAACTGTCCCTTGCACAAAAAGGAACAGAATCTAAGATGGATGGTTTAAAGAAAGGCGTAGAAGCTAAGATGGATTGTTTAAAGAAAGGTGTAGAAGCTAAGATGAATGACATGGAAGCTAATATGGATGATTTGAAGATAGATTTGAAGACAGACATAGAAGAATTGAAGATAAATATGAATAAGTTGCTACAAGAAAGGGTCACTAATGGTGAAAGGGTAGTAAAGGAAACTCATGATGAGAACAAAAGAAATGTTAATCATGATTCCATAGATTTTAATGTTGGATCAAAGACCCACCATATTCCAAAAATCGATATGAGTAAGTTTGATGGCAAGGATCCCGCAACATGGATATTACAGATGGAGCAATTTTTCGATCTCAATAATGTGCAAAACACACAAAATGTACGTATTGCAACTTTATATTTGGAACCAAATCAGTTTGTATGGTATCAATGGCTTTTCTCTCATAAACAATTTATCACTTGGGCAATTTTTACGGAAGAATTGATAGCACATTATGAGGATACAAAAAGCAACGCTTTTTTTAGCCAATTGATAAGTCTCAAACAAAAGGGTTCAATAATGGAGCACATTGAGGAGTTCCAAAAATTGAACATCAGGGTAAAAGATATTCCAGAGGAGCATAGGATTGATGTGTTCATAGGGTCTTTAAAGGATAATATTCAACATGATGTTTTCCTTTGGGAACCTGATTCATTAGAGAAGGCATTCAGGTTAGCAAGAAAAATGGAAAGCAAAATTATGGCAACCAGGAAGCATACCACTCACAACTATAAAGATGGAAGTGTTGTTGCTGCTAGTCTTCCACAACCTATAAGGTTGACACCACAACAATTGGAAGAAAAAAGAGAAAAAGGGCTTTGTTACAATTGTGATAGCAAATACACTAAAGGTCATAAGTGTGTTGAGAAGAAATTATTCTACATAGATTGTGAAGAGGAAGAAGAAAAGGAGCAAGAAAGGTCAAAAGAAGAGGATATACTCCAGGAACAAAGCCTAGATAAAGAAGAAATGAATCCGACCATATCTTGTAATGCATTGGCGGGAATTACCACTCCTCAAACCATCAAGATAGAAGGACAAATCAAGAAGAAAAAGGTAATAGTGTTGATTGATTCAGGAAGTACCCACAATTTTATTCATTGTAAGGTAGCAAGAGAATTGAATTGATTCTTATATCCAGCACCAGAGTGTCAAGTGATGGTTGCAAATGGAGGAATAATAAATTGCTCGGGAAAGTTCCATAATATCAAGCTATCCATGGGAGAATATGTATTGACTAGCCCAATGCTTTCCATTCCAATGGGAGGTGCTGATGTTGTACTAGGAGTCTAATGGATACAATCCTTGGGTACAATAGCTTTTAATTTTCAAGAACTTTTCATGAAATTTTCTATGGAAGGAAAGGAAGTTGAATTAAGGGGTATTGCAGGGAAACCGAGAAAGATAATCAGCTCTAACAGTATGACAAAGCTTCTAAAAAAGGAACAAAGAGGTGTAATTGCACAATTATGTTCGCTAGATATGTCCACAGTGGAATCATCTATTTCTCCAGATCTCCAAAAATTCTTGGACATCATTTCAAGGTATTTGAGACTCCCAAAGGTCTCCCACCTATTCGTGATCATGATCATGCTATTCATCAGATTCCAGGAATTGTTCCTCCAAACATCATGCCATACAGATATCCCTATGCCCAAAAGAGTGAAATTGAACGTATGGTTGCAGAAATGCTAGAGGCTGGTACAATTCAACCAAGTCAAAGTTCTTTCTCTGCTCCAGTCGTATTGGTGCACAAGAAGGATGGATCATGGCGCATGTGTCCAGATTATAGGGAGCTCAACAAGCTCACTATTAAAGATAAGTTTCCCATTCCTGTCATTGATGAATTACTGGATGAATTGCATGGGTCAATTTACTTCACCAAGTTGGATCTTCGTTCGGTATATCATCAAATCAGAATGAAGATTGAAGACATTCCGAAAACAACATTTAGAACTCATTAGGGTCATTATGAACTTTTGGTCATGCCTTTTGGCCTTACCAATGCACCTTCAACATTTCACGGTTTGATGAATTCAATTTTCAAACCATTCCTTAGAAAATTTGTGTTAGTATTTTTTGATGATATACTAATCTACATCAAGTCTTGGAAGGATCATGTTGAACATGTTGACAGGGTGCTACAACTATTGGAGGAGAAACAATTATATGCAAAAAGATCCAAATGTTTCTTTGGAGTACAAGAAGTGGAATATCTGGGTCATATTGTATCTCATGAAGGAGTTAAGGTAGACCCTAGCAAAATTAAAGCCATTAAGGAATGGAAAATTCCCACATCCATAAAGCATCTGCGAGGATTTCTCGGGTTGACAGGGTATTATTGCAAGTTTGTTAAGAATTATGGGAGAATAGCAGCACCTCTAACAACATTATTGAAGAAAGATGCATTTTCATGGACTCCAGAAGCAACAAAGGCATTCAAACATCTTAAAGAGGCAATGTGCCAAGCACTGGTCTTAGCTACACTGGACTTCACAAAAACCTTTATTGTGGAATGTGATGATTCAGGAAATGGAATTGGTGTTGTTTTAATGCAAGATGAAAGACCCATTGCTTTTGAAAGTCGTCCAATCAAGGGAAAGTTTTTACACAAAGCTATTTATGAGAAGGAAATGTTGGCAATACTCCATGCACTTAAGAAATGGCGACCCTACCTAATGGGAAGACACTTCAAGGTAAAAACAGATCATGATAGCCTTAAATACTTTTTAGAACAAAGATTATCCTCTAAAGAGCAACAAAAGTGGGTCACAAAGATGTTGGGTTATGACTTTGAAATCATCTACAAAAAAGGGAAGCAAAATGTGGTGGCAGATGCACTCTCAAGAAAGGATGAGGATGTGGAAGCATTGTTTTGTGCTATTTCTATTATCCAGCCAGATTGGATAAACGAAGCAAGGGATGAATGGAAGAAGGACGAAGAAGTATGGCCACCTATTCAAAAGTTGCAAAAGATCCCAATTCAAACAATATTGCCAGAAATTGAAGAGGAAGGAAAAATCATATTGGAACCTGGAGCAGTCATAGAAACAAGAACCCGACAGCTACGAAATCGATCAATTTCAGAGTATCTTATCAAGTGGAAGAACTTACCCACTGAAGATTCCACATAGGAGGACAAGAATTTTATACAAAATAAAGAACTACTCAAGCGTTGAGGACAACGCTTTTTGAAGGAGAGGGGCATGTTAGGCCCCTATACTACTAGTGTAACCCCTTATTGTTATTAGTACAACCCACTTATTATATTGATGTACCCATGTAGTGCCCATATTGTTACTATTATGCCCCATAGAAGCCCACCTATTGTTATTATTGTGCCCTTACATTATTATTGTTATGTCGGCTCTGATTATGTTATGACCCCTTAGACTCCTATATATAGAAAGGAGGTCTTTTCATTTGTATCATCCAAGAATTGTTCATTTATGTAATGTAAAGGAGGTTGCCCCCTCGAAGAGGCTGAATTCTAAGGTGTTGATCTATCTTTTCTTGATCTGGTTTCATAACAGATAAAGAAGTAGGTACAGGAGTTGCTCAATCAAGGGTTTATTTGACCAAGCACATCACCGTGCAGATCACCTATTGTGTTAGTGCGAAAGAAAGACGGTTCATGGAGAATGTGCATTGATTTTAGAGCATTAAATAAAATCACAATAAATAATCGTTATCCTCTTCCTCGTATTGATGATTTGTTAGATCAGTTAAAATATGCAATTTACTTCTCTAAATTGGACCTACGAAGAGGCTACCATCAAATCAGAGTTGCAGAACAGGATGTATCGAAGACTGCTTTCAAAACAAAGCAAGGACTCTATGAATGAATGGTTATGCCTTTTGGCTGAACTAACGCTCCATCTAAATTCATGCGAGTCATGAATGATGTATTTAGACCATTCATTAATGATTTTTTAATAGTCTATTTAGATGATATTCTTGTTTTTAGTAGAACATGGGATGAACATGTAAAGCATGTAAAGCAGGTTTTAGATGTTTTGAAAAGAGAAAATCACTATGTAAAACTCTCAAAATGTGAATTTGGCAGAACATATTTGAATTATTTGGGTTATATTATAGGGGGTGGTGAATTGAAGATAGATCCCTCTAAGGTCGAAGTCATTGTAAATTGGCCTAAGCCTAATACTACTACAGAAGTTAGAAGTTTCTTAGGGGTAGCACAATATTGGAGAAAGTTTGTTGCTAACTTTTCTTTGATTCCAGCTCCTTTACATTCTTTGACAAGTGTGAAACAGGTGTTTCAGTGGGGAGGCAAATATTAGAAAGCCTTCAACACACTGAAAGAAAGGATCAGTACAACGCCAGTACTAGCATTGCTAGATCTTTAGCATCCATCTATGATCGAGATAGATGCAAGTGAATATGCCATGGAGGTAGTGTTGATGCAGCATAGAAATCCTATATGTTTTCATTCTAAGACATTCACATCAGCAGTAGTTAACTATCCTACATATGATAAAGAATTGTATGCATTAGTTCAGAGTGTTAAAAAGTGGAAACATTACATAATGGATAAAGAAACAATCATACACACAGATCATCAACCACCACAATATTTAAACTCAAAAGCTAAATTGCAACAATCAAGACACTATCGATGGATGGGGTTTCTACAACAATTTCATCTTGTTATCAGATATAAGAAGGGCATACATAATAAGGTTGTAGACATGTTATCTAGACCAATCATTATTGCATCCACAATACTTAAGCATAATTCAGTAATTCATGAAAGTTACATAGAACAATATGCTCAAGACACAGATTTTAAGGATGTATATGCAACTATAAGTCATGGGAAGCAGGTAGAAGAATTGGATTATTTCATAAAGAACGAACTCTTATATCATTTGGGAAAGTTATGCATTACACAAACCGAAAGAGTTAATATAATTCGAGAAGAACATACTTCTCTCATATCGGGTCATTTTGGTGTAAGTAAAACAGTTGCACAATTACAAAGATTCTGCTATTGGACACGAATGAATGAGGCAGTTTCTAGATATATTAAAGGATGTACTATGTGTGCCACAAGCAAGCCAAGTAATAGAAAATTAGGCTTGTATACTCCACTTCCAATTCCTTCTCGTCCTTGGGAAAGTGTTTCCATGTATTTTGTTGGGGGATTGCCAAAGTCTAGAAAGGGTCATGATTATTTGTATGTAGTTGTGGATAGGTTCAGTAAGATGTGTATTTTGACACCATGTAATAAACAGGTCACAGTTGAACAAACTACAAATTTGTTCTTTCAAAATGTATGGGTTCATTTTGGGTTACCCACTTCTATTATATCTGATCGAGATTCTTGGTTTGTTGGAAAATTTTGGTCAAGTCTATGGGAGTTAATGGACACAAAGTTAAAGAAGAGCATGACATTTCATCCACAAACAGATGGTTAGACAAAATTAGTCAACAAGACAGTGATACATTTGCTTTGAGGATATTGCAGCAAGCATCCCAAGCTTTGGGATGAGCATTTGTGTTATGTGCAGCATGCTTACAACCATGCAAAACATTATTCTACTCAAAGATCTCCTTTTGACACTTGTTTTGGTTTTATACCAAATTATCCCTTGGATTTTGTCTTTGGTAAAGACATATCAGTTGATGGACACAATGATGTGGACAAAGCAACCAAGTTCATTGAACAAATCCAGGAAATTCACTAGGCAATACAGGAAAAGTTGGAAAGAAGCCAAGAAAAGTATAAAGCATGACATGACAAGCATTGAGTTGAGCATAGTTTTCAAGTTGGTGATCAAGTCTGGTTATACATCAGCAAAGAAAGACTACAAGGGGAAGGTAAAAATTTGAAACCAATTTCCTTGTGAAGACCTCTTCTAGTGTTATCTTCCCCCATGGTCTATGAGGAACCCTATTTTGTATGTACACTATTGTGATACATGCCCCTACTATACAAACAATGAAATTGTAAAGTGTATCATAGAAGTATTAAAACACATAAAGGGTAAAATGTTAAAAGGATAAAGTATCACTAATTGTTTAGATATGGTCCTTTCAAAATACTTGACAAAATTGGTGAAAATGCTTTCAACCTAGATCTACTAGCTTATATGCAGATGTATTCCATCGTAAATATTGAAAACTTGCGATTGTATGAGCCTTCATTGATTGAAGATCCCTAACAACAAGGTCAGCCACCTTCCATTGAAGATCTTTTTCCCGAGTATCTCAATGAGCTACAGGAGGACACAGTTCTTGATAAGAGGATAAGGACTTCGCAATGGGGAAATGTTGAGTATCTTCGAGTTGGACTCAAAGGTACAAATCCAAGTAAAGCATGATGGATAGAGATTGGAAAAGTGAAGGAAATTTATCCTCACTTACTCGACAGCTAAAACCAACTTTTGGTGGTCCAAAAGCTTCTAGTGGGGAGGAGTGATCCAAAATGGATCCAGTTTTGCCTCCAGATCAAAGTCTTCAAATGCAGATGAAAGTGGGATCAAGTTGAAGTGCTCGTCAATATGATTCCAATGGTGTGAACAACACGTAAATCCGAGTCTAGATGGAGAAGTTAGAGCCAGTCAAAGTTTATGGAAAATTAGGGAAAAAAGTAAAAAAGTCAAAGGTCAACCAGGTCAATGGTCAACGGTCAATGCCTACGTTAGGAAGAACACATGTCAACTCGGGAATGAGCCATGAGTCCCAGATGATGTCAGCAAAGGAGGTGATGTGAAGATCGTGATTGGTTCATACGGGCCAATCCGGTGCTGACACGTGGCAACCTAGATTTTTCCCAATTTGGCCTTATTTCCAAAATTTTGGGGATCAAGGAGGATCAAACCCCTAACCTCCCAGAGTGGAAATGTTTTTGCAGGAACTAGCTCACTGGATGAGCTATCGCAGGCCTCGGTAACGAAAATGATCAGTTTGTATTTATGTTGTATTGAGGTTTCTGTCAGAAAAAAGTCGGACAATCAGGGTCAACCCCATGACTGCCAGACCTTTGAATTATCATTATCATATCGTCCAAATCACATTACAATATACAACATTCATCGCAAGACCAAGCCACATATGGTATATTAATACCATATAATTAATGTTAAACCAATGGACAACACATATCATATCGCATATCCAATGTATAACGTAACCAATGGCGAAATGGTTGGGTGGGGGTTTCGAACCCTTGACCCACCAAAACACTATATATGCAATGCTTTAACATGCCTCCACTAACCAACATGTCATGAGTTTGGGCTTGAAACAAAGCGGAACTAATTTTTATGTAAACCATCGCAGGTGTTGAACCTGTCATACCACCAGCGCACAGACCAAGGTGGTCTTTATGTAGTCAGAGGTAGTTTTTGCAAAATAGAGGGTGGTTTTGCAGGGACAAAGGTGGTTTTGGACCATTCCAGGGGGTCTGGAGGTCACAGTGGCCAAACATGGTAAAGTTTATACTCGTTTGACTCGAAATTTCGAGCTAAACGCTATGGTGAGGTCCATTTTCTCATTTGAGTCTCTGTTTTTGACCTCATATTTGTAATAGCATTTTGAAGACAAAATAAAGAGGTCAGCACTAGAAGCAAAAGGACTAGGAGATGTAGCCAGGAAGTCTGGTGAACTCCTTTATTAAATTTTTTTGTGTTGATGTGCTTTCAACTTGTTTATGTGTTTATGTTATTTGCAATCTTTTTGATCCGTTGCACTAAGTAACATTAGCAAATTCACATAAAGTCTATAATAAATTTTTCATTAACGGATCAATGAGGGTATATTTCTCAGGTACTCTACTCGAAGTAAAGGATACAAGTGAGCTACAACAAATAAACAAAGAGGATAGAGGATTGAATTGATGTAGTAGTAGATGAAATAGCTTCACAATGTAGGTCGTACAAAGGAAACATAAACCCATGTGGAGAAGAGAGTTCAGATATCAGAACCTCGGATCAAGATGAAATAGATTTAGATAACGAAGATGTGGAAATGAGCACAACTCCAAGGCCCAAAACACTTTCCAAATTATTGTAGAATAAAGATTTGGTGTTAAGAACATGAGGAAATTTGTTGGCAGTTCAAGTTGTGCAAATCTTTCTCTATTATCTTAGTTTGAGCTAGGAAATTGAGGACAAGCTCTCGGGGAGAGCTATGAATGAATAATTTGATCAATCTAAGAAGAATGAAACTTGGGAGATTGTTCCAAGACCCAAAGAGAAAAATGTCATTGGTACAAAATGGGTCTTAAAAAATAAGCTAAATGAGATGGTTCGAGTAATTAGGAACAAGGCTCGATTAGTTTGCAAAGGGTATGCCTAGATAGAAGGGATAGATTTTGAGGAAACCTTTGCACTAGTAGCTAGACTAGAAGCTATGAGAATGTTTCTTTCCTCTTCTAGTCATAAAAACATCAACGTATATCATATGGATGTGAACATGACATTTCTCAATGGATATTTGGAAGAATAAGTTTATATTGGGCAACCAAAAGGATTCATTCTCACCGAAAATGAAAGGTTTGTATGCAAACTAAAAATGGCCTTATATGGACTACAACAAGATCCCAAATCCTGGTATGCAATATTGGATTGATCCCTTCAGCAACAAGTTTTTAAGAAAGGTACTGTAGACAACAATCTATACATAAAGTCTAAAGATATCATTTATTAATTGTAGTTGTGTATGTGGGCGACATAATCTTTGGTAGTGATCTGGAACAATTGGGACAACAATTCGCAAACTATATGCAAATAGATTCGAGATGTCCATGATCGAAGATTTGCCCTTCTCCTTATGACTACAAATTTCGTTAGGATATTCCGACACATAGTAAATATTTAAGTATAACTTGGTCTATTGTATAGTTAGATAAAGTGTGTTTCTTTAGTATATATTTTTTGTAACTTATAATCTGATGGTCATAATATGTTCTAGACATGAAGTGATCTGATGGTTCATTCTCTCCTCAGTATTACCGACACTTGATATGTGGCTTAACACCCGATTGGTCCATGATCTCTATTTAAAGATCATGGAGGGTCATTTGTTATTTGACCATTGATGAGAGAAGATTATGTAAATTTCTTTTTTTTACATTAATAAATTTCCTAAAGTGGTCGCATTGGCTCAAGCCGTGGGTTGTTTCCCTCTTTGAGGGTTTTAACCATGTCAAGAATACTGGTGTACTGATATGTGATATGTTTTTCAACCGTGTCCTTTGGTGTTCTATCTAAGGAACTTACTTTGTAAATTCCCACATGGTATCATAGTTATTCGAGGGCCGCATTCATTGGTGATCCAAATTTGAAGTCGGTACAATTGCATCTAAATATTGTTTCCTAGATCTACTGTTTTTGACCACTTTTGGGCTGAGAGGGCTTCTATACTAGAAGCATCTACTCCACTGAGGAACCCCTTTCATTTCATGCGAAAAGGTTTTTGGTAACCTTAGCTACGTTATTTTTAAGATCTGGAGGTATACAACCTTTATATGCAGCTATAGTTATTTACCTCTCTATTTATTTCTATTTATAGTCTATAATTTTTTCTATTACCGGATCTATACCTTTCATTTCTACATATGCTCTTTGCCCCGTGACTCTATGAAATCTGGGCAAACTAGAAACAGAAAGAAAGAATTTTTCTCATGCATATGCTCTTTTCCGTCGTGCCTCAGTGTGATCTTGGAAAATCAGAAACATTAAGGAAAATATTTAGTTTCCAGCGAAATCTAACTTTAAGCTATATGGCTTGGATTACTTTTTCTTGTTTGTTGGGTTTGTGTGGTTTTTTTTTTGTTTTGTAGGATTTTTCAAGTAGGCACACACTCTAAAGCTTCAGTGAAAAAAAAAAAACCCTTTTTTTTTTCTAAAAATCAGTAACCTTTTAAACTAGCTCACTTGGTCTAAAATTACTTTATGAGAATAGAGGTCTTGGGTCCAAGTGTTTTTTTTGTTAAGCTACTTTTTCAAAAAGCAAATGTAACTTATGTTTTAAAGTTACTTTATGTAAAAGTGTTCTCACCCATTATAAAAAGTGAGTCACTTATAATTCTAAAGTCATTTTATCTTTTATTTAAGTTACAATTTAGTGGATAGTTCATAAAGTACCATTGTAAAAGTGACTTTTACTTATTTATAAAAGTGGGTCACATAAAGTAATTTTTTTTTAAAAGTGAGCTAATTATATTAATTTTGGAAGGGTTTTTTTTTTAAATATAACATTATCATTCACTTACAAACATTCATGTGGTTCATTGGCATCTTCAACAACGTTTCTTCAAAAAACCATAACTTCTTCATCCGAAAGCCGTTTCCAAAGCCGCTTTTTTTAATCGGCCTAATTTTTTGGGATCGTTCGATTTGAAACTTAGTTTCAGCATATACAACTTCAGTTTATTTTAAAATGGAAATTGCATGCTTAGTTATTCTTGATGGGACCAACTACTTCCAATGGCTATCCTACATTGTGGATTTAGTTAGAAGTAAAGGTATTTACAGAATAGCTTAAGGCCAAGAGTCTAAACTTCAAGATGAAGGTAAGCAAACCAAATGAGAAAATAAGAAAGATCAAGAACATGGGTTGATAGGTATTTATATTTCTCCAAACCTTAGATTCCATATCGCAGAAATTGATACCCCTAATGAGGCAATGAAAAAGCTCAATAAAGTGTTTGTAATTAAAAATGAAATTATAGTCCATCAACTTGAAAATGAGTTGCTTACGTTGGACCCAATTAAAGTTTCTTCCATTGAAGATTTTTTGTCCAATTTCAATACCCTTAGACTTCTCTTGGTAGGTCCTAAGGTTAAGAAAGAAGATGGTAGCCTTATCTATTTCATTCTTACTAAGTTAGGACTAGCCTACGCTGTGTTTATTTCCACATCCCACTCTACTAGAGAAACCTTTATTTCTCAAGGACAAGACTACACATCCCCCTCATTTGATGCCTTTTTTGATTCTTTAATAAGAGGGAAAGAATAATTATCACATCTTGGTCTTATTAATACTAGAAAATTCTAAGAAAGCCTTAGTAGCCCAACAAAAACCAAGTTCAAAGAATCCTAAGAAGCAACATCCTAAAAATAATGGTCCTAAACCAAACAAGGTTCCTAAGAAATTTCAGTCTCACAATCAAAAATCAACTTAACAAATTGATAAGGCAACTAAAAATAAAGAGAAGAAGACTAATACACATTGTAACTTTTGTAATCATGATGGCCACCTAGAATCCAAATTCTTTAAGAAGATGGAAGCCTCAGAAGCAAAAATGAAGAAGCATAACATCCATTCTGAGAACTCTTCAACTTCAACTTCATCTTCAGGAATAACACTTTCTGCATGTGGTTGTCAATCATCTCGGTATGGTTATGCACTAAATGTATATTCTTTTTCTTATTCTCATGAGTGGCTCATTGATTCTAGATCTTCTTATCACATGGCTAAAAACAAAGCCATGATTTCTTGTTTATATGATTGTAACACCAAAAATATATATGCTGGTTATGATAGATCTCTTAGTGTTGTAGGGACTAGAACTATTCATCTAGAAAATGGTTAATTTAATGATGTATTATGTGTTCCTACCTTATCTTGCAACCTTCTATCTGTATATTAGATAACTCATTCAGGTGAAGTTAAAAACGTTAAATTTTCGCCTCATGATGTTGTAATTAAGGACCTAAGAGATCCTAGACATATTTTAGCTATTGACCATGCTGATGATTCTACAAGGTTGTATAAGTTTAACAAATTTGGGTCATCAAATCTTCCCTTGGTATTTGTTGCTCATAATGATAAAGTGAGAAAACTTTGGCATGAGCGATTTGGTCACTTAAACTATCGCTCCCTTCAAAATATATGTAAAGAAAATATGGTGATAGGTCTTCTTATGGTCTCTTGTAGAGATGGTGTTTTTTCCGAATGTGTACTCGGAAAACATCATCAGGATAGTTTTGAAAAATGTGTGTCTTGGCATGCCTCAACCCCTTTATAGTTTGTCAATAGTGATTTATGTGGTCCACTTCCAGTTGTTTCATTCTCTAGCTACAAGTATTTCTTAACTTTCATTGATGATTTCTCTAAATTCACTTGGGTATACTTCTTAAAACTCAAGAGTGAATTCTTTAACATTTTCTTGGCCTTTAAAGCCTTTGTTGAGAAACAATCTGGACATCAAATTCTTAAGCTAAGATCTGATAATGGCGGAGAATATGTTAACAACAAATTCATCAACTTTTTCACTAAGCATGGAATTCAATTGCAGCATATTGTTCCATATACTCCATAAAAAAATGGTGTAGCTGAAAGGAAGAATCGCACCTTAAAGGAAATGACTAATTGTATGCTTCAATCTAAAGGACTTAGTCTTAATTTCTGGGCAGAAGAAATTAACTATGAAAATTACATAGTAAATCGTACTTCTACTAAGGTTTTAAAGAATATCACTCTAGAAGAAGAATGGAGCTCAATTAAACCAGATGTAAGTCACTTTTGTGTTTTTGGAAGTGAAGCATGGGCCCATATTCTAGATGAGAAACATAAAACCTTAGAACCTAAGAGTGAAAAATGTATTTTTGTTGTATATTTTGAAGATGTCAAAGCATATAGACTTCTTCAACCTAAATCCAAAAATGTTATCATTATAAGAGATGTAAAGTTTTCTGAAAATATATTGGAATACGAGCATGGTTCGGTGGATGTGCCACCTCTCTCTATCCCTTCTATTTCTGAAAATATTCCTTCTTCAGATGGTGACAGCGAGGATGGAAATCCTCCCTCCAAGTTTTAAGCCTCTACATAAATTACCTGCATACAAATTCTAAAAACAAAAAATAAACAATTGCGAGAGCATAAAACATAAAACAGATATACACAAATATTTTCCCTTGGATCCCGAAACCGAGACTACTTGATTGACTTTTCATTATTTTCCTTTCAATGTTACAATACATATATATACATGCCTAAGCATCCATAAACCCCAATCCATTAACCCTGTATTAGAACATAATCGTAGTTCCCTTGGCCGGATCTACAAAATACCATGGAAAAAATGCCATCATGCCCAAAGCCATGTGCGAAATCCATGCACAAAACCATATGTAGGTCTGACCACCTAATATAGGGTCCAATTTTTTTTTCTTGGGTCGCTGCCCTAGACCCCGTGCAGGGAGGCTACTGGCCCCCTCCATACCCTGACAAGGGGGTAGATGCCCCCCTTGTGACCCCTGGACAATGCCCACACAACATATAGGGGGTCCTTCTAGCTGTCCACGCATGGGGTAGATGTAGAAAGAATATAACACAACCCAACACTCCCCCGCCTTCTCGGGATCCTCCTTTGGCTCCTAAACTTCTAAAATGGGTCTGTGCTATTAGAGATGTAACAGAAGATCCTACATATCAACATCATACATGTTCTCAGTTTGATAGAGCCTCTTCTTTACTGGCTCAAGCTTTAGAAAATTAGGATCCTGACACCTTTGCAGAAGCTTCAGACCATCCAGATTGGGACGCAACTATGAATGACGAATATCATTCATTATTGGTAAATGATACATGGAACCTTGTTCCTCTTCCAAAGGGACAAAAACTTGTTAGATGAAAATGGGTTTACATAACCGAGTTTGGACCAGATGGAAAAGTTGATAAACATAAATCGCGTCTTGTCACTAAGGGTTTTTCAGAAGTTGAAGGTATTGACTATATTGAAACCTTCTCCCCTCTTGCCAAAATGAATTCTATCTACCTTATTCTTTCCCTTGTTGCCTCTTTCAAATGGGAATTCTATCAGATGGATGTTAAATCTACCTTCTTGAATACCCCCTAGCATGGGGGGCAACCACCCCCCCTGTGACCAAGGGGTAATGCCCCACGCAACGTATAGGGGGGGCTTCCACCCCCCTCGCATGTGGGATAGTCGTGGAAAAAATATAACACAACCCAATGTTCTCTCGCTTATTGTTTTGTTTCCACAAGAGAGCTTAGTTATTGATCTAGCCCTGCAACACCCATTGTTTCTCTACATCAAGAGAACTTCTTAGTGCTCACAGACTTTTTCAATGCATCTGTAGTAATCTTCAAAGTGTCCACCTTTACCAACAACACATTTTTGTCATCAACCATATCCCTCACAAAGTGATACTGAACATCAATGTGCTTTTTCTTTGAATGATAAGCACGGTTCTTTGCCAAGAAAATTTCACTTTGGTTGTCATAGTCTATCCTTATAGCTTGATGTACTAACCCCATACTGGAACACAATCTCTACAAAAGAATTGCTTCCTTGCCTGCATGAGTGGCTGCCATGTATTCTGTATCTATATTGGAAAGTGCCATTACAAAATTTCTCTTACTCATCCAACTAACTCTGCCTCCAAATAGGTTAAATACATACCCACTTGTAGATATTCCCTAGTCGAGATCTCCAGCTTAGTCTGCATCAATAAATCCATTGATGTCCAAAACTCTATCCAATGTTAGTCTTCCTTGGTAGCACAAACCATAATCACTAGTGCCACGCACATACCTTAAAACCCGCTTCACTATTGTCCAATGTTCCTTCCCTAGTTTTGACATAAACCTGCTCAATACTCCCACTACATGTGTAATGTCTGGTCTAGTACAAACCATTTCATACATCAGGCTACCGACTGCACTTGCATATGGAACACGAGACATGTCCTTTTCCTCTTCTTGTGTCTTGGGACACTGTTCAGCAGATAACTTTACACCTATAGGAATAGGAACCTTCATTGGTTTAGTATCCTTCATATTAGACCTCTGCATTATTGTCTCAACATACTTCCTATGATTTAACCAAAGCTTCCTCTTTTCCTGATCTCGTTTAATTTCCATGCCCAAAATATAGTTTGTAGCACCAAGATCTTTCATGTCGAATTTGTAGGACAATTGGGTCTTCAAATCTTGATAGTATCTTTGTCATTTCCAACTAGCAACATATCATCCACATACAAAACTAGATAAATAACAAGGTCACCAATTAATTTAAAATACACACAGTGATCTGCTTTTCTTCTGGTGAAGCCAAGTCCCCATATAAATGTATTGAATTTATGATACCACATCCTTGGAGACTGTTTTAAACCATACAGATACTTTTTTAACTTCCATACCAGATTTTTCTTACACTTCGCCACAAAGCCTTCAGGTTGCTTCATGTAGATCTATTCTTCTAGATCCCCATGAAGAAATGTTGGCTTCAAATCCATCTGTTCTGCCTCAAAATCAAAAGCAGTAGCTACGAATAAAAGTAATCTAATAGAAGCTACCTTGGCAATAGGAGAAAAAATATCACCAAAATCAATTCCCGACACCTGGGAATAACCTTTTTCTACCAACCGAGCTCTGTACCTCTCCACCTTTCCTTCTTCATTCACCTTATTCCTAAACACCCATTTGTTGCCAATGGGTGTCTTTCTAGCCGACAACTCCAGTAGATCCCAAGCCTCATTTTTGTGCAAAAATTCCATTTCATAAACCATGGTCTCTTTCCAGAGTTTTCCATCCTCTGAATCTACTGCTTCCCTCACAGTTCTGGGATCATCATCAGTAATGGATAAAGAAAAATTTGAACATAAAGCAGATGGAATATACCTCTCTGGTTTCCTTCTTTCTCGAACTGATCTTCTGAAAGTCGTAGTTTGTGGCTCTTCATTTTCTTATTCGTCTTCTGCTATAGAGTTTGAGTCTTCCTCCTTTAGCTCAAACTCTATCTTCTCGGGTTCCTTTGGTAGGAATTCATGTTTAATAACATATTTCACCGCTCTAAACACCACATCTCGGTTGTACAAAACCTTCCTTATTTCTAGGTTCCAAAGCTTATAACCTTTTAAACCATCCTTATACCCAATAAAGATGCACTTTTTAGATTTACTATCCAATTTTCTTATTTTCTCCTTTCGAAGATGTACATATGCATCACATCCAAATACCCTTAGATGTGAAAGAGAAGGTTTCTCACCATTCCATACCTCTTGTGAAGTCTTATCCTCCAACACTGATGAAGGTGATCTGCTGACCAGGTAACATGCAGTCTCCACTGCCTCTACCTAGAATTCTTGTCCTAACCCCACACCACTTAGCATGCTTCTTTCCTTTCCCATCAACGTCTTGTTCATTATTTCTGCAACTCCATTTTTCCGAGTTGTATATGGAGGAGTCTCCTATCGTGCTATACCAAAATTCTTACAGAACTCTTCAAATTCCTTCTTACAAAACTCTCCACCGTTATCTGTCATCAACACCTTTATCTTCTTCTCTATTTGGTTTTCCACCAAAGCCTTAAATTCTTTGAACCTGTCAAAGACTTTAGATTTCTTCCTAAGGAAATATATCCATGTATTCCTTGAGAATTCATTGATAAATGATACATAGTACACATACTTACCCAGTGATGGAACCGACATAGGTCCAAACACATCATTGTCCACAAGCTCTAATATTTGTTTCATCCTCTTAGCACCAGAGGTGAAGCTCACCTCATCCCGCTTCCCATATACACAATTTTCATAGAAATCAAAATCCAAAGAGAAATTAGACATACCTTATATCATACCATTACCATGAAGTATTCGAATTCCCTTCTCTCCAATATGTCCAAGCCTTTGATGCCATAGCATGGTCTTTTCTCCAGAGACTACTAGATTTTCTGCTCCACTTTAAGGAACCATAGAACTGTTGCACCCATCAATAATAGTGCTACCTTGAAGCTTGTATAGAGTTCCAATCCGAACTCCCCACATCAATATGAGTTCTTACCAAACCATATTGTAGGTATCTTTCTCGAACACTATTTTTACACTTGCATCATCCAGATTGCTTACAGAAATCTGATTTTTGGCCAATGTAGGAACATGCAGAACACCTTGAAGTTTTCTAATCCTTCCACCTTGAAACTTCAACTTGAATTTTTCGCGACCAATGATTATAGACTTCCTTTCATCCCCTAAGAAGACGTCACCACCATCATATGTCTCATACTCGCAGAACCACTCTCTGTGGGGAGTGAAGTGAAAGGAAGCACTTGAGTCAATAAACCATGCCTCATGATCTACATGTGTACTTGAAGAAGAATCCAAGCACACATCCCAACCTTCATCTGAGGTGGTTTTCACCTCTACAGAAGGAGCATCATCAACTCCCTTTCCTTTCTCAGGAGCTTTATATTTACAATCCCTTTTGAAGTGCCCTTCCTTTTCACATTTCTAGGACAACTTTATAGGTTTTCCTAGAGATTTAGATCTCCCACTCAAGGACTTATTTTTGTTTCTGTTTTGGGACCGTCCTCGTATAGACAAGGCATCACCATTCTAGCCCTCCATATTTTTCCATCTCATCTCCTCTGACAATAAGGATAAGACTATTTCATCAAACTGCAAGGAAGTTGCATTGCTGCCTATTGCAACAACTAGACTATCCCACGAATCTGGTAAAGAAGATAATAAACTGATGCACTTATCTTCATTTGAAATTTTAATATCAACATATAATAACTATCTTACCATAATATTAAATGATTTCAGATGCTCTATCACCGAGTCTCCATATTTCATCCTCAAGTTATACATCTTTTTATGTAGGAACAATTTATTCACCAAAGACTTATGTTGGTACAAAGTCCCTAACTTATCCCGCAAAACCTTCATTGAAGCTTCCCTTGATATATTTAGCAATACTAAATTTGAGACACATAATCTTATTGTGCTCTTTGCCTTCCAATCCAACTTCACCCAGTCTTCAGCTTACATTATTGTTGGTTTAGTACCCGGATCTACCACAATCCATTAATCTTTATCCACCAACAGATCCTCCATCTTGAGTCTCCACAACTAAAAAATTTGACCATTAAATTTATCGATCTTTATCTTTCCATTACTTGCCATCTTCTTTCACCTTGAGAATCGATCCCACAAATCTCCCACTGAACAGGGTCTACCATAGGCCCAAGAAAAAACCCCTCAGTAGCAAAGACATCCCCTTGAAGCCAAAACAACTTTGATACCAAATGTAGGTTTTAACCCTTTACAGAAATTACCTACATATGAATTCTAAAAATAGAAAATAAGAAATGGCGAGAGCATAAAATAAAACACAGAAACACATAAATTTTCCCTTGGATCCCAAAATTGGGACTACCAAATTGATTTTTCATTATGTTCTTTTCAATGTTACAATACATATATATACATGCTGAAGCATCCATAAACCCCAATCCATTAACCCTATATTAGAACATAATCTAGTTCCCTTGACCAGATTTACAAAATACCATGGAAAGAAACCCATCATACCCAAAACCATGTGCATAATCCATGCACAAAACCATAGGTAGGTTCGCCCACCTAATATAGGGTCCAAAAAAAACATTTCCAGGGCACTACTCCAGACCCTGTGCAGGGGGGCTACTGCCCCCCTCCTTATCCCCCAATATGGGGGCATACACCCCCCCGTGACTCCCCCACTTTCTCAGGATCCTCCTTCAACTCCTCAACTTCCAAAATGGGTCTACGCTACTCGGGATGCAACAAGTGATCCTATAAACAACATCGTACACGTTCTCAGTTTGATAGAGCCTCTTCTTTAGTGGCTCAAGCTTTAACGAATCATAATCCTGAAACCTTTGCAAAAGATTCAGGCCATCCAGATTGGAACGTAGCTATGAATGAAGAATATCATTCATTATTGGAAAATCATACTTGGAACCTTGTTCCTCTTCCAAAGGGAAGAAAACTTGTTAGATGCAAATGGGTTTACATAACCAAGTTTGGACCAAATGGAAAAGTTGATAAATATAAATCTCATCTTATTAATAAGGGTTTTTCACAAGTTAAAGGTATTAACTATACTGAAACCTTCTCCCCTGTTGAAAAAGTGAACTCTATCCGCCTTGTTTTGTCCCTTGTTGCCTCTTACAAATGGGAAGTCCATCATATGGATGTTAAGTCAGCCTTCTTGCATGGGGACTTGCATGAAGAAATCTATATGGAACAATCTCCTAGTTTTATACAAACAGACTTCAACCTTGTACGTTGGCTTAAGAAATCCATTTATGGTCTTAAGCGAGTCCCTTGGGCTTGGTATGCCAAAATGGATAGATTTTTTTTAGATACTGGCATTTCTTGGTGTCCTTTTGACAATATTGTCTACACCAAGAATGTGGGTAAGTCTCTTATCATTCTTGTTCTTTAAGTTGATGATCTTATCCTTACTGGTAGTGATCCCAACCTTATAAACCATGTGAAGTATAGCCTTAAAAACCGGTTTAAAATGACAGATTGAGGAAACTTGCATTATTTTCTTAGTCTTCAAGTCTTGCAATCTGAAGAAGGTATTTCCCTTTCCCATTACAAGTATGCCTAGGATCTTCTACGCCACTTTAACATGGAAAATTGTAAGCTAGCCCCTTGTCCCTTTCAGTGTGAATCCAAACTTTCAGTCACTTGTACTTCCCCTAAAGTTGATGCTACCTTATATAGTTAGCTTGTTGAAAAACTTTTGTATCTAACCCATTCATGTCCTGGCCTTTCCTTTATTGTTGGACTTGTTGCTCAGTTTATGAAAAACCCACATGAAAGTCATTGGAAAGTACCTAAAAGAATACTTCGTTATGTTCAAGGTATAGTTCAGTTTGGGATTCATTACGGTACATAAGCATCTCCTCTATTGGTTGGTTTCACTGATTCTTAATGGGTTGGTGACCTTGATGATCGGAAGTCTACTGCAGGTTATGTGTTCACTCTTGGTTCTAGACCTATTACATGGGCCTTGTAAGAAACAAAGTGTCATTTCTCTTTCTTCAGCAAAAGCAGAGTATCGTGGCACCATAAAAGCTAGTAAGTAAGCCCTGTGGCTTCGTCAGATCATGTTAGAGTTTGGTTTTCAATAGTAGGATCCAACTACACTTGGTATGATAATCAAAGTGCTATTCAACTATGCAAAGGTCCATTACAACATCAACATAGCAAACACATTGAACTACGCATGCACTTCATCAGAAATCTCATTCATGACCCTATTCTTGAAGTGAAATATTGTTCAACCGATGATCAAGTTGCAGACATCTTTACAAAGGCTCTCATAGAGACAAAGTTTACTAAATTTCAATTTAAGGTTGGAGTTTAGGAATTTGTCACTAAGGGGGGATAGGCTCTAATTCCTCCTTCCTTCTCCTGTTATATCATATTTGTACATCCTTCAATCCTATCCCAAGTTGTTCTTAAGGAGGGATGTTAGGATATTATGATACATAGGAAATAATTAAGTATAACTTGGTCTAGTGTATAGTTAGGTAAAGTGTGTTTCTTTAGTATGTAATTTCTGTAACTTACAATCCAACAGTAATGATATGTTCTAGACATGAAATGATCCAACGATTCATTCTCTCCTCGATATTACTGACACTTGATCTGTGGCTTAACACCCAATTGGTCCATGATCTCTATTTAAAGATCATGGAGGGTCACTTGTCAGGTTATTGTTCATGAGAGAAACTTATGTAAATTTTCTTTCTTTTACATTAATAAATTGCTTCAAGTGGCCGTGTTGGCTAAGGCCATGAACTATTTCCCCCTTTGAAGTTTTTAACCATGTCAATAATACTAGTGTATTGATTTGTGATCTTTTTATGAGCAGTGTCCTTTGGTGTTTTGTCTAAGTAAATTACTGTGTAAATTCCTACAAATTTCTCAGTCCAAAAATTGGTTATTTATCTCCCAATCAAAGTACCTACAAGAAAAACTGAATAATTTTGGCTGGAATATTGAAAGCTAGTTAGCACTCCTATGGTTACAGGCTGCAAATTGTGTAAATAAGATGAGACATTGCTGGTAAATCAGACTGAGTAAAGATCAATGATAGGAAGCTTATTGTATCTCACTGCTTCGAGACTAGACATCATGCATGAAGTGTGTCTTGTGGCTAGATTTCATTCTTTTCCTCATGAAAGTCATGTCATTGTTTTCCAAAGGATTTTCAAATATCTTCAAGGAACAACTTGTTGTGGACTATGGTATGCTAAAAGTAGAGAGTTTAATTTAAAGGCTTATATTGATGTTGATTGGGCAGGCAGTGTCGATGACAAGAAGAGAACGTTTGGTGCAATAGTCATTTTGGGAAACTTCTTAGTGTCTTTGGTCATCAAGCAACAAAACTCCATTTTTTTATCAACTGTTGGAGCAGAGTATATTGCGGCTGCCACTTGTTTCTCACAAATTATGTGGATGAAGTAGACTTGGAAGGACATTAAGGTAGAGTTGACTAATCCCATTCCAATCATGTGTGATAATACTAGTGCTATCAGTATCTCTAAGAATCCTATCATGCACTCAAAGAGAAAGCACATCCCTATCAAGCTACATTTCTTAAGAGAGAAGGTTGGAACTAATGTTGTTTGAATTGAATATTTGGCCACTAAATACCAACTTACAAACATCTTTACTAAGCCACTAGTAAGAGAACCCTTTGAATATATCATGAAACAGATAGGAGTTGTGACTCCTCCTCCCAAATGACTCAATTATAATATGTGTTGGTAGCTACTCAGCATGTGGGATCAATTCAATAGTAGGCTGTAGTGGTTTAGGGGGTGTTAGCACTCAGTTTTCCCAAAGTTGAGAAAAGAAACCAAAGAGGTAACCTCAGACCAACTGTGGACTTGGAAGCTAGCCCTGCCAAATCAAAGAGGGCTCTCTCTAAATCAATCCTCACAACCAATGGAAGTGATTGGAGAATACTAGGGTTTTAGTCTAGTTATCAGCTCAATAGGGTGTTGATTTAGATTTTGCTGGATAAGAAGCACAGGGTCTAGGAACTAGGCCAAGTATTCCAAAATATCAACATCGTTGTAGTATCATAATGATGAAATAAGGAGAAAAATGAGCATACATGTATGAATTCATTTGCTTCAGAAGATGAAACACTTATATGAAAATATGAGACAAAAACAAAGCATTCTAGACAATGTATTCTATTTAACAACTTAAGAGATAATAATGAGTAGAAACATAGATGGTTGCTAAAAAAATTTAAAAATAAAATGCATAAGGAAAACTAGATAAAAACATTGTCACTAACCACATCACAAGAATCCCATAAAAATAGTTGCAACTACCTGTATTATTTCTGTCAAAATCAAGTACACTAGTTCATAATGTATGAGCTTCAAGTATCCAACCCTGTATTTTACTTAATTGTGACTACATATAGATGAAAAAAAACATTTCCCCTCTAAGGGGTCGAATCCTCCTTCATAGGAACTGATTACTTGATACTCTCTAACCACAACCAAAAACTAGGGGAGTTAGAAACCACTTCCCCTTTTAAACTAACTGATTCTCAAAGCATTTAATTACAATATTATTCACTACAGTAACCCCTAACAAGCTCTTTTACATCATATAAGTTCATAAAGAAACTTTTTACATTAACCTAATTGACCTTTACCAATTTACATGCAGTGAAATTCTTCATTAACAGAAGCACAACAAATTGCATAAAAGCACAGCAAGCTTCAACAAAGCACAACAAAACTTTGGAGGATGATTTGGAGGCCTTCTCGGATGAGTTTTTTTCTGCAAAAGATATGGATGGAAATCTGAAGATGTCCTCTACACAATGGAGTCACTAAGCCCTACAAAAACCTCCTTCAAACCCCTTAAAAATTTATTTGAAGACAGACTATCCAAAAGCGCAGTGAGTGCCTTGAAAAAGTGGCAGAAAGGTGAAAAATAGGCACTCTTTGATCAATTTCTGAAAATTTATGACTCCTCAAGTGTCCCCATGTAATTTTATGATATCCTTATGCCATAATATGTCTCCACATGCTTGAAAATTTTCATTTGGACCTCCTGAGGAAAAGCGCAGCAACTACTCGTTGCGTTTCTGTAGACTAGTTTTCCTGTGTGCACAAAAAACTTCAAAATTTTCAAAATTTTGCAAAAAAATGTCTCCTTTCCTTGCTTTCTATCATGCCTTCAGACAACTAGTGATGCATCAGCTAAGAGGTCAAGGTTATCCCTCTTCTTAAGCTTCCTTAGGGTTCTCTTGAGTTTCTTCTTCATGTTCTTAACCCTAACTTTACACACCATGTTCCTTGCATAGTAGTGTCTTGCCATATTTCTCTGCATGGAAATATCCTTGTTTGCCTTCTTCAAAAGCTTCTCTAGGTGCACATTCACTTTCTCAAACCAAAACTCCTTGTCTTCTTCAATTTCAGTAGCTAAGGAGTCATCTAAGGTTTTTAGGGTTTGAGGAGGAGAGGGATTTTCTGCTTGCTATCCCTTCTTGGCCATGGCTCTAGTTGTAGGTCTCCTTGGTTGTACCTGAATGTTCTCCTCTAGTTGTTCTACATCAATGATGGCCTTACCTTTATCCTTTTCTTATTTTTTTTGCTGCACGAGGGTTTGCTTCAACTTCCTCTTTCTCGTTGCTTATGTCTTCTGGTGCCTTATCTCCATGTTGTTCTACTAGGTCAGCCATCTCTATTTCAGGAGGTATCTCTTGATGACGTTGAAAGGGAGAATCATCTCTATCTCTATGTTATGAAACCATCTCACAAAAAGATAGAAATGATATTTGAACGCCTTAAAATTCAGCCTCTTCGAGGGGGCAACCTCCTTTACATTACACAAATGAACAATTCTTGGATGATACAAATGACAAGACCTCCTTTCCATATATAGGAGTCTAAGGGGTAATAATATAATGAGAGCCGACATAACAATAATAATGTAAGGGCACAATAATAACAATAATGGGCTTCTATGGGGCACAATAGTAACAATATGGGGACTACATGGGTACAACAATATAATAAGGGGGTTGTACTAATAACAATAAGGGGTTACACTAGTAGTATAGGGGCCTAACATGCCCCTCTCCTTCAAAAAGTGTTGTCCTTAACGCTTGAGTAGTTCTTGATGCTTCTGTATAAAATTCTTGTCCTCCCATGTGGAATCTTCAGTGGGTAAGTTCGTCCACTTGATGAGATACTCTGAAATTGATCGATTTTGTAGTTGTCGGGTTCTTGTTTCTGTGACTACTCTAGGTTCCAATATGATTTTTCCTTCCTCTTGAAGCTCTGACAATATTGTTTGAATTGTGATCTTTTGCAACTTTTGAATGAGTGGCCACACTTCTTCGTCCTTCTTCCATTCATCCCTGTCACACGGAATGAGTCGTTCTTGCGGACAAGATCGACCTCCCTAGTATCTAACGATATCTAGTGACAAGCAAGCCAATCAAAAACTATCTTTCTCTAAATATGAAATTTATAAACAAAGGCAAACAAGTGTTTTAGGCCTACCTTGGGTCCAATGCAAGTTTGTGGAAGCCTCACTCCTTTGATCCAAATGAGCTCCCTTGTAGCGAATCTACAAACACAAACAAGCAGACAAACTAAATAGCACCTAAAAATCCAATATCATAAAGCATACTTATCATGATGATCAAGGAATTCATGAAACAAATCACATAAGACAATTTGTTGAGAAAAATGAATCTGATTGTATTAATTCAAATCAAAGAAGAACTTTACAACCTGTGCGTTGATGCTATACAAGCTCCTCCCAGGGTCTAACAAGAAGTCTCCTCTAATTTGACAAGTTTCACTCTCTTCCCAATGAAGCCAAAAGGTATGTGATCTCTCCTCTCAAGCTTAACTAGGAAGTCTCAATTCCACCAGCATTTACCCTAAAAAATGTTCAGCTTCTAGCCTCCCTAGCAACCAGCTCAATGCCTTAATTTATAGTGCAGTGGAGGGAAGTTACTAGGTCCTCCTTCAGAGGGATAAAGCCCTCCTTCAAAGGGATAGCTCCTGTCATCAAGGGATTAGCTTCTTCTCTTTTGGGATGCATGAACCACCTAAGAGCGAACCATCCATGTCAAAATTCCTTCTAGAATAATCTAGAATTAACCCAAAGTGAGTTTTTTAGAATAAACTTGCGCCTTTTTGACTCTCACAGGGGTCCCCACCCACTCCTTTAGAGACAGAGCGGGAAGGTCCGCAGGTAATGTGAACCGTGGGTGCGGGATCGCAGGCAACAGTGAGAGAAACTGCGGAACCGGGCTTTGTTGATTTTTAATGTCTTTCTCTCATTTTCAAAGCTTGACATGAAGAGTTGAGGTCTAAGACTTGCTTAGGAGGACAGTATAAGTGATGATAGACCCATACTGAATGCAAATAGTCATGGTGACAATATTTTGTGTAACACATTGCCCCCTAAAGTGTGAAGGCTGTAGTAGATGAGGATTTCATTTATCATCTTGGAAGAGTGAAGTACTTTATCATTTCGAGGATCATCTTGTGGAGAGCCCGGTTGGAACCTGTAAAAACATTCAATGAAAAATATATATATGAGATCATATCACCGCTGAGGTAGGCATTCCCATACTTAGATCAAAACTGACTAGAAAACTAACTACTGCTCTGATAGAGGAATGATCTTTTAATACATCACAAGTATAGACACATGTAGACACAATATGGACACAACCATCTGTTTATGAATAGTCCACAGTATAATGAATACAAAATTCCTTGCAGCCTAGATGGCGGAAACTAGATCCAGGGTCTTCATTTCTACTTCTCGAAACAGTACGATTATATCCATGCGAATGAATGTGTTGAAGTCGAACATGGTAGAAACCACTTGATTACGAGTCAATGATGTAAACTGTTAACAAGTGTGAGAGAAACCACCAGTAATGTCAATGGCTCTCAAAGTACTCAGTACAATCCATGAGATGTGAATAGATGTGTTGATGTCAAACATGTCATGAAATCCTTTGATCGAAGGTCAATGATGCAACCTATCGTCGAAGGCGAGAAACCTGCCATTGAGGCATGCAGATCCCAAGGTATTGACGATTTCTAGATCATCTTTCTAGATAATGAGCTGAAGTCGATAGAAAGCGATCCGTCGTAGGCAAGCCCACAACACGAAATCATAGATCAAGTTTGAAGAAATTTAGTTGCAAGGACTGACTCAGGGATGGTCAAGATGGATGACAGATATTTTGCAGATGAATGGTTTATTTGCACTAACCTCTTGAACACATAACGACACAGCAGATGGTTTGGTGACAATTGACACAAAGTTAATACCCAAAAACTGGTTGTTCATTTTCAATATGGTTTGACCAACTGTTAGGCAAAGGATTTCCCAACCTAGGTGAAAAAGTGTCATGTTCAAGAGTGGTTACAAAGTATGACAAACAAGCTCATTTTTCTCTCTTTTCCCCCACCATTTCTGGCAAGTACCCCTTTATTTTTGACAAGCTTGAGGATGATAACATTTGCTTGATTATAAGCTCATATTTTGGATGAGTCCAACTTAGTTTAAATTCGAACCCTAAGAAGGAGTGGTCTGTTCCTGTTTGTAATTGAACAGGTCCTTTACTGTTAAATTTTAACGAGTCCAATATAGGAGAAACTCGGTGATTTTCAATTTTAGAGAGTCTGAAAAAACTCAAGAAGACTCCATGGTTGACCTTTTTCATAAATTTGTGTCTCCCAAGCCCGAAAAAGTATAAAACAATACTTGAGAGAACCGCTTGATCATTATGACCAAGGAGTACTTTTCGTAATTAGTGCCTCTGATCCGAAAAAGTAAAAAAGCGATCAATGACACGTCATTTTATAACCAATATCGAATTTGAAACGACAAAAATCCGGCAATATTTTCATGTTTTTACGATCAGAAAAAGAGCTGTAAGTGGACCGTCTTTTTAGTTCCGTTTTAACGAGTTTAAAAAGAAAAACTCAGCAATCTTTTCATGTTTTAGGAGTCATAAAAGAGCTTAAAGGTGACTCTAATGTTTTTTCGTCGAAAATGACCGATTTCGCCTAAAAAATCCGTTATCCTGAACAAAAACTCAAACATTACTCATACCTGTTTAAAATGGATAAAAATGCTGCAAAAGTTACCTTTCTAAAGTGAAACATAAACAAATTAACAACTCATTTATTCAAAAAACTTATAAAAAGGGCTTTCGTCAATTCATTTTTACCGTTTGAGTTTTGGGTGACAAAATAGAGCTTTTGGTCAGAAACTTCCCGTGAAGATTGCGGAAAAGGAATCGGGCGCCGTCTCCTCCAGGTAATCCACATCATCCTACTCTATATATTCATCCGTTTCAATTTTTTTTTTAGGTTTTAATTTCATTTTTTAGGAGCTTTTAGGTCAAAAAACCCGCGCGCGGGGGTCCGTAGGTATAACACAGGGTACCCGCGGACCTCGACTTTTTCACAATGGGGAAAAAGTCACGGGTTCGCACTTGCCATGAAGGAAATGTGCGGACCCACGCACTGTCTCTAATAGAGAGGGTGCGTAGCCCGCGCAAAGGTTTTTAAAACCTAACAAACTCAAATTTTACCCAAAAATTTCAATTTTTTATATTCTAATTCACCTTTTTGTTGAATGTAGAGTATACATCATGCTTGATTGGTGAGAACGGGAGCATGAGGACGTAGATCTCGCTGCGATAAATCATCAACCTTTGATTGATGCCTTGAAGGCATGCGGCTTATACAAATTCTGGGCCATACCTGGCATGAGGGCCCAGGTGGACTTTCTGCAGTGGCTGGTAGACAGGTGGAGCATACAGGACCAGTGCTTCTTCATTGGTGGTCACTAGCTCGAAATGGAGCCGGCAAACATTTACTTTTTGACTGGTTTGCCTAAGAGAGGTGAACACTTGACTCTATTCGGGACTAGGCCAGGTGGCCAGTCTGTCGATAGCCTCTGGCTAGAGTTCTGTAGCAACCAGACTAGAGACAAAGGGATAGACATCAAAAGCATATCCCTTCCTGAACTCATGGTAATCACGTTTACTGTTACCAGGCTTTGCGGGAGCACAACACTACATATAGCCACTGGATCCCAGATGCGGATGGAAGTTGACTGCTTTCGAGGCACCATCTTCAACTGGTGTGATGCTGTGTTGGCTAATGTAAAAGGCCAACTGACTAGAGCCAAGAACGGACAACTGAAGACCTTTGGATATGGTGCTTTAGTCGTGAGCTTTGGTCTGGAGAGGGTCCCAATGTTGGTCCCATAGCACCCAGTTCCTCGAGAGCCCAAACTGATGCGATGGGTTACAGTTATGGCCCGTCATCCTGAGGAGGGGACAGAGGTCGTTCGATTCACACCTGAGTATTTCCATTGGTTGGAAAACCAAGTTTTTGCTATTTAGGACTTTCCTTACGCTGGGGTAGATTTTTGCGGTGACCCAGACATGGCTCTTCCACTAGGAGAGCAATGGGATGACTCAGGTAAAATCATTTTCAACATTTTCCTAATTAATTTTTTTTTTGTTTTTATCTCATCCCAAAATTGATAGTAAAAGTTTCAAATGTAGATGTGGGTCCACAGCGACCAACCGCTCTCCGGCCCTATGAGAGGAAACAAGCAGATGCAGCGGCACCAGCCCCACAAGATGAATCAGCAGAGACCTTGGCCGAATTGGAGAGCCATCTAGAGCATTTGACAGGAGACATTCCGGAGACCGGCATAGATGACATTCCTCTTCGACTACAGCGCTATGTGATTGGGGTCCCAGGACCTTTCAGGAGGTTCCTTTGTAAGGTGGCCCATACAGTGGTTTTTTATCGAGATCATCACCAATGATAGGATGATCGCCTATTGTAGACACATATGACATTTTTGCTTTTTGTACTATCATTTTTGCTGATCATAAGGTGTTTTTCAACCTATGATCGAGGACGATGTATATTTTGACACACTCCTATATTATACTATATCACTATTACTGGCTTATCTTGTAAAACATGTTATGGAATGCTTTTAAATTTACATGTATGATTATTGAAAATGCCTACTTAACATTCGAGAAGCAATTGCATCTGCCAATGTATTTAAATATCTTGGAATATGCTGATATTCAATATAATCAAATTCACGTTCCAAGAGACGCACTCTCAAAAATAATCTCAATAACACTGGATTTCTAATGGCATATACTCTATTAAGCTGTAATACAACGATTTCAGAATCTAACCTCACTATCAAACTTTGAATCCCAAATGAAATAGATACAGATAATAACTCAATCACTGCACTATACTCGGCAATGTTGTTTGTTGTTTGACCGAGGCTTACCCCATGCATAGATACCAACTCGTCAGAGGGCGAATAAAAAAACCCAAGCTGCGAATGAAATGTTCAGTGTATTACGACAAGCACCATCAGCAAATCCAATGTATGTTTGGAGAGGCGTCAACATTTGCAATATCAAGAGTAAAACCAAGATAAGCAGGAATAATGACGAAAAACACTCTCTAAGCTAAGCACACTTTTTAAACTAAAACACACTAGCTAGAAAGAAAACTAACATAACTAAAAATCTCCACACCCATTTTTAAGCATAATACCTCTTCAAGTAAAGACCATTTCTAGGTTTACCTAAAGAGACCCCGTCAAAGTCTACCACTTCACAGGCTCCTTTTGCCAGCTTTCGCTTGACAACATAGGGACCATGCCACATAGGAACGAATTTCCCAGCGCCTAATTTATCATTTGCTTGATCGTACAATAAAACTAGGTCTCCTTTCAAAAAATTTCGAGGGGTAACATTTCGATCATACTGAGCTTTAATACATTTTGCATGAGTTTCGATCGCCAATGCAGCATCATGTCAATTCTCATCTAGCTGAGCCAAGTATAACAAACGTTTTTCCTCTTCGGAAGTGGCTGGAAGTAACTCGATGGTCATTTGCAATGACGGGATTTCACATTCAATGGGTAACACAGCTTCCAGACCATAAACTAGTTGGAAAGGAGTGAACCCTGTTGATGTTTTTACTGAGGTTCAATACGCCCAAAGCGCTGAAAATAGCATGTTATGCCAATTCAACCTATGAATCCCAATGATTCGTCGGATCATGATTACTAGAACTTTGTTGATGGCTTCAACCAGACCATTAGCTTGTGGATAATATGGAGTTGAACTATCGTGATGAAAGCCAAGCTGGCCTGTAAGTTCAGTCATCATAACCTTTCGAAAATGATGCCCATGATCAGTGATAATCGCTTGTATCTTTTTCGGGTGGATCTGACGCAAACGTTGCCGGACAGGTTTAGCATCCCGGTAAGTTTTGATTTCATGAACAACAATTGCAGGGTCAATTCTTGGCATTTCCTCATATGACCAGGCAAACACGTCATAGAATTCTTGAACTAGGGCCTTATATGTTTGAATTTCATATTCCGTACACGAGGCACCTATATGAATGTTTTCAACAATTCCATGCTTAACCGAAATATCAATAGGAATTGTTCGAGAATTATTTCCCAAATTTAACTTTGAATCAGGATTTTTCATTGGATTCTGAGGTTCCTTGACATATTCAGTCGTAAAAATAGATGAAAAATCACTTTCAAAACGATCACTCTTGGGCAAAAGCGAATATCTATGATGAAGATCTTCCCATGGTAAATCATCAACACATAGGATTTCACGAATTTGCTCATCAGTGGGAACAAGTTTAGAAAACGTTGTTGAATCCGAGTTTGATGTCGAAAGTGATTCCTCATGGACCACATTCATTAAGTCAATTTTGGTTGAAGATGGGTCGGTAAATGACTGCACGGTCTAATATGCAATTTCATATGGACTCAAAGGCATAACATCACCAAATGAGTCTATCTCAGATTCGGAAGGTATGATCCAAGGATCGTCATAAACAATGGTGTTTGATGAAATCATATGAATGGTTGCAGTAGAAGACGATGCGTTGATAGGAGGAAAAGGAAAAGTTCCCAGTAAACCAGAATCTTTAACTAGTCCTACTCCAACATCCTTATACAGGATAGTTGTTTTGCCGGCATGTTGAATACTTTCAGAAGAGGCTGGGTCGGATGAAAAGTAATTCAGCTAGTCTATAGTTATGATCTTTCCATTATGAGGGAACTTTATAAGCCGAAAGACCGATGAAACAACAACTGTCATAGCGTAAGACCAACTAAGACCCAAGAGAAGGTTGTAATCTAGAGGGGCATCAACCACCTCCACATCTAGATTAACAATTTTTCCTTCAACCCCTATAGGTAGATCCTGTAGAATGCCAAAAGGATGAAACCCACAGCCATCAAAGGCCTTTAGAATCGTCGGGGATTGATTTAGCGAAGGAGAACCAAGCGATCTCCAACACTGTATCGACATAATACACGTTGAGGCTCCCTCATCAATTACAGTCCTATAACAAGGTCTGTTTTTGACTAACACTGGGATCTGGAAAGCCATTTGATGAGGTAAACACGGTGTACTATTTTCTAGATTGAAAATTATAAGGTTTGAGTCCTGAACGTCAACAGATCCTATAGCCGAAAATAGTAATTTACGCTGTGCTGGGCATGATTGCAGCACTTCCAAAGCCGACATTGCTGAAGGTGAAACAACTAAATCTTCAACAATGTTATAGTTTTGAGCCGCTCTCGCATGTGGATTGAAAGCTGACTTTCGAAGTATACCCTTGGCGGGCGGTTTGATTACTAAGTCTGGGTTAGGTTTCTCGATCCGTAGTGGATCAGAATTGGGAGTTGAAGTTGATGGGTTTGAATGAGAAGATTCTTCTTCTTTACCATCAATAGGACTTTTACTTCCATAATCATGCGATCGAGTCGCAATCCTAACATGGGACATCATCATTATGGGTTCCTCGGAGGCATTTGAGGAAGAACCTATCATCTTACTGTCTTGACTTGGAAAAGGATCCTTCAAAACAGCAGGCATTTGGAACCTTTGACAATTTTCACAACCTCTGCATGATGAGGGTAGTCTCTTGTAAAATGCTCTTCGTCACAAATGAGACAAGGATATGAAGGTTTGTGTTTCTCATCATTTGATTCCGCTTTTTCTGGTTTCTCTTTCGAATTTTTATCTATTTTATTTTTCTTCTTCCCTTTCTTCTTACCGTCGGATTTTGATTTGGCTGTAGATGACTCTACAACATGAATATCGGCGGAAATTTCTGTGGAAGAATCTCCTGTCGGGGAATCTGGCAAGGTTATGATAGGAGAAGAATTCTTGGAAGATTTCTTCTTACTTTTGGCATTAATCGTACCAATCATACCATCAGCGGCATGTGACCCTGAAGGAGCTGCAGCGATTTGATTTTGTTTAGGAAGATCGGGGCTTTTCTCGTGTAACGTACCTGACTGCGTATAAACTAAGTCAAGGTACTGAGCTTGAGCAATTACTTGCTCCTCATTAATGACTCCGGCCTTAGCTACATCCTCAGTGATCTTCGGTAACAAAGATTTTACAAACCATTCGGCTAAGATCTGATCCGGAATAAAAACCTTTACTAAACGCCGTTGACGTCTCCATTCATGAATGTGATCTGAAATGTAAGTGGATGTTGACTGCTTTAATGAAGTTAATAATTCCATGCCATTGTCATATCTGACTGGCAACTGAAAATGAGTTAAAAATGAAGTAGCTAACTGACTAAAGTTATAAAAAGTGGCTCGTGGTAACTCAATGTACCACTTGGCTGCAAGACCAATTAGAGTGCACTGGAAAAGCCTTAAACGGATTGAATCATCTGAAATAGAATTAGACGCACACTAGAGGTGATAAGTCATCACATGGTTCGACGGGTCCTCTCCTGATTTGCCTTCAAAGTTAGGAATATCACTAGGCAACTTATTTGGCATTGGCGGCCAAAACGGAAGATAGTTAATGGGATAGTTCGTAAGGCGCGACAAGTCAGGCAAGTCCAAAGTTGCGATAAATGGTAACTGACGATTAGGGTCCCTAAAACTCTGGGTCATGAGACCAGCCCCAGGAGGAGGATATCCAGGATAACTAGGAATTGGAATTGCATTTGGGATATTATATCCTCCTGGAAAACCAGGATTAACCAAACCGTATTGGGGTTGTTGAGGTTGTTGATATGTATACCCAGGGTACGGTTGATACTAATAGACTAGCTGCTGCACAGCAGGACCAAATTGGTACCGTCCCTGGTACGATTGATAAGTAAATTGAGGTTGAATTGGGACAACTGTACTTGAACCAGGTTGTCCTACAGGCATTTGAACCGAAGTTTGAATTGTGGATCCAGACTGAGGTAAAGATGTTTGAGGAGTTGATACAGGAACAGTAGAAGCCAGAGCTGTCGATACTCCAAAAGTAGGTGGGGTAGATTGAACAGATGTTGCAGTAGTTGCAGCAGCCGTTTGAGGCGGAGTATGAGGTGTACTAGGCCCAGGCTGAGAAACTACAGAAGGTGCAGAAGTTTGAATAGTAGACTGGATAGGTTGCTGGGGTGAACCAGAAACCAAGGGTTGTCCAGCTTGAGATGACAACTGTACATTCGGTTGCAAGACCTGTTGAGTTTGAGATGGATCCCACACTAACTTCACTCCAGGGTACGGACCTATAACAGGTTGAGAATAGTGAGGACCATAACTGGGTTGAGGGTAGGGTTGATAATTCAAAGGTACATTTCCAGTTCCTTGAACATATGATTGACCGGAAGGTGGTTGGAAATCTTGGTTTGGGTACTGACCTTGAGGTTGATAACCTTGAGGCATGTACTAATACTGGGGTTGACCTTGAGGTACATATTGAGTCTGGGGTTGACCCTGAGGAATGTACTGTCCCATAGGTATGTACTGTCCTTGAGGTTGTCCCCCAGGCACAAATTGGGTACCTTAAGGTTGCCCCCCAGGCGATAATTGAGAACTTTGAGGCTGCCCCCCAGGCGGTAACTGGCCACCTTGAGGTTGAGGATTAGGAATAGTACTTGACATCATGAGAATATCTTCTACACTCAACGGCTTAGTTCCATTATTTCTAGTTAATAACCCTTGTTCAATAGGTTGAGGAGATGCTCCCGAAAAAGTACCAGTAAGTGACTGATACCTAGAGGGAATAGAAGGACTGTCGTACAAAAAGGTTTCTAGAGATTGAGAAAACATGGACGACTGTCTTGACATATTTAATGGAGGATAGTAACCTCTAGGTGTTGGGTGAAAAGGAATACGAGGTGGTGAAAAACTTAGTCTTGGGTTTTCCAAAAAATTGGTCAATGAAAGATACCAAGCACTGCTCCTAGGTGGACTGTAAAAGATTGATTCACACTCCCTAAGTTCTATAACAGGTTGATTTTCAGGGATAGGGATACCTTCTTATTCTGGAGTAGCAAGTTCTTCAATAGCTATAAGTCCAGAAGGAAGATTTTGGGTAATTATTCTTTCTACCCTGGGTGAACCAGGACCAGTAGAAGTTGGAGAGGTAAATCCCGATGTTGGAGTAGTAGCAAATTCAGTTTCAGGTTCAGATATTTCAGGTTCCTCACCTAAATCACTAGTAGATGAAAAACTACCAGTAACTTCAGAAACAGACACAGATTGTGGATTATAATCTCCTACTAGAGTGTGATAATTAGGATGTACCACTAAAGAAGACTCTCCTTCTTCAGGTGACCCAACTCTACTATCTCTAGGAGTTACAAGGGATCTTAACCCTTCAGGCTGGCTTGGTGAAAACTCAGGAGGTTGGCCCCGAAGTCTACGGGACTTCCTCGGTAATTCATCCACGATTAAATATTTTAACTACTTCACACGCAAACAAAGTAAAATCTCAATGAAAACCACCTAAAGCCTCTAAAGAACCAAACAAATTGAATCACATGCCTAAAGAATCTAGGAGATCAAACTACACACAAACAGTAACTTTCCGTACTGAAAACACTAGTTGGTGATGAAATCCAACGTCGCAGAGTTCAATGCAGAAATGGTGGTTGGAACAATTACCCTGACAACCTGCTTAATGAATAGACTGGCACAAGTTTCTCCACTAAATCGTCTCGAGTGAAGAGAACCCCCCAGAAAATCCAAGGGAGTCTAGCCGACGTCTGCTCCAGGTACAGTGGGATATTCCCTCCACCGTCACCTTAGGAAGAATCCTATAGAATATGGTCACTATGGTTACCAACGGAAACAAATATACCTAGGGGAACAGTTTACAATCTGATACACACGCAAGGGCAGAGTAACAAGCTCAATCCCCTTGAAGGCTCCTTGACATAATCCAAGGTTTACCAACAAGTGACCCCAGGCTCCTCGACAATGGTCAATCTGAGGTTTACCGTCTTTAATACATGAATATCTGGCATCGTTCCCAATGAGGAAGGATTGATTCCTACATTGGTTAGGACACGATCTCGTGCTTGTCCTTTAAGCTTTCCCAGAGCATAGATGTAACAATTGGATTTTTCTCCTACCGCAAGATACAACTACTTGTTTGTTTTACTGCCTTGGAGAGTTAATTACTCCCTACTCCAAGACACTAGCCTAAGCTATGTTGGTGTAATAGAGCCCTAGAAATAAAAATATTACCAGATAGATTTTAATTTAAGCGTTATTTTTATTGGTTTTTCTTTAATTCAAGAGGTGCGGAGATGAAACTTGTGGTGTGAAGACTCTACTCGAAATCACTAAAAAATGCACTTAAGATGATAAGCAATCTTTTCCCTTCAATGAATTTCTAGCTAGGAAAGAGTTTGAGAATGCAAATGCTTGTAAACACAAATCTTTCTTGACAAACAAATCAAAAGAAGAGCTTTTTGTCTTTTCCAATGCACTCAAAATGAGACAACTAGTTATGCTCACAAAAATTTCCCTTTTCTTTCAAACACTCAAATACTACAAAACAAACTTTTTCCAAAAGAGATTTTTTATTTTTTATAAAACACTCAAAACTATGGAAAATTCTAATCATGAGATCTATAAACTATAAAAAACTATTTGAAGTAAAAGCTTACAAAATATATTTTCAATGATGTTTTACTTAGCTATAAGCAAACTAAGGACTAATTTGTCCAGAATCACAAATCAGTCAAAAACAACCAATTTTTGTTTTCTTTTCTAAAAATGAAATCCAAACTTTTAACACAAGTCTTTTCAAAGTTTTGCAAAGAGAAACACAAGATGGATTCCTCAACAAAGGTAGATTTCGCAAATGGTCAGACTCGTAAGAAGGCCAGTGAAAACCAAGGTGATCTGAGGCTTCTACAGCTTCTAAGCTCTGAGCTACTACAAGACCAAAATGAAAATCAAGCCCGGTAACCAAAACTTCTAGGAATTTCACCTAAAACCTTAACACCAATGGAATTAACCTAAGAAAAGTTCTTGACAAGTCACATGCAGGTTTGGGTAGGGGATATAAACATCTAAACAAAAACTAAGCTGACTGAAAGATAAAATATTAAGTTTTTCAAAATTTTATGAGAGTCCGCAGGCCCGCAGTTCACACAGGTGCGGTACCGCTCTGTGTGAAAAGAAAAAGTGCGGATAAGTCCATACTATGTTGCAAGCCGAGGGTGCGGTCCTCTCCCAAGGTTATGAAAAACAAAAAATAATCCAAGATCTACTAAATCTACCCAATTCCACACACAACAAGCCAAAAACAAAAACAAAAACACAGTTTCTCAAGTCAAAGTAAAGCAAATCAAGAAATCAATTCCCCAGCATGGTCGCCATTTTGTCACACGGAATGAGTCGTTCTTGCGGACAAGATTGACCTCCCTAGTATCTAAGGATATCTAGTGACACGCAAGCCAATCAAAAACTATCTTTCTCTAAATATGCAATTTATAAACAAAGGCAAACAAGTTTTTTAGGCCTACCTTGGGTCCAATGCAAGTTTGTGGAAGCCTCGCTCCTTTGATCCAAATGAGCTCCCTTGTAGCGAATCTGCAAACACAAACAAGTACACAAATTAAATAGCACCTAAAAAGCCAATATCATAAAGCATACTTATCATGATGATCAAGGAATTCATGAAACAAATCACATAAGACAATTTGTTGAGAAAAATGAATCTGATTGTATTAATTCAAATCAAAGAAGAACTTTACAACCTGTGCCTTGATGCTGTACAAGCTCCTCCCAGGGTCCAACAAGAAGTCTCCTCTACTTTGACAAGTTTCACTCTCTTCCCAATGAAGCCAAAAGGTATGTGATCTCTCCTCTCAAGCTTAACTAGGAAGTCTCAATTCCACCAGCATTTACCCTAAAAAATGTTCAGCTTCTAGCCTCCCTAGCAACCAGCCCAATGCCTTAATTTATAGTGCAATGGAGGGAAGTTACTAGGTCCTCCTTCAGAGGGATAAAGCCCTCCTTCAAAGGGATAGCTCCTCTCATCAAGGGATTAGCTCCTTCTCTTTTGGGATGCATGAACCACCTAAGAGCAAACCATCCACGTCAAAATTCCTTCTAGAATCATCTAGAATTAACCCAAAGTGACTTTTTTAGAATAAGCTTGTGCCTTTTTGACTTTCAAAGGGGTCCGCACCCACTTCTTTAGAGACAGAGCGGGCAGGTCCGAAGGTAATGTGAATCGGGGGTGCGGGACCGCAGGCAACAGTGAGAGAAAGTGTGGAACCAGAGCTTTGTTGAATTTTAATGTCTTTCTCTCATTTTCAAAGCTTGACATGAAGAGCTGAGGTCTGAGACTTGCTTAGGAGGACAGTATAAGTGATGATAGACCCATACTGACTACAAATAGTCATGGTGACAATATTTTGTGTAACAATCCCTTACTTCATTTATCCAATTTGGTTGGATAATAGAAATAACACAAAACAATGCTTCCACATCCTCATCCTTTCTTGAGAGTGCATATGTAACAAAATTTTGCTTCCCTTTTCTATAGATGATGTCAAAGTCATAACCCAACATATTTATGACCCATTTTTTCTGTTCTTCTAAAGATAATATTTATTCTAAAAAGTATTTAAGACTATCATGATCCATTTTTACCTTGAAATGTCTTCCCATTGGGTAAGGTCACCATTTCTTAAGTGCATGTAGTATTGCCAACATTTCCTTCTCATAAATAGATTTCTTGAGATGTAGCCGTAAAAATACCCAATCACCTACATCAAAACATTTTTCACTGCGATGTTGATCTATCTGTTGTTTCATTTGATTCTACACCAAAGTGGCATTATCCTTTAAAATTTGGAGAACTTGTTGTTGATGCTCGATGTAATCTTTCACTGCTTGAACCTTTTTCTTCTTGATATGTCCTTCTATCTTTAGAGTTTTAGGAATGGTAATTTCTTCCAATGATTTACAAGATATGGTCGGATTCATTTCTTGATGCTCGATGTGATCTTTCACTTCTTGAACATTTTTCTTCTTGATATGTCCTTCTCTCTTGATAGTTTTAGGAGTCGTAATTCTGGCCAATGCATTACAAGATATGGTTGGAATCGTTTCTTTTTTCTCGATGTGATCTTTCACTTCTTGAACCTTTTTCTTCTTGATATGTCTTTCTATTTTGAGAGTTTGAGGAGTGGTAATTCTTGCCAATGCTTTACAAGATATGGTCAGATTCTTTTCTTCTTTCTCTGAGGTTGGCTCCTGGTGTATATCCTCTTCTTTTGATATTTCTTGATCCTTTTTTTCCTCCTCTTCATAATCTATGTAAAATAATTTCTTCTCAGCACACTTATGACCTTTAGTGCATTTTCTATCACAATTGTAACAAAGCCCTTTTTCCATTTTTTCTTCCAATTGTCGTGGTATCACCCTTGTAGGTTGTGGAAGGCTAGGAGAAACAACATGTCCATGCTTACAATTGTGAGGTTTAGAATTCATTGTTTCCATAATTTTGCTTTCCACTTTTCTGGCCAACCTGAATGCCTTCTCCAATGAATCAAGTTCCCAAAGACAAACCTCATGTTGAATGTTATCCTTTAAAGTCCCTATGGAGACATCAATCCCCTGCTTCTCTGGAATATCATTTTCCATCATATTTAATTTTTGAAAGTCCTCAATGGTCTCTTCCATTGAACACTTTTGTTTGAGATTTATCAATTGGCTAAACAAGGTGTTTCTCTTTGTATCCTCGTAATGTGCTATCATTTACTCCGTGAAAATTGACCACGTGACGAGTGGTTTATGAGAACAAATCCCTTTATACCATAAAAATTGATTTGGTTCTAAATAATTAGATGCAATACATACCTTTTGTAACAGTGGTACACCATGTAGATCAAAATATTTCTCCATCTGTAGTATCCAATTTACTAGATCCTTGCCATCAAACTTCCTCATCTCACTTTTTCTTGATTTTAGGAGCTCGATCTTGAAATGACTATAACTCTGTAATTTCGAATCTTCTAGTTCTAAATTCACGACTTGTGGTATCCCTCTGTGTCCTCTTTCCAATGCCACTAGTCTGATCGAATTTAGATTCTCCAAGGCAGAGTTATGCACAATCTCCCAAGATGACCTTATTATAGACCTTTCGACAAGAGCGAACTTGTATGAAATGCCACGTGTGACTGTTTTTCCCTTAGTATCTAAAAAATATACATAGGAAACTACAATCCGTCCTCTTTCTGTAACTTCTTATGAAATTTCAATTTGATTCTCAAAACAAAAGTTATGACGATTTTTCCCAGGTCACCTGTTTGGAATGAAATTCGAGAGTCTGCAAAAAATCTAACTTCCTCAGATCATATCTCCGCAAATATAGTGCGAAAAGCTTTGAAATTCGGACCCGAGGTTCAGTGTGATTTTGTCTCAAATGGGCTTTTTTTTATCTTCTGAAACGTCTCAGAAAAAAAGTTATAGCAAAAATGCCACGATGACCTATTTGGAGCAGCGAAACCCTAGAATCCAAAGCTCTGATATCAAATGTTATGAAACTAGCTCACAAAAAGATAGAAAAGATATTTGAACGCATTAGAATTTAGCCTCTTCGAGGGGGCAACCTCCTTTACATTACACAAATGAACAATTCTTGGATGATACAAATGACAAGACATCCTTTCCATATATAGGGATCTAAGGGGTAATAATATAATCAGAGCCGACATAACAATAATAATGTAAGGGCACAATAATAATAATAGTGGGCTTCTATGGGGCACAATAGTAACAATATGGGGACTACATGGGTACAACAATATAATAAGGGGGTTGTACTAATAAAAATAAGGGGTTACACTAGTAGTAAACACTCTAGGTGATTCTTCTCTCATTGTTTCAACTTGGATTATTTCTTCACCCACAACCTCCCTAGGTAGTCTTTTTTCTTGAGACCTAGTTCTAGGTTTAGGTCTAGGCATCTTCTCTTCTATTTTAGGAGAAAAAACCAACCTCTTACCTCTCTTGTAGGTCTTTGAAATATCTTCTCTAGGCTGAATTTTTTTTCACTGATGGTCTGCTTGATATTTTAGCCCCTTGTGGTTTGGATGATGATGAAAGAGTGCATGGACTCTGGTGAGCTCCAGTATTGTAGCAAGAATGCTACAACTCCTAGGGCTTCCTGTCTCTCATTTTATCAACCCGGTAGTTCGTACAAACTTGGAAGCGACGGTGCTATATGCACAAGTACTAGCTCTTGTCGCAGCTGTCACTTGGTCAGCTGGCACAAGTCCACTAGGGCTCAAGCCAACTTCTATAGGCTCTCAGAAGAAGCTTGCTAATTGATGGACGAAAGCTATTCTCAAAGGGAAGCTACTTTACTTGACAAAAATGAACTGAAAGCGAATCAAAGCATGCAAACCTAGGAAACCCTAATTTAACTAGTCTAACCTCTATAATGCAAAGAATATGAATGAAACTTCTACCAATGCTGCTGTTACCTCTAATAAGTGAAAATGCATGGATCTAAGCTACTTGCATCATAAAAGACATGTTTTTGTATTTTTCCTTTAAGTGTATGGAATGATTGTGATTGTGTGCTAATTAGGGTTTGGTTGTGCAGATGGGATGGAGAAGGAAGGAAAGCGTGGGACAGGTTGGGGAGGCTAGGAGAGGTCCCTAGGGATCCTTAGCATCCATCCACAGAGGTTCCTCGCATTCAGATGCTCAGCAACCGAGTGAGTGGCCTCCTACAGGATGTCTGCAGGGGATCCTACAGGATACGCAGAGATTTCTACAGGATGTCTACGAATTGCTACAGGATGACCTACCGTGAGTGTTTGAAGTGATGCGTAAGTGATGGAATGGTAGGGGGAGATGTGTAAGATAGGAATAAGGCTGGTGATGGCTCAGAAGTGGAGGAATAGGATGGGAAATGAGTGTAGGAAGTAGGTTGGAAGATAGAGGGCTAGGTCAACAAAAGGGCTAGAGAATGGAAGTACGTGAGGAGTGAAAGACTGTGGGAGAAAACAGAGCGGAACAGAGGTCAAAGATGTGTTTGCATGCGTGATCAAGATGGAGAATGAGGTAATGGAACGAGAGAGAGCAGTGTAAATGAAACAAATGCTTATGACTGTCACCAAACCGAAAATGCATTAACCTAAACTACCTGTGCGTATAAATTCAATGAACAGCAATCCAAAACGTGAAGAGAAATGTGTATGAAGCGGTGATGAAGGTGTGTGGTGCAGGTGTGAATGATATGGAAGCATCTAACATAACCGTGACTGTATTGCAGCAATCATCAAGTAAAGAAATGCGTATTTTTGGTGGTTAGTTATGGACTGCACCCCAATCTCTAAGGGAGATGGCAGTGAGCCTTAACAACCTTTTTTCTGGAGCTCCAATAGATTATATCTATCCTCTGCTAACCTAAGCAACTGGAAACAAATTTACCATAAGCAAATCCTATCTAAACTCATGAAAAAGACTAATTCAACAACCTATAATTCAAATTGCATGTGAAAATGAAAACTCAGAGTGCTGAAACGAAATGCAAACAACACTACAGCAGAGGGGATCTATGGCTCTCAGGTTGGGCCCTAACCTGAGAGCTATAGTCTCCTTAAGAAAACTCAGAGCTAGATCAAAATCTGCCTTCTTTATTCATAATCTGATGTTATGCCAAAACTGGCTTACAACAAGAACTAACACCGAGCTGTGCTCAAAAATTACAATAGTAATGCGAAAGTTTCAACAACCTATCAAAGGCTACGACCTCTATACTTATGCAAAACAATGATCCAACAAGTGTCCTTGATTTTAGGAGCTCGGCTGTCCAACTAGAGTTTAATTGCTGATCCTGTAGGACAGTCATAATTGCTGTTCCTGTAGAACAATTGTAACTGCTGTTCCTGTAGAACAGCTGGCTGCTTCTAAGCTCGGAGGGGAGATGGATTGGAGCTCGGAGTTCTTGGTGGGAATCACGAGGAATGTCCCAAGACCGTGGACATCCTCTCCTAAAAACCAGCAGTGCCACCTCATTGTCTCCTTGTCTCCTTTCTCGTTGTCTTTTGCTCCCTTTTAATGCCAAAACCTAGAATCATAATGCATTAGTCACGTAGATAGAGTGCCTACCCTTCTTCCTACAAACAACATGAATAAACTAAGAAATGCATGCATAAGCAATAAAAAAATGAATGGTTTGAGCAGGTAGAATAGGCCAAAATGATCCCAAATTGTACCAAAATTGGGGCTCATCATCACCCCCCAGCTGAACCATTTGCTCATCCTTGAGCAACCTTGCTCCTGCTCCTTGTCCTTGGCCGAGGACTCGGGACCGGAACAGGCTCTTTCTTTTCTGCTTTTGATGGCCCTGCCTTCTCTGCCCCTGGTGGTGACGAGGGTGGCGCTTCTTCTCTCTTTCCTGTTTCTTTGAGCCGGGCTTCGGAAGGCGATTGGCCTATCTTTCGTGTCCAGGAGGTGACCTTCGGGCTTCCTTTCTCGGGGGTGGCCGGTGTCTTAGAGGGAGTTTGCTTACTGGGTGAAGTAGGAACGCTCCCTAAAGTGGTTGTGCTGCTGGGAGGAGGCTGCGACTTGTCTGTCTTCATTCTCTGACTTCTCCTGGTCTCGGAAAGTAGAGGGATCTCCCTCTCCCTCTTTTCTTTTGGTTTTGCAGGTGTGCTGAGGGCAGCCAGTGCCGCTGCTGCCTCCTTTTCGAGGATGCCAGCCTTCTCTCCCGTGCCTTTTACTTTCCCGGTGCTCCTTGTGGAAGGCCCTTCCCTTTCTATTTTCGGGCTTCCTGTAAAAGACCCTACTTTGTCCACTTTCGGCCCTCCTGTAGAAGACTCTTTCTTTACGCTCTGTGGGCTTCTTGTAGAAGACCCCTTCTCTGTTTTCGGGCTTCCTGTAGAAGCCTTCGTCTGCTTTCCTGTAGGCGTTGTTCTTGGGCTTCCTGTAGAAGCAACTGTCATCACCTTTTCTCGCTTGGCTGCATGGATTTTGCTTTTGGCTTTGACTGCAGGAGCTGACGAGGTGCTTGGGCTGACAGGGACCACCTCAGTTTTGACTGCCCTACTTGTCAACCTCTTTTCCCTTGCTGACAGGATGGGGGTGTCCTCTTTTGCTCTGTCATCCTTTCCCTCCTCCTTCTCCTTTCGTTCTTTCCTCTGTGTTGGAGTCGGGATCTTTTGGCTTTTCCTTTTCTTACTCTCGGCTACTGGCTCTTCTTCTTCACCGCTAGAGGACCCCGTTTCTTCAAGCAACATCTTTATGTCCCCGTCTCTTGTTAAATTCCTAAATGATTCCCATGCGAGGGGGACTTTATATGAGTGGAGAGCATCCTCCACAAGAAGCTTGACTAACCCATGGTGGGCTACCTGATCCGGAATGTCGTCCTTGAGCTTTGTAGAGCACTCCATCAAGGACTGTAGTAAAAAGTAAGGAATGCTCAGCCTCTGTTCTGCAGGAAGATCAATCCGGTGTCTTAGTTCATTGAGCAGCCTGAAGTGATATGCATATACGATGCTGTAACGACCCTCACAGGTGATATATTTTGACAATTTGAAAACTGACTTCGTTCCATGGTGGCAACAGGCTTGTCCTTCTCACCCCATTTTTGTCCTCTGTGAATGATTCTTCAGGTGGGAAGAACTCTTTCTTGGCTTGCTGGCTTAGCTTTCGTTCTTCTTTATCCCACAGAGACCCATAGGAAGCTCAGTGATTCTACTGATAGACTCCGAGGTGATCTTGAGGCTTAGGCCTCTGAAATTGACTGTGGCCAGCACCTTGGATTTTGGCCTCAGGGCCTGCAAGAATTCCTCGGCCACTTCCTCATCGTACCCCTGCAACTTTTCACAAAAAGACATCCACTGTGCTTGTGTAAAGAGCTCTACCACTGCCTGATTTCTCCTCAGTGTGGTTGAATCAGTGGGCTCTCGCCTGATAAATCCACCCGGCATGATGGCACAATTTTCTTAACCGGAGGTGGTGATGGTGGAAGAGAGTTTAGTTTCGGTGACACAGTGCAGAACAATGCGTATAACCCACAAAAATTTTACAACACAGTCTAACCACTCAACAATCCTGTAGCATTGCAGTATGGGCACACAGACAGCAATTTGTCTACTTCCTCATTTACCCAGACAGTAACTGACAATCCTACCACCTTAAATGATCAATTGCATGAGGAGTCCAGGGTTACCTCGTTACTCGGCCACCTTTTTTTACGTGAACACCCGCGTTCCTGTAGAAGACTGCGTTCCTGTAGAAACTGTTCCTGTAGGACCAGTGTGCAAACTTCGGGGAGGACTGCAATTGGACTGCGGTTGAGGTGCACTTCACCGGTGTTCTGGTAGCCGAAAGCTTGGCATATCAACGTGCCGAGGAAATCAGAAGAGCCACTCGAGTTTTGAAGTGGAGGTTGATGAATACATGCGCATAATCTAGCCGATTAGATTTTGAATCGGTGCAGCTCGTGGCGCGGGGGGTGAACTGTCCCTGCCGGACCGTTGGGCGACGTCACCCATCATTTGCCTGCATATTCACTCGCTGCCGCATTCATTCCCACAGATCTGCCGCCGCCCTTTTCGGTTAAACTCGGTTCTCGGTTGACGAGACTATCTTCACGTGCGTGCTGCGTGTTTTCTGTGTCGTGGCTGCCACCCGATCATCCAACTATACCATAACTAGCCGATGTGGCTAGTCAACTGGCCTTACGGCCGCTCAACCATTCATTTCTACGCCATGCAAACAAATCAAAGTAATACTCATGCGATTTGATGGAAGGAAGGTTGAGACACTTACCTGCGCGCGTCTGCACACGATTTTCAGTTTTTGGACGACGGATCTACCTGCTGCACGCGGCTTACACAGACCCGGAAGGTCGGGGTTATAGGCTGCCAACACTGGAGTGGATGGTTTTGCTTGCATGTGCCCGCGTTTCATCTCGGATGGCGGTGCTGTGGATGGTATTCACTCGAGCAGGTTGAACTGTTACAGGATCCCCGCGAGGGGTCTCGTCATAGTCCTTTCTCCTTGGGTGCATGCTGCACGATGGCGGTTCTGGCTTCTCGATCACGATCCCAGCGCTCTTGATGCATATGGTATGAGATCTCGTCATTTGTTACCTTTGGAAATGGCTTTCCCGCGAGAACTCATCGGTTTCCTTTGTTGGTGCAGGGACTTGGCCGCATGTCGACACGGGTGGTGGAGCAAGGTAACAGCGTCGTGCATGGGCCCAAAAGAGGCTTGCATGCATCCACACCAACCCGTGGTCATCAGATCTGTTCATGAAACGCATTCTGGGCCGTTCTGAGCTTCTACAGGAAGTTTCCTGTAGAAATACAGAGCTTCCTGTAGACAGGCAGCTCTTCCTGTAGAAATTTGCACCTTCCTGTAGAAACTGGCACCTTCCTGTAGAAAATCTGTGTCTTCCTGTAGGAGACTCGATTTATAATTGAAAGTGCACATACCTTGAAGAACATAAGCACTCTTGGAGGAGGTGCTGGTGAGGTGTCCTGGCTGCATGATAAGGACCTTTGACCTTGAGTTGAGAGGCTTCCTCTCCTCCATAGAACACCTGCAATCTGCATGCAAATAACTTATGGATCTTGTTTTTTTTCTTTTTGTTTTGTTTTTTTTTTTTTTTTTTTTTTGAAAGATAGCAGGGGCGCCTCAATGAGGTTTTCACCCCTACCACCTGCCTTAAGCGCCTCAGAGAGGTTTTCACTCAAGGATCTTTATCTCTTTTTTTTTTTTTTGAAAGATAGCAGGGGCGCCTCAATGAGGTTTTCACCCCTACCACCTGCCTTGGGCGCCTTAGAAAGGTTTTCACCCAAGGATCTTTATTATTTATTTCTTATTATTATTATTATTATTATTTTTTTTTTAGATTCTTCAGGGTGTGCCCAAAGCAGGGGCAGGACCCTTCTCTATGACCAATACTGCCTTCTCCATTGTTTTGATGAACTCTTGTCTTGAGGGAGGCTTCCTGTAGATCTTCAATCGATGCCCATTGACAAGCATGGGAATGGCTTCCTCATCAATGGTTCGAATGAGGACAGATCCATTGTCATGACACTTTTCCACTGAATATGGTCCCAGCCATCTGGTTCTCAACTTCCCCTTGAAATCTTTGTATCTGGAATCATACAACAAAGCCCAATCTCCCAGCTGAAATTGCTTGTCATGGAGATGTTGGTCATGCCACACCTTCCTCTGAAGTTGAACCACTTTTGAGTGAAGGAGGGCCTGCATGCGGTGCTCATCCAGTCCATTCAGCTGCAATAGCCTTTCTTGTTGTGCATGGCTGAGATCTAGATCCAGCTGAGCTGCCATCCTCAAAGTGTTATACTCAAACTCAATGGACAGCAAAGCTTTCTTCCCATAGACCAGCTCATAAGGTGTGAAGCCGGTGGTGGTCTTCCAAGTGGTGTTGTAAGCCCATGTGGCCTCAACCAGGCGATCTGCCCAATCTTTTCTGCTGCTGCTCACCACTTTGGTCAAGATCCCTTCTAATGCTCTATTGGTGACTTCCACCTGCCCATTTGCTTGAGGATGATAGGGGGTGGAAGTCCTATGCTTGATCTTGTGATGAGCTAGTAGATCTTCGACCATGTTGGAGGTGAACTGGCTCCCTTGATCGGTGACCAGCTCCCTTGGATAGCCAAACTTATAGAAGATGTTCTCTCTTAAGAACTCGACCACCTTCTCTTCTGTTGCTGCTTTGATTGCTTTAGTCTCTGCCCACTTTGTCAAGTAGTCAGTACACACAATGATGTAGGATCTCTGCCTCGAAGAGGGATTGATTGGACCCACAAAGTCCATGCCCCACTTCTCAAATGGCTCAAGAGTCACTTGAGGTTGGAGAGGCATCTCATCCCTTTGGGTCGGTTTCCCCATTCTTTGGCATTGGTCACACTGGCTGACATATCTTCTGACATCTTGATGAAGTGTGGGCCAATAGTAGCCTGCATGCAGGATCTTGAAGGCAGTTCTCTTTGCTGCAAAATGTCCTCCACAAGGCCCATCATGACAGGTGAGGAGGATGTCAAAGACTTCCTCTTCCCTTACACAACGCCTTAAGATCTGATCGGGGCCAAGCTTGAACAGGTTGCCCCCGATCCAAGTAAATGAGGCACTTTTTCTGATGATTCTGCTCTTCTCTTTTGAAGAGAGGTGCGGAGGGAACTGAGCTGAAACAAGGTAGTTTGCTATATCAGCAAACCATGGAGAGAGTACTGAGATAGCAAACAGATGCTCATCAGGCATCTGGTCATCCACCGTCCCATCTTCATCTGCAGACAAATCAAATCTAGATAAAAAGTCAGCAACAACATTTTCTCTACCTGGTTTATCAACAATGGTTAAATCAAACTGCTGCAATAAAAGTAACCATCTAATAATACGAGCATTCACATCTGGTTTATTCATCAAATATCTAATAGCAGCATGGTCAGTATGTACAAATGTTTGATATCCAGTGATATAATGACGAAACTTGTTTAGTGCATGGACTACAGCTAAGAACTCTTTCTCGGTTACAGTGTAATTCAGTTCTGCTTTGGACAAGTTTTTGCTAACGAAGTAAATGGCATATGGAAGCTTTTGCTCAACTTGTCCTAAGGCTGCACCTATGGCTTTGTTCAAGGCATCAGTGTGGATGTGGAAAGGTAGGGCCCAGTTTGGACCTCTCAAGATTGGTGCTGACACCAACTTGTCCTTTAACTCATTCAAACTCTTCTGACAATCGTCAGTCCACTTAAACTCCACATCTTTTGCCAACAGACCAAACAATGGCGAGGCTAGCTTGCTGAAATCTTTAATGAATCTCCGGTAGTATCCTGCTAATCCCAAGAAACTCCGGACATCCCTTACTTTTTGAGGAGGTGGAACCCTCTTGATGAGAGCAATTTTGTTAGGATCCACCTGCAATCCTTGGGAAGAAATGGTATGGCCTAGCACGGTCCCCTCAGTCATTAGGAATTCACATTTTTCAGGACTAAGGGACAAGTTCATCTCGGTGCATTTGGTTAGGACTTTCCCAAGGTTGGACAATGCTTCCTGGAAGTTGGCCCCATAAGGAGTAAAGTCATCCATGTATATTTCCACTGCATCATGGACCAACTCCGAGAAGATGCTCAAGACAGCTCTCTGAAAAGTAGTAGGAGCATTGCATAGCCCAAAGGGAAGGACTCGGTAGGCAAAGGTACCCCAAGGACAAGTGAAGGTGGTCTTATCTTGGTTTTCCAGGCTGATTTGGATTTGATTGTACCCGCTAAACCCATCCAGGAAAGAGAAGAACTTCTTTCCTGCCAGTCCATCCAACACTTGATCTATGAAAGGTAGAGGGAAATGGTCTTTCTTGGTAGCTTTGTTCAGCTCCCGGTAATCCACACAGATTCTCCACTTCCCATTCTTCTTGGGAACCAACACTAGAGGGGACACCCATTCACTATCTGAGATGGGGTAGATGAATCCGGCATCCAACAGTTTCTGCAATTCTTCCTTGACAATGTCCTTAAGGGCTGGATTCATTCTCCTCTGAGGTTGCCTAACCGGTTTACAATCCTCTTTGATGTATATATGATGGGTACAGACCGAGGGATGGACTCCTTTCATTTCCTTATAGCTCCAAGCAAAAGCATCTAGGTGGTTGGCCAACAGACTACACAGCTCCTTTTCCTGAGAAGGAGATAAGGAGGAGCTGATCTTCAATGCTTTCTCAGGGCCGAACTCCACATTCTTGACTCTGGGAGTAACAGGGTTGGTTGTACAGAGATCCACCAAGGTGCTAGCTTGGGCATTCTCCACCAATTCCTCTAAGGGTAGTGCACTGGAAGGTGGATTCTGGATCAGAGTCTCAATCAAGTCATCCTCGGTTGGGGGGTTTCTTTTAGTGGTATCTAGGGTACACAGAGGTGCTGAATACACCTCGTCTTCTTCTCCTTCCTCCAACCAGAGTGGTAAATCATGCTCTAAAGAAGGTTGGGCAGGAGGGTATAGGACTAGCTGCTTGGACATGGGACCATTTTTGATGGTCATGTTTCCTGCCCGACAACTTATGTAAGCATCTGCAGTAGCTAACCAAGGCCTTCCCAAAATGAGAGGATATCCAGTAAGCTTGGCCTTTGGTTGCAGAACCAGGAAGTCTGCAGGGTATTCCCAAGAATCGATGGAGACCATGACATCCTCCACAATCCCTTCGGGAGTCACGGTGGAGCGATCTGCTAATTGCAGTACTGTCGAGGTCTTCCTCAAGGAACCCTGAAGATTGAGTTTAAGCATGGTATCCCTGGTCATCACATTGATGGACGCCCCAGATCAATCAAGGTGTGGGGGATAATGGTGCCATTGATGTGATCATCTACTACAGGACTTCCAGGATCTAGGTACTTTGGGCAGATGACTTGTCCTAGCATAAGGTCAGACAGTTGTCCTATGACATTGATAGTTGAGGCATCTTTCTTCCGTCTGCCTGGGTGTTTGAAACACTTTTCCTTAACCAGTTTGTTGTAAATGGGCACATCCTTGATAGCTTGGAGAAGGGGTATCTTCACACACAACTGCTTGAGCTCTCCCAGAAGCTCATCCTCCTCTGGGTTGGGTTGTGTGGTGGCTGTTAGTCTCTCAGGAAAGGGTGGAATAGGCTTTGGTTCACTCTCCTGATGGTCTTCCTCATCCTCTGGGGGAGGAGGTTGGCGATCTGGAAGAGTCTTTCCAGATCTAAGATTGATCTCCTGGATCTCCACAGCATAGGTAGGACATGAGGTTTCCCCAGTATATACCTGCTGAGCCTGTCTATTGTTGGGGTTCGGGTTCGGTTGAGCAGGCATTTGAGGTTGCCTTGGAGGAGCAGGAGGTAATGGTTGTGGTTGAACTGGTGGTGGAGGCAAAATGGCGGGTGGAGTGTTGTACTGGGGCCTCCACCCCGACTGAGGTGCATTCCATTGAGGCTGCGGCTGGGCATGTGAGTGATAGGAATGAGAAGTAGGTTGTGTAGGGTACTGAGGTGGATAAGACCATGGAGGAGGCATGGACCAAGAAGGATGAGCAGGGGGACCCCAAGAAGGCATGGGAGTCGATTGGTTGGGGTTATAATAAGCTTGTGGTGCCCCTTGCATCCCCTGCTGATAAGGTCTAGATCCTTGTGGCCTCCTTTGGTTGATGAAGTAGAGACGTTCAGTGGGGGCTTCGGTTCCTTGGTACATGGCTTTAAACCCAGGTAAGGTTTGACACTGATTTGTTGGGTGGTCCTCCTCACAAACGAAACACACTTCAACCGAATGCAATGGACATTCGTTCTTAGGGTGTCTTCTGGTGCACCTAGGGCAGAAGACAGCCAAGGCTCTCTCAGCTTCTTCTTTCTTCTGCTGGATCCTGAATGTGTCCAGCTGCATGGCAATGGTCTGTCTCACCTCACTCTTAAGATCTTCTAATTGGTTTGTAAACTCATGTTTGGAGAAAGGGACACCAGTGGAGAGGAGATTTCCTCTACCTCGTTTCCTAGCTGCCCTGGAATGATTTCTAAACACAGTCTTGATGTCCTCGTAAGGCAGTTGGTAAATGTCCCCCCCAGCTAACATGTGAAGGGTGTCTAAGAGATCTTCAGGGACTCCTCGGAGTAGAACCAACTTGAGGGATTCAGGGTCAAGTGTGCACCTGGCCCGCTTATAGCTAAGTTGGAACCTCTCCTCATAATCCTCTAAAGACTCATCATTCCCCATGGTCATCCGAAAGATCTCTCCCTTGGTTTCCTTAGACCTACAGTAATCCCTATACTTGGTATTGAAGGCTTGCTGCATCTGAGCCCAAGTAGCGATACTATTCCCAGGTAATCCCATGAACCAGCGTAGTGCTGCATCCTTAAGAGTGGAAGGGAAAAGCTTCAGCTTTTGCTCATCTTCAGTATAGTCATAGGTTCTACAAAGGACAGCAAATTCAAACAGGAAGGTATCTGGATCTTCAGTGGTCAACCCATGGAAGTGAGGTAAGGCGGAGGGGCTAATGTTCTTCATTTTCATCTCTCCATTGGTCTCTCGGATGGGGAAAGCTCCTTCTATTCTCTCATCTTCTCTTCTATTATCAGCCATGGCTTCAGATGGAGTGGTCTCTAACTCTTCTTCTTCTATAGGGTCTTGGTATATCTCAGGATGTTCACCTATAGGTTCCTCTGGGTCACTGTCACCAAAGAAGAGAGAAGGGTGACTCAGTGATGTGGTGGGGGTGTTTGGTAGGAATTTGCCTGATCTATCTCGGTTCCTACGAGGCATGAAATGGAAAGGACTTTTCCTTTTTTGATTGCTTTTGCTTTTTCTTTGGTACCTGCAAAACTGAAACAGAGTGATCTACAACTAACTATCTTGCTCAAATGAAATTGCGGAATTGGAAAGCTAATCTAGGAAAGCAAGAAATACTAATCTATGAAAGCAGGAAATGCTAATCTATGAAAGCAGGAAATGCTAATCTATGAAAGCAGGAAATGCTAATCTATGAAAGCAGGAAATGTCTATGCTACTTTTGCAGAATGGAAATGAAGTAAACTATTAGCAGAAAGCAAGAGTACGAAAGTAGAAGAAAAGCAACAATTACTAATACTCTGACGCTTCCCCGGCAACGGCGCCAAAAAGATGGTGAGCTCCAGTATTGTAGCAAGAATGCTACAACTCCTGGGGCTTCCTGTCTCTCATTTTATCAACCCGGTAGTTCGTACAAACTTGGAAGCGACGGTGCTATATGCACAAGTACTAGCTCTTGTCGCAGCTGTCACTTGGTCAGCTGGCACAAGTCCGCTAGGGCTCAAGCCAACTTCTATAGGCTCTCAGAAGAAGCTTGCTAATTGATGGACGAAAGCTATTCTCAAAGGGAAGCTACTTTACTTGACAAAAATGAACTGAAAGCGAATCAAAGCATGCAAACCTAGGAAACCCTAATTTAACTAGTCTAACCTCTATAATGCAAAGAATATGAATGAAACTTCTACCAATGCTGCTGTTACCTCTAATAAGTGAAAATGCATGGATCTAAGCTGCTTGCATCATAAAAGACATGTTTTTGTATTTTTCCTTTAAGTGTATGGAATGATTGTGATTGTGTGCTAATTAGGGTTTGGTTGTGCAGATGGGATGGAGAAGGAAGGAAAGCGTGGGACAGGTTGGGGAGGCTAGGAGAGGTCCCTAGGGATCCTTAGCATCCATCCACAGAGGTTCCTCGCATTCAGATGCTCAGCAACCGAGTGAGTGGCCTCCTACAGGATGTCTGCAGGGGATCCTACAGGATACGCAGAGATTTCTACAGGATGTCTACGAATTGCTACAGGATGACCTACCGTGAGTGTTTGAAGTGATGGGTGAGTGATGGAATGGTAGGGGGAGATGTGTAAGGTAGGAATAAGGCTGGTGATGGCTCAGAAGTGGAGGAATAGGATGGGAAATGAGTGTAGGAAGTAGGTTGGAAGATAGAGGGCTAGGTCAACAAAAGGGCTAGAGAATGGAAGTACGTGAGGAGTGAAAGACTGTGGGAGAAAACAGAGCGGAACAAAGGTCAAAGATGTGTTTGCATGCGTGATCAAGATGGAGAATGAGGTAATGGAATGCGAGAGAGCAGTGTAAATGAAACAAATGCTTATGACTGTCACCAAACCGAAAATGCATTAACCTAAACTACCTGTGCGTATAAATTCAATGAACAGCAATCCAAAACGTGAAGAGAAATGTGTATGAAGCGGTGATGAAGGTGTGTGGTGTAGATGTGAATGATATGGAAGCATCTAACATAACCATGACTGTATTGCAGCAATCATCAAGTAAAGAAATGCGTATTTTTGGTGGTTAGTTATGGACTGCACCCCAATCTCTAAGGGAGATGGCAGTGAGCCTTAACAACCTTTTTGCTGGAGCTCCAATAGATTATATCTATCCTCTGCTAACCTAAGCAACTGGAAACAAATTTACCATAAGCAAATCCTATCTAAACTCATGAAAAAGACTAATTCAACAACCTGTAACTCAAATTGCATGTGAAAATGAAAACTCAGAGTGCTGAAACGAAATGCAAACAACACTACAGCAGAGGGGATCTATGACTCTCAGGTTGGGCCCTAACCTGAGAGCTATAGTCTCCTTAAGAAAACTCAGAGCTAGATCAAAATCTGCCTTCTTTATTCATAATCTGATGTTATGCCAAAACTGGCTTACAACAAGAACTAACACCGAGCTGTGCTCAAAAATTACAATAGTAATGCGAAAGTTTCAAAAACCTATCAAATGCTACGGCCTCTATAGTTATGCAAAACAATGATCCAACAAGTGTCCTTGATTTTAGGAGCTCGGCTGTCCAACTAGAGTTTAACTGCTGATCCTGTAGGACAGTCATAATTGCTGTTCCTGTAGAACAGTTGTAACTGCTGTTCCTGTAGAACAGCTGGTTGCTTCTAAGCTCAGAGGGGAGATGGATTCGAGCTCGGAGTTCTTGGTGGGAATCACGAGGAATGTCCCAAGACCGTGGACATCCTCTTCTAAAAACCAGCAGTGCCACCTCATTGTCTCCTTGTCTCCTTTCTCGTTGTCTTTTGCTCCCTTTTAATGCCAAAACCTGGAATCATAATGCATTAGTCACGTAGATAGAGTGCCTACCCTTCTTCCTACGATCAACATGAATAAACTAAGAAATGCATGCATAAGCAATAAAAAAATGAATGGTTTGAGCAGGTAGAATAGGCCAAAATGAGCCCAAATTGTACCAAAATTGGGGCTCATCAGACTCTTTGATTGGTTGGAGACAGGTAAGAGAGCAGTTTCCTCCAAGAAAGCTTCCCATGGCATGTTGATTTGTGCTAGCTAGTGGAGGACTATTATCTTTACTAAGGCATGATGAAAAAGACTAGCTTGATGGTTTCTTCCCTTTGACTGCACCTTCTCTGTCATCTTTACCAAGCTTCTAAACAGGTAATTAGGTAGGTTTAAGGGCTTTTGAGAAGTGAAATGCATCAACAACCTGATGTGATATTGATATAGCCTGCTAAACCTCCCCTCACAAGTGAAGTACTTCATGATAATCTTCATCAAAGGGTTGTACTTTTCCAACAACTATCTGCTAGGAAAAATGTGAGAAGGAGACTCCTTGTATTGTGGTTTCAAGAACATTTTATAGTGCTCAAGGTCCAAGTCCATCCCCTTGAACCAAATCTCACCTTCATTAGGGATAGTAGTGGCTGATGCTATGACTTCTGATGACACTAAAAATTTAACCCCTACTATAGTGACATGATATTTCCTTAAATTCATGGCATATAGGGTTGTTAAACCTTGATGATAACTTACCTCTTGGACCTTTAGAAAAAACCCTAGGAAACCTTCCTGCTCAAATGATCTTTTGATGAATTATGATCCATTGACCTCTTGCATATGAGTTGGCTCATATCTTGAGATATATCCTCCCTTAAAATTCCTTTTCTCACTGGTCTTTTCCATGATTTGACTTCGCTTTTGACAAAACCCTAATTTCCAACAAGAAAGGGCAAGGGCAAAATAGGGCTAAAAGCGCAGCAACTTGAGGGAAGGGAATGGAGGGGAAGGGGGATAGGAAAAATTCTGAATAAATTATGGGGGGTAGGGATATGTGTTAGGGACACCATGAAAGTGGAATTTCTCAAAATGAGTGAGAAAAGAGGGGTGAAATAGGGAAAACACAGTCCTAGGCCAGAAGCACAACAACTAGCTAGGTTTTTGAGGAAAAATGGCAAAATGAAGGAATTTGAGTGTGGGGAATGATGGGAAGTGTTTGATGAGGGTATAAATGGATATGTGGACTCAGAAACTAGGGAATTTCTTCTGAAAAGAAGCTAAAAACCATGAAGATGCAAAAACACAGCAAAACCCTAGGCAAGGAGTTTAACCAATTTTCTGAGGGACAAAATTGCATCAAGGGTTTGTGAAGGCTTCACTTACTTTTTCAAAGATGATTTGAGGCATTATGAAAATTGAACCTGTTCTTTCCTCCTTTTGGCCTCCAAATCAAAAGTGCAACAACCTCCAAAAATGCAACAAAAAACTCTAGAAACACAACAAACTGATTGGACAGAGTAGTGGTGGAGAATTTTGAAGTTCTGATGGTTGTGGCAAGTATCAAAATGGTAGAGAGAAGCTCTTGGAACTTTTGAAGGGATGGAATGAAGTTTTATAATGCTTTGATGCTCCTTTATAACTTGAAAATTCAGATTTTTGGCTTGGTAGTGGAGTGACATCATGTGTACCTTTGAGAAAATGACTTTATGATATGATTTGACTGCAACATTATTACTTCAATAGGAAATGTTACTTTGATTCTTTTTGAAAACTTTATTCCCTAATTTTCTAACTCCCATGATGATGACCAAAATGGATGACATGACTCCCTAAATGGATATTGATGACTAATACAATGATGACCATCAAATACATATTCTAGACCATGACCTATATGGTGACCCACTAACTCATTTGATGACCTATGACAGGAAACGATGACATGACCATGATGGATGTTTGTGACCTTGAATACACTGGAGGGAGTAGAAATGACAACTAGACCATGATTTAGGACCATTGACAACCAAGAGATGTCAATTTTTTTTTGAAAATATAATAATCTAACCTAAGACTCTATCAACCACATGAAAGAGTACATTTGATCACTATGACTACTATACACTAACATGGGGAATTTTCAAGAGAATTCTTCTCCATTGATGCCAAATGGGGAGAATATTATTGGTGCATCGAAGAAGAACACCAATGAATAATATCATGCTTGGTTCCAGGGGGAGCTTGTGTTGTTGCCATCAATGCCAAAGGGGGGGATTGTTGGACAGTTGGCATTGATGTCAACCAGATTAGCATGGAGGTTTGTGGCACTAGATTGCTATCATTCATATGCTTGATGTGTCAAGCTTAGGGGGAGTCCTATGGTTTCTGAAGTCTCTGTTAGAGAATCACCATAGTATTAGACTTATTGGAGAAGCCATAAAATGATCACTATGGTGGTTGGGAGTCTAGGCTTCCAGGCACAAGAGAAGGGCCATGGTGCAAAGAATAATAGATATTTGGCAACCATTTATTAGGAAGAAAATGGGCTTAAATCCTACATCATATGTTCTGCACTGAAAATTTCTCTAAAATAGATTTCCAATGGTGTGTGGAAGTCTACAAATGGTATTCTGGATAAAAAATTATTGATTTACAAAGTTAGGATCTTAAAGTCCTAAGCAGGCTGAAATATTGGAGCAAGCTGGAATTTGAGGACCTCGGGAGGATAGAATTTCAGAGGGTTGGAATTTTTGGAGCCGATTCTCAAAACCTAATATCGGAAGGCTAGAATACCATAATCTAATTGTTTATTTCCTCGGTGGTTTATTCAAAAGGAACCCAATATTGGATGGGTTGAGTTGGAAGAACATCAAAAGGATGAATATCGGAGCAGGTGAGACCCTCGAAGGTTCAAAACTTTAGAGACCAGAATCTCGTAATTTCTTAATAATCAATTTCCTTTGAAAGCACTGAGGTTTACAAGAAATAACAATTACAAAAGAATTCATTGAAAAACCAAGGACCAAGGCACCCTTTCTCTCTCCTCCAATAGGACACATGGTAGTAGTTGATTAGCCCCTTAGGAGTTGATGTGGCAGATGATGTCAACATGACGTGCTAGTATGTAGGACATGTGGTAGTAAGTTTCTTCATTTTTGGCTGGCATAATAAGGCAAATCTAGGTGACACGTGTCACCACTAAGGAGACATACGTGGGAATGATGACATCAGCATGACGTCATCTCGGATGTAAAATTTTTAGAGGTTGCATTTTTTGTAATCCTTGTCTAATTGTTTTATAGGAAATTTCTAATCCGATGTGTGAAGCTATGATGTTGATTGGCACATGGTTGTGGGGACTCAAAGAACCGAGGGCATAGAGAAGGCATATCACCTAAGTTCTATGGACGTATATCGGAGGTCAAAGATTTCAGAACTCCTTTGTAAATGTGTTTTGGAGAAACTTTATGATGAAAGGGGCTTTGATGTGTTGGTGCTTGGTCAAGGAGACTAATAGAACCAAGGGTGAAGAGAAAATACACAGGGACTAGCAGGAGCTTGAAGGCATTAGTGCATGAGTGCTAAGCCGACAATCATAGCACCCAGTATCATGGTGTAAAATGAAAAGGGGATAAGCACAAAGGGATCGAAATCTTGCGACCTCGTAGTTTCATAACATTTGTTTTAATAAAAATTATGATAAATGAAGGCTACCATATTGGAACACTTAAGTACTATACTGGTGGTCACAGGTAGCAATCATATGAAAAAGAAAATGATAAAGGGGGCTAAGTAGGAAAGGGATAAAGGAATTAGAATTTTGTGATATTGTAACATCTCACTTAATAAATTTATGATATGTTAAGCCTCCTATATTGTAGTACAAAGTGTTGTGATGAGTAAATGCACACAAAATATTTGGTGTTGCAAGACTAATGGTGACTACAAATATTTCTAGATCAAGGCAATAAGGATCACGATTCTTAGAAAAGAACTGATGGGATTGTCTCAATGTTGAAAGAAATCCATCTCTGATCTCCCATGCACACCTTATATAAATAAATGAAGAACAAAGAAGCCATGTTGAAGTACAGTCAAGCTCTGTGAGTCATGAATAAGCATGGGGAGTCTCATTGGAGTGTGCAGGTGGACTGAGATTAAATTCTCAGCATGGATAATCACACAGGGAATTGGTGAAGTGAATGAAGCCCATTCTCATGTTTTAATGCAACAACAAAATTTGTGAAAGGAGACGCAATAGAAGAATGGAGTGTAGCACTAGGAGTACACTCTCGGGCAGTGTGGATGGCGACACATACATAATTGAGCTCAGTGCAGCAGAGGAACAAAAATCAAGATTTCCATTGAGAAACAAGGGAATACATTATTGTTAGGTATCTGGTGAAGAATGTGGAGTAGAGTGTGTGAAAGTTGAGCAACTGGCCCAAGTGTTGAACTGAAGTAGAGTGTTGCAGAGAGCCTATGCAATATAAGGCCTAGAGTTGAGTATATGTGATCGAGAGAAGAAGGTTGAGTATAGTGTGTATTTGTGTAAGGACAAGAGATCCTGTGGAATAGTAGAGGAAAGACAACAGAAGTATGATACTATAGTGAACTAGATTGGTATTCTATATATATGTATTTACCCCTATTTTCAGTTGGAAAATTGTATGAAAGGTAGAATAGTGGCTAGAGCAGCTGGTGGCCTACATTCATAAGAGGTTGGTGCCTCTTTGAAAGTAGTTGCTTGCTATATTAAGGGGTTCGGTGCCTCCTGTGAGTGGGTTCTCATAAAAATAATTATGTAATTAAGTAGGTTCTTAATTTACATCAGAACAACAAACATATTGGTGGTTTTCTCCCTTTAGGTTTCCACATAAAAATAATTGTGCCAATATGTGTATGCTACTCATGTGATGGATTGTATGTACATGTGAATGCCTTATCTTGTTTCTCATTTGTATTGTGTATGAATGCTCTCATAAGTAACTGACAATAGAGGAAAGAACTAAAGACTTATTCATAAAAATTGTTAAGAACCTCACTATTAGTGATTCACCACACCCCCCCCCCCCCCAGTAATTCCTTATTCCAACAAAAGTATACTATGAGGTACTTCAATATGTCTCCTCAAAACCTTGAGAATTTCACAATCTGTAATTTTACTAGCAAAAATTTACAACAAAACTACTAAGATGAATCATTTAAAATATGACTTTAGAACTAGTCACAAACACTAGTTTTCATAGGGTATATCTATGAACTTATAATGAACCAAAACCTAAAATTTTTACCACCTATACTTTGGTATCTCTCCTTAATAGCTTCAATTTTTTTGTATATGAATCCTACCAGAATTTTTTTTTAGTGAAAATTCCAACTTGAACCATATGAAACTAATTTTAGGACCAATCAGAAATACTAGCTTCCATAGCATATACTGATAAAATTATAACAATATGTAGTCTAATATTTTGATCTAATGTGCTTCAAGTTTTCTTCTTATTTTTCTAATAATTTCATGATCTAAAAATTCCCAAAAAGAAAGTTAGAGTGATGACTTGTTTTAAGTTATATTTTTATGCTGTGATACCAAATCTTATGAACCATGTGCCTTAAAAATGATAAAAATTGTTGAAATATGGCAACAAGAATATTCCAATTTAATTTGTCCTTGAATTAAATTGTGAACTAAAATCGAATTTAGTCTTAACAGCTACTTGGAAATAATTAATTAATTTATTTTAAATTAATTAGTTGGAGAAATTCAAGTTAGAAGTCTTTCTGAAGTCATGCAAGAGTTATGCCTTAAATTAAGGAGATAATATTGAGCTATATTTGTGTTGTAATTAGTTAAAAACTCAGTTTACTGAGTTAAGTCTAGTTAAATTAGTTCCAAACTGTTTGAGGAACTAATGGTGAGTTAACAATCAGTTGATGCATACATGAACTCAACTAGTGCTACCTCATCAGAAACTCATCCATGTCTATTATGAGAAAGACCCAGTTGAGTTAAATTTCAAGGACAGTGTACTATCAGTTGCATGTGTTTTGTTATAAAGAAAACTCATGCACGCAGTCAAGGATCATCCTTGAATATTGAGCAGTTTTGGAGCAGGATCATCCGCTTGGTAAGAGATCATCTATTTGGTTGAAGGAGAATCATCCAAAAGGAACAGTGCAAGGAAATAGGAGCTTGGAGGGTAGAGAGGAAGGTTGGAGAGAAGCCAAGATTGCCTGTGAGCATCTATGAGGATTGTACTGAGAGCTGGCTAGCTATGAGAGCTAAGGCTTCTCTAATTCTTATGTATTTCGACTATGTATGATAATATAATAGTGTGGTGTTTTTAGCTGAGGCTTTCCCCAAAAGTATTTTCATGTGTGTTGTGCCATTGATTCTTCTTCTTCTGGTTATATTGTTCAGTTCGATCTTTTAGCGTCCGCAAATTGATAGTAGAAGTAGGTTATAGTATTCTGCTTTGTTTTATATTGCATTATCGGGTTAACCTACCATCATATTTTATACAGGGTATCAGAGCTGTGAACAATATACTGAGAAGAGAATTTGAAGTTTGAAGTTCATGGTTGCAAGTGCAAATCGAATTCATATCATACTTCAAGGTTGGCCAATGGTGTTCTATGGCTCGAGACTCGAGTATTCCTTGGAAGGTAGCTCGAATTACATAGAATGGAAAGATAGAATGGAGGCTGTATTAGAAGACAATGGCTTGAAGGAATTCATTGATCAAGAAATCCCAAAGCCAGCTTCAACTAATGCACAAGAGTTGGCTGAGTGGAAGAAATCTGTGGTGAAGGCGAGATAGATCATCCTTGAAGGAGTTCGAGACCATATTGTCTCAAGTCTCCATGGGAAGGATACTCCATTTTCAATGTGGGAGACATTGAAGGACCTATACTAGAACAGTAGTGACCAGAGGAAATTGGTGCTCAAGGATAATCTTTGAAGAATCAAGATTGAGAAGGGTGATACTATTTCCACATATCTAAACAAGCTCACCACCTACAAAGATGAGCTTGGAAGTGTGGGAATAACTACTTTCGATGATGATATGGTGAGCATCGCTCTCATTGGCCTTCCAAAGAGTTGGAATAGCTACAAGGACTCTATGAATGGAAGGGAGAAAGTGCCAGATTGGGAACAACTGTGGTCAGATCTTATGCAGGAGGAGATAAGGAGGAGCACAAGAGATGGTTCTTCATCCCAGAATGATGATGAAGAAAATTTGGCCTTAGCAAGTAAGGCAAGGAAAGGGAAGGGGAAGGCTTCCCATTTCAAATCGAATTCTTCTCATGGAGGGAAGAAGGGTGACATGTCTAAAGTAAGATGCTTTAATTGTCACAAGATGGGACATTATGCGACTAATTTCCCATTGAAGAAGTCCAAGAAGGGATCCTCGAAAGGATCGGAAGGTGAGGCATTAGCCTCTTAGTTTGAAATGGGCTTTACCCTCATCGCATGCATGGTGTCATCAATGATGGGTTGTGTCTGGTATCTTGACAGTGGAGCCTCATTCTACATGACTGGTGATAAAAATTTATTCATTGGCTTGGAGGAGAAAAACCTCAAGATGCGCATAGAGATGGGTGACGATGAAAGGTATAGTGTTTCAGGAGTGGGCACGATTGCTTTTTAGAGGGAGCATGGAGCTCCTATCACCTTGACAGATATAAAGTATGTGCCTGGACTGAAGAAGAACTTGTTATCGGTCACGATGTTGGAGGACAAAGGCTACGATGTTGTCTTCAGTAAAGGAAAGGCATTCCTAAGACACATAGCCATGGGTCAGACCAAGAGGATAGGGATTGAGGTGAGGAATCTCTATAAACTAGAGGTAGATGATTATGCAGCATTGAGTATGAAAGAAGAATTGGAGCAAAGCGAAGACATTGGTGAGTTGTGGCACAGGCAGTTGGGCCATTTGCATCATGGGGCTTTGAAGATAATGCAACAAATATCTTTAGGACTTCCCAAAGGTAAACTTGAGCAAGTTGACACATGGAAAGGTTGTACCTTGGGAAAGTACACCAAGTCTTCTTTTCATGATCGAGACAGTTGAGCAGAGGCTATCTTAGAGCGAGTTCATACTGATTTGTGTGGACCATTCTCGACGGCATCCACAACGAAGCAAATGTATTATGTGATTTTCATTGATGACTATTCTTGTAAATGCTGGATTTATTTCATGCAGAAGATTGACCAAACTTTCACAAAGTTTTGTGAGTTCAAAGCTTTGGTCGAGAAAGAGTCAGGGAAGAAGATCAAGGCCTTGAGAAGTGATAACGATGGAGAATATGTCTCTCAAGAGTTTAAGGACTTCTGTGAAATGGAAGGAATTAAACGAGAGTTGACGGCACCTCATAACCGACAACAGAATGGGCTGGCCGAGAGGAAGAATAGAACTATTGTAGGAGCAGTACGGTCAATGCTGCATGACCAAGGCCTACCACTTCGCTTGTCAACTGAGGCATGCAACACAATAGTCTATTTGCAGAATAGAAGCCCGCATCACATACTTGGGATGAAGACACCAGAGGAAGCTTTCTCTCATAAGAAACCAGATGTGGGTCACTTCAGGATCTTTGGCTCATCGTTATATTTCCATTTGACAAAGGATGCACGGAAGAAGCTTGAGCTGACAGAAGAGTTTTGGATATTTGTGGTGTACACTAATACACCTCACAATTATCAGGTGTACTTTCCTACCAGTCAGAGGACAGTGGTTTGCAGAGATCTCAAGTTTGATGAGCAGAAGGCCATGCAAGTTTCCCTTGAGAGGGAGCTCCAACTATAGGCTATGGAGGAACTGTTGGTTCCTAAAGGATGAGGAGCCTCAGACTAATGCGGAGTAGCCACATGCAAAGGTTCGAGGAGTGGATACATCCACTCAAGCAGAGTCTTCCAGAGATGGATGGAAGCGTGTTATGAAACCAGCTCAAGAAAAGATAGAAAAGATAGATCAACGCCTTAGAATTCAGCCTCTTCAAGGGGGCAACCTCCTTTACATTACATAAATGAACAATTCTTGGATGATACAAATGACAAAACCTCCTTTCTATATATAGGAGTCTAAGGAGTCACAATATAATCCAGCCGACCTAATAATAATAATATAAAGCCACAAAAATAACAATAGAGGGATTCTATGGGGCACAGAAATAACAATATGGGGGTAATATGGGCACAACAATATAAATAAGGGGTATAACTACAATAGTAATGGGGTAATCACTAGTATTATAGGGACCCAACATGCCCCTCTCCTTCAAAAAAGTGTTGTCCTCAACGCTTGAGTAGTTCTGGATACTTCTGCATAAAATTCTCATCCTCCCATGTGGAATCTTCAGCGGATAAGTTCTTCCACTTGATAAGATACTCTGAAATTGATCGATTTCGTAGCTGTCGAGTTCTTGTTTCTGTGACTGCTTCCGGTTCCAATATAATTTTTCCTTCCTCGTCAAGTTCTGGCAATATTGTTTGAACTGGGAGCTTGTCGCCTATAACCTTCTTTAAACATGAAACATGGAAAACTGGGTGCAATCGAGAAGCTGCAGGAAGCTCCAATTTGTATGCCATAGTACCAATCTTTTGCAACACCTTGTACGGACCATAATACTTTGGTGATAATTTATTATCCTTCTTAGCTTGCTTTAGGGACATTTGCTTATATGGTTGTAGCCGTAGGAATACCCAATCACCTACATCAAAACTTCTTTCACTGCGATGTTGATCTGCCTGTTGTTTCATTCTATTTTGTGCCAACACGAGGTTATCCTTTAAGAGTTGGAGGACTTGTTGTTGATGTTCGATGTGATGTTCCACTGCCTGAACCTTAGAATTTTCTCTTAAATATGATGTGATGGATGGTGGTTGATACCCATAAAGTGCCATAAATGGGGTCATTTTTGTTGCTGTATGGAAGGAAGTGTTATACCACCATTCAGCCAGAGGCAACCATTTGACCCATTGTGTCTGTTTATCAGATACAAAGCAACGAAGATATCCTTCCAAACATTTGTTTACTATCTCAGTTTGCCCATCAGATTGAGGATGATAAGATGAGCTATGAGCTAACTGAGTACCAAGACAAGAAAATAATTCTGTCCAAAAATTTCCAGTGAAAATGGGATCTCTGTCACTTACAATAATCTTTGGGTTTCCATGTAGCTTTTGAATTGTTTCCATAAATGCAGTAGAAACTGTACTGGCTTTAAATGGATGTGATAATGCACAAAAGTGTGCATACTTGGTAAGTCTGTCAACTACCACCATGATGACACTCTTTCCCTCAGACTTGGGTAAACCTGTGATAAAATCCATTGAAACCTCCTCCCAACGTTGGCTTGGAATGGATAAAGGTTGTAATAGACCCGGTGTCTTAATTGTTTCAACTTTATTTTGTTGGCAAACCAAACATTCCGCCACAAACTTTTGAATATCTGATTTAAGGCCATCCCAAAAAAATTCCTTCTTAACCCTGTGGTAAGTTTTTAAAAATCCTGAGTGCCCTCCTAAGGGAGAAGTGTGCAATTCCATAAGAATCTTTTGTTTTAGCTGGGAATTCTTACAGAGGTATAAGCGATCTTTGTACCATAACGAATCATTTTGCCAGCTAAATGTATCAGACGTACTGGAATCTTGTTGTAGCTTTCGAATAAGTGCCCACACTTCTTCGTCATTCTTCCATTCCTCCCTTGCTTCGTTTATCCAATCTGGTTGGATAATAGAAATGGCGCACAACAATGCTTCCACATCCTCATCCTTTCTTGAGAGTGCATCTGCCACCACATTTTGCTTCCCTTTTTTGTAGATGATTTCAAAGTCATAACCCAACATCTTTGTGACCCACTTTTGTTGCTCTTCAGAGGATAATCTTTGTTCTAAAAAGTATTTAAGGCTATCATGATCCGTTTTTACCTTGAAGTGTCTTCCCATTAGGTAGGGTCGCCATTTCTTAAGTGCATGGAGTATTGCCAACATTTCCTTCTCATAAATAGCTTTGCTTAAAAACTTTCCCTTGATTGGACGACTTTCAAAAGCAATGGGTCTTTCATCTTGCATTAGAACAACACCAATTCCATTTCCTGAAGCATCACATTCCACAATAAAGGTTTTTGTGAAGTCCGGTGTAGCTAAGACCGGTGCTTGGCACATTGCCTCTTTAAGATGTTCAAAGGCCTTTGTTGCTTCCGGAGTCCATGAAAATGCATCTTTCTTCAATAATGTTGTTAGAGGTGCTGCTATTCTCCCATAATTCTTAACAAACTTGCGATAATACCCTGTCAACCCAAGAAATCCTCGCAGATGCTTTATGGATGTGGGGATTTTCCATTCCTTAATGGCTTTAATTTTGCTAGGGTCTACCTTAACTCCTTCATGAGATACAATATGACCCAAATATTCCACCTCCTGGACTCCAAAGAAACATTTGGATCTTTTTGCATATAATTGTTTCTCCTCCAATAGTTGTAGCACCCTGTCAACATGTTCAACATGATCCTTCCAAGACTTGCTGTAGATTAGTATATCATCAAAAAATACTAACACAAATTTTCTAAGGAATGGTTTGAAAATTGAATTCATCAAACCTTGAAATGTTGAAGGTGCATTGGTAAGGCCAAAAGGCATGACCAAAAATTCATAATGACCCTCATGAGTTCTAAATGCCATTTTCGGAATGTCTTCAATCTTCATTCTGATTTGATGATATCCCGAACGAAGATCCAACTTGGTGAAGTAAATTGATCCATGCAATTCATCCAGTAATTCATCAATGACAGGAATGGGGAACTTATCTTTAATAGTGAGCTTGTTGAGCTCCCTATAATCTGGACACATGCGCCATGATCCATCCTTCTTGTGCACCAATACTACTGGAGCAGAGAAAGAACTTTGACTGGTTGAATTATACCAGCCTCTAGCATTTCTGCAACCATACGTTCAATTTCACTTTTTTGGACATAGGGATATCTGTACGGCCTGATGTTTGGAGGAACACTTCCTGGAATCAGATGAATAGCATGATCATGATCACGCATAGGTGGGAGACCTTTGGGAGTCTCAAATACCTTGGAATGATTGTCCAGGACTTTTTGGAGATCTGGAGAAATAGATGATTCCGATGTGGAAACATCTAGCGAACATAATTGTGCAATTACACCTCTTTGCTCCTTTTTTAGAAGCTTTGTCATACCATTAGAGCTGATTATCTTTCCTGGTTTCCCTGCAATACCCCTTAATTCAACTTCCTTTCCTTCCGTAGAAAATTTGATGAAAAGTTCTTGAAAATTAAAAGCTATTGTACCCAAGGATTGTAGCCATTGGACTCCTAGTACAACATCAGCACCTCCCATTGGAATGGAAAGCATTGGGCTAGTCAATACATATTCTCCCATGGATAGCTTGATATTATGGCACTTTCCAGAGCAATTTATTGTTCCTCCATTTGCAATCATCACTTGACACTCTGGTGCTGGATATAGGAAGCAATTCAATTCTTTTGCTACCCTACAATGAATAAAATTGTGGGTGCTTCCTGAATCAATCAACACTATTACCTTTTTCTTCTTGATTTGTCCTTCTATCTTGATGGTTTGAGGAGTGGTAATTCCCGCCAATGCATTACAAGATATGGTCGGATTTATTTGTTCTTCATCTAGGCTTTGTTCCTGGAGTATATCTTCTTCTTTTGACCTTTCTTGCTCCTTTTCTTCTTCCTCTTCACAATCTATGTAGAATAATTTCTTCTCAGCACACTTATGACCTTTAGTGTATTTGCTATCACAACTGTAACAAAGCCCTTTTGCTCTTTTTTCTTCCAATTGTTGTGGTGTCAACCTTATAGGTTGTGGAAGACTAGGGACAACAACACTTCCGTCTTTATAGTTGTGAGTGGTATGCTTCCTAGTTGCCATAATTTTGCTTTCCATTTTTCTTGCTAACCTGAATGCCTTCTCTAATGAATCAGGTTCCCAAAGGCAAACATCATGTTGGATATTATCCTTTAAAGACCCTATGAACACATCAATCCTATGCTCCTCTGGAATATCTTTTACCCTTATGTTCAATTTTTGGAACTCCTCAATGTGCTCCATTATTGAACCCTTTTGTTTGAGACTTATCAATTGGCTAAAAAAAGTGTTGCTTTTTGTATCCTCATAATGTGCTATCAATTCTTCCGTAAAAATTGCCCAAGTGATAAATTTTTTACGAGAGAAAAGCCATTGATACCATACAAACTGATTTGGTTCCAAATATACAGTTGCCATACGTACCTTTTGTGTGTTTTGCACATTATTGAGATCGAAGAATTGCTCCATCTGTAATATCCATGTGGCGGGATCCTTGCCATCAAACTTCCTCATATCGATTTTTGGAATATGGTGGGTCTTCGATCCAACATTAGAGTCTATGGAATCATGATTAACATTACTTTTGTTCACATCATGAGTTTCCTTTACACCCTTTTCACCATTAGTAAGTATTTCTTGTAGAAAATTTGTCAAATCTGTCTTCAAATCTGCCATGTCTGTCTTTAAATCTGTCTTCAAATCCACCATGTTTGTCTTCAAATCCATCTTCAAATCATCCATCTTAGCTTCCATGCCCTTTATCTTAGATTCCACGCCATTTATCTTAGATTCCACGCCATTTATCTTAGCTTCTGTTAGCTTTTGTTCTTGTAATTTTGATATATCATGTAGCATTTCTTCCTCTTCTTCATGAGTCATGCTAGAGCTTTCAGGTTCCTTACTAGGTGTTTGCATTTTCTTTCCTCGGGGCATCAGTTACCGATAATAATGCTTTACTATGCCCTTTGAATTCCGTTAAACCAAGCTTACACAAAAATTTAAAAAAAAAAATACACACCTTTTTTCACTTTATAGAAGCCTGATATTGAATCTGATGTATCTCTGTAATTTCAGATCATCCAATTCTAAAGTTGCAACCTGTAGTAGCCTTTTGCGTCCTCTTTCCAATGCCACAAGTCTGACCCAAATTGGATTCTCCAAGGAAGAGTTATGTGAAATCTCCCACAGTGACTTGCTTTTAGACTAGTTCAGTAGAGCGAACTTGTACAACGTGCCACGAGTCACTGTTTCAACCTTTGGATCTAAAACTCGCATACAAGAAACTACAGTCCGTCCTATTTGTGTACCTTCTTACGAAATTTCAATCCGATCCCCAGAGAGAAATTTATGACGATTTTCCCCAGGTCACCTGTTTTGAATGTAATTCAGGAGTCTGCAAAAAGACCAACTTCCTCAGATCATATCTCCGCAAATATCACGCGAAAAGCTCTGAAATTCGGACCCAAGGTTCAGCGTGATTTCTTCTCAAATGGGTTTTTTTTGTGACTTCTGAAACATTACAGAAAAAAGTTATAGTGAAAATTCCACGATGACCTGTTTGGAGCAGCAAAACCCTAGAATCCAAAGCTCTGATACCAAATGTTATGAAACCAGCTCAAGAAAAGATAGAAAAGATTGATCAACGCCTTAGAATTCAGCCTCTTCGAGGGGGAAACCTCCTTTACATTACATAAATGAACAATTCTTGGATGATACAAATGACAAAACCTCCTTTCTATATATAGGAGTCTAAGGAGTCACAATATAATCCAGCCGACCTAACAATAATAATATAAAGCCACAAAAATAACAATAGAGGGATTCTATGGGGCACAGAAATAACAACATGGGGGTAATATGGGCACAACAATATAAATAAGGGGTGTAACTACAATAGTAATGTGGTAATCACTAGTATTATAGGGACTCAACAAAGCGCATAAGAGAAGCTGATAGATTGTTGGAGGATGCGAGAGAGAATGTGGGAGAACCATGTTCTCAGCACAAATAGAGGAGGTCACCTGAGAGGTACAGTGGATACATGGCCTTTGCTAGGGAATGTGTTGAGACCAAGCCATCTTCCTTTGAGGAAGCAGTGCAGTAGCCGATTTGGGTTGATGCTATGGTGGAGGAGTATGACTCCATAGTTCGTAATAGTGTTTGGGACGTGATTCCGAGACTGGAGAACAAGTCAGTTGTCAGTTCTCGTTGGCTTTACAAGGTAAAGCTAATGGTAGTGTGGAGAAGCATAAGGAAATATTTGTTGCCCGTGGCTTTTGACAGGTCAAGAGGTTTATGTTGTTGTAGTACATTTCGACAGAGGAGAAAGATGTTGACATTTTGACAAATGCATTGTCAAAGTGTAAATTCGAGTTCCATAGAGATAGGATCGGCGTGGCAGATAATCCCTTTCTTGTTGAGAGGGAGTGTTGAAATATGGCAAGAAGAATATTCCAATTTAATTTGTCCTTGAATTAAATTGTGAATTAAAATTGAATTTAGTCTTAACAGCTACTTGGAAATAAATAATTAATTTATTTTAAATTAATTAGTTGGAGAAATTGAAGTTAGAAGTCTTTCTAAAGTCATGCAAGAGTTATCCCTTAAATTAAGGAGATAAGATTGAGTTATATTTGAGTTGTAATTAGTTAACTCAGTTTACTGAGTTAAGTCCAGTTAAATTAGCTCCAAACTGTTTGAGGAACTAATGGTGAGTTAACAGTTAGTTGATGCATGCATGCACTCAACTAGTGCTACTCCAGTTAACTGAAGATTCCCTGATCAGAAACTCATGCATGTCTATTCTGAGAAAGACCCAGTTGAGTTAAATGTCAAGGACAATGTACTATTAGTTGCGTGTGTTTTCTTATAAAGAAAACTCATGCATGCAGTCAAGGATCATCCTTGAAGATTGCGCAGTTTTGGAGGAGGATCATGCACTTGGTAGGAGATCATCCACTTGGTTGAAGGAGAATCATCCACAAGGAACAACATAAGGAAATAGGAGCTTGGAAGGCATATAGGAAGGCTAGAGAGAAGCCAAGATTGCTTGTGAGCATCTATGAGGATTGTACTGAGAGCTGGCTAGCTGCGAGAGCTAAGGCTTTGTATAATTCCTATGTATTTCCACCATGTATGATAATACAATATTGTGGGGTTTTTAGTTGAGGCTTTGCCCAAAATTATTTTCATGTATATTTTGCCATTGATTCTTCTTCTTCTGGTTATATTGTTCACCTCAATTTTTAAGCTTCCACAAATTGATAGTAGAAGTAGGTTATATTATTCTGCTTTGATTTATATTTCATGATCGGGTTAACCTACCATCTGATTTTCTACAAAAATTCAATCAATACAACCGTCTGCAAGGGTGGAACCTCCTTTGACAATCAATATAATACTAGATAATATATGATCATTCTAAGACTATGTCTCCTTGGTGTATATATATAGAAGACAAAGGGTACAATGAAAGGTTTTGGTCTACATAACAACATAATAGTATAAATGTAATAACCTAATATCTAGGGCTTAATAAGGGGTTTTAGGGTAAACATCGGGCTTGTTGTTGTATTATTGGGGCCTAACCCAGGTTCAGAGGTGATTTAGCCAAACAAATCCTGGTACTACTAGCCCTTTTGGCAATAGTCCATGGAACATGGACTGAGGTCTCACCTGAAGTAGTAAGGGAGGGTGCTAGAACCAGGTTTCACACCCTAGAGATTTTTGATGAGTTCAAGTGTTCCGTGGTTTGACCCTATGCGCACGTCGCTACGTGCACTTTCCCATACCTCACAGCCTAACATGGTGCCTTTGCGCAGCCCTATTCGGGGGTCAAACACCGTTATTACCCAAGTCCTTACTAGTATTCCAATGTTAGTTGATTATTTTAGCCTACTTGCATGCTTTAAGTTATACTTAACAACATAAGTCATTCACACAGGTGCGCACAATAAATAAACAATATATTTGCAATTTATATCAAACATGCATTAGTCCAAGAACAAATACACAAATTGACATCAAACATCTCTTTGTTAATCCCTTCTTCATTTACAAACTTGACTCCACCCTCCACACTCAGTTGTAGGGGTGCGCGCACTGAGCTGTGGACTACTAGGCCATTGCGCACTCGGCTGCAAAGCCTTTTCCTACTCTACGACCCAAAGACACACTTAGTCACTTAGACTCTTTATTCTCTCTACTACTTCGCTATCCTATTAGTTATCTTTTACACTTAGAGATTCACTCTATTTATACAATCCCATAGTCCGCGGACCATGGGTAGGCCGACATTACATTACAAGACTAGGGTGGATAACCCTGTGACTCTATCATAAATTTTGTGCTCCGCGCCTGCAATTCACGGAGTCTTTATAAAAATATCGGTTCAAAAATTGGGCTTTGAGCCCCAAAACATGCCTTGTGGGGATTCCATGCCCAACAGGCCCCCAACACAAACATCATGACTTGCCCTCGAGTCACTCGGTCGGCACGACGATCTTTACACGGAGTCCCTCCAACTGTTCTCGCACTGTGCAGAGATCAGCAATGCACTGAGATGCTGCTTGTTAGATTTGTTGCATACATTGTTATGAGACTTCTGTATCCGAACTACTTCCATACATATGTACCGGTATCTAGTGCATATGTTTATAGTCCCGTGCCCTTGTTCGGCTCCTTGGAGCGTGAAGACTGTGCTTCCGCCAGCTAGTCAGATAGCTGGCCCACCAAAGCAGTTGCCATTCAATTTTCTTAGGAAGGATTGTCCATTTGGCCCGGCTGCCATTCAATTTTCCTAGGAAGGGTTGTCCATTTAGTTTGACTAGCTGGATCACGCCTCCGTCTGTGACCTCCTTAACCACATATGGTCTCAGCCAATGCATTCTAAATTTTCCCAGAAATTTTTCAAACTTACTGTCATACAGTAGCACTAAGTCATTGACCTTGAATGTGTGCAACTTAATATGGTGATCATGCCAGGACTTTTCACGCTGCTTTTGTACCTGCTGATGAAAACCAACCAAAAACCATTCCTCCTCAAGTTCTTCCAATTGCATGAGCCTTTCCTATAGAGCTTCACGATCCGTCATCCCTGTGAGGACTGCTATGTGTAGAATAGGTACGATATATTCCATTGGCATGATAGCTTCCACACCATAAACTAACTGAAAAAGTGTTTTTCCCGTCAGTTTCTTTCACGTTGTCCTGTAAGCCCATAGAACTATAGGTATGCGTAAGTCCCAATCACTTCGTTGCACATTACACACTTTGGTCAGCGCAGTCTCTAGTATTTTGTTGAATGCTTCTACTGTCCCATTGGCTTGTGGGTGATACAATGTGCTTTTCTGATGATACACCTGGAACTCGTCTGTGAGCATGCTGTGGTTTCGTTCAGGGAATGTGTACCGCGATCACTCATTAAGATTTTCGAATAGCCAAATTGAGTAACACGTGTTCAAACAAAAACTTCGCAGTCGTATCGGTCATGTAGTCTTTGACTAGCTGCGCTTCTGCCCATTGTGTCAGGTACTCTGTCGCGATGATGATGTAGCGTGCACCTATCTTTTCCTAAGGTTTGATAGGTCCCACAAAGTCGATTTCCCATTTCTTGAATGGCTGCAATGTCATTTGTGGATTCAACGACATCTCGTCCCTCCATGATGGTTTTCCGGTCCTTTGACATATATTGCAGGCCTTATAGTGTGCTTTTGAATCCTGGTGAAGGGTAGGCCACCACAACCCTGCTCAAAGAATATTTTGTGTGGTTTCTCATCCTGCATAGTGTCCTCCTGCAGCGCCCCCATGTGCTTCCATGAGGATCTGACTTCATTCGAATTTAGGTACGTACCTTCACAATATCTCATCATTTCCCATTTTGTATAGTTGCCCTGCGATAACAAAAAAATCTGCCCCGCGGACCACCAATTCCTTCTTCTATTGGACGGAGTATTCCTTTGGTGTAGTTGTTGAGTCTTGAAAATTTCATTCATTTCCATTACACTTTCACTACTATGTCCATTATATCACCTCCATTTCACCTCCATTTCACTACTATGTCACCACGTTCATCCCACTTTCATTATCATTGGACCACATTTACGTTTTTCCAAACTTTATTAATTCTAAGCCTTTTAAGTGAATTTGTGGTTAAAAATTAGAAAATAATGTGCATATGCTTACACCTAACAAATGGGTTGAGATTGTTGACATGTGTAGGTTGAAAGGAGGCTTCTAGAAGACCCTTACGTGGCACTCTAAGGCCAAATTCGAATTTGAGTGGAAAGAATCATGGGATCATGAGGATGTCTGTCACATCTCCTAATTATATTGTAACTCTAAGAAGACATGTGTCTTACCAGTTCCTATTTTGATTAGGACTCTAGAGGTAGAGGGAGAGATTCATGGACTCTCATTAATGAGATGACTTCTCATCTTTTTGTATAAATAGGAGACCTCTTTCCTTCATTTGTTAGTTCTTTAGCTTGGAGTTTGTAGTTCTTCCTTGATGGCTTTTGAAAGCTTTGGAGAGCTTTGTTGTACTTTGTAATTTTGAAGAATTTGAATAAAGCTTTGATGTTCTCAACATGGAAGGTGATGTGAAGTAGATGTCATGGAGCATATTAGAATGTAAGGTAGAGTAGATTTCATTTTGTAATTTGCTTTGATTTCATTATGTCATTTGATTGCTTTCAAGTTTGATAGATTAGATTTGTCATTCATGCAATTTTAATTCATGCAAGTGTGTTCAACCGGTTGATTGTATATTAGTTTTTCTTTACATATTTTTGCATCAACTAGTGACATGAGATTAACCTCTCTGCTGATTTTGCTTTTCTTAGTTTTTTTTAAATTCCAGTTCTGTTTTGATTTCAGTCTTCTTTACTTGCTTTATTAGTTAGTTTAGAAATCAACTTGCTCATGTCATTGACGGTTACCTCCGAAAGCCATAGCGGGACTAATGGCGAGGGATCGAATTATGAATGTGTAATTTGATTTTAGTTTTACTTTTCTGCAATTAGATATTAAATTGCTCATATCATTTGACGGTTACCTCCGAAAGCCATAGTGGTACTAATGGCGAGGGATCGAATTATGAATGTGTAATTTGATTTAGTTTTAATTTTTTGCAATTAGATATTAAATTGCTCATATCATTGACGGTTACCTCCGAAAGCCATAGTGGGAATAATGGCGAGGGATCGAATTATGAATGTGTAATTTGATTTTAGTTTTACTTTTCTGCAATTAGATATTAAATTGCTCATATCATTGATGGTTACCTCCGAAAGCCATAGCGGGACTAATGGCGAGGGATCGAATTATGAATGTGTAATTTGATTTTAGTTTTACTTTTCTATAATTAGATATTAAATTGCTCATATCATTGACGATTACCTCCGAAATCCATAGCAGGACTAATGCCAAGGGATTGAATTATGAATGTGTAATTTGATTTTAGTTTTACTTTTTTGCAATTAGATATTAAATTGCTCATATCATTGATGGTTACCTCTGAAAGCCATAGCGAGACTAATGGCGAGGGATCGAATTATGAATGTGTAATTTGATTTTAGTTTTACTTTCCTTGCAATTTTTGATTTCTTTGAGTGCAATAGCTTAGCTTTTATTTCCGTATTTAGACAAGCAGCAAAGACAGTGATTTCATGATCAATATTTCATCTTGTGTTTGATTGAAGTAGCTACATACTTACACTTTTGTTTAAGTACTAATTCCATCAATAACATGTTTTGGGATCTTTTGAAGTGCTAAGTTTTGGAAGTTACCATTAGGGACATAGACCTTGTCTTGAAATCTACATCCATACTTAACCTTTAAAAGTATTCTTAAGACCTTAGAATAGGATTTCCATTTGCATTAGATACTTTAGGAGATCAACAAGAACAAAACCCAAAAAAAAAACAAAAACTATAAAACAACGACGTAAGAAAAAGGTTAACTAAGCACATATGGTGCACCACACTTCATCAGTTTATGATACCCGGATTGATAATTTATGTAGAGCAATTTAAGGCGTTAAATTGACTAGACATTTTGGCGTCGTTGTCGGGGAAGTGTAATTAGGATACCTTATTTCTTACATCTAAAAGAAATTAATAATTCTTGAGTATGCTCTCCTCCTGCACTTTGTGTGATTTGGAGGATTAGAAAAAGGATTGTTATGTAAAAAAAAATTTAATAATTCTTGAGTATGCTCTCCTCCTACACTTTGTGTGATCTAGAGGATCAGAAAAAGAATTGTTATGTTAAAAAAAAAGAAAAAAGAGGAGACAAAATAAAATTCATCATTTCAATTGATTTAAAAAAATAAAATAAAAATAAAAATAAAAATAAAAATAAAAATAAAAATAAAAAAATCATTGTTTTGTTTAATGAAATGTATATGTATATTTTTACTTTTTGAAAGTATAACATATAATCTTATTAACAAAATAATTTTAAAAAAATACATTAAAAAGAATATAATAAATTTTATTATTTTGTTTAGTAAAATATATATGTATATTTTTAATTTTGGAAATATAACATATATAATTTTATTAACAAAATAAGGAAATTAAAAAAATAAAAATAAAAATCAACAACAACAACAACAACAACAACAACAAAAAACGAAGAAAAAACCTACTCCATGAAAACCACGAAGGGCTAAGAGCTTTCTTTTTGGCAAACAAAATGAAGTATAACAAGGGATTGCACTTGGAGTATAAATAATCAATTAAGGGTCGAAACCGTGAAATGAGAAGCCAAGAAAATGAATTGTGACATGCAGCCACAATGAATTGATGCTTATCCTCAGTTTGACTTCAACAAATATGCAATATAAAGTCTATTCCATTAGCGCTGAGCTCAATAGTGGAATTTCAAAATGCAGATCAAAATTACTTAAACAGGTGTGTTGATCTAGGTAAATCTGACGGACATATACTATCTCCAAACGCATACAATCAAAGAAAATCTCCATATGGTAGGTTATCGCCGTTGTGACTGCTCATACTACTGCTGCAAAGAATTTTCCAAAATGCTCATGAACCTGCAAATTCAAACACAGCAATTTAGAAAAAAAATGCAAAACAGAGAAAAATGTCAGACTTTGAGAGCACGATTTGGCCAAACGGAGGCGAATTTGAAAAAAATAAAACATGGGTTTTTTCGCCAGCAGGGTCAATTAGATAACCCAGAAACTGTTTTAAGAAATTGTGGCAGTTTAAGAGAATTTCTCGGTTCTTTGGAGCCCATTTTTGCAGGCCGCGAGGAAAAAAACGAGATTTGAATTAATTAACTGACAGTTGATTTTCGGCTGCTTCTGATTTGAAATCAATGGCATACTGATAATTAACTATACATCTTCCACCTTTTGCCACCACGTCTCCTGCCTTTTATTGCCACCTGTTAACAAGCAAGCCCAATTGAAGACGGCTCTCCATTACGTGAACTGGTTGGATACGGCTCTTCACAGCCGATTGATAGACATGTTATGGAGCTTTTTAGCATTTAATTTTGACTTTAATGTATAACAACACTTCTCCAAGCACCCATCTAACAACTATTTCTATGACTCTGAATTTTACTTGCTAAAATATCGGCACAGGTGTTGATACTCATGGATTTTGCCTCCATTAACAAGTTCTGTGTACGTGTTTAACTTGATTATGATGTGCTTGGTAGTTTGACCATAGTTTTAGCCAAAAAATCTACAATACAACGATCTCTGTCAACCCGTAATCCCATGAAAAGTTTCGATCAAGCTCATAATTATTTTCCACTTCATATTGTTAAGAAATTTACTGAGAGAAATAAATATAAAAATAACCAGCAACAACCATAAACACATAAACACAAATGTTTATCCGGGAAACCCCAAATCCGGGGAAAAACCCAACCAAATAAGATCTCATTAGCATTGGCCAAAACCCTGGCCAATTCGACCAAGTGAACCTTCACCGCTCACCTCCAGGTCTTGCATTACAATGAAGTCCTTCCAACCTTTTATAAGCTCCATTACATATAATACCACGGGAAGAATACTATGGGTGCACAATACCATGTGCCCCAAAACCATCACTGTTTAACCTGGTCAACTTTGACTCTATCCTAAGTTAATTTTACCTAACAATTCCCCCCTTAAACTTGACTTGGGGTTTCTTGACTAACTCCAGCCAAACCTGCTAATTGAGACAATCCCACTCACTCTAGCTCTTACCCCCCCAAGAGGTTTTACCCAAGGTATTGTTAATCCGACATCCCCCTATCACCTAGGTCTAACCTAGACTTTACTGGTGATCACCGAGGGGTACACATGCCTTACCAAGTCTTATAGTAGTATGCCCATTTACATGCAATAATTTTGACTTCATTAATTTTTTTTTTTTTTTTTGCTGCTGCGATTCTGATCCATCCTATCTCAATTTTATTTGCTCAAAAACTTCTATCAAACCACTCCAACTACGAGTCTGATGAGAACCTCGTAGATTCTAGCACCGATGGCCTCACGTAGTAGAAAACAAACAATTTTCAAAGCCGCATGAACAATTTTCTTTTGCTGACCTGCATACAGCCCACACCTACTCCATCTTTCAACATGGCATAGAACACATAGGAAATATCCCTTATCGGCTCTGATACCAGTTGCTAAGAAATTTAATGAGAGAAATAAATAGAAAAATAACCAGCAACAACCATAAACACATAAACACAAATGTTTATCCGGGAAAACCCCAAATCCGAGGAAAAACCCAACCAAATAAGATCTCATTAGCATTGGCCAAAACCCTGGCCAATTCGACCAAGTGAACCTTCACCGCTCACCTCTAGGTCTTGCATTACAATGAAGTCCTTCCAACCTTTTATAAGCTCCATTACATATAATACCATGGGTAGAATACTATGGGTGCACAATACCATGTGCCCCAAAACCATCACTGTTTAACCTGGTCTACTTTGACTCTATCTTGAGTCAATTTTACCTAACACCTATGTATCAAGCTACGCTTACAGTGAGGGTGGATTATACGCTTTGGTTTCAAGTAATCTGAGTAAAACAATAATTAGCATATGGCTGAATCCAATTTCTAGAATTTCTTTAATCAACGGCCTTGAGAACTATGCCTTGGAACCAATGAATCTTGCTATTGATCATACAAAAGTAGGAGGATTGCGTGCTGAATTTCAAAACTGATGATTGACTGTCTTGTAGCTACGGAAAGCAGCCTGATTCCGCAGCTGATTCAACTTTCCGCAGCTGTTTTTGTTAAACTCTAGGTTGCAGGTGTCATCTAGCAAAACAAGCCACATGGGTAGCTGGGAAAATGTCAGTACATGGATGGTGTCCTATTCATTTGATCCAATTTGATGAAAAAGACCCCGATCAAAGGGAATTCAAGTTGTGTGTTATCACTAAGTCACCACACTGAGTCGCCACACTAAGTCACTGCATGTCAAAAAAAAAAAAAAAAAAATTTGAATCAATGAAATGAATAAGTTATTTGCTCACTTTTCTGAAGGTATTGATTAATTTTGGATTGATAATTAAAGATGAATGGCTAACTTTGTATTCAATATTTTTAGCTACAGAAACCATGCACATTCCGCAGCTAAAGTCCAATTCCGTAGCCACAAAACCTCATTGTTCAAATCAGCCTATCTTTCTCATGCAAAATCAGATTTTGATGATTCAAGTACCGTTGGAAAGATCTCAACAAGATCTACATAATGAGAAATCCATCATTAGAGTTTGAAATGGAAAATAATGAAATAAATTTCTGAAAAGAAGCAACATTCAACTTGGGGCACCAATTCCAAAGCAGGTATAAATTCTTTTGATTTTTCCTTTAAGAACTTCTTTCATTAATAAAAATTCTTAGTTTTGTGTGTAAATATCATAACTAGAGAGATTGACCATCTCTCTCCTTTGATAATCTTACATTCCATTGCAGAAGAAGTATTAGTTTTTTTGCAGGTTCTAGGAGGAAGGGCAAATGACTACAAGAGAATGGTGTCTCTCTAAGAGACCAAGTTGTTTCATAAGAGGATGATCAGCAACAAAGAGGAAATATGTTGATGCAAAATCAGATCCAAACACTTGAAAAACTTTCAGATATTATTGTCTCCATCACATCCATACTTCATAATAAACCATTCACCTCATTTCACTCCATATTTTCCATTTACATTCACATATACTTTCCATCTCTTTTTGTCCATTCATAACCCACAAATAAAATCAAGAGGCTTATTCACATGCTTATTGTTCATTGCCATTTCTACTCTCCATTGCCATCTTCCATTTTCATCTTCCATTTCCTGTTGTTTTCATTCCGCAAATAAGCCCTGCTTCAGTGCAAATTATTGAGTCCATAGTCCTTTGAGTCTAAGTTCTTTGTAAAGACACCTTGAGGCTTGCATACCTTAATGGAAAGTTCTCATGCTGACAAACAATGGGAATACATTAATGTCCCTTGTTCGTTAGATCTTCTAGGTGACTCGACATCGGCAAATTCATTCGTACCTAGCAATATGTTTTTGGGCATCTTGACTCTCGTTGTCATCAATGATGAGAGTTCTCGTGTTGACTAGTGGCATCCATTAATGGCCACTAAGTCAAAAATTTCCTACTATGTTTGACATCAGAACATCTTTTCACATAGTAGGAATTGTGCCAATGAGTTTTGAAGACATGAAGACTATTATTTTCAGCATTTTGGGGCAGATTCAGCAAGTTTTAGTAGAAGCAATAAAAAGTCATCTTATCTCTTTATCCATGACTCTTGTTCAGCCACTTGAAGAAGAATATGATCAGAATTTTGCAGCCACCACACATACAACTCATCCATTCCAAAGGGTAAGTGAAGGTATGTCATTTTCTAACTTTTGACCATAGAATTCCATAAAAAGCTAGAATGATAATTGTTGGAAAAACATTTCTCTTCCTCATTTCATAAAATTTCCAATACCATCAGTTGGTGGGGGGGGGGAATACATTCATTTTCATATCTTTCCATGTCCATATCATACTCATGAGCCCACATACAATGAGCATACAATGAATTTTCAAAAAAAAAAAAAAAAAGGTGCTTAAAGGACAAATTGGATACAAACAAAATCATGGTTGTCACACAAGAACCAACCATCATGCAATCCAATAAAGATATACTTTGCAAAAAGATAATCAAAATATCATTATGCAAAGTTCAAAGATCAAAATAGAATGCAACAATAAAAAAAAAATTGGTTGTAACACAAGAACCAACCATGTTGCAATTCAAGTAAAACACTTTGTAGAAATATGAAGTTATCAAATGATATCATGAAAAGTTAAGCCAAAGCTCAAGGATCAAAAGAGTTAATGTAATATATATTGCATGAGGCTATGCAATAGCTTCAGTTCGGGGGGTATGTTGAGTCTTGAAAATGTCATTCATTTCCATTGCACTTTCACTATTATGTCCATTATATCACCCCCATTTCACCTCCATTTCACTACTATGTCACCACATTCATCCCACTTTCATTATCATTGGGAAACATTTATGTTTTTCCAAAATTTATTAATTCTAAGCCTTTTAAGTGAATTTGTGGTTAAAAATTAGAAAATAATGTGCATATGCTTATACCTAACAAATGGGTTGAGATTGTTGACATGTGTAGGTTGAAAGGAGGCTTCTAGAAGACCCTTATGTGGCACTCTAAGGCCAAATTCGAATTTGAGTGGAAAGAATCATGGAATCATGAGGATATCTGTCACATCTCCTAATTATATTGTAACTCTAAGAAGACATGTGTCTTATCAGTTCCTATTTTGATTGGGACTCTAGAGGTAGAGGGAGAGATTCATGGACTCTCATTAATGAGATGGCTTCTCATCTTTTTGTATAAATAGGAGACCTCTCTCCTTCATTTGTTAGTTCTTTAGCTTGGAGTTTGTAGTTCTTCCTTGATGGCTTTTGAAAGCTTTGGAGAGCTTTGTTGTACTTTGTAATTTTGAAGAATTTGAATAAAGCTTTGATGTTCTCAACATGGAAGGAGATGTGAAGTAGATGTCATGGAGCATATTAGAATGTAAGGTAGAGTAGATTTCATTTTGTAATTTTGCTTTGATTTCATTATGTCATTTGATTGCTTTCAAGTTTGATAGATTAGATTTTTCATTCATGCAATTTTAACTCATGCAAGTGTGTTCAACCGGTTGATTGTATATTAGTTTTGCTTTACATATTTTTTCATCAACTAGTGACATGAGATTAACCTCTCTGCTGATTTTTCTTTTAGTTTTTTTTAAATTCCAGTTCTGTTTTGATTTCAGTCTTCTTTACTTTCTTTGTTAGTTAGTTTAGAAATCGACTTACTCATGTCATTGACGGTTACCTCCGAAAGCCATAGCGGGACTAATGGTGAGGGATCAAAATATGAATGTGTAATTTGATTTTAGTTTTACTTTTCTGCAATTAGATATTAAATTTCTCATATCATTTGACGGTTACCTCCGAAAGCCATAGTGGTACTAATGGCGAGGGATCGGATTATGAATGTGTAATTTGATTTTAGTTTTACTTTTCTACAATTAGATATTAAATTTCTCATATCATTAACAGTTACCTCCGAAAGCCATAGCGCGACTAATGGCGAGGGATCGAATTATGAATGTGTAATTTGATTTTAGTTTTACTTTTCTGCAATTAGATATTAAATTGCTCATATCATTGATGGTTACCTCTGAAAGACATAGCGGGACTAATGGCGAGGGATCGAATTATGAATGTGTAATTTGATTTTAGTTTTACTTTTTTGCAATTAGATATTAAATTGCTCATATCATTGACGGTTACCTCAAAAAGCCATAGCGAGACTAATGGCGAGGGATTGAATTATGAATGTGTAATTTTATTTTAGTTTTACTTTTCTGCAATTAGATATTAAATTGCTCATATCATTGATGGTTACCTCCGAAATCCATAGCGGGACTAATGGCGAGGGATCGAGTTATGAATGTGTAATTTGATTTTAGTTTTACTTTCCTTGCAATTTTTGATTTCTTTTAGTGCAATAGCTTAACTTTTATTTTCGTATTTAGACAAGCAGCAGAGACAGTGATTTCATGATCAGTATTTCATCTTTTGTTTGATTGAAGTAGTTGCATACTTACACTTTTGTTTAAGTACTAATTCCATCAATAACATGTTTTGGTATCTTTTGAAGTGCTAAGTTTTGGAAGTTACCATTAGGGACATAGACCTTGTTTTGAAATCTACATCCATACTTGACCTTTAAAAGTATTCTTAAGACCTTAGAATAGGATTTCCATTTGCATTAGATACTTTAGGAGATCAACAAGAACAAAACCCCAAAAAAAAACAAAAAATATAAAACAATGAAGTAAGAAAAAGGTTAACTAAGCACATATGGTGCACCACATTTCATCAGTTTATGATACTCGGATTGATAATTTATGTAGAGCAATTTAAGACGTTAAATTGACTAGACAACACTCCCTGTTGTCGGAAAGTGGATTATATCTTTGAAGTTCCCATCTATGATGCACACAGCAAAGAGTTGTGCGTCAGGTAATCCTTCCTCCAAACTAGTAGGTTCCTCCCCTGTCTCACTACGCGACATGTGATTCGGTCCTTCGTTCAGGCGTCCAGGTTTTACCACGACCTCAAAGTCATATTCTTGGAACAATAAGAGCCATTTACATAGCACCCCCCCAACATAAGCTTGTTGACCAAGAAATTTAGCGCGGAATGGTCTGTATACATCTTGAAATGTCCTCCTAGAAAATAGTGCCAGTATTTTTGGAGCGCGTACACCATCGCCAACCCCTCACGCTCAGTTGTGGAATAGTTCTTTTCGACTTTGGATAATCTATGACTTGCAAATGCGATAGGGTGATTGAAGCCATCTCTGCCCTCTTGTGTGAGCACTACTCCCAATGTGATAAACAACGCATCAACATGGACATGAAACTCCACATTCCATTTTGGGAAGACCAGGATTGGAGCAGAGGCCAATTTCCATTTTAGGACATCTAGTCTCTTCATGCAATCATCATTCTAGCAAAATGTGATTTGGGCATAGTTTTTGATGAACTTCCTGTAGTACCCTATGTGTCCCAAGGTAGCGCGCAACTGTTTAACACTTCATGGTGCTTCTAGATTTAGAATCACTGCAATCTTCTCGGGGTCCACCATCAATCCCTGTTTGCAGACCACATGTCAAAATAGGTTCCCAAAGGGAACGAGGAATGTACACTTCTTAAGGTGCAGCGCAATTTGGTGTCATCAACAAGTATTCAACATCAAGCGTAAACTTGCTACGTGGTGCTTAACCAATCCAAAGACAGTCCAATCATCCAGATAGACCTCCAAGAACTTGTGGTTGTATTCTTTGAATGCGAAAATAATGATGTGTGAAAATATGGCTAGTGTGTTCTTCAACACAAACGACATAACGATGTATTGAAAGTAGCCCCATTCCATTGCGAAGGTCATCTTGCTCCTGTCTTCTGGCGTGATTTTGATTTGGTGGTACCCTGAGAACCAATCCGTGAAAGAGTATTCTTCTTATCTACCAACATTTTCCAATACTTCATCTGTGAATGGTGTCGAGAATGAGTCGTGTACACATGCATCATTCAACTTTCTGAGGTCCACACATATTCTTATCTCGCCCTTCTGCTTTTTCTCCTACACTACCATGGGGTTCACGCAGTCAGATTCTTCCACCCACTCAATAATTCTGGTTGCGAGAATTTTGTCTATTTCTACGCAAACCTTTTCCTTATACTTCAAATTCAAGCGGTAAGGCCTTTGCTTAACTGGCTTCACGTTAGGTTTTAAGGTGATCTTCATCATCCCTAAGTCACCAACAATCCCTTTTAATTCCGTAATCTTGGTCAGGAATAAGTTTTGGTACTTGCGAAGTAACTCAGTGATCTTATCAACCATGGCATCATCCCAATAATCACCGAGCATTGCATATTTTGGTTCAACCTTCGTCCCAATGTTTACCTGCTTTGTTTTTTGTGGTGCGGTGATGTCAGGATTTTCAATCAATGGTCCTCGAACCTCGCAACATACTTCAGTTTCTGGAATGTTAATTTTCCATGGATCCTCATCATCCTCCTCGATATTTACATTGTAACATTCCAGCGCGCAGCTCAGCTGGGTTGCCCATTTCGGCTGAAGCACTTCCATTGGCTGTTGGGGTACTTTGAAGATAGCTACTTTTACTACTTGTAGCGCATCATCAACAGTATCCCAGGAACGATCCTCAGACATGAAGGTTAACAAGAATCCTTTGTGCAAGATATCCCATTCGCTCGTCCCATGGTAAAGCTTCGTCCCAGTATACTAATTCATGGGTATGATATCTAGGGTATGTTAGAACAGTTGCACCCACTTAGGTTGTGGCTCTTCCCCGTAGACCTTGGTCCATTTCGCGAGGTGTGCACATGGATCATCCATCCATCATACTTGTCTATTAGCCACATCTGAGGTTTCCCAAATCGTAGGTGCATCATCCTTCTACATTCCCGCCAGTCCTCAAAATTCTGCTGATGCATACCCCACCACCTTGCAGGTGTAGCGCGCAGTGCCCATTTTATAGTGTCGAAATGTTGTTGTTCCGGTACTTATTTTTCAAATTTGTTCAGGAAATCATCTACCTTGTTCAACCTGTCATACATAGGCAGATCTCTTGTTTTCGTTGCTACACAGTGTAATGACCTTATCATCATGTTGTAGTTGAGCGTGGTTACCTTGTGTAACCAGTTCTACCATCGTTCTATTTCCTCATCTAAATCTAAGGTGTAGGAGCTTTTGCGCTCCCACGATATCCTACTATCTGCTGTTGGATTCACCCAATCTTACTCCCATGTGGTTATCTTGTAGATACAGTCTAAATCGTCATTTTTGTTGTAGCCGCACACTAGATTTGAGTAGCGTGATCCTTCCACAAGGTCTAAAGCTACCACTACGCATAGTGACTTTTTCTCAAAAATCATCTTGCGCTTCTTTAGATTTATCACTCCATTCATGTCAGTGGCCTAATATATTCCCAGTAGCACGGGATAAGGATTGCTATCATCAAGAACCTCTATCACTTTGAAATCTGCAAGTGCGCTCGCACCTTCGATATCTACTGTGATTCCCTGCAATCTTCCCATGAGTAGGATATTTCTCTAGTTCGCCATTCGCAGTTGAATAGGAGACCATTGCAACGCGGGCCTACCCATGTGCTCCCATGTCTACTTTGGTAGGACATTCATGTCCGATCCTAGATCCATAATCTCTTGATCCATTTCATATTCCATGATTTACGCAATCAATCGCATCTCCCTTCCTGTTCACATTGTATGCTTTTCAAGCTTCCGAACTACGTGCAGTTCTCCCTGGATAGCACATCTAGTGATCAGTTCTTGCAATCTCTTCACTGCTTCGTTTTCATGCAGTAGCTTCATGCATGTCTCCAGAAAGGTAGTGTGCATTGATGTGTCCATCTCTAGTTCTAGTTTGTCTTTACTACTTGAAGTGGAGGCCTCCGTGAAGCTCTTCTTAGCTTCCATGAATTTCTCCTTCGCGCTCTCCAAATCGAACTCTGGTTCCTTTGTTGGAGCCTTGCGAACCTAGGCACTCTCTTCAGGCTGCTTGCCCTTGTCATCTCCTATCATGATACTACTCCGGAGCACGATGTTTACATTTGAGTCCTCCTCATGCAGCTCAGACCTCATCATTTGCAGGTTCTGAGTCGAGGAAGGTTGGAGTGTTCCTTTATCACGCAACCTTGCTATCAATGTGGGAAAGTCCTCTGTCTCATGATCAAAATAGTTACAATATAAAGATGATGCTCTCATCGGATTTGTACAATCGTGGGCATAATGCCCTGGCCCTCCGCAATTGTAACAGATCAGTTGTCTGTGACCCCTTCCTAGTTCCATTCCACCTCGACCTCATCCGCGCCCCTAAAATCTAGTGCATGCCATCCCTACATTTTGATCGAGGGCTCGCATTTTGGTATGAACTCTGTAGGTAGGAGTCCAATCCATCATCAGTTCATAGCTTCTATAGGTACGCTCATCATGGCTTACGGACCTACAAAAATTACTGAACAACTGCTGGGACGTCTATGTATACTTCTGTAATAGGTGGTAGTTATGTGTAACATGCTTTCCTCCTATCTGACAAATCGTGCACCATAATGCAAGTGTCATGCTTGGTCCTGCTTATTCCTATGGTCTCAATGGCATTGGCCCTCCTCCCGCTAGGTAGTTCATGAAGAGTTGACAATGGTCCTTGTCATGTCCCTGGCCTTTGCACTTGATGCACCATACCTCCTCACGTGCTTCTGGGCGAGTTGTCCTGTCTTGTTTCAAACTCTACATCTCAAGACATAATTTTTTCAACTGTGCGTGGATCTATTGGACTCCCAAGTTAAGATCTTGTGTCGGGGTCTCATGCATTCTCATTGTAATCTCCAAGGCCTTAGCCTGAGTGGATAACTTTTTTTGTGTCAATGCGGTCCTTAGATGTGGCATTAGTGATGCTACAAACCATGCACAGTATTGCCCATCTGTCAAGGTCATGTTGGCTTCCCGAATCACACCCTTTAGTCTCTGATCTAGCTCCTAGGGGGTTTCACTTGGAAGCAATCCGATTTCCTTAAGTCCGATGATCGACTGTGTCTTTGATTTTGGCTTGCTAAATTCCCTATTTAGCGCAGCTTGGATATCCGCGATCCCTACGTTTGGATTGTCATTGAAATGATTAATGGACCACGTCAGTGTGCAATCCTGAAACGCACTTACCAAAGTTACCTTCTTTATATTGTCATCTATGACTCCTTGTGCTTCCCATACAACCTTTACCACGAACCAAAATTGGTACGGATCTTCGTTCCCTACTCCTTTGAACACCACAAACTTTATTGTGCTCACAATATTGAACTGTGGTGGTGGCAGAGGTGGTGTGGGTGAAGATGGGGGTGAAGAAACTAGTGGTGGTGTAGGTGGGGGTGGTACACGTGGAATTCACTGCCTTATCAGACTGATTGCATTTCTTGGTGAAACTTTTGCGAGCTCTTCCTCGCTTTTTCGTGGAGGTGAAATTTAGGGGCTAGTTTTTATCTTTGCGCTACCTTCGTTCTTGTAGATCCTCCCACTTCGCATAGCCCAAACATCAATTTATTCACATAACCTACTTTTCACACAGTAGCATCTTAATCCAAGTGTTCAAATATTTAACGTACTTACCTTGCATTCCTTTGAGGAAGCGTCATTCCGCTTCACTGTATTTGACTGAAGTATCTACCGCAAACTCAGTGATAAACCCTCCTATAATTCAATCTAGCCAATGGTCCACAGTGCGTGCGATCTTATCTTCTGATGCTTCCAGTCTGTGCACCAACTCTGGAGTCCACAGAATAGGTTTGTTGAGCCTACACCTTCCTTGATTATCTGTTAACTTCGCAATCCACTTCTACACCTCAAAGGGGAAGGATGCAAAGAAAAATTCATGGATTTCCGTATATAAGTAGCTCTCTAACCACTCTTCCTTCGATACTTGTGGATCCCTTTTTTCCTATGCCATGAACTCATGAATCTTTCTATCCAGCCACTCTTCAATTTCTTTCTTTGTCAGATTCCATTGGCATGACATCAGAAATCTCTTATGCAGATCTTGGTCTTGACAACGAAACCTTTTTGGCTTATTGGGGCCTGACATAGGTCCATAGGTGAGTTATCCAAACAAATCCTGGTACTATTGGCTCTTTTAGCAATAATCTGTAGAGCATGGACTGAGGTCTCACCCGAAGTAGTATGGGAGGGTGCTAGAACCAAGTTTCTGCACCCTGGATATGTCTGATGAGTTCAAGTGTTCCTCGGTTTGGCCCTGTGAGCATGGCGCCACGCACTTTCTCGTACCTCACAGCCTGAGATTCTACCTTTGCGCAACCCTACTCAGGGGACGAACGCTGTTATTACCCAAGTCCTTACTAGTATTCCAATGTTAGTTGATTATTTTAGCCTACTTGCATGCTTTAAGTTATACTTAACAACATAAATCATTCACACAGGTGCGCGTAGTAAATAAACAATTTATTTGTAATTTATATGAAAAATGCATTAATCCAAGAACAAATACACAATTGACATCAAACTTCTCTTTATTAATCCCTTCTTCTATTACAGATTTGACTCCGCCTTGTGCACTCAGCTGCGGACTACTAGGCCTCTGCACACTTAGCTGCAAAGCCTTTTTCTACTCTATGACCCAAAGACACACTTAGTCACTTAGAATCTTTCTTCTCTCTACTACTTCGCTATCCTATTAGTTATCTTTTAGAGCCTCGCTCTATTTATACAATCCCATGGTCTGCGGACCATGGGTAGGTCGACATTACATTACAAGACTAAGGCGGACAACCCTATGACTCTATCATAGATTTCATGCTCTGCGCTTGCAATTCGCAGAGTCTTTACAACAATATCAGGTCAAAACTTGGGCTTTGAGTGCCAAAACATGCCTTGGGGGGATTCCATGCCCAACACGTTTCTAGGGCTTAAAATAAATCTACATGAAATAAATAAAAGGTTTTGTAGTGAGAGGTAAGAAATAGTTGGTTTGCAAGATGAAAAAGTCTCTATATGAGTTAGATAAATATAAAATGATGTGGTATCGAAAATATGACACTTTGATGCATAAGGTATGAGGGGATCCTTTATGGATTCAATGAGAATCCTTTGAGCCCTTACTTCCCCTTTCATATACTTTGCTAGAGCTTGAGCTTCTTCCTTAGAGGCCTAGAAATTGATACCTTAACAAGTTCAACGACTTCATTTTCTTTGAGGATCAAATCTATCCTCTTCTTCCACACTAGAAATTTTGATGATCCAACCAATTTGTTACTTTCTTTGCAAAACGAAGTCATTTTGATAGATGATTCAGTCATAAATATAAAGATACTTACTTGTCAAGTGAATATTCTCCTATATTAAAATATCTTCAACTTGACACCTTCTTGATTTTGATGATGATGTTCATAATAGAATATGTATTCCTTCAAAAGTGATCCATCAAAGAGAGGGTGATCACCTTGATTCCTTGATGATATGACAATGCTTCTTCTTGCTTCCCTTGAATGTAGAGACTTCAAGATGATTCAACGTGTAGCCCTTTTAGGTAGGGTCCTTGATATATTCTCTGATTATGACATGCAAGCTTCCCAACAATGCTTCAAGTGATAAACCCATATTTTGATAAGGTAGGGTTTTGAGGTCTTCTTTTCTTGCACTCAGTCCTTATGAATGTCTTCTTGATGGTACAATGTCAATTTTGTTTTATCTTTATTGATATTCATTTTAATATTCCTTCTAGTGCTTATGCCATTGAGTGTCCTTATTTTATCTTCCTTTCCTTTTCTTGTCACCTTAGCTTTGATACCATGTTGAGAAATCTAGAGGAAACTAGACTAGGTGATTTCTCTTTCTTTGAGAACTTCTTGTGATATATTTTTACTTATCTTGATTAAATTCTTCTTCAACTTGATTATTATTGTGTTAATATCATCAAACAACTACCAAACAATAAAGAACAATGAAACAAGAGGTCACAAGGTATAGGCTATCAAATAGGGCCAAAACCTCTCCTTTTGAGAGGAAAACCCACAAGAACTCTTATCTTCTTATATAACTTCAATTGACAAATTCCAAGACCTATGACCCTTGACCAAAACTCCTCCAATACCAATTCAAACTTATTTCTTGACTTTCACAACTTCCAGCAACAAACTTCAACCTTCCAGCAAATTCTTCAGTAGCTTCAACCCCCAACAACACTTTATACAACTTCTACCTAGTAGTTTAACAACTTCAAACTTGATGCAGCTTCATAGCTTCGACCTAGAATAATATTCACAAATTTGACCTTGCAGCTTCATAGCTTTGACCTAGAAGCATCTTCATTGCTTCAACCTTGCAGCTCCATAGCTTCAATCTAGAAGTAGCTTCACAACTTAAACCTTGCAACTTCACAACTTCAACCTAGAAGAAACTTTAGAATTTTTTCTTACCCAGAAACTATAGAAACCCTAACATAAGAGAGAGAGAGAGAGAGAGAGAGAGAGAGAGAGAGAGAGAGAGAGAGAGAGAAAACTTTGATCTTTCTCTTCTTCTCAATTTCCTTCCCTTTTCTAGTTTCTATCTTAGGAGATCGAACTTGATGAAAGTGTGTCCAGATGAGGTCGATTTCCTTCTTATTTATAAGCTTTTGAGGGGTACAAATTTTTATCTTAACGCAGACTTGTCCCTTCATGTAGGTCAACTTTACCTTGACACCATGACGAGGTCTTGGAGGGTCTTTTGAATTTATTTTGACTCAAATAAATTTTATTTACAATATGTAACATGCCCAAAATGGTGTTTCATACATGGAAATGACTCAATTGACTTGTAGACTCAATGACAGGCCCTAGAAGCACTCAATGAGTTCTTGACCTAAAAATAAATCTCCCTTGAGCATGAAACCCATGCCTCAAGAATAACAATAATAGTTTTATTTTTCTCTTTTCATTAAATAAAATGATAATTACATATGTCATTATGAAGACCAAACCAAGTTACATATTTCAACACTCCCTCTTAAGTATGGAGGTATTCATAATCCATACAATGTACTTGGACATTCTCACTTGGAAGAATTCTCATAAGAAGAGTAGGATTGGTAACCCATTTTTTTATCATCATATCATCTAGCATTGTCAAATAGGAATGCCTTGACTAATATATCTATCTCTCCACAATACCAGAGAACAATGCTGGCGAGACCAATGACTTATAGACACCATCATCATTGTCTCTCAAGGTACATACCCCACCCAGGTGTTCACAGAGTATGTCCTTCTAGGACTATTCTTATCTTGGATTCCCAGTCCTCAAAGAATATTGGTCCTCTTCAACTACTCTTATCTTTGATGACCTACCTCTTCCTCAAAGAGTATCATATGCCAGATGCTTACCCAATCCTCCATTATTTCTTCCCAAAGTGATGACAAGAATGATGTGTCTATCTCTCTCTCTACATTGGAGAGGATGTACCCGTTCCTATAAAATAAATGTACCCAAGATCCCTCTTATTTACGGACTTGATTTCCCTCTTAACCAGGGACATGCTTCCAGCATCTTTCTCCTCTAGGTGGAGATCACGGGACTATCAGTTTCTTGAGAGGATACTTCTTTTTATTTCATTAAGTTCATCCTTTTTTAATGGAGCCTTCATCAGTCATAGGGAATTGACCATCCATCACTTTCCTTCATGAGCTACATAAGTCATGCAATTCTTCTCTTCATCAGAAAGTGATATCCTAGTCCACATATGGATTTTCTTCATACTATTGCCTCTTCTAAGTCATGCTTTCTCTAGGGTCTTTCATCCAACCACATGATTGCTAGTTCCTTCATCTTTTTCAACCACCTCATATTCCATATGAGGACATATTATGTTGATTTCATCTAGTAAATATGTGAACCACGCCTTCATGAATGTTTCCAAAGGAGGAGATCCCTTTTCTTTGATCATGCTCATGAGATAGAGCATTTACCAATGGAACCATATGACAACATGACTCAATTAAATACATGCATACATACCTCTTTCATTCTTTTGGTCATCTAAGCTTCCTTCAACAACTTCCTTTTCTTGATTGAGAGTACTTCAACCTTCTAGACATCATGCATTCCCTTATCATCATACCATCATCCTTTTAAACAATGAATCCCATATAAGGTGGAATTCTTGGTTAGACACTTGCTTCCTCCAAGAAAGGTGAACCTTCTAGTGAAGATTCCAATAGAGGATCTAGACTATCCTCATTTGGAAAATGCTCCTTTCTCATGATGATGATGTATGTCACCATGGATCAATGTCATCTCTGTCATCCAATCAAAACACGCCTTTTGGCCTCCTATCATTGGTCAATGTTGTCATTTGTCCATGTCACTATATGGGTAAAAGAGGTCTTAGAGCCATGGTTTTTCATAAATTTCCTGTTACATAAATTTTAAAGGTTAAGGACCAAATCCTTGTTTAAACTGGCACTATGACATTAAATGTGAATTAGTCTATATTCCTGGATTGTCACCCCAATAATTTAAACATGATCTCATTTGAAAACTATCAAGATAAAAACCTTGGGGTGATGTGTCAAGTGCCACATAACTACTGGGTCTTGCTGAAAACGTCAGGATTACATGCCTTATGAAATATTAGTGTTGGGTCCTTTCACCAGCACACTTGTCATTCCACCACCTGTACTACTTATGCACTAATTATCTTGTTGAAAACCACTTATAGTTTTTTCGAGACCCCCCCTTCTCTAGTTTTGAAAAATATGAGGGGGGTCCAGAATTTCACCTCCACCTTTGATCTGGGTAGGGTGGTTTAGGCTCATATCCAAGTGCGAGACACCCCCTCCCCCCCTCCCTCCTTAAATAACAGCATGGCATGGACCCCTTCATTTTTTCTAATGGCATACGAGTGAAACTTGGAACATGATATTTCTTCAAACATGTACCCACCTTATGTTTTATTGAATCACCAAATTTGACCACCAAATGCCATAATAATACCAAACACCAAATTTATGCCTTTTAAACTGTGAATTTCAATTGGTCATAACTCATGACCTTGGAGGGGTTTTTCAGACTTCAATATATTGTTGGAAATCATTTTTGGAAGTCTATCCATATATTCCACTTGCATGAGAATCTGAGAAATTATTTTCTCCTTTAAATGGCTCCAAATACTATGCTCCTAAACCGCCTTTATCATTAATAACAAAACTGCTTTCAACACCTTTGACATGCATGATAATCCACCTGTGATATCAATGATATTTTCCAACACTTTTTAGTAATATTAATCATCTTTATCATCCAGTGTCAACACCTTTGACATCACTGAAACCACTTTCTAACAATATCCCCCTTTGGAATTGATGGAAACATTAAACATTGCTACCAATCATAACACTAATCATGAAGAGTCATCTAGGATTTATTGATAGAAACACTACAACGCACTCAACAATAGTTTGTTGTTTTTTTTTCTCCCTCCTTATAGAGCAGTGCAATGATTGTACTTATCTCTCCCAATAATTATGCCATTCTTTGTACTTATTTCTCCCCCTTTAACATCAATGGAAAAGATACCCCCCTGCAACTAATCTCCCCCTATCATTATGATCCTGTGGACTTGACAACTCCTTCTCATGTCGATTTCTTAAGCTATATCTATTTTGAACTAATAGTTGCATTCTACCCTATGGAGAATAGTTAGTTAAGAGTAAAGTGAGTAATCACTTCTAATATCTTCGTTAGATATTCAAAGGGGGTCTCTTACTAGGGGTTTAATATATCAAAAATTTGTGTACTTATACAAATGAGCCATAAGCCCACTCATTCCTTTTGGCCTAAGTCTTAGCTAGGCTCACAATTATAATAGTGTTTCTCCCCCTGGACTTATGAATAATGACCTCTAGCATCAACAAACATCTCTCCTAGTCATTAGTGACAACATACTCTAACTCGTCAAAACTTTTTCTCACCCATACAAACTATGTTAACTCTACCAGTAGTATAAGACTTGTATAATTAATACAATTGTCATACATAAACTTGACAACAATGGAAATAAACATGTTCTCTTTGCAACATATGTTCAAGTATTCCCTACAAACACATTGTTATAAATATAAAATATATAATAGCTACAATATAGGGGTACTCAATGCATTCAAATGTTCATCACTCTACCTCTAGCATACTCTATGCACAACCACATATTATATGGAATCTCATAGTCATATGTCATGAACTTGCTTAACCATACATCAAATTTTCAATTGCATTTAGTCATAAAATACTTGTGCTCTACCCAAAGATATTGTACTTAATCAATAAAGTTGACTTCATTCGTTCACTAAATCCCTGTGCATACCATTGTAGGCATAGAATGGGACATTCCACCAATTGTTGATGACGTAGTTTGGAATACACTTAACAACAACAATATTCTAACTCATCATACCCTACAACATAAACTCTGATTAGTCAAGTAACATTAATATGTAGTGACAACACCACTATCCTTTTTCTTCCACACATATTCTTAGGAGTAGCATATTTTGAAAAAAATATGGTTATATGTTCATAGAATAGTAGTAGACCAACATAGAACATTATACGCACACTAACAACTTCAGAGAACTATTATAAACTATCTAAAAAAAAAGAAAATCCGACTTTAATCATTTAGATGCATTTCTTTGGCTTCGGTTGAATCCGTCCTCTTATTTTCAATGAAAAGGGACAAGTGATATACTCCCCCTAAGTATATTCTCTCCCATTTTCATCCATACCTTGATGTGGTAAACACCTTCTTCTATTAGCCTAATTTGAGAAAGTTTTTATTTTTGTATAGCTTGTCTTAGAAGTCTAGGTAACCTACCCATACAAACATTTTCCCTATAAGTTTAGCATTTGCAATATAAAAAATCTAAACAATTAAAAATTAACTCTAGGAATGATAGATATTATTATAGCAATAACTCACCAAATCTATAAGGATTAATTAATTAATTAATTTTTTTTAATAATTTAATCAAATAAAACAAATTAATCAAACAAAAATAAATAAATAATTAAACAAGAAATAAATACATAAAATTAAATTAATAGACATATTAATAAATAATAAAATTAATACATTAATATATTCTTTTAATTAATTAATCAAACAGATTAGATAATTAGTTAAAAATATTAATTAATTAATTAATCATTTCTTTTAATTTATTAAGCAAATTAATTAATTAATTAAATTAACAAATCAATTAAACCAATTATTTAAAATAATTAATTTTATATAAAAATAAAATTAATAAACATAATAAGTAATTCTATAAATAATAAAGTTAAATAATAAAGTTATTCCTTTAACTTATTAATAAATAAATTAATTAATTTATCCATTACACTTATTAATTAGCTAAAAAAAAATTAATTAAATAAATAAATGAAAAACTAGTAAGATAATGGCTGACCTATTTTCTTACATCTTTTCTTTAATAACCTATATATAGATATAACCTAAATATAGCTCCTGGATACATCATTAAGATCTAGAGAATATCTATTGACACATCCCTTGATGATGGACTCACTTGGTAGTCCGAAACATTGGGTTCACAAAACTCTATAATAGGTCATTCCTCCTCTACTAAAAAACTATCTTCACCTGTATGGATTCATTATTTAACAACCTCTATGTTGTTATTCCTTATTTTTCTTACCAATTATGGTTAAACTACATATTTCTTGTAGTTCTCCTTTCTCTATGCTTGATTTTTTCTTGTACTACATTGGAGGACTGACTTGAACACAATTAATACTATCAGTGAGATCCACCACAGGAATATTAGACTTCGATCTGCTAATTCTATGATTTTCTTTGAAATCAAACATAGAACTTTATTGCCTTCTTGCTCCATTCGATCTATTTCTCTTATTCTTGTAATAACTTTGTCTGTATTTTCTCTTAATGTGCTCCATGCCTCTGTTTAAATTTTTCTAGAAATGGGGTGTGATCTTTCCAAGTATGCACGATGTTGTTATGTGTCCTAATTACCACACCTGTAGCACTCAACGTGATTTAAGAAGGATGAAAATGAGTAATTCTTGCCATAACCTATTCTATTCTTAACATATCCACTTCTTGGACTATTTCATGTTCTCCTAGATATACTGCACTTTTAAGACGGGGTCCCCTGGGTCAAATTTTGATAAAGTATTGTAAATTCTCTGCATTTTGAGGAGTAGAGCATGCAGTGCACAAGTCAATAAGAGTCAAGGGGTTTTAGGAAGGTCAAAACCCCTTACACTTTGGTATTGTTTTAAGAACCACCCATGGTTTGCAGAACATGGTATTGTAATAGAAAAGTGTATATAAAAGGGTGTCTTAGCGATTCTAAAGATATAACATAATTGAATACAATGGAATTTTTATATGTGTTGAGTCTATATGATCTTTCTATGTTTTTGGGAAAGGGGAAGGCTCCTACAGCTATGTGAAAGGTTCCCTGCAGCTGTGTGTGCAGGGTCTGGAAAATTTGTATAAGGAAGATCTGAAGTAATAAAGGATATTTGAAGTAATTATGTGTCTAATTTTATATACTTATGTATTTTCTCCATTAACGCACAATTGAATGACTTCTATCTGTATCTTTTCTTAAGTAATCCACAAATATCTAGATCTACTATGATATGCTACTTTATGCATGATTAGATGTTTACATGAAGTTTATAGCTCTATTTAATTGAAAATCACTTTAAGTTCAGAAATTTCATGAATAAGGGTTCACGAAGGTAAGATCAGGCTTGAAAATGAAGAAGTTCATTAACCCCACATCACATAGCCTTCTGGATGTAGAATCCTAGCTCTAGCATCCCCTAATACTTCCTCGGGTGAGACTGCAGCCTATGCTATGCGGTTTTTTGATGAAAGGGCCGATAGCGTAGGGTTTTGTTGGTTAGTGCAGCTAACTCTGAACCTAGGTCCAAGCCCACTCAAGCCAATAGATGGTCCCACAGAGAAGGAAAAGAAAACATTGACCATTGACCTAGAAAAGAACATCGTGTAAGAACCAGAGCACGAGCAAGAAGAAGAGAAGCATATAGAAGAACCTGAACAGGGTACCAAAGACCCCTATGTAGACCTGGAGGATGTTGATTCTCCCTTTATTATTAAGCAGTTACAAAAGTCAAGTGTGGGAGGTGCATGTAAGAAGCCCAAATCTAATAATTTTGCTGACGCGGAGGCCAGGGTCCTCACTGAGGGGACCTTGATGAAATTGGAGATCTGTCAGCTCTGCGACAGAAGATATCTAGGGCCATATTGAAGAACAATACCAGTTCGTTTTGACGAAGGTCCAGGAGGGCCTCAAAAAGTTGCAAGGTTAGGAAAGCCAGGTTCAAGTGAGTGTGGTTCAAGCAAGTCGATCTCAAGCCAACGAAAAACCAACGACATCAGGCAGTGTGCAATCGGTACTCACTTCAGAGCTCTGCGTTATACCCTTGCCTGATGCATCTTTACCCTTGAATGATTTCACAGAAAGGGAGAGTGCCTAGCTACCTAAGAATGTGAGTTTTAACCTCGCGGTGATCCCCCTATACATATTTCTTGAGCTACACCAGGGTGTACCAGATGAGCTTAAGGTGTGGGAGAAACGGGCTCTCATGTTGATCAAGGATGCACAGATCACCTATCAACAAATGTGCGATGAAAAGAAAAAAAGATCTCAAGGATCATGCTGAGGAAGCTAGAGCGGGCCATTTCTAGAGTATGCAGTGAGCTTCTCAAGCTCTAAATTCAGTCTAAGTCTGCCTCTGAAGAAAACGTGTAGCAACTGGTAGGTACATTTCGAGAATCAAGGGTGTAGGTGGATAAAGTTTGCTTCGATCTATGGATGAAAATTATTGAGCTTCAATTGAAGTTGCTGACCACCATGCCACCAGATATCCGAGTGTTGCGTGAGGTTGCCATCAGTACAAATAGGGAAAATCTTGACGTCACAGTCACGAATTGCAGCCAATTGTTTGAAGAGACTCTAGAACTATGGGCCTTGCTCTAGGAGGACACATAGGTGAGAAAGATTGAAGTCACCATATGGGATAAGAAACTGTAGTATGACAAGATAAAGGCAATGTCACGCACCTTAGCCCCTGTCCAAAAATTTGTCCAATTGAAGGAGGGCACATCCCTGCAAGGACAAATCGAGGAACTATGAAAGAAGATGCAGATTATCACTTCACAGATGTATCCATGGGAAGAATAAGCAGGGCATCTCTCATAGACTATGGAAGGCACTCTCAAGTGTATGCAGCAAAAGGGCCAACTATGGAAAAGTTGGTCGAAGAATTTAGAGAGGTAGTAGTACAATGCATGGAGGTGCTTCACCTAATGAAGTCTTCACTCAGTAGCTTGAAAGAAAAGATCCAGATCATACTAGCGAAGTGACTAAAGGACGAGTCACATATTTGTGGTGGGGGCCTGTAAAGATAGGGTCCCTTGGGTCAAATTTTGATAAAGTATTGTAAAGTATCCGCATTTTGAGGAATGGAGTGAGCAGTGCGTAGGCCAATAGGAGTCAAGGAGTTTTATGAAGGTCAAAACCCCTTACAGATTGGTATTGTTTTAAGATCTGCCCATGGTTTGCAGACCATGGTATTGTAATAGAAAAGATTATATAAAAGGGTGTCTTAGCAAGTATAAAGATATAACACAATTGAACATAATGGGATTTTAATATGTGCTGAGTCTATATGATCTTTCTATTGTTCTGGCGAAGGGGAAGGCTCCTGTAGCTGAGTGTGTAGAGACCTTGGTAAGCCCATAGTTAAGTGCGTGGGCCCCTACAGCTGTGTCTGGAAAATTTGTATAAGGAAGATCTGAAGTAATAAAGGATATTTGAAGTAATTATGTGTCTATCTTTATATACTTGTGTATTTTCTGTATTAATGTGCAATTGAATGACATCCAAGGGTATTTTTTCTTAAGTACTCCACGAAGATCTAGATCTACTATGATATGTAACTTTATGCATGATTAGACATTTATGCAAAGTTTATAGCTCTGTTTAATTGAAAATCACTTTAAGTTCGGAAATTTCATGAATAATGTTTTGTGAAGGCAAGATTAGGCTTGAAATTGAAGAAGGTTCTTAAACCCACATCACTTAGCCTTCTGGATGTAGAAGCCTGGTTCTAACATCACCCAATACTACCTCGAGTGAGACTACAGCCTGCGCTATGTGGGTTGTTGCCAAAAGGGCCGACAGTGTAGGGTTTTGCTGGTTAGCGCAACTAACTCTGAACTTTGGTCCAAGCCCCCTCAAGCCAACATGCACCTTTTAATATTTTGTCCTTAAGGAGAAAAGTACCTATTTCTATGGCTATTTAAATTACTTCTTTTTTTTAAATTGTTGTTGAGGCTAAAAACCCTTGTTTCTTCTCTTCTGATGTAGTTGTTTCTTATTTTATGGACTCTTAGAAGCATAGTGTCTTGCTTCACCAAAATAAAAACACTTGAGGGGGAATTTATCTTTAGCTTCATCATTCACTATAGAAATAACAATGTCTGATCCTTGAGGGGAATTTGATCTTAGATGAATCTTCAATCGAACTATGTATTGCTAAGCTACTACCTTATTTGATTCATCGTTAGAGTCCAAAATTTTATTACCATGAGGGGGACTTGGGCTGCTTCCAATTTCATCCAAGACTTCAAAATTAATTTCAAACTTCTAAAATCTAGACAACTAATCTTTTAATGATCTTAGCTTCCAGTTTCTAATTTATGATTGTAAGCCTCTAGATATGCTCAAAAGAAAATATAAGTGACCTTTTGAAATATTTTTTTCATATAAATCTTTTATTTTAGTAGATGACCTATTGGATTCAAATCCAGATTTTATTCCACTTTCAGCTTCTTCAATATCTTCTTTAGTTACAGAGGCTAAGGATTCTTCTATAGATGTCTGAGATATTCTATCTCCCTCTCTACCAAAGTTTCACACAATATCTTCTAGTGCGATATCTAAATCTTATTTTTCTATCCAAATAGTTCCTTTTTCACTAATACTAGATGAACAACTACCTTTAACAGAGAGATTCCTTGTAAACAACTAGAATATTAATGGTATATTCTTCTACAATAACAACATAACAACAAATTTCTTGTAGATTTCATCCCCTCTTAAGGCTCTGAGTGTTGATTAGTAGTGTGGCTATTTGATACTAGTGAATCTTCTTCTTGTTCTGACTCATGATCCTTTATATTATTTGAATATTTGTGTGCTCCATCCTTCATAAAAGACCTCTTGATATCACATGCAACTTGAGTGTCTTTAACATGAATGGACTACAACTTATCTAATATCTCCTTTGTAGTATCATGATCAATCATCTTTTGAAAATCTAACTTAGACAATCATTTCAGTATATCCTCCTTAGCTTATGCATTAAACTCATTGTCTATAATTCCATTCTTTATACATGACCATATATCAAAGTCAAAGTCTTGTCAGTAGATTTCCATTCTTAACTTGCAAGTTTTATAATTTGACCCATTCAAATACATAAAAAAATTCCATCTAAGGTAATCTAATCATTTTTTTTCATGTTCTTTGCGTTATCACTCAGATTTTCCTTGAAGTTGTTGGAAGAGGAAAGGGGTCCGAGGTAACCACAAACCAATCTTTAGATATAGAATCTAGCCAATCTGTATCCAAAGAGGGCTCTCTCTTTCAAATTTAGCTTTGTTTTTTGATGATATTAGGCTAGTTGTGAAGTTTAGGAGTTTTATTTGAGTTTGGGTGGTGAGATTCAATAGAAAAGGGGTAAAACTGAGTAGCTTAGTCCATTGGGCTGATGGAGTCAAATCATGTGGCTTAACTAGACTTGGTTTCTTCACGAAGGGTGGTTTAACAGAGCAAGGTAGTAAAACAGGGAACAATCAGAGACTTAAAGATGGAATGGGATTAAAGGGTTAAAGGGAAACTAAGAATCCTTTAACATACTTTAAGAGAGCAGGACATGACTAACCATCAATAAAGAGCAATTAATAATTCTTTACTAAATGATTAAAATGAACAAACTAGGAAACAAGAGCAATTAAGAATTCATTGTTTATACTAGTTCAAAAGAAAACATTGAGAATATAATGATTGAAAATAGAGTGCAATTAAGCATATCCTGAGTTATTCTTTTTCGTTTATCATTCATATGTGAAACATAGATGATATTTTAAATAAGGAAAACTTTAAAACACAAGGTATAGATGACTTATTGATCCGGTGTTTCATTCAAGAATTCTGAGAAAAGTCCTTAGCTTCAATTCTTCATCTAGCAAGCCACAAAGTTGGTCCAATCAGCACTTTATTCCAAAATAGTCAATATTATAGCAATGTCTAAGAATCCACCCTCAATACTCCAATTGAGGGGGTATTTATACAAAAAATATTTACAAAAATATCTCATAATAGAGTGAGATATATTCTAGTGATGACTAATTATTTTTACAGAAAAATAGAGACAACTAGTCTCGAAGATAGGAGGAAAGTGAACTATTGTTGTGCTGTTCCTATTCTCGTTGAATGTGCTGGAGGCAGGCCCTTTTATTTGGCTTGTTGCTGTCCTCTTTAGTAACTCTATGCTAGCTGCCCTATTTTGACCAATACTTTTCACCTGTTCTGATACACTTCGACCTGTTTGACCCCTTTTCATCTTTGTTCATCTTGCTATGGTAAAAGCCCAAAATTTACATTTTACCAAGAGTAAATTTACAAAATTTCCAACATGTCTTCCCACCATTTTTGTTTTGGAAATCTGTGTTTCTGAAGTTTCCTCAGAGTCTCATCAGTTTTAGTATATCTGAAAAAATTAGGCTGGATTTGGAACACGTGTTTTACCTCATGTTCAATATAGAATAAGTTCTCTAAGCTGTCATAGAGAACCCGGCTTGTGGGAAGTGCTTTTATTCCTGATGCACTTGTTGATGAACTTGCCTGACTACCAGCATATTTATTCACTTTGTCTACATAATCTATGTGCTTCATTAACCTGTCATTGATGACCAAAGGACTTGGTAGCCCTTTATTCTGTAAGACAGTGAACTTCTCCATAAAAGAATTGATTTCCACCTACATATCTTGACATCTTCTCTTTAGATTCTGCATTAAAGTTCTTTTAGTTAGCAGCCTTTTGATTTCCAAAATAGTGTCTGTCCTACTTGGGATGCCAAGTGCTTCCAGTTGTTCTTTATTTTTGGTATTCAAAAAATGTATAAGCCGGTTGCCCTATTCAGGCATCTATCCTAACTATGCTCTTGTCTGTTGAATTGCTCCATGTACTGCTTTTACTAAGTCCATTTTCTCATAGATCACTTGGATGGATGGCAAAACATAATTTATGGATTGAGTGATGTTGGTCCATAGGATTTTCTTGATCTCTGCCAGAGGCTTGTCAAAAGTGAGATCCTTTTCTAATGCTTTAATTTTATTCTCTAATGCTTTAATCTCCCTTGTATTTTCTGCAACACTTATTTTGGAGGCATCATACTTCTTTTCTATCTTAGCCAAGTGTTCTTTTGCCTGTTTTAACTCTGAAATTTATAGTTTTATTTCTTCCATGGCCTTTATTAATTCTTATGTGCTTAAATTAGCACTACTGGTTGATGTTGTTCCTGCTATTGATGTACCTGTAATCACCTCTGTTGTGGCTGTTGGGATGTTTGGAGCCAATAATGTTCCAAGTGTAGAAGGGACTGCTGTTGAGATTATGGGAATTAATTTAGGAGGCTGAGAGGTCGAATCTCACTGCCTATCCTTCAGTGCCTTTTCTAATGCCTGTTTTGTATCATTTAATCTTTCATTAAGTTTCAGAAGGAGATCCATCATCTCTTCATCAGATTTCTTCTTCACAGCCTCAGCAATTTGTGGGTGCCTTGAAGAAGGTAGCTTTAGCTGTTTTCTCAGGGCAGCAATGTCTTCTTCGTTCCTCTTGATTAATGCCTCAATGCCTTTCATATCTTTGGGATCATGTCCCAATCCAATGATGATTTCTTCTAATGATATTATTCTATTTTCTTTGGCCAAGGAGGAGGCTTTCTCCAAGTGTAGTTGAGCAGTTGTATTGTCCAAGGAATTTTGTAGCTTGTGGGCCATCATTGCTTTGTCAGCCAGTGTGGAATAGACCATTTCCCCAGTTTGTTTGTGAAGTTCAATTTGGTCCATAGGATGAATATCTTTGGCTAAGACCTCCAAATTTGTTCTGATGTAATCTGCTGCTGACTAGGGTTGTTGCACCTTTGGCTTAAAGTAACTCATTATCATTTTTCCCTCTTTAATGTCATAAGCTGACATTAATCTCTGATGGTTTGCGGGGGGCCATTTCCAGGTATTGATTGTAAATTTAAATTCTTATAGGATAATTTCTGGCTTTTATTTCTGTGAGGATTTTCTTTATATTTGAGGCTTCTTTTCCTGGAGGTCTGCGAGATGAAACTTTTGAACTTTGTTGCCTTTCTAGCTCTTGCCTCTGTGAGCTAAGGGATGTTTCTCCCAATGGAGAAGTTTGTTGGCTAACTGCTCTTTCTTCTCTGTGGCTATCTATAGTTTCTTCCATTATTTCCTCTTCTGACAGAGGGTTTAGTCTCTGTCTCTTGGTACCAGGTTGTTCTGTAGGTCCACTAGCAGGGGTAGTGGTTTCCCTGTCCCTCTTTTTTCCTCTTTCCTCATTTAGAGGAGTTTGTAAAGCTGGGCTTTCTGATATATTGGTTTGAGCTGGAGGAGTTGGCCCTTGACCCTGTTCTTTGGAAATTCCAGGTTGATCTGTCATTGTGGGCTGTTCTGTAATATCTATTTCCTTGCCTTTGGTTGTTCCTGTGGCTGGTATGTTGACTTGCTGTGGAGGTTGTTGAGAAGTCCCAGCAGTGGATAACTGGAATGGTACCTGCCCAAAAGAATCCAATTCAAGGGTTTTCTCAAGATCCCTCATAAAATTTTCCATATTGACCTACTCACTTACCTCTTCTACTAGAGTCCCTTCTACCCATTCATCCAAGTTTGCAAACTGCTCAATTTCTGGCATCCTATGGTGAATGTATGAGGATAACCTGTTCTTCATCCTTCTGTCACAGATAAAACTGTTGGGGTCATATGGTACCCACCTAAAACTCTTTCTTAGTCTAAGGTGATCTTCTAAAATTATTTCTGCTTCTTTCCATGCATCCCTAGAGTTGATGACATAAGGGCCTAGCTGGTTCTTTATTCTTAGCTGTGCTTTCTTCTTTACATTACAAAAATGGACTAAATCTGCATTTATGATCTATCTGAAATACTCCAATGCAAATAATCTCATGGGAACATACTTGGGTAACTTGAAAGGGAAAAGTTCACACCCATACATCCTGATCTATGTGTAATTTACATATAGGTACCAGTCACCTATCTTGTACTGCTTAGAGAGCTGGGAATTTTTCTTCATGTCACCATTAAGCATAGGAGGGGAAACTCCTATCAATAAAGTGGTTGCTAGATGTACAAACCAGTCAATGAACTCATTATAAGTGTAAGGGGACTCATAGCTATTATGGAAGATTGAGCTCCAAAAGATAACAGACCTAGGGTTTCCTTTGGTGTCTAGTTTCTTGACAGGGAAAGGAAAGATATATGGCTGATAATATAGCATAAGATGGTATATTAAAGAGGTATATTTGAAAACTTCTTCCCTTTCCAAATTTAGGGATTGATCATGGATCTTGTTGGCAATAAAGGTGGCATAGTTATATTTGACAACAGGGGGTTGTCCTGGAGTAAAGATTGACAATAATACTCGGGTGATATCATCCACATATTCACTAGTATTGAACCCCATAATTAGGGCTATCATATCCACAATGAGTCTTCCAGTTTCAGTGAAGAAAGTCTATAGATAAGGAGGTGGAACTTTGGGCTGGTGCTTTGGCAACATGAAGGTTTGAGCAATATGAGTCACTTTTGATTGGGACAACTAAGATGCTTTTTCAAGTAGATATCCCATGGAAAGAGGGGTGAGGGGATGACTAGAATGGAATTGTAACATCTCATTGATGGACTTAGCAGTTATGGGAAAAAGAACAGTTTGGGATGGGGACATAACTGCTTTATGGATAGGGTCATAATTGGCACAGCACTAATGAATGATGTCTGGGAAAACGTGAATTGAGGGGAGAAAATACATGGGAAGGTTAGACTCCCACAATCCAAAAATGTCAGATTTATTTAGAAAGCTGTCTCTGGTTTGGAAAAAGGCTTTCAAATGATTATAATCAGTGGTTAAGTCCTTTATTTGAAAATCTTTTTCTGCAAGAGGTAGATAATCTAAGTCTTTGTGAGGAGCATTCATGGGTGTGACATTCAGAGCTACCAGGGTTTCCATCTTTGGTTCTTGTGGATTCAAAGATGGAAATGGGGGAAATTCTGTGAAAGATAGGCAAGAAAATAGGTTGGGAGATTTGCATGGCTAATACAAAGGTGGAATAGACCAGAATTTGGCTGTTTCTTGTAGAATTTAAAAAAACTAAAATTATAGGGTTTCAGTGCCGCTTGGATAAATACCTGTTTCAAGACGGTGAATAATGCCTAGATGGGAGGATGACAGGTTCTGGGCGGCGTCGCAGCAAGGTTCTTAACCAGATGGTGGTCTGCAAGCTCGAACAGTCGATTGGGACGTTGTTTTGCATGGGAGCATAGTTTGCAGTGAATGATAGTGAAAATGACATTTTTTTGCTTTATTTAACAAAAATAAGGTTGGCAGGTTTTTTTTTGGCTTTATTGGGTAGATGACATAAGCGGCAATGTGACATTTTGTCGTTTGTGGAAAGTGGTAAGCGGTAAGCATCACACCGCTTTTGGGGCTAGGTAGTTTTCGACGGAGGAAGAGCGAGCATATGGAGGAGGCAAAGCGTGGTGGAGGTACGGGCGGAAAACCGCCTGGTGATCGCGAGTTAAAGCATGGTCACCAGGGGGGTCGCGATATCGATATAAGCCTTCGGATGAGAAGAGTTTAATCGGACGGTGGACGGGCGTGGGACATGGCGGGGCATTATGTATGCGGGCCCGATATAATTAACTATTAATTAACTATATCGGGGCGAGAGCGATTGGTTGATGGGTAGGTTATTAATTAACTAAGAGAGTTAACTAATCCCTTTGTGCAACGGGGAGTTAGAGTTCTTAATGAATTATGGGTTAATTCATTAATCCCCTTTTAAACAATGTTTATGGTTGTATTTCAACCGGGGCGGGATATATTAAAAATTTGGGGTTTTATGTATAATTAAATAATACGGGAAGGGTTTTATGGTGCGGAGTTATATAATACTAGTTAGGAATTAATATGAAAAATGTAATGGAAAGTGCTAAGCAAAAACATTGAAGTATATATTCAAACTTAGGCTAAAGTGGAAAAAGGGGTTTTTTAGTGATATTGTGCATTATTTCTAAGTAAAATAGGATTCTACTTAGAAAAACTTTATGAAATGAAATAAATAGTTTATGGATGATATTAAGTACCTAGGCTTTTAAATCATTAGGCTGAGGGTCTGGTCCCTCCAGAAGTCAGAGAAATGCTATGAGCCCCTTTGATTTTCCAAGACCTTGATACTTAGGGGAAATTAGTGAATGATTAGGGAAAAATGTAAAGGGGAATTAGCTATTTAACCTTGTTTTTCTTGAACTGCATCAAGTAAAATGTCTTCCTTGCCCTTGTGATAAAAGTCATCACAAGTATCATTCTGCAACATCATCTACCTACCCTACCTACTTTACCTAACATTTTTTCTTCTTTATTACGGTGCACTTAGACTGGAAAACCCTTATCACACTTTTTCTTTCACATATGGAAGTCTATCTAAATCTAACCTTATTACATCCAAGGGCTCAGATTAAACTGTTGAGCTCCTTTTATTTACTCTACCTATCTGCTTATCTGCCAAGATTACACTGTTTGGTCAGATTTTATTCTCTATCTCTATATCTTGAAATTGAAAAATGAATGAGCCAAGTTTAAACAGTTTGACTCTTCATCAATTGCGGCATAAGATTCACAAGATGCACACAATTGCTTATTATAGAAAATGAACTAGTAATGGCATTTTGGACTTGCACACTTTCCTGGTCTATTTTTGTTTGGGGTTCATTTTTTCACATTTTATTCTTTTTACCCTTTGATTTTTCTTTTAGGGTATACCCTCTTTACATTTTTTATTTTTTTTTTATTTTTTGAAAATATGGAAAACCTTTGCAACAAGAAAAGGTATGAACATATTACAAAGCTCATCAAGTCAATCATGAAATAGGATACCTATTGGTATAGGAGCATAACACTGGCTCCACTTGGGGATGGCTTTTCCTGGTGGAAAGTCAAGAACAGTAGGTCAGATGGCCTTCTGAGTGACTTTGACTGTGCTCTGAAATCTCCTTCTGCTGGTTGCTTTATTGTATGTATGACAGTAATCCTTCTGAAGCTTAGGGCCTTCTCTCCAGGCTTCAACTCCAGCAAGTTATTATCCAATCCAAACTGTGACATTACCAAGGATATAGTATTTACATGTTAAAATCAGAATACATTAAAAAGTGGGATCATAGTAGTGCTTCAGCATCCGACCATTAACTGGCCCTTCTTTTGTTTCTGTGTCATCCAAGTTTTTGAGGTAGTAGGTATTGTTCCCTTGTAAAGCATGGATAAGAAAAGGTCCTTTCCATAGGAAGTCAAACTTCCCATGTTTTCCCTTATCCTCTCTCCTGGAATCCCATCTTAAAACTTTGTCTCCAATGTAGAAGTCCCCTGCCTTGGTTAAACATTTTCTTAACTTTCTCTTGTACCACTTGGGATCTCTCATATACTTCTTCTCTGGTCTGTTGCAAATGGATGGTATGATTAATTCCCCTTTGAATATCATTGGGTTCCACTTGAGCTTCCTGAAGCAGTTTCATTACTGGAACTCCTAAGGATGAAGGAAATATGGCCTCCATACCATATACTAGTTCATAGGGACTAGTCCCAATAGATTTCTTTGTAGTGAGTCTGTCTGCCCATAGTGCATTAGTAAGTTTCTTGTGCCAATTTTTCTTGTTCTCTTCCAATAATTTCTTAATGATATTAATTAGGCTTTTATTGGAAGACTCAACTAGACCATTACCTTGAGGGTAATAGGTTGTGGAATGGCCTAGAGTGATATGGTATTTATTACAGAAACTTATCATTTTCTTGGATTTAAAGGCAGCAACATTATCAGTTATGATCTTCTCAGGACAGCCAAATCTAGACAATATGTTGGTTTCTAAGAATCCTATAATCACAGTATCATTGGCTTGTCTAGAGGGAATGGCTTCTATCCATTTGGTGAAATAATCTGTGGCAGTGAGAATCCATTTATGTTGGCCAGAAGATGGAGGATGGATTTCTCCAATGAAGTCTAAGCCCCATTGTTGGAAGGGTTTCTCAGTGGAGATTGGTCTCAGGGGTAAAGGGAGTAGTTTTCTCTTGCCCTCAAAAATTTGGCATTTATGGCAAGCAGTGAAAAATTTCTTTACATCAATGAACAAGGTTGGCCAATAAAATCTAGCCCTCAGGATCTTGTCTGCAGTTTCCTTCCAGTAAAGGTGTCCACCACAATCTCCTGCATGAAGTTCTTGGAGAACCTTGTTAGCTTCTTCTTTTACTAAAAAATTCAATAGAATAGCTTCATGATTTTTCCAAAATAGAGCATTATCTAAAATACAAAATTCTGAAGCTTTTAGCTTTAAAAGCCTTTTCTTTGTTCTGGATAACCCTGGAGGAGCCTGCAGGTTTAATAATACATAAGTTATATCAGCGTACCAAGGTGAATCTAAGAAGGTCTGGCTGATTTGTGGAGTCACCATCTCCTGTTTGTTATCCAGTTCATTAATATCTAGGGCTTGACAATTTGTTTCAGTCATGAGTTTAGCCAATCCCTGTCCTTTTATAAGCTTTGTAGGTCTTATTTCAATATCATATTCCAATATAGCAGCAATCCATTTACCTCGTTTGCTCTCAATTCCATCTTGAGTTAAGATGTCTTTGACAACAACATTTGGCACATAGGCTATTACATGGGAATACAATATGTAGACTCTAAAGTCTTTAATAGCTTTCACCAATGCAAAAGCTTGTTTTTCCATGATTTTGTATTTTAGTGGTGCATCCCTAAGTGCTTTACTAAAAAAGGCTATTGGTTTTTCACATCCTTGATCATCCTTTTGTAGTAAAACAACAGCTATGGTGTGTTCTGATGCAAAGGAAAATATTATGAAATCTCTATCAAACTTTGGACTTGTAAGGACCAGTGTTCTAGTTAAAGCCATTTTAATTTCTTCAAAAGCTTTCTTGGCTTCAACTGTTCAACTAATACTAGAATCCTTTTTCAACATATTGTTGAGCAATCTAATCAATTAAGCTAAATTAGATATGAACCTTCTCAAAAAATTGATCTTTCCTAGGAAAGCTTGAAGTTCTTTGACATTTTTGGGGTGGGGTATTTGCAGAATAACTTCTATTCTAGTAGGATCAATTCTAATGCCTTATTTGGAAATGATATGGCCTAAAAGTTTTCCTTCCTCTAGACCAAACGATGACTTCTTAGGATTTAAGGAAATACCATACTTTCTACATTTCAAGAATACTTGTCTTAGATGATCCAAGTGTTGTTAATCTGATTTAGAATAAACAGTCAGGTCATCTAGATATATAACCAGAAAATCATGAATTTCTTTTGCAAATGCTATGCCCATTGCTCTTTGAAAGGTTGCCCCTGCATTTTTAAGTCCAAATGGAATTTTAACATATTTGAATCTACCCCATGGTGTTGTAAAAGCAGTCTTTTCCTGGTCATCAGGATGAACTAGAATCTGGTTATAGCATGAGAACCCATCCAAGAGTGAAATCCTAGAAGCACCTACCACCCTCTGTAAAATGTGATCCATCTTGGGCAAGGGGTAATTGTCCTTCAGAGAAACCTTATTAACATTCCTTAAATCAACACATAATTTGATTTCTCCAGTTTTCTTCCTAGCGGGTACTAAATTAGACATTCACTCTGAAAACTTGATAGGAGAAATTATTCCTGCTTCATACATTCGTTTGATTTCTTTTTCAATTAAGGGAAGAAGTACAGGATTAATTCTTCTAAGCTTTTTCTTGAATGGTTTCTGGTTTTCCTTCAAAGGTATTGTATGTTGAATTATGGAGGTGTCATAAGATTTCAGGTCTTCATAACTCCAGGCAAAAACATCCTGTAACTCTCTCGTTAGTTCAACATATTTGAGTTTTTGGTCAGGGGGCAAAGATTTATACAACTTTACTATTTTAGGATCATCCTCAGTTCCCAAATTATAGTCCTAAATATCTGTTCTTAAGGGCTCCATCTTAGGTTCTTTGGAATATCATTGAAGTCAAAGAGATCCTCCAAAGGAGTTAATCCCTGAGGCAAATGATTGTCTTTTAAATTGATTACTTCAGGTTCCCCTTCAATGATCTCATCAATATCCATTTCTTTAAGATCCTACATTTCTTTGTTGGTAAATGTTGTTGGATGAAACATTTGAGTTGAACTTTCTACTGAAATATCTATTTATATCTTATTTGTTTGATCCAACTCACTAACTGTATCTACATCTATGTTAATATTACAAAAATCCTCATCTAGAGTCAAGAAATTGTTAATCTGCTTATCACTATCAAACACTTGCCATTTCTTTAAATTGTCAGGTATAGCTAGCCTATGTCTAATCTCAGCTGTAAACTGATGATTTGGTTCGAATGGCAATTTGTAGGTACTGGCAAACATTGCCAGACTATGAGCTTGCAAGTTATGTTTTCTTGGGATTTTGGCAAGCTTAGTTTCCAAAAATGTGTTGAGAATCTCTATCACTGTATCTCTGTAATACTTTAGTATGGGATCATTGGTTGAATACTTTCCTTTAATATGTTGAACTATTAACTCAGAATCTCCTAAAATAGACACCCTGATTGCTCCTAATCTTTTAATCAATTTAAGACCTAGCAACAGAGCCTCATATTCTGCCATATTATTGGTGCACCTAAAGTTTAATCTGTAGGCATGGCCTTCAGCATGGTCATTTTCAAGATTGTGCACCCAGACTCCTGCTCCTACTCCTAATTTGTTAACTAAACCATCAAATTCTAAGTGCCAGAGAATTTCATGTTCATAATTGGTGTCAAGAGTATCAGGAATTTGTTTAACAGGGAGATTTGTTTCCTTGCTTTCTTCTGTTTTCTCTTGGGTGTCTGATGTTTCATTGTTCTCAGAAATTTCATGTATTTGAACACTAGATTTATCATTTGTAATTTCTTTTGGTTCTACTGCTAAAACTTCCAATTCAGTTGAAGGATCAATTTCAGCATTGTAGAGAATGAAAGAATCCATATCAGAGTGAACTAAGTAGATAGGGAAATTTTGGGGTTTCTCCTGACTACTTACAACGTATTTCATTAGGTTTTCTCTATATATTTTCTTGGGTTGATCGAATACTGAAATAGTAGCATAAGACATGTCTAATTGTAGAGATCCTTGAAGTTTTGCACCCCAAGACCTAGACAATAACATACCATACTTCGGTGGAATATCAGCTACTACTATGTCCATTAAGATTGTTTTGGCAAGATATTGAACTAATGATACACATAAGTCTTTGATTAATCCTAAACATCTGACTTGACTTGAATCAAAAGAAAAAAGGTCTTTATACGGTCTGGTGATGTCTAGGTCCAATTTCTCCATCACAGATTTAGGCATTAAGTTATGAGAGGCACCAGAATCAAACATGGCATTATGAAGTATTTTATCATGTATGTTCAGAATTACATAGAAAGGAGGAACTCCTCCATCTACTGATTTTCCATTCACTTCAGGGCCAAAAATCAATTCAAGTTGGTCATCAAAAACATTTACTGAATCTTCATTAACCGAGATTTTGAGTGACTTGTTGATTTGGCTTCTGTAGACATCATGTTTAGCTAATTCAGACAATGGAACAACTATTTTTAATTTGCCTACTTCAGCTTCCAGATTAAAAGGTTTTTCTGTCTGAGTTCTTGTATTTTAGACAGTTGGATTCTCTTTATCTTCTATATTTTCAGTGTTTCTCTCCTTTTTAGGAGTGGGGTTATGGGCTGAATTTGTTTCCAAATCTACTTCAGGAGGTTCTTCCACATTTCCTTTGGAGGGAATAGAAGTGGAGAGTTGTCTATTATTGGGTTGATTATCGGATACATCTTCAATAATTGGGTTAGCTGGGTTATGGTCTATTCTGGAAAGAATATGTACAGGGATATTATTGGTCCTACCTTTGTTAGGTTGCTTTGTGGCTTTCTGTTTATTAGTTCCAGGGACATCTATTCTTTTTCTTCTCAAATTATATTGTTTGTGGACTTCATAAATGGTTGTATCATATTCCTTCCTAAAGTCAAATGATTCACCTGACTGAGTTTGGAATTGTTTTAGAATGTGAGCTTCTTGGTCCTCTTGAGTTAAGAAAACTTGTTCTCCATTGTTGAGTCCCATCAAATTGATTTGGGTGTCTTCTATTGGTTCATCAGAAGTTGAGGCTTTAGCATAATTTTCCTGGAAAGGGGGCCTAAGGTTTTGATCAGGGCCAGTCTTCCCAGTATTCTGATTTTGGTTCTTCCTGAAATTTGGATTTCTCCCAGTGTTGCTAGGTTGCCCATCCCAAGGGGATTTCCTTTCGATTGTTTCTACTCTATCTCCTAACCTCTCCATACCTTTAATAATAGCATCCAGTTTTTGTTCAAAGGCTGAGGGTTCTTCTTTCAAAGGTATCCTCCTTTCAGCTCTGGCTCTAGCTCGTTTGGATATTAGGTTGGCTTCAACACTGACAGCTATACTTTGCATTTCTTCTAAGGTTCGAGGAGCTCTTTCCCTAAGTTGGTATGCCATATCTGAATCAAATCCATCAGGGAATTTGATTAATGCCAAATCTGGAGGAGGTCTAAGGTTTTGAGGGATAGCATTGTAAACATTATTGAACCTGGTACAGTAATCTTGTACAGTTTCTTGTGTTCCCCTCTTCAAGTTTTCATATTCTGACAAAATATGAAGAGGATCTTTCTTCTTTTCCCATCTGTTCAAGAATGTCTGATAAAGAGCTTGTAGGTCATTGATACTATTTGCAGGAAGGGCTCTAAACCATGTTCTGACATCTCCAGTTAAACTTTGAACAAATACCCTCATTCTAACATCATCAACATCAACTTCATATATCTCAAAATAGTCGGTCATTTTCTTGGTATGTTGTTGAGCTGTGTAGGTGCCAGTGCCATCAAAAGGAGTGATTTTGCTTTGATAGTCTTGGGGCATAGCCCCTGGATTGGCAGGTAAGTGCAGAGGAGTGTATCTGTTTGCCATAGCTGGAGGGGTAGATGTGACAGCTGGTTGGGTAGGGATAACAATGGGAATGTGAGTTGTAGATGGAGGGGTGGAAGGGGTAGCTTGGGGTTGAGATGAACTTGGAGAGGCTGAAGTGATCACAGAAAGGTTTGATGTTCCTATAGAGGTAAGTTCAGATTGAATGGAATTCTGCAAATGTCTGTCAAGATGTGAAGTGACAATCTCAAGTTGTAAATTTTCGATGAATAAAGGATCATGAACCGTGCGGGCTAAGGCAGATTCAGAAAAGGTTACAAATAAAGAAGTCTCAAAATACTCATCAAAGGGTTCCTCCTCAAGGTAAATCCACTTCTCTGGATAGGATGTTGATCTATGTAAAGGCCGTGAACTAGCAGAACTCTCTTGGCTATCTTGTCTCCTTAGAATCCTAGGGATCAGATTAGGGTTTTCGAACACAGGGGGTGGATTTGGATCAGGGTTAGCTCTGGTGTAACGAGTCCTTTCTGAAGCCAGGTTTCTAGGTGTATTTTTGGGTTTTTTCTCTAAATGGGTTGGGAAAAACAACTTCTTACAGTTTCTTTAAGAAGCTTTAGATATGGGATTTGAACTCTCTTAAAGACTTATTTGATAAGAGGAACTGATCAAGAATTTGAAACTAGATGTTCAATCCATAAACTAGATCGGAGATAGACTGAAGCAGCATTCATTTACTTCTGCAATTGCAAAGCAAGAGCATTTCAAAGGCTACCTGGCTAACTTCAGGCTTCGTCTATAGCTTATAAAGTAAACAATAGTAACAAACAAATTGTTCAGATCCCCAGTGGAGTCGCCACTATGTTATCACTTAGATTTTCCTTGAAGTTGTTGGAAGAGGAAAGGGGTCCGAGGTAACCACAAACCAATCTTTCAGATACTGAATCTAGCCAATCTGTATCCAAAGAGGGCTCTTTCTTTCAAATTTAGCTTTGTTTTTTGATGATATTAGGCTATTTGTGAAGTTTAGGAGTTTTGTTTGAGTTTGGGTGGTGAGACTAAATAGCAAAGGGGTAAAACTAAGTAGCTCAGTCCATTAGGCTGATGGAGTCAAATCAGATGGCTTAACTGGACTTGGTTTCTTCACGAAGGATGGTTTAATAGAGAAAGGTAGTCAAACAGGGAACAATTAGAGACTTAAAGATGGAATGGGCTTGAAGGGGTAAAGGGCAAATAACAATCCTTTAACATACTTTAAGAGAGCAGGACATGACTAACCATCAATAAACAACAATTAAGAATTCTTTACTAAAATGATTAAAATGAAAAAACTAGGAAATAGGAGCAATTAAGAATTCACTGTTTATACTAGTTCAGAAGAAAACATTAAGAATAATAACGATTGAAAACAGAGTGCAATTAAGCATATTCTGAGTTATTCTTTTTCGTTTATCATTTAGATGTGAAATATAGATGATATTTTAAATAAGGAGAACTTTAAAACACAAGGTATAGATGACTTATTGATCCGGTGTTTGATTCAAGAATTATGAGAAAAGTTCTTAGCTTCAATTCTTCATCCAGCAAGCCACAAAGTTGGTCCAATCAACACTTTATTCCAAAATAGTCAATATTACAACAATGTCTAAGAATCCACCCTCAATACTCCAATTGAGGGGGTATTTATACAAATTTTTTTTACAAAAATATCTCATAATAGAGTGAGATATATTCTAGTGATGACTAATTATTTTTATAGAAAAATAGAGATAACTAGTCTCGAATATAGGAGGAAAGTGAATTGCTGTTGTGTTGTTTCTATTCTCGCTGAATGTGCCGGAGGCAAGCCCTTTTATTTGGCTTGTTGTTGTCCTCTTTAGTAACTCTGTGTTGGCTGCCTTGTTTTCACCAATACTTTTCACCTGTTTTGATACACTTCAACCTGTTTGACCCCTTTTAATCTTTGTTCATCTTGCTATGGTAAAAGCCCAAAATTTACATTTTACCAAGAGTAAATTTACAAAATTTCCAACATGTCTTCCCACCATTTTTTTTCTGGCAATTTGTGTTTCTGAAGTTTCCTCAGAGTCTCATCAGTTTCAGTATATATGAATAAATTAGGCAAGATTTGGAACAAGTGTTTCACCTCATGTTCAATATAGAATAAGTTCTCTAAGCCGTCATAGAGAACCCGGCCTGTGGGAAGTGCTTTTATTCCTGATGCACTTGTTGATGAACTTGCTTGATTTCCAGCATACTTATTCACTTTGTCTACATAATCTATGTGCTTCATTAACCTGTCATTGATGACCAAAGGACTTGGCAGCCCTTTATTTTGTAAGATAGTGAACTTCTCCATAAAAGAATTGATTTCCACTTGCATATATTGACATCTTCTCTCTAGATTCTGCATCAAAGTTCTTTTAGTTAGCACCCTTTTGATTTCCAAAATAGTGTCTGTCCTATTTGGGATGCCAAGTGCTTCCAGTTGTTCTTTATTTTTGGTATTCAAAAAATGTATAAACTGGTTGGCTTGTTTAGGCATCTGTCCTAACTGTGCTCTTGTCTGTTGAATTGCTCCATGTGCTGCTTTTACTAAGTCCATTTGCTCATAGATCACTTGGATGGATGGCCAAACATCATTTATGGATTGAGTGATGTTGGTCCATAGGATTTTCTTGATCTCTGCCAGAGGCTTGTCAAAAGTGAGATCCTTTTCTAATGCTTTAATTTTATTCTCTAATTCTTTAATCTCCCTTGTCTTTTTTGCAACACTTATTTTGGAGGCATCATACTTCTTTTCTATCTTAGCCAATTGTTCTTTTGCCTATTTTAACTCTAAAATTTGTAGTTTCATTTCTTCCATGGCCTTTATTAATTCTTCTGTGCTTAAATTAGCACTGCTGCTTGATGCTGTTCCTGTTGTTGATGTACTTGTAATCACCTCTGTTGTGGCTGTTGGGATGTTTGGAGCCAATATTGTTCCAAGTGTAGAAGGGACTGTTGTTGAGACTATGGGAATTACTTCAGGAGGCTGAGAGGTCGACTCTCCCTACCTATCCTTTAGTGCCTTTTCTAATGCCTATTATGTATCATCAATCTTTCATTAAGTTTCAGAAGGAGATCCATCATCTCTTCATTAGATTTCTTCTTCACAACCTCAATAGTCTGTGGGTGCCTTGAAGGAGGTAGCTTTAACTGTTTCCTCAGGGCAGCAATGTCTTCTTCCTTCTTCTTGATTAATGCCTCAACACCTTTCATATCTTTGGGATCATGTCCCAATCCAATGATTATTTCTTCTAATGATTCTATTATCCTTGGCCAAGGAGGAGGCTTTCTCCAAGTGTAGTTGAGCAGTTGTATTATCCAAGGAGTTTTGTAACTTGTGGGCCATCATTGCTTTGTCAGCCAGTGTGGAATAGACCATTTCCCCAGTGTGTTTTTGAAGTCCAATTTGGTCCATAGGATGAATATCTTTGGCTAAGACCTCCAAATTTGTTCTGATGTAATCTGCTACTAACTGGGGTTGTTGCACCTTTGGCTTAAAGTAACTCATTATCATTTTGCCCTCTTTAATGTCATAAGTTGACATTAATCTCTTATGGTTTGTGGGGGCCATTTTCAGGTATTGATTGTAAATTTGAATTCTTATAGGATCATTTCTAGCTTTTATTTCTGTGAAGGTTTTCTTTATATCTGAGGCTTCTTTTCCTGGAGGTCTGCGAGATGAAAATTTTGAACTTTGTTGCCTTTCTAGCTCTTTCCTCTGTGAGATAAGGGATGTTTCTCCTAATGGAGAAGTTTGCTGGCTAACTGCTCTTTCTTCTCTATGGCTATCTATAGTTTCTTCCATTATTTCCTCTTATGACAGAGGGTTTAGTCTCTATCTTTTGGTACCAGGTCGTTCTATAGGTCCACTAGCAGGGGTAGTGGCTTCCCTGTCCCTCTTTTTTCCCCTTTCCTAATTTAGAGGATTTTGTAAAGCTGGGATTTCTGATATATTGGTTGGAGCTGGAGGAGTTGGCCCTTGACCCTGTTCTTTGGAAATTCTAGGCTGATCTATCATTGTGGGTTGTTCTGTAGTATCTATTTCCTTGCCTTTGGTTGTTCCTGTGGAGGTTGTTGAAAAGTCCCAGTAGTGGATAATTGGAATGGTACCCACCCAAAAGAATCCAAGTCAAGGGTTTTCTCAAGATCCCTCATAACATTTTCCATATTGACCTGCTCACTTACCTCTTCTACTAGAGTCCCTTCTACCCATTCATCCAAGTTTGCAAACTGCTCAATTTCTAGCATCCTATGGTGAATGTATGAGGATAACCTATTATTCATCCTTCTGTCATAGATAAAACTGTTGGGGTCATATGGTACCCACCTAAAACTCTTTCTTAGTCTAAGGTGATCTTCTAAAATTATTTCTGCTTCTTTCCATGCATCCCTAGAGTTGATGACATAAGGGCCTAGCTGGTTCTTTACTCTTAGCTGTGCTTTCTTCTTGACATTACAAAAATGGACTAAATCTGCATTTATGATCTGTCTAAAAGACTCCAATGCAAATAATCTCATGGGAACATACTTGGGTAACTTGAAAGGGAAAAGTTCACACCCATACATCCTGATCTCTGTGTAATTTTCATATAGGTACCAGTCACCTGTCTTGTATTGCTTAGAGAGCTGGAGAATTTTCTTCATGTCACCATTAAGCCTAGGAGGGGAAACTCCTATCAATAAAGTGGTTGCTAGATGTACAAACCAGTCAATGAACTCATTATAAGTGTAAGGGGACTCATAGGTATTATGAAAGATTGAGCTCCAAAAGATAACAGACCTAGGGTTTCCTTTGGTGTCTAGTTTCTTGATAGGGAAAGGAAAGATATCTGACTGATAATATAGCATAAGATGGTATATGAAAGAGGTATATTTGAAAACTCCTTCCCTTTCCAAATTTAGGAATTGATCATGGATCTTGTTGGCAATAAAGGTGGCATAGTTATATTTGACAGCAGGGGGCTGTCCTGGAGTAAAGATTGATAATAATACTGTAGAGCTATAAAAAGGGTCTCTTTCACCTCTAATTACCTCACATTAATATGTCAATCTGGGAGCATTTGGTTATTTCAAAGAGTGACTCAATCTGAGGCTATTTGTCAGAGTAATGCTAGTAGTACAGCGTTCTACAAAAATACAAGAGTAAACTGATGCTTGTCTATGACTAAGTTACTTCAAATGACTAAAGCACACGCTCTTAAAGCTAGGCAACTTTATCAGTCAAGGGTTCGACAGCAATAGCCCATCCCTTTGGAAACTGATGGAAAGGAAATTAGAGCATGGACCACGGGTCTGGGAGCGAGGCAGTAAATGCCGAGGCTCACTACAGCCACAGATCGTCTCTCACACCAAATGCGAGTAAATGAAACAACAGATAAAAATGGAACGGAAAATAGGAAATTGAACAGCAAATCTAGAATGGAACAACAATGCTTAAAATGGAACAACAATTCTGAAATGGAACAGCAATCGTATAACTAAACCTCGCGAGCAATAATCAAACTTTATCCTATCAACTCAAATGCACTCATTGTAATCAAAACTCCAATCTTTCATTCTCCAAGAAAATGACGCAACACGGACTAGATAATGGAACAACATTAATTACTAATTATGGAACAGCATTTGGAAATCATACGCACACAACACCCTTGAAAAGTAGCCTGATTTATCAACAAGAATTACAACTATGTTTCAAAATGGAATAGCATGAATCCTGAATCATAAAGAACACATCTTTCAGATAATTTCTTTAACACCAATACACAACATAAAAGCTCCGTAACAAAATGATAACAATGTTCAATTAAGTCTAATAATATTGAATCAACTCTGAAAGTATTGATGATATAATGCAGAGTCAATATAAAGAACCTTAATGAACGAATCTTAACAGAGCATATGATGTAACTTATAAAGAATATCAGATTACCAACTAATGACGATAAGCAAACCACGTAGAAATCAAATCGTAGTGATACAGAAGCAAGTGTCCTCTGGGGCTGGGCCCTTAGCCTCAAGGGTACACTGCTTTAAGTTAATCCAGACGCAGAGATAAGAAAATCACCAAGTTTAGATTAATGCATGAAAGAGAAAGTACAATGAGCCAAGTTCGACGAGACTCGATGATCAAAGTTCAATCTTTAACAAAAAGTTACATAAAAGCATCATCCCCAAAGCTAACACTACCGTCCCTTTATATAAGGGTGACGGTGGAGATGTCTAAGTAACAAGATAAATAAAGTAGCGATCCCTCAGGATCGAAGATCCTAAGGGATTCGCCAAACTGTTAACCCTTAATCACTTCTTTTCTCCTCTGCCGAGCTGGTGCCTTCTCCTCCTTTTCCGGACCGGTTTGCTTCAACCTGCTTAGCCTCATTTGCACTCGGTCCTTCGTCAAAGGGATAGCAGTTACCCTGTTCTTGTCTTTTTCTTTGGAACAGCAGCTCCTCATTTTTACCCTTTCCTGCACAGGAGAATGACAAATATCAGCGGTTAAGTCTTGCATACTAATTCCACATATTTTATCATAATTCTCTATTGTTTTCCACATTCATGATGTAAAAGATTCACAAGTCCCACTGAAAAGCCATTGAAATGATCATTAAAAACATACCTTTTTAGTACTCCACACACCCCCCTTCTTACCCTGTTTCATGCCCTCATGAAAACGTTGTAGTTGACATGCAAAGCAGTGAGAGAATAGGCTGGAGAAGGAATCTCATGCGGAGGCCTACAGCCATGGTGAGTGACTAGGTAGTCAAAGAACTGGCCTGTTTGACCCTCAGGCATCTCATATAGGGCTTGATATCTGGGTGAAGGGTGCCAGATAATTGGACTGCGGAATCTATATCCTAACTAGGATGGCCCTGCCCTCAAAATTCTTTTGCCATAGAGGTTCAAACAGTTAGCAGCTAATTAAAAATTCTCATACTTAAATGGCTCCCTCAGCTAGATGTTTGGATTAGAGATTCGGTACTAGAATTTGGCTGCATCAATAGCGAGGTCTTTGATAGAAAGAAAATATTCTAAACTTTGTCGAATGAGTGCCTCGTGCATGGGTCCTAACGTTTCGATGACACTCGAAGTTCTCATAAGGTTTCTATGTGCTTTCCATAACCGTACTGGGTCCCTAGGCTCAGCCCTTACCCACAAGTCTAGGCCATTTTCCTACCTCTGGAAAGTGTTATAGGCTTTGAGCCATTTTATCTGATTAACCCCGAATGAGATGAATGCTTGCAACTGAATGTCCCCAACAAAAGGGCCAGGGTTCAACTCAGTCTCCTGATCTAGCACGAGGTTATGCAAATAAAGTTCACATAGAAATCTCTGGACCTTCACCCATAATGTTTACAACAATCTATAAAGTCATTGACAATGTTGATTTGTATCGGGGCGCCTGCTTTAACAGCTTTTATTTTTAATTGTAAGTACCGTTCCAATAAAAACAGAGCATAGTTTTTGGCAGGGGCCCTACATGCTACAACGTCATTGTATAAAGAACACAAGGTATCTATCTGTTTGATAACAATACCTAGCCTACGGGTTACCTTTGCAACCTTCTCTTGTTCCTTTCGCCACCCTTCAAAGGCCTGGCTTTCGGATTGGTTGACGTTCCTTAGTTGCTGTTGTAGTTCTTCATACTTCTTGTGAGGGACTGTTTGCTCTCTAAGCCTTTCCATTTCTTGCTGAGCTTGTTTCAATCCCTTGTGCAAGGTCCTCGTCTTTGGATCTCTTTTCCATGCATCAGTGGAGGCCGAGAGTTTTACCTGAACTTTCTTATTGCATTGTTTCGAGTTCAAAACCCTTATCACCCCTGAGGGTGGTGCCTCTATTTGAATTTCCTTGTTGTCCCTTTCTTTTTTAACATGAATACCAGCTTGCAGTTGTTCCTTTTCAAATGGAACAGCAGTCTGTCCCTCAGCGTCATTTGGAACAGCAGCTGGACCTTCAGCTTCATTTGGAACAACAGTTGGATCTTCAGCAGGGTTTTGATCAGCAGGGCGATTTTTGGTCCTCCGCCTTTTTATCCTGCGGATTCTTACTGCAGTGGTCATATTTTTCTTCCTGGCGGTCTTCCTTATCCTCTGCCTCGCTTTCAGGATCCTGATCTGCTGGTGGAGCTGGGCTATTATGCTCAATAACCTCCACTGTTCCTTTCGTAATTCTCTAATTTCCAATGTTTTATTAGAAGGAACAGCAGGCTTTCTGCTGCGTTCTGGGCCGTGACTAGTCCCTGGATCTTTCTCTTGGGGTGCTTCTTCACTGTTTTGTGCTGGTTGTTTTGGGGTAGGAGCCCTAACTGGTTCCGTGGCTTCGTTTTCTATCCCTACTTCCTCTGGAATTTCCTCTAGTGCCGTGGGAACAGATTGTTCCCGTTCAGTGTCTCCTATCTCCTTTTCATCATGAACAGGCAGATTTCCTTCTTCTGCCTCTTTTGCATGTGGTTTTTCGGGTGTATCTTCTTCCTAGGGTTTGTCTTGGAGGTATGATGGAGTGGAAGGTTGGCCATACTCACCCATATTGTCCAAGATTGCGGCCATTTCATCTTCTCCCACTGGGCCTTATGGTGGGCTACCTACCTGTTGTCCCATTTCCTCCTCCTGCCTGGATTGTCCAGCTTCTTCCTCAGAATGCTCAGCTTCCATTTCAGGATGCTCAGCTTCTGTTTCAGGAGGCTCAGCTTTTGTCTCAGGAGGCTCAGCTGCTTCTTCATTTTCCTCTTCGGATTGCTTAGCTTCCTCGGCCTCTCCTTCCTTTTCTCCTTCGACTTGTTCTTCTTCTACTTCTGGCCGTGAGGGTTGCTCGTCCTCAATTACCACTGGTTGGCTGGTGCTTTCCTGGAGTTTTTCCAGCCTTCCTCTTATCCGGGCTAACCGGACTGATTTTCTGCGTTTCTCTGGCTGTTCCAGTGTATCAGTGTCATGCTTACGCTTTGCTGATTCCTGGCGTGTTTTTGGTCGTTCGGATGTGCTCGCAGTATGTTTTTGTTTTCCTAATTCTCTGCGTTTTTCCAGATGTTCGGATGTGCTCGCAGTATGTTTTTGTTTTCCTAATTCTCTATGTTTTTCCAGGTGTTCTGGTGTGCTTGTAGTATGTTTACGTTTTGGGGAAGGTGCTGTCGCTCTCCCCTCAATTATTGCAATTAATTCTTCCCAGCTGCTTTGCTGCTGGGTGAGGCTATGACTAACTATTAGTCGGATTAATCCATGGTGGCTGACAATTGACTCTACATGCTGTGCCTTTTTCAGGCTTCGTGCGACGTCATGAAGTAAAGAATTCAAAAGTGCAGGAAGATTTACAGAGCATTTCTGCTTTAGAACAGCTAAGAGTTTAAGATGTCGTGGCCTTACCACGTCTTTTCTCCCCTCGCAGGTGATGTAGCTTTGCACTGTTCTTGCTAATTCTGCCCAGGGTTCTCCTAGCGTTGCCGGCAGAACTCCCTTCCCCTTAATCGTCAAGCTCTGGTCTTTGTCCTAGAAAATTTCCATGATCTTCTGTAGTCTTTCCTTCTTCAGTGTCCATACAGGTCCGGTGGCTGGTAATCTCGAGACTTCTGCGATTATATCGTCGGTAACTGCTATCCGTTTCCCCCTCACTGTGGAGTGATCCCCCTGCAGGTTCTGCATAAATTCCATCGCCACTGTTTCATTGGACTCCTACAGGCAACTCAGATAAGTCAGCCATCTTGCTCTTTCCAGGATCTCCCGAGCAGCAGCAGAGACTGTCAACTCCTGTGGTTCGCTTCGAATTGCCCTGCCTCCCATGGTTTCACTATGTATTCTCAATGGAACATCAACTACTTGTGTTGTTTGAAACACAGAGAGGGTAGTAATCGTCGGATTTAAAAAAAACACAGAGTATGCAACAGAAATGACTTATGAACAGCAACTTGTGAAAAAAAATAGAAATATCATGCCGTTAAACCATGCCATTTCTTGGTACACTATCTTTCCCGAATAGTGAGCTGACACATAACTCGGGGAATAATGAGGTTAACCTCCTCCCCCCTCAATGCGATAGGCTGCCCCAGCCGTCAAAGAAAGGAGTGGCACCCGATCTGTAACCAAGTCATAAAGGAACAACGTATGAAAATATGCCATGTTTAGAAAAACAACGGATTACCGAAATCGAGGCGTAAAGTTGGATCGCGTATTACGTAAGAGGCTGCTGCGATATGATGCGAGGCCGGGGGATAGGACGTCTATCATACTTGCCAAATCTCAAGTGGTCATTGTCACCTCCTTTCCCATGATTGGTGTAATAAATGTTCATGCAGTATATAAGTCGGGAAATAATGTATGATTAGTGCCTAGGATATAAGAAACAAAAGAGTATTAGTATCCTACCTATTGGTGTAATCAATGTAACTTTGATACCATTAACAGAGCTCTGCTGCCGACAGGTGTAACCTTGGCAGAGTCATTTATTTCACCCTTGGAACCATGATCCTTTATGTGCATATTAAGGAATGTAATGTCAAAGTGTAGGCCATTATGCTGGCTTGGTAACAAGTTAGCCATAATGCCATTCACAAGGAGGGGGCGAAGAGTGGGCAGGCCGGCTCATGATGAGACCTCCTGTTCCAAGGTTTGTTTATTTGATATACCTTTTGGACCATATCCCTGGTGTGGTGGCCATAGTGGGAATGCCACTTCACTTCCATCCTCATGATCATGGTAGGCTGGCTCTTGATGAGACCCCCTATCCTGCATTTGACAATTTATAATTCATTTGTTTTTTTACTTTCTTTTTTCATAAAGCACTTTTCCTTATATATACACAAAGGGTGGTTCAACACTCCTTAAGAGTAGGAATGGTGGAAGAAGTCTTATCATCTCAATAGGAGGATATAAACCCTTTGCTCTTATTCCTAAACAAAAATCAAAGGGAATTAAAAAGAATGGCATGATAAAGATAACCAATCAGGGCAAAATTAGTAAGACAATGACAACAAAAGATAAGTATGTCCTTCCTTCTGTCCTCTTACCAATACATAGCCTTATAAAGATAGCGATTTATAATTTCCTGATTTCAGTATGTTGTGATTTTGTATTCATTGCATAAGTGCATAGCTGTCTCTAAAAGACTTTGAAAGAACAGGGGCAAGAAGCATCCTCAAACTTGGATCAGCAAAAGGGATAAGTTGTTTCACAAAGAGAGAAAAAGTATGCTAGAAGTGTTCCTTTTTGAGAGAAGAACAATAAAGGAGCATAGGTCTCAAAAGTGCAAATGCCGTTCCTTTTGAAAAAGGAACAACAGAACACACGAATGTCATTCCTTTTGAAAAAGGAATAACAGAACACACCAGTGTCGTTCCTTTTGAAAAAGGAACAACAGAAAATAAAAATGCTATCTCTTTTGAAAAACAGTACAACAACACACTCAAAATGACGTTCCTTTTGAAAAAGGATCAACAAAAATCAAAATGTTGTTCCTTTTAGAAAAGGAACAGCAAAACAAGCAAACGTCATTCCTTTGAAAAAGGAACAGCAAAAAAATCAAGAGTGTTGTTCCTTTTGAAAAGGAACAGCAAAAAGTGTTGTTCCTTTTGAAAAGGAACAGCAGAAAAATCAAAAAATGTTGTTCCTTTTGAAAAGGAACAGCAGAAAAATCAAAAGTGTTGTTCCTTTTGAAAAGGAACAACAGAAAAATCAAAAGTGTTGTTCCTTTTGAAAAGGAACAGCAGAAAAATCAAAAGTGTTGTTCCTTTTGAAAAGGAACAACAGAAAAATCAAAAGTGTTGTTCCTTTTGAAAAGGAACAACAGAAAAATCACAAGTGTTGTTCCTTTTGAAAAGGAACAACAGAAAAATCAAAAGTGTTGTTCCTTTTGAAAAGGAATAGCAGAAAAATCGAGAAATCAAAAATGTTGTTCCTTTTGGAAAGGAACAACAGAAACACACAAATGCCATTTGTTTCAGGAACGACAAAAATTGAAATCTTTGAGCAAATGAACTCATTTAGTTCGAACATATGTACACAAACGAGTTTGAAGAAAAGAAATTATGTACAAATTGTGAAAAGAAATGAATTCCTTAATGAATTACAGGTGAGGAAGACTTCTCTTCCTCTCCTAAAATCTCCATATCAGTGTCTCTGCGTAGCTGTTGGCAGAAGGATTCCTGAGTCAGTGGTTTACGATAGAGATGAACTCGGTGGCCATTCACTTTGAAGGTATATCTAGAACCGTTAATGGTGATTAAAGTGATGGTCCCATTGTCATGTACCTTCTGGATTTCGTATGGTCCCAACCAACGAGTCTGGAGTTTCCCAGGGAAGTCCTAAAACCAAGAGTCATATAACAAAGCCCAGTCTCCCTCGTGGAAGACTTTGTTTTTGATGAGGGCATCATGCCATTTAGCTCACTGCTGTTGAATCAATGCTGTATTTTGTAGTGCAGAGAGCCTAATTTCGTCCAATTCATTGATATGTTGTAGTCGATTAATCTGTGCCTCGGTTAGATCTAAGCCAACTTCCTGTTCTGTTCATAATGTTTGGATTTCAAATTCTATAGGAAAAATGGGTTGTTTTCCAAACACTAATTGATAAGGTGAGTAACCAGTGGTGCTTCTCCATGTTGTTCTATAGGCCCAGAGTGCTTCAGGTAATCGGGCAGCCCAATCACGCCTGTGTGATGCAATGGTTTTTGTTAGGATTGATTCTATTACCTTATTGCTGCTTTCTACCTGTCCATTCACCTGTGGGTGATATGGAGTAGTGATTTTGTGCTGCACATGATAATTATTAAGTGTTGCAGCTAATCAATTGCCAGCAAATTGTGGTCCTCCATCTGTAATTATTTCTCTTGGAAGGCCATAACGTACAAATAGATGGAATAGGAACTGTATGACAGACTCCTCTGTGGCTCTTGGCAATGCTTCTGCTTCAACCCACTTGGTGACATATTCTGTTGCCACCAAGATATATGTTTTTTGATTTGATGAGGGGTTGATGGGTCCAATGAAATCAAGAGCCCATCGCTCAAATGCTTCGATGACTAACTGTGGTTTGAGAGGCATCTCGTCAGCTTGACCAGGACGTCCTGCTTGCTGGCAATTGTCACAGGCTTGGACAAATTTCTTTGCATCTCTGAAAATCGTGGGCCAATAATATCCTGTCTGTAATACTTTGTGTCCCGTTCTACGCTCAGCGAAGTGTCCCCCACATGGTCCATCATGACAGGCTTTTAGGATGTCAAAGATTTCATCTTCTCGAACACATCTCCTGATATGCATGTCTGCCCCTGTGTGAAACAAATAGCCCCCAATCTAGGAGAATCGAGTACTCTTCTGAAAAATATGTTTTCGTTCATTAGGGGTTAAGTGTTTTGGTAGTTTACCTACTGCAAGGTAATTGGCAACATCAGCATACCAGGGTGTTCGAATGGCAACAACAAACAGATGTTCGTCCGGAAATTGATCTTCAACTGCTGCTGCATCAATTGGCTTTGGCATTCTCGAGAGAAAATTGGCTACAAGATTCTCTTTTCCGGGCCGGTCCTTGATTGTGATATTGAATTCCTACAATAAGATCAACCATCTAGTTATTCTGGCATTTGTGACAGGCTTATTTGCTAAATATTTTATGGCGGAGTGATCCGTATACAAGATAACAGGATAGCCTATGATATAATGTCTAAATTTATTGACAGCATGTATTACAGCTAGGAATTCTTTTTCAGTAACAATGTAATTTAATTTAGCATGGGATAAATTTTTGCTGATGTAATAGATAGCGTATGGTTTTTTATCCTCTTCTTGCCCAAGGACTGGGCCAATGGCTGTATCTGAGGCATTAGCTGATATCTGAAATGGCAAGTCCCAGTTTGGTCCTCGAAGGACTGGGGCTGTGGATACGAGGTTCTTTAAATCCTTGAAAGCACGTTCACATTTTTCTATCCAAAGAAAATCAACGTTACCAGTTAGTGCATATAAAGGTGCAACAATGTGTGAATAATGTTCTATAAATCATATATAATACCCAGAAAATCCAAGAAAGCTGCGTACCTCTGTTTGAGTAGTAGGAGTGGGAATAAGAAAAAGTATTTGGATTTTGGCCAGGTCTACCTGAATGCCGGCTGCTGAAACATAGTGTCCTAGAATAAGTCCCTCAGTCATCATCATGTAACATTTTTCGTGACTTAAGCAAAGCTTGGTAGCTATGCAGCGTTGTAGGACTTTTTCTAGGGTATTTAGTGCTGGATCAAAATCATCTCCATAGGGTGTAAAGTCATCCATATATACTTCAAGTCCATCGTTTATTAAATCTGTAAAAATGCTAAGGACAGCCCTTTGGAATGTGGCGGGAGCATTACATAGGCCAAAAGGTAGAACTCGGTAGGCAAATGTTCCCCAAGGACAAGTGAAAGTTGTTTTGTCCTGGTCTTCAGGAGCAATCTCAATTTGATTGTATCCACTGAAGCCATCCAGGAAGGAAAAGAATTTTTTTCCTGCCAAAGTATCTAGCACTTGGTCTATGAATGGGAGAGGAAAGTGGTCTTTTTGTGTTGCTTTATTGAGTTCCCTGTAATCCACACAAATTCTCCATTTCCCATTCTTTTTTGGTACCACCACAAGTGGAGAGACCCATTTACTGTCAGAAATAGGATAAATAAAATTGACATCTAAAAGTTTCTGAAGTTCCGCTTTCACCACATCCTTTAAATGAGGATTAAGTCTTCTTTGCGGTTGACAGACAGGTCTAGCATCTTTTTCTATATAAATGTGGTGTGTACACAATTGTGGGTCAATTCCTTTCATATCAGGGTAATCCCATGCAAATGCTTGTTGATATTTTCTTAATAGATGGATGAGCTTAGTTTCTTGTTCATATGTGAGGTTGGCATTGATATTTAAAGTTTTTCCTGGTTCAATTTCGACAATTTTACTATTGGCGACAGAAGTAACAGGTATTGTTTGATCATGTGTGTCTTTCAGAGGATCTTCTTCTAATTCATTATCAAATGCTACTTCTATCATGTGACATTGCATACAGGATCCGGATTCAGTTTGACTAATGAAGTTGTTAATGGCATTATCTTCTGTTTGATCTTTAAAATCAAGTGCCTCTTGTATAGTCAATGGAGATATAATGTTATCAGTAAGGTATGATACAGGATACTTGTTAGTTTTAATTATTGTGAGACTTAGCTGTGCTGGAGGGTATAGGACCAAATTCTTGATATCAGGTCCTTTGGTTATGGTCATATTTCCTTGCCAGCAACCAATGTAAGCATCGGCGGTGGCAAGCCAAGGCCTACCTAGGATTAGCGGGTGTCCATCAAGTCGGGTTTTTGGATTAATTATCAAGAAATCGGTTGGATATTCCCAGGAATCTACAGAGACCATGACATCGTGTAGAGTACCTTTTGGTCTAACCACAGATCGGTCGGCCAATTCTAACAAAGTATAGGTAGGTTCTACAGATGTAATGCCGAGTTTTTGACAGGTGGTGGTTGTTAAAATATTGATTGCAGCTCCTAGAACAACTAAGCATTAGACAAGGCCTGACCGTAAATTTGAACAGTTACAATTGGATTTCCTGGGTCTTCATATTTAATGGGTGTTTCTTTCCTAGACAATAGATCAGATAAAGTACCGACTACTTGGACTCTTGGATTAGTTGTTATATTCCTCGGTTTCTTTATGCACAATTCTTTAATAGTTTTTGTGTATATAGGAATATCTTGAATGGCTTGGAGGAACGGGATTTTTATATACAAATTTTGTAATTCTCCCAGAATGTCAAAGTCAGGATACTGTAAAGGTCGAGGTGTGACTAATCATTCTGGGAATGGGGGAGAGGATGCAGTTGCTTGATTATGAGTCTGCTACTTATTTACATCCTCTTGTTGCAACTGATGTTCTCCTACTAACTGATCTTCAATATGAACTATTTTATCTCCCTCATTTTCAATGATACGTCCAGATTGTAATTGAAGATCGTTACACTCTCGTAGGTCGGGTCCTATTTCTGGTGATTCTATGATCTGGAGAGATTGGACCGGTCTGTTATTTGGGTTGGGGTTGGGTTGGGCTGGGAGTTGCGGTCTCAGATTAGACTGGGGATTTTGTTGTAGAGCTGGCAGAGTAGGTTGAGGGAGCAGAATAGTTCCTACTGGTTGTTGCATCGGTCTTTGCCAGTTTGTTTGCCAGGGTGAACTTTGTGAAATAGGGGGAGTCCATTGCGGAGGATATGGGCTATTTTTCCAGTATGGTGGAGTATAAGGGAAATTCGGCCAACCAGATTGGCTTGGCTGATTCAGCCACGGGTTTGAAGAAGGAAATGATGGTGGTGACCAGTTCGAAAATGGGGGTTGGGGCTGATTTTGCCACATATTATATTGTTGAGCATTATATTGTGGAGGCTAAAAAGAAGAGGTTGGGTTTGAAAACATACCAGATTGTCTTGGCTGACACTGGCGGCGTTGGTCGATCAATTACACTGATTCTGGTTCTTCCTCTGCTTCCTTGTATACTGATTTTAATCCAGGAAGTGAGGGGAAGCTTTCTGTAAGATGATCGTTTGTACAGATGGCACATGTTTGGACTGTATCCAGTGGACACTCCTTGTGACTATGTTTTTTTATGCATCGGGGGCAGAAGATTGCCAAATTCTATTCTGCCTCCATCTGCTTCTGTTTGGCCTGCATAATATCAAGTTGTGTAGTTAGTGTCCCTAGAATATCAGTTTTAAAATTTTCTAATAAATTTCCAATCTCCACACGCGTTACTCCTTCTATTGATATTTTATTGTCTCTTACAAACCGATCATATTCTGCCGGTTTTATTCTTGTGCTGCCTCTCGAACTCTTGATACATAAATCAATAATGTCAGCAAAATTATCTTGATAAATATCCCCTTTTCCCATGATATTTAATGTTTCAATCGACTGTTCCTTCATGCCCCTTATCAATGCAGTTTTTAACACATTATTAGGTAAAGGTAGTGATGCATAAGGCGATCTTTGTAAATTGTATTGAAAACGTTCCATATATTCTTCTAATGTTTCGTTTGGTTTGGCTGTCATTTGGAATATTTCGTCTTTCAATTCTCTAGACCTACAATAATCCTGATATTTTTTAAGAAGGATTCTTTCATTTGATCCCAATTGTTGATGACCCCACCACCTAATCCCATAAACCATCTTAAAGCTGCCCCCTTTAATGTAGAGGGGAATAATTTTAATTTCTGGGGATCGGTGGTGTAATCATATCCCCTGCACAACACATCAAATTCGAATAAAAATGCATCTAGATCTTCTGATGTGAGACCGTGAAATGTAGGGATATGTTGAAGAGGGATAGCTTTCATGGGCGCATTTGCTGCAGAATCTACTATAGGATATTGTAATGTATAGGTTTGAGTATTTGGCTGGTTCTGAGCCATAGGATCAAATATATGCTAATAACCTTCTGGGATATCTAGGAGGGTATTCCTAGGTTGAGAGGGAACGATTTTAGCAGGGATAGTTTTTATGGCACTTCCTTTATCTGGGATAAGAGGAATACCTGATGTCTGAGGATATTGGACTCCTTCAACAATGATTTTCGCAGCGCTCCCCTTATCTGAGCTGTTTAATGGCTGATCTGTTCCAATGGGAGATTTTGGTTCCTCGGTTTCCCCTGTTTCTCCTTCTCCTTCACAAAAGTTGCTGAAATTCCCTTCCTGCAATAGTTCTGGAGTAGAATTTTCAATTTCCTGAAAGTCCTGCTCTTCAGTTTGACTATGCACCTTAGCAAAGGCTACAGATGATGGTCCTGTGGCCTGAAGGGAACTAGTAGGTTGTTTAGAAATGATTTTCTTGGGACCTACTGATGGCTGAGATTCTGTTTTCTTATAGATTTCGTCTATGAAAGTTGTTCGGCCAAGGGTCACCGACCCCTTAGCTTTTTCGGGTTTGGATGGAAACTTAATATTCTTTTCTGGTTTTTTCTGCTTAGTCATGCACTCAAATGAACTACTAAATTATATTCAAACAAAGCAAGAGAAAATCTGTTAGGAGAGCAGACAGTGGAGCAGGGCTTTTACATGCTCCGCACGTAGGTTTTTACCTTCCATTTTTAAGATCCAACTCTTCCCTAGTAGGTTCGTACACTACTCTGAAAAAAGACAAATGGCTACACTCTTTCCCCGGCAACGGTGCCAAAATGTAGAGCTATAAAAAGGGTCTCTTTCACCTCTAATTACCTCACATTAATATGTCAATTCGGGAGCGTTTGGTTATTTCAAAGAGTGACTCAATCTGAGGCTATTTGTCAGAGTAATGCTAATAGTACAACGTTATACGAAAATACAATAGTAAACTGATGCTTGTCTATGACTAAGTTACTTCAAATGACTAAAGCACATGCTCTTAAAGCTAGGCAACTTTATCAGTCAAGGGTTCGACAGCAATAGCCCATCCCTTTGGAAACTGATGGAAAGGAAATTAGAGCATGGACCACGGGTCTGGGAGTGAGGCAGTAAATGCCGAGGCTCACTACAGCCACAGATCGTCTCTCACACCAAATGCGAGTAAATGAAACAGCAGATAAAAATGGAACGGCAAATAGGAAATTGAACAACAAATCTAGAATGGAACAGCAATGCTTAAAATGGAACAACAATTCTGAAATGGAACAGCAATCGTATAACTAAACCTCGCGAGCAATAATCAAACTTTATCCTATCAACTCAAATGCACTCATTGTAATCAAAACTCCAATCTTTCATTCTCCAAGCAAATCACGCAACAAACTAATGGAACAACATTAATTACTAATTATGGAACAGCATTTGGAAATCATACGCACACAACACCCTTGAAAAGTAATCTGATTTATCAACAGGAATTACAACTGTGTTTCAAAATGGAACAGCATGAATCCTGAATCATAAAGAACACATCTTTCAGATAATTTCCTTAACACAAATACACAGCATAAAAGCTCCGTAACAAAATGATAACAATGTTCAATTAAGTCTAATAATATTGAATCAACTCTGAAAGTATTGATGATATAATGCAGAGTCAATATAAAGAACCTTAATGAACGAATCTTAACAGAGCATATGATGTAACTTATAAAGCATATCAGATTACCAACTAATGACGATAAGCAAACCATGCAGAAATCAAATCGTAGTGATACAGAAGCAAGTGTCCTCCGGGGCCGGGCCCTTAGCCTCAAGGGTACACCGCTTTAAGTTAATCCAGACGCAGAGATAAGATAATCACCAAGTTTATATTAATGCATGAAATAGAAAGTACAATGAGCCAAGTTCAACGAGACTCGATGATCAAAGTTCAATCTTTAACAAAAAGTTACATAAAAGCATCATCCCCAAAGCTAACAGTGTCGTCCCTTTATATAAGGGTGACGGCGGAGATGTCTAAGTAACAAGATAAATAAAGTAGCGATCCCTCAGGATCGAAGATCCTGAGGGATTCGCCAAACTGTTAACCCTTAATCACTTCTTTTCTCCTCCGCCGAGCTGGTGCCTTCTCCTCCTTTTCCGGACCGGTTTGCTTCAACCTGCTTAGCCTCATTTGCACTCGGTCCTTCGTCAAAGGGACAGCAGTTACCCTGTTCTTGTCTTTTTCTTTGGAACAGCAGCTCCTCGTTTTTACCCTTTCCTGCACAGGAGAATGACAAATATCAGCGGTTAAGTCTTGCATACTAATTCCACATATTTTATCATAATTCTCTATTGTTTTCCACATTCATGATGTAAAAGATTCAGAAGTCCCACTGAAAAGACATTGAAATTATCATTAAAAACATACCTTTTTAGTACTCCACAAATACTAGGGTGATATCATCCACATATTCACTAGTATTGAACCCCATAATCAGGGCTATCATATCAACAATGAGTCTTCCAATTTTAGTGAAGAAAGTCCGCAGATAAGGAGGTGGACCTTTGGGCTGGTGCTTTGGCAACATGAAGGTTTGAGCAATATGAGTCACTTCTGATTGGGACAACTGAGATGCTTTTTCAAGTAGATATCCCATGGAAAGAGGGGTGAGGGGTTGACTGGAATGGAATTGTAACATCTCATTGATGGACTTAGCAGTTATGGGAAAAAGAACAGTTTGGGATGGGGACATAACTGCTCTATGGACAGGGTCATAGTTGGCACAGCACTGATGAATGATGTCTGGGAAAATGTGAACTGAGGGGAGAAAATACATGGGAAGGTTAGACTCCCACAGTCCAAAAATGTCAGATTTATTTAGATAACTATCTCTGGTTTGGCAAAAGGCTTTCAAATGATTATAATCAGTGGTTAAGTCCTTTATTTGAAAATCTTTATCTGCAAGAGGTAGATAATCTAAGTCTTTGTGAGGAGCATTCATGGGTGCGACATTCAGGGCTATCGAGGTTTCCATCTTTGGTTCTTGTGGATTCAAAGATGGAAATGGGGGAAATTCTGTGAAAGATAGGAAAGAAAATAGGTTGGGATATTTGTATGGCTAATACAAATGTGGAATAGACCTGAATTTGGCTATTTCTTGTAGAATTTTAAGCAAAAAACCAAAATTACAAGGTTTCAATGCTGCTTGGATAAATATCTGTTTCAAGACGGTGAATAATGCCTAGATGGGAGGATGACAGGTTCTAGGTAGCATCGCATCAAGGTTCTTAACTAGATGGTGGTCTGCAAGCTCGAATAGTCGATTGGGACGTTGTTTTGCATGGGAGCATAGTTTGCAGTGAATGACAGTGAAATTGACGTTTTTCCGCTTTATTTAACAAAAATAAGGTTGGTAGGTTTTTTTTTTGGCTTTATTGGGTGGATGACATAAGCGGCGATGTGACATTTTGTCATTTACGAAAGGTGGTAAGCAGTAAGCATTGCACCACTTTTGGGGCTAGGCAGTTTTGGACGGAGGGCGAGCGAGCATATGGAGCGGGCGACGCGTGGCGGAGGTACGGGCGGAAAACTGCCTGGTGATCACGAGTTAAAGCGCGGTCACCAGGGGGGTCGCGATATTGATATAAGCCGTCGGATGAGAAGAGTTTAATTGGACGGTGGACAAGCGCAGGACATGGTGGGGCATTATGTATGTAGTCCTAATATAATTAACTATTAATTAACTATATCGGGGTGAGAGTGATTGGTTGATGGGTAAGTTATTAATTAACTAAGAGAGTTAACTAATCCCTTTGTGTAGCAGCGAGTTAGAGTTCTTAATGAATTACGGGTTAATTCATTAATCCCCTTTTAAACAATGTTTATGGTTGTATTTCAACCGGGGCGAGATATACTAAAAATTTGTGGTTTTATGTATAATTAAATAATACGGGAAGGGTTTTATGGTGCGGGATTTATATAATACTAGTTAGGAATTAATATGAAAAATTAATGGAAAGTGCTCAGAAAAAATGTTAAAGTATATATTCAAACTTAGGCTACAGTGGAAAAAGGGGTTTTTTAGTGATATTGTGCATTATTTCTAAGTAAAATAGGATTTTACTTAGAAAAACTTTATGAAATGAAATGAATAGTTTATGGATGATATTAAGTACTTAGGCTTTTAAATCATTGGGCTGAGGATCCGATCCCTCCAGAAGTTAGAGAAATGCTATGAGCCCCTTTGGTTTTCCAAGACCTTGATACTTAGGGGAAATTAGTGAATGATTAGGGAAAAATGTAAAGGGGAATTAGTTATTTAACCTTGTTTTGCTTGAACTGCATCAAGTAAAATGTCTTCCTTGCCCTTGTGATAAAAGTAAAGGTTAACACATTTAGAAACATTTTTCATCACAAGTATCATTCTGCAACATCATCTAGCTACCCTACCTACTTTAGCCTGACATTTTTCCTTATTTATCAGGGTGCACTTAGACTGGCAAATCCTTATCACACTTTTTCTTTTACATATGGAAGTCTATCTAAATCTAACCTTATTACATCTAAGGGCTCAGATTAAACTATTGAGCTCCTTTTATTTACTCTACCTATCTGCTTATCTGCCAAGATTACACTGTTTGGTCAGATTTTATTCTCTATCTCTATAGCTTGAAATTGAAAAATGAATGAGCCAAGTTTACACAGTTTGACTCTTCATCAATTGTGGCATAAGCTTCACAAGCTGCACACAATTGCTTATTACAGAAAATGAACTAGTAGTGGAATTTTGGACTTGCACAATTTCCTGGTATATTTTTGTTTGGGGTTCATTTTTTCTCATTTTTTGACCATTTTATTCTTTTTACCGTTTGATTTTTCTTTTAGGGTATACCCTCTTTACATTTTTTAAAATCTTTTGATTTTTGGAAAATATGGAAAACCTTTGCAACAAGAAAAGGTATGAACATATTATAGAGCTCATCAAGTCAATCATGAAATATGATACCTATTGGTATAGGAGAATAACACTTTGATCTTCCTTGTAGCTATTAGATTAATCCTCACGAAAGTTAGCTCTGGTACCAATTGTTAAAAAGCAGGACAATATTGAGAGCGGGAGGGGAATCTATATTATGACCAAATTATACAATTGTTACCAATTTAGAATTTTTTCTCAAAGTAAACAATTATTGAACCAATAAGCACAAGCACACCAATTCATAAATTAGGACACAACAATATAACTAGAAAAACCACCAAATTTGTGATGCAATTTATAAACTACAACTTGTATTACATCAATCTGTTGCAAGATTCTACTTGTAGGTTTCTCAGATTGCCACCTAAAGGAAGCTACCACTCCATAATTTATCATCTAACACTAAAAATAAGTTGTCAATCCTTGATTTTATTAGTTGCTACTAAAAGGAAGCTACTTCTCCCTGCATGTAAGCTCCAACTTACTAGCCATGTTGATCCATCTTTCACACTATTTTCAAACTCAGATCAATAACAATTTCTTCATAAAATATATATGTAAGCTCCTTCTATATATCTATATATATATATATATATATATATGCAATGTTCTATTAAAGTTTGAAGGGCTTAATAATTCAAACTACATGAATTGGCCCTTTGCGCCCTCATTCACATAACACATGAATCATTTGCAAACAATAACTAGGCACACCTTTCAACACCTAACAGAATCATCAAATGATGGAGAACTGTATGTCCCCATCCTATTACCTAGGTCATTTCTTATGGCACTCCATAAAAAGTTTCCAATGACTCGGACCTTTGGGGTGATGTCATGCCTGTGTCACATTTTAAATCTCTCAAGGGAATATCCTTTGATGTCATATATTGCGAACTATCTCCATTCCCTAGGATTTAAATTCCATGGAAGTTCCTCATTGTCCCCTTTTCAAAAATTCTAGGGTGACATCAACATCAAGGTTACATCATTCACTCCACATGTATGCCAAATATCTTGCACTTTTGCACCAACTTCCACGTGTCCTTCTCTGAGTGTGCCACGTGTCACCCATTTTTGGTCCACTTAGCTACTTGAAAGTGACACATTTTCATGCCATGTTTCACTGTCTTAGACTACCATGTGTCATGGGACTTTTCATATGATGATATCATGCCCATGACATCATTTCAAACCTTTGAGTTTCTTAAATCATGCAGAAACCATCATGCCACCCTGCCTCCATGTCATCTATGTCATCCAATTAGAACATGTCATGCGACCTCCTGTTATTCTTCCATGTTGTCATTGATCCATGTGACTCTACAGGTCAAAGAGGTCTTGGAGCATTGGTTTTTCATTAATTTTCCATAATATAAATTTTAAATATCGCGGACCAAAGCCTTGTTGAAACTGGTATTACGACATTAAACGTGAATTATTCTATCTCTGAGACCACGTGACTTCAAACATGAGCTTGTTTGAAAACTCATATGATGAAAACATTGGGGTGATGTGCCAAGTACCACATAACTATTGGATCCTTCTTTTGAAAATTTTGGGGTTACATGACTTATGTTGTATCATTGTTGGGTCCTTCCACTTGCACACTTGTCATTTTTCCACTTGTACTACCTACACGTTGCTCGAACTATCAAAAACCACTTATGGTTTTTGTATGAAACCCCTCCAATTTTAAAACCAAGATGGGGGTCCCTCATTGCATCTCCAACATTGATCTGGGGAGGGAAGTTTGGGCTCGTATCCAGGTGCGAGAACCCCCGTCCCTTTGTTAAATTGTAGTGGGGCATGGGCCCCCTCATTTTTTCCATTGTCCTATGAGAGACACTTAGCATATGATCCACTTTCAAACATGTGCCCACCTTAGCATTTTATCCAACTATCAAATTTGACTACTAAATTCCAAATTAACGCCAGATTTTCGAACACCAAAATAACACCAAACACTAGATTTGTGCCTTTTAACATATGAATTTTAACTATCCATAACTCCATCTATGCTACTAGCATGAGCATTTGAGAAATTTTTCTATGCTTGAAATGGGTCCAAATATTGTACTCCTAAACCACCTTGACCATTAATAACAACATTTCTTGCAACACCTTTGACATGCTTAAAAATCCACCTATGATATCAATGATCTTACCCAACAATTTCTAGCAATCTTAATGAGATTTTTCATCCAATGTCAACACCTTTGACATCAATTAAAACACTTTCTAACATTGGATGTTGTTGGAACATATACATTGTATTGTAAACAATGAAATTGATAGATCATAAAAACAATTTGTTGGTTTTCCCATTTTGGGTTTCCAAGGAAAATATGTGTTTCATATGTGACTTCCATTAATTTTTTTGATTATTATTATTAAGAATGTGTATGCATTGCATTAATACATACTATTTAAAACTTACACCCTAATTTCTCCACAAACCATCATGTAAGTTTCCCTTTCAAACATAATATTTACATTTGAAACATTGATATTACTTACAAATATAAGGTTTTTAGAAAGCTTTAGAACATCTAGAACACCAGGGAGCATTATAATCCTTCTATCATTTAGCATCAACTTGTATTTTTCTCATTCTATGATTTTGATTGCCATGTCATCTCCTAGGAAGACATTGCCTCCATGATAACATTCATATCCCACTTCGTTAGAGAGACATATGAAAAGAGGTACTTTGTTTCAGGGAAAACTAGTGTCGATTCGAACTGCTAGTCCCACTAAGATGGTAAGCTATCTTAGAAACAAACAATGAAAGCATTTCAAGAGTTCCTTTAAGTGTAATAGGTAAGGGAGAAGAAAAGAGGACCAACCTGGATCTCTCGCTTTGATCCTAGCTTGATTTCTCCTTCCCTTGATAGAATTTTCCACTCCTCTCCTACTTGTCCTACTTCAAAGAGTGCCTGTAGAGTCAAAGTAACAGAAAATCATCAAAGAATCTCCATCTAAAACATCATAAAAAATGTGGAATCAAAAACACATTGACCATACAATTGCATTCATAAACAATAAGATTCATAAACACACGATTATATGGTGGAAAACTCAAAGAACTTTATTAATAGTGAAAGAGAGGATTACAACCCAGCTATCTGATCTAGCATCATCCTCCCAATGTATAAGCCCTCTTCACCTCATGAATAAGAAAATCACCCAACAATGCAATGTCTCTTCTCACCAACAAACCAACAACACTTCCTTACAAATTACAAAATTCCAGCCTCTAGATCTCTCAGATGAGGGATCCATTTATAGATGTCTTGCAAGGGTGTGAGTCAACTTTGGGTTTTTGATTAGTGTCATTCCATTGATAGTTCTTCATTCCACTTGGAGATTTCATTGATCTCTTACTCATCCCTAGGCGAATTCAGAGAGGCAAGTGTCATAGGACAAGTTTCTGAAAGATTCCATGATCATCCACTTAGCAAATTGTCTCTACCATTTGTTTATTCTTTCTCATCGCACCCCACAGAAAGCCATTTCAGTATGCATCACACCTGGTTAGTGTGGTAGCTAGTATGCATCGCACCTTGACGATAGAGCAGCCAGTATGGTCCAATTTTGGCCAGTTTTGAGTAGTTTTTCAAGTGGAACTTCTAGGAAATGATGTAATCAGTTGACCATGATCCTTTAGGGTGTGAAACAACACTTTTAGGGACTAAAGAGCCATTATTTTATGGACATATGAGTTTGGGGTTGCACTGCCCAAATATTTCTATAACAGCTGCCCCCTAAAGCATGAGGTCATAAATCTTCTGATGTCGGGTGAAATGCTTTATCATGAGGATCTGAGGTATTCAAACTGGAAGGTGACCTATATAAGATACAATACAATACATCATAATCATATTATTTTCATGATCTAGTTGAGGTAGGCATTTCCATGCTCAGATTTATAAATTCATTTTCATGTACATAGGACATACAATCATCTGCTGTTGCAGACTGGTGATTCTTCGCATGAAGAGTCATCTTCCCTGGCTTAGATGACTATTTGTGTAGCTTCTGTGTATATTTGATGTCTTTATGTTCCTAAATATATAGCAGCACAGATGGATGAAACTAGATCCGGGGTCTTCAAAACTCGTTCAATCTTCGCCCAATGTACAAGTCGATCCATGTGAAAAGATGTGATGAAGTCGAACATGGAAAGACATCGCCTGGTTACTAGCCAATAATGTGAGCTATTAACAGACATGAGAGGATTCACCGATAATGATGATGACCCTCAAGGTACTACAGTACAATTCGCTTGGTGTGAATATATGAGCCGATGTCAAACACCACACAAAATCTTTTGGTCAAAGGTCATCGATGTAAACCTGTCGCCGGAAGTGAGAAACTTGCCATTGAGGCATGCAAGCTTCAAAGTACTAAAAGGGTTGTTTCTAAGTCAACTTCTTGGATAATAAGATGATGTCAACAAGAAGTGACCTGTTGTAGGAGGGCCTTGATGTATCCCACATCTATGATGCGAAATGGAGCAAATGATTTTTCTGGAGGTGAAAACGATATGATGTTATAAGGTTCAGGAATGGCGGTGATGAAAAGTGAAGGATGGAGGTATTGCAGTGGATGAGGCATTTGTTGGATGGTGAATTCTCTGAATGACTTCTCTTGAACATGTCGGTGACACTGATATGGACTAGTAGTGTTAACCCCATGGATGGTACAGAGGACCAATGGTGATAGTGAATGGAAAAACCCAACCCAACTCAATCATGGTGATGGAGTGAAAGTGTCATTTTCAAGAGCGACCAGCTACCAATAAAATTCTTCAAGTTTTCTTCCCTTTTTCCCCAGTCATTGCTGACCAATACCTCTTTATTTGTGTCAAGCTTGAGGATGATAACATATGCTTGATCTATAATTTTCCCTTCGGGCAAACCTGTCGCTCTGTTTTTAGCGAGCCTAGCGTCAGTGAGACTTGTTCTTGTCTGGGTGGACAAGTTTGTCGCTATTGTTTTAACGAGTTTAACGACAAAGATAACTCGGTCCTTTTCATGTTTAGAGAGTTTGAAAAGGGACGAAAAGGAAACTCCAATAGTCCTTTTTCGTGGCATAATCCCTTAAGTCTGAAAAAGTATAAAATAATACGAAAGGGATGACTTTTCGATCGTTTTAACGAGCCGACAAAGACAAGCACTCGATATTTTTGTTTAATAATCCCTCAGGTCCAAAAAGATTAAAATATATGGGAGGGATGGCATTACCATTACTTTACCGAGCTGGAAAGTCCAATGGCTCGATGATGTTTTTATATTTAATGAGTCTAAAAAAGAGTTTAAAAAGGACTCGTTTTTTAGGAACGAGTGGTATTTTCGGGTAGCAACTGGTTCCAGGTAAGTTTGGAACTTCTCAAAACATGGTAGTGTGAAGAGGGTGGCAATCAGAATCACTTGTCGTAGCTATTCCTCAAAAGGGTAAACAATCAAGTGGAAGCGTATGGTCGACCAAATGATTGGAGGTGATGGTAGGAACACAACCAAGGTTCAAAAGGGCTGATAGCAAGGTGATCACAAAGGTTATTTACCAAAGGTGGTTTCATTTTTTAATGAGCTTGAATTAGGAGAAACTATGCTTAGTGCAGGTTTATTTTTTAACGAGCTTGAACCTTGTAGGAACATTACCCTTATCAGTCTTTTGAAAATGTCTCTTGGTAGATTTATTTTTTAATGAGCTTGAACACTACTATAACATGTGCTCATTGCCTTTTTATGCAGACTAGAAACGACCAAGCTACAAGGTTAAAGGGTTAAGAACCTACAAACTAAGAAAATCAAAGGTCTCTTTTCACTTGCATACAAAGTTTTGCATGCCCCCAAGTGTTTTAGAAAAGGAGAGTTTCCAGGTTACCAAATGGAAGTCCCTGCGGTTAGGCAGGATTGTTTCTATCGGCAGACAAAAACTCTTCCTTTGCTTTGTCCATTGAAATAGATGAAGGTGAATGGTGTGAGCTTCCAATCACATAACTGATATGATATTCACCCTATGAGTGACATCAGTTAAAGATTTAATGAAAAAAGGTATTACAGATTCATGTGTTGGTGTGTGTCCTATGTTATTGAAGCAATGGATTGATCAAATTGCCAATACACAGACAATTAAATGGGAAGACAACAGAGAAATACAGTAAGCAAATACAAGAACACAAGAAATTTAATAAGGAGTTCACCCTATTTTCCAGGGCTACATCTTCGGTCCTGGTGGCCTTGTTTTATTATGTCCTAATCAGAGAATTACAATGCAAGGACTCAATGTGAGTTCTCATGAAGTAGGTTTTCTTGGCAGGGTGGTTCTTGGATTCCCCAAGCCACTTGAGTACATAGACTTCTTCTTCCTACCAGCTCTGTGACCTTTTGGTCCACAGTGCAAAGAGCCTAATGTGGTGCCCAGTCCAGATAGATCCTCTATGGGATGGCTTGAATCTTCAAGCTCTCTGGTGCTCGATGTTGCCTTTGGTCAGCTCGGCCCTCTGTCTTCTTATGCTTTGCTTTATTGCCTTCTTCTCTGTGTTTAGTCCTCCTCTCGGGGTTCACTGTTCCACTTCTCCGTCTCTCGACTACTGTGTATTTTGTTGCTATTCATGGCTTTTAGCCATCCGTTCCAATGCCTGTTCAGTTCCTCTTATGCCTCTATCGATTCACCTTTTGCAGCTGCGCTTGGAGTTCCCTGGCTCAGCGTCATCATCAGCGCTCAGGGAGTGGCCACATGTCCTCCTCTAAATGGCGCCAGCCTGCTTCGTCGGTTATTTTCTTCAATTACGTCGTAGATGAAGTCTTTCTCCACCGTGGCGGTCAAACGGACCTCAAATTCTTCTAAATCGCGGCTCATTCCTTCATCGATTCCACTTCCTCCATCGGCCGCAATCTCAGCTGTCCAATCTGGGTCCCCCAGATCCAACGCCATACACACATTTCGCGCAGTTGACTTGCTCAACTGTTAGCACACGATCAACTATAGTTTTCTCTCACCTCCGCTTGCCACACATTGATCGATGAATGGAATCGCTCCACTCTCTTCCAAAACCACTTACCATTTGAGCGCACCCTGATCAATACTGCCGCTTTTCTAGAGCGTGGGTCCCGCCTTTGTCTTTTTAGTTCTTTTGCATTTTCCACCCATGGTTCTCCATCTCCCCATGCGTCTGTGTGCTCGGGGATTCCCCATTTCAGCCCTATTTTCCCTACGCACATCAAAATTCACCTCTGTTTCCCAATCTGGGGCTCCCAGGGGCTATTTTGACCTCCCGCGCAGTCTCCATGGGCCTCGGTCAATGCGCTTTGACTGAGGTCCTCGTCGTTCCACACTGGCTGCCATTGCCACTGGTTCAAGGTGTTTTTGATCGATGTTTTGGATTCTTAGAGTTTTTTCCGACCTAATACAGTCATGGTTCCTTTGACAGTCTTTTATGGATCCAATTCGGATCATGGCCTTCCCACTGAAAAAGATTTTGGACCACAAAAAGTTGGTTTTCAAGCATCGACTAAGTGATGGTATTGCTTTCTCACTTGTCCAATTTCAATCCACTTTGCACTGCTCGGCTTTTAACCTTTGAGCCTGTGGAGTACTAAAGAAGGTATGTTTTTGATGATTATTTCAGTATCTTTTCATTAGAACTTACAAACCTTTTGCATTATGAACTAGGAAAATGATAAAGAATTAAAATAAAACATGTGAGATTAATATGCAAGACGAAAACGCTGAAAATTATCACTTCCTTGTGCAGGAAGGAGGAAAAATGAGAAGTTTCCGTTCCAAAGGAAAGGACAAGGACGGGTTAACCGCTGTCCCTTTGACGGGAGACCGAATGCAAAGAAGGCAAAGAAAATCAAAGCGAATCAACCTGGAAAAGGAGGTGGAGATATCAGCTCGGCGTAGGAGAGAAAAGAAATGACTGAGGACTAACGGTTAGGCGAATCCCTCAGAATCAAGGATCCTGAGGGATCGTTGTTTTATCTATTTCTGCACTTAGACATCTCCGCCGTTAACCTTATAAAAGGGGTAGCACTGTTAGCTCGAAAGGAGAGTTAGATACGGTTATGATTTTATGTAATTCCTTTTAAAGATCAAAACTTTGATCATCGAGTCTTGTTAAGAACTAGTTTATTGTAATTCTGCTCTATGCATTAATACAAACTTGGTTATTACTTCATCTCTGAGTCTGGATTAACTTCAAGCGGTGTACCCTTGGAGGCTAAGGGCCCGGCCTTAGAGGACACTTGCTCTTGTATTATTACGTTTGGTTTATGCGTGGTTTGCTTATCGACATTATTTGGTAATCTGATGTGTTTTATAAGTTTACATCACATGCTCTGTTATGTTTAATTCATTAAGGTTTCTACAGACAGAACTATTGTATTGACTCTGCATCATATTACTGTTCTTTTAAGAGTTGATCTAATATTGCTAGTCTTGACAGAATACTGTTACTGTTCCATTATAGAGCTTTGTGTTGTGCACTTGTTCATTAACATTACAGAATTCACCTTGGGAGTTATGTTCTTTACGATTGTTGGATTTATGAAAAATGTTGTTCTATTTTAAAACGCAGTTGTATTCTTTCTAACTGAGATTGATACTTGGATCAGATTACTATTTAAGTGTGCTTTGTGCATATATGGTTTTCAAGCACTGTTCCATAATTTATCAGTAATCAGTGTTGTTCCATTGGTGTGTGTTGTTCGATTCGCCCTTAAGAGTGAAAGATTGCCGTTTGATTACAATTAATGCATTTGATCTGATAGATTAAGATTGTTACTGCTTGTGAGACTTAGTTGTTGTTCTATTTCTTAGTTGTTGTTCCATTTCGGATTTGTTGTTCCATTGCAGACTTGTTGTTCGATTTCTTAATTGTTGTTCCATTTCTCATCTGTCGTTCCATTTATTGGTGTTGGTGTGAAGAACGATCTCAAGTTGTAGTGAGCATTGGCATTTACTGTCTGGCTCCCAGATCCACGATCTGTTCTCTGATATCCTTTTCTGTCAGTTTCGAAAGGGATGGGTTATTGCTACCGAACCCTTGACGGATAAGTTGCTTAGTCTTTTGAAGAAGTTAAGATGTAGACTACCATTTACTCTTGTATTTTTGAAACGCTGTACTACTAGCATTACTCTGGCAAATGATAGCCTCAGATTGAGACACTCTTTGAAATAACAAAACGCTCCTGGATTGACATATTAATGTGAGGTAATTAGAGGTGAAAGAGACCCTTTTTATAGCTCTACATTTTGGCACCGTTGCCGGGGAAAGAGTGTAGCCATTTGTCTTTTTTCAGAGTAGTGTACGAACCTACTAGGGAAGAGTTGGATCTTAAAAATGGAAGGTAAAAACCTACGTGCGGAGCATGTAAAAGCCCTGCTCCACTGTCTGCTCTCCTAACAGATTTTCTCTTGCTTTGTTTGAATATAATTTAGTAGTTCATTTGAGTGCATGACTAAGCAGAAAAAGCTAGAAAAAAAAATCCCAAACCTCTACCCAAGCCAAAAAAAGCAAAGGGGTAGGTGACCCTTGGCCGACCGACCTTCATAGATGAAATCTACAATAAAGCAGAATCTTAGCCCTTAGTAGGACCCAGGAAAGTCATTTCTAAATAGCCTACTAGTCCCCTTCAGGCCACTGGATCACCATCTGTAGCCTTTGCTGAGGTGCATAGTCAAACTGAAGAGCAGGATTTTCAAGAAATTGAAAATTCTACTCTAGAACTATTGCAGGAAGGGAATTTCAACAATCTTTGTGAAGGAGAAGGAGAGACAGGGGAAACCGAGGAACCAAGGTCTCCTATTGGAACAACTCAGCCATTAAATAGCCCAGAAAAGGGAAGTGCTGCAAAAATCATTGTTGAAGAAACTCAATCTCCTCAGACATCAGGCATTCTCATTATCCTAGATAGAGAAAGTGCTATTAAAACTATCCCTGTTAAAGCCATTCCCTCTCAACCTAGGAATACCCTCCTAGATATCCTAGAAGGTTATTGGCATATATTCGACGCAATCACACAAAACCAGACAAACACCCAAACCTCTACATTACAATACCCTATAGTGGATTCTGTAGCAAATGTGCCTATGAAAGCAATCCCTATTCAACATATCCCTACATTCCACGGTCTTACATCAGAAGATCCGGATGCATTTTTATTTGAATTTGATGTACTGTGCAGGGGATATGATTACACCACCGACCCCCAGAAACTGAAACTATTTCCCTCTACATTAAAAGGGGCTGCTTTAAGATGGTTTATGGGATTAGGTGGCGGGGTTATAAATAACTGGGATCAAATGAAAGAATCCTTTCTAAAAAAATATCAGGATTATTGCAGGTCTAGAGAACTGAAGGATGAAATATTCTAGATGACAGCTAGACCAAATGAAACATTAGAGGAGTATGTGGAACGTTTCCAGTATAATGTACAAAGATCTCCTTATGCATCACTACCTTTACCTGATAATGTGTTAAAAATAGCATTAATAAGTGGTATGAAGGAACAATGGATTGAAACATTAAATATTATGGGAAAAGGGGATATCTATCAAGAAAATGTTGCTGACATTATTGATTTATGTATCAGGAGCTCGAGAGGTAGCACAAGAGTAAAACCGACAGAACATGATCAGTTTGTAAGAGATAATAAAATTTCGACAGAAGGAGTAACACGTGTAGAAATTGGAAATTTATTGGAAAATTTTAAAACTGATATACTAGGGACACTAACTACACAACTTGATATTATGCAGGCCAAACAGAAGCAAATGGAGGCAGAACAGAATTTGGCAATCTTCTGTCCCCGATGCAGGAAAAAGCATAGCCACAAGGAGTGTCCACTGGATGCAGTCCAAACATGCGCCATCTGTACAAAAGATCACCTTACGGAGAGCTGTCCCTCACTTCCTGGATTGAAAGTGGTATATAAGGAAGCGGAAGAAGAGCCAGAATTGGTGTATTTGCTCAACCAGCACCGTTAGTGGCAGCCGAGACAATCTGGTATGTTTCCAGACCCAACTTCTTCTTTTGAGCCTCCACAATAATGCTCAATAACATAATATGTGGCAAAGTCAATCCCAATCCCCATTTCCAAACTGGTCACCACAGTTGTTTCCTTCTTCAAACTCATGGCTGAATCAAGAAAGCCAATCTGGTTGGCCGAATCTTCCTTATACCCCACCATATTGGAAAAGTAACTCATATCCACCACAATGGACTCCCCCTACCTCACAAAGTTCAGCCTGGCAGACAAACTGGCAGAGACCGATGTATCAGCCAGTAGGAACCATTTCGCTCCCTCAACCTACACTACCAGCGTTACAACAAAATCCCCAGTCTAATATGAGACCGCAACTCCTAGCCCAACCCAACCCCAATCCAAATAACAGACCGGTTCAATCTGTCCAAATCATAGAAACATCAGAGATAGGAGCCGATCTGAGGGAGTGTAATTATCTTCAGTTAAGATCTGGGTGTATCACTGAAACCAAGGGAGATAAGACAGTTCAAGTTGAAGATCAGTTACCCAGAGAACATCTGTCACAATAAGAGAATGTGAATAAACAACAAATTCATAATCAAGCAACCAAATCCTCTCCTCCGTTCCGAGAACGATTAGTCATACCTCGACCTATACAATATCTTGATTTTGACATTCTGGGAGAATTACAAAATATGTACATAAAAATTCCATTCCTCTAAGCCATTCAAGACATCCCGATATACGCAAAAACTATCAAAGAATTGTGCATAAAGAAACCAAGGAGGAATATAACAAATAATCCAAGAGTCCAAGTAGTCGGCACTTTATCTGACTTACTATCAGGGAAAGAAACACCCATTAAATATGAAGACCCAGGAAATCCAATTATAACTGTCCAAATTTATGGACAGACCCTGTCCAATGCCTTAGTTGATCTAGGAGCTGCAATTAATATCTTAACAACCACTACTTGCCAAAAGCTAGGCATTACATCTGTAGAACCCACCTCTACCTTGCTAGAATTGGCTGACCGATCCGTGGTTAGGCCGGAGGGTACACTACATGATGTCATGGTCTCTGTTGATTCCTGGGAATATCCAACCGATTTTTTGATAATAAATCCCAAAACCTGACTTGATGGACATCCATTGATTTTAGGTAGACCTTGGCTTGCCACTGTCGATGCTTATATCGGCTGCCAGCAAGGAAATATGACCATAACCAAAGGACCAAATATCAAGAACTTAGTTCTATATCCTCCAGCACAACCAAGTGTCACAATAATCAAAACTAATAAGCACCCTGTATCATACCTTACTAATAACATTAGATCTCCATTAACTATACAAGAGGCACTTGATTTCAAAGACCAAACAGAAGATGATGCCATTAATAATTTCATTCGTCAAACTGAATCTAGATCCTGCACACAGTGTGATATGATAGAAGCAGCATTTGATAATGAATTAGAAGATCCTCTGAAAGATACACATGATTAAACAATACCTGTTACTTCTGTTGCAAATAGTAAAATTGTGGAAATTGAACTGGGAAAAACCTTAAATATTAATGCCAACCTCACACCTGAACAAGAAATGAAGCTCATCCATCTGTTAAAAAAATATAAAGAAGCATTTGCATGGGACTACCCTGATATGAAAGGAATTGACCCCCAATTATGTACAAATCACATTTATATAGAAAAAGATACGAGACCTATTCGTCAACCTCAAAGGAGACTTAATCCTCATCTAAAAGATGTGGTAAAGGCTGAACTTCAAAAAAATTTAGATGTCAATTTTATCTATCCTATCTCTGATAGTAAATGGGTCTCTCTGCTTGTGGTGGTACCAAAAAAGAATGGGAAATGGAGAATCTGTGTATACTACAGGGAGCTAAATAAAGCAACACAAAAAGACCACTTCCCTCTCCCATTCATCGACCAAGTATTAGACAGTTTAGTAGGAAATAAATTCTTTTCTTTCCTGGATAGCTTCAGTGGATACAATCAGATTCATATTGCCCCTAAAGACCAAGACAAAACTAGTTTTACTTGTCCTTGGGGAACATTTGCCTACTGAGTTCTACCTTTTGGCTTATGCAATGCTCCTGCCACATTCCAAAGGGCTATCCTTAGCATTTTTGCAGATTTAATAAATGACGGACTTGAAGTATACATGGATGACTTTACACCATATAGAGATGATTTCGATCAAGCATTGGATACCCTAGAAAAAGTCCTACAATGTTGCATTGCTACCAGGCTTTGTTTAAGCCACGAAAAATGTTATATGATGATGACTGAAGGAATTATCCTAGGAAACTATATTTTAGCAGCTGGCATTTAGGTAGACCCAGCCAAAATCCAAATACTTCTGCTTATTCCCACTCCTACCATTCAAACAGAGGTACGCAGTTTTCTTGGATTTTCTGGTTATTATAGGAGATTTATAGAACATTATTCGCACATTGCTGCACCTCTATATGCACTAACTGGTAACGTTGATTTTCTTTGGACAGAAAAATGTGAAAATGCTTTCAAAGATCTGAAGAAGCTCGTATCCACAGCCCTAGTCCTTTGAGGACCAAATTGGGATTGGCCATTCCAGATATCATCTGATGCCTCAGATATAGCCATTGGAGCGGTCCTTGGGCAGGAAGAGGATAAAAAACCAAATGAAATTTATTACATTAGCAAAATTTTATCCCCAGTTGAATTAAACTACACTGTTACTGAAAAAAAGTTTCTAGTTGTAATACATGCTATCAATAAGTTTAGACATTACATTACTAAATATCCTGTTATCTTGTACACAGATCATTCTGCCATAAAATATTTAGCAAACAAGCCTATCACAAATGACAGAATAACTAGATGGCTGATTTTATTGCAGAAATTTGATATTACAATCAAGGATCGACCTGGCAAAGAAAATCCTGTAGCCGATTTTCTCTCAAGAATGCCAAAGCCAATAGACGCAGTAGCAGTTGAAGACCAATTTCCAGACGAGCATCTGTTTGATGTGGCTGTTCAAACACCCTGGTATGCTGATGTTGCCAATTACCTAGTAGTAGGTAAATTACCAAAGCATCTAACCCCTAATGAGTAGAAACAGATTGTTCATCGGAGTGCTCGATTTTCTTAGATTGGGGTCTATTTGTTTCACACGGGGGCAGACATGCACATCAGGAGATGCATTCGAGAAGATGAAATCTTTGACATTTTAAAATCCTGCCATGATGGACCATGTGGTGGACATTTCACCGATCGCAGAACTGGACATAAAGTGTTGCAGATAGGGTATTATTGGCCCACGATTTTCAAAGACGCAAAGAAATTTGTCGAAGCCTGTGACAGTTGCCAGCGAGCAGGACGCCCCAGTCAGTCTGATGAGATGCCTCTGAAACCACAGCTAGTCATCAAACCATTCGAGCGATGGGCTCTTGATTTCGTTGGACCAATTAACCCATCATCAAACTAGAAAACATATATTTTGGTGGAAACAGAATATGTCACCAAGTGGGTTGAAGCAGAGGCATTGCCTAGAGCTACAGAGGAATCTGTCATACAGTTCCTGTTCCATCTATTTGTATGTTATGGCCTTCCAAGAGAAACAATTATAGACAGTGGACCACAGTTTTTTGGGAACAGAATAGCTGCAACACTCAACAACTATCATGTCCAGCATAAAATCACTACTCCATACCACCCACAGGCGAATGGACAGGTAGAAAGCAGCAATAAAATAATAGAAGCAATCCTAACGAAAACCATTGCGTCACATAGACATGATTGCGCTACCAGACTACCTGAAGCACTATGGGCTTACAAAACAACATGGAGAAGCACCACTGGTTACTCACCTTATCAATTAGTGTTTGGAAAACAACCCATTTTCCCCATAGAGTTCGAAATACAAACATTACGAACAGCACAGGAAGTTGGCTTAGATTTAACCGAGGCACAGATTAATCAATTGCAGCAGATCAATGAGCTGGATGAAATTAGGCTCTCTGCACTTCAAAACACTGCCCTGATCCAACAACAGCGAGCTAAATGGCATGATGCTCTCATTAAAAATAAAGTCTTCCACGAGGGAGACTGGGCTCTTTTCTACGACTCCAGGTTTCAGAACTTCCCTGGGAAACTCCAGACTCGTTGGTTGGGACTGTTAGTGTCAGTCTTTCCAGCCTTCCTCCAATGATCAAACGTGCTCTTACAAAGTGATTTTGAAGTGTCAAGGTCAAATTTTGTCATTTCAGTGAGTCTTCAAGCAAAATTTGGCCACTAGGCATTAGGTCTAGGGTTTGTTTTCACTCCTTTCAAAGTTGCCCAAATGCCAGTCCATGTCATCATTCAGCTGAGTGTATCATCATTCAGAGGGTTGTCATCATCATATTAGGTTCCATTGGGTCATGTTACACCTTGTTCATGCTTCAGTTGTGCCTTGGCAAGGTTCATTTCCCTCTCCTAGGGTTTTGAAGGCAATTTCTCTTGGATGGTCAAATCATCGGCAAAACTTGTATCCTGATGTTCATACACCTTCCCCTATCCTTAAAGTACCTTATTAAATGATTCCCATCCCTTAGATCCACCAAATTCCTCATTTTCGCACAAACCCTAGTTTCTTGCTACAACCTGGCAATTTTCTAGGTTGGGCCTGTGGTTTGCCCTTTTGGACCCCTTCCCCTCACTCAATCTCTAAGATTCCACTTTCCCCTGCTTCCTAACATTCCTCCCTATTCCCAAAAATTTCCTCAAGAATTTAGAAGCCCCTTATCCCCTTCATTTTGCTTCATTTCGACAAAATCCCTTGTTCCACACATTGGGATAAGTTTCACTCAAAAGATGTTTCAGAGAAATCAAAGATGAATTTGGGAAAAATGAGAGAGGTTTTTGTCCACAACATGCCAAAGAAGAAAAACCTCCTTCACGTTTTGCACAGGTGTCATGGTTTTAGAGAAATGTCAAAATTACAATCGCCAGATCCAAGGAGGTTGGCCAAGGCACTAAAACGACGGAAAAGGCCCGATCCACTCCAAATTTTGGCCAAAGCCTCTTTTACTGAGCATGGTACTTGATTGGGGACTCCCAGCCCAAATTTCAAGAAATTTGGAGAAAATTTTGTCAATTGTGAATTTTTTGTGCCACACACAGGTTTTTGCTCTGAACGTGTAGCGCGCCGCGGGCTACCCTGAAGATGGGAAACTCCTTTTCATGAAAACTCGGCATTTTTGGATTTTTCATGCAAAAATACACTTGCTCAGCAATTTCCAAGAGATTCCATCAAGTTTTGAGCCTCCAGAAGGTCAAAAAACAAGCAAAAAATGACTTTCTGCCACTTTTTTGACACACAGGAAGCAGTCTTGGGAGGTTGCAATTTTGGAGGGGCAAATGACCACCAAATTGCGAAATTCTACTTGGGTTGGAAAGTACACATCCAGAAATTTCCAAAAAGCCTACGTTTGCCTCATTTGGATGCCGGGAAGTGCCTCAAAAGTTAGCTCAAAGGCGCGCTACGCGTTCAGGATTGGGGCGCTACGCATTTGCACATTTTCTCAATCTTTCATCTACAGCTCAGGAATTTGCCCAGCTTTGACCAGTTTTGACTTGTGATGGGATTTTTCACCCTCTTTGATGTAATTAATGTATTTTCATATTGAAATGACACTTATTTACCTATTCTAGAAGATTCATTCATGAAATAGCAAACATTTAATGAATGAATTGGTTTCCTAGCTTATAGAGGCAAGTTGTTTTGACCGCCTAGATTGTAATGCTTTGTTTAGAATTGGTTGAAACAGATCCTAAGATGATGAGCTTGACCCCTAGAGGCAAGGAAAGGTGTTAGCTTTCCTATATTATGTATTTTCTTAGTCATTTTCATGGCTGGACTCTTGAGGGAGAAAGCTTCTATTGTATTACTCATTGTATCTCTGCAATTTTGGCAAAGGAAGAAAGACCAGGGACTGTGGTTACATGTATTGATGGTGTGTTTCTCTTTGTACTTGTAAGTTTGTTATGTGAATCATATTCTTACTTTTCGTTCTGCAAATTAGGAAAATGAAGTGTTAAAGTAGAATTCATGATTGCCATGCTCTGCTTTTAAGTGTGCTTAATATCAATGTTTTCATCTGTTTAAGGGGAATTCAAGGTGATTGCTTGCTCTCCTTATCTCCTCACCAGTCATTCTCATCCATCCAACTCTTTCAGAGGCATCAATACAGTCTCCTATCTTGCCCCAAAGAGCCCCCTGCGAAAACTGTGTCCAATCCCCGCACCTAAATTTGCCTTTCCCCAACTTTCCACCGAAACCCTAAAAATCGCAAATCAAACCTTTTTATCAGTTTACTAGCCTAAAATCAGTGTTCTTTATTGGTTATCTCTTCCCGTTGAAGATCTTTTCCGAGATAGACCGGAGAGAGCCCTCTCCTGCCCCGTAGGGCTAGCTACGAGGCTAAGTGGTTTGATGTTGCCTTGGAGTTTACCTTTTTCAGCCTGAGGTGAAATTTCAAGTGCTAACAGGGACCATACGAAATCCAGAAGGTACATGACAATGGGACCCTTACTCTAATCACTGTTGACGGTTCTGGATATGCCTTCAAGGCAAATGGCCACCGAGTTCGTCTCTATCGCAAACCACTCACTCGGGAGTCCTTCTACCAGCAGTTACGCCGAGACACTGATATGGAGATTTTGGGGGAGGAAGAGAAGTCTTCCTCACCTATAATTCATTAAGGAATTCATTTATTTTTACAGTTTGTACATAAGTTCTTTTCTTGAATCATTTTTGTACATATTTTTGCTGTTATTATTTTTGTTGTTCCTTTCTTTTTTTCAAAAGAACAACATTTTCTTCTGGCTGTTCCTTTTTCAAAAGAGCAACCCCCTTTGGATCAGCCGTCATCTTGTTGTAATTTGGTTCTTTTTCTTTATTTTTGCGTGTTTTGCTATTCCTTTTACAAAGGAACAACATTTTTTATTTCTGCTGTTCCTTTTCCAAAGGAATGGCATTTGTGTGTTTTTGCTGTTCCTTTTCCAAAGGAACAACATTCTTGATTTTTGTTGTTCCTTTTTCAAAGGAATGACATTTGCCTGTTTTGTTGTTCCTTTTCCAAAGGAACAACATTTCGATTTCTGTTGTTCCTTTTCCAAAGGAACGACATTTCTGTGTGTTTTCTGTTCCTTTTCCAAAGGAACAACATTTTTGATTTCTGCTATTCCTTTTCCAAAGGAACGACATTTTTGCGACTTTTTCTGTTCCTTTTCCAAAGGAACAACATTTTTTATTTCTGTTGTTCCTTTTCCTAAGTAATGGAATTTCTGTGTGTTTATTGTTCCTTTCCCAAAGGAACAACATTTTTTATTTCTGCTGTTCCTTTTTCAAAGGAACGGAATTTGCATTTTCTACTATTTGTGGTCTTTTGTTGTTCCTTTTTCCAAAAGGAACACCACTTGCATGCTTTTTCTCTCCCTGTGAAACAGCTTGTTCCTTTTGCTGTTCTAAATTGAGGATGCTTATTGCTCTTGTTCTTTCAAGTCTTTTAGAATACAGCTATGCACTTATGCAATGGATATAAAATCACAACATACTGAAATCAGCCAATCATAAATCACTATCTTTATAAGGCTCTGCATTGGTAAGAGGACAAAAGGAAGGACACACTTACTTATCATCTTTTGCTGTCATTGTTCTACTAATTCTGCTCTGATTGGTTATCTTTATCATGATGATCCCTTTTAATCCTCTTTGATTGTTATTTAGGAATAAAGAGCAAAGGGTTTATATCTTCCTATTGAGATGTTAAGACTTCTTCCACCATTCCTACTCTTAAGGAGTGTTGAACCACCCTTTGTGTATAAATAAGGGAAAGTACTTTATGAAAAAGAAAGAAAAAAGAGTAAACATGACTTATAAGTTGTCAAATGCAGGATAGGGGGTCTCATCAAGAGCCAACCTACCATGATCATGAGGACGAAAGCGAAGTGGCATTCCCACTATGGCCACCACACCAGGGATATGGTCCAAAAGGTATATCAAATAAACAACCCTTGGAATAGGAGGGCTCATCATGAGCCGGCCTGCCCACATTTCACTCCTTCCTCGTGAATGGCATTATGGTCAATTGGTCACCAAGCTAGCATAATGGCCTACATTTTGACATCACACAACATTTCCTAAGTATACACAAAGGATCATGGTTCCATGGGTGAAATAAACAACTCTGCCAAGGTTATGGACACCTGTCAGCAGCAGAGCATTGTTAATGGTATTGAAGTCACATTATTTACACCAATAGGTAAAGTTACTAGCACCCTTCTGTTTCTTATACCTTAGTAATTAATCATATATCATTTCCTGAATTATATAACGCATGTAAATTTATTATCACCAATCATGGCAGAGTAGTTGACAATGACCGCATGAGACTTGGAATGTATGGCAGATGTCCTATCCTCCCAGCCTTGCATCATATCACAACAGCCTCTTACGTAATAAGTGATCCAACTCTATGCCTCGATTTCGGTAATTCACTGTTTTTGTAAACATGGAATATTGCCATACGTTGTTCCTTTATGACTCTATTTTAGAGCGGGCGCTACTCCTTTATTTGACGGTTAGGACAGCCTATCACATTGTGGGGAGGTGGGAGGTTAACCTCATCATTCCCTGGATTACGTGTCAGATCACTATTCGGGAAGTTGTGTACTAGGGTATGGAACGACTCAAAGACATACTGTTTTTATTTTTTTCTACATGAATTGTTGTTAATAAGCCATTTCTATTGTATACTCTGTTTTTGAACAAGTCTTGCGTCTATTAGCCTGTCTGTGTTTCAACAGCATGAACAACTATTGTTCCATTGAGAGTTTACAGTGAAACCATGGGAGGAAGATCTATTCGGAGGGAACCGCAGGTGTTGACAGTCTCTACTACTGCCCGGGAAATCCTGGCAAGAGCAGGGTGGCTGACTTATCTCAATCGCTTGCAGGAGTCTAATGAGACGGTGGCAATTGAATTCTTGCAGAATTTGCAAGAGGATTACTCCACAATGAGGGGGAGACACATAGCAGTCATCGATGACATAATCGCAGAATTCTCGGGACTACCAGCCACCAGACCTGTATGGATGTTAAAAAAGGAGAGATTGCAGAAGATTATAGAAATCTTCCGGGACGAAGGCCAGAGCCTGGAAATTAGAGGAAAGGGAGTTCTACCAGCAGCACTAGAAGAGCCGTGGGCAGAATTGGCAAGGACCATTCAAAGCTACATCACCTGTGAAGGTAGAAAATACGTGGTAAGACCATGACATCTTAAACTCTTATCTATACTAAAGAAAAAATGCTTTGTAAATTTACCTGCCTTTTTGAATTCGTTACTTCATGACGTTGCACGGAGCATAAAAAAGGCACGACATGTAGAGTCAATAGTTAGTCATCATGGGTTGATTCGATTAATTGTCAGCCATAGCCTCACCTAGCAGCAGAGAAGCTGGGAAGAGCTAACTGCCATGATTAATGGGGGATTGACTGCACCATCCCCAAAATGGAAACATGCCACCAGTACACCCGAGTGTCTAGAAAAATGCAAAGAATTGGCAAAGCGTAAACATACCACCGGTACACCTGAGCGGCCGGAAAAACGTAGAATATCGGTCTGGCTAGCACGGCTACAAGGGAGGCTGGAGAAGCCCCAGGAAAACACCAGCCGGCCGGTAGAAATTGAAGATGAGCAACCCTCACGGCCAGGAGGGGAGGACGATGAAAAAGGAGTGCAAGAAGAAAAAGAAGAAGAGGCCGAGCAGTCTGAAGAAGAAGAAGAAGAAGAAGAGGCTGAGCAATCTGAAGAAGAAGAAGAAAATGAAGAAGGAGCCGAGCAATCTGAAGAAGAAGCCGAGAAATCCGAGCAGGAGGAGGAAATGGAACAGCAGGAAGGTAGCCCATTGCAGGACCCAGTGGGAGAAGATGAATTGGCCGAAGTCTTGGCCAATATGGGTGAATATGGCCAACCTTCCAGTCCATCAGACCTCCATGCCGAAAAGAAACCCCAGGAGGAAAATGCACCTGAAGAATCACATGCAAAGGAGGCAGAAGAAGAGAATCTGCCTGTTCATGATGAAAAGATGATAGGAGATACTGAACAGGAACAATCCGTTCCTAACCAGAAGACACCAGAAGAAATTCCGGAGGAAGCAGGGGCAGAAAGAGAAGTCACCCAAGAAATGACAGAACCAGTTAGGGTTCCTGCCCCAGAACAGCCAGAGCAAAACAATGAAGAAACACCCCAGAAGGAAAATCCTGGAACTAGTCACAGTCCAGGCCGTAGTGAACAGCTTGTTGTTCCTTCTAAGGAAATTTTGGAAATTAAAGAATTGTGAAAGGAACAACAGAGATTATTGAACATCATAGTCTAGCTCCACCAGCAGATTAGGATCCTGAAAGCAAGGCAAAGGGTAAAAAGGACTTCAGGAAGGAAAAATGTGACCACTCTAGCAAAACCCGTCAAGGCAAAGGGGCGGAGGACCAGAATTCATCCTGTTGTTCAAAACCCTGTCGAGAACTAGGCTGCTGTTCCAAATGATGCTGAGAAATAGACTGCAATTCCAATTGAAAAGGAACAACAATGGACTGATATTCATGTTAAGATAGAAATGGACGAGATGTTGACCCGTGATAAGGAAATTCAGATGGAAGCACCACTTTCGGGAGTGATAAGGGTTATGAACTCAAAGCAACGCAATAGGAAAGTTCAAGTAAAACTCCCAGCCTCCACTACTGCATGGAGAAGAGATCCAAAAACAGTAACCCTATGAAAGGGGTTGAATCAAGCTCAACAAAAGCAGAAAATCTTAAAGAGCAAACGGTCCCTCGCGAAAAGTATGAAGAGCTACAGCAGTAGCTTAGGAACGTCAATCAATCCAAAAGCCAGGCTTTTGAAGGGTGGAAAAGGGAACAAGAGAAAGTTGCAAAGGTAACTCGTAGGCTAGATATCGTTATCAAGCAGATGGATACCTTGTGTTCTTTATACAATGACGTCTTAGCATGTAGAGCCCCTACCAAGAATTATGCCTTGTTTCTACTGGAACGGTATTTGCAACTAAAAATAAAGGCTGTTAAAGCAGGTGCTCCCATACAAATTAACACTGTCAATGATTTTATAGACTGCTGTAAGCACTACGGGGTAAAAGTCCAGAGACTACTGTGTGAGTTCTATTTACATAACCTTGTATTAGACCAGGAGACTGAGTTGAACCCTGGCCCTTTTGTTGGGGATGTCCAATTGCAGGCGTTCATCTCATTTGGGGTTAATCAAATTAAATGGCTTAAAGCCTATAATACTTTCCAGAGGCAAGAAAACGACTTAGATTTGTGGGTAAGGGCTGAGCCTAGGGACCCAGTACAGTTGTGGAGAGCACATAGAAACCTCATGAAGACTCCGGGTGTAATTGAAGCATTAGGACCCATGCATGAGGCACTCATTTGGCAGGGATTAGAATACTTTTTCTCTATTAAAGACCTTGCCATTGATGCAGCTAAATTTCGGTATCAAATCTCTAATCCAAATATCCAGCTCAAGGAACCGTTTAAGTATGAGAATTTTAAATTAGCTACCATCGCTTGCACCTCTATGGCGAAATCATTTTGAGAGCAGGGCCATCCTGGTTAGGATATAGGTTCCGGAGTCCAATTATTTGGCACCTTGCACCCAGATACCAAGCCCTGTATGAGATTCCCGAGGCTTAGACAGGCCATTTCTTTGACTACTTAGTTACTCATCATGGCTGTAGGCCTCCACATGAGATTCTATCTCCAGCCTATTCTCTCACTACCTTGCATGTCAACTACAATGTTTTCATGAGGGCATGAAACAGGGTAAGCAGGGGGGTGTGTGGAGTACTAAAGAAGGTATGTTTTTGATGATTATTTCAGTATCTTTTCATTAGAACTTACAAACCTTTTGCATCATGAACTAGGAAAATGATAAAGAATTATAATAAAACATGTGAGATTAATATGCAAGATGAAAACGTTGAAAATTTTCACTTCCTTGTGCAGGAAGGAGGAAAAACGGGAAGTTGCTGTTTCAAAAGAAAGGACAAGGACGGGTTAACCACTGTCCCTTTGACGGGAGACCGATTGCAAACAAGGCAAAGCAAATCAAAGTGAATCAGCCCAGAAAAGGAGGTGGAGATATCAGCTCGGCGCATGAGAGAAAAGAAATGACTGAGGACTAATGGTTAGGTGAATCCCTCAGGATCCTTGATCCTGAGGGATCGCTGTTTTATCTATTTCTGCACTTAGACATCTCCATCGTCACCCTTATAAAAGGGGCAACACTGTTAGCTCGAAAGGAGAGTTAGATATGGTTATGCTTTTATGTAATTTCTTTTAAAGATCAAAACTTTGATCATCGAGTCTCATTAAGAACTGGTTTATTGTAATTCTGCTCTATGCATTAATACAAACTTGGTTATTACTTCATCTCTGAGTCTGGATTAACTTCAAGCGGTGTACCCTTGGAGGCTAAGGGCTCGGCCCTGGAGGACACTTGCTCCTGTATTATTACGTTTGGTTTATGCATGGTTTGCTTATCGACGTTATTTGGTAATCTGATGTGTTTTATAAGTTTACATCACATGCTCTGTTATGTTTAATTCATTAAGGTTTCTACAGATAGAACTATTGTATTGACTCTGCATCATATTACTATTCTTTTAAGAGTTGATCTAATATTTCTAGTCTTGACAGAATATTGTTACTGTCCCATTATAGAGCTTTGTGCTGTGCACTTGTTCATTAACATTACGGTATTCATCTTGGGAGTTATGTTCTTTACGATTGTTGGATTTATGAACAATGCTGTTCTATTTTAAAATGCAGTCGTATTCTTTCTAACTGAGATTGATACTTGGATCAGATTACTATTAGTGTGTTGTGTGCGTATATGGTTTTTAAGCGTTGTTCCGTAATTTATCAGTAACCAGTGCTATTCCTTTGGTGTGTGCTTTTCGATTCGCCCTTAAAGTGAAAGATTGCCATTTGATTACGATTAATGCATTTGATCTGATAAATTAAGATTGTTACTTCTTGTGAGACTTAGTTGCTATTCTATTTCTAAGCTGTTGTTCCATTGCGGATTTGTTGTTCCATTGCAGACTTGCTGTTCGATTTCTTAATTACTGTTCCATTTCTCATCTGCCATTCCATTTATTGGTGTTGGTGTGAAGAACGATCTCAAGCTGTAGTGAGCATTGGAATTTACTGTCTGGCTCCCAGATCCACGATCTGTTCTCTGATTTCCTTTTCCGTCAATTTCCAAAGGGATGGGTTATTGCTACCGAACCCTTGACTGATAAGTTTCCTAGTCTTTTGAATGTGTGATTTAGTCTTTTGAAGAAGTTAAGCTGTAGACAAGCATTTACTCTTGTATTTCTGAAACACTGTACTACTAGCATTACTCTGGCAAATGATAGCCTTAGACTGAGACACTCTTTGAAATAACAAAACGCTCCTGGATTGACATATTAATGTGAGGTAATTAGAGGTGAAAGAGACCCTTTTTATAGCTCTACAGAGCCCAATCCTGAGGTACTCAACATATCCCCTGTGAGTTGTCCTCACCTTCCTGTCCAGCACTATGTCTTCTTGCAACTCATTAAGATATTCAGGTAGCAAGTCATCAATATAAGGCAATTAACTCTGCTCTTCAGGGTCCTCAATCATTGAAGGTTCAAACAATCTCAAGCAATCTGCATTTACAACTGAGTAGATGTGCATGTAAGCTGGCAGATCAAGGAAAAAATCATTTTCACCAATCTTCTTAAGTATCCTAAAATGTCCATATCTGATAGGCTTTAGCTTTTTACCTTCACCTTGCATTCTTTCCTTGTTGATATACAACCAAACTTGGTCTCCAACTTGAAAACTATGCTCCATCTGATGCTTATCATGCCTAGCCTTGTACTTGGCTTGGCTCTTTTCCAGCTGTTCTTTTACTTCCTAGTGGATCTCCTAGATCTGTTCAATGAACCTAGCTACCTTGTCCACATCACTGTGTCCATCAACCATGGCATCTTTAGCAAAGACAAAATCCAAAGGAGACCTTGGTATGAAACCAAAATAGGTCTCAAAAGGAGATCTCTGTGTAGAACAATACTTTGCTCTGTTGTAAGCATGCTACACATAACATAAGTGTTCATCCCAAAGCTTAGGATGTTTGCTACAATAATCTCTCAGTAACTAGATCACTGTCATGTTAACTATTTCTGTCTAGCCATCAGTTTGTGGATGAAAAGTTGTGCTTTTCTTCAGTTTGGTGTCCATCAGTTCCCACAAACTAGACCAAAACTTCCCCACAAATCAGGTGTCTTGATCAGATACAATGGAAGTGGGTAATCCAAAATGAACCCATACATGTTCAAAGAACAATTTTGCAGTCTGTTCAGCTGTAATCTGTTTACTACAAGGTATCAAGATACACATTTTGCTGAATCTATCCACAACAACATATAGATAGTCATGACCTTTCCTAGGTTTAGGCAGTCCTCCAACAAAATCCATGGAACCACTTTCCCAAGGGTGAGAAGGAACTAGCAATGGAGTGTACAAGCCTAGTTTTCTGTTGTTGGGCTTGCTTTTGTCACACATAACACACCCTCTTACATATCTAGAAACTGTCTCATTCATTTTTGGCTAATAACAAAATCTTTGCAGCTGTGAAACTGTTTTACTTACCCCAAAGTGACCTGATATCATAGAAGTGTGTGCTTCTCTAATTATCTTTACTCTCTCAGTTTGTGGAATGCAGAGTTTCCCACAATGATATAAGAGTCAGTCCTTCATATGATAGTCCAATTCTTCTACTCTTTTGCCTTGACTCAAAGCTGCATATACATCTTTAAAGTCCATATCCTGAGCATATTGTTCAATGTAGCTTTCATGTAGTACAAAATTATGCTTAAGTATGGTAGATGCATTTATAATGGGTCTAGATAACATGTCTGCAACCTTGTTATGTATGCCCTTTTTATATCTGATGACTAAATGAAACTGTTGTAGAAAACCCATCCATCTATAATGTCTTGATTGCTGCAACTTAGTTTGGGAGTGTAAATATTGAAGTGGTTGATGATTAGTATGTATTACTGTCTCTTTGCCCATTAAGTAATGTTTCCACTTTTTCACACTCTGAACTAATGCATACAATTATTTATCATAGGTAGGATAGTTAACTACTACAGGATTAAAAGTCTCAGAATGATAACATATGGGTTTACTGTGTTGTGCCAACACTACTCCCATGGCATAGTCACTGGCATCAGTTTGGATCTCAAATGGTCTTTGTAAATCTAGAAGTGCTAGTACAGGTGTTGTACTAATCTTTTATTTCAAGGTGTCGAAGGCTTTTTGATGTTTGCCTGCCCACTGAAACACCTTATTCAATCCTGTTAAAGCATGTAAGGGAGTTGCAATTGAGGAAAAGTTAGAAATGAACTTCCTCTAATATTGTGCTACTCCTAAGAAGCTTCTCACTTCTGCAGCAGACTTGGGTTGAGGCTAGTTCACAATGACTGCCACTTTAGAGGGATCTATTTTCAATTCACTTCCCCCTACTATATGACCCAAGTAGTTTAGAGATGTTTTGCCAAATTCACATTTTGAGAGTTTAACATAATTTTTTCTCTTTTCAAAACATCTAATGTTTGCTTAACATGCTTTAAATGTTCTTCCCACGTTTTACTAAAAATCAGAATGTCATCCAGATACACAATAACAAAATCATCAAAAAAAGGTCTGAGTACATCATTCATTAATCTCATGAAAGTAGCAGGAGCATTGGTCAAGCCAAAAGGCATAACCAGCCATTCATACAATCCCTGCTTTGTTTTTAAAGTAGTCTTCCATGCATCTTGCTCTACAACTCTGACCTGATGGTATCCATTGTGCAAATCCAGCTTGGTGAAATAAATAGCTTCCTTTAATTGATCTAAAAGATCATCTATGCGAGGAAGGGGATAACGATTTTTGATTGTTATCCTATTCACTGCTTGGTAATCAATGCACATTCTCCATGAGCCATCTTTATTTCTCACCAAAACGATTGGTGATCCACATGGTGATGTGCTAGGCCTGATGAATCCCTTCTCAAGCAACTCCTGCACCTGCTTCTTGATTTCAGCATTCTCTAAAGCAGACAACCTGTACATCCCAATGTTAGACAATGGAACATCTTGCTGCAAAATAATATCATGTACCATTCCCTTTTTTGGTGGCAGACCTTTAGGTTCTTGAAATAAGACATCATACTCTGAAACAACCATTTCTATATCAGCTTGCTGTTTAGCATTACAACCCTCAAATACATTGGTTTTATCAGGTTTCTTTTCCTTTACAACCATCAGTAGGAATTGTTTGCATGAGTTTATCATTATTTTCATTTGTCCTGAGTTTATGAGAGGATAATTATTCTTGAGTTTATGAGCTCTTACAAAGTATTTTATTCCATCTTTAACAAGTAGATACTTGTTCTAAGCTCTATAGAAAATCTCCTTTCTATCATATAAGTAAGGGCTTCCTAAAACAATTCCACATATATCCAAAGGAATTATGTCTAACTCAACCTTATCTACAAATGTTGACCCAAAAGAAAACTTGAGTTTGCACTGTCTAGTCACTTGTAGTTGTGCTCTATCATTCAACTATCCTAATGGGTATGGTTCTTGTGAGGTGTAGTTGCTAATCCCAATTTCTTTACAATTGCTTAAGAAATTAGATTTACTTGTGAGCCACTATCAAACAAAGTATCAATCTTTTTATTTTTGGAAATAACTCGAATATGGAAAAGCTCATGTATTTTTCTCTCATTTTCTTCATTAAAAACATATTGAGTAGAATTACTAGTAGATGCTTCAAAATTCTTACCTTTTATACCTGTGGCTGCTATAGTTTTTTCATCTCCTAAGTCTGACCCCAAATCTTTCTGAATAGCTGCAGTAGTCTTCTTCATCTTGCCCTCAGACTTCTTAGGTCTCAGCTCTAGATGCAGAATCCAACAATGCTCATCATCATGCCCATCCTTTTTACAGTGAGTGCATGAAGCTTTGCTTTTCTGTGTAGTGTTAGCCTTCCTTGCTTTCACTTCTGCTTCCTTTTCTTCTTTTGCTTGCTTACAGTGGGTTGGGATGGTCCCACAACTTCTGGATTTCCATTCTTTCCTCTAGCTTCTAGATGAGTAGCTTGTACAGATATCTCATCTATACTAGTGGGATTAAACATTAGGATGGTATGCCCCATGTAGCTATGTAGACCACCAATGTACTTCAAAAGAGTCTCTGGTGAGTCTAATGAGATATGCAACATCAATGCTCTCTTTCTAAATTCTTGAGTATACCCTTGCAAACTTTTCCCTTTCAATTGTCGAAGAGTTTGCCAACTCATCATGGCTTGTTGCATTTAGGCCAATGGCTATAACTGTTTTTTGATTGCAGAAACAAATTCACTCCAGACAAAGATGGTCTTACCATGTCTTTTCATACCAACTTGGGTTCTGCCTTCCCACCAAACTAAGGCAGTGCCTCCTAGGCGTAGGCTTGCCAGCTGAATCTTACTATTGTCTGAGTCTATGTTCTGTACCCTGCAATACACATCAATTTGTCTAATCCAATTATACAACTTTTCAACATTTAGCTCTCCATCATATATAGCAAATCAAATTTAACATCTAGCTTAATCAAAGATGCTTCCTTATTATGCAGAGGGCTATTAGGAGGTGTGAGAAAGCTTTCCTCCTCCCCTTTTCCTTTGGAGTGGTCATGGAAATGAGACTCTTCTTCTTCTTTATCTTGTTTAGAATCTGATGAATCTTCAGTCTTATGCTTTCTAAAGTCTCTATACATTTCTTCTACCATAGAATTTATTGCTAGGAAACTTTCTATGAATTGAGAGTCTGGCCCTACAGAACCTTCCTTTGACATTGTCTTTCGAGAATAAACTCTCCCAATTTCAGGATTAGTTTCCACCAACTCTCCTTCTCCTAATTTGAGCTTTGATCTAGTGAGAATTCAACAACTAAACCAACACAAGATTTTCTAACCTTATAGCCTAGAGCTTTGATACCACTTGATCTGATATTCACCCTACGAGTGACATCAGTTAAAGATTTAATAAACAAAGGTATTATAGACTCATGTGCTGGTGTGTTTCCTGTGTTATTGAAGCAACAGATCGATCAGATTGCTAATACACAGACAATTAAATGGGCAGACAACAGAGAAATACAGTAATAAAATACAAGAACACAAGAAATTTAATAAGGAGATCACCTTTTTCTCCAGGGCTACATCTCCAGTATAGCTTTCAATGGTGGCCTTGTTTTATTGTGTCTTAATCAGAGAATTGCAATTCAGGGACTCAATGTGAGTTCTCCTAAAGCAGGTTTGCTTGGTAGGGTGGTTCTTGGATTCCCCAAGCCACTTGAGTACACATACTTCTTCTTCCTACCAGCTTTGTGACCTTCTAGTCCATAGTCGAAAGAGCCTAATGTGGTGCTCAGTCCAGAAAAATCCTCTATGGGATGGCTTGAATCTTCAAGCTCTCTGGTGCTTGATGCTGCCTTTGGTCAGCTCAGCCCTTTGTCTTCTTCTGCTTTGCTTTACTGCCTTCTTCTATGTGTTTCAACCTTTCTGTGTTTAGTCCTCCTCTTAGGGTTCATTGTTCCACTTCTCCGTCTCTTGACTACTGTGTATTCTGTTGTTTTTCATGGCTTTTAGCCATCTGTTCCAATGCCTATTTGGTTCCTCTTCTGCCTCTGTCGATTCACCTTCTACAGCTGCACTTGGAGTTCCCTGGCTCAGCGTCATTGTTTGGTCAATTTAGTGTGTTCTAAATTTCTATTTAAAATGTCAATTCGGGATTCGTAAACTGACGAAGTGAAGTGTACTATATGTACAAGATAACCATTTCCTTAGTCTTTTGTCTTTTTTGAGTTTTTTTTGGTTTGTTTTTGGATTTATCTTTCCTTAATGCGTGATGGCGAAAATGAAAGTTAAGTCTAAATGGTGATGGTGATTTCTACAGTGATTTTTCAAACTTAAAAGTGCTCAAAAAGAAAGCTTTAAAACAACTGTAATGAAATCAATTCTTAAGAGGAAGTAAATGTATCAAACAATGAACTAATGACAATGGCCCAGTATCCTTGTTGCTGAATGAAAAGAAAGAAAAAAATTGAACTTAAAGCAACTCAAAGCAAAGCAACTAATTCACACTACTTCAACTCTTCTGATCCTTTACCCTTCAGCTCAATCTACCTTGTGGTAAGCAATCATGAACAAGTCAAGCAATATGATATCTAAATGGCAAGAAATTAAATTGCATAAAGGAAACTAATCACACTACTTCAACTCTTCTGATCCTTTACCCTTCAGCTCAATCTACCTTGTGGGAGGAAATCATGAATAAGTTTAAGCAATATGATAACTAAATGGCAAGAAATTAAATTGCATAAAGGAAACTAATCACACTACTTCAACTCTTCTGATCCTTTACCCTTCAGCTCAATCTACCTTGTGGGAAGAAATCATGAATAAGTTTAAGCAATATGATAACTAAATCACACTACAATAAGTAATATTCTGATTCCTGACTAATAGAGTCACTTGACTATAGAAAGAAACCATAAACAAATGAGTAGTATGATGTCGAAGAAGCAGGAAAACAAATAAGCAAATCACAACTTGAAAAATGACAGTGCTAGAATTAAACTTCAGAAAATGGAAATTAGCAGGAAGGACAAGATGATCTCATATGTCAATAGTTATCAAAAAGATGAAAATTTTCCCAGGCTGCCTAAGAAAACCTGCAGAAAAGCATTGATCAGCTGACATCTATAAGAAAACAGAAGTGAAAATGTAAACAACAGTGAATTAAAAACATCAAAACAACATGTTATATACAAGCTACTGATTATGAAAACAGAAACATAATAAAATCAAATGACAACTATACAGGGCTTTAGTGCGCAGGGGCCCTCTGCCACCTCAGCCAGTCAACGAACAGTCACGAGAACGAGCTCAAGAAAGTAGTCTTCTCATGTATTAAAGCAGCAACAACATATATAAAAAAGAGTACAGTGGGGTGATAATAGAAACAGTTCAACAATTACATCGAAAAAGCTTCTACACAACGTTCATCAACGTGTTATTTATAATGAAAAAGTGCTGAAACTAACTAATTGAATCCTATGCTATTAACTGTGTTGCCAAAGACACGTAGATCTCCTCAGCTGAGATCTAGCGTAACTGTCATCATGTCTATTAAATATTCGGAGTGGTAGCTGTTGCATTTAGGTTACAGGGATGATCTCCAGGTGTGCCGATGTCTCCGTGGGCTGAGGACTGTGCCACGTAAACTTTCGCGTGCTCAAAATAGAGACGTGCCACCGCTAAATTCCTTGGTTGGCTTTGCCTTTGACCCTTGTTGACCGTGACCTTCTATGGATGATTTGGCTGATTTTAATGGACACGTTCCATGTACCCGTCACCTGTAGCTTGCCCATGTGGCTCGTTTCTTCATAGGACACCTGTAGCATAGCTTTTAACAAAATAGTTGCGGAATCATGTGCTGGCTGCTGAAACTGACAAGTTTCCGCAGCTGCCTGAACAAAAATCTAAACCAAACAACAGTCATAAGCATAGTTAGAAAACCATGTCAGAAGCTCTTTTTAGACTATAATGCAATGATTTAACAGCTTGATGGATGAAATAAGTGGGAAAAAGAAGGCTGAGAGGGTGTATAGGTAGGTGTAGGTTTGAGGCTCAACATGCCCCCACTGTGAAGGTGTTGCATGTCCTCATGCAACCAAAATTTAGTTATTTCCCTCTAATCCATATGTTCCGAGGCTTCTGCTAGGACATCTAGCCCTCTTTTCTTCTTCTTTGATGCTAACATCATCCTTGGTTTCCTGACTAGACATTTAAACTTGAGATTAATCAATGCTCTGCTTAACTTTTTGCACTTTTTCTTCAGCTTCCTATTTTTCTTTTGCCACAGTCCTAAATGGAGCATAGTGTTATCATGGACAATCTTGTCTACCTTGTTCTGCTCTTTGAGTGCTTCATTTTCCTATTTAATATGCCTATTTAGGACTTCTAATTCAAATACTTCCTGTTTCAAAGACTGAACTTGTGCATCTAGTGGCAGAGTGGTACTTGGTCCTACAGCTGATTGTTCTAGGGATTCCAGGTAGTTATATACCTCTTGCTGATTATGATCTACCTCAGGTGTCTTTCTCGGACTAGGCTCAAAATCTGGTGGAGGAGGATGACTGCTCTCTCTTTTCGGCCAAAAAGGGCTTTCATCATGTAGAGGACTTGGTTCAATGCTTGGCTGAGCTGGAGATTTCTCAAGTGTCTCTTCACCTAAATCAATAAAGTGAGGCTATTTTTCTTGGGTTTTATTCACCTTTCCTTTTAGCCTAGTGCTCCTCCTTAAGTATGGACTAGTACTCTTCTCTTATGCACTCTATTTTCCTTTTTCCTTTTTCTTTGCTATAGCAGCAGCCTGAAGATGTACTAATCTTTCTGACAGAGGTTGATAATCCTCCTCTATGGATTGCTCAGGGGATGGATAGACTTCTTGAATGGTTCTTTTGCCTTTTTCTTTCTTCTGTTTCTTATTTTTAGCTCTATCTTCTGTTTCTTATTTTTAGCTCTATCTTCTTCTTCTTTTTGGACAGTTTCTTGAATTTCTATTGTAGGGGAGTCTTGGACTGTAATGTTCTTTTCTTTCCTCCTAATTTTCCTTGGAATCTTTGGTGGACTGCTTCCAGAGGCCTCAAATGGCTCTTGGAAGTAGTTTCTTGTCAAGAATTCCTCCCAAGTATCTTTAGTTTTCTTCAACTGGTCGTCAATAAGAATTTTTATGAATCCATGATGGTAGAGATGAGATTCAATGTTGCCTATGTGTTTTTGAACTGTAAAACTCATCTTTTTCAAACTCAATAGTAGAAAATGAGGCAAATTAAGAGTGTGACCCTCTAGGAAATTCATCATCAGTCTAGCATGATACATATACATAGAACCAAAATGACCTTCACACGTGATAAATTTCTGGATGACTAACAGTAAACTAGACCATTCCTCTTTTAGTGCATGAACAGGGATGCCTCTTGTAAATACGGTGGTATCCATACCTTGGTTTTGTAGCATGATTCTCCATATTTGATCGTCCACACTTATATTTTTAAACCACCTTTCACCTTCTTGAGGTAGGCCTGTGGCAGCTGCTACTGTGGCCTCAGTCACTGTAAACTTTAAGTCTCCAATCTCCACTGTTTGTCCATCAAAAGACTGCGCAAAAGCTTTGGTCACCTCCTTGTTATGGCCTTTAAACTTTTGGATAAATCGTAGCCATCTGGCTTTCTTCAGCAATTCCTTAGTTTGAGGATAACCCTCCAAGTATTTCGGTCCTTCCGGCTCGACTCTCAGTAATTTTCCCATCCTTTGTTTTAAATTCCAACTGAGAGTTCTTCTGCGTGTGAGGGTTCAGAAAAAAATGGCTCTGTTACAGGGTTTAGGATAGACTGTAGTGACTGCAGTCGGGGTTTAGGATGACTGTAGTGACTGCAGTCAGAAATGGAGAACAAACTGTAGTGGCTGCAGTCGGAAATGGAGAACAGGGAATGGAAGTACCCGAATTACCGGAGGAACAGAGGGTGAGCAGCAGTGAACAAGTTCAAAATAAAATGCGAATGCATGCGAGGAGTGTGGTATTAGTTGAGTGGTAAATGAATGGAATCGGATGACTATGTATGAAATTTTTACACGTCTCAATAGATGGCTGCAGAAATTACAGCTAAGAAGAACCGTAACACAATAGGTCACGTCTCAAGAGTATGGGTAATAAATGGAAGCACAGTCAGTCTTGAGTTTAAACTCAGAATAATCATGAGACCATTGGAGAAATGAATGCAAGGTGTGTGGAGTGATATCGTGGAATAGGAGTGGTAGTGGAGCTATTGTATCAAATCATTGCACATAGTAGAACTTGTTATGGTTTGATAACTATGCGTAATTATGACTTGAATTGTTATTTGATAAAGATTTTTGATCATACCTTTGGAAACTTTGTCATTTTTTTGCTCAAGGCTTCTAACCAATTGCTCTTCCTTGATGTCTTGGAGATGCCCCATGTCTTTAGCTCAATTACACCTGCATTTCATGATTATGGCACTAACAGTTGACTGTAAATTTGAAAACAGAGTGATGCTGGCTGCGGAAATCGTTTCTGGCTGCGGAAACTGCTTCTGGCTGCGGAAACGGTTTCCAACTGCGGAAACTGAGACAGCACCCCCTTAACTGCACAAAGATAGTTAGAGAAGAACTAGTTGAATGAAAATAGTCCTGAAAGGGACTTTTATTGATGAAGTGAAATGGAATGAGTGGAATGAAATGAAAATGAAGTGGAGTGAAGTGAAATGGCAATGAGAATGAGATGGAGGTGAAGTGAGATGGCAAATGAAATGGAGTGAAGATGGAAAGAGAAGGAGAGGAGATTTTTTTTTTTGGAAAATATAGAGTGTCAGGTGTCCCTGATTTTCACTCTATATTTTATGTATAAGACTGCAAATCTATGATTGGTTTTCAGGCTTATACGATTTTTTTTTTTTTTTTTTTTTTCACTGAAAGAAACAAAGACTAGGCTGATGGGGGAGAAGGATTCTTCTCCACCAGCCTTATTGCAGAATTCTCCTGGAACATTTTGACAAATTCCTCTTTTGAGAGTGGCTTATGATAAATTTTCAATCGGTGGCCATTCACAATGAGAGGAGTTTGAAATTCATCAATAGTCTTGATTCTTACCACTCCATTGTTAAATACTTTGTCAATCTCATATGGCCCAAGCCAATGAGTCTGAAATTTTCCTTTGAAGTCTTTAAACTTGGAATCAAACAGTAATTCCCAATCTCCCTCTTGAAATTTTCTCTCTTTGATGTATCTATCATGCCACTTAGCTCTTTGATGTTGAACTAGATCAGTCCTTAAAATTGCATCTTGTTTGATCTCATCTAGCTCATTCAGCTGCTCCATATGTGCTTTTGGGCTTCTGATAGATTCATCCCCAACTGGACTGCCATCTTGAAATTCTTGACTTGAAATTCAATGGGGAGCATGACTTCTTTCCCATAAACAAGTTCATAGGGAGAATGTCCTGTTGTGTTCCTCCATGTAGTTTTGTAGGCCCATAAGGCTTCAGGAAGTCTTTCTGCCCAATCTTTTATGTGTAGATGAATAGTTTTGGTGATGATGCTTCCAAGAACTTTGTTTGTAGACTCCACTGGGCCATTTGCTTGCGGATGGTAAGGAGTAGATTTTCTGTGCTTAATTTTATATTCTTCCATCAGCTTCTCCATCAAGTTAGATGTAAATTGACTTCCCTGATCTGTCACAATTTCTCTTGGGACACCAAAACGAGTAAAAATATCCTCAAAAAGAAATTGAACAACTAAACTTTCAGTGGCAGAAGGCAATGCTTTGGCTTCTACCCATTTAGTGACATAATCAGTGCATACCAATATATACTTCTTTTGTTTAGATGGTGGATTAATGGGTCCAATGAAATCTAAAGCCCATTTTTCAAAGGGTTCGATGAGTACCTGTGGTTGTAATGGCATTTCATTTGAAAGAGTCGGTCTCCCAACTCTTTGGCAGTTGTCACACCTTCTGACATATTGTTTTGCATCTTTGAAAAGGGAAGGCCAATAATATCCTAAAGAAAGAATTTTATAGGCCGTCCTTTTGTCAACAAAGTGTCCACCACATGGTTCATCATGACATGCCTTGAGGATGTCAGGCATTTCATCTTCCCGAACACATCTTCTGATCACACAATCTAGCCCTGTTTTAAACAATTCATTAGAAATCCATGAATAACTTGAACTCTCTTGAATAAGTTTTCTTTTTTCACCAGGAAATAGATGTGGAGGTAGCTTCCCTGTAACCAAATAGTTGGCAATATCTGCATACCAAGGAGTCTTAGTAGTTACTGCAAACAAATACTCATCTGGAAACTTATCCTCTACAGGAGAATCTTCGTTAGTATTTTGGATTCTAGACAAGAAATCAGCTACTGTATTTTGTTTCCCTGGTCTATCCAACACAGTAACATTGAATTCTTGTAAAAGTAAGAGCCATCTTGTAACTCTGCCATTAGTAATAGGTTTATTCATGAGATATCTAATTGCAGAATGATTAGTATGGACAAAAGTTTCATAGCCGGTTATATAGTGTCTAAACTTATTGATTGCATGAACAACAGCTAAAAACTCTTTCTCAGTCACAGTATAGTTTAACTAAGTGGGAGTCAAATTTTTACTGGTGTAGTAAATGGCATAAGGAACTAAATCCTTTTGTCCCAACACAGCTCCTAGAGCTGTATCTGAAGCATCTATGGAAATATGGAAAGGAAGTTTCCAATTTGGACCTCTCAAAATGGGTGCTTCAGATATTCTTGTTTTCAAAGTTTCAAATGCAGATTGACAATCAGGATCCCATTTGAATTCACAATCTTTTGTAAGTAATTTGAAGAGTGGAGATGCTACTTTGGTGAAGTTTTCAATAAATCTTCTATAGTATCCAGTAAATTCAAGAAAACTTCTAACATCTTTTTGACAATTTGGAATAGGCAACTTGGAGATGACTTCAACTTTTGATCTATCAAACTTTAATCCCATCTCCTGAAATATGATGTCCTAAAACAATCCCTTCAGTAAACATCATAAAGAATTTTTCGTGGATTAATGATAGGTTTGTTTCTTTACATCTTATAATGACTTTTTCCGAATTCTCTAATGCCTCTTCAAATGAATTACCATAAACTGTAAAATCATCCATATAAACCTCTACACAATCATGGATCAAATCAGAAAATATTCCTAGTACTACCCTTTGAAATGTTGTGGGTGCATTACATAATCCAAAAGGAAGTACTCGGTAAGCAAAAGTTCCCCATGGACAGGTAAATGTGGTCTTGTCCTGATCTTCAGGTGCTACCTGAATTTGATTGTAACCACTAAAACCATCCAAAAATGAAAAATACTTTTTGCCTGCTAAAGTATCTAATACCTAATCGATAAAGGGTAAAGGAAAGTGATCCTTCAAATTTGCTTTGTTCAATTCTCTGTAAGCAATGCATACCCTCCATTTACCATTCTTTTTAGGTACTATAACCAAAGGAGAAACCCATCGGCTATTTGAAATAGGATAAATGAAGTTCACATTAAGTAACTTTTGGAGCTCTTCTTTCACTATCTCCCTAAGGTTTGAATTCATCCTTCTCTGAGGTTGTCTGATTGGTCTACTGTTTTCCTCAATGTAGATGTGATGAATGCAAGTCTTAGGGTCAATACCTTTCATATCAGTATACTCCCATGCAAATGTAGTAGAATGTTTTTGCAAGATTTTGGTTAGTTCTTCCTGTTGTGATCTTTCCAAATTTTTGTTGATATTCAATGTTTTTCCTGGAAAGATCTCAATGGCGGAACTACCAAATTCTTCCATAGAGAAAACAGACATTTGTCTAGATGATAGATACTCAATGTCAGAATCTAACTGAAATTGTGTGTGGTCATATTCTGAAGATGTTTCGAAATTTTCTAATGTGTTCAGAATTTGACTATCTTCACTAACTTTAGAAATGGTAAAGACAGGTTGTATAGTATCTTCATCATCAATCCATTCATTATCTCCTATTTCTGTGATTGCTTTTGCTGGAGGATACAGATTGAATTTCTTTGTCGAATTACCATCAGAAATATACATATCCCCGGACCTACAACTGATGAAAGCATCGGCTGTGGCTAGCCAAGGTCTTCCTAAGATGAGACGATGTCCTCCTAAATTACTCTTGGGAGTTAAAATCATGAAATCCACTGGATATTCCCAAGAGTCTAAGGAGACTGAAATGTTTTCTAATACACCATCTGGTTTAATAATTGATCGATCTGCAAGTTGCAATAAAGTAGGTGTAAAGAGAAGATTAGGAAGTTTTAGTTGTTCCATAGTCTGTCTACTCATAATGTTGATAGCAGCCCCTAAATCAATCAAAGTATTTGGAATTTCAACCCCATTGATATGTGTTTTGACAATTGGACTACCGGGATCTACATACTTCTGCATAGTAATTTTTCCCATCATGATGTCTGCAATTTTCCCTACCAGGTGGATTCTTCTTGTGTCTCTAGGTTTCCTTCCTAGTCTTTTAAGACTCAACTCCTTTATTGTTTTGGCTAGAATAGGAATCTCTTTAATGGCTTGTAACAAGGGAATCTTGATACAGACATTCTTCAATTCATCTAGAAAATCATAGTTAGGCAACAAGATTTGTTTTTCTACCCCTTTGTCAATTTGTAATCTTTCAGGAAAAGGAGGTGTGGATGAAGATGCAGGTTGCTCAACTATAGGAGTTGTGGGGGTTAGCTCTTTTTCTTTTTCTTTATGAGTGTTTGGGTTTTGAAGAGATGCTTCAGAACCCTTATTGGCTTCAAGAGATTCGTCCTCGGAAATGCTTTGATTTTGGGCATCTATAGAAGGTTTATCTAGAACTCTACCAGATCTGAGTTGTACATCATTGAGAGGAACAATCATGTAGGCAGGAAATTGTTGACCTTCTATCATGTAAGCATTTTGAGGGTTTTTATTATTGGGGTTTGGCAATGGCTGAGAAGGAAGTTGATTTGACTTCTGTTGGAATGGAAGCAAGAGTTGAGAATTTGGGTTTTGTTGAGAGGGTTGTTGTTGTTGAAATGGCAATGATAGTTGTGGGTTTTGATTTGGAAGTTGTGGAGCCTGTTGGTTTTGAAAAGATGGAGGATATTGATAAAATTGAGCAAATCTCCCATAAGGATTTTTCATACCTTGTACCCATGATTGAAAAGGATTTTGAGGTTGGGACCAAGGTTGTTGCCAAGGATTCCAATTTGGTGGGGGTTGAAAGTTCATAGAGTTGTTAAACCCTTGATTTTGTTGCCCCTGCCAAGGTCTCCTTGCAACAAAACAGAGAGACTCAATTGTATTTGGATCTTCTTGAAAGACAGCTTTGAGCCCAGGAATTGAAGGAAAATCCTTGGTCTCATGATTCTCTGAAAAAATTGCACATGTTTCTACAACTTTTGCATCCAAGGGACATTCCCTGAGAGCATGTTTTTTTCTACATTTTGGGCAAAAGATGGCTAAAGCTTCAGCTTCTTCTTTCTGCTTATTGTGGATCTTAAGAGTGTCTAGTTGCTCACTAAGACTCCCTAAGATATCAGTTTTGAATTCATCAAGCATGTTGCCAATCTCAGCCCTACTTACTGATCCAGTTGCAGATTTGTTTTCTCTGATGAGAGAAGGATCTCTAGGCCCTTTTCCAGTTTTAGATTTCCCTCTTGAGAGATGGACACACAGTTCTACTATGTCATGAAGTGGAAGTTGAGATATGTCTCCTTTTCCCATCATGTTCAAAATATCTATCCATTCATCTCTAATGGATTTTAATAGAAGGGCTTTCAAGGTCTCCTCATCTAAGTTACTCATCTTTGCTCTTTTCAAATTGTATTGGAATCTTTCAAGTAAATCCTCCAAGTTTTCATCTTCTTTTTGTACCATTTTAAATACTTCATCCTTGTGGTTGGTAGGCATACAATAATCCATGTATCTATCCAAAAATGTTTGTTTCATATCATTCCAAGTCCTAATGGATTGAGTGAGTAATCCCATGAACCATTTCAAAGCAGCTCATTTCAATTTTGAAGGAAACAGTTTGAGTTTTTGAGAGTCTTCCAGATAATCATAGGTTCGACACACGACCTCAAACTCAAATAGAAATGTTTCAGGATCTTCATTTCTTAACCCATGAAAGTTTGGGAGGACAGATGGTGAAATATTTTTCATTGTTGCTCGAGAATCCTCATCGACTATAGGAAATCCAAATTAGTTATCTCCATCCCTATTTTCCCCATTGTTACCTCTACCTCCTCCATTATTTCCTCCTCCCCCTCCTCTACCTCTACCTCTACCAAATCCGTTAACTCCCTCTTCTGTCATGGTAGTTTTCTCAGAGATTTCAGAGTCCTCTGGTTCCTCTACTAATGGCGAACGAGGAGGAATTTCTCCCTCTTCTTCCTCAGGTGATTCTACTTCTTCAATTACAATGTGTCTCCCTGTAGAAGAAAAGAAAGGATCTTTTCCTAATTCAGATTCGATGGATGGTGAGGAAGAGTCTCCTAACTCAACTATTGTCTCTTGAATTCCAGGAATCCTAAGGCTAGGAGTGTAGGATGGAGATGATGGAGGTGTCTCTTGTCTATTCCTTGAGGTAGAAGGAGTTGTAAAAATCGAACTCTTGGCTCTAGCTAAAAACCTTCCCCTAGAATCTCTTGCTCTATGCATGTCATTTTTTATTTTTCTTCAAGTCGGGCTAATAATTCTCTTTTTGATCTTCCAGGTCACTCTAGGTGCAAGAAGAGAGCATACTCAAGAAACTATTAAGCCAATAACTTTCTCTTTTCTGATCCTCCAGATCATACTAAGTGCAAGAGGAGAGCATACTTTGAGAGGTTATCAATTTTCCTTCCTTGAAATTTTCTTGTTTTTTTTTTTAAGAAATTGGCTACCTAATTTCACTTCCCCGGCAACGGCGCCAAAATGTTTGGTCAATTTAGTGTGTTCTAAATTGCTATTTAAAATGTCAATCCGGGATTCGTAAACTGACGAAGTGAAGTGTACTATATGTACAAGATAACCATTTCCTTAGTCTTTTGTCTATTTTGAGTTTTTTTTAGTTTGCTTTTGGATTTATCTTTCCTTAATGTGTGATGGCGAAAATGAAAGTTAAGTCTAGATGGTGATGGTGATTTCTACAGTGATTTTCCAAACTTAAAAGTGCTCAAAAAGAAAGCTTTAAAACAACTGTAATGAAATCAATTCTTAAGAGGAAGTAAATGTATCAAACAGTGAACTAATGACAATGGCCTAGTATCCTTGCTGCTGAATGAAAAGAAAGAAAAAACTGAACTTAAAGCAACTCAAAGCAAAGCAACTAATTCACACTACTTCAACTGTTCTAATGCTTTACCCTTCAGCTCAATCTACCTTGTGGAAAGCAATCATGAACAAGTCAAGCAATATGATATCTAAATGGCAAGAAATTAAATTGCATAAAGGAAACTAATCACACTACTTCAACTCTTCTGATCCTTTACCCGTCAGCTCAATCTACCTTGCGGGAAGAAATCATGAATAAGTTTAAGCAATATGATAACTAAATGGCAAGAAATTAAATTGCATAAAGGAAACTAATCACACTACTTCAACTCTTCTGATCCTTTACCCTTCAGCTCAATCTACCTTGTGGGAAGAAATCATGAATAAGTTTAAGCAATATGATAACTAAATCACACTACAATAAGTAATATTCTGATTCCTGACTAATAGAGTCACTTGACTATAGAAAGAAACCATAAACAAATGAGTAGTATGATGTATAAGAAGCAAAAAAATAAATAAGAAAATCAAAACTTGAAAAAGGATAGTGCTGGAATTAAACTTCAGAAAATGGAAATTAGCAGGAAGGACAAGATTATCTCATATGTCAATAGTTATCAAAAAGATGAAAATTTGCCCGGGCTGCCTAAGAAAACCTACAGAAAAGCATTGATCAGCTGACAGCTATAAGAAAACAGAAGTGAAAATGTAAACAACAGTGAATTAAAAACATCAAAACAGCATGTTATATACAAGCTACTGATTATGAAAACAGAAACATAATAAAATCAAATGACAACTATACAGGGCTTTAGTGCGCAGGGGCCCTCTGCCACCTCAGCCAGTCAACGAACAGTCACGAGAACGAGCTCAAGAAAGTAGTCTTCTCATGTATTAAAGCAGCAGCAACATATATAAAACAGAGTACAGTGGGGTGATAATAGAAACAATTCAAAAATTACATCGAAAAAGCTTCTACACAGCGTTCATCAACGCGTTATTTATAATGAAAAAGTGCTGAAACTAACTAACTGAATCCTATGCTATTAACTGCGTTGCCAAAGACACGTAGATCTCCTCAGCCGAGATCTAGCGTAACTGTCATCATGTCTATTAAATCTTCGGAGTGGTAGCTGTTGGATTCAGGTTACGGGGATGATCTCTAGGTGCTGATGTCTCTGTGGGCTGAGGACTGTGCCACGTAAACTTTCACGTGCTCAAAACAGAGACGTGCCACCACTAAATTCCTTGGTTGGCTTTGCCTTTGACCCTTGTTGACCGTGACCTTCTATGGATGATTTGGCTGATTTGAAGGGACACGTTCCATGTACCCGTCACCTGTAGCTTGCCCATGTGGCTCGTTTCTTCATAGGACACTTGTAGCATAGCTTTTAACAAAATAGCTGCGGAATCCTGTGCTGGCTACGGAAACCTGTGCTGGCTGCGGAAACTGACAAGTTTCCGCAGCTGCCTGAACAAAAATCTAAACCAAACAACAGTCATAAGCATAGTTAGAAAACCATGTCAGAAGCTCTTTTTAGACTATAATGCAATGATTTAACAGCTTGATGGATGAAGTAAGTGGGAAAAAGAAGGCTGAGAGGGTGTATAGGTAGGTGCAGGTTTGAGGCTCAACAGTCATCATCATCGCTCAGGGAGTGGTCACATGTCCTCCTCTAAATGGTGCTAGCCTGCTTTGTTGCTTCATTTCTTCAGTTACGTCATGGATGAAGTCTTTCTCCACCGTGGCGGTCTAACAGACTTCAAATTTTTCTAAATCGCAGATTATTCCTTCGTTGATTCCGCTTCCTCCATTGGATGCAATCTCAGCCGTTCGATCTGGGTCCCCTAGATGGAATGCCATACGCACGTTTCACACGGTTGACTTTCTTGACTGTTAGCACACGATCAACGGTGGTTTTCTCTCACCTCCGCTTGCCATGCATTGATTGATGAATGGAATCGCTCTACTCTCGTCCAAAACCACTTACTGTTTGAGGGCACCCCGATTAATACTGCCGATTTTCTAGAGCACGGGTCCTGCCCTTGTCTTTTTAGCACTTTTGCCTTTTCCACCCACGGTTTTCCAACTCCCCATGCGTCTGTGTGCTTGGGCCTTCCCCATTTCATCCCTATTCACCCAGCAATGTGCCGCTAATCGCACATCAAAATTCACCTCTGTTTCTCGATCAGGGGTTCCCATGGGCTATTTTGATCTCCCGCGCAGTCTCCATGGGCCTCGGTTAGTGTGCTTTGACCGAGGTCCTCATCGTTCCATGCTGGCTGCCATTGCCACTAATTCAGGGTGTTTTTGATCACTATTTTGGATTCTTAGAGATTTGTTTGACCTGATACAGTCATGGTTCCTTTGACAATCTTTTATGGATTCAATTCGGATCAATAACACAGAAGGAGATAGGCATTTCAGACTAATCACATAACCTATACGGGAATGTTTCTTCAGTCAAATCATTATGACCTTTCAAGAAAATCTCTCTTTTACTCTAGGTTTGCCTACCGAAGTAGACCAGGGTGCATGCCCCCTAAACTTTAGAACACTCACCGAACTACTCGCTGTAATTAGGTGGATGGAATGAAGGTTGAAGAGACATCATTGACGTGAAGAGACCATTTAGGGATGATGGTTGACTCATAGCTGTGTTTGATTTAGGAAATGAAAGCTGGTCGACAAGATGCACCAGTCTGCCTTCATGTGGAAAACACATCACTCGAAAGAATGTGGAAACAATAGCTTCCATGCTATATATATAGTCATGTCCAAGGAGTAGATTGTAATCTAGTGGCCCTTGGACCACCATCATGTTCAAATGAACGGTTTTCTTTCTCAAAGTTATCGGTAACTTTGGAAGGATCCCTAATAGTCTACTGGTTCCTTTGTTGAAGCCTGACAAATTTTGTTTTTCAGGCAAAAGCAATGGTGAACCAAGCGCTTTCCAAGAAGTTGAGGAAAGGATACTCACTAAAGCCCCTTCATCTATGATAGTGCCAGACACGATCATTTTGTAAACTTGTACTATGATTCGGAATGGTACATTAGATGGAAGGTAGGTTTTGCTAGTTGATTCCAATCAAGGAAAATGACTAGACTACTCGGAGGAGGTACCGGATAAATCTCATGAACTGGGGGGGTCTCTTCCTGTTGTAAAGGAATGTGTGAATTTCCCCAAGTTCATTAGATTCTGTTTCGATAAAAAGAATTTGAATGGTGTTGTTCTCATTCTCATTGGAAATTGTATCATCTAAAGGTGGGCTTCTTGAAGGCAAGACTAGGTCGACTGCCATCTTGACCAGCTGACTTAGGTCCGGAATGGACTCAGAAGGTTCACTTTCAATGATAGGCGATTTGATCGACAATTGAGTTATGTCAATCGGGTTTTCAACTAGTGAAGGACTTGGCAATAGTTTCTTGTATCCAGGTGGAAGTCGTTGCGGTGAAGCAGGACGGTTATCCAAAATTCTTTTGGCTTTGTCCAGAAAAGGACAACGGTGAAGAGTATGATCACCTTCACATAACCTACATGGAAATCTGACTTTTCCTTTCTGTCTATTGACTTCATTTTCACTAGTTGATGGTGTGTTGTCAACTTGACTGTTAGAGGTTGATGACACTGAATGGTGCAAACAGGGAGACCATTCTCTCAAGATCCGTGGAATGCAAGGGCAAGCTTGATGGTAGTGGTCTCCCTTGCAAATTGCTCATGGCGTTTTTGGTTTGGAAAGTTTAGTGTTCGGATTTTCACCTAATGATGCATGGTTGCCTCCTTGTTTAGCTGGCTTCTTCTTCTTCTCCTTCCCTTTCCTTTTCTTCTCAGCTACTTGGTTTTTAGTGTCAATAGTTTCACCAAGCGAAGAGGAAGAATGTGAAGAAGAAAAAAACGAAGTAGAAGGTGAAGGGGTAACTTCAGTATCATCTGGTTGTTGATTAGATTGTTGAGGAATTACGGTGTTTTGAACAACGGAGGATGAGAAAATCCATACTAGCAGGCCGATTGTGATTCCTGGAAGGGACAATGTAGCCATATATGGAGAACAAATTTCTCCCCAAGAGGAGAAAGGACTAGGATTCCCTCCAAGAGGGATTCCTTGATTGGTGGACTCCATTATCTCAACCTCAAATCAACGAAGGAACAGGGATGTTATTATGATTTAAATAAATTTTAAGACACTTTGACGCAACTTGATTTTTCAATTTTTAAGAGTCGAGAAAAAGCTAAAGGTGACTCTGGTCGCCTTGGATTTTTAATGAGCCTAAAGTGACAAGTGCTCAGATGGACCTTTTCTTTTAAGGAGTCGAAAAGGAACGAAAGTGACTACTCTAGAAATCTATACAAAGGGATTACCAAATCGATCACAAAACTTCAAAATACACCTTGGTGATAGAGGATAAAGAAATTACCAAGGACTTATGTACTACAGTCAATCTTCCCAAATGTTGTGTTCAGTGCATTGCAATCGATAGGGCGGTAGACACAACTTCCTAAGGATAAAGGGTATAAGCCTATTGTTGTCTCCCAATATATACTCGACGGTACAGGGAGCACAAGTCCATATTGGAACTTTTCATATCAAAGAGGAGGAATCACCCAACCATCGATGAAAACGATAGTTACCAAGTTTTACGATGCTGGAACACGTCTCTAGCCTAGACTTTTAGATGTGTTGCATTAGGTTCCAAAGCATTTTTATGTTCATTGAGATTTATTTTATGGTTGATCTTGCTTAGAAGTTTGTCTTTCAAGGTTCTCCACATGATGTAGATGTAAAATTCTTAAATATGCAATCTAAAATGATAAATAGTCATTTGTTTTCTTTTAGCAATGAAAATCCTAGCTACAAAGGAAAGAAGATTATGATTTTTCTTTCAGCAGAGAGCATAGAGCACACACTAAATGCACTTTCCTAAATCAAATTTCGCATGCAGTCAAAATGCAAATGCACATGCATGTATTTGTTTTTCACTTCCTTAATGTGTGAATGCCAGAAAGGAAAGCCAAGTATAGATCTAAACTATTTTATTTCAAAGCGACATTTCTAACAATTTCTTTTCAAAACAAAAGGAAGACTAAGACGACACTTTTCGATTTCAAATTTGAAAACTGTTTTCGAAACTTCAAATACTAATGATTCAAATCAAGTACAATGACAAAAGTACAATCAACTATCTAGAAGAGGAAGACTTTACGACACTCTTCTTTTGATTCAAAATGACAATTACGACACTTGCATCAAAAAACGACAGTTCGATTAAGCTACTTTCGACAAAGGAAGACTGTAAATGATTCACAAATACACAAAAACATTTACAATTCCTAACTGATGGAGGCTGAAATATGTGAAGGAAGAAGGTTTCAACAAGAAGATACTGATCATGAACAACAAAACTACTGAATAGAGCTGAAAACAAGGAGAAAAAACCAAATTTCAATGAGAGAAGCAGTATCACTCAATCATCGCACCTGCGACACAGGGAAACAGAGATGCATCTCACCTACAACACACGGAAGGTGCGATGCATCCAGGTTGCACAGTTATAGGTAGTGCGATGGACCAGGGAGCAAAAATGAGCTTGGTTTTGGCTTAAAATTTGTTGCTAAGTTCAGTGATTTAGGCTAAATAATGATGGACAGTAAAAACAAAGTATAGGGGTAAGATCTTATGAGGTTATGAGTTACCACAAGGGCATTGAGAATGCTTTGTAAGTCAGATGTTCAATTCATAAACCAACCCAAAGATTGTGTTAGCGCTTGGAATTCACCTAGGCTGAGATAGACAAACTCTCAAGGCTACATCAAACCATTTCACCTCGTAGCTAGCCCTACGAGGTATGAGAAGGCTCTCTCGGGTCAGATTTGATAGATCTTCCAATATGATTAGGCTGACCAATTAAGAATAAAGATTTTAGGCTAGTAATTTGATAGGGAGGTTGATTTAATGATTTTTGGGGTTTTTGGTGGCAATTGGAGGGAGTGCAATTCAGGGTGCGGGGATTGAGCACAGTTTTTGCAGGGGGATCTTTGGGGCAAGGTAGGACTGAGCGCTGATGCCTTAATCTGAGATGGATGATCAGGGATGGTAGAGGAGGAGCTAAAGAGGGAAAACAACCATTTTGAATCCTCTCCAGACAGTAGAAAACATAAATATTGAACAAACTAAAAAGCTGAGCATGTCAAAGCATGAATTCAAACTTTACCACTTCATTTGTCCAATTAGAAGCAAAAGAGAGATGTGGAATACATAAACAAACTTACAAGAACATGTAGAAAACACACCATCAACACATCAATCCACAAGAATCCACAATGATGTCTGCAAAACCCTGGCCTTCCTTTCCTTAAATTGCAGAAGTAGATGTACAATACACAATAATGCTTTCTCCCACAAGAGTCCAACCATGAAAATGAGAAGGAGAGAGCATAATATAGACCATCTAGACCATCTAACTCCTTTCCCCACCTCTAGGGGTCGAGCTCAGCTTCCTAGGAGCAGTTTGAACTAATTCTAAACTAAGAACTAGAAAATAAGCAGCCCCACAACTTGCCTCTATTACTTAGCTAACTCATCCATGCATTAATTTTTCACTTTTTACATCATGGAAGCTTCTAGAAGGGTAAAGAAAGATAAAATCTACCAAAGTGCCATGAAAATATTACATTTATCCATCATCTACAAGAAAAAATAGTCAACCATAGTCAAAACAGTGTTTTTTGACCAAAAATGTGAATTCTGGCAAATCTGGAAGTTCTGGTCGCGCCCCTGGAAGTTTTGGTCGCGCCTGTGTTATTTAACACTGCGCTTTGGCCTCCGTTTGGTCGCGCGTACCCAGGTGGTCGCGCACCTGTCCAGAATGGTCGCGCACCACTTCCAACCTTGAAACTTGCAGAAACTTGCCCAAATTGCCTCCTTAGCCTCTAGCACGAATTTTTGACTTTCATTTGCACAATAAGAGTGACTAGAGAGGGAAATTAGCTTTTATAGGTTCATTTTAAAAAAAATTTAACTTTAGAACCCACTTTCTAATGTTTTCAACTTGCTTTGCTTTTTAACACTGTTTAGAGTCTTTTTGTCCTGAAATAAGCTCTCTTGATGCGTTTGACTCCGTTCTTTTTGCAGGTTGACCGCCTGAGGGACTGTAGTGAAGGAACCAGGGTTATTGCTGGCACTTTTACAAATTTTTGAGAATTTCTTTATTTTTTCAAATTCCACATGGCCTTGGACTTAAAAACAGGGTTTTTAAATCCAAGGCATAAAATGAACTGTAGCTGAAGAAAATGATAATGAAACATATGTACAAAACTCCTTCCGGCTTGCTGGGCACTTGCTGACCATGACTCATGACCTTGAAAAGATTTTGACTCAAAACCCTAGACCTAAGACCATGGGACCTCAAGACAAAAACAAAAACAAGTATGACTCAATTACATTGTTGTATGACCTGATCCAGCAAAGCCAAGAAGGGAACAAAGACCAGCTCCTCCATTCAGTGTTATGGCATGCCTAGTGGGATGCAAAACTGACACTGATGAGACACCTATAAATGCATATGCAAAGAGTTATTGATCACTGATGGAGGGCTCAAGACCGACACTAACATTGGCTCCAATGGGGATGGCAGCTCCTTGGAGGTGCCAAGAACCTCAGACCTCTTGGGAGAGCAGACCAGTGCTTTATTCATTGGGCAATGGAGTCATAAACTCAAGCTGAAATGCATGACTGAAAACTGACACAAACTAACTTAACAACAAGACTAAAAATTGACTCATAAAGGACTCATGACTCAACTAAAAACTGACTCGATACTTAAACACAACCGACAAACTGAAAATGATGCTCAAAGTGGAGCTTATTCAACACAACCTACCCTAACAGTTTCATTCATCAGCGGATCAAGTGAAATGAAACAACCAGTGCAACCAAGTAAGTATCTCGTCTGCTGTTTGAAACCTCCACACATGTTTGTTTATGAGCAACAAGAGAGAACTACTGAAAGGCAACTCTGATGGCAACTGAGAAACAGATCCGTTGAATGATATGAACTCTCTATCCGCCTCCAAAAACACTGCATAAGGATCTTGAAATTCAAGCTCACTGGAACTTAGCTCATCCAATGGATTACTTCTCTTTTCCTCATACCATGCATGCAAACTTTGATCTGAGCCTTGTGACGAGACCCCTGCTGAAAATGATGAAGAAACTGGCTGCCGGATCAAATTCATATCAGCACATTTTTCAAGCTCACACATAGTAAATGGAGAAAGACTTTGACTGCAAAACTCATCCAAAACATCAGCTATTGGATCATGAAAAACTTGAAAAGACTGCTGCAACCCATTTTCTATTGGTTCCAATGTGACTACATGATTTCCTACATGCTGCTCATTCTGTTCTTTAGGGACAATATGAAAATTCTGCCTTATAAACTGAAATGCCTCGAAACAAAAAGGTATAGAATCTTCCTGCATCATCACATCATGTATTTCATCTTCCACAACTTCATCTATAATCTGACCTTCATCCTCAACATTAAGACTGAGTGACTGTTGATTTGTTATAGGCTTTTCATTTGAAGATGTACTATGCAATCGATCCTTCAAAAATTGAAATGATTCAAAACAGAATGGTACGGAGTCACCGTGAATCATTAAATCATCTGCAATTTGACAATCAATGGCTTTCGGGGGTTGCAAATCTGAATATGAGAAGTCTTGAACAAAGTTTTCATCGCGCTCAAGAGGATCCAAATCAAGACTGGTCAACAATGGATTTGTGATTGCATGGAAGTTGTCTCTGATGAACTGACATGAATCAAAACAAAAAGGCAAAGATCCTTCACTTACTTCAAAATTTGCTGCACTTTCCTCGTCACTGTCATAGCTGATATATGATGGCTGATCATTGTATTCGAGCTGCTGAAAATGAACTTCTTCCTCCCACAAACGAGCTGCTGATTTGTCTGCAAGATTAGCTTCTGTTTGGAGAACATAATCATCATCATACTGATCATACTGAGGCAAATCATCGGTATAAAACACGTCATCAAGCATACATGTCATATCAACAATTCTTTCTTCTCCAAGATGATCTACAAAACAATCACTATAAGTGCTATGACAACTAGGATGGGAAACAAAATGTTTTGGATCAGCAACTTGTTCTTCTTCAATCAGTGAGCCATGAAAATTATAATCATTCCTTGTGTTGATTCTTTGCATCATCTCCTCCACTGCACTTACCAAAACGTCAAGCTTTACCTCTAGAGATTCGGCTGGATCTATGCTTTTCATCTCTTCTTCTTTCATCCTTGCCCGTCGGATCAACAGATGCGCTTCTACACTTACTGCACAATTTTGCATCTCGTGAAGTGTTGCAATATCCTTTTCCCTCAGCTGAAACTCCATCTCCGGATCAAAGGCACCCGGATAGTGCAAGAGAGTAGATCTAGGAGTAGGCCTTATATCAGCTGGCATTGAATAATAAACTTGATTAAATCTGGCCGAAAACTGTTGTACTGTCTCCCCTGGCAATCTTTTCAGCTGGTTATACTCTTCTACAATCAAGGAAAGGTTTTGCCCGATCATCCACCTATCGAGAAAAACTTTGACGAACTGCTGGAAATCTGAGATGCTTGCATCAGGCAGGGTTTTGAACCAACTCTTAACTTCAGCTTGCAAAGAAAGAGCAAAAAGCCTCATACTAACATCTTCATCATCAACTTCAAAAAGGTCAAGAAATAACTCAAAATTCTGCACATGTTGCTCAGCGTTGACATTCTTACATTCATCGTCAAACCTCGGCAAGTATAGATCATAATTTTTGGGGAAAGGATGAAGAAAAGAAGGTAAAACAAGAGGCTTATACCAATCTGGAATTCTACAAGGTATAGGGGTATTTACAGTAGATATAAAATCGATCTTGGTCTCTTGGGGCTCATCAATTTGAAGATGATCATTACAAAATTCGGAAAAAGGATCTTGATCAAGCTCAAAGGCATGCAAATATTTGGTATTCACAATCTTCAAAGGGAAAGAGTCAACTGTAGGCCTGGGATCTCTTCTCAAATACAATATGCTTTGCAAAGCTTTCGTTACATTCTTGGGAAAAGAGAAGAAATAATTTACGACAAAGAACAAAATATCTTGGATGAAATTCCAACTTGAGTACCTGATCTTGCCATATTCTCCTTTCATGTTTCTGCTGGTCGGGATCATCCTCCAGTGGAGTCTTTGGATCTGATCTCGAAAATATTTTAGAGTCGCCAAGTGAATGATTTCAGCCTTGCCAGTGTCTGATCGTTGTTCACCATCAACAATCAGATCTGAACTTGATATATGTACTGGGGTAAAATGCAAATGAAGCGCTATGTTCACAAATCCCACGGAGATAGACTGAAGCAGCGTTTATCTACTTGCGCTGATGTAAAACAAGAGCATTTTCGAAGGCTTCTGGCGTAACTTCAGGCTCCGTCTAAGACTTATGAAATAACACGACAATGAGCAAACGATTAATATGTTCTCCCCAGTATGGTCGCCACTATGTTAGCGCTTGGAATTCACCTAGGCTGAGATAGACAAACTCTCATGGCTACATCAAACCATTTCACCTCGTAGCTAGCCCTACGAGGTATGAGAAGGCTCTCTCGGGTCAGATTTGATAGATCTTCCAATATGATTAGGCTGACCAATTAAGAATAAAGATTTTAGGCTAGTAATTTGATAGGGAGGTTGATTTAATGATTTTTGGGGTTTTTGGTGGCAATTGGAGGGAGTGCAATTCAGGGTGCGGGGATTGAGCACAGTTTTTGCAGGGGGATCTTTGGGGCAAGGTAGGAGTGAGCGCTGATGCCTTAATCTGAGATGGATGATCAGGGATGGTAGAGGAGGAGCTAAAGAGGGCAAACAACCATTTTGAATCCTCTCTAGACAGTAGAAAACATAAATATTGAACAAACTAAAAAGCTGAGCATGTCAAAGCATGAATTCAAACTTTACCACTTCATCTGTCCAATTAGAAGCAAAAGAGAGATGTGGAATACATAAACAAACTTACAAGAACATGTAGAAAACACACCATCAACACATCAATCCACAAGAATCCACAATGATGTCTGCAAAACCCTGGCCTTCCTTTCCTTAAATTGCAGAAGTAGATGTACAATACACAATAATGCTTTCTCCCACAAGAGTCCAACCATGAAAATGAGAAGGAGAGAGCATAATATAGACCATCTAGACCATCTAACTCCTTTCCCCACCTCTAGGGGTCGAGCTCAGCTTCCTAGGAGCAGTTTGAACTAATTCTAAACTAAGAACTAGAAAATAGGCAGCCCCACAACTTGCCTCTATTACTTAGCTAACTCATCCATGCATTAATTTTTCACTTTTTACATCATGGAAGCTTCTAGAAGGGTAAAGAAAGATAAAATCTACCAAAGTGCCATGAAAATATTACATTTATCCATCATCTACAAGAAAAAATAGTCAACCATAGTCAAAACAGTGTTTTTTGACCAAAAATGTGAATTCTGGCAAATCTGGAAGTTCTGGTCGCGCCCCTGGAAGTTCTGGTCGCGCCCGTGTTATTTAACACTGCGCTTTGGCCTCCGTTTGGTCGCGCGCACCCAGGTGGTCGCGCACCTGTCCAGAATGGTCGCGCACCACTTCTAACCTTGAAACTTGCAGAAACTTGCCCAAATTGCCTCCTTAGCCTCTAGCACGAATTTTTGACTTTCATTTGCACAATAAGAGTGACTAGAGAGGGAAATTAGCTTTTATAGGTTCATTTTAAAAAAAAATTAACTTTAGAACCCACTTTCTAATGTTTTCAACTTGCTTTGCTTTTTAACACTGTTTAGAGTCTTTTTGTCCTGAAATAAGCTCTCTTGATGCGTTTGACTCCGTTATTTTTGCAGGTTGACCGCCTGAGGGACTGTAATGAAGGAACCAGGGTTATTGCCGGCACTTTTACAAATTTTTGAGAATTTCTTTATTTTTTCAAATTCCACATGGCCTTGGACTTAAAAACAGGGTTTTTAAATCCAAGGCATAAAATGAACTGTAGCTGAAGAAAATGATAATGAAACATATGTACAAAACTCCTTCCGGCTTGCTGGGCACTTGCTGACCATGACTCATGACCTTGAAAAGATTTTGACTCAAAACCCTAGACCTAAGACCATGGGACCTCAAGACAAAAACAAAAACAAGTATGACTCAATTACATTGTTGTATGACCTGATCCAGCAAAGCCAAGAAGGGAACAAAGACCAACTCCTCCATTCAGTGTTATGGCATGCCTAGTGGGATGCAAAACTGACACTGATGAGACACCTATAAATGCATATGCAAAGAGTTATTGATCACTGATGGAGGGCTCAAGACCGACACTAACAGATTGATTGAAGCAACATTCATCTACTTTGCAATTGCATAGAAAATGTGTTTTAAAGGCTAGCTAGCTAACTTCAGGCTCTGTATGTAGTTTATAAAGCAAACAATAAACAAACAAAACAAACTATTCGGTCCCCAGCACAGTCACCATTTTGTTTCAGGGAAAACTAGTGTCGGTTCAAACTGCTAGTCCCACTAAGATGGGTAGCTATCTTAGAAACAAACAATGAAAGCCTTTCGAGAGTTCCTTTAAGTGTAATAGGTGAGAGAGAAGAAAAGAGGACCAACCTGGATCTTCCGCTTTGATCCTAGCTTGATTTATCCTTCCCTTGATAGAATTTGCCACTCCTCTCCTACTTGTCCCGCTTCAAAGAGTACCTGTAGAGTCAAAGTAACAGAAAACCATCAAAGCATCTCCATCTAAAACATCATAAAAAATGCGGAATCAGAAACACATTGACCATACAATTGCATTCATAAACAATAAGATTCATAAACACATGATTATATGGAGGAAAACTCGAAGAACTTTATTAATAATGAAAGAGAGGATTACAACCCATCTGTCTAATCCAGCATCATCCTCTCAGTGTAGAAGCCCTCTTCACCTCATGAATAAGCAAATCACCCAACAATGCAATGTCTCTTCTCACCGACAAGCCAACAACACTTACTTACAAATTACAAAATTCGAGCCTCTAGATCTCTTAGATGAGGGATCCATTTATAGATGTCTTGCAAGGGTGTGAGTCAGCTCTGGGTTTTTGATTAGTGTCATTCCACCGATAGTTCTTGGTTCCACTTGAATATTTCATTGATCTCTTACCCATCCCTGGGCGAATTCAGAGAGGCAAGTGTCACAGGAGAAGTTTCTGGAAGATTCCATGATCACCCAGTTAGCAAACTGTCTCTGCCATTTGTCTATTCTCGCTCATCGCACCCCATAGAAAGCCATTTCAGTATGCATCAAACCTGGCTAGTGTGGTAGCTAGTATGCATCACACCTTGACCATGGAGCAACCAGTATGGTCCAGTTTTGGCCAGTTCTGAGTAGTTTTTCAGGTGGAACTTCTAGGAAATGATGTAATTAGTTGACCATGATCCTTTAGGGTGTGAAACAAAACTTTTAGGGACTAAAGATCCCTTAGTTTATGTACATATGAGTTTGGGGTTGCAGTGCCCAAATATGTCTATAACATACTTGAGTTGATAACCTTACATCATTATCTATATGTTTTCTTTAATAACAAATGTACACCTCCCCTCCTTTCCGGGGGGAGTTATTCTCTTCTTTGGAGGAATCATTAATAGATCCTTTCCCTCTCTCAACATTTTTGGATCTATAATTATTCTTGAAATTCCCTTCCTTACCTTATCTACAACATTTATTTATGCTTTCTCCTAGATATTTAGATCTACCTCTAGATTTAGATATCCTTCTTGAGGAGTTATTTTTTATTTTTATCCAAGCAACATCTACTTATAGATAGGACATACATTCTATAACTTCCCATGCTTTTCTAAATCATTTTTTTGATAACAAGGATGAAATCACAACATCAAAACTTAAAGTGGCTTCATTACTTCTTATGGATACAACTAGACTACCCCATGAGGATGGAAAAGAGAACAATGATTTGATGCATTCCTGTTCATTATAAATCTTAATATCAAAAGACAATAAATGAGTTTCCACAGTATCGAAGGAATTCAGATGCTTTATAATTGAGTTTCCATCAATCATCCTTAGGTTGTATAGATTATTCCATAGGAAACGTTTGTTTACCATTGACTTAGACTGATGCAAATCCCCTAACTTATTACATATGTAACTTATCCCAAAACATTTAGAAATATTGAAGCTAAGAGACATGGTCAAGTTGTGTTCTTTGCCTTTCAATCCAACTTTTTCTAGTCTTTTGTTGTCATTCTCATATGTCTATTACTTGGATCCACAACAACCCAATGATATTTTTCTACAAAAATATCTTCCATCTTGAACTTCCATAGCTTAAAACTTTTCCGATTAAATTTTTTAGTTTATATTTTTGAACTACTTACGATTCCTTTTAAATTTCAAGAATCATTGTTTTAGAGATCCCACTACAAATTGGTTTATAATAGACACAAGAAAATTGAACCTATTGATAGTGTTGGATGTTGCCAACATTATAAGGGAATCTCCCCGATGTGAAGTCCCAATTAGACCTCACATCATTTGTAGTAGTACCATCTAGTCATATGCTTCGGCCACGATTGGAATGATTTAAAGATGTGACTTGGTTACCAATACAAGAGAGCACACACTACTTTTGGGCAACAAGAATGTGAGCTTTGTGAGACATCCAGTGTAATATATATGAGGGGGACTTCCATGGCTAGTGAGGGAAACAGGCCACTGGTTAGAAAAGTAATAGAACTAACCTAAAGTGGGACCCGGGAATATAGAGAATGCATGTTGAATACCTACAGATTAGTTGACATAGTAAACAACAATTGTTAAAGCATAACAAAATGCATTCAGTAATATCCATAGCTAATAAACAAATTAGTTCATTAACTTAGAATGTAAATAAAGCAACATATACCATAAACATAACCAAAATAGTTTAACTACATCTACGATACATGTATGAAGGAATTTCACCTCATTGAGCTTATGATTAAAAGTGTAAGATTATAAGTACACTTTTACATGAATGAAACAATGTATCCAATAGTAGAACATGAAGCCACAACTTGCTTCCTCAAAGAATAATCTATCTCCTATGTATTACAAGAGAAGCCAAGGAAAAAACTCTAGAATCTAAAGCCTTCCAAAAGCCCTTTGCATGAGTTATGAGGGGCTATTTATAAAAATTGACAATGAACTTTAAGGTTCCTCATGACTCTTTGATTTCTATGATGTTTCACATTTTATAAATGAATCATGACATTCCAATGTGTGATTTTTCATATTCCACATGTGTCCCTTAGAATTCATTACATAACATTATTACATAAGACAATTTACAAATGAGATAGTGGCTTAATAAGACAAACTGGCAATGGAAAAAGACTCATCAGATGGATAAATCACTTTCTTCCTCATGGAGTTCACTTGTAATGTAAGTGTGCAATTCATTAAACTCCTTTGCCATGGCTTAGACCCAAACTCGTAGGTCCCCTTTGTAGTGCATCTTCACATCCAGTGGCTCTGTCGATATGTTCTTAGAGATTGAACGTACATTATTCCATAACCATGATAGCTTTATGTTCGCTTTGACTAGTACAATGGTGTACTATTGAATAATTTCTTTGGTTACCTCCAAGCCTTCTCGTTCCATTGGCTACTTGATCGCTTCAAGAGATCTAATGGTGGGCATCTAATGTTTCTGTGTTAGAGCAGTAAACTCATTATGCAGTCAGTGATGAGCCTCATCATTGGGTAATTATATGGACCTTAATTCACCTCTTAGCTTAGTCAAACCGAATTTTCTCATAACTTATTACATGTTTTTTATTATATTTTATTTATGAGCTGAGTTAGAGTTGGATATTATGCTTAGTGGACTAATATGCATTGAATGCAGGATTAAAGGAGAAAATCAAGGAATTTTGGCAAAGAATAAGGTCAAAACTCGAATGGAACAAGGGAGAGGGATTGTAGGAGGTGACTCCTCCTCATTTACTACTCCTCCATTCAAATATTCCTCCATTCATCACATTAGCTCAAAGTGCAAATAGCCAAATCATGAGGATTAGAAGGTAGCTGAGAAAGTGGGAGACAAAGCACTAGTTTATCTCGAGTTTGGGAGCTGAGCCTCCATAATTTTAAGGAAGTTGTTGGGTACTTAGAGAGGCCTAGGACCTCAGTAGGATTTGGATTTTAATTGTAAAACTCTAAGCTATTTTCGAGCTGCAATACTTGTGAAAGTTATATTGATGTAATTTGTTGTTTTGGTAATAAGAATGAGTTTTGTTTTGAGTTAGCATTGAGTTAACTCAGAGGGATGGAGCTCTTGAGTTAGGGCCCAACCATAGTAGCCAAGGCTCCTCTTTTTTTGTACATGTATGTTTAGTGTAGTTCCATAGCTTCATTGTTAAGTTGCTTTTAGATGTATTTAGTTTGCTTCCATTTGTGCCTTACATAAAGTAGCAGGTTAGCAAGGATAAAAAGGATCACCACAAGATTTTCAACAGGTGTCTCAGCCTCACTTCCTCCCTCTGGGGTCATGACTTGAGGAAGGGACCCTTAACCAGCCCCAAAAACACAGATTTCTAGTTCTTTTATGAGCTTTGGAGTTTGTTGTCTTTAAATTAGTATTTGGTTAGTTTTGCAAGGTAGACTTTCATTATCATCCTTTTCATCTTTATTGCTGTAGTAGATCTCATCCATGCTTTCATTCCTTTTAGCAACTTTCTTCATGCATAGTATAGGTAGTTAATCGATTAATTATGCTTTTCTAGTTTATGAAAATGTATCTTGTTTGCATAGCTTTTTGGAAGACACACGTGTTTTATGCAGAGCAGGTGCTTCAAGAGGAGACTAAGAATTCATAGCCAACAACCACCTTCCACTCCATCCACCTTAGCCATCCCTTGTTTTCACCATCACCTTCACTAGTTTTTCATCATTTTTCATAGAAATCCTTCCAAGCACATTGAGCGAATCCAACCATCTACTATCTTGGATATTGACTTCTGAGTGATCCTAGACCTTCTCCCACTCCATTCCACCCATCACACACCTTTCCTAGGCCTCCCATCACCTCCAACACCTCACATTTTTCTCTCGGTTGTATCCTGTAGGTTCACTGTAATTCCTACAGGATCATCCTGTAGGTTTCTAGTACATCCTGTAGGTTTTCCTGAAATGGCCTGTTTTAAGGCCGAATTGATGGAAAACCTCTAGGAAGTCACCAAAAGCCTCCCAGGGGTCCTCCACACCATCCAACCATTTCATAACCCTTCCAGCCATCCTCAAACATCCTAAATTCACCTGCCACATCCACAGAAGCAATTAGTTTGCATACTTGATTTTGCATAAAAAGACAAAAAAGAAAAAAAACATATTTAGTTCAGTCTCTTTACTTGCACATTAGTGTTGTTTGATGCTTCTTACTTCTACAACTTAGATAGTAGCATTTGTTTCATGTTGATCTAGCATTTATGCCTAGCATAACTTCTTAAATGGTTAATTAGGGAATGGTGTGATTTAGCATTACATGTCGACCTTCTCCATTATTGCAGTAGAGTAACTCTCTCTTAGAGTAGATTTACCTTTCTTCCATCAAAGAATCAAGCTTCTTCTGACTCCATAGAAGTATGGCTTGGAAAATCGGTGGTCTCTCACCAACTAAACAGTGATAACGGGTAGGACCATCACTTTTACTTGTGCATACAACACTGTCACCTCCAAGTTTGTATGAACCTCGACATGATAAGTAAAGTTGGTAGCCCATGAGTTGCAGCATCCTTGCTGCAATACTGGTGCTCATCAGTCGGTTATACGTATCCATAGTTCTAACTGACTATGCTCCAAGATGCGAGTCTTTCGCTAGATAGAGTTTCAACTGAAATTTGTCTATTTTTGTGGCAATATTTTCCTTCTTTTATAAATGTTGTAGAGCATATAGGTATTTGGTAGTCCACTCCTGCATCTGCTCAACTACTTTGTTTGCTATCTTTAGGAGTTTCACCAATTTCTGTACATTCTTCTGAATTCCAATGAGATGAGCTATGACCTGATATATAAGTATCATCTCATCATATCATCATGGCATGGTGTCCTCCATTAGCCCCAGCTTTTCTTGCATGACCAATTTCCATTCTTCAAAGTTGAAGTTATGTGATTATAGCCACTGACTCTTTGCCACAATATGTTCCACCTGTTGCTTCACCACAACAAGTTCTCTTCTCAATCTTGCATTCTCATTCAACAAATACTTAGATTTATCATGTGTTGTTGTAGCGAATGAAACATTTTCCACCATGACTACCCTAGAATTCCTTCCGGTGTTGGTAGTGATCACCTTCTCTATAGACACTAAGACAGGGTTTTGAGGATCCTTTAAGAAATATCTATGCCTCTACTCTATGATCCTCTTCTTGAGATGATCGAATGTTACACTACATACATCCATGACTCTTTCTACTCATGTAGTTGTGATATACATCTCTCCAAATAGAAGATAACCACTTGTGAGAGGATGTTCTCCTAGAGTATCTAGTTCTGCTTCCATTACCTGGATGGTATATTTTTCCTTGAATTGTTCCTCTTCCACGTCTTGGGTAGATTGTTCTTCCTCCAATCTATACATTTCTTCCTCCTCCTGGGACTGCTTTTGCTACGCTTGTTTTATCCTCCTCTTCTCTTCTTCTGCTTGTTGCTTCTCCAGCAATCGCCTACTAAATCTTCCTCTCTTCTTCTTCTTCTTCTCCTCTCTCCTATTCCGCTATGATAGCTCCTAACTTTAAGGGATCATCTTTCGATTTCTTGTTGTTCTCACCTATCGAAAGAAATCTAATCCTTTTCTTGGGAGCTAGTTTCCTTACTTGAGGTGTTATCTCCTCCTCCTGCACTTGCAAGTCTTGAGTTGCTTAATCGTGGGGTACACTAGTCTCCATTAGTGGATGTGTATTCATGTTGGCATTGTACCAATTCTTTATATTCTCATCCTCTCTTGTGGATATTCATGAGTACCCTGTATTGTGATCAATCCTTTGACAATGTTGCCTGACAATTCGCCTAGGATCATATCCATGGAAGTCCTTAGGGGTGAAATGTAGAAAATCTATCTCTTGTATCTCTATTTTCATAGCCTTGTGACTCTTTAATTCATACAATATGATCCTCAATGGAAAGATAGGCCAAGGGGCTTTCTTCCTCCTATGGAGAATTCCTGACAATCCCTTGTCTAGTTGATTGGAAAATTCTTGCATGACCACTTTGTTGGTAACATATCGCGGCATAGGATGAGGGGATATCTAAAAACCAAAGCACCTAATGTATGTACCCTCTGGAGCTGAAAACGAATCCACAATATCTCAAAGTCACTCCTTCACTTGATTGGTCATGTAAGGAGGATCAATCTCAAAAATTATGTGAAAGATGATTGCAAAGAAGTGTTCAACTAATTTTTCATATAAGCCTCTAATGTTTGTTTCTGATAATGCTCTACAATGGAATTAAATTGGGAACTTCTCCTTAAGAATCCAGTTCCAGTTCATTCCTGGGAATGCATACTATGCACAAATTCCATCTAAGAGAAATGCATACATGTATAATCTGGGTTCCTGGTGTTATGTAGTATTCTTCTCGAAGGTGTATGAAAATAAACCACTTTAGATTGTGGATGCAAAACGATCCCAACAGTAAAAATGGTTGTTAAGTAGTGCAAATTTGTAGCAAATGATAGAAACAAAACCTGCCAAAGCCCTGATCTATGCAACAGAAATAGTTAAACAATAGAATTAAATAAACACAAGTAACTCCAATAATCCAATGGAAACTAGATATATAAAGAATATATTTTATTAAACAACACCTGTGAAGGGAACAAATAATGTTACTAGTCCCCCCCTATGGGATGGGTTCTTCGCTATCCTCAATGTCTTTAGCTTTTGTAGAGTCTCAAAATGTTTGAGCTTAATGAGAACTCAAATGGAAAAGAAAAATGGTGTGCGATAGTGATAATAATCAAAGTTACAATAGTGAGTGCAACAATGAAAATGATTGAAAAGTGAAGAATGAATGTAAAACCCTTCTATTTATAATAAAATGTTAGGTTATTCTCGAATAATGGGAAATAATAAAATATTATTAACCAAATTCTAGAATTAACCATTTGGAATATTTTATTATATTTGGTTGGAGGGAAAAAGTATTTAAACTTTTATTTAGAAATAATAAATAGATAAATGATTTATTTATCATCTCAAGAAATATGGTTAAGGAATAATAACAAATAATGATTTATTTAAGTATTCCTAGGGGACTTAGTCAACCTTGACAAGGAATAATAACTAATTAGTGATTAATTAATTATTCCTAGAGAAAAAGAAGATAATTAATGATTTATCTATTTATTTCTCATAACTGGGTCAAATATGACAAGGAATATTATTTATACAATAGTTTAATTAATTATTCCTAGAAGAAAATTAAATAAATAGTGATTTATTTAATTATTCTTCATGGTTTAATTATAAATGACTTAAAAAATATGGTTTATTACGTAATTTCTTACAGTGTAAGCAATTTTAATATGGTAAAATTGGGCCTACATGGTGTACTTTGATCCATCTAGTAAATTATGGCTAGATGATCAATTTTTGGTGATAACATCTGGTTCACCCATAAATATAATTTTTCCTACCCAACCTGACGTTGCAACTCAAATGATAGGATATTCGCCCAATGGAAAACTCTCCCATGGGTAACTGCTATATTGAGAATGTATATCCAATTCTCTTAGAACACCTCAGTATTGTTAAACCCATATAATCGGCAGTACATGGCTATCAAGTACTAATACAAATATCTATGAATTTTTGTCATATAAGTTAGAGATGGGCGATGGTGAAACTTGGCTGGCTCTCGACACCGTGTTTTGATAACATCAGTAGTGTCAAGGGTTTCCAATCTCATATAGAAGTTGTCATTTTCATATTCATTGGACTTGAGCATCTTATAAAATTTCTGCAAGTCTTCACCATAATAGGTCATGAGCTAACCTCCACTCTCACTGCGTAGCACAATGTGAGAATCATCCATATGTGTAATGATCCATTCAATTACTTCTACACATGGCATGACCAAGAATATGCATGTGATCATGTGCATCTTAGACTTATTAATGTTGATGTATGCATGCAAATATTCTAAGTCCCTAGGAAACTTCTCCTACATGAATGTGTTATATATTTTTCTCCATGTGACCTGTATATGCTTATCAATAAAGCATTGAGTATCTGTGTATATTGGAACATTAGGCCTTATAACTTCCATAAGTTCATCAATGCTTGCTTCTGAAATTTCTTTGGAGGTCACTTTATGAGGCTTCATGTCTCCAATAGATGATGACAAAGTGGTAATAATTGTAGTATGAACATCTCTTTGGGGTAGCACACTCATAGTGACAATATTAGCTTAAAACAACCTAATTATGCAGTAACTCTTTCATATCATGTACAAATATCCATCATAGATGATAGATTATGAAAAACAATGAATGGAAACACAAAATAACTTGTATGCGTAAGAAAATAGGCATGCAAACTAGTAGGGTGCACTTTCAAATCAGCAAGGGGACATGCAAGGTCATTTGGGGCTTTGTAGTGCGCTCATGCACTCAAGGAAGAGAAAAAAATAAACTAGGGTGAATTGTCACACCTGAAGGGTTGAAGGGATGAAATGATGTGCCTTTGGGCCTTCCCTATGTGCTCATGCACTAAAGGAGACAAGGAGGGTGCATTGTTGCACTCCAAAGGGATGAAGGAGGGGATTAACAAGGCTTCAATCCTTCACAATGTGGCCATATGTGCAAGGAAAAGGAGGGTGCTTTGTTGCATGCTAAAGGATTGAATGGAGATGTTATGCCTTCATGATGCAGTCATGCGCTCAAGATAGGGTGAATTCCTTCATGCTAAAGAAGTGCGCTCTTCAAGAAAACTTGATCGAACGGGGCATTTTCGAGGTTGATTGGGCTTCAAGATCAAGAATTGCGCTCTACTTGTTGGAAGCTCAAAAAAAAATTTGAATAACAGAACTTGATGCTGACATGAGGAAGAGAAAGATATACAAAGATTTATAGCTATTGTTGCATGTATGGTGGAAAATGAAATGTTTCAAGCATGTGGAGAGTTTCTACATGCAACAACATATTGACAATTGCAATACGAAAATTCAGAATAAGCACTAGCAAAAAAACTAAAAAATGAAGAATCGACAGTAAGGAAAAGAAGATTTGGCAGTGAAATCATGGAATGCAATGGAAATATTTGACATGCAAAACTTACTTGTTACATTGGTTGATGAAGAGATTCTTGATTCCCAGCTGTGCGCCCAACTCAGATGGAATGATTATGAAAGAAGAATGATTAACTGAGTTGATTTAAAGAGATTAACATGCAAAAATGATTCATGCATGAGTGCCACTTGTCGTCGCATGAGAGGGTTAGTTAAAGACATTAAGTGGACTCATATTTTCTAGGAGTGTGTCCTCATGCAACAAGGTTGCTTCGTACATGGATGTAGAAACGGAACATGTCTTCGACATGAAGAAGTGCACTCATGGAGGGTGCATCTTTACAACACGAAGGAGTGTGCTCAAGGAGGGTGCACTCCTTCATCCCGAAGGAGTGCACTCAAGTTGAGCACCTGCCTTCACCAAATTAAAGTGTTCTTTCACTTTTTTGAGTGCTTTTCTTACTTTCTCTTGATTATTTTATGATTTTGTGTGATTTTCAAGTGTGTGCATGGTGATAAGGCAAGTTTCTAAGTCGAGAAAGATCGTGATTTCACGTGATTTCACCTAACCAAGAACCAACTAACTCAAACGCTTCTAATGGTTAAATGATGATGCTTAAGAAACATTGACTTAGGAGGATGAAACACTAGGAGAAAACACATAGATAAAAAATCAAACAACATGACAACTAAAGGAGGTTTGAAACCAAAGTTATTGTGGGCTCCAAAATTAATGCAAGAAAAAAAATTGGATGGTTGTTGTTGTGGTGACAACGCAACACTTAGCAACAAAGACATCCCCCTTAAGATAACAACCACTCCAATGCCAAATGTAATTTTTATCCCTTTTACAATTAGTTTATGTATACATATATTTTCTATAAATATGAAAGTAAAAAATGGAAATCACATATAGTACTTAGAGATTTACCCTAAAAACCATCAACTAGAGAACTAGCAAAATGTTTAAAGTTATACATATATTTTTATCATCAATGAAATTTATCATTTCCACTACAATATATAAGACACTGAAACATCCAAAACCCTAAATTATAGCTTAGATTGAATCTTAATTATTTAATTAGAATTACAAAATCATGGGTTGGAAAACCATGCATGAAAAAACCACCAAAACAAAGAAAATAGGTGTTAGAAACTACAAAAAAATGGACATAAAAAACTACCAATTGTTTTTGGGGTTGTCATAATTTCCCCACTACACCTAGCATATAAAATTTTGTGTGGATAAAGTCCTCAAATAATATAACACATAGCCAAGAGGTTTCTTTACCACTAACCACAATAATAGGTAGTAACCCAACATGGATTGATCGGACTCAAAACTTAATTGGACTAAAAATGCCTCATAGTGAATTATGAATTAAAACAATTTGGTTGAACTAATTGAGATAACTCACCATGCTACATCTATATATTTATTCATACATCTATAAGTCATTGATATTTTAAGTGTTAAGAGCTTTCACTTCAATTTCCTTTTGACCTCTCTTGATGCTTAATAGATCTAAGGTGGATATGTGTTGAGAAAAATAATGCATGTTTATAAAATATATTATTTAAATTAGTTATTTTCAATCATATATCAAAACTAATATTTGATTGGTATGGTTTAATGTTTGTAATCAATGTACCCAATCCATCATCTAAACTGAAATTCCCACAAAGGGACCACCTATTTTAATATCATACCCTATATTTCCAAAACAAATAACATGATTTATAAAACATCACAATAAAAGAATAAACTATTACAATACAATGTATTTCCCCACATTAAAGTGGATAAATGTACACTTTCACCACCACCCTATCATGAGATGAACACACCTCCATCCAACACCCTTTCTCTTATGTGATGAGGGTGGGGGTGAAGTTGTCCCCCATCGTTGTAGCCAAACCTCCCCTCCATTTTTTCACACCCACATTTTCACACTCTACATAGTGTGAGGGATGAGGGTGTGCCCCCACCACCCTCGTCTTTTCACACCCAACCCCACCTACACCCTAGCCCTCACCCTCACTGGCATCTCATCATGTTAATTGTCATTTCATATCTCATAAATATGGAAGAAGGGGTTGCATGAGGAGCTATAGTGGGAATAGAAGGTGTACAAATGTACATTTGATCTTACCAAACAACCCCACTACCTAATATCCATGAGATGTGAGATGATGATATAGGTAGGTAGTGAATATTCGAAACCCACCATGTTGGCCCATTTCCCAATAACCATGAGAAATGAGATGAGAGTTAAAGTAGGTGTTGAATGCTTGTATTTTCACACCATCACAACACACACATTTACACTCCATCCCTCTGCTCACCCTTATCCATACTTAAGATGTGAGATGAGATTGAGGATAGGGATGGGATGAAATTTTCACATTCGACCACCGCCCCTAGTATGGGATATGAGATAAAGATAAATTGGTGGTGGAAGGAAACAATGATAATTCAAATTGATTCATTGCACATTCTTGTGTGGAGGGGGATCCCTTATACACCAATTTGGTGTTTAACTTGATCATAACCTAAAAATTAAATTATTATTATCATTAATATATAAATAGAACACAAATAGAAATAAAAAAAAATAATATCATATAAAAAAATTAATAAATTAAAAATAAAAATGTGTTTTAAGTTGATCAGGTTTTACAAAAACATATCATTTATTCCTTTCTAATCATTTTTATCATTGAAATAAAGGCGTAGTCTAACTTACAGATGAATTAACTTTTTTCCCCAGAATCCAGCAATACAAATTCAAGAAATGAAGTGATTTTTTGTTGTTTAAAATACATTTTTGAATGCATAAATGGATTCAACACCCTAAAAACCCCTTAGGGCACTTGAATTCTAACAACCTTAATGATATTTTTCATCCAATGTCAACACCTTTGACATCAATGAAAATACTTTCTAACATTGGATTTTGTTGGAACATATATTGTATTGTAAACAATGAAATTGATAGATCATAAAAATTAGAGGTTTGGCACTAAACAGTTTGTTGGTTTTCCCATTTTGGGTTTCCAAGGTGAATCTTTGTTTCATATGTGACGTCCATTATTTTATTTTTTTGTTTATTAGGATTGTGCATGCATCGCATTAATACATAATATTTAAAACTTACATCCAACCTTTTCCTCAAACCATCATGTAAGTTTTCCATTCAAACAAAATATTTACAATTGCATCATTGATGTTTCATACAAATATAAGGGTTTTAGCTAGCTTAAGAATGTGTAGAACACCAGGAAGCATTTTAATCCTTCTATCATTGAGCATAAACCATGAATGTTTCTCATCCTATGATTTTGATTACCAAGTCATCTCCTAGGAAGACATCACCTCCATGATAACATTCGTATTCATAAAACCACTTCCTTATAGATTCATATGAAAAGAGGCACTTGAGTTGATCAATTATACATCGTGATCTGCATGTTTTCTTGAAGAAGAAAAGTACACCTCCCATCCTTTCTCAGAGAAGTTATTATCTTCTTTGGAGGAACCATTATCATATCCTTTCCCTCTCTAAACATTTTTGGATCTATAATTCTTCTTTAAATACTCTTCCTTACCACATTTACAACATTCACTTATGAAATTTCCTAGTGATTTAGATCTACCTCTAGATTTAGATATCCTACTAGAGCAATTATTTTTTATTTCTATCCAAGGAACATCCTCTTATATATAAGACATACATTCTCTAACTTCTCATGTTTGTCCAAATAATTTTATTGATAACAAATATGAAACCACATAAGAAAAACTTAAAGTGGCTTCATTGCTCCTTATGGATACAACTAGACTATCCCATGAGTCTAGAAAAGAGAATAATAATTCAAGATACAACTATTGCCATTATAAATATTAAAATCAAAAGATAATAACTGACTTTCCACAATATCGAAGGCATTAATATGCTTTGTAACTAAGTTTCCATCAATCATCCTTTGGTTGTATAGCTTCTTCCATAGGAAAAGTTTGTTTACCACTGACTTACACTGATACAAATCCTCTAATTTATTACATATGTAACTTCTCCTAAAACATTCAAAAATACTGAATCTAAGAGACATAGTGAAATTGTGTTATTTTCCTTAAATCCAACTTTGTCTATTCTTTCATTTGCATTCTCATATGTCTAGTACTTGGATCCACAACAACCCAATGATCTTTGTCTACCAAAATATCCTCCATCTTGAACTTCCATAGCTTAAAAACTTTTCTCATTAAATTTTTGGTCTAAGTTTTTGAATTTCTTACCATTATTTTTCAATGACAAGAATCATTGTTTAGAGCTCAAGTTAAAAATAGGTTTATCACATACCTAAGACAATTGAACCCTTAGAAACAAAGGCATCCCCCTAAAGTCAACAACCTTTATGATGCCAAATGTAAGGTTTAACCATTTTACAATTAATTTATGCATAAACATATTCTTTATAAATAGGAAAGTAAATAATGGAATTCAAACATAATACTTAGAGATTTACTCTAAAAACCCTTAATTGGAAAACTAGAAAATTGTTTAAAGGTGTAAAACTATTTTTTATCATGGATAAACTTTATCATTTACAATACATTATATAGGATTCTGCAACATCCAAAATGCCAATTGGTGGATTAGATTAAAATTTTAATTATTTAATCAGAAGTAGAAAATTATGGGTTGGAAAACCATGCGTCACAAAACCACCAAACTAAAAAAACACGAGGTCAAAGCTACAAAAAGTGGACATAAAATATTGCCATTTTTTTTTGGGGCTGGCACAATCCCCCATCTACAACTAATACATAGAATTGTATGTGGGGCTATCCTGCAAAGAATATAACACTTATCCAACAATATCCAAATGTGGGGGGAGGGGGGTGTGTCTACCACTAACCAGAATAATAGGTAGTAACCCAACATGTCTTGATTGGACTCAAACCTTAGTTGGACTAAAAGGGAGGCCTCTTATTGAATTATGACTTAAAATAATTTGGTTGAATTAATTGAGATAACTCTCCAAGTTACATACATCTATAAATCTGTCTATAAGCGATTGATATTTTAAGGGTTGACAGTTTTTACCTCAATTTCCTTTTAATCTCTTTTGATACTTAATATATCTAAGGTGGATCAATGCTGAGAATACTAATTAATGTTTTGAAAATATATTATTGAATTTTCTGAATTTGATGCACATATAAAATCTAATATTAGATTGGTATGGGTTAATTTTTGCGATCAACATGCCCAATCTATCATCTAAACATAAATTACCACAAAGAGAACACCTATTTTAATTTCTTACCCTACATTTCCAAAACAAATAACATGATATATAAAATATTACAATTAAAAGAATAAACTATTACAATATAATGTAGTGCCCCATGTTAAAGTGGATAAATGTAAACTTTCACCACCACCCTACCATGAGATGAACACACCTCCATCCAACACCCTTGCTCTTATGAGATAAGGGTGGGGGATGAAGGTGTCCCCCATCCTTGGACCCAACCCTCTCCTCCATTCTTTCACACCCCCATCTTCACCTTCTCAATAGGGTGGGGGATGAAGGTGTGCAAAGAGGTTGTCCCAACCCCCACCACCCCCCTTCTTTGCACACCCAATCCCACCTACACCCTAACCCTTACCCTCACTAGCATCTGATGATGTTGATTGTCATTTCACAACTCATGAATATGGAACGGGGTTGGGTGAGGAGCTATAGTTGGAATTGAGGGTTTACAAATGTACATTTTTAGTTACCACACTGCCCCACTACCCAGTATCCATGGAATGTGAGACTACGATGTAGCTTGGTAGTGAATATTCGCACCCCACCATGTTGGCTGATTTCCCAATATCCATGAAAATGAGATGAGGGCTGAGGTAGGTTTTGAATATATACATTTTCACACCATCACAATGCGCACATTTACACTCCTTCCCTAACCTCACCCTTATCCATACCTAATATGTGAGATGAGATTGAGGGTAGGGATGGGATGAAATTTACACATTTGACCCCCACCCCTAGTATGAGATATCAAATAAAGATAAAGTATAGGTGGAAGGCAAGAATATTAATTCAAATTGATTCATTGCATATTCATGTGTGAAAGGGGCTCCCTTATACACCAATTTTGTGTTTAACTTAACTGTAACCTTAAAATTAATTTATTATTACTACTATATAAATAAAACACAAATATTTAACATAAAAAATTCAATTATTTTCATATATATATATATATATATATATATATATCTGAGGAGAAATTTTATTATCAAATAAAAAATTAATAAATTAAATATAAAAATGTGCTTTAAGTTAATTTTGAATGTATAAAAACATATCATTAATTCCTTTCAAATTATTGTTATTATTTAAAGAAAGGTGTAGTCTAACTTATAGATGAAATATCTTTTTTCACCTGAATATGGTGATACAATTTCAAGCAAGAAAGTGAATTTTTGTAGTTTAAGATACATTTGTGAACGCATAAATGGATTTAACACCCTGAAAACCCCCGGGGCACTCTAATTCTAACAATTTTATTGAGATTTTTCATCCAGTGTCAACACCTTTGACATCAATGAAAACACGTTTTAACATGGGATGTTGTTGGAACATATATATTGTAATGTAAACAATGAAATTGATAGATCATAAAAATTAGAGATGTGGCACTAACAAATTTGTTGGTTTTCCCATTTTGGGTTTCCAAGGTGAATCTTTGTTTCATTTTTCATTTCCATTATTTTAATTTTTGTCTATTAAGAATGTGTATGTATTGCATTACTACAAAATATTTAAACTTACACCCTAATTTCTCCTCAAACCATCATGTAAGTTTTCCTTTCAAGCACAATATTTACAATTGCATCATTGATATTCCATATAAATATAAGGCTTTTAGCTAGCTTTAGAATGTGTAGAACACCAGGGAGCATTCTAATCCCTCTATCATTAGGTGTCAACTTGATTTCTTCTCATCCTATGATTCTGGTTACCAAGTCATCTCTTAGGAAGAGATCACCTCCCTTATAACATTTATATTCACAAAACCACTTCCTTAGAGAGTCATATGAAAAGACGCACTTGAGTTGATCAATCATACATCATGATCTGCATGTTTTCTTGAAGAAGACAACTACACCTCCCCTCCTTTCTCTGAGGAGTTATTCTCTTCTTTGGAGGAACCATTATTAAATCCTTTTGCCCTGTAAACATTTTTAAATCTATAATTCTTCATGAAATTCTCTTCCTTACCACATCAACAATATTTTTGTATGAATTTTCCTAGAGATTTAGATCTATCTCTATATTTAGATATCCTACTTGAGAAATTATTTTTTATTTCTATTCAAGGAACATCTTCTTATAGAGAATACATACACTCTCTAACTTCCCATGTTTTAAGAAAACATTTTTTTGATAACAAGGGTGAAACCACATCACCAAAAATTAAAGTGTCTATATTACTCCTTATGGATACAACTAGACTATCCCATGAGTCTAGAAAAGAGAACAATAATTTGATACATTTATCTCTATTAGAAATATTCATATAAAAAAATCTTTGGTAGAATATTTTGATTTTTTACAAAAAACTTGACATTGAGAAGATTGGAGTGCAGGTTGGACTCGGCTCCTGCTCTGCAACCTGTGACATCCGCTTTCGACGCGATTTGAAGACTGCGCGCGAGCCTACTCTCTGCGAAATCCGATCCCTACGGGTGTGTCTGTTGAGGACTTCGCTTCAAGCTGCGGCCGTCCTGGTTGGACCTACTGGCCCTCCATGGAGGAGCCGACTCCCCCCCAGTGGTCTTCCTCCACTCCTCTTCCTTCTGCCGCTGAGGCCTTCAAATCATTACTAAAAAAAAACAAATTCAGTAGAGAGGTAAATCTCTTGTCACTAGTTTGATGCAAAAACATATAAATAAAAACTAATCTACAATCAACCAGTTGAACACACATGCATGAACTAAAATTGCATGAATGAAAAATCTAATCTATCAAACTTGAAAGCAATCAAATGACATAATGAAATCAAAGCAAAATTACAAAATGAAATCTACTCTACCTTACATTCTAATATGCTCCATGACATCTACTTCACATCTCCTTCCATGTTGAGAACATCAAAGCTTTATTCAAATTCTTCAAAATTACAAAGTACAACAAAGCTCTCCAAAGCTTTCCAAAGCCATCTCACAAGCTAACAAGCTTAAGAACTAACAAGCTAAGACTTAAGAACTCACAAGCTAAAAGACTAACAAATGAAGGAGAGAGATCTCCTATTTATACAAAAAGATGAGAAGCCATCTCATTAATGAGAGTCCATGAATCTCTCCCTCTACCTCTAGAGTCCTAATCAAAATAGGAACTGATAAGACACATGTCTTTTTAGAGTTACAATATAATTAGGAGATGTGACACATATCCTCATGATCCAATGATTCTTTCCACTCAAATTCGAATTCGGCCTTAGAGTGCCACATAAGGGTATTTTAGAAGCCTCCTTTCAACCTACACATGTCAACAATCTCAACCCATTTGTTAGGTATAAGCATATGCACATTATTTTCTAATTTTTAACCACAAATTCACTTAAAAAGCTTATAATTAATAAAGTTTGGAAAAACATAAATGTGGCTCAATGATAATGAAAGTGGGATGAATGTGCTGACATAGTAGTGAAATGGAGGTGATTTAATGGACATAATAGTGAAAGTGTAATGGAAATGAATGACATTTTCAAGACTCAACACCACCTGAAACTTCTGTGGAACCCATCGTTGATAATATTGATGCTTGTACTTGCAATTGGACTTCTCCAAGATGTTAGGAACTTGTTGGAGGATGTGCTAGATGTGTTCAATATATATGATTGCTTTGTTAGCCTTGGACTGTACATGTTTGGATTATGTCTGTGTAGTTGCATTAGGCATGACAACATCAATCAGACACAATGGTTGAAATTGTAGACCCACTGGAAAGGGACTACGACCAACGAAACTATAGATATATTTGTTATAATTGTATTGCACATAGGGAAGGCCCTTATCCCAGGTTTGTGGATTCTTGGAGTTCTACATGCGGAGTACGTTCACAATCATCATGTTTACGACCTTTGTCTAGCATCATTCTGGGGATGGAATTCAGTCAGCTTGGTGAGCTTGGTGTCCAATAGTGTCCAGAGGATTCACCAGAATGTGCTCAAGAACCTATTATCCCAATATGATATAATGGTCTACAAGATCCCAAAATTTACCCACACTCATTCAAAGAAGAGCTTGGCAGTGTCCTCTATTGTGATACTCTTCTTGCAGGCCGCCAATATAGCCATCTTAGAAAATATGTCCATGACCGCAAATACATAGTCATTACCATGCTTGGTAGAAGGGAGGCTAGATATATAGTCCATGGAGATGGGTCCACAAGGCTAGTTGGGAGTAGGCAGAGGAGTTTACAAGCCTTTATTCTTGATGGTTGGCTTGGCAATGGTACAGGCAGTGCAGGATCTAACATATTTCCCAACATCCTGTCAGAGTTTTTGCCAATAAAGTACTTTTGTAGCACAACCATAGTTTTCTCCACAACAAAGTGTGTTGCGACCCACTGTAGTGTGTTTCCAAAATTAGCTTGGCATGCTCGCTTGAAGAAACGAAAAGGTGGACCAGGTAGCACAATAATGCATCCTAGAGTTGTAAACCAGAAACTTTCTCACCATCCAATAGCATCTGGTATGTGGAGGCAAACTCTGGATCATTTTTGTACAGTTACGAGCATCCAGAGGTCTCTTGGCCACAAGAGTTGAGAACAGTAGTCAGTATTTCAAATGGGGGCCAGATGATGCCATTTGCAACATGAATGGTGCTGCCCATTTTCTATTTAATTTTCAAGTCGAATTGTTGCAGATATGTAAACCACTTATAATGGCGATTGTTCTACAACTTCCCTTGTGTATGTATAAACTAAAGAGGTGGATGATCGGTGTGGATGATTGTCTTCTTCCCTAGAATGTAATGCTTCCATTGTCAATAAGCTTATAGGATGGAATACATCTATTTATCATTGGTGGGGTACTTCCAAATTGTATCAGAATCTGTCTCACTATGATAGGCCATTGGATGCCCATGTTGAGTGAGGGTTACACCAATAGCATAGTTGGAGGCATTTGTGTCAATTTAAAATGGATGTTGCGGGTCTAGAAATGTGAGAACCAGTGCAGAGCAGCGGTGATGCTTCAACTGAAAAAACTCCTTAAGATGGGGCTCAGACCAGGAAAACTTTTCTTTTGCTCTGCCCTTGGTAATCTAAATCAAAGGCCAAGTGATATGGTAGAATCCCAACACAAAACTCCGATAAAAATTTGCAAGGCCCTAAAATTCGTGAAGCTCTGTCAGAGTGTTCAGAGCTGGCCAATCCTGAATGAGTTGGATCTTAGTCGAATCCACATACATGCCTCCCTCATCAATGATGTAACCCAGATATTGGACCTGGCACATGCCAAAGGTTCATTTCTCCAAGATGGCATGCACTTTGTGCTGCCCTAGGGTTCGAAGGACCTGTTGAATGTGTTGCAAGTGTTCTTCCCAACTCCTGCTGAAGATGAGGATGTCAACAAGATAAGAAACCACGAATGAGTTGGTGAAGGGTCACAAGATGTCATCCATTAGGCTCATAAAAGTAGCAGGGGAATTTGTCAACCTAAAGGGCATAATCAACCATTCAAAAATGCTTTCCTTGGATTTGAAGGCAATCTTGCATACATTTGTGGGCTCTATTATAACCTGGTGATAGCTAGAATTTAGATCGATATTGTTGAAATATTTGGCCCCCTTGAGTTGGTCCAAAAGGTCATCAATCTATGGGATTGAATACCTGTTTCTAATAGTGATTTTTCTTAGTGCCTAATAATCAATGCAGAGCCTCCAGGTCCCATCCTTCATATGTACAAGTACAATCGGGCTACCACAAGGTGAAGAACCTGGTTGGATGTGTCATTTTTAGAGAAACTTCTTGATTTGTCATTTGATCTCTTAATTTTCCAGAATGGAGTGATGATATATCAGCCCATTGGGTAGAGGCGCATTGGGAGTTAGATTGATCGAATTCTTGACCTGACAGTGAAAAGGTACCCCAGTGAGTGAGGAGAAAATGTCCTTATATTCTTCCACAACCTTATCCACCTGCTTCTGCTGCGTGGAGAAGCCCTTCTTTGGGGTCATGGATGTGGCCACGATCTTCCCCTTAGTTTGAGAGAAAATAAAAAAGAAAAAAAAATTCTCGGACTGGGATATGATCTTACTTCATTTCTTAGCAGAGATCAAATAGATGGCAATAGGCGGGGATACCTATGGTATCATGTTTAGCTTATTACCAAAATAAATAATAATAATGTGAGGCCTTGACTCATACACAACATGATGCTTCCACAAGTAGGGCTAGCCAAATAATACATCACAAAATTCAAGAGGAGAAACATCACATAATACCTCATCCATGAAGGGCTTGATTCTATAGGGAAGGTGAAATTATTGGATGACACGAAGATATTGTCTTTGGTGAAGCCACCTGATGGTGTACGGTTGCGGGTGTGGTGTGGTCGGTAGGCCCAACTGCTTCATGACCTATGCTTAAATGAGGTTATTTTGGCTCCCATTATCGACATTGAATTGCAGATGTGAACCTTTCACCCACATCTATGAGTGGAAGATACGCTCCCCCTCCTTTGGATTTTCGGGCTCAATCTTATGGATCTTGGTGGAGGCAACAGTGGCGTTGGGCTCCACATCAACAATTTTCTTCGATTTTCCATTCCCCTTGTCGGGTTCTGATTTAGTGTTGGAACATGCATCTCACTCTGAAGCCTTCATTTGAGCCACTAGTGACTACTTGGATTGACACTCACCTGTGTTGTGAGTGGGGCTCTTATGGAACTCACACCACTTTCATGTTCCCTTCTTTATCGTTGTGGTGTTTTTCTTTTCTTGTAGCTTCGATGAGATGTCCTGGGTGACCCCACATTGGTTTTGTCCTTTGTTATAGGGTTTGGGGGTGCGTTTCCCTTACTTCAGATTCATAGATCCAAAGTATTGCTTCTTATGTTTAAATGTATGTTTGATCTTGACAGTGTGTCAATAGGCGGTGCCAAGTGAGGAGATGTCTATGAACTCCATTTTGTCCTGGAGGTATTATTTTAGACAACCGCGGTACTTGAGTACCAGATGCCGCTCAAAATCCTTGATACCCAACTTCATGTGAATGGTATGAACAATATTTTTGAACTCCGTCACATATTGGTCCCTTCCCTACAACAGTGTGGTCCATTTTATGTACTTATCTTCATAGCTACCGTTAGGGTAATACTTCTCCTTGATGGCATCTTGGAAAGAGTTCCAAGTGGGTGAGGATGAAAACAGTGAGGATTCCTTCTCATCCCTCTGCTCATAGTAGGTTTTCCACCTATCCTTAATGTGGGGGATGACTTTGAGGAGTGAAAAAAGTAATATTTTCCCTATTTGAAAAATCATGAACCGAAAAATACCCTTCCAACATATTTAACCATGTATATACGATGTCTGCATCTATCTGGCCTTCAAATATGGGAATGTAAAAGTTGACTTGTAACTTGATAGAAGTGATGTCTCCAGAGTGGTTTTCGAATGAATATGCATCCTTGTGGGCATCTACCTAAGGATCTAGGCAAAGTTGTCCATAACCACATTCCTTTGTCGCTCGAAGGCTTCTTCGAGCAATATTTTGAAAGGATCTCCTGATCCCTCATCTTTATTTTCTTCTACCATGGGAGATAATCAAGGTTTTCAAGGTTGGTATTGCAAATTTTCAACCAGTGGGTGGCCACCAATATCCACCTGGATCACATATTCATCATTGAGCTACCTGGATTGGTCTACTAGTTCACAAATCTAGAATTTCTAGAAATCTCTTGTAGCAAAATAGTAGTAATTTTATGTTATTTTTTAGAACATGTTAATGAGAATCATTTGAGTTTATTCCACTTGTATTTGGTCATAAAAGAATTCAAGTTAATAAAAAAAATTACCCCATATAATTTTCACTTGATTAGGTTAAGTATTTGGTAGGTTAACTAGCTCACTAGTTCTTGAATTTCCAATTTTTAGAGTAGTAATTTTCTGTTATTTTTTAACACACGTTAAATGGGGTATTTTGGAGTGATTCCACTTGGAATGTAGTCATGAGACATCCTAATTAATAAATAAAAAAATCACATCCAATTTTCATTTGATTTACTTAGGCATTCAACAAGTAATCTCCCCTTGCATCAAACCATCACCTCTTGTAGCACCTCCTGTAGCACTCCTATAGGATGTGTAAGCTTGGCCATATTTGCTCCAAAGGCTTGGATTTTATCTCTTAGGCTTGGATAATGACCCCCAGGCTCTAAATCCATGATTGAGGAAGACCAAAGACCACTCTAGACCCACCTTTCCTTCATTGCAAGTACAAATATGCAATCAAAATTAGAAGACAGATTTCCACATTTGAATAACAATGAATGTTTTCTTATGAAATGTACATGGATTCTATTACTAAAGCTAAGTTTCCTTGAACACAATGATAAAAAGGGTGATTCATCAATGAAAAGTATATTAGACTTGATTCTTGAATTCATGCTTCCTTAAGGTTTTAGTTACAAGCATTATTGTTGAAAATATCAAATTTCCTTTTTTAAAACAACATTCCACATTATGAAATTAGAGTATTAATTTGCAATCTACGAGTAGGCTACTGTTTCCATTTTTGAAAATAGGTTAGTATTTGATTTCACGATATTCAATTCATTTCATCATATCAACAAAAGGACACATTGCATGATGCACATATAGTGTCAACACATCTTAAGTTTGTACGAACCTCGAGTTGATACTTTAAGTTGATAGCCTTTGGATTTGCAACATTCTTGTTGCAATATTGGGGATCGTCAGGAAGTTTTTCAAGTCCTGAAATTCTAAAGCCATTTTGAGGCCATAAATGATGTTTTTTTGGAAAACAGGAAAACATGACTTGTTAACTAATTTTTGCAGTAAAAAATTGTAGTCCTCGAATAGATATTTGTAACAAGGTATCAAGCAAATAAAACAGAGATCGTATGCCAAAGTTAATAATATGAACGGGAAAGTTAGTGCCTATTGTGATAAATTTCAATTAAGAATAGCAAACAAAGTGCTTGAGGATTAAGAGGCAAATTGCAAGTTTTACATGAGTTTTTATGTCTTTACATGTAATTCATGAACTTAAAACATGAATTAAAAAACAATGAATAGTAGCATAATAGTAATGCACTCAGCAATTGATAATGGATTTCACCCCTCTTGGGCTACATCTCCTTGGTCCAACTTCCAATGGCTTGACCCAATCTCATTATGCTCAAAATACTTTAGTGATAAAGAGTACATAAAGTGTGCTGACCAAAAGAGTGGCTAGTTTCCCCTTCAAGGAAACATTCTCCTGCAAAGAACTCACACTCTAAAAACATGACAACCTACAGTCAGTCATGTAACAATCAACAAGAAAAGGTTTCTCAAATCAAGACCCCATCCTCCATCTGTCAATGAGCTTAAAAAGTACAAAAATTCACTTGAAGTACTAAAAGAGAACTTTCCTCAAAGGCGTAATGAGAAAATAGAAACATGAGCTACACCATAGATGTCTCAGCTACTACAGAAAACATATGAAGGCTAGAAAACCCCTACAAGGTCCTCTCCATTCTCAAAAGCCTTCAAAAACTTATTCAACCCCTGGTTGATCCTAGCACCCATAGACTTAAACCTACAAAAAGTCTCTTCAGAAGTGCTCTAGTGGCTCTAAAACTAGTTCCATTAGCTTCAGAAGACCCAAAAATTCCTGTCTAGCCTCTTCCTGCTTCTGAAAAGGCCAAAAACTGAAGAAGATGTGAGCTTCCCTAGCTCTTGCACTATTTGTTATGAAACCAACTCAGAAAAAGATAGAAAATATAGATCAACGACTTCAAGATAAGCCTCTTCAAGGGGGCAACCTCCTTTACATTACACAAATGAACAATTCTTGGATGATACAAATGACAGTATCTCCTTTCTATATATATAAGAGTCTAAGTGGTCCCAATATAATTAGATCCTACATAACAATAATATTGTAGGGGCACAAAAATAACAATAGTGGGCTTCTGTGGGGCATAATAATAACAACATGGGGAATACATTGGCACAACAATACAATAAGGGGGTTGAACTAATAACAATAAGGGGCTACACTAGTAATATAGGGACCTAACATGCCCCTCTCCTTCAAAAATTGTTGTCCGCAACGCTTGAGTAGTTCTAGATGTTTCTGTATAAAATTCTTGTCCTCCCATGTGGAATCTTCATCGGGTAAGTTATTCCACTTGATGAGATACTCTGAAATTGATCGATTTCATAGCTTTCAGGTTTTGGTTTCCATGACTACTTCAAGTTCCAATACGATTTTCCCTTCCTCATCTAGTTTTGACAAATATTTTTTGAACTTAGAGCTTGTCACCTATAACCTTCTTTAAGCATGAAACATGGAGAACTAGGGGCACTCTAGAAGATGAAAGAAGCTCCAATATGTATGCCAAAGTACCAATCTTTTGCAACACCTTGTATGGACCATAGTACTTTGGTGATAATTTATTATCCTTCTTAGGTTGCTTAAGGGACATTTGTTTGTATGGTTGTAGCCGTAAAAATACCCAGTCGCCTACATCAAAACTTCTTTTGCTTCGATGTTGTTCTGTCTGTTGTTTCCTTTGATTTCGCTCCAAAGTGAGGTGATCCTTCAAGAGTTTGAGAACTTGTTGTTGAAAATCGATGTGATATTCCACTGCCTGAATCTTAGAGTTTTCTTTTAAAGATGAAGTGATGGACGGTGGATGATATCCATAAATTGCCATAAATGGGGTCATTTTGCTGTAGTATGGAAGGAAGTGTTATACCACCATTCAGCCAGAGGCAACCACTTGACCCATTGTGTCTGTTTATCAAATACAAAGCAACGAAGATATCCTTCCAACCATTTGTTCACCATCTGAGTTTTCCCATCAGATTGAGGATTATAAGATAACCTATGAGCTAACTAAGTACCCAAACAAGAAAATAATTATGTCCAAATTTCAAGGGAAAATGTGATCTTTGTTGCTTACAATAATCTTTGGGTTTCCATGTAGCTTTTGAATTGTTTCCATAAATGCAATAGCAATTTTACTGGCTTTAAATGGATGAGATAATGTACAAAAGTGTGCATACTTAGTAAGTCTATCAACTACCACCATGATGACACTCTTTCCTTCAAACTTGGGTAAACCTATGATAAAATCAATTGAAGCCTCCTCCCAACATTAACTTGGAATGGATAAAGATTGGAATGTAGAAGGTGCATTGGTAAGGCCAAAAAGCATGACCAAAAATTCATAATGACCCTTATGAGTTCTAAATGTTTTTTTTGGAATGTGTTCAGTCTTCATTCTGATTTGATGATATCCTGAATGAAGATCCAACTTGGTGAAGTAAATTGCTCCATGTAATTCATCCAATAATTCATCAATGACAGGAATGGAAAATTTATCTTTTATAGTAATCTTGTTGAGCTCCCTATAATCCAGACACATTTGTTATGATCCATCCTTCTTATGTACCAATACCACTAGACCGGAGAAAGCACTTTGACTAGGTTGAATTATACCAACCTCTAGCATTTATGCAACCATACGTTCAATTCCACTCTTTTGGGAATATGGATATCTGTAAGGCCATATGTTTGGGGGAACACTTCCTGGAATCAAATGAATAGCATCATCATGATCACGACTAGGTGGGAGGCCTTTGGGAGTCTCAAATACCTTGGAATTATTGTCCAAAACTTTTTGGAGATATGGAGAAATAGATGATTTCGATGTGGGAACCTCTAGTGAACATAATTTTGCAATTATGCCCTGCTATTCTTTCTTTAGAAGCTTTGTCATGCTGTTAGAGCTGATTACCTTTCATGGTTTCCCTATGATACCCCTTAATTCAAATTCCTTTCCTTCCCAAAAAACATTCAAGAAATTTCTTGAAAATTAAAAGCTATCACACCCAAAGATTGTAGCCATTGGACTCCTAGTACAACATCAGCACCACACATTGGAATGGAAAGCATTGGAATATTGAAGACATATTCTCCCATGGATAGCTTGATATTATGGCACTTTCCAGAGTTATTTATTTTTTCACCATTTGCAACCACTACTTGACACTCTGGTGTTGGATATAGGAATCAATTCAATTCCTTGGCTATCTTCCAATGAATAAAACTATGGGTACTACCCGAATCAATCAACACTATTACCTTTTTCTTCTTGATATGCCCTTCTATCTTTAGAGTTTGAGGAGTGGTAATTCCTATCTATACTCCGATTTTAATATAAAGTAGAGAAATTTGATTTCTATCAAAATCATCCAAGAGGTGATGTAAAGGAGAAAGAATACTTGGAATATACAATTTAAAATGTGGTTCAAGGAATGGGATATAGTGGAGGAATGTTGCCCAGTGGAAAAAAAGGAACTTAAATCATACTTACAATAATAATTTAGGAAAGGTAAATGGAGGATATATCTCAAGAGGAAGCAACAATATCACATAGAAAACTTCAATTCAAAGGAAAATATCAATGCCATGAATGTATAGGAAAAGTAATTCCTCAACTTCTTAGTGAGTAGTGTTCAATATTTGTACAAGAAAATGAAAGATGTTGGTGTTGTTCCCAATATTATCACATTGAATTTACTTATAAAATCTACTCCAAATCTTTAGAAATCAAATATTTTAGGATTTTCTTCAATTTATCAAGATACAAAGTTTGGTTGTTGATATAATTAATCGCTTGATTGTTGAAGACAACTAAGTACATTCCATCCAATAACACACTAAATTTCTACGAAAGCATGTACCTCTCCCATGAAAATAAGGATTTCTAATAAGCATAAAGTTTTATTTAAGCCCTCGACTTCACTAGCGCAAAAAATAATAATTTAAAATGAAACAAAAAAGCACATCACGACTGAAAATTAAATATAAACTATAGTATCTAAATGTTACTCGGCACTCAATAAATCCTAGATATTTTTATTATTTTTGGATATTGTGCATAGATAGAACTGGAAACAAAAGAGAAGAGTATTCTAATTCTCGTCTTCTTTTTCTCCATTTCTTCTGTTTTTAAACTTGAGAACATGTAAGTGATTTCAAAGAAGGTTGATCACATTAACAGTAATGAAAGAAAGATATGTAGGCATGGAAATATTTACCAATGAGGATTTATTCATTAAATATTGAGATTATTGCATTGTAATATATGGGAATGCATCGAACACTGTCATATTTGGCATTTCCTTGAGAAAAATCAAGTGTAGTCTATATCGTGAGTTGTCTCATATTAGCATGTAACCAAAAGCGCATTAGAGGGATGATTCATATCATAGATAAATAAATAAATAAGAGGTGAAGGGAAAGTGAAAACTGACACACTAGAATCTTCCATCCAAGAAGCTTGATTGGAGTTCCAGATCAAGGAGACATCAGATGAGAGACAAAGAGTTCATTCATACCTATAATTCTTCCGGGCCACCATGAACCATTTCTCCTCCTCACCCAAACTATGGTTGCGGTGTTGTAATCACCAGTTCCTTCCTTGTTTTCCCCTTACCCACCCTCTAATGATTTTCCCCCACCATTGTTGCAAAACCCTAATAGACTAAATATCAGTTAAATGAAAAAAAAATCTGTCAGAGACCAAAAAAAAACATGGACCATCTTGTTTAATTCCTTTCACGGTATCTACTTGCTCGGATCTTTGCTAACCTCCTACAAAAGTGAGTAGAAACATGTAATATCTCCATATAATCCAAGCCTCCACAACTAGTAATACCACATGCCCATACTGTGTAATTCATGGAAATTTGTGAAGAATTGTTGGGTTCCAATATCGTCCCCTTAATTGTATGAATATCTGAATGGAGTATACTATCATTAGTTTGAACAGAGTATGTATACTATCATTAGTTCGAATACTCTCATCCGCTTAGGTATGAGGGCACTAACCATAATCCACTATTCGATACTCGATTATACTCTGTTCGATATCGTACTATAATCCCCTTTAACTCCTATTGAATGGTATACATACAATTAACTCATATCGAACATATTACAATTAACCCATACCGAACCTCCCTAATCCACACTTTTTCTCTTTCCTTTTGTACTTGCTGGTGAAAGCCAGCAAGAAAGCAGTCCTCTTCCAACTCCATTAGTTGTGCGAGCCATTCCTCCAAGGTCTCGCGATCTTCCATCTCTATTAATGCTGCAATACGTAAACTTGGCACAATATATTCCATAGGCATCACCGCTTCAATCCCATAGACCAAGCTAAACGGTGTTTGGCATGTCAAATTGTTGCAAGTCATCCTATATGCCCATAGAACTGTGGATACGCGCACATCCCAGTCATTCCTCTGCATGTTATAGAATTTTGTCAATGCGTTCTCCAAGTTTTTGCTAAATTATTCCACTGTTCCATTCACCTTTGGGTGATAGGGTGTGCTCTTTTGGTAGTATACCTGGAATTCTTCAAGCATTGCGTTGATCATTTCATTCAAGAAATTTATACCCCTATCATTTGTCAACACCTTAGGGCATCCACACTGTGTTAAGATATATTCAAACAAAAACTTCACAATGGTGGTGGTTGTACAATCCTTCACGGGTTATTCTTTTGCCCATCTAGTTAAATACTTTGTTGCAGTAATAATATACCGTGTGCACGTCTTCTTCCCTGGTGGCTGTATTGGGCCCATGAAATCAATGGCCCACTTATCAAATACCTGCAATGAAACTTGGGGATTTAAAGGAAATTAGTCTCTTCGCGAAGGCTTTCCCTTCCTTTGGCAAGCAACACATGCCTTGCAGTATGCCTTAGAATCCTTATGTAATGTTGACCACCATAAACCAGTGTGCAAAATATTCTACGAAGTCGTGTTTCTTGCGTAGTGTCCTCCCATCGCTCCTCCATGTGCTTTAGTGATGATACTAGCCTGTTCAAACTCTAGATCATACCTTTGCAATATTTCATATATTCCCATATTATAGAAATGACCTAAAATCACTGAAAAATTTGCAGAGTAGACTACTAATTCCTTCTTTTACTAAGCGGAATATCCTTCCGGAGCTATACCTATGGTTAAAAACTGAATGACATTAGCAAAATGGTCATCCATGACGTGCACCACAAAGAGTTGTGCATCTAGAAGTCCTTCCTCCAAAATATTTTGTTCTCCACCCATTTCAATCCTTAATAGGTGGCCTGGTCCTGCATTTAGCCTTCCAGGCTTCACAATGACTTCAAAGTCATATTCTTGAAGTAACAATAACCATCGGTAGATCTTCCTCCCTAACACAAGCTTATTAACTAGGTACTTCAGTGCGAAGTGATCTGTATACATTTTAAAATGTCCACCAAAAAAATAATGCCAAAATGTTTGCAATGTGTACAACATCGCCAGCCCTTCGTGCTGTATAGTGGAATAATTATTTTCAGCCTTTGATAACTTTCTGCTCATGAAGGCTATTGGATGATTATTTTATCCTTCTCCTCCTCGTGTTAATATTGCACCGAGCGTAATACAAGAATCATCTACATGCACATGGAATTCTTTCTTCCAGTCTGGAAACACCAAAATAGGCGCAGTCACCATCTTTTCCTTTAGCACATCCAGACTACGCTATCATTCTTCATCCCAAAAAAACATCACATCTTTCTTAAATAATTTTACCCTCAGCATGGTTATATGAGCATACGCCTTCACAAATTCTATATAATACCCAGTGTGCCCCAAGCTCACGTGCAGTTGTTTTACATTCCTGGAACCTTCAAAATTCACAATCACAATGATCTTTGTAGGGTATACCATCAATCCTTGTTTACATACTACATGTGTGAGAAAAATTCCAAAGGGAACACAGAATATGTGATTCTTCAAATTCATCACGATATGATACCTTCGACATGTATCTGGAATAAGGTGCACACTTGCAACATGTCGATTCACCAACTGAAACAAAATCCAATCATCAAAATAAACCTCCAAAAATTTATGAATAAATTCCTTGAACATCGTGATTACTACCCAGGAGAAGATTGCAGGTATGTTCTTCAATCTGAATGGAATTATTGTATATTGAAAGCAACCCCACTCCGTCATGAAGGTTGTCTTGCTTCAATATTCCGGTGCAGTTTTATTTTATGGTATCCTGAGAACCCATCAGTAAATGATTAAGTCTCATGTCCACCAACATTCTCTAATACTTCATCTGTCAATGGTTTTGGAAATGGATCGTGCACTCATGCATCATTCAACATTCTTAGATCTACGCATATCTAGATTTCACCTTTCTGGTTCTTCTCTTGGACAACCATTGGGCTTACCCTATCGGATTCTTCTACTGGTTTAATAATACTGACATCTGGTATATTATAAAGCTCTTGGTGCACCTTTTCTTTATACTTTGGATTTAGCTGATAAGATCTCTATTTAACGGGCTTCCCATCTAGTTTCAACATAATCTTTATAACACCCATATCTACAATGATCCCCTTCAGATCCTCAAACTTTGTTGTAAATAGGTCTTAGTATTTGCACAAGAGTTTGGTTGCCTTATTGACTATATCTTTTTCCTAATAGTATCCTATCTTCGCGAACTTAGGCTCTACTTAAAATCCAATATTTACTTATTTAGTTTTCAATGACGCCAATATATCCAGGTTTTCTGCTTTTGGTCCTTTCACTTCACGCTATCCTTCTATCTCTCGAATGTTAATATTCCATGAGTTTTTTTCTTCCTCTTCTGCAATCACATTGTAAAATTCTAGTGCATGGTGCCACTGTGTACTCTAATCTAGTTGAGCCCATTTGACTAATTCCTTAGGAATTCTGAATATAGTTGCTTTGATCTCATGGAGCACTTCATCAATGCATTCAAACACATCCTTAAAGTTGAAAATAAACTCTCTCTCAAGACATCCCATTCAAATACCCCATGGTGAAGCTTTGTTTCCAAATACCAGTTCATTAGAATGGTATCTAAGGTATGACAAAAATGTGCACCCATTTTGGTTGTGGCTTTGTTCCCCAGGCCTTAGTCCATCGTGCCAAATGATCGCATGGATCATGATTCCCACTGTGTTTTTCTGTCATCTAGGTATTATCATACACAAACCTTAATCTCAACATTATTCTATATTCCTTCCATCCAACAAAACTCTCCTTGTCTATACCCCACCAACGGGCATGTGTAGCATGCAGTGCCAACTCTAGGGCTTGGAAGTGATGTTCTTCCAGTACTTCCTTTTCAAATTCATCTAAAAATAGATCCACATTAGTCAAACCATCATAATGTGGAAGCTTCCTTACCTCAATTGAGACACAATGCAATGATTTGGTCATCATATTGCAACGCAACATAGATACTTCATGCAACCATTTTTGCTAGTGTTCAACCTCTTCGTCTGAGTCTAAGGTGTAGGAACTATCCCTAACCCATGAAATTCATCCATCAGCCATAGGATTGATCCAATATTCGTTTCATGTTGTGATCTTGTATATCTGGTCCAAATCATCATCATCTTCCATAAATTTGCGAACATGTTCAGTATAACGCGCTCCCTCAGTAGGGTCTAGTGGCACTACAACCCTGAGCACCTTCCTTTCAAATGTCATTTTCCTCTTCTTCAAGTTGATTACTGCGTCCATATCAAAATCCTAGTCAATCCCAGCAACATAGGGTACAGGTTACTATCATCCACTATTTCAATGACCTCAAAGTCGGTCAGTGCGCTTGCATCCTCAATGTTTACCATTCCACCATATAAGCATCCCATCGGAATAACCTTCTGTTGATTTCCCATGCGCAACTGAGTAGGATACCACTACAGCACAGGTCTCCCCATCCTTTGCCACGTGTACTTAGGAAGTACATTTGCATCAGAAACCAAATCCAGGATGACTTGGTCCATTTCATATTTCCCTATTTGCATTGTCAACTTCATCTCATGCCTCACACGATTCTTATGCTTGCCAATTTTTCTCATGGTGCATTGTTCAACTCAAATATTTTCTTTATTTGTGCACTTGTCGATTAATTCTTGTAGCCCTTCTACTGCTTTCTTATCATGCAACAAATTCATACAGTTCTTTATAAAATTATCCAATACCAAAGGATCTACCTCTTGTGTTACTAGTTTCTCGCATTTTCTCCTGGCTTCCTGATGTGGAGGCCTCAGCAAAGTTCTTCTTCTCTTCCATGAAGGTATCTTTAGCTCGATTAAGATCAAAGTATAGTAGCCTTGCAAACCCACCCATCTGTCTCTGGCCCTTATCTACACTAATGGCCATACCACTTCTTATTACTATATTTATGCTATGATCTTCTTTGCAGGGCTACACTCTCATCATTTAGACGTTCTATGTAGGCTTTTAGGGTTGCGTATTCTTTTCTTTCATTTTTCTATAAGGATCGGGCATTCCTCTATCACATGGTTGAACTGTTTGCAATACTGAAACGACAAATGCGTGGGGTTTGGGAAATCTCACGTAGAGCGTCTTACTTCGCCACAATTATAGAAAATTATATGCCCCCGTCCTTTGCCAGTTCCACCCCTCTTCCTTATCCCCGAGCTTGGAATTCTCCTCACGCTGCTCCTGTGCCCTAATCATGAGGCCAATCTTCTTCTTGCATTTAGTACGTAGGGGTTATATCCATAATTATCTCATAACTCCCACAATGGAATTCGTTATGACCTACATAAATACAGAAATTGCAAAACAACTACTCACAGGGTTTGTAAAAACTTCTGTAGTAAATGGAAATTATCAGTCGCATGTTGTCTTGTAACCTGATAGATAGCGCACCATGGCACAACTCCCGTGCTTGTCCCAATGGTATTCTTTGGTTTCAAGGGAACATGCCATCCCCCAATAAGATAGTTCAGATAAACCGGGAAATGGTCCTTATCATGTGCCCATGCCCCTTGCATTTCAAGTACCAAACTTCAACGTGCACCTCCGACTGGACTTCCTTTCCCTTATTCAGGCTTTACAACTCCAAGTGTAGGCTTTCTAGTTGTCAGTGAATCTTTTTCACTCTGAGGTTTGTATCTCATATGCGTGAGGCTTCTGCTTACATTACTATCTTTTGTTGTGACAGTGACAATATTAAGTGTGGTAAGAGCGACATGATATACTAGTCTTGATGTTGGGAATCTGTAATCACCATATTATCCTGCCTGATCAGGAATTTCAACCTTTGATCAAAATCCCAGGGTGACTCATCTATCCTTTGTTGAATTTATTTAAAATCAGTCATTAACTATGCCTCTGACTTAGGCTTCCTAAACTCCTTGTTCAGAGCTTGCTAGGTTTCTTCCAACATTTTGTTGGGGTTTCCAGTGAAGTACTGATGTGCCATGTCAATGCTCAATCTTGTAAGGATGTGACCAACTCTGCTTTCTTGATGTTATCATTTGTAATCTGTCGTGTCGTCTATACAACTCTTGCAGCAAACCATAATTGTTTGAGGTCTTCACCCCCTATCCCTTTAAAAATTGGCATCTTCATTTCATTCACCATGTTCAATGGTGGAAGTGGAGGTGGGGGTGAAGGTGAAGGTGTTTGCGTATGAGGTGGAGCTGGAGGTGGAGGCAGAGTGGATGGATGAGGTATCCTCGAGATACCCTACTTAATCAATTGTACTACACTTCGTGATGTAGTCATCATCGTCCCTTCATCCTCACTCGATGGGGATTCGATCATCGAACTGACTCAGAGTTTGTTCCTTCGTTTCATCTGAATAATTTACCACTTCACATAGCTCCAAACATCAAGGTAATTACATAACCCTCTTTTTACATAAAAACATTTTAATCCATGTTTTCAATGATTTAAGATACTTACCTCATGGTCCCTTGAAGACCCTATGTTCTAATTCGCTATAACTTATAGTTCAATCAACTACAAACTCAGTCACAAAGCTTCCAAGTGTGTGATCGATCCAATGATCAATGGCATGCACAATATTTCTTCCTTATGTTTCCATACATCGCACCAGTTCTGAAGTCCACACTATAGGGTTGTCAAGCCTCCATGTCCCTTGATTATATGTTAATTTAGACAACCATTCTTGTAGTTCGTCAAGGAAGAAATAGAAGAATTCTTTGGTCTTGTCTCTGTACAAATATCTCTACAACCACTGCTCCTTGGACAATTTAGGGATTCTGTTCGCTTGAGCTGCAAACACGTGCAATTTTTGGTGAATCCACTTCTCGATCTCTTTCTTTGTAGGAAACCATTCATCACACCTCTTATATGGATCCCAGTCCTCACAATGGAACCATTTGTTGGCTTAAGAGGGAGTGACCGAGGTTCAGAGTTATACGCGCCAACCAAAAAAACCCTAACTGTTGGCCCTTTTGGCAACAACATGCATAGTGCAGGCTATAGTCTCACTCGAAGTAGTATCGGGGGATGCTAGAACTGGGTTTCTGCATCCAGAGATCATGGGATGTGTATTCCTAATCCCTTGCATCTCATATCTGCCTTGGCACAGATCTATACCTTCCTAAGGTCTACTACTGCAACTCTATTTAGTTGACCTCCAAGTCTTCACGAAGGGACATGATCATGCTTATTAGACCTAAACAAATCAGACTCACAACTTCCACTCGGTCAATAACAACCCTAGATCTACCTTCACACAGATCTACCCGATTTGAACATTTAGTAACATATCTACTTAAATATCTTCGCGAAAATAGTTCATCGCGATTTTCATGCATGAATATTAAAAATTTAATAGATTCACACAGAGAATACACATTATTTCATAGAAAACATATCATTAAGTGACAATGCATAAGCTTGAAAAGAAATAAGAATGAGGCACAAATGCAGTAGATTTGGTCCAAAATAGTCTTTATTAGATTCAACATTCAATTTACAGACTCTTCCAACCTGCACACCTAGCTACAGGGGCCTGCGCACTCAACTGTGGACTTTCTAAGGTCTTCGCGCACTCAACTGCAGGAGCCTTCCCCTCTCACCTAGGTACAAGAAAACAAATCATTCCTACCTTAGAACTTGCCTTTACACTTCTTCTTTACCAAAATTTATCCTCCAATACTCATTAGGACTCAAATATTTGTAGGCTTTCTAATACAAAAGCATCTCTTGCGGCTTATGGGTGAGTCTCAAAACCATCCTATCACTTACCCATACAAGGGGCTAAAGCCCCTTTGACTCTTACTTAGGTGCGCAGTCCACTTCCACATTTCGCGGAGACTTTACATTCTTTACAAAGTTCTACTCAAAAATTGATTGAACTAACCCAAAATTGACCTTAGGGATCCTATCCCAGCAACAAAATACTATGATTATGGAGTTTATGGAAAGTCCAACTCAATAACATCCAGTTGATTCTTCTTAGTCACATATTGGTGCCAATCTTGGTATTGTGTGATGGTGTCCCCAAATTGTTTGATGGTGTCTTTTTGGAAGTGGACTCTTGCCTCCATGGCATCTAGGTATATGGTCTTGGAACCTGTATCCAACTCATTCTTAAGCATGACTTTAACTGGGGTTACATTCTGAACAAAGTAGTTAATACTACCGATATCAGCATAGTATACATTTTGGAATATCAAATAGCATAGGTATACCTTTTGGAATCTTCTCTTTGGCCAATTATGGACATGATGAAAAGGATTTGAAACCTATTAAGGTATTAAAGTTAGCCACCATTCTAACTAGGCCTTATGACCCAGATGGAGTAGCAAAACAGGTGGCCATAACATCTGGTATTAGAAGATACCTCCATGAAGAAAATAAGTTTGATGACTTATTCACCAAAGCATCTTCTTATAATTCAGTTTTGAAAAGGGTGGATGAGAAATTATTAGTTAAATAACAAGAACAACTCCTCACTTATATGAATGCAAGATTTGTCCCCTTTCCATTAGATTTGTTACAACTTCCTCTATAAAAACAAGTATCTTTAAAGGACACTACAACATCTACTCAGCAGGAGAGTTCCTCCCAACTAGTGGTTCCTCCTCAACAACAAAAAACAACTAGTTCTTCAAATCCTAGAGGAGAGATGCATACAATAGACCCAAGCATGGAATAGGTTTCGGAACAGTTTGATCAAGCATTAAAACAATCCAAGAAAGAAGAACAAGGAAAGAAGACCTTATGGGGAGAAATTGTTTCTCAACAACAGAATCCAAAGGGTAATCCTTCTTCTCAGAAAAATATCATTCAAGAGCAATCAACAATGGAGAAAACACCATCGGTTACCCAGCCTGAGATAGAGATCATTCTTGTCAATCCTACTTCAGAGGTCTTCCTCAATATTGAAGAGATCCCTCCAATGGACATTTTTTACAGCCCTATGCAAAAAGAAATGGTAAAAAGAGGAAGGAAGAAAAGGAAGATAAATGATTCCTAGGCCTTAGTCCCAGGGAAAAATTCACAAGATGCTCCTCTTGAAGTTCTCTGGAAAGGTACTTCCGCTACCCCTGTTGATGAACATGGAAAGTTAACACAATTCACAGGTGTGTATATTACTTCTACCACCATGGTGATCCAGGGGGATATTGGTGTCCACCTACCTATTCCACCTAGACCTCCAGTTGGTTTCATTCGTTTCCTTGTTTATTGCAGCATTTACTATTTTTAGCAGTTTTTTGAGTCCTAAACTTCCAGAGAAATTTTGACCCTATGAGGAATAGTGGATTTTGAAGCATGATTACAACTTCAAAATTAAGGAATAGCAGATTCTGAAGCATGATATTGGAATTGTCCTTAAAGCTCTGCCACCCTCATGCATTAAACATTGCATGCTTGCCGCCACTGCTTCAAGTGTTGGGTACATGCAGAGGGTGGTCGTGATGATCTTAATGATCCACATTATTCTTTGGGCCCGGAAAAGCTCACTAGGGTCGGCTTGCACCCCGATTGGGGAATTATCAAATAGTTTTTGAAATAAATAATTTATAATGATACAATATTATTTTTTCACATACTCACATATATATAATTTGCTAGGTTAAATTAAATGGTTAAAATAGATTATTTTAGAGTAAATTTCATATTAAATTTTTTAATCCTAATTTGATTAGAATTTAAATTTGGATGACTGTTTCATTCCCAATTGATATTATATTTTGAACCACCTTTCATTTAGATATTCTAGAGATATTTTGTAAAATTTATCTGAAATACACACATAACCCCAAAAACACACATAATCCCAAAAGACCAAAGGAATAAGTAAGTTGATTCGACATTTTCTACTAAAATGTAGTTTTCTTATGAATTTCATTAAATGTTCTTAACTTAAAAAAAAGATAAGAAATAAAGAAAAATATGTTAGTAATAATGGAATCTTAAAATTAAAAAATCATATTAAAATTAATTATCAGAACTAATTAAAAGTGAGTCAAAGCCTTTAAGCATGTGTTGATGTGCTGGAATTTATCACCAACATTCAAGAGGATCTCTCTGGTCTAGGTTCCCAACTAGATCCTGCACCGGGTGTGTTGGAGATCCCTTCTGGTATGTGGGCCCGGCTGCCGCTCAGTTTTGCAGAGCTAGCTTCGGATAGAGGTGTGATATGAACTTAGTAGAAAGTGTGAGTTTTAAGAAACACAAGAGAATAATTGACAAGTATCCTGTGTCATACATATATACCATGAATGGCAGGAGATAAGCCATGTCGTCTCACGTAAAGTTATTGTTAGCAGGACTTTAAACAAGACTTGTGCAAATTAAATAGATACTGCTTAACAATTGAAAAATCAGTTCACAATAATCAACCATTTACCAGCATACAAAAATGTGCAGTGAAAAGAGAGATTATACTAACACCTAAGGAAATAGTTCATTAGCATGTGTATAGAGTGAAATAAACCAAATACCATTCATACGTAGTAAAACTAGATTCGGGGTACGAAATAGCATGTGGAGCGACTACACATCAAGAAGCTTTCGGGAACATTCAATCCATCAAGTGTAGAAAATATTCATGGTACCAACACATAGATATTTGAAGCATTCAATAGTGAAAACGTATGATTAGCTCTTGTATTGACTAGAAGAACCACACTTCTCTTAAGCACTATCTATTACTATCCAAAAGTACTTTGCTCAAAAGTCCAATGAAATGAGATGTGAAGTTACATTTATAGGATGAGAGAGACCTTTTGTCTACTCTTGACTCTTGGACTTCCCAATGACCTTTCAACAACCACATGACTCTTAGCATTCTATGTGACCTTTCGTGTTCATAGAGTATTTCATGCTACCATAGCACACACACAAACGAAAAAAGAAAATGACTATCATCCTAGTTGACTAAGCTGCAGATGGTGAGTTCTGGGATGCTGAGCCTGAGCTTTTCGGTCAGGTAAGTGTGCCATATGTTGTATTCTGCCGCGATGGGGGAGATTGGCGGCTGGCCTTCATCATGTCTGTGTAAGCATTCCAATGCATCTGGGATAAGAGTATTTTTCTTGGCATGTATATGATTGTTCAGGGTGCCCAACTTGGTGTAGAGCCTCACTGGTTCCACAATATGACACTTGATATGTTTCTACGAATGCTTGCACCTCATTGTTGATCTCTTCCTGGTTTTGGTTCTATCCAATTTCTCCTATAGAAGGGGACCCGTGTAGTTGGATCACTGACTCCAGATTGCTGAACAATTGCCTGTAGGAAGCCAACACCCTTTCTACATCTTTGACCAATTTATCTCTGGATTACATTTTGATATGAAGTTGGACTCTGGTATTCTACATAACAATCCAATCTTCCTTAGTACTACTATTGGGGCTTCTGGGTGCTTTTCAGACCACTCATGTACTTTATCTAAGGCAGTCATGGCCTCTTTGAGCATGGCAACCCTTTCCTTTGAGTGAGTCTAAATAGCCACTATGGGAGCTATAGTGTGGTGCAGTTTTGCCATCTCCTCATAAACTACAGCCATAGTCTCTCCCAAGATTTCTATTTCTGATGCAACTATTGTTTGGAAATCAGTTGATCCTGTATGTAGCAAGCAGAGTGTCACGATTTCCTCCTCCAAGTTCCTCTTCCCTTGTTCTGCTATACTAGCCCTTTGCTCGGATGCGTATAACTTGTTTTGCAAATATACAATTTGTCTATTCATCCAGGCTATGTTGTGTTTGGTGCTGGCTACGAATGTTGTACCGGAAGAGGTGATCATTAGCGGGTTTGACATGATATTTGGCACGATGTCTGTCGCCGTAGTTACTGATAATGGGTTAGCTGGGTTTCTGCTACAAGATCTCTTCCTCTCCTGTATAATCTTGAGGTTCACTTCATCAAATGTGATCTTAGTTAGATCTAGAACCTCTTCCTCCTGATCTTTTGTAATGCCTAGCTCTAGGAGGGGTAGGTGTCCGCCAGTGAGGGGAGGAATGGGAGGTACATCTAAAGGAGGAAGCTCACTCTGTCCTGGGCTTGGGTCGACCACCCTGCTCATCTCTGCTTGTTCAACCACTACTGTTTCCTTCTCCTTGTTTGCCCTAATCTCCTCTTCCTGTTGTCTCTTTTCCCTTTCTGCTAGTGCCTGTTGCCTTTCTAGCTCTTCCTCCATGTTCTTTAGTTCCTGTTCTAACCTTTGTTGTTCCTCTTGTTTTCTCTTCATAGCTTCTTCTACTTGTCTCTGCTTTTCAACCTCTTCTTCCCTTCTTTTCTCTTCCTCATCTCGTGCTTTCTTTTCCTCTTCCTGCCTCCTTTCCTCGTCTTCCTACCTTTTCCTCTCTATCTCGACCTGGCTTTGAGTGTCGGGTTCCTGTGATTGCTTGCTTTCCAGTTCTCGCTTCTTTCTTGCTAGTTTGGCATTTCTTTGTATGAGTGTAATTTCTTCTTCCTCGTTGTCGCTTAGAGGATCTTCCGCTTCTTTTCCTTTTCGTTTCCCTGATGTTTCGACTCTCTTCAGTGTTATTTCTCTAGGGTTTTCATCATCCTGGAAATCATCAAGGAGTTCATCTTCTATGGCTTGTTGCTCACTGGGGCTGATCTCCCTTGTGGAGTTATACTAGTTCCTAATTCTATCCTCGAGGTCCTTCCTAGTGTGGGTGTAAGACCAACTGAATTTTTCCTTCTTACAGTGGGAAGCTATGATCTTTTTGGGGTCATACGTTCTGTAATTCAGGGTCATGAAATGGCTCCCTTGAGTTCTTCAGCTTCTGCTTCCACCTGCTTGAAGTTTTCCACTACATATGCCCCAATAGTAAGAGGAAAAGGCAGCCAAGGTTTCTTCTTACCTTTGTGCAGCACTTTAGAGAAACCCTGTGTCATCTAGTAGCAAAATTCTCGTAGAAGAGTCCTATCTATGGAAAACTGGGCAGAGCGTGCAGAGGTATGTGAGTACCAAACACCCTGACTAGTGTTCCCTCATCGATAGGGAACGATTGAGCTAATTTAACCACAGTCCTCATGGCTCTTTAGGACATGCAAGGTGGATCTTCCCTGAACAACAATTGGTATAATGGGATGACAAATGTTTGAGATATTATATCCAACATGGTTATATAGGTCATGTCCCAAAAAACCTTGTAGTGGCAGTGGATAGGTAGGGGTGTTGATGAGTCCCAATTACAGCTCAAGTGTTCAAAGTGGCACCTTGAACAAACAATGATAAGGAGGTACAAAGACATGTAAAATTCTGGGGGTTGTTCAAGAGCTGGGCTCTAAGCGGTGGCTATGTTGGTTCTCAAAGATGATGACAAGATGCTCGCCCAATTGAAAATAGTTCCCTAAGTGGCGATGGCATACATGAGTGGAACCCACGTGCCATAAAACACATCACAGTCTGCCTTGCCATATAGTCGACACATCATTCCAGCGATTAACTGATACACCTATGTAGCCCTTCAGTCTTATATGACTGATCTGTCTTGACCTGGAACTTCATAGGTTCTTGCCACAATTTCCTCAATATGTCTTTCATTGGGGTAGTGAATCCAATGAGCCACTTGGTGCTAAAAATCTATTGCTTTTCAGGCAATTTATAGTAGGCGCTGATATTCGAGGAAGCAATGGTAGCTATAGGCACCCCATCATGACCCCGAATCATCCAATCTTCTGTGCTTGTGCACTATAAAACCCATTCGATGACTACAGTGCATAGGAATATTGGTGGACGAGGCACCACCTTATGTAACCTTGACCTTTTGACGTTGATATATACATGAAAGTCCTCTTGTGTCTCTAGGATATCCCTCTTAGAAAATTATTTGTAGATCTCATACCAGGAGAGCTTGGTGATATTACTTATGTTGCACGCCATATCTGTAAAGAAAGGTAGCTGATCGTCTGGATCTATTTCCCATGTCCCGCTTCCCGACGCACCTTGAGCTGTTCTAGTAGTTGGATGACCCATCTCATCTTCAAAAGAGGAAATGGATATGCACTCGAGGTAGACGTCACTTGGCATGTCAAAAATGCAATCCCACGATGAGAGAGAGGGCATACCCATAAACTGAAAATACCAAAAGAAAACTTATGCAGTGAAAGGGAGGTCATGGGAATGGGGGAGTCGCAAGGTATCTGATGCGATAGTGCGACCGAGGCCACAATTTGGTTGTGACCGTGAGGTCGAGATGCGAAGGGGAAGACTGTGGGTCGCAATGATAGGAGGTCATGGGGAGAGAGGAGTCGCGAGGTTGCGGAGGTAGGAGGTCGCAGGGAACGGGGATTCGCGAAGTCACTGGGTCACAGGAAAGAGAAGTCTTGAGGTCGTAGAGTCATGGCTGGAAGGATATCGCAGCCGCGGGGCATGCGACTAAGGTTCAGATTGTCCCAGAGGAGGCTTCTGGATGACTTAGGGGGGACCTGGGTCACTTTCAAAAAGGTAAGACTTCGGTTTCTTGATCTAACCAGGAGGAATAGGTGTAAGGAGGAGTGAAAGAGTAGGGGAAGGTCAAGGTGATTTATGGGGCACAACTGGGGAGGAGAGCTAAGTAACAAGCTAAACCCTAGGGTAGGAGGTAAGCCGAAGGTCAGGGGATGCAGTTTATTCCATTTGGAAGAAAATAATCATTGCAGGAGGGGTGATTTTTACTTACTGGAGTCGGATGCGCATGCGCAGTAGGTCGGAGGGATTTATGCCCTTTGGTGCGACCAGCAGAGCTTTATAAAATTCCACCAGGGTGCCCTCCTATTTATAAAATCATCGCACGTGTGGAGGTCACAAGGGTTGCGAGGAGGTAAAGTCTGAACTTGCGACTCAAGGGTCTCTTGAGACTCAAGGGTTGTGAAGTCGCATGGTCGCGAAGTCAGTTTGGAAGATGTGAATCTAGAATGTGACCTTGCGACCTTGCGAGTCGCAGAGTCGCGTGGTCGCCAAGTCATGTTGGGAGATGTGAATCGGAAATGCGATATCGCAACCTTGTGACCTTGCGACCTTACAAGTCGTGGAGTCGCATGGTCACATGGAATATAGGCAGTCAGGAGTGTAACTTTATGACCTTGTGACTGGCGGGTCGCTGAGGTCACAAGGGTTGTCTTGGTCGCGGGTATATGCTATAGTCGCATTGCGATTATGCGACCTGATTTTACCTCATGGAGCTACGACTTGGTTTAACTTAGCGAAAATTTGGAATTCCCTCAGATTTACTGACATTGATAAAACTTCAGGAAGGGCCTAACGGGGCCAAAGCTTAGGCTTGATGTAGGGGGTCCAAAAATGTTATGTTTACGAGGATTTTTGGAGGCGTTGTCACAACAGCTACAACAACATGGAAGGTATTACATATTTTATTTTCATCAAGACATTATTTTACACATCTTTATTATAGAGAAAAAAATATATATATAATTGAGATTTGATTTGAGAAAATATATAAATTTAATATACTTTTTACTTAATACGATATTGAAAAGAATTTTTTATTAATATTTATTTAATCATTTACATGTATTTTTTATATTGTTTTTTTTGTTTGTCAAGTTGTTTGTGACTATGGCTTTAGGAGTCATGACACAGGGGCATCTAACATGTACCACGCCCCATGAGTTTTGATCTTGGGCTTATTGGTGATGCCGATTCTCAACAAGTTATACTAGTGAGACTTAACACATATCCTTTATATAATTAAAATATTTTTTGATATTAATAATTTACATATTTCAATATTAATAAAAATATATTTTATTTTGATATAAATATAGATTTCTTAAATTTAATTATAATTTTAAAAAATATTAATAAAAATACATTAACTATGTGATTTGATTTTATCATCTTAAATATAATTAAATAAAAGATGCATGCACGCTATCCCATATTGAGTAGAAAAGAGTTACATGTATCTTTATATGATTATAATACTCTTTAATATTAATAATTTACATATTTCATTGTTAATAAAAATATATTCTATTTTGATATAAATATAGATTTCACAAATTTAATTATAATTTAAAAATAATATTAATAAAAATGCATTGACTATGTGATTTGATTTTATCATTTTAAATAATTAAATAAAATATTTTTTCACATTATTTTTATTATAATGTCATAATAATTAGTTTAAAAAAATCTAGAAACTTAAATTTATTGCCAAAGGTTTTTTATTTCAATTTAAGGTGGATGTGGATTTGTTGATTTTATTTTTTATTTTTTTAATTGACGGCCTAAATTGATTCTCAAGGGAATATGCTCAAGATATGCTTACTCTTAATGTTTATCAACATACTCAACGTATGCTTAGCCTTAATGCTTATCAACAACTGTAGTGTGTTACAGACTTTGTTAGGTTGCATTGACTTTTAATAACTTTAAAAATTAGATTCGTGCCACATTACTCCCTGCCCACCAATTTCCTACAGATTTGAGATTATTCCAATTCTAATAAGTTCATATTCTATTAGATAAGGAAATTAATATATAAACATATTTTATTTATCAAGATGGTCCATTTTAGAATAAGATGTGTAATTTTTTTTTTCTCAAATTAAATTAGATCCATGCTTCATGACACTCTTCTTGTTGCAATAGTTTTTTTTGTTATATTTATAAAGCTTTCGACTATATCAACCACATTAATATTTTTAATGTGGTTGTAGTAGTTTAAATAAATTTTCCGCTTATTAATAGTGTTAGTTTAGGAAGTAAATGATAGTTTTCATAACAAATGTAATAATATCTATTATAATATACCAATGAAGTTTGAGAGTTGAAGGCATTATAAGTCTAATTGTAAAATTGCTTTTGAATAATAAAATACCTTATTTTTCTTCATGGATGTATATTTGCTCTCAATATCAACAAGTGGTATGAGGAAAAGTCAAATTACTCATGCTCACCACACATACACACAAATGCTCAAATTAAGTGATTACTTCTTTATGCTCAAAACACACATGCATATTAGATGCCACTTGTGAACTCCATGTTATTCATTAAAGGAATTATACATCTCCCTTTCATTCTCATGTGAAGGCCCTATTCTTTCCTACTCTCCATTAACGGTTATGAAAATGAGTTTTCTCATTATAGGTCACATGTTAAATTACGCCAGGGGTACTGGGTTATGACCATGTGAGCAAGTTGTTATTTTTAAATATTAATGTGGGTCTGGAAATGTACTACCACTCTGTCATGGACTGGAGAGTTTACTAGGAAAACCCTATTGCCAATAAGTTTTTGTCAATGATTGATGGGAATGGTTGATATCCTTCCCACCTAAACTCAATCCCTACAAGTGAAATGTTGAGATCTTAATATGCATATCGTTGTAATGTCTTTTACTCTTGTTGCTAATTAGCTTTTTCCATAACGATTATAGGTATACCCTTGTAATAGTGGAGTATAGTAATTCATTCATGGTATACATACATCAAATATTATTGGTTGTAGATGTTGCATGAGCTAAAGGGGATTATAGTACGATATTGATAGGAGTTAAAGGGGATTTATAGTAGGTGATTCTTGATTTGGGATCTAATGCAAATTTTTTCCTAAATAGACCTAGGAAAGAATGGGAAAGCCATCTCTACAGTGGTCCCCAGTTCAGTTGTGAATGGTGAACCAATAGAATATTGTTCCGATGGGGTGCTTAAATGGAGTAATTGTAGATATTGAAGGGGTGCATGCTATAGCTAATTTTGAATTAATTGAAATAGTGGATAACAGTAATCCCTTCTCGACACTTCTCTTAATTGATTGGGAATTTCATATGAATGTGATCATCAACCTGAAGAAGTGTAGCATGACATTTGAGAGGAAGGAACTGAAGGTTATTGTTCCAGCAGATCTAGCCGAGAGTGCATGGTATACTGAACCAGTCTGAGATTACTATGAGGAGGATGATATTTAACAGATCTATAAGCTTACTACGTAGGATGAGGATTAGATCATCCCTACGGTGGATGGGTGAATTACTTGGGAAAAGGATAGCTCCTGCAACTCAAATTCTGATGAGGATCTTGAGAAGTGGTAGAATAGGTTGCATGAAGTGTTAATGGTATGATGAAACATGCTTACTAAATCACTCTTGTGTATATGTACTGAGGTATGCAATTTACCATATTATGATGGCTTAGAAGATGTAAATTTATTTCTAGATAAATTTGAAAGGGATGTGCCAGAGGAGCATTAGTTCCAGGCATTAGACGTCGCATTGATAACTACACATGACAAATGGTGGGGTATACATAGGAACAATTTTGTAGACTGGAAGGAATACCATAGGATGATGAAGTTATGGTTCGGATATGCCAATACCCACATGATTGAAAAATATACAAGGAAGGATGATCTGTGCAAGCATCTGGATCACTGGACGAAAGCATGGGGAGAGGAACCACAATCTGAATGGGTGCACATATTCTGCCACACTTTGGATATTATTCCAATGAACTGGTATCTAGAAACAGATCTACGACACGGAACCACAAAGTGGGATGTTTTGAAGGAGAGTTTTCTATTAACTTTTAGTTCTAAGGATGGATTCAAATGTATTGATGAAGAATTACAAGAAATTAAGGCTATAATATTCAGGATGCTGGAAGAACCTGTCACATCAGTACAACTTGATTGGAGTACGTAGATATGCCATGCTCTGGAATGCTATAATATTACCAAAACCGAAGGTGAGAAAAATCCAAAGAATATCAATATCCCTGAGTCAGAGGGATAGTGCGAAGTTGTGGGGCCTAAGGCAGAAGTTCCTGACATCTCAAAACCATTGAAAACAAAGCAAATGAAAATTGGGTCGGAAGCACAACTGAAGTTAAAAAATATAGGAGACTACTGGGATGAGGACACAGTTGACAAATACGCGGAGTTATTACCAGAATATCATGACTTGTTTCCAACAAAGTTCTCTACTCTGAAGGGGATAGTAGGTGATCTGGGTATTATGAAGATCAATCTGCCAGATGTGAAGTGAGTAAAATTGCGCCCATATTGGTTGAACCCTAAGTACAAAGAAAAAGTATGCAAAGAACTGTATAAGATTCTTAAAGAATAAAATTTCTTCGTATCTATATTTTGGAATATGGTGGGTGTTCAATCCAACATTAGAGTCTATCAAATCATGATTAACATTTCTATTGTTCTCATCATGTGTTTCCTCTACTACCTTTTCAGCATTAGGATGCATTTCTTGTAGTGACTTTATCCCACCTTCCTGCAAACCTTCCATGTATTTCTTCAAATCTTCCATGTTTCCATTCAATTTTTCTTCTATACCATTTATCTTATTGATCATGTCTTCAATCACATTCTTCAAATCACCCCTCCAATTTTTCTTACTAGGTGTTTCTATTTTCTTCATTCGAGTCATTATTTCTCTTTCTTTTAGGAGCTTGATCTTGAATCTATTGTATCTCTGTAATTTTGGATCTCCAAGTTTTGAAATTATGATCTGTAGTAGCCCTCTATGTCCTCTTTCCAATGCCACAAGTCTTATCGAAATTCGATTCTCCAAGAAAGTGTTATGCTCAATCTCCCAAGATGACCTAATTATATATGTTTTCACTAGAGCGAACTTGTACGAAGTGCCATGTGTCATTGTTTCAACCTTCGAAACTGAAAAAAATACACAGAAAACTACAGTCTATCCTTATTTTATAACTTATTACAAAATTTCAATTTGATCCCTAGAGAGAAATTTATGACTATTTTCCCACAATCACCTGTTTTGGATGTAATTTGGGAGCCTTTACAAACCCTAAATTCCTTGGATCATATCACGAAAATATAGCAAGACAAGATATGAAATTCTAACCCAAGGTTTATGAAGCTTGCATCTCAAATGGGTTCTAATTTCAACTTTTGCAACGTCATAGCAAAAAATGTATTGCGCAAATTCCATGATGGCCTGTTTGGAGTAGCGAAACCCTAGAATCCAAAGCTTTGATATCAAATGATGAGCCTCACCATTGGGTAATTATATGGGCCTTAATTCACCTCCTAGCTTAGTCAAACAAAAGTTTCTCACAACTTATTACATGTTTTGATTATATTTTGTTTAATGAGATGAGTTAAAGTGAGATATTATGCCTAGTGGACTAATATGCATTGAATGTAGGTTTGGAAGAGAAAATCAAGGAATTTTGCCAAAGACTAAGGTTTGAAACTCAAAAGGCACAAGGGAGAGAGATTGTAGGAGGTAAATCCTCCTCATTTACTCCTTCCCCATTCGAATATTCCTTCATTAATCCCACCAGCTCATAGTGCAAGTAGCCAAGCCATGAAGATTAGAAGGCAGTGGAGCAAGTGATAGACAAGTAGTAGTTCATCTCAAGTATAGGAGTCGAGCCTCCCTAAATTTAAGCAAGTCGTTGGAGACTTCATTTATATAAGTAGAGAGGCCTATAGCCTCATTAGGATTCAAATTTTTGTTGTAAAACTCTAGCTATTTTCGAGCTCCAGACTTGTGAAAGACTTTTGATGTAATTTTCTGTTTTGGCAATAAGAATGAGCTTGTTCTTGATTCAGTATTGAGTTAACTCAGAGGGATAAAGATCTTGGGTTAGGGCCCAACCCTAGCACCAAAGGATCCTCTTCTTGTATCTTTATGCTTATCTTGGTTTCAAAGATTCATCGTTAAATTGTTGTTAGAAGTATTTCATTGCATGTAGTGTAGATTTGATTAATTGTTTATTAGTTTACTTCCATTTGTGCCTTACTTTAGTAGTAGGCTAGAAAGGATAAAAGAGGATCCACAAAGCTGTGATTAGGTGTCTTGGCCTCACTTCTTCCTTCTGGGATCATGATTTGAGGAAAAGACCCTTATGCAGCCCAAAAAGATAGATTTCCATTTCCTTCATGATATTTAGAATTTGTTGTACTTAAGCTAGCATTTGATCAGTTTTGCAAAGTAGGATTTCATTTCCATATCTTATATATTCATTCTTGCAGTAGATCTCATCCATGACTCCATGTTATTCAGCAATTTCTTCATGCATAAGGTAGACAGTTAGTTCATTAAATTATGCTTTTCTAGTTCATGAGAATTCTTCTTGTTTACATGACTTTTTGGAAATTACACATGTTTGATGTAGAGAAGGCACTTCAGAAGTAGACAGAGATCTCATAGCAAGCAACCACATTCCAAATTCATTCACCCATAGGCATCCCTCATTTTCATCAAAACCTTCACCAACTTCATCAGTTTACATAGAAATTTCCTCAATCATTTTGAGTGAATCAAACCATCTCCTAAACTTGGTTGTGGGTTCTGAGTGATCCTAAGCCTCTTCTCACTCCATTCCACCCATCAACTACCTTTTCTAAGATTTCCATCACCTCCAACACCCATCATTTTTCTCATGGCTGCATCCTCTAGAAATACAGGGAATCTTGTAGGTTTTCCTGCAGTGGCTTGTTTTGAGGCCGGATTGAGGGAAAAAATATAGGAAGCCTCCCAAGGTCACCCAAGGGTCACCCAAGGGTCCCCCAAACCTTCCATCCATCTCCTGAACCTTCCAGGCATCCATCAGCACCCCTAAGCCACCTGCCACATCACTAAAAGAGATTAGCTTGCACACTTGACTTTTCATGAAAAACATAAAAAGACAAAACAAATTTCTTATTGTCCTTCCACGCATAGTAGTTGTGTTTGATGTTCTTAGCTTCCATGCTTAGGATAGTAGCATTTATTTTATGTTAATTTACCATCATTGCAAAGCATAGCTCTTAGCAGTTAATTAGGAAATGATGTGCCCTAGCATTGAATTTCAATCTCTTTCATTATTGCAGTAGATCAGCTCTCTCTTAGAGTAGATTTCTCTTTCTTTCATCAAGGAACCAAGCTTCTTATAAATCCATAGAAGTCTAGCATGCAAACCCTAGTGGTCTCTCACCAGCTGAACAATGACAAAAGGTAGAACCATCACTTTTACTTGTGTATGCAACACTATCACCCCCAAGTTTGTATGAACCCCGAGTTGATAAAGTAAAGTTGGTAGCTCCAGGAGTTGCAACATTCTTGTTGCAATACTGGTGCTCATCACTTTTTCGTGCTCTTTCCATGGAGGTGTCTAAGTAATATGTGATTACTGCTTTCTTTCTTCTACTTCTTGTTTCTACTATTCTACCATTAGTTTCATTTTTGCAAAAGTAATTTAGTTTGATTTTCATTCTGCATTCTTTGCTTTCCTTTCCATTCTACAAGTTAGATTTCAAGAAAGTAGCTAATCTTTTCATCCAGTTAGCAGTTCTCATTCAGTATGCAATTTTAATTCTACAAGTTATATTTCAACTCAGCAACTAGTTTTTCATTTAGTTAGTAGTTTTCATTCAAACTTAAAATTCAGTTCTACAAAGCACTTTGAAAATTTGAAAAAATCACAAAACCAAACCAAAAACATTTCCTTTCATGACTCATAGGAATAGGGATAACTTAGGGAAATTTTTTTCCAGATACCCCCACTACATCCAACAGCCAACCTTCCCTCTTCTTCGGTGGCTGCGAATTGGAGGAACCCTTAGGTGAGTAATCAAACATAATTGTAGAACCCACAAGGGAAGAAGAAGAACCCATTCCTACCGAGCTAATGGTTGGAAATAGAAATGACAGAGGGAATAGAGAGAGAGAGAGTTGAGGGTGCCTTCCCCATCAGGTAAACTAATGGGGACAATAAGATGAAAAATATAAGCCCCTTTACCCTTCCTCATTTCCATGGCCTAACCACAGAAGACACCAACACTTTCCTATTTGAGTTTTCTGCTATATTCTGAACCTATGACTATACATATGATGAGCAAAAGTTGAAACTATTTCCATCTACCCTCAAGGATGTAGCTCTGCGCTGGTTCATGGGTTTACCTGGGGATAACATCACAACTTGGGCTCAAATGTGTCAAGCCTTCAACAATAAGTATCGAGACTACTGTAGGTCTAAGGATACTAAAGAATAAATTTTTAAATGACCTTAGGTAATGATGAATCCCTAGAGGATTATGAAGAAATGTTCCGGTTTAGTTACAAAAGGGCCAAGTGCACACTTGACCCTGAGTCACTGAATTTGTTCCTACTTAGAGGAGTAAGGGGAGACATTTTGGATACCATACACTTGTTAGAAAGAGGAGATATATACCAATTACCCTATGAGGATATCAAGAATGTCTTCAGAAACCATTCTATGGTAGCTAGGAAAAAGGGTAGGGGAAGTCAACCTATGGTCAGTACATCCTCTTCCAATTCATCCATCAAGGGTGAAATTAGAAACATACGGGAAGATTTAAAGAGTGATATGCTACAAACCCTTGCCTTACAGATGGACATGATGAACATTAGGAGAAAGCAAGAGGAAGTCATGAAAGCCTTGGCCATTTTCTGTCATAGATGCACCAGGAGGCACTCTAGGAATGAATGTCCATTGAATTCTATTGAAATTTGCTCAGTCTGTGAAGAAAACCACTCCACAAACAAGTTCCCTTCTTTTCCTGGACTCAAAGTTGTATATCAAGGAGTTGAAGGGGTCATTGAGCAACTCTGTTACATAAACCAAAGGAGACCTCATGGGCCTAGGCCATACTAGCAGGGCATGCAAGGGTCATCCCATGTATATTATAACCCCAACCAGACCACATCCATACCTTCCTAGGGACCCCTTATTCATCCTTCCTAGTCTACACCTCCTCCTTCATCCTTTGCATCTCAGTATCATTCCCAGCCAGCTAACCAATCATTTCAATCATATGCTCTGCCATGACCTCAGTGGAATGCACCACCCCAAGGGTGGAGGCCCCAATACAATAATGTTCCAGCTTTATTGCCTTCACCACCTGCCCAACCACAACTGTTACACTCTGCTCCACCGAAACAACCCCAGATGCCTGCCCAGCCAAATCCAAACTCGAACAATAGATAGGCACAACAAGTATACAATGGAGAGACATCATATCCAGCTTATGCTGTGGAGATCCAAAAAATTAACTTAAGATCTGGGAGAGTTATCACAGATAACCAATCTCCACCTTCCCCTAGGGAGATTGAAGAAGAAATATAGGAAAGCATTCTTAAAGTAAATCCAACCTTTCATGAGAGATTAACTCAACCACCCCAGCCTACCCCAGAAGAGACTGAACTTCTGGGAGAATTGAAAAACCTATGTGTCAAGATTCCACTTCTCCAAGCCATCAAGGATGTACCTATTTACAACAAGTTGACTAAGGAGAAGTGTTTCAAGCATCCAGGGAGGCAAAAAAGAGATGCCCCTACCATTAATGTCATCAGATAATTGTCTGACTTAGTGTTAGGTAGGGAATCTATCCAAAGTATTTGGAGCTTGGAATACTTGTAGTAGATGTACACATCAACGGCACCATTGTTCCACACACTTTGATCGATCTTGGGGATGCAAATGATTGTGATGACCAAGGACACCATGCTCAAGCTCAACCTCCAAGGTTCATTGAGAAAGACCACAACGGTCCTGCAACTTGCAGACCACTCCACAATGACCCCTGAGGGGATTGTGGAGGATGTGATGGTCTCCATTGACTCTTAGGACTACCCTGGAGATTTCCTAGTTCTCTAGCCTAAGGCTAAGCTTACTGGTTACCCTATCATCCTTAGGAGGCCCTAGTTGGCCACTGTTGATGCTTACATCAGCTGCAGAGCTAGGAATATGACCATCAAGAATGGGCATATGTCCAAGAATTTAGTCCTATACCCTCCTACTCAGCCATCTCTAGAACATGATTTACCTTTATGGCTGGAAGAGGAGGAAGAAGATGAAGTTTATACTACCCAACTGTATACCTTAGAAACAACCATGGGAGGAGGACAACAGGATGAAGACAATTTGATTGAACACCTACTCCAAAGTCCAACTCCCAGTACATTGTCCCTAGAAGAAGTAGTAAAGGAAACCCATAACAACCATCCAATTAATATGTACTTGGCCAATTCCAACCCTCTCCATGTCAAAACTATAGAATTCGGCCCTGAGAAAACTTTGAAAATAAATCCATCTCTTTCTATTCTCCAAGAGGGGAAGTTGCGCACCATGCTAAAGGAACATTTAGATGGCATCACATGGAGTTAAAAATAAATGAAGGGAGTACACCCCTCAGTGTGTACTCACCATATTTATATCAAGGAAGGTTGCAAGCCAGTTTGGAAACCCCAAAGGAGGATGAATAAAACTCTTAAAGATATAGTCAAAGAAGAACTGCAAAAATTACTAGATGCAAGATTCATTTATCCTATCTCCAAGAGTGAGTGGGTCTCCCCGCTGGTGTTAGTTACCAAGAAAAATGGTAAGTGGAGGATTTGTGTCGATTATAGGGAACTAAACAAAGCCACAAAGAAGGACCATTTCCCTCTACCTTTAATCGACCAAGTGCTAGAGGGCCTGGCAGGGAAAAATATTTTCTCTTTCCTAGATGGATTCAATGGGTACAATCAAATCTAGATTAGCCCGAAAGACCAGGATAAAACCACCTTCACTTGTCCTTGGGGCACCTTTTCCTATAGGATCCTTCCTTTTTGCCTATGCAATGATCCTACCACCTTTTAGAGAGCCGTCCTGAGAATCTTTGTTGAGTTGGTCCATGATGCTGTAGAAATCTATATTGATGATTTCACACCTTATGGGGGTGATTTCGAGGAGGCTTTGTCCAATGTAGGTAAGGTACTACACAAATTCATTGAGATGAACCCGTCTCTTAGTCCCAAGAAATATGAATTCTTGATTACAAAAGGGACCGTGCTAGGTCATTCAATATCTCAACAAGGACTGTAGGTGGACCCCAACAAAATACCTATTATCCAAAGGGTCCCACCTCCTCAAAAGCAAAGAGATGTTAGAATTTTCCTAGGATTAGTTGGACACTACTAAAGGTTCATAAAGGACTTCAGCAAGTTATCCTCTCCTTTATTTGGGTTGTTGGCCAAGGACTCTGAGTTTATATGGTCAAAAAGCTGTCAAGAGGCCTTGGACATCCTAAAGAACAAGTTAACCACTACCCCAATTCTCTAAGACCAAAATTGGGCCCTTCCTTTTCACATTCATGTTGATGCCTCTGAAAAAGCCATAGGAGCAACCCTAGATCAAATATATGAAAATTTTCCTTATGCCATTTACTTTATCAGTAAGAATCTGTCAAAGGCCGAACTGAACTACACAGTGACTGAAAAGGATCTCCTCGCTGTTGTGCATTCATTGAAAAAATTTAGGCATTATATTACAGACTATCAAAAATTTGTCCATATTGACCATGCTTCAATCACACATTTAATGAATAAACCCAATGTGAATGCTCATATTATAAGATGGTTGATTTTATTCCAGCAGTTTGATCTAACTATTATTGATAAGCCTAGTAAGGAAAATGTTGTTGCAGACTTTTTGTATAGATTAACTTTTCCTACAGGTGAAGAGAGAATGGTTGATGACCAGTTACCAGATGAGCACTTGTTTGCCATTTCAATTCTCTCTCCATGGTTTGGTGACATAGAAAAATATTTGGTATCTGCACAGTTCCCACCGAACTTGTCCTCGAAAGAGAAAAGAAAGATTATAAGGAAGAGTGCCCCCTTCACTTGGATTGGGGGCAATCCCTTCAAACTTCGCCTAGATCAAATCTCGAAACAATGTGTCAGGGAGGAGGAAGTCGTTGACATCCTTCTGACCTATCATGATGGGCCTTGTGGAGGTCACTTTATAGCAAAGAGGACAACATTCAAAGTGTTACAAGTAGGCTATTATTGGTCCACTCTTCATCAAGATGTGAAAATATATACTAGTCAATGTGATTGGTGCCAAAGGATGGGAAAGCCTACTCCAAGGGAGGAAATACCTCTGCATCCTCAAGTGACTTTCCAGCCATTTGACAAGTGGGGCATGGACTTCATTGGACCTATTGACCCTCCTTCCAAGAAAAGAAATTACATCATTATGTGCACTGATTATTTGACTAAGTGGGATTAAACCAAGGCAATTAAGGCAGCAACAGAGGAGAAGGTGGTTGAGTTCTTAAGGGAGAATGTATTTTACAAATTTGGATACCCTAGAGAACTGGTCACTGATCAAGCCAGCCAGTTTACCTCCAACATGGTTGAAGACTTGCTCAGCCAGCACAAGATCAAGCATAGGACCTCCACTCCCTATCTCCCACAAGCTAATGGGCAAGTGGAGGTGACCAACAGAGCACTAGAGGGCATCTTGACCAAATTGGTTAACAGTAGCAGGAAAGATTGGGTAGATATACTAGTTGGGGCCACTTGGGCCTATAATACCACTTGGAAGACCACCACTGTATTCACACCCTATGATTTGGTCTATCGGAAAAATGCCCTACTGTCCATTGAGTTTGAGTATAACACACTAATGATGGTAGCCCAACTTGATCTAGATCTCCGCAGTGCACAAAAGGAGAGATTACTGCAGTTAAATGGTTTAGTCGAGTTCAGAATGTAGGCCCTCCTGCACACAGAGGTAAGCCAACTTCGGAGGGAGATATGGAATGATAAAAACATCAAGGATAAACAATTTCAATAAGGTGATTGGGCCTTGTTATATGATTCCAAATATAAAGACTTTAAGGGCAAGTTGAGGACAAGATGGCTAGGACCTTATGTTATATAGATATGTCATGATAATAGTTCAGTGCAGATCAAAACCATAGATGAAGAGGCCATTCCTTTACTTGTTAATGGACACTAATTGAAAGTTTACAAAATACCATTGTCAAAGCAAGAGTTCATTGATGGTATCAATAAAACAGTGATGGTAGTGGAGCAAGTTTCATCTCCTGCCTCATCAAATCACTGAGAAAATAAAATAAAATAAGGACTCAGGTGAAAACCTCCATGAGGCGCCTGAGTCCCACTATTGGGTTGAAAACCTCTTGGGGCGGCCCAATGGTGTCAAAAAAGAAAAAAAGAAAATAAAAATATCCTTGGGTGAAAACCTCTCTTGAGGTGCCCAGGGAAAACAGCTAGGATGAAAACCTCTCAGAGGCAACCTAGTTGTTTTCAAAAAAAAAGAAAAAGATCATGAAAATTTCTATTTGTAGGTCAACAAGGAGGACAATCAGAGAACAAAGGAGGATAAAAAAGGGACCTATTTCACTCACATTTTTATTTTTCCACTCATTTTCATTCATCACTCCACCATTTCTTCCATTTTTTCACTCCTTTGCTTCAGTTTACAAGGGGATTGTGTTTTCTACAGGATCCCCTGAAAACCTACAGGATGATGCTGTAGGAATTACAGTGGATTGGGAATCCTACAGGAAGTGACCCTAGTGTTACAGGGAAAAGTGTCTACTCAGAACTGCTTATCCCACTAAGGTGTGATAGCTGCCTTAGAAACAAACAAAGTAAAGCTACTTTTGTTTTTCCTTTATGAAGTATAGATAGAGAACAATAAAGAAGACCAACCTCTGTCTTGCGCTAATCTCCTGGTTCAATTCCTCTCTTTCTTGATAGTCTTTCGCTACTTGTTCCCTTTCATGCCCAGCTTCACAGAGTACCTGTAAGATCATAGTAGCATAGCAATATACAATAATATGGATCTATAATCATAAACAATCTAGGATCAGATGTAAATTGACCATACAAATGTAGCAAACATAAATGACACAAGAGTATGGAGGAAAACTTGAATAGCTTTTATTGATAAACAAGAAAGAGCCAAGGGGAGTTACAACCAGTTGTTCTGACCCAACATCATCCTCTCAGCAAGGGAGCCCATCTTCACCTCATACAAAGCTTAGATCACCCAACAATCTGATGTTTGTCTCAAGAAACCAACAACAATTCCTTACAATATGCAAAATTCCAGCCTCCTGGATCTCTGGGATGAGGGATCCATATATAGATATCTGTAAGGGAGATGAGTCAACTTGTGATTTGATTAGTGTCTTCCCTCTGATAGTTCTTGCTTCCACTTGGAGATTGATGATCTCTTACTCATCTTTGGTCGAATTCAGAGAGGCAAGTGTCATAGGAGAAGTTTCTGGAAGCTTCCATTGCCTCTCCACGTCGTGGAGTGACACTGCCATTTGTCATTTCTCGCCCATCGCACCCCATAGAAGGGCGTTTTGAAATGCAATGCACCCACACAGTGTATTTAGATGAGATGCAATGCACTTGGCCTGTGGAGCAGCTGAAATGATCCTGTTTTGACCAATTCTGAGAAGTTTTTCATGGAGAACTTCTGGGAGAAGCTGTAATCAGTTGACCTTGTTCCTTTAGGGGTTAGAACAACACTTTTAGGGACTTAGGAGCCCTTGGTTTATGGAAATTTCATGCTTGGGGTTGTAGTGCCCAAAAATGTCTATAACAGTTGCCCCCTAAAGCATGAGGTCGTTAATCTTTTGATGTCGGGTGAAATGCTTTATTATGAGGATCCGAAGTTCTTTCAAGCTGGGAGGAGACCTGTAATAAGATACAATACAATACATTATCTTCATAATATTTTCATGATCTAGCTGAGGTAGGCATTCCCATGCTCAGCTTTATAAATTCATTTTCATGTACATAGGACAGAAAATCGTCTGAGTGTAGACTGATGATTCTGATAGAGCCATCATCCCTTTGATTGGATGATTATCTGTGTAGCAATGATGTACATTTGATGTCTTTATTTCCCTGAATATATATTGCAGCTCGGATGGATGAAACTAGATCCGAGGTCTTCAATCGCGTTTGATCTTCACTCAAAGTACAAGTCTGTCCATGTGAGAGATGTTCTAGAGTCGAACATGGAAAGACATCGCTTGATTACCAGCCAATGATGTAAGCTGTTAACAAGCGCGAGAGGAATCATCGATAATGATGATGACCCTCAAGGTACTGCAGTACAATTCACGTGGTGTGAATAAAGGATTTGGTGTCGAACACCACGCAAAGTCTTTCGGTTGAAGGTCATTGATGTAAACCTATCGCTGGAAGTGAGAAACTTGCCATTGAGGCATGCAAGCTTCAAAGTACTGAATGGGGTGTTCCTAGATCAAATTCTTGGATAATGAGCTGATGTCGACAAGAATCGATCCGTCATAGGAGGGCCTTAATGAATCCCACATCAATGAAACGGAACAGAGCAAATGATTTTAATGGAGGTGAAAACGATCTGGTGACATACGGTTCAGGGTGGTGGTCATGAAAGAATAGAGTATGAATGTATTATAGCGGGTGAGACACAGGTGAAATCTCTGAATGACTTCTCTTGAACATATCGGCGACACTGACATGATGGATTGGTAGCATTAACCTCAAATGTGGATGGTGTGATGGGACCATGGTGATGTGACCAGTGAATGAAACAACCCAACCCGACTTGGATGCGGAGTGAAAGTGTCATGTTCAAGAGCGACTTGCTACCAACAAAGTTTCTTCAAGTTTTCTTCCCAATTTTTCCCCAGTCATTGCTGACCAATACCTCTTTATTTTTTTCAAGCTTGAGGAGGATAACATATGCTTGTTCTATAATTTGCCCTTCGGGCAAAACCATCACTATGTTTTAACGAGCCTAGCGATAGTGAAACTCGTTCTCGTCTATAGACAAGTTTGTCGCTATTAAAATTTGAACGAGTTTAACGACAAAGATAACTCGGTCCTTTTCAATTTTAGAGAGTCTAAAAAGGAACGTTAAGGAAACTCCAATATTCCTTTTTCGTCATCTAATCCCTTAAGTCCGAAAAAGTATAAAACCATACAGAAGGGATGAATTTTCGATACTTCTAACGAGCCAAACAAACAAGCGCTCGATCCTTTTGTGTAATAATCCCTCAAGTCCAAAAAGATTAAAATTTAGAGGAGGGGTAACACTTCCGGTCCCTTTAACGAGCTGGAGAGGCCAATGGCTCGGCAATCTTTTCACATTTTACGAGTCAATTGAAAAGAGCTTAAAGGAGACTCGTCTTTTGAGGAACGAGTGATAGAATGGGTAGCAACTGATTCCAGGTAAGGCTTGGAATTTTCCAATCATGGCAGTCTTACAAGGATGGCTAACATGATCACTCTTCGCAGTTGTTCCTCAAAATGGGTAAACAATCAAATGGAGGTGAATGATCAGCCAATGCAAAAATGGAGGTGATGGTGCAAACACAACCAAGGCTTTAAATGTTGAAGTGTTACATTCACGATGGTTATTTACCGGAATTTGGTTCATTTTTTAATGAGCTTAAACTCTGGAGGAACATGTGCTCATTGCTTATGTTTATTTTTTAACGAGCATGAAGTCCGCGCTAAAACTGCTCGATTAATCCAGTCATATGATAAGAATCTCTCATATATAAAAATGACAACTTTTAGAGTTTTTCCCCACATCCTTTCTTTATGCAAGTTAGGAAACGACCAATCCTACGAGTTTAAAGGGTTAGAGGACCTACAAATTTAGAAAATAAATAGTCGCTCTTCGCTTGCACACCAAAAGGTTCACATGCCCCCAGGTATAAAACAGATTTTCAAGGTCACCCTTCAAATCACCAACAAAACATTTGTTTTATCAAGAAAGGTATACCTCTTAGAGGTTACCAAAGATTGTTCTATTCACGGTGTAAACAAAACACTTCTTCGGCGATGTTTATCGAAATAAACAAAGGTGAGTGAAAATGCTTGCCAACCCACATAACTTTGACAAGAGAATCTTATTCCACTCCAACTCCCTCTTCCAATCACGGACGGGAGTACGGAGGTCATATACTCCCGTGGAAACCTACCCTATACCTGAAGCTTTCCTGCCAAAGCAAACCAGGGTGCATGCCCCCTGGGTTTCAGTCATGTCTCCCGAATCACTTGCGCTTATCAGGTGGACGGACTAGAGATTGAGACATTTCTTGCGTGAAAAGACCATTCAGGGATGGTATATGACTCTTTGTTATGCGTGAACCGGGGAATGAAAGTTGGTCTACGAGCTTGACCACTCTTCCTTTGTGCGGAAAACACATTACTCTAAAGAGTGAGGAGACAATCGCTCTCATGCAATAAATATAGTCTCATCCAAGGAGTAGATTATAATCCAGGGGTCCTTGAAATACCATTACGTTCATTTGAACGGTTTTCCCCCTCAATGTTATGGGTACATTGGGAAGGATCCCTAACGGTCGACTGATTCCTTTATCAAAGCCTGTTAGATTTCTTATCTCAGGAAAAAGCGATGGCGAACCACGCGCTTTCCAAGCAGTCGAGGAAAGGATACTCACAGAAGCCCCTTCATCTATGATGGTACCGGCCATAACCATTCTATATATCTGAACAATGATTCAGAATGGTACACTAGCTGGTAAACGGGGTCTGCCTAGTTGATTCCAATCGAAGGAGACAACTAGGTTGCTTGGAGGTGGGACCGAATAGATGACCGGATATGACTCTGACGAACTTCCTTCCTGCGGTAAAGGAACGGGTAAATTGCCCCCATCTTCATCGGAGTCTGTGCTTACGAAAAGAATTTGGACGGTGTCATCCTTGTTCTCTTCGGTGACTGTATCATCTGAAGATGGAACCTCTGAAGGCAGGACCAGGTCAACTACCGCCTCGACCTTTTGACTTTCGTCTGGTATGGGTTCAGATGGTTTTTCTTCAATGATAGATGCTTCAGCCGACCACCTGAGCGGGCCAGCTGGATTTTCAACTAGTGACGGACTCGGCAAGAGCTTTTTATATCCAGGAGCAAGTCGTAACGGTGAAACCAGACGATCATCCAAAACCCTTTTAGCTTCATCTAAGAAGGGACAACGGTGGACGGCATGATCGCCTTCGCACAGTTTACAAGGAAATCTATATTTTCCTTTTTGTCTTGGGGCTTCACTTTCACTAGTCGACAGTGTGTTTTCAACATGATCATCAGAGGTTGACGACACCGTGTTGTGCAAACGAGGAGACCAGTCCCTTAAGATTCGAGGGATGCAAGAACAATCTCTATGATAGTGGTCTCCTTTGCAAATGACACATGGCGATTTAGGCCTGGTCGGTGTAGTGTGTGGATTTTCGCTAGACGACGCTCATTTGCCCCCTTTTGCTTTTGCCTCCTTCTTCTTCTTCTCTTTCTTCTTCTTTTCCTTCTTCTTCTCAGGTACTTGACTTTTGGCTTTACCAGCCCCATCAAGCAAAGAGGAAGGAGGAGAGGAAGAATTGGAGGAAGTAGAAGGTTGGTGGGTAACTCTGGAATCGTCTAGTTGTTGACTTGATTGTTTAGGAATTGTGGTGTTCTAAATGACAAAGGTTGAGAAGAGCCATACAGGCAAGCCGATTGTCAGTCCTGGAAGCGACAATGTGGCCATATGGGGCGCACCAACATCTCCCCAAGAGGAGAAGGGACTAGGATTTCCTCCAGGGGGAATTCCTTGGTTGGTGGATTCCATTTTCTCAACCCAAGATCAGTGTAGGAAAGGGTGATGAATATTCTGTTTAAAATAAATTTTAGACACTTTGACACAACTTGTTTTTTCAATTTTTAAGAGTCGAGAAAAAACAAAAGATGACTCTAGTCGCCTTCGATTTTTAATGAGCCTTAAGTGACAAGTGCTCAGATGGACCTTTTCTGTTAAAGAGTCTGAAAAGGAACGAAAGGGACTGCTCTAGAAATCTAGGTAGAGGGATTACCAAACCAATCGCAAAACTGCAGAATACTTTTTACAGTACGGCAATCAATCTTCCCGAATGCTGTGTTCAATGCATTGCGATTGATAGGGCGACAGACACGGCTTCCTATGGATAAAGGATTAAGCCTATTGGGGTCTCCCAAAATATACTCGACGGTACGTGGGAGCACAAGTTTGTACTGGCACTTATCATCTCAAAGTGGAGGAATCACCCAACCATCAGTGAGAACAACAGTTACCAGGCTTTACGACGCTGGAATACGTCTCTAGCCTAGACTTATAAATGTTGTGCGTTAGGTTCCAAAGCGTTGTTAGATTCATTGAATTTATTTTATAGTTGATCTTGTTTATGAAGTTTGCCTTTCAGGTTCACCACGAGGTGTAGTATAATTCCTAAAATGCAATCTAAGATGATAAACAATCTTTTTATCTTCTTTGTGCAATGAAAATCCTAGCTACTAAGGAAAGAAAGACAGAATCCTTTCACAAAGAGCAAAGAGCACACTCTAAATGAACTTTCCTAAATCAAACCAATCAGACTGTCTAAATGCAAATTCACATGCATGTATTTGTTTTTGACTTTCTTAGTATGTAAATGATAAAAAGAAAGTTGATGCAAAAATCTGAATTACTTTTCAAGCGACAGTTATCAACAAGTTTCTTTTCGAAATAAAAAATGGAGGCAATCATAACACTTTACGATTTGGAAATGAATACTTGTTTTTGACACTAGAAAAATTACAAATTCAAACCAAAAACAATAGTAACAGGATAATCGACTATCTACAGCAATAAAATTCTTTCCTATGATCGAAAAAAACACTTGCGACACTTTCAAATCAAAGGACGACAGTGCGATTATGTTACTTTTTGCAAAGGAGAACTAAAAATGACTCAACAAACACACAAAAACATTTACAGTTCTTTTGTACAAAGGAGGTGGAATAACAGCAAGGAAAAGGGGTTCCAAACAGAGATATACTGATCACAGGCAGCAAAATTCATGAATAGAACTGGAAAGAATGAATCACAGAAACCAAAACTGAACAATTCCTAGTCTGATCAGCACACCTGTAACACAAGGAATTTGAAATGCAGCGCACCTACTACACTCGGGAAGTGCACTGAATTTCAGATTCTCAGAACAGTACCTGCGCTGGGCCAGAAACAAGACTTTGCTTGGGTTCCGGGTCATAGTTTTCAGTTCAGTTCATGGGTTTTGGCCGAGCAAAAGGTAATCAGTAATGCAACAATCAGGGGTATATCTAAGGAGGATCTAAGAGCTACCACAAGGGGCAATCAGAGAGTTTGTGAATCAGTTGTTTAAATCATAAACAGATCCCGGAGATTGACTAAAGCGACATTTATCTACTTTGCATTTGCATAGCAAATGCAGTTCGAAAGCTACCTGGCACGACTTCAGACTCCGTCTGTAAGCTTATGAAATATACAACAAGGAATATAAACAAACAAACTAATTCGTCCCCAGTGGAGTCGCCATTTTGTTATAGGGAAAAGTGTCTACTCAGAACTGCTTATCCCACTAAGGTGTGATAGCTGCCTTAGAAACAAACAAAGTAAAGCTACTTTCATTTTTCCTTTATGAAGTATAGATAGAGAAGAACAAAGAATATCAACCTCTGTCTTGCGCTAATCTCCTGGTTCGATTCCTCTCTTTCTTGATAGTATTTCGCTACTTGTTCCCTTGCACGCCCAGCTTCACAGAGTACCTGTAAGATCACAGTAGCATAGCACTATACAATAACATGGATCTATAATCATAAAAAATCTAGGATCAGATGTAAATTGACCATACAAATGCAGCAAATGTAAATGACACAAGAGTATGGAGGAAAACTTGAATAGCTTTTATTGATAAACAAGAAAGAGCCAAGGGGAGTTACAACCAGTTGTTATGACCTAGCATCATCCTCTCAGCAAGGGAGCCCCTCTTCACCTCATACAAAGCTTAGATCACCCAACAATCTGATGTTTGTCTCAAGAAACCAACAATAATTCCTTACAATATGCAAAATTCCAGCCTCCTGGATCTCTGGGATGAGGGATCCATATATAGATATCTGTAAGGGAGATGAGTTAGCTTGTGATTTGATTAGTGTCTTCCCTCTGATAGTTCTTGCTTCCACTTGGAGATTGATGATCTCTTACTCATCCTTGGTTGAATTCAGAGAGGCAAGTGTCACAGGAGAAGTTTCTAGAAGCTTCCATTGCCTCTCCGCCTTGCGGAGTGACACTGCCATTTGTCATTTCTCACCCATCGCACCCCATAGAAGGGCTTTTTGAAATGAAACGCACCCACACAGTGTATTTAGGTGAGATGCAACGCACTTGGCCTGTGGAGCAGCTAAAATGATCCTGTTTTGACCAATTCTGAGCAGTTTTTCATGGAGAACTTCTGGGAGAAGCTGTAATCAGTTGACCTTGTTCCTTTAGGGGTTAGAACAACACTTTTAGGGACTTAGGAGCTCTTGGTTTATGGACATTTCATGCTTGGGGTTGTAGTGCCCAAAAATGTCTATAACACCTAGGGACAAAAAAGATGACTTGCTATGTTAAAGAAATAACACTCCTACATCACCATTTCATTACCATACCTATGTCCACTTTCATCACCCATCCATTCACCATAAAAAAAATTAGTTTCAAAAAGAAAAAAAATTGTCACAGTGTTCAAGAAAAAAAACAAAAGAAAAAGGAAAAAAACATGAAACAGAGAGCAGAAGGAAGCAGCACCTAAGTATGTCATTTTCTCCGCACTCCTAGTCTTCCTCTCAATCCTGTCATCATCCTCAAAATCCTAGCAGAGTGTATGATTAAGAGTTATGAGGGAGAAGCAACTACAGGACATATTGTAGGAAATCCTATAGCAGCTTATCCCACAGAATACAAATCATGATTGCAGAAACCTTCCAACATAATGATCCAAGAGCAGAAGAAGCTCCAAAGCAACACCAGCACCAACATCTTCAACAACAGGCACCTGCACATCAAAGGAATCATTAGAGAGAAATAAAAAAAGAGGGAAAAAATAGCATGCAGCCAACACATAGCAAGCACCTCCAGTCTTCAACTACTACAACAAGGGTTGGCATCACCGGTAAGTATCTCACTCACTCTTTGATTTGCATAATTTAGTCAAAATGTGTAAAGGTTACGAGTAAGTTGGTTTATAAGTGAAAGGTGGCCATTTAACTTGGCCACATTCATTCAGTCGATGAAGAAAAAATAGTTGGTCCTCCCACATGTGGCAACAGTCAAGTCAAAAGAGGAGAAGAGCAGGACAAAAATAATTAAGTCTATGGAGACATGAATTGGGAGTTGATTATGAGGAGGGGGAAATGATGAGATGGTAATAGGGACCAATGGTCCAAAAATAGAAAACGTACTCCGCTGCTAGCACATCACCTCACATAACTCGGCCATAAGAAGAAATATTTGTTTATCCCCATGCACTCATGCATGCATTTCCTTGAGGCTCACTCTTGCAAAATTCACTCTCATGCCCAGGCAACCTACAAAAGAGGAAATTTCCATCTGTCTCCTACGTAGGACTTCTTACAGGATTGCACATGAAATCCTACAGGATTGCATAGGAAACCTACAAGATACAGACAGACAGTATACAGGATTGGCCGAGAGGAGTTTCAAAGGGGAAAACACTGGGGTTGGCTACAACAAATGCTATGAAGAGGTAGGCTCTATAATTCCTTCCCTTTTTCAAAGAGAATTGAATAGAAAATCCCCTAGTGGAGAGTGAATTTGGTAGTGTGTAAGGGAATTGTCTCCACAGTTCTTTCAATTATTTACTTTTGCATTCAAAAAAATTGTGTCAACCATCTTAGCTCCTCCAAATTCATCAACAAAATGACAGGGGGGTTCAATAGAAGGGAGCCCATTAATACTATGAGAATCCACCAACAACTTCAGGTGTTAGAAGTCTTCACAAGATATAATTGGATGGGGTATTTTGAAAAATTAAGAGGGTATGATGATGAAGTGGCCCAAGAGTTTTCTCTCTCCCTCATACCACTGACCAGAATTCATGCCACTGTTGTGGTGAGAGGCCTCTCCATAGAGCTCACCCTTGAACTCATAAGAAAAATTACTACACTTCCCCTAGGAGTTCCTTAGAGAAAGGAATACAAGGGAGATAGCCAGATTACCAAGAAGAAGTTCTTGTTAGAGGGAGAAGAGCTCGTTGAGGAAAAAAATTGAGTAAGGAGAGCAAGCCTACCATACCCCTGGAATGAGTTGAGATACCACCTTATCAAATACATCTCATTTGAGGGTAGGTATAGTGTGGTTTATGGATATCACTTTCGGCTTCTTAAAGAATTGAGGTTTGGAGCATAAACACCTCCTCACCACAGGCTCAACATACCATACTTTCTTCTGCAATAACTTATAGACATCAGCACAAAATTTTAGGTGGGAAATAACCAATAGTTAGCCCACCATGGGTTAATTAGAATCATCATAGAAGAAACCCTCCACAACCTCAAAATTCTTATCCAATGGGAAATTTTCAGAGACATGTAGACAGAGGAGGATATCAAAGCCCTCACATATGACATCAGTCCTACTGTTAGTGAAAAGGATGAGGAAGAAACTAAAACAGAGGGAGAAGAAGTAGAGGGTGATGAAGATGAGACAGATGAGGAGGAAGAAGAGAAGAAAGAGGAGGACGAGGATGAGGAAATAGAGGAAGATGACAAAGAAGAGACTGATAAACAAGATGAGGAGCTAGAAGGAGAAGAAGAGAGAAAAAAACAAAGAGGAAAATGGAAATGAAAAAGAGGAGGCATAAGACAAGGAGGAGTCACCTATGGTGTCTCCAAAGGTCACTGAGAGAGAAGGAGTAGCTTCCCTCACTGCTCTTAGCACCCATATCAAACGTAAAGGCAAAAGATAGAGGCAGACCCCCTTATATTTTAGGACAAGGAAAAGCACAAGGATAAGGCAGGGGAAACCCCAAACACCAATCAAAATTCCCATTGTAATTGAGGACTCACCTAAACACCAGGAGAAAATGCCTCCTCCTAAGTCTCCTATCACCTATGTGAGAAATCCTATAACTAGATCCACCTCATCCAAAGGAAATACAATCCTACACGATAACTGGAAGACCTACAGGAAGTTGAAGCAGTCCTACAGGATACTCTATTAAACCTACAAGAGACACAGAAATTGGATAAGGAGGGAAGCCTACAACAAAAAACTAAAAAGGATGACCCAGAGTTAAAGGAACCTATTCCCCAACCTAACCTTGACTCTTACTACAAATTTATTGAAGGGGGTAGGGTCATTCCACATAAATTTTCTATTCCATTATTCCTTGAGCTTGAGAAGGAGAGAGCCAGAACTCATTGATGGATGTAGATTGCCAAATACAAGGGGTTGGAAGACATTGGTCACATGGAGGAGAAGCTCAAGGAGATGGGCAAAGAATTAAGTATCTTGGGAGATAGAGAGGCCATAATGAGAAATCAGTTGGAGATAGAAAATGCATGGTTGAAAGGACAACTGCAAGAATGAGAGAACCAATTGGCATGTATGGTCAGTCTCTCTTTGGAAGAAATCCAGTGTAGGATGCCAGCTAAATCCTCTGCCCTATACCTCAAGGAACAATGGATGCAGTTCCAGATGAAGACCCTAGCATGGAGAGGCACTATGCCATTTAAGGATTATAGACAGTTCATTGATCTTTATGATCAAAGTACATTGGAAGATAGGGCTAAGATGTCTACATTTTGTTTACATAACATGGCCTTAATAGACATGAATGTGTGGTACCCTAATGCCAAGCTAAGAGATTTATAGTTGTTGGCTTTGACATCATGGATGAACCATGAGGAAGCAAGGGCTACATAAATGAAGAAGATGTTGGCAAAGGAAAAAACAGAGCCCCTTATGATCAGATTTGAGCAGTCCAATCTAGTGGCCCTCATTAGCACACATAATTTAATTGCAAATGATCCTCAGCTTGCACCCAGGTAGCTTGCTGCCCAAGAGAAAGCAATTTCACATTTTGAGGACATGTTCAAGCTGTTACGGGATGATTGCATACATGCTTGCCTTAGCAGATGGAACACATTGCCATACAGTTTAAAGATAAGAGAGTACCACTCTCCTCAAAGAATGAGAGAAGAACTGAACATGACACCCATGTACAAGAAATCCATGCAAAGGCTCAAAGTCAATTGGATTGGCTTGAAACTCAATCCACCACTACTCTTAGGAATGCTAGAAGGAAGAAAGGAAGAAGAAGAAATAAGGTAGTGGGAGGCGGTGGAAAAGAAAGTAGGTTTCTATGAACAAGAATAGGAAACCATAGCAGAGGCATGGGATGTCAGGGAGGCCACTAGAGCTATGAAGGACATGAATATTGATTGAGTTGCTCAGGGGATGAGCAACACTTTCAGTAGGGGGTGATGATGAGCCTCATCATTGGGTAATTATATGGGCCTTAATTCACCTCCTAGCTTAGTCAAACCAAATTTTCTCACAACTTCTTACAAGTTTTGATTATATTTTGTTTAATGAGAGGAGTTAAAGTGAGATATTATGCCTAGTCGACTAATATGCATTGAATGCAGGTTTGGAAGAGAAAATCAAGGAATTTTGGGAAAGACTAAGGTTTGAAACTCAAAAGGGACAAGGGAGAGAGATTGTAGGAGGTAAATCCTCCTCATTTACTCCTTCCCCATTCAAATATTCCTTCATTAATCCCACCAGCTCAGAGTGCAAGCAGCCAAGCCATGAAGATTAGAAGGTAGTCGAGCAAGTGATAGACAAGGAGTAGTTCATCTTGAGTTTGGGAGCTGAGCCTCCCTAAATTTAAGGAAGTCATTGGAGACTTCAGTTGTATAAGTAGAGAGGCCTAGAGCCTCATTAGGATTCGAATTTTTTTTGTAAAACTCTAGCTATTTTCGAGCTCTAGACTTGTGGAAGATTTTTTGATGTAATTTTCTATTTTGGCAATAAGAATGAGTTTGTTCTTGATTCAGTACTGAGTTAACTCAGAGGGCTGAAGCTCTTGGGTTAGGGCCCAACCCTAGTAGCAAAGGATCCTCTTCTTGTATCTTTATGCTTAGCTTAGTTTCATATATTCATGGTTAAATTGTTGTTAGAAGTATTTCATTGCAAGTAGTGTAGATTTGATTAATCATTTATTAGTTTGCTTCCATTTGTGACTTACTTTAGTAGTAGGCTAGAAGGGATAAAAGAGGATCCACAAAACTGTCGTTAGGTGTCTTTTCCTCACTTCGTCCTTCTGGGGTTATGATTTTAGGAAAAGACACTTATGCATCCCAAAACAACAAATTTCCATTTCCTTCATGATATTTAGAATTTTCTATACTTAAGCTAGAATTTGATCAGTTTTTCAAAGTACGATTTCATTGCCATCTCTTTTATCTTCATTCTTGCAGTAGATATCATCCATGAATCCATGTTATTCAACAATTTCTTCATGCATATGGTAGACAGTTAGTTCATTAAATTCTTCGTTTCTAGTTCATGAGAATTCTTCTTGTTTACATGACTTTTTGGAAATTACACATGTTTGATGCAGAGAAGGAACTTCAAAAGTAGACAGAGATCTCATAGAAAGAAACCACATTCCAACTTCATTCGCCCATAGGCATTCCTTGTTTTCATCAAAACCTTCACCAACTTCATCAGTTTAATAGAAATTTCCTCAAGAATTTTGAGCGAATCCAACCATCTCCTAAACTTGGTTTTGGGTTCTGAGTGATACTAGGCCTCTTCTCACTCCATTCCACCCATAAACCACCTTCCCTAAGATTTAGATCACCCCCAACACCCATCATTTTGCTCACGGCTGCATCCTGTAGAAATACAAGGAATCCTGTAGGTTCCTAGTACATCCTGTAGTGGCCTGTTTTGAGGCTGGATTGAGGGAAAACCTATAGGAAGCCTCCCAAGGTCACCCAAGCGTCCCCCAAACCTTCCAGCCATCTCCTGAACCTTCCAACCATCCATCAACACCCCTAAACCACCTGCCACATCACCAAAAGAGATTAGTTTGCACACTTGACTTTTCATGAAAAGCATAAAAAGACAAAATAGATTTCTTACAGTCCTTTACATGCATAGCAGTTGTGTTTGATGTTCTTAGCTTCCATGCTTAGGATAGTATCATTTTTTTCATGTTAATTTAGCATCATTGCAAAGCATAGCTCTTAGTAGTTAATTAGGAAATGATGTGCCCTAGCATTGAATTTCATTCTCTTTCATGATTGCAGTATATCAGCTCTCCCTTATAGTGTATTTCTCTTTCTTTCATCAAGGAACCAAGCTTCTTCTGAATCCATAGAAGTCTAGATTGCAAACCCTAGTGGTATATTGCTAGCCGAACAGTGAAAAAAGGCAAAACCATCACTTTTACTTGTGTATACAACACTGTCACCTCCAAGTTTGTACGAACCCTGGGTTGATAACATAAATTTGGTAGCTCCAGGAGTTTCAACATTCTTGCTACAATACTGGTGCTCATCACCAAATGTTATGAAACCATCTCACAAAAAGATAGAAAGGATAGATCAACAGCTTCAAAATAAGCCTCTTAGAGGGGGAAACCTCCTTTACATTACACAAATGAACAATTCTTGGATGATAAAAATGACAAGACCTCCTTTCTATATATAGGAGTCTAAGTGGTCCTAATATAATCAGAGCCTACATAGCAGTATTATTATAGAGGCACAACAATAACAACAATGGGCTTCTATGGAGCACAATAATAACAACATGGGCACTACAAGGGCACAACTATACGATAAGGGGGTTGAGCTAATAACAATAAGGGGCTATCCTAGTAGTATAGGGACCTAACACTATTCGCTCTACAAATTCCCCCAAATCCGAGAATGGTCCTACAATTTTGCCCCAAAATCTACTAACAGAGAGTTAATTCCGCCAAACTTTGGGAAAATTTTTTGGAGTGTTTAAATTCCTAATAATGCCTTATTTTTGAAAATCATGGCCACATCACTGCCACACATCATGGGGCTGGCCCCTTAGCGCTGGCGTTCAGCTTGCGGTTTTGGTGGTCGACTAGTGGGTGGTCACATGTCGCGAATGGATGGTGTGATTAGAGGTAGGTGATTATAATTGGTGGTCAGGCACATTTAGGTCACATGCGATGGTTTAAGGTTTGATCAATTAAGCTAACAATTAAGGCAACGATAAAATATGTGGTCAATTCCACGATCTATATGCGCATTCACAAGTGGTGGTTTTGGTTAAGGTGTCAGGGTCATGGTTAATGCAATAGGGCAGTTATGATACATATTTTGTGTGTCTATTATAGTTTCCAAGTGGGCCGAGGTAGGGTCCAGGCTCCATCCCCCCCCCCCCCCCCCCCCTCACCCATGGTCTCATGGTGCTGGGGTGACCAGGGGCTAGGCCCTAGCCCGACCCCCATGCCACTTTAAATTAAGTTTTTTGGCTATCATTTAACAAGTCCCAACATAGTGCAATGGCTATGGCCTCGTCTTGTTCAACGGAGGTTTGGTGTTTGATTCCAGTGGAGGTTCCAACCTGACCTTAACAAAATTTTAGTGGCCACCGAGGTACCACATGGCAGCCTCTGGATGGTTCACATCAACCAAAATTTGACCAATAAAAATTTTCCCAGTCAGTGCCAATGAGAGAATGCCACTTGTCATGTTGTGATTAGATCATGAAATCTAGTCAACCTTGCATAGTCAGCTGGCCCAAGCAGCCTGCACAATATTTTTGCAAAAATTTGCCTATTGACAAATCGATTAAAACTCCTTTGTGGGAGCATATGATGTATGTTTCGCACGAAATGAGTTGCGTCGGATTCAGGATGACGAGCACTACACAATCATTCAAGTTCCACATTGATCCAACAACTTTTAAATTTGAGCAAATTTTTGAGCTTTGGATTAGTTACGACCCCAGGAAGTTGATGTACAAATTTACCCCAACAAGGCCCATAGTTTTGGCACCTCATCTCGTAGGGTTAGGTTTTTGGATTTTTAGGTTTTCCATTGTTTATCAATGATAAATAGGCCTTTGATCCTTATTGTAACACAATTTATAGGCATGTAGCTACCACATCTCTTCTTAGAGATAAACTCCCATCATCTGACCTAGTTTATTTCCATTTTGTATGTAAGCATATTTCAATTCTTTGATATTAATGAAATGAAGTTTTATTTTTTCTACATATTTTTGTTTATGTTTGTATTGGTATTATGTTTCTTTCTTGTATAATTTAGGATTAGAGGGGTACCTCTACCACTAGCCACAATAATAGGTAGTAACCCAACATGGCTTGATTGGACTCAAACCTTAGTTGGACTAGAAATGGAGGCCTCATAGTGAATTATGAATTAAAATAACTTGGTTGAATTAATTGAGATAAATCACCATGCTACATCTATATATCTATCCATCCATCTATAATCCATCAATATTTTAAGCATTGAGAGGTTTCACTTTAATTTCCTTTTAATCTCTCTTGGTACTTGATAGATCTAAGGTGGAACTATTTTGAGAAAATAATGCATGTTTTGAAAATATATTATTGTTTTTTTTTTTTTGATGCACATATCAAATCTAATATTAGATTGGTGAGGGTTAATTTTTGCAATCAACATAGACAATCTGTCATCTAAACTAAAACTACCACAAAGGGATGAAATATTTAATATATTACCCTATATTTCCAAAACAAATAACAAGATATAAAAAAATGTTACAATAAAAAGAATAAACTATTACAATACAATATAGTTCCCCAAGTTAAAGTGGATAAATGTACATGGATAAATGCACACTTTCACCACCACCTTATCATGAGATGAACATACCTCCATCCAACACCCTTGATCTTATGAGATAAGGGTGGGGGATGAAGGTGTTCCCCATCCTTGTGCCCAACCCTCCCCACCAATTTTTCAAACCCCCATCTTCACCCTCTACATAGGGTGGGGGATGAGGGTGTGCAAAGAGGGTGTCCCAACCCCCACCCTAACCCCCACCACCCCCACCTACACCCTAACATTCACCCTCACTGGCATCTCATGAAGATGGAACAAGGGGTTGGGTGAGGAGCTATAAGGGGAATTGAGGGTGTACAAATGTACATTTGCACTTACCGTGTTGCCCCACTACCTAATATCCATAAAATATGATATGATGATGTAGGTAGGTAGTGAATATTCGCACCCCACCGTGTTGGCTCATTTCCCAATATCCATGATAAATGAGATGAGGGTTGAGGTAGGTGTTGAATGTTTGCATTTTCACACCATAATAATGCACACCTTTACACTCCATTCCTACCCTCACCCTTATCCATGCCTAAGATGTAAATGCCAAAGTTGTGAGATGAGATTGAGGGTAGGGATGGGATGAAATTTTCACATTCGACCCCCACCCATAGTATACGATATGAGATAAAGGTAAAGTGAAATTGGAAGGCAATAATGTTAATTCAATTTGATGTTGTACATATTCTTGTGTGGAGTGGTCTCCCTTATACACCAACTTGGTGTTTAACTTGATCGTAACCTTAATTAAATTATTATTTTTTTTTTTTGGTCAAGTAAGAGTGGAGCCTTCTATTAACCGCAAGAAAAATTACATATATTACATGTCTCTACAAGTGTAAAGATAAGCAAGGGCTAACCCAATGAGGATTAACCCTAAACAACCTGAAACAAACCATAAATAAACCCGATACAAACCAGAAACCTTATGCCTTAGTCGTCGTCTAAATCTACGCCCATTATCCAACCTGATGGCCATTTGATAGGACCTCTCGTGATCCAATGGTCTTTAAAGAAATCGATTTGGAGATATGCACCACCTTTACCATATTTACAGAGCTGGCAGGGTAAATAAATTGTCAATGTATAAAACTTTAGGTCCGTTCTTGGCCTTAACCTCCTCCCATGTTGAGACCCAATGTCCCTTCAATCCATATCCTGAAATATCCTACAGTCACAAACACTATCGCCTTGGCAGAAAGCACCCCTTTTACACAGTTCATATACCCGATAAATATTATGAGCCATTTGTTTATAATTGTTTGGGTTTGATCCGAGATTTAACCTTCGATTACTTTTCGAACACAGAATCCATATGATTAGGTCCCAGTTTATCTGGAGGTCCTCTGCAATATCGGATCAAAAACTTGCATGGTCTTTACCCTCTTATTTGGACTCGATGAATATTATGAACCTCTAATCTAAAATCTTTAGCTCCACTGATTAGTTAACCTTTGGTCACTTTCCCACCTGATATCTAGACGATGGTGAAGGCTATCAAGATTTGTGGTTGGTGACCTGCTAAGAATCCTACAGTTTACCAAGTGCCCCTTCCCTATAAAATGCTCTGTTTTACCCATTTTGAGGGATCAATGGTTAAGAAAGACTTTCATTTCCATTCACTCTTGCTTCCACTGATCTTCTATCCTGTTCATTCTTGATAGTCTGGAAGTTTTCCATGTCTTTAGCCACCTGTGTTCAACAATCCTCGCGCAATTTTCCGGAGGGTGTCGAATCCCAAGCATACTTGTTGTAACTTTCTTTGCATAACACTCCTTCATTTGCAAAATGATCAGCTAGCATATTTTCTTTCCTTCACACGTGAATGAAGCTGACCGTTCTCAGGGTTTGTAGGTGGGTATGAATGCGCTGAAAGACCTGAAAAAGCTGCCAATGTTTTGAAACTTTTCCCGATTCTTTTCCATTACAAATCTTCTTGACTGCATTAATAATCAATTCAGAGTCTGCTTCAATGATGGCATTATGTAAATTTGACTCGATCAATATTTCCAAGCATTGCTCTAAGGCCATGAGCTCTTCCATGTTATTAGTGGCAGTCCCCAAATGACTGTGAAAGATAACCTTAATGCACCCCTGCTCATCTCTGATGACCCCTCCAAAACCAACTATCCTTGGGTTACCTTTAGAGGCCCCATCTATATTGAATTTCAAGAAACCATGAGGAGGAGGTTGCCAAACGTCTTTACTAGCATTTATCTGTCTCACCCCCTTCTTTATGCTCTAGAGAACTAGTGAATTAAGACCCAACTACAGTAGTATACGAGCTTCCTGGGTCAAAGTGGGGTCCTCAGGAGATTTTCCTAACAGGGATCCAATAGTGTCTTTGAGCTGTCTTAATATTTGTGCAACATTGTTCTGGGTTGAGCCAGTTTTGTTCTTGAAAATCCTATCATTGCATTCTTTCTAGATATCTCAGATTAAGAAGCCTAAAACCAGAGTCAAAGCTTTGTTGTTGATTTCATTGCCTCAAAAGTCTTTTCTCCAATTCTTTAAGGTGTTGGTAGTACTAAGTTTGTCCCTGTCAGTCTGCCTGAAGATTGAGGCCACCCAATCCCACAAGGAAGAGGTAAAAGGGCAGAGGTTGAGTCAGTGTTCCATAGTCTCTTCTTGTGAACCATATAGATGGCATTTGGATGGGTCAACAAAACCTCTTTTTAGAATATTTTCCCAAGTTAGAATTTTCTTTTGTTGAACCAACCACATAAACAACTTTATTTTCATCCAATGTTGGTGCTTCCAAAGGTCCTTCCATACCTTATCAGGGTTTTAATGATCAAGCCCTATGGCTATTCATTTAGCTTCTTTGAGGTTAAATTTACCTTCTATGTTTCTTCCCCATATCAGTTGGTCAGATGATGATGATACCAAAATCTTCCTCTATTCGAAGTCCTGAGCAAGAGAGCCTGCCTGAGCTTTCAAAGAGCTCTCTTCATTGTAGCCCAAATCCTTCCATATTCTCCATTTACCATTATTCCTTGCCTGATCCCAGAAGTCACTTACCATGCATAAGCCTTTGTTATCAGTGTCATTCTTGAGAGCGGTTAGTTCTTCCCTAAACAAATTTGGTTCCTACTGCCAGTTGTCCTCTCAGAATCTTTCCAGGTTCCCAGCTCAGATCTCCCAGAAGTTGTGCTACTGGATAATGGCTTTATTTTCTATTGGGCAGTGGATCCCCCCATTGCGTATTTTTGGGGCTTGTATCCCGAATATTGGTCAAATGTAATGTAAGACGCCGCAAAATGTGGGCAGAGAGCGTGAGATTCTAGGGTTCTCTGCCCTAAAACACTATAATTTAACATAGAATGTGTCGGCCTACCCATTGTTTCTGGGAAAATTAGTGTCTTTTCGAACAACTAACCCTCTAGGTTCGGTAGCTAACCTAGAAAAAATAGTCAAAGCAATTCAATATCTTTCCTATGAGTGACAGATAAGAAAGAGATTATGAGTGACAGATAAGAAAGACCAACCTGTAACTTTCTCTTGAATCCTCGCTTGATCTCCCTCTCCTTTGGCTGATTTCATAACTCCTCCCCATACTTAACACACTTGGAGAGTACCTGCGCAACTATAGAAACAAAGACTTGTCCAAGAATAATGATCCATCACAGCATAAACATCATAGAATTAGAAATATGATAAACAAATGAATGCATTTACAGTTAACACAATCAATTGGGAAAAATCTTGAAGAACTTTATTGATATCAAGGAGAATTACAATCCATAAGAAGTCTAATCTAGTGCCATCCTCCCAGCTTCAAGCCTTCTTCACCTCATGAATCAGCAAGAACATAGCAACAATGACACAATGCTCTTACCTCAAATACTAAAACTAGCAGCACTTCCTTACAACTCAGAATAATTCAACCTCCTAATCTCTTGGGTGAGAGATCCTTTTATAGATGATTGTAGGAGGTTGAGTCATCAATGGGGATGATGAATGCCTTTCTATTTTTAGGAATTGGTTCCATGAAAGAGGGAAATTGGAGGTGGTTCCCTAATTCCCTTGGTCATCCTTGGGCGAATTCAGAAGGGCAAGTGGTACAGGAGAAGTTTCTAGAAGTTTCCATGAGCAACCAACTCTCAAACTCTCCTCGAATTTTGTCCTACCTCGCCCATCACACCTTCTAGAGGACCAAACTATGATGCATCTCACTTTTCCAGTGTAGCACCTGAGGTGCATCTCACCCTAAGACAACGCTTTCAGCAATGATTCATTTTAGGCACTTTCTGGATGATTTTTGAGATGGAACTTTTGGGAAATGAGGCATTTAGATGACTTAGTTCCTTTAGGGCATAAAACAACTATTTTAGGGGTTAATGAACCCTAATGCATCGACATGTAATTTTGTGGTTTATGTGCCCAAATATGTTTATAACATTTTCCCCCTAAAGCATGAGGTCGTAAATGTTCATGTCGGGTGAAATGCTTTATCATGAGGATCAGAAGTTTCGAACTAGAAGGTGACCTGCATCAATTACAATATAATACATGATAATATGATTTTTCATAATTTAGCTAAGGGAGGCATCCCTATGCTCAGCTTTATAAACTTTCATTACATGTACATAGATTAGACAATCATCTGCAGATATAGACTTCTAATCCATGATTCGATGACCATCTGTGTAAAGCCTGTATACATTGATGCTTTTGTACTCCTGAATATATCACAGCTCGAATGGATGAAACTAGATCTGGGCTCTTCAAACTCGTTCAATCTTCACTTAATGTACAATTCAAACCATGCGAAAAGATGTTCTAAGGTCGAACATGGAGAGACATCGTCTGATTGCCAGCCAATGATGTAAGCTGTTAACAGATGCGAGAGGGATCACTGATAATGAAGATGATCCTCAGGGTACAACAGTACATTTCACATGGTGTGAATAGATGATTCAATGTCGAACACCACGCAAAAACTTTCGGTCGAAGGCCATTGGTTTCAACTTGTCCCCAGAAGAGAGAAACTTGCCATTGATGTATGCAAGCTTCAAAGCACTAAAAGGGTGTCTCTAAGTCAACTTCTTGGATAATGAGCTGATGTCAACAAGAAGTGACTCGTCATAGGAGCACCTTGATGTGTCCCACATCTATGATGCGAAACAGAGAAAATTCTTTTAGAGATGAAAACGAACTGACGACACAAGGTTCAGGAATGGCGATCATGAAAATGAAGGTTTATGGTATTGCAACAGATGAGACTTTAATTGGATGACTTCTTAACTGGATGACTTCTCAACTGGATGACTTCTCTTGAACATATCAACGACACTGAGATGAATTGGTAGCGTTAACCCAAAAATATGGATGGTATGATATGTCAATGGTATGATGACCAGTAAACAGAATAACCCAACCCAACTCGATCACGGAGATGAAGTGAAAGTGTCATGTTCAAGAGCAACTTGCTACCATTAGTTTTCAAGATTTTTCCCCATTTTCCCCAATCATTGCTGACCAGTACCTCTTTATTTTTTATCAAGCTTGAGGAGGATAACATATGCTTGTTCTATAATTCACCCTTCGGGCAAACCCATCGCTATTTGATGTTTTAACGAGTCTAGCATTGGTGAAACTCGGTCTCATCTAGATGGACGAGTTTGTCACTATTATTTTAATGAGTTTAATGACAAAGATAACTCGGTCCTTTTCATGTTTAGAGAGTTTGAAAAGAGACGAAAAGAAAACTCCAAAAGTTATTTTTCGTAAAATAATCCCTCAGGTCCGAAAAAGGATAAAATAATACAAGACGAGTTTCATTTCCAATACTTTAACGAGATGGAAGAGACAAGTGCTCGACTATATTTTCTTATTTAAAGAGTCAGAAAATAGTTTAAATAGGACTCTATAGTTTTCTTTTTATTTTTTAAATCAAAGCTCGAAAAGAAAACGAAAAGTTTGCTTGGTGGTCAAAGATGATCAATTCACCATTGGCACATCCGATTCTGTTCTTAGTTGTTCAACCTGCTCAAAACTCCATCAAAATGATTAAAATACATATTTGTGGATGAAAAAATGAATAAAATCAATATTTACTTGATGTACATGAAAAATTAAACATAAAAATAAGTTTTATCATTTCATTTTCACCATTTCATTTGAAACATTGGATTTTGGAGCTCTTAAGCGGTTTTTTGCCCCAAATTTCACCAGTCGATTGTGATAGATTATGTGGATCATTTCAGGTGTCGTTAGGACCAGGTAGGAGCTAACCTTATGCTCTTCAATTTTGTTGCATTATTTTTCAGTTCTAGGCAGCTTTTCTTAGTTTTCTAGGCCTCTAAGGTTTAAAATCTTGTTTTTCAACCATCACACCATTCTCTTATCAAAAAGTGTGATGCATACTGGACTACTAAGAGCTTACCTGCTATGCATAGCACCTTCCTCAAGGGCTAAGTGTGATGGGCGCAAAACACCAAGTTTGAACAATTGTTTTTCACCAAATTTTGAACTAATTTTTACCCAAATTGGATCCTAATTTTCCTATTGATTGTATTTCAGGTATTCATTAGATCAAAATGGTTGTTACATGGTGAGAACGAGAGCACAAAGAGTAGGACATGATTTCCTTAAATGACCAAGGCATAGTAAATGCATTAAGGAACTGTGGTTTGCTAAAGTTTTTCCACATGTCCAGCATAAGACAACAGATGGATTTGCCACAATATCTTGTTCATGCTTGGGATCCTATTGACCAAGTGTTCTAGATCAGGGGTGAATCTATTCCTATCACTATCGAGGATATTTATTTTCTGATGGGTTTATCGAGGTGGGGTGCCCCACTTTTATTATCAGGACTTGCCTGAGGAGGCAAATCAGTGAGAGATTATATCCGTCAGTTCTGTCGGGAAGAATCCCAACCCAGCAGAGATGGTAAGATTCATATCCGGGATGTTATTGATCGGCCTTTGAGGACTATTCTCTTTACCCTTGCTAGATTGGTTGGCATGCAGCTTTACATTTAGCAAATAGATCTTACATGCAGTATTCCTTGGACTGCCTGGAACCGAAGGTATTCAACTGGTGTGAGGTGGTACTTCCACTTATGAAAGATAAATTGTCCAAAGTGAAGGCTAGAAGGACCAAAAATTTTGGTTATGGGTCCATTCTAATTTCCTTTGCTTTGGAAAGAATCCCACTTATGCAGCCACATAACATTTCTTTGGGAGTGTCTGGACCGAGAGAACCACGAATGTAGCGATGGGTAGACCTTATGGCAAGGCATGCTGGCCTATCACAGATCTCATTTTCATTTTCCTTCTTTGAGTGGTTCAACCGTCAGGAGATGGATTTTGCGGAATATCCATATGTAGGGATGGATTTCCAAGGCAATCCAGATTTAGCACTACCAGTTGGGGAGTAGTGGAGCACCATCAGTAAATTGATTTGACCACACTTTTTGATTTTGAGTTTTCTATTTTTCTTGTTCTTTAATTGTTACTAGGACTAAAAAACTCATATGTGTATGTAGATATTGGTCCAGCTCGGCCTGTGGCACGCCCACGAGAAGTAGATGTTCCAGCGGAGGGAGTTTTCAAGCAGGAGGTCCTTAGAGATTTGGACATAGCTGAGACCTTGGCCTAGTTCTAGGATCATGTGGAGAGCTTAACTCTCGGCATCTTGGATGTCTGGATTGATGAGTTACCCATGAGGCTATAGCGTCATACCACTAGTGTGCTGAGTCATTGGATGAGGCTCCTGCGTATGATAACACAGGAAGTGACCTATTATCATCAGTAGAACTAGTCTAGGATGTTTTTTTGCATTCATTTTGAGTTTCTGGGTGAGATAACCAATTTTGTCTTGGACACAAAATATTTGTGAAAACTTTTAAACAGCTATCTATTTGAATTTCAGAGTTTTATTATGGTTAAGTGATGAAATCCTATGCAAATGATGATGTGAAATACTTTCTTTACATATGCCACAAATGTCTATTTAACACATAGTTTGCTAAAGAGTCAGTCAATGTGTTTAAATTTCTAGAAATATGTTGCTATTGAATGAAATCAAAATGTCTTTCCAAAATTTTTACTCTTAAGAATATGCTATGAATAGCTGGTTTTCTGATAGAATAAACACCAGTAAGCTGTAAAATGACAAGTGAGTCTAGCCTAACAATGATTCAGCATATGCCATGTGAAATGGCATCAGAGAGGAGTTCAATCAACATGCTATACTCAGTGATGTTGTTTTTCGATCGACCAATACATATCCCTTTGAAACTCACTAACTCACCGCTTGGAGCGAAGATGGCCTCGGCTGTAGAAGATAAGTTCTGCGTACTATGACTAGCTCCATCGGCATACCCAACAAATTGTTCCAAAAGGTTTGACATCTGCAAAAAATGTGAAGTGGATTACCTAATCAAATTGAAACTCTAAAAGAAAAACTAACACACAAGCATGCAATGAAAGCATATGTACAATGAGTTTTACTACACTTAATAAAGCATAGTAACACTTGAGATACAACTGATTTTGGGGCTGCGACAGTGGAATCCCATCATAATCGACTAACTCGTAGGCTTCTTTTGTCAACACAGGTTTAATGATGTAAGGGCCTATCCATAATGGTTCAAATTTCCATGTTCCTAATTTGTCAGAATATTGATCGTAAAGCAAGACCAGGTCACCTTTTGAGATGACACGAAACTTAATGTTTTTGTCATATTGTGCCTTGATGCATTTATTATGTGCTTCTTTAGCCAATGCGGCATCACGACGAGTTTCATCCAGATGGATTAATTCTAAGAAATGAGCTTCTTCTTCAGAAGTTTCAAGTAGCAAGTCGATTACGAGCTTGAGGGATGAGATTTCACATTGAATTGGTAAGATTTCTTCCAAACCATACACCAACTGAAAAGGCATAAATCTAGTCGCATTTCTCACCGAGGTCCAGTATGCCCACAAAGCTGAGTATAGGATTAAATTCCAATTCCGCTTATGGGCTCCAATCATTCTTTGCAGCATGTGCTTAAGGACTTTGTTGATTGCCTCAACTTGTCCATTAGCCTATAGATAATATGGAGTAGAACTCATGAGATAGTCCTAACTTGGTAGTTAACTTGATCATCATATGATTGCGAAAATGAGACCCATGATCTGTGACAATAGCCTATGGCACACTGAATCTAGAAACCACATGATTGAAAAAAAAAAGACCAGCCGTTTCGCCATTGTTGTTCAATGTAGTTATCACCTCGGCCCATTTGGTAAAGTAGTCGACAGTGACTATAATATACCCATGCCCCCTAGCCAAGGTGGGGTTACATGTCATGAAAACAATGCCCCATTTTGTGAGTGGGCCAATAGAAATGATTGGTTGTAGTGGTGCAGGTGGTAATCTAGTTTTATGATAAAAAATGTGACAAGCATGACACTTTCTGACAGTAAGTATGCAATCTTTGAATATAGTTGGCTAGAAGTAACCAGCTCGTAGGATTTTTTGTGCAGTTGCATAACCTGATAAATTCCCCCCACAAGCACCTGAATGGCATTCATTCAAAGCTTTTTCGGCATCGTCATGCGTAAGGCGCCTTTGTAAAATCGTATTGACACCACGACGATAAAGTGTATCACCAATGACCAAATAATCTTTGGCTTGCTATCGAGTACGTCGCTGTTCAGAGCGAGAGGTGTCAGGCCTAAAAGCTTGGGTCTGGAGATAGATCAATATATCCCCATACCATGGATCACTTGACGAAATTAGAAACATAGACTCATCCAAGATTGACGCTTCTGATGTTAAATCGTTGGAGGATGAGGGAAGGTCGCAAAGTAGCTCTGCAAAGATGAGAGATTTCTTTGATTTGGATTTGATGAATTCCAAGTCAAACTCCTGCAAGATGACTATCGATTTAGAATATTTGCCCCCCAGCAATTGACATGACAAGATGTATGTCATAGGGTTGCAATTTGATACAATGGTAGTTTTGCGAAGGAGAATATAATGTCGAAATCTCTGCACAGCTTGAATGCCTGCTAAGGCTAACTCTTCAACGGATGAGTATTTACTTTCTGTATCATTAATATTGTGACTTAAATAATATATAGGATGTTCAATTCCATTATCTTCTTGTACTAAAACCATACCGATGGTTGTATCTACAGTGGCGAGATACAGGTAAAAGTCTTTTTGATAGTTTGGGGCATACATTAATGATGCTTTTATCAGGGAATCTTTGAGAGCATCAAAGGAAGCTTGCGCAACCTGATCCTAATGGAAAGGTACCCCTTTCTTCAAAAGACGTGTATAATCTTTAGCCAGCTCAGCATAATTTGGAATGGACCTCCTCAGAAAGTTTTCCTTCCCTTGAAGTCTTTGGATTTGTAACAAATTTGAAGGTGGAGGCATGTCAAGAATTGCCCAAACTAGAGCCAACACAAAACACACATTTGTGTGGATTGAGTCTTATTTTGTAGTGTCGATAATGCAAAAATATTGCTCTCAAGTATTGCGGGTGATCAACCCATTTTCGTAAATGAGCAGGCAGATCATAAAGATATGGTTGAATTATGTGTTTGATGTCATGGAAGGCATAATTCATTGTCCTCTGAAATGTAGCCCCTGCATTCTTCAAACTAAAAGGTAATTTACGATATGCGAATGTGCCCCATAGACATATAAATGCAGTTTTTGATCGATCCTCTGGGCGAATATTGATTTGATTGTAGCCGGAAAATCCATCCATGAATGAAAAGATTTTGCATCCAGCACATTAATCAATAATTAGGTCGATAAAGGGTGTAGGACAATTGTCCTTTGGAAATTCTTGATTTACATCTCTATAATTGATGCACACTCTAATCGTCCCTTGTTTTTTCATCATTCGAACAATATTTGATACCCAATTAGTGAGAGGTACAGGGAAAATGAAGCCAGCATACAAAAGTTTTTCAACCTCTGTTTTAATGGTAGCGGCTTTCCTTAGATGAACAGGTCGAAGCTATTGTCATACCAGTTTGACATCAGGATACATCTTGATTTCATGTTCAACAATTCTTGAGTCAATGCCTAGCATTTCTTCATAAGACCATGCAAAGACATCTCGAAATTCGTGAAAAAGAGCACAATAATTTTCTAGTTCTGATGGAGAACAAGATTTGCCGACATGAATATTTTCTACAACATTAGGCTTGGTCGAAATATTTACGGAGATTGTTTCTTCAATGTTAGACATATTTTGTTGAGAATTGATTGTATTTACATAATTCGATAAAAATTCAACGATTGAAGGGTGATTGAGTTCTTTTGAATAATCTTCATTATCATCTTGAAGGTGGGAACAATGATGATAATCTTCCCATGGCGTCTCTCCTATCATCATTGATTGGATGATTCCTTCGTCTATAGAATGTATATGTGACCAAGGATCAGAATAGGTTCCATATTCTAAAGACCTATCTACCCATACAATTGTTGAGTGCAGATTTGGGTTCGCCGCACAAGCCCAGTAAATTGATTGCTACAAAGATTCGATGGGGCTTGGCAGCATCGCCTTGCTGTGATCATCACTCTCAAAATAGTTGGAACTCTTCTTAAACTTAGATGATGTAGAAGAGATCATGTTGCAGGTTTCCACTGTGGCCACTTCTACGAAATCAGATGGAGACGGGAGGGCAAAAAGTATCCATCAAGGAAGGATCTTTTAGGAGACCCACTCCAACATTTTGAAGTGATTGTGAATGTCCATGTATTAATGGAATGCTTCCTGTAGCTTGTGAAACATTAGCAAAGAAGGCTATTTGGTCGATGACTGTGATGCCACCTGTGAAGTGAAATGCAATTGTTCGAAGGTTTGTGGACACAACTGCAGCCATAGCATAAATCCAAGGCCTTCCTAGTAAAATATTGTAATCAAGGAGTCCATCAATGACCTCGACTTCAATATCTACTATTTTTCCCCCTAGTTCTACTTGCAAGCTACTTAAAATCCTGTATGGAGTGTATGTTCTTCCATTGAAAGCTTTTAGTGTTGTTGGTGATCGTGACAAGGGCGTTGATCCAATAGTTTTCCAGAAACTCATTGACATGATACAGGTAGATGCCCCCTCATCAATAATGGTTCGATGAACATTTTTATTGAGGGCTTTTACCTGTATAAGGAAAGCAAGTTGTGCCGGTAACTGTGGTGTATATCCTATATGATTAAAGACTACAATATTGGAATCCGTAGGATCGATCCCACCGATCGCTAATAACAAAAGCCTACTTTTGGGAGGGAAAATTTTGCAATACGTCTAATGTCGACATAGCGGAAGGTGACTGAGCCAAATCCTCCACTATATTATAATTTTGGTCTGATCGAGCACGGGGATTAAATTTCGATTTGTGTACAACTCCCTTTGGTGGCTTAATTGTTAATTCAGGAATAACCGATGGAACAACTTTTGGTGAAGTCGTGGTCGAAGTACTAGGTTGATTAGTAGCCTGGTTGTTCAACGATGATGGATTCTCATAATCTTTATTCCTTGTCGATAACAAAACATCATTTTGATTATTTTCGATGGATATCATAAGCACTTGGGATGTGGAAGCATTATTAGTGGCAACCAAATGTGTTTCTGGGTTTGGAAACAAATCTGTCAGCACCACTGAGGTATTCAAATCCTTTAAAAATTTAGAAACCTCATATCGATGTGGAAAATCTCTTGTGAAATGCTCATCATTGCATATCAAGAATGGATAATGAGTTTTCCTAGCCGCAGTAGGGGTTTTAGATGATTTTTCAGGAGTGGAATTCTCCTGTTTCTTCTTATTATTTTTCCCCTTCTTCTTGGCTCCTGGTTGCTTTGGATTTTTGCCTTTGTCAAATGACATGGCATTAATCTTAGAGGCAAGAGTGTTTTCAGATCCATTTTCATTTTGACTGGAAATAGCAAGAGCTTGACCACATGGTCGTCTCACCGAACCGATCACGTCGTTGCCGACATGAGAGTCCCTACTCGATTTTGGAGGTGGTGGAACGGTAAAAGCTAGTCTAGGTGTGTCATGAATCTTGTCATAGAGCATGCTTGGTTTTGTATAAATCAGATTCAAATATTGGGCACAAGCAATGACTTGCTCTTCTATGACAACTCCTCCCTTCGCCACATCCTCAGTAATAGATGGCAATAAGGACTTTATAAACCACTCAGCTAAAAGCTGATCTGGAACATACGTCTTTACCATTTGACAACAACGCTGCCACTCATGAATATGATCTGATATGTGAGTGGAGGTAGTTTGTTTAAAGTTGGTAAGAAGTTTTGTTCTAGTTTCGTACCAGATAGGTAACTGAAAGTGGGTTAGAAAAGTAGTGGCAAGAATGGTGAAGTTATCAAAAGAAGCTCTAGGTAATTCAATACAGCATTTTGCAGCTGGACTAGTGAGTGTTCTCTAGAAAAGATGAAGTCTAATCGAATCACCATTCAGGGCGTTGGATGAACACCACAAATGAAAATTCATTACGTGATTCAATGGGTCTTCTCCTAGATTTCCATTGAACTTTCGAATGTCAGATGGTAGTTTATGTGGAATTGCCAGCAACCAAGGTGCATATGCAATTGGATCATTAGTGAGTTGGTTCAAATCTGGTAGTTCTATAGTTGCTACAAATGGCAATTGTTGATTCAAGTTGGGTGGAGCATACCCAGGATAAGATGGAACCGCTTGAGCAATAAGTCTTGCATACCAGTATAGGGCATCTGTGCCTGGTAACCTTGTTAAGGTTGTTGGACATAACCAGTATAGGGCGGTTGTTGATAACCATTTTGGAAACGTGGTTGTCCATAACCTACAAAGCCTTATTGCCCAGATCCTAGGTAAGCTTGATATTGACCAAAACCAGTTTGAGCTTGTGAACCAAGTCCGCACTGGGGTTGGGATTGCCGGAATTGAGGTTGTTGATATTGTGACAGCCGATGCTATTGGTCCAGTCACTGATGTCCAGTAGTGGAAGATTGACCAAGTTGCGAATTAATTTGACCTATGTGTGTTTGAGTCATTCCGAATAAAGGAAGACTAACCTGAGGCTGCGATTGAGCCCCGGAAACAAGCGGCTGTTATATAATAACCTGAGAAACTTGAGCCTTTTGCCTTGAAAACTGAGGTTGCGAAGAAGAAGGAACAATTGTTACCAGTTGAGATACAGCAGGTTGTGCTTGTGACTATGGCACAGTCGTAACAACAGCTGTAGTGGGAATATTGGACACAGGTTGGATTGGTTTTGTTGGATATACAACCCTTGCTTGATCTGGCGTTACTGGTAGCCAGCCACTAGCTCTAATTCTGGCTTGACCTGAATACTGTGGGAAACTCTCATATGGTTGTCCCTCGGGAAAAGGAGGAAACGGTGAGTAAGCATACTGCTCTCCATATGGTGGTAGTCTAGTGTTTAAAGGATATATCAGTCTTTGATAACTGGTTTGCCCAAATTGATACTGATATGTAGGATCAAATTGTTGAGTTTCCATGTGAGAAAAACTAGATGGGATTCTGGACGAGTAAATGGGAGTTGACCATGGTGCAAAAGCAACCCCTGAGTGAGTTCCAGCTAGTGATTGGTAACCAACTAGAATGGATGATGCACCATACAAGTGTGACTCAAGTGTACCAGAAAACATCGAAGGAGCAGTAGCAGAAGATTCTACTTCAGCTGCATGAAATGATACATTCCTAGATGTTGATGGTTGTTCAGACATGGTTAACTTATCCAAAAGCTCTCCTAACGATTCAACAGGAACTCGCGATGAAGCAGGATTAAAGGAAGAAAACTCAGGAGTAGCAGGATACAAATTAATCCCAGTTCCAAAATGAAATGGGGTGTCAAATGGGGATCCTATACTATCTCCTCTATAGCAATCAAACTAGGTGGAAGAGGTTGACCGTCAGGTCCATAAAAGATTTCTGGAGCTAAAGAAGGTGTAGTCTCTGCAGTGACAGATGCTGGAGGGGTAATAACTTCTGGATACTGAAATTCAAAGTCCAGATGTTCATGGAAATGAACTTCAGTCTAAAAGGGGGGTTTGTGAACAACTCCTGGTTCAAATGTAACCTCGGTTTGAAATGGAATGGGTTCTGGACCAACTCTAGATGGAGCTGTTTCAGGTTCAGAATTATTTACCGTTACACTAGGATCAATTCTAATGTCCTCTGGTAACTGCAAAACTTCCTCTTTAAAGGTGGATGTACCAGAAATAATTGGAGTAACTGGAGTCTCTGAAGATGTTGAAACAGATGTTCTAAATAACCTAGATGAACTAGACTCGGTTAAATGAGATTGTTTTGTCCAAATTGGTTTTGCTTACGGAGGCAAAGATGGTTGACTCACTAATCTCCTTGAACGACGGGGTTTTGATTGACTTTCTTCCATGATTATGGATTACTTGATCAACTTAAAAATCAACTAAGGGAAAGTGATGTTATTTTGTGGTCAATTTATTTTAATGACACTTGGACACAACTTTGATTTTTTAGTTTTAAAGAGTCGAGAAAAAGTTAAAAATGACTCTAGTCGCCTTTGATTTTTAATGAGCCTGAAAGGACAAGTGCTCAGATGGACCTTTTCTTTTAGAGAGTCGAAAAGGAACGAAAGTGACTACTCTGGAGAATCTAGACAAAAGGGTTTACCAGACAAATCGCAAAACTGCAATATACACCTTGGTGATAAATTAAAGAGAAATTACCAAGGACTTATGTATGGCAGTCAATCTTCTCAAATGTTGTGTTTAGTGCATTGGGATCGATAAGGTGGCAGACTCGGTTTCCTATGGATAAAGGATTTAAGCCTATTGTGGTCTCCAAATATATACACGATGGTACGAGGAGCACAAGTCCGTGCTAGCACTTGTCGTATCAAAGAGGAGAAATCACCCAACCTTCAATGAAAATGATAGCCACTAGGTTTAACGATGTCGGAACACATCTCTAGCCTAGACCTCTAAATGTGTTGCATTAGATTCCAAAGAATTGTAAAGTTCATTGAGGTTCATTTTAGGTTGATCTTTCTTAAAAGTTTTGTTTTAATGGTTCACTGTGAAAATGTGATCTAAAATTCCTAAAGATGCAATCTACAATGATAAGCAATCTTTTCGTTTATTTGACCAATGAAAATCCTAAATACTAGGGATAGAGCATAGAAGCACTTTTAAAACAAATAACATAGAGTACACACTAATGCAATTCCCAAAAATCATATTTTTTCACACAAACCAAAAATGCAAAAATGAAAATGCATGTATTTGTTTTCAGCTCTCCTTAATGTGAATGATTCAAGAAGGAAAACTAAATGCAGCAATGACTCAAAATGCTTCACACAAAATGACAATTTTGACAATTTTTCTTCAAAGAAAGAAAGGAAGACTCAAAATGACACTTTCAAACTTGAATAAATATCTTTTCGACACTTTGAATGAACTCAAATCAAATCAAATGCATCAAGAATAGTTTAATTGATAGGCTATGAAGGAGGATTTGCGACACTTCACTTTTTCGACGAAAATTGAAGACTTTACGACACTTTTTCTATTGAAACAACAAATCGATTATTACTACTTTTGATAAAGGATTGTAAATGAAAAAAAAACACACAAAAACATTCACCAATCCTAATCTAAATTGAGGCTGATCTAAGTGATGTAAGTTGGCTTCAGTGATGAGGTATTGTTCAAATTCAGCAAGCAACCAAACAGGAATGAAAACTAGTAAAAAACCCTCAACTCCTAGATGGGAAAATTGAGTTTCAGTCATCCATCGCAGGTACTAGTGATAGAAAGTGTGATTCATATCACTTTTCCCTTTCGGGAACTGAGATGCATATCTCTTTATAGTTCAAGACAATGTGATGGTCCAGGAAGCGATTTCTGAAAGTGTTTTAGCTCAAATTTGTAGCAGTTTTCAATGGATTAAGCTTAATTTTGATGAACAATGATAAGCAAAGTATGATGGAATGTCCTAAGAGGTTACTAAGCTACCGGAAAGGGATTTTTTATTCTTTTGCAAATCAAATGCTTGAGATATAAACTAAACAAGAGATTGACTGAAGTAGCATTTATCTGCTACGCAATTGTATAACAAAAGTGATTTGAAAGCTTCCTGGCTATCTTCAGACTCTATCTATAGTTTATATAATCTAACATAGAGCAAGAAATAGAAAAAGACAATCATCGCTCCCCAGTGGAGTCGCCAATTTGTTTCTAGGAAAATTAATGTCTTTTCGAACGACTAACCCTCTAGGTTCGATAGCTAACCTAGAAACAATAGTCAAAGCAATTCAATATCTTTCCTATGAGTGACAGATAAGAAAGAGATTATGAAAGACCAACCTGTAACTTTCGCTTGAATCCTCACTTGATCTCCCTCTCCTTTAGCTAATCCTATAACTCCTCCTCATACTTAACACGCTTGGAGAGTACCTACACAACTACAGAAACAAATACCTGTCAAAGCATAATGATCCATCATAGCATAAACATCATAGAATTAGAAATATGATAAACAAATGAATGCATTTACAGTTAAAACAATCAATTGGGAAAAATCTTGAAGAACTTTATTGATATCAAGGAGAATTACAATCCATAAGAAGTCTGATCCAGTGCCATCCTCCTAGCTTCAAGCCTTCTTCACCTCATGAATCAGCAAGAACATATAAACAATGACACAATGCTCTTAGCTCAATACAGAAACTAGCAGCACTTCCTTACAACTCGGAATAATTCAGCCTCCTGATCTCTTGGGTGAGAGATCCTTTTATAGATGATTGCAGGAGGTTGAGTCATCAATGGGGATGATGAATGCCTTTCTATTTTTAGGAATTGGTTCCATGAAAGAGGGGAATTGGAGGTGGTTTCCTAAATCCCTTGGTCATCGTTGGGTGAATTCAGAAGGGGAAGTGGTACAGGAGAAGTTTCTAGAAGTTTCCATGAGCAACCAACTCTCAAACTCTCCTGGAATTTTGTCCTACCTTGCCCATCGCACCTTCTAGAGGGCCAAATTGTGATGCATCTCACTTTGCCAGTGTAGCACCTGAGATGCATCTCACCCTAACACAGGGCTTTCAACAATGATTCATTTTAGGCACTTTCTGGATGATTTTTGAGATGTAATTTTTTTGGAAATGAGGAATTCAAATGACTTAGTTCCTTTAGGGCATGAAACAAATATTTTAGGGGTTGATGAACCCTAATACATTGACATGTAAGTTTGGGGTTGATGTGCCCAAATATATCTATAACACCATGGTCCGAGGACCATGGGAATGTATAAATAGAGCGAGGCTCTAAGGGTAGAAGAAAGTTTTTAGAGATTTGATATTAAGTGATATGGGTTTTTGAATGCGATAGTCGCTTTGAGTCTGTAAGTCCAAGTCTTGGGTTGTACGAGTTGGAAGAGACTCTGCAGCTATGTGCATAGAGGCCTGGTAGAGTCCGCAATTGTGTGCGTGGACCCTTGCAGCCGAGTGCGTAGGGCGAAGTTGGGATTGTAATAGAACATAAGTTTAATAAAAGCTAAGTTGATTCTAAAATATTGTGCATCTATTTGTAGATTTGTATGTTTATGCTTCTGTTATATGTTTATGCATCTTATTACAGTTTATGATTTCACGCACTAGTTATGAATGTTGAATGATTGATAAGAATATTGGGCCCACAAAATTAAGTTAAGATCTATAAATACTAATGTAGTAAGAATAAAGGATTTAGACCACACTATGCGAAGGTCAAATAGTTGCGCGAAGAAGTGCGAGTGCGCAGGATCAGTTCGTGAACTTCCTAGACCTCATCAAGACATCCCTAGGGTGGGGAAACCTGGTTCTAGCACCCTCCCATACTACCTCAGATGAGACCTCAATCTGCACACCGTGGACTGTTGCCGAAAGGGCTGGTAGTTTTGTGATTTCTTTGGCTAAATCTCTTCTGAACCTAGGTCAAGCCCCAACAAGCAACAAATGGTTTCGTTGCCGGGATTGGGATCTGCCTAAGGGATGTCTGATGTCAGAACACTAGAACCCTACGAAGAAGGAAATTGAAGTTTGGTTGGATCAGAAGCTTCATGAGTTCGTTACATCGGAAAACAGAACTCTGCAGATATCCAATAAGAGGTGGTTGGATTGCTACGTATATACAGAAATCCAGGAGATCTTCTTCATGTCCTTCAGAGCTATATGATTGGATCGTGAGGTTAGCCGATAGCCAGGGAAGGTATAAGCTCAATCAACCTATAGTGTGGACTTCGGAGTGAGTGCGCAGGTTAGAGGCATCAGAAGATAAGATCACGTGGGCCGTGGACCATTGGCTCGACCGAATAAAAGGATGGTTTATCACTGAATTTGTGATAGACATGACTGTGAGCTACATCGATGCAAAAAGATGTTTTCTCAAGGGACCGTGAGGTATGTACATCAAATCTTTGAATACCTGGATTAAGATGTTGTTATTTGAAAAACGGGTGATGCGAATACATTAATGATTGGAACAACACAAAGCAGAAAGGTCTATAAAGGTATCAAAGGGTTAGGAAACAATCCTTTAATTTCACCTCCGCAAGCAAGCGAGGAAGAGCGCGCTCAAGTTTCTCTGAGGAGTGTAGTCAGCTTGATAAGGCAACGCATTCCACAATTACCATCTACACTTACGCCACCACTTGCATCACCTCCTTCACCTCCATCTTCCCCCACACCACCTCCCCCAAACCAAGAGTTTAGCATGGGAAGAGTGTTTAAGCTACTCGTATTCAGAGGAGTAGGAAATGAGGACCCGAATCGGTTCTAGTTCATGGTAAGAGTAGTGTGGGAAGCACAAGGGGTTACGGATGATAACATTAAGAAGGCTACATTGGTAAGTGCGTTGCAGGATAGCACATTGACATGGTATATCAAGCACTCAAATGATCACCCAAATGCAGGAATAGCGGAGATCCAGAATGCGCTGAATAGAGAATTCAGCCAACTGAAATCAAAACGTAGTCAATCATTGGATTTAAGGAGATCGTGATGCTTCCAGGCGAGACCCCCTGGGATCTGGATCAGACACTGAAGAGTATGATCCGCGAGGCTAATATGACGCTAATGGATGCACAGCACCACGCATGGTTTGTGGCATCTTTGGCACCACACCTGAGGATGGCGTTGTCCTAGTAGAAGCTTTCAACCAAGGCCAAAGCATTGGAAATAGCGATGAGGTTGCATGAAACACCAATACAGGATCCAGGATTGGGAGTCCAATAGATTCACGCGCAGCTACAGAATCTCTCCCTAGAAGTGCAGAGCTTGAAGCAGGATAGGGCACCGTGGCCGAAGGTGCACGAGGAAGTGTGGTGTGTAAAATGAAAAGGCCAGGGCCACGATAAGGATCATTGTCCGGTATTCATGAACTACTTGGCAGGAGGGGGGCCAATGCCATTGAGACCGGAGGCACAAGCAGGGCCAAGTGCGACAACCATGCTATGGTGTGCAATCTTTCAGGTGGGAGGAAAGCACACGATGGACAACTGTCATTTGTTGCAGAAGTATATGCAAACTCCCCAACAACTATTTTGCAATTTTTGTAGATCGGTGGGCCACGACGAGCGTACTTGTCACAGCTACAAGTTAATGATGGAGCAGACCCCGACATATAGAATTCAGATGGAAACGTGAGGCCTCGACCTAGCCACAGGGATGGCGCGTGCTGGATTTCAAGGGCGAGGTCAAGGACAAGGAGGAATGGGGCCACGAAGGGGCTGAGGGTAGTTAATCTGTTACAATTGTGGAGGATCAGGGCACTATTCTTGCGATTGTACCCAATGAGAATATTTTGTTTGTACTATTCTCAGTTTGATCATGAAGCAATAGATTGTCCTACATTGATCGCGTAGATGCGCGAGAAAGGGGTACTTTAGCCTACTCCAACGCATAATATTCAAATGATGAGGTCTGAACCGCATGAAGAAGATCCAAACATGAACATGGTGCTCAAAAGCGGCACGACCCCAAGGGAAGATAAGGGGAAGCAACCCAAGGAAGATACGTGGGTTCGTAAGGCTCCTACAAAGGAACCTGAGTTTGACTTGGAACGCACAAAGGAGACGTTTATGGAAGCTAAGAAGAGCTTCACGGAGGCCTCTACTTCAGGTAGTAAGGATCAACGAGAGCTAGGAATGGATCCTTCTATGCTTACTACCTTTCAAAGACATGCATGAAGCTACTGCGCGATAATAGGGCAGTGAAAAGACTACAAGAATTGATATCTAAGTGTACAAGGTCAGGTGAACCGCACATAGTCTGGAAACTAGGAAAGCATACATCGTGCACCAGGAGGGAGATGAGATTAACGGTGCAGATCGGTGAATATGAAATGGATCAGGTAACTCTAGACCTAGGTTCGGACGTGAATGTGTTACCAAAGTAGACATGGGAACGTATGGGAAAGCCCACATTACAATGGTCCCCTATTCAATTACGAATGGTGAACCAATAGAAGATTTTTCCCATGGGGAGGTTGCAGGGGGTAACCATTGATATCGAAGGCGCGAGCACACAAACAAACTTTTAAGTAATAGAGATTGTTGATGATAGAAACCCTTACCCCCCATTTCTAGGAATAGACTGGGCCACTGATATGAATGGAGTTATCAACCTGAAGAAGCGGACGATGATATTTGAGAAAAAGTCCCTTCGCATGGTAGTTCCACTAGATCTGGCCGAAGGTGCGCACTACACCGAACCTGTGCGTAATGATGACAGTGACGATGAGATGGATTGCATTTACCAGATAACAACGCAAGACTAGGATCAAGTGAACCTAACTGAAGATGGGAGAATCTCATGGGAGTGTGACAGTTCCTGTACTATAGATTCAGATGAAGAGATAGAGCACTGGCAGAATCGGTTGCAAAAAGTGACAATGCTAAATTGTAATATGATGATTAGATCACTGTTGTGCGTGACAACCAAAGCAAGGTAATTGCCAACATATGAGGGGGTAACATGGGTGGATGAATTCCTGGACAAATTTGAAAGTGTAGTACCAGAATAGTAGCGATACGGTGCGATGGAATGGGCATTGCACGCGACACCTGCACGACGGTGGAACCCACACCAAAAGAATATTGGAAACAGGCGCGAATGTAGAAGACAGATGCACTTACTATTTGGAAGTCCTCAGCGTTGAATGCGAGCCGGGAAGCTAGGACAAAGCAATCTGTGCACCCACCCGTGTTGATGGGTGTAGTCATGTGCTGTGCAAGAACGTCCTAGACTGAGGATCGAAAATCAGAACCCGACATAGCAGCAGGAAAAGCGACAAATATTCCATGTCAGAGCCTTCACAAAGCTATGCAAAGTCATGAATAGAGTTAACCAGGTGAGACGAACTAACTGGGAACTACGTGTACCAGCGGTTCGATGGGCCTATAAGACCATAAGCAAAAACCAGAGCACGGAAATGACCCCATCACTGATAGGAAGAGATGAAACCAGGACAACAGAAAATAATCCCCAGACCATAGCTCCCACAGTTGGGGCAGGACATGAGGACCTGGGTAAAGGAATTAGGCAGTTACAGGAAGCCATTCGATGAGGGAGATTGAAACTTCGTGAACTCAATGAAGATTGGGCATGGCTGAGGAAGAAAAGCGTGACATTGGATGAAGAAATCAGTGAACTGGACATCGAAGTTAGAAAGCGGGCCGTGAGAAACTAAGCATGATGGGGCCCAGTCTAGCCAGCCCTACTACTGCATTAGAAGGAGTTGCGACCCTGCTAACATGGTCGTGACCGCACCTTACTAAACAGGGGAGCGTACCATACAAAGAAGAATGTGATGCACTAATGGATGTAAGGGTATTTGAAGGGTGCCCGTGGCCTGGGCTAGCAAGAAAATTGAAGCCTTGCACCGGGGGTGCGACCACCTGACTATCTGTAGGAAGCACAGTCTTAGCGCTCCAAGCAGTTGAAAGAGGGCATGGGACTAAAAACGAGTCTGCAGGAGAGCTGTACGGAAAGGAGGTTCTGCGCAAGGTCAGTATGTCATAGGGGTCATGATCGCGTGTAATGGGCTATGCTACTACCCGTGTAGGCTAAGAGGTGACCGTTGATGTCACTATTCATGATAAAAGGTCCAATTAAGGCCGAAAGGAGCGGGCGGTGGGCCATTAAGATAGGAGTTAAGAGCTAGATTCAAGACAATCTGCTGCCAAGAAGGTATTAATGACTCAGTAGTGGAGGGAATGGTCGAATTAAAATTCAAATGTCACTATAAAATCCCTTGGGGAAGCCTCCATGAAACACTTGGTTGTTTGAGATTTCAGCCAATACAGAGCATTGAGTACCAAGCTACCTTGCCACCTGTGAGTACACGACCGACCAAATCCAATGTAGAAACGATGACGGTTGCGAGAAACAAAGTGCAATTCGCGGAAGTTACCCCAGAGCCTCATGTGACCCCGGAGGAGCCTAGAGAGGAAACATATGCACCAGAGGTTCCAAAGTCCCCACGCATGCCGCAACCATGGAAAGACAAGCAGACAATGGGGCCAGTCCGGGTATCACCACGGAACCCACGATTTAGTCAATTATCAATGGCAGAGAAGGGAAAAGTTGTTACCATGGAAACCAAAGAGGAGGAGGAAGATTTGCAAGCCCTGATCACCCAAATTGAAGCACAGGATGATGAGGTGAGAATGTTTCCCAAGTACCTTTGGCAATAAAGTTACCCCCTACATCCCCCCATGGAAAGAGACAGGCGAGATACTGAAGGACTCAGAGGCCATGAAGAGTGTGCTCCAGACCCCACTTCTTCTTAATGAACTATGGTTTGAAGGTCCGCCACTGGGATGGGTACCCAATATAAATTTCAAAGACTGGGACCTCATGGACAGCGAGAAGTTCCCACAGCTAGCTGTAGAGCAATTATTGTAGCAGAAATGGTTACATGGTGTGGAGAAGGCCGGGTTACTACATCTGTGGTGGATACCCAAATACCACCACGCATCCGTCATGATCTTTGTCATTCGGCAACTATTGTGTTTAGTACATGATGGGTATCTCTGGCTGGAGGAGCCGATTCATCGGATTTCCCGGCTGCCCATCAAAGGAAACAATCCCGCAACCATAGTAGGAAAGAGCAACGACTTGGCCCTCGCAGAAGCTATGAAGGCCAAATATAAGCTGGAGAAGAGGAAGCGAGGGTTTGTAATAGTGAGCATCAAGGATAAAGGGGTGCACGTAGCCACCCAACTGCTAGCCGGCAAGCTTACGAGGAAATGCCGAGTAGACAAATGCCAGCATCTGTAATTGCATTGGCAGAGCAGTGTGTAGAGGAGGTCCAGTTCAACTAGGTGCAGTTTCTCTGCGATGAGTTTTTGACAAATTTTCGGAAGGCCCAGGAGCAAGGTATGACCTTCCACTATGGGTGGTTGCTCTTATCCATCTTGTTGGTTGCCGGGGAGTTGTCGTAGGATAGCCAGTTTCCCACCATTGAGAGGAACCTACCCGAAGCCGCGAGGTTCACTGCACTCTGGGCAATGAAAGACGCAACAAGGGTTCGTGAGATCAAGGTGTTTTGGGTGTTCATGGAGGCAAGCATCCAAACTTGGATCAACCATAGGTTGCACTTGTCCCCGACAGTATACAATAGTTTGCAAAGGGTGGCAAACTTCAAGGTAGATATGCATAATCTGTATATTCAAGCAGGAAAGGATCCAAACAGAACATGGGTGAAGCTTCCATTCATTGCAACGGACGATGCAATCTTCAATGTAATGGCAACATGGTCTCCGAAGTGGCACACTCCAGACTTGGCAAAGCTGGAAGAGATCATCGCATAGTAGTGGAAGAAGGAAACCAAGTTGCGCATCGCAAAGCTGGCGGAGAGAAAGCACCAGGAACAGGAAGCAGCCATGCAGCGGAAGGTGGCTAAGGCAGCAGCGACAACGCAGATAGAAGAAACCACAACTGTGCCCACCGAGGAGACTGAGGAAGGTCAGGAAATGTCCACAATGCAGGAAATATAGGAGGAGGTTGAGGCAGAGGAACGCATGACAAAATTGACCCAACTCAAGAGGCTGCGTGTCTAGGAGAAGCCAACCACATGGAAGAAGAAAAAGACAGCAAAAACCTCTAAGGGAGCCCTTATTGATAGTGGTGAACCAATTCGCAATGTTGCTAAGGATGCTCTTGAAGAATTAATGACAAAGCAAACAACTATGTTTGGGGCGCTCAGAGTGAAGTTGTGGGCATTACAGGTGTGACCCTCAAGAGTGATGACACCGCACCGTGTGGAAGGTGCATCCAAAGCTGAGTAGATGTTGCGCACCTGCACAACGAACTCTTTGGTGTCACTAGAAGGCATCGTCTTAGCAGAAGCCGAAGGTAACATGAGGGGTTGGGGGTTGAATTTGGTCACCCTTCCCAGAGAAACCCTTTACCAACTGTAGGATGGGGTAACTACTGAGCTTCGCGTCAGGGAGGGCTATGCTCTCCAAGTCTTGAGTGAGCAGAAGGTGAATTTAGAATAGCTCAACCTGAAGCGCGACAAACTAGTCACACAAAACCAAGGATTAGAACAGGCTCTGGAGGAGGCCTGTAGTAGTATTCCAGAGTTGGTTGTGCTGGCAGCACTCCCCACCATGGAAACGATTCACCAATTAGCATCTATAGTCCGCAAGACCCAGGAGGAGGCCGCAAAGGTTCAGTTGGATCTGAACTTGCAGATCACGAAGGTGCGACTAAAGGCACAACCCTCTACACCCCCAGAAGTTAAAGAATAGTGCCACCACACCATTTAATAAGGGTTGGAAGTGATAGAGCACGTTGTATAGGACTGCACGAGATTGTTGGATCAGTCCCTCTTCACACTCACTTCACTGCAGGAGGACCCAATGCTACAGCAGGTAGAGACAGAAGCATGGGAATTACAGCAAACCTATGATAATGTCGGGGGGACCGCACAGACGGTTGCCCTTACTCAGTGACTGGCCAAGATGAGGGAGGACCAAGCTCTAAAGGCACAGGCAGACGCCGCGCGTCAAAAAGAAGCAGTGCTTAAAGAATGCATCTAGCCCTGGCTCGAGGAAGCATTCATGATCACCGCCACGATCAAGGGGAAGCTGGCCCAGATGCAGGATACATATGCGCAAAGGCAAGAGAGTGCCTCTGACAATGATGCATCCGAGATTCACACACAATTTATACAGTGGACAACGGAGGAATGTGTGGTAGACGTCCGTGAAGCGTAGAAGTTACTGGATGGACTCTGAGCAAAGATCCCTGCACCAACCAAGTGACTCGGGATGAGTCACGTTGAGTGTTATGGGGGCTTGTTGGGCAACGGATCCTGCCATAGTGAATTTTTGGGGCTTGTAGCCTGAATGTTGGTCAAATGTAATGTAAGACCCCGCAAAATGCGGGCGCGGAGCACGAGAGTCTAGGGTTGTCCGCCCTAAAATATTGTAATTTAATATAGAATGTGTCAGCCTACCCATGGTCCGCGGACCATGGGAATGTATAAATAGAGCGAGGCTCTAAGGGTAGAAGTAAGTTTTTAGAGAGTTGATCTTAAGTGATATGGGTTTTTGAATGCGATATTCGCTCTGAGTCTGTAAGTCCGAGTCTTGGGTTGTAGGAGTAGGAAGAGGCTCTGCAGTTATGTGTGTAGAGGCCTAGTAGAGTCTACAGCTATGTGCGCAGACCCCTGCAGTTGAGTGTGCAGGGCGAAGTTGGGATTGTAACGGAACAGAAGTTTAATAAAAGCTAAGTTGATTCTGAAATATTGTGCATCTATTCGTAGATCTGTATGTTTATGCTTCTATTATATGTTTATGCATCTCCTTACAGTTTATGATTGCATGCACTTGTTATGAATGTTGAATGATTAATAAGAATATTTGGCCCACAAAATTAAGTTAAGATCTATAAATACTAACACAGTAAGAATAAAGGATTTAGATCGCACTATGGGAAGGTCACACAGCTGTGCGAAGTAGTGTGAGCACGTAGGATTGGTTCGCGAACTTCCCAGACCTCATCAAGACATCCTTAGGGTGTGGAAACCTGGTTCCAACACCCTCCCATACTACCTCGGGTGAGACCTCAGTTCGCGCACCGCAGACTGTTGCCAAAAGGGCCGGTAGTTTCTGGATTTGTTTGGCTAACTCACTTCTGAACCTGGGTTAGGCCCCAATAAGCCAACATTTTCCCAAGCTAGATTCCAAATGTGGGAGCCCTCGATAAGCCCGAACATATGAATATGATCCCTCTCCTGCCAATTATTTGCATATTTCTATTTCCAAATCTTAGCCCAAGGGGTTGCCAATTCCTTAAACCACCTCCACCAAAGTTTAGCACTTGAAACTCTGCTAAGGGTTGTGGGGTCATGAAGCCCCAGAAAGCCATGGACCTTAGGTTTGCAGATCTTGTCCCAAGCTACCAAAGCTGATTTCTTTTTCTCTTCCCCTTTGCACCAAAGAAAATCTCTTTGAATGTTCCTGATCTGATGCATAACTCCTTTTGGAGTAGGAAGAGCTGACATCATAAAAATGGGTATGGCCTGCAGGATAGCCTTTGTAAGCACAAGGCGCCCTACCAAATTCAAAGATCTGCATGTCCATTTCTTGATCCTATCCTGAAGTTTGTTAATTACTGGCTCCCACACTCCCCTGCTTAGAGGTTTGTCCGTAAGAGGGATTCCAAGGTACTTAGAAGGTAACTGATCCCTTTGAAACCCTAGAATTCTGGTGAGGTTTCTCTAAATAGCAATGTTAGTGTTAAAAAAGAAAACTTTTGATTTGTCAAGGCTTACCTCTGTACCAGTGGCCATAGAAAATTCGTTCAAGATTTGTTTAAAAGCTTTGGCTTCCTTGACCGTGGGAATGCCTTGCAGCATAGTGTCATCCACAAATTGTTGGTGAGTTGAAGCAGCTCCATCTATGGTCAGTTTCAGTCCCTGGATTCTTCCTTCAACACTTGCACTTTTTATCACTCTGCCTAGTCCTTCCATCATGAGCATAAAGAATAAGGGGGAAAGTGGATCTCCTTGTTTGAGACCCCTAGAAGGAAAAAAAGTTTTGGGGGGCAAGCCATTAAGCAAGATTGAGAAGCTAGTCATGGATACCAGGGCCATAACCCATCTAATATAGTTGTGGTCGAAACTAAAAGCTCTCAGCATTGCCCTGATGTAAGACCAACTTATCTTGTCATAAGCTTTTGCTAGGTCAAGCTGTATAATCATACCAACTTGCTTGTTGCTTTTAAGAGAGTGTACCATCTCATGTGCTTGTATGATGTTATTGAGAATCTATCTACCTTCCACATAACCAGTTTTCTCCTCTAAGACAAGAGCTAGAAGAAGTGGCTTGAGTTTATTGGTGATCACTTTGGAAATAATCTTGTACACCACATTACATAAAGCTATGGATATGAATCTGTCTGGTGTCATAGCTTTTTCCTGCTTTGGAATCAAAGCTATGAAAGAGGCATTGAGAGCCTTCCAAACCATTCTGGATCTTCTGGAGTCTTCCACTACATCAAGGATGTCCTATTTCATTGTTTTCCAGCATGCCTTGAAGAAGTCCACATTGAATCCATCCGGGCCAGGAGCTTTCCCATTTTGCATCTCATTGATAACTTCACTGACCTCATCTTCAGACACTCACCTGTTAATATTTTGATTATCTTCCCTTGTTACAAGATTGGGAATGTACTTCATAAAATTGTTAATGAACCATGACTTATCTAAGAGAGGCTCCTTTGCAATGTTAAGGAAGTTTTGTACTAGGACAAATTCCATTTCTTTGTGGGAGACAAGCTCATTCCCTTGAAAATCTATTATTTGACCTATGATCAAAAGTTGATTTATGAAAAAACTTTGTGTTTTCTTCCCCTTCTCTAATCCACTGCACTCTAGATTTCTTCCTCCCGAATATCTCCTCTTGGATGCACCTATCTTCCCATTCCTTCTAAAGAGAGTCAGCTTGATCTTTCTTTCCTCCTTAAAACCATTTGTGATTATGATTTGATTAATCCCCTGGAGTTTCTGTTCAACTTCTCTTTTAGCTTTAAAAATATTACCAAACTCTTTTTTGTTCCAATCTTTGAGTCTGGATTTGATGTGTTTAAGTCTTTGTTGTAGAATAAACATTTTAGTACCTTGAATGGGCAGATCTTCCATCCACCATATGTCAATATTGTTGGTGAAGTCCGGGTGAGAGAGCTAGACATTTTCAAACCTGAAAGGTCTGTTCCTTGGTGTACCTATAAATGTGGCTTCAAGCTACATAGGCTAGTGGTCGAATCCTCCAAAGGAGAGGATTAGAGTTGTCATGCGAAGGCCTGTGAGAAGGAGGTCCTCTGAGATTAAGAATCTATCTAGTTTAGAGGCAACTTGAGAAGCCCCTCCTCTCTTATTGTTTCAGGTGAAAGTGCCATTTATTGTTTCAACATCCACTAGTCTCATTTTATTTGTGAAGTTCAAGAAGGCCATGGAGTCTCTTCCTAGTGTTCTAGTGCCACCTTTCTTCTCTGTAAGAGATTTTATCATGTTGAAATCCCCTGCCAAAATCCATGGCATATCAAGATATCTCTCTCTTAGCTCCTCAAGGGAGGTGAGAAGCTTGAGTTTGTCTTCTAGTTTTTCGGGACCATAGACATTTTTCATCCTGTAAGTCTCCCTATCACCCAAAGGCTGAATCACCAGCAATAGATTGTTCCTGGATGCTTCTGCATCCAGGATTCCGAGTTTCTGGGGATCCCAAATCGTAAGAATCCCTCCTACTGAGTTATCTGCCTTAGCCTCTAAATACTCATACTTTCTTAGCCATTTACTTTTAATTTATTTGATCTTGTCCATCGAGAATTTAGTTTCCTGAATAGAAACCATATCTAATTTTTCTTCTTTAATTCTACTGTTAAGATTTCTTTGTTTCCTTTTACTTCCTAAGCCCCTAATGTTCCAGGTTGTGAGCTTCATTAAGAAATGTTTGTAAAGGAGTAGCTGGTGAGATCTCTCATCTTACTTGAGTTAATCATGACTTTTCCACACTCGGTCAACAACTCATGCTATCTTTTTCTTCCTCTTTTCCTACCTGGATTCTTGGAAGAGTGCCCCGATGTTTCCTCCATTATTTTCATCCCTCTATTCTCCTGGATGTCATGGTTTCTCTTGACTCCAGAGCCCTTCGATTGGGATCTCCAGAGGAAGAGTTGTTGAACCCTGTCAAACTCCTCCTTTGGCAGGGAGTCAACCCCTTTGGTAATACCCTGCTCCAGAAACTTTTCTAGATCTAAGTTCTCCCTCTCAACAATCTCCTACAATTCATGGTCCTTTGTTCCCGCCTCACTTGGGGTCATCTCTTGATCCCTATTGAGCTCCACCATGCTTGGTAGATCATTCTTTTGTTGGCTGTTTTCTAGTATATCCCCCATGCTAACATCCCTATTCTTCTCATTGGTATTAGTCTCCGCTTCTTGGTTCGCCTCGTTGTTTCCATCTTTTTCTTCTAAGATTTTGAAACTGTTGTGACTCAGTTGCCTGTCCTCGTTGATTTTATTTTGGTACCATTTTCCTCCTTTCCCTTTGCCTCCCACCTTAGTGAAACCTTTAGGATATTTTCTTGTGGTGGTTTTTGTGTTGCTCTCCAGTTTGTTTGATGGGCAATCCTTGTATAGGTGCCCGTGTTCATGGCATTTGCGGCATCTGAATGGGACATGTTCATAGTCCACCATCTGCACCCATTCTTCATCATATACTTCTAAAATGATCTCATCTGGAAGTGCCCCAGATAAGTCCATTTCCACACAAATCCGGGCCAAAGAGATGTATTTTCCTCTTAGAGTCGCATACGATTTTTTTATGAACTGCCCTAGTTTATTACCGATGGCCTTTAAAAAATCCAACAACCAATAATCTAAAGGAAGGGAGTATAGTATTATCCATACTGGTATTGAGGTGAACATTTCTCGTTCTGGGACAAAGTTCATCGCCCATGGTCACATGTAGAGACTTGCAGTAGCGTAAAAATAGGGTCCTCCCTCGAACACTTTGTCTTTATCTTCTAAGCTCATGAACACTACTATAAAGAAGCCTTTGGATTCAAGGTGAAGGTTTATTTCCCCCTTTGCTTTCTAGTGGTTCCTTATCCATACGTGTAAGGCTTTTTTCGTTGGCCAAATCCCCATAAATTTGCATATAGCTGCGTGTTCCGCCATGTGTTCTCTATGCACCTGTAGCACTGGGTCACTTAAAACGACTTGAGGGATAATGGTCGACTTGGGTTTACAGACCCCTCTCGCACTCATAGGTGTTGTTTTCTGACTGCTACCCTCTTTCCTTTTCTGCCTGCTATCTTCCTCATGATTTTCTTTCTGTCCATCAAGTTTGATATTTCCTGTGTTAGTATCCTCAGTGATCACTTCCGGTGGTTTCTTGAAGCGTTGTGGCCGAGTTCCCTTGCTTCTGTTCATGACTATTTGACTGTAGGAGGGAGCAACACTCCCTCCTCCATGACCCGCCATGGTTACCAACTGCCAAACCCTAACTCAAACCCTAGTTCAAATTGCAAATCCCAGCCTATCATAACTCAATTCTCCAAAATTAAATTATTATTATTACTATATAAATAAAATACAAATATTTAACATAAAAAAATCATATAATATATATATCTATATATATATATATATATATATATATATATATATATATATATATATGATTTAATAAATTAAAAATAAAAACATGTCATTGATTCCCTCCAAATCATTGTTATCATTTAAAGAAAGGCATAGTCTAATTTATAGATGAAATTATTTTTTTCCCTAGAATTCAACAGTACAATTTCAAGCAAGAAAGTGACTTCTTGTTGTTTAAAATACATTTTTTGATGCATAAATGGATTGAGTGCCTTGAAAAACCCTTGGGGCACTCGAATTCTACAAATTAAACAACTTGAACTCAAGCTTTTAAAAATATATTCCAGAATTATGTTAAAATTAACCGAAACAAACCCTGAAAAAGGACATTTCGTCTATAAGTTAGGCTATGCCTTTAAAGAAATCAATTACAACTTTGTTTCTAAAATAATTTTATAATATTTTAAATTAATTATCTTAATATGAAATAAATAAAAACATTTTGAGTGAGAAGAAGTTTATGATTAATCCAATTGTATTTAAGTTTTATATTTATATATTTTCAGTGTTTAATAAATATAAAGCAAAAAAATTGAAAAAAATTAATAAACAATTAAAACATGTTTCTATTTTGGAATATGAATTCTAAATTTTTTATTTAATTATTAATAATTATTAGGTGGATAATATATTTCTACTAAATATTCTGAAATATTTTTAGTAATATTCACAAATTATAGATTAAGATTTATTGACAAAATAGTTATTCTCTTTTTGTCCTTTTAATTAAATTGAGTAATTGATTAAAAAAAGGAAATTTCTTGAGGTGCAATCATCTTTTAAAGTACAAAAATATTTGATCTCTCTGGACGCTTAATAGATCCGGAGTTAAGATAGATCAGGGTTGGTATTAATTAAGAAAAAACATTTTGAATAATAACAAGTTTATAATTAATCTAATTGTATTTAATTTTTTTATTTATATTTTTTATGTTTAATAAATGCAAAGTAAAAAATTTGAAAAAAAAAAAAAAATTAAAACAAAATAAAATTTATATTTCAATAATATAATTAATTATGTTGATAAATATATCTATTTTAGAAAGGAAAAAATTAAAATTTTAATTTAATTATTAAATGAAAAATAAAGATTTAATTTCTACTAAATATTCAAAAATTAAAAAATAAAATTTATATATTTACTATTTTAAAATTATGTTTAAAAGGCATGGATGTGTAAAAGTACCTATGGCTTGTAGCCTTAGCTTCCAAGAGTTATGTGTCCATCATTGCATCGTCATAGAATCAAAATACTTCAACTTCTATGTTATTCTTAATCCCTACAAAATAATTGGTGTCCCAATAATTAAATACAGATAAAGATGTTCGTGAATAACACCCAACTTATGGCCACCGCATATATTGATTGCTAATCTCTTTAGATAGTGATTGAGTTAATGTTAGATATTTAGTTTTGTATTGAACTATGTGCAGCCTGCAATTTTCTAAGCAAGAAGTCAATATTCAGAGCACAAAGTCAATATTATTACCCTTTTATATTTAAAAAATGGAGTGGGACAAGGGTGCACATTTATTTTATTGAAAAAATAGTTTCCTTTCCCTTTCTTCGACTTTTCCTCCACTTTTTATAAAGGGTAAATTCAGGTACACGTTTCACATTTACTAATTGATTAATTTGTATAAAGATCTCAGGAAAAAAAATTGATTAATTCGGATAAAGGTATGATTTGTTATACCACCTTGTTCACGAGCTTTGCTTTCAGCATTAGGTATAGAATGTTTAACTTAGACTCACTTAAACTTCGTTGTCTCATTTGAAATTTCAATTTGAGTGTTTGAGAAGGGTAAATAGTTTTGTTTCAAGGATAACATCCATCCAAGATGGGTGTTACATTGATGGGTGTCACATAAGTTTACTAGTGCATTATATTGAGGACATCATCCCTCCTTTTTTGCTTGACACTGTCTCTTCTGATTATCAGGGTGTTACATAAGCTTTCCAGAGTATTTATTGAGGACATCATCCCTCCTTTCTTGGTTGACACCATCTCTTCTAATTATCATTCACTAATGATTACTTCTGCATGGTGAGGTTGTTAATCATTTTTCACATGCCCTACATAGCATTGTAATCCTTACATGGTACTCAAGGTTTTTAATCATCTTTCACATGCCTTACATACCATTGCAATTCCTTCATTGTTATACTCTCATCCTCTCATCATTTTAGCTACCCAATAACTTGCTTGAATAATGCTTAACCCATCATGCTATTTGGTACTAATATTTCCCACCCTTTATAATCCAGTTCAACTTTGTTGTTCTCCTGTTGAGGATCATCCCCCTAGTTTGTGGCATTATTGGTTTCCCCCCTTTTTTGACCTCCTTTGACTCTGGCTATGGTGTTACTAGGGGAAATTTGTGATTATGTTTAATAGGCCAAGGACCGTGACATTATTTTGTGGGCACCATTTTCTATCCTCTAGAAGCAAGTTTAACTTTGACGAGGATTGTGACGTTGATTTGCTTCATGCATATTGTTTTCCCTTATCTATGTCCAAGTTCAGCTTTAGCTCTAGTCCTGTGATGGATGAGAATTATCCTTATCTAACTCATGGCTCCATCAAGGATTATCGAGATGGTTCATGTGCATTGATTTCGCTTCTCTATGATTGAGTTTGGGTCCATTGAATATTGTCATGTTGTTTTGTGGGCATTATTTTCCATTCTTTATGAGTGAGTTTGACTCTAACTATGGTCCCAATAGCCATGTTTGTAGCCTCACAACCTTATGCCTTTGCAACTCATTTCTAGTCTTGTCCCATGCTAGCTCGGTAAGTTTTCTTGCAATTCTTTAAATTTGGAATAGTTTTTTTTTGGAGATTCAAAATAGTTATTTTTCATACACACACACACATGTTTGTGTGTGTGTGTGCATGTGTGTGTAATGCATGTTATTTATTTCATATCGATGTTATAACTAGATATATGTTGAATCCATTCTTTGTCAATCTTAACGTTAGATGAGAACCCACATTATATTCAATAAGTATTATTATTCTTTTTCACCCATGTTTGTGGAAAGTATATTTCAATTTAGGATAAACCACTACAAAGTTGAGTTTATGCCTAATGGAATTGTTTGAAACCCCTCCATTATTGCCTCCTATATCCATGCAATGGTATCTACTACACCAATGACAATCCAAATTTTAGTGCGCATCATCAACACTTGCAACTTGGAACCCTACCAAAGATCATAAGAACTTGAATGAGTGCTCTATTCTCCTGACCAGGGAAAGTTATAAGGATTGAGATTTATCTACAAGTATAAAAACCTTGGCGAATCTTACTAGTCCCTAATATGAAAATTGTAAAATGTTTGGAAATATTTTTGCACAAATATTTAAACTTTTAATGATTTTATATAGTCTCTATAAAATTTCAATGATTTTAAAGATAAAATAATTTTATCTTATGTAATTTGGAAAAATTTATTTCAAAAGAAATGAAACTTGGTGAATCATCTTTTTTGGAAAAATCATGGAAAATCAACCTATTTGTGAAATTTAGCCCCTACAATTTTCTCTGCTCCCACCTACATAGAGAAGGACAACTATTTCTAAGATAAAAAATAGATGAATCATTGCTTCAAGGAATATTGTATTTTCTTGGGCATTGAACATCCCTATCTATTACAGAGTTTCACTTTGAATCACAACAAAAAGGTAAAAAATAAAATGTAGAAATGGGATAAATGACACTCATGGAAATTGAAAAAATTGTATATGGACAACGAGACTTGGAGTCTGTTGACAGTGCTGGAAGACGCCAACAAGGAAGGGGATCTTGCTGATGTGAAGTCCCTATTAGACCCCACCTCATTTGCATTAGGAGCCCCAACCGAAAAACGATTGGTTGCTAAAGTGGGGGTTTCAAACATGAGCCTTAGTTGTGATAAACACATGAAATGAGATATGCGAGGATTTGGTGAAAGCAAGCGTATGAACTTTGTGAAGTATCAAATGCAATGCATGAAAGGCTCCATCACACAAGAGGAGAAATGAGTGAGCCCCTCAGAAGCATGTAATAATATGTTGTAGCGGCTACAACCACCCTCCAAATTATTGCCTTAGCTTCGTTTTGGAGCCTCCCTACCAACCTTTCATAGCATCATGTCTTGCTTCGTCAAGTACACAAGCTTCAGTGATTCTTTTGTAGAAAGGCAATCTTTCTATCAGAGCTTGATCCTTTCCCCTCACAGGTTTTTCCTCTGGACTTGGTTCAGTTGCAGGCTGAGTAGCTCCCTCAAGAAATTGCACAATTCTGGATGGCAACCAGCCTTCCCTCTAGAAATTGCGCAATTTAGTCTAGTAGTTTGTTGGGCTTCAGAATTGCACAATTCTCCTAGTCAGGCTTCATCCTAAAAATTGTGCAATTATTCCTAGTAGGGCTTCTCAGCCCAGGAATTATGCAATCTTGGGCAATAGTTAGCTGCTTTGCCCACAAATTGTGCAAATCGCCTGGGCAGTCAGCCCAGCTCCCATCCAAAAATGGGCATTTTCTCCCAGTAGTTGAGCAGCCACTTGCATGTGAAGCTGGGTTGACCAGTTCCACCCGGGACCAAGTAAACTTGAATTGCATGCATGGCTTGCTTTTTCCCGGAATAGTAAAAGGAAACATGCAAAAATCATCCCTTTTTCAGGGAGATATTTTTCGCAGTTGGAGGTTACATGTAAAGATCGTTTTAGAATCTTTCCTCCAAGTGTTGTTTTTTCCTAGATTTGTGGCATGCGCGTCATGAGCCCAAACCTATTTATTTGACGCATCAAAGCTCATTCTTTCACATCGATCTTGCAGCTATGACATCCCACAGCATATCCAGGACTCTTCAACACATCTGGCTCAGCTACTCACAGGCAAGTGGTCTCAACTTATCTTTTTCAACATTTCTGTCACTTTTTGTGCTTTCGCTTGTGTGAGTGTTGTTTTCTTGATTTCTTTGAATGCTTGTTGTCGTTTACATGCATACTAGCTTGTACTAGCACCGTTTCAGTTTTCGTTTCTATCTCTTTGTTGTCACATGCATGAAACTGTTTTGCATGAATGGTCGTCGATTCGGCGACTCGCTTCACCCACATGCATGTTGTTTTGTTTTCTAAATCTTTCATTCAATGTTTGCATGCATGATCATTTTCTTCTGCTTACACTCAGTATCACCATGCATTCACTTTCACATTTGCATTAAGTTGCTCATCGATGGGTCAGGGTAGCCTTGGCCTAGACTCTGCCTCACCAAGACAGCATTACGAAATCCCAAGAGGGAAGGTTCTGTCTTCCCCTCAGGAAATGCGCATCTCTTCCCAGAAGCTATTCCCCAAGCCTGCTTTGCGCAATTCTGAGGGGCAATGACTGCTAGCCCAGAAAATTACGCAATGCAGTCACTGAGCCTGCAGTCATTTCCAGCTAGAATTGCGCATTGGGTAATTCCAACAATTAGCAGTCAACCTAGATTGTGCATTGCACAATTCTAACAGCTAGTTATGCCTCCCAGACAATCTAGACTGCCTTTTGTGCAGTTCTGGCATCCAGTCACCCAGCCTCCCAGAAGAAATTGCGCAATATTTTCCTATCAATCCCTAGGTATGTGTTATGTCATTCCCGAATTTGCTTTGGTTTTCGCTGACAGATTTCTTACCATGCATGTCATTTTGTCTCTAGATCTAGTAGGTGTCTGTATGCCTCTTACAGTTTAGGATCAATGGCCTCCAAGAGAGCAAGATCAAAGAACATAATGGACATGCAACTAGATCAGTAGATGAGCGAGTGTCCTCAAGTCTACCGGTCTATGAAGATACCAAGATGATTCTACACAAGGACATCTAGTTGAAATGGCAAGAGATCATTGATGCATTTATAGGCACATTTGCGGAAGACCTTAAATACCACCATGTGTACGTGAACATTCACAAGTCTAGCTTGTACTGGATTGCATGAAAATACTTTGTGCTCCCATTTGCGGACATGATACACTGGATCGTCTCACACACTGATCCCAAGATGATGACCTTGAGCAGTGTCAGTGGGATGAAGATTGCAACCTCTATGGCAGAGGATTATGATTATATGTATCAACTATCAGAGCCTGTAACTATCATAGAGACTCCCTTCAGCTTACCCAGCAAAAATTCCAGCTCCAGATACATTCTGAAGAACTGGGTAAAGGAGCCAGCTAGATTCAGGATGACACCCAACCAGATCTACAATATGAAGATACTATGGAAGATGTATCAATACTTGGTCATATTTTCATGTCAACTATATGGCCAAGAAAGCACAGAAACCTTCCCACACAGTTGGGTGATCGTGTTGGACCAACTTCCTCGAGAGGGAAAACCTTGCAATTGGTCCCGCATGTTGGCTCATTAGCTGAAGGAACAAGTAACGAAGGCTCGACAACCACCCAGAGGTATGAAAGCATAAATCTACATGTACGCCTATATCTTGGATGGAATCTGTGCCCAACAGGAGTTCCCAGGTTTGAAGTGGGCATGGTCACCGACGAAGATTATTGTGAACACTTATTGTAAGTTGTTGTCGAAATGCAGCTTCAAAGGAGTAATCACATGACTATCTGATCATTTTGTCACCCCGGTTTACAAGATGATATTTTAACAGGATCCACCCTGCATGTCAAAGGCAGCAATGGAGGCACTAATAGACATATCTGATTGGTATGCCTCACCGTTCGGCACCTTCATACGTATGTACACTGTGGAGAAGTCTCTGCATGTTCTACCAAAGTTTTCCTTGGACATGCTCGTCACGCAGGAAGTAGCATATCACATCTCAGCAGCATTGACAGCTAGGCTACACTGCAAGAAGAAGGCACCTTAGCCTGCTCTTCCGCTGCGCATTGGGTTATATGATATCCAAAGTTTCAAACACGCAAATTTCGAAGAAAAATAGATGAAGAAGTATCCATTCGACCTCCGAAGTTACAATCTGTATGAACCACACTATCTTCTGAAAGATCAATGCATGAGAGTACAGTTCAAATGGATCCACAGGGAATTTCATTAGGTGGAGGATGACCCATGGAGATAGTGCTACAATTTCTCCATACCTAATGAATAGTTCGGCTTCATTGTGGCATGGTTAGCGAAGCAATGTGAAGAAGCATCTCAAAGGGTATCAGAAGCAACAACAACAGTAGAGGTGAACATACCAATGCACGACAAGGGAAAGAGGAAGATTGTTAATCGCATGGAGGAATAGTAAACCCACAAGTTCCAAGCAGTTCCACTTGTAGAGAAAGAAGCTATGGCTGTAGAGGTGAATATGCAACAGCGTGATAAGCGAATCGTGCAAAGGCAGAGGAAGAAACAGAGAATGGAAGAAACAGAGAAGGAGTTGCATGAGATGAAGGAGCAGCGCAAATAGGAGAGGGAAGCACAGCAAAAACAGGTACAACAAGGGGTGCAACATGTGTATATGGATGAAACAGCACTCGTATAGAGAGTGGACTCATTAGAACAGTTGGCATTAGGCACACAGGGTGGAGCATTGCAGGAGCAAGACTTTTCTCGTGAGATAGAGAAAGCACTTCAATAGTTGGATACAGATATGGAGCAACAAGAATTGGAACAAGACATTGACCTCATGCCCCATCACCAAGAGGTCGACTTACCCACTCCACTGCATCTAGAAGATGAGAAAGTCTCAAGCGAACAAGGAGACACTGAGATCCTTGGAGATTAATTGGAACGAGAGATGCACAACATCTCATTCGATGAGTCTCAACATAAAGTTGTGCAATCTCATAGCATGTCGAATCTGGATGACCATACATCTCTTACGCAAGTTGAGGAATGATTGATCATGTCTGACATGCACAAACATGGAACATCCTTGGTCGATGCTACCAAAGTGTATGCCAAAGCCACTAGCTCAAGTGTTTGCTTTTTGATAGCTGAGAATGAGTGAACGGCTAAGGAACTATAGACGGCCAAGAAAGGAGGAGAGTTAGTTACAGCATCTGCCCGAGCTAAACTGAAGAAGGAAATACTAGATGAATTGTTGTCCCTTGACATAGTCATGCGGGCATTATATTCCAAGTTTGGTGCCGTGCACAAGGCAGTCGTCCATCTCAACGGATGGCAACAACTATGTGTTAGAAGAGCATGTATCTTGGAAAACGTGCATACTGTTGTTGATTACATGCAAACATGGACGATGAGATACAAGGGAGCCCCGCTTCACTTGCCTAAGATGATGAAGCCCAAAGTGGTCGACCTGAAGGCACATATCTAGAGTTAGATCCAGAACTATGAAGAACGCATGCGTCTCATCACTAGTATACAAGCTTCCCATGCACGTGTATTCATGAGTATGGATGTTGTGGTGTATGCACATGTGATCCCATCTATTGGGGCTCTCACCCAGGTGAAGACAAAGGCATAGGTCTGACTAGAGCTTGACTCATACTTTGACGAGTTGATGTGCATTGCCACCAACCCAGACTTACCCATTAGTGCAGACATCATGCACAAGTACGTTGTTGGCCCGACTACATTGAAGACAATGATGTGCATGCTTTCATATGAGTTGGAAAGAGGAGCTCGAGCAGTGTACCTGGATTCTATGGAGGCATGATTCTGGTTCCATAAATATGTCACCTTGGAGCACATAGACACCATCGGAGACTACCAATCTTGGCATCAGTACGCTACTGTCAACCACAATGAAGATGTCGAAGAGTTGGTCCTCCAACAGTTGTTTGATTCATAGTGACATCTAGCATGGCTTGTTCAAGCCATTTTGTCTCACATGGGTACATGTGAATTGTAATGTAATGTCCTTTCAAGTGTAAGTTCAAGTGTCGATGGTTGGATGTAACAGCCATAGAGTAGATGAAGAGTCGTGAGGGTAGATGAACTATCATAAAGGGGAATTTCAAGGGTCACCCCACCCATTGCTATAAATAGCCCCTCATAACTCATTGTAAAGGCTTTTGGCTAGCCAAGCTTCCGATAAGACTATCTTGGAGAGAGCTTGGATAGTATTGTAATGAGCCTTGGCTTTTCCACTGTGCAGAGCTAGTACATCTCTTTGGTGGAGCAGGCGGTTGTGATTGTAACATTCCTTTGTTGGGACTAGTGGTTGGACATGGATGTATTGTATGACTGGAACTTAAACTTCTTAATATAACAAGAGCTAGCACATTTCTTTCATATGTTGTATTATATTCTATGCTATCTGGTGTACTCTAAATGATTATTGTATCTATTTTCTTATGCATGCATGTATATCTTTATGTGTATGTATGTATGAATCTTTCTGAAATGTGATTTTGGTTTAACCATCACTTCGGATTGCTAGCTAACTTTCCTTCCATGTTGCGATGCATATTTTCTCGTGTGTTCCCTTCTTAACTACGTGCTATCATAGGTTTCCAAGGGGCAGACTCATCTCAACCCCCGTGTGTTAGAACCTCTCATGCACCTTCCTTGGCTCACTGCATATGTCACACCCTTTCTAGGAACAGAGTTATCTTACTTGCCTCTGTTCGAAATCGCAATCAAGGCATTACCATACGACCCACTGCTGGGACTCCTACACCAAATGGTTTGAGGTATAATTGGGACTTCTTACCGAGGAGATCCCCTAACATATTGGTGGGTCTAGCATCGTCAACATTTTTGGTGCTAGAAGGAGGGCCAGATGAAAAGTTGTGTCCTCTCATCTTGTTTTTAACCTTTGCATATCTATCATGGATTCTTGCACTCTTCTCCCTCCACAATGTTTTTTTAATCACAAATATGTCACCATCACGAGGGAGTTCTTTGATCTCTTTTCCACTTACACATATGATGGTGAACGCGAAGTGGCCTGGCCTGAGTTCTTTCCATGCTTCATGAGGAAGATGGATGTTCTGATGAATAGGCCAATTTGTTGCTTGCATACACACTTCATGAATCTCCACATCGATGGATGTGTAGCCTACCGACTAACAATGCGCACTCACTTGAGCACTTCTATGATCTCATTGAAGACACTTTCTATAATTTTGATCCAAACCATCTTGACCAAAAAATGTTACAACAACGGAAAGCTCCACATGAATCGACTATGGATTTTTGGTAGTGCTTCTGTTATTTGTAGTTTCAAGCTCCGAAGAGCCAGATGAAATTTTTCTATCTTTCGGACCAATTTGAGTACTGTGTTAAGAAATCTTCTCATCCAAAGAAGAAGTTTGAAATCAAGCCTCGCTCATTATTCTTCGGTGATGGAGCTGTGAAATCACAGACAGATGTCGTCACTGTCACAAGTGATTGTCTGCCATCCCCTCATCAAACATCTCCACCACTACAGAGTCAAGTGGGAGATCATGCTCACACATATGTTCAGCTGTCACATTCTCCCAACATCACTTCATTTAATTTTCACACGGATTTGGTTGTGAGTCCATTGAGTTGTCACATGCATTTTGTTCCACAACCTCCATCTTCATACTCAGTTAATCCTCCGGATGATGTTGTCTTGTGTTATTCCATTCCGGACTCTACACTTGTTGTGAATGAGGAACATGCCACTGACGGAGTTGGTGTTGCACAGCCAACATGTGTTTTCATTCATGAAGAGTATGACTGGGAGCTTGAGCACCAACACTCGGTGAAGGATGACTCCCTTCCATCCAAGCCTCCTCTGTTCTTTCTTGACATCTTTGGTGAGCCTGCCATCCATGATTTCACATGTGTAGCTTCATCCATGGATGCACCCATTGTTGATCACTCATAGGACACACTGGATTTCAATCCATCATCCAACAACAGAGAGGATAAGTTATTCATTGAAAATCCACTTGATTTTTCATCTGCCTTTTCTGGAAACACAGAGGATGAATTTGTCCACTTTTCATATACCCCTCTATTTGATTCATCAGATCATGAGGATGCCGATGAAAACACTGATTTTTCTGATCATGGTTGTCGTGATCCATTTACTCCCATATTCGATCATGATCATGATTCTATCACAGTTGATTTTTCAAAGCCACTGGTTTATGATGATCTATCTGACGATGAAGTCGAAACACCCAAGACAGTCAAGGAACATTAGCCCGAGCTGATGGTTATGCCAGGCCCTCGCTCTCTTAGGGTTAGTTTCACTTCCGATCAGGAAATTTTTCAATCACTCGAGTCTCCTCATCACTCATCTGTATGCATTGAAGATAAATCTCACACATAGATCATGCTTCCTCCACATGAATTGCACAATCCTATCACTCATGCATTGGAGGAATCTTACATTGCAAGCATGCGTACACGACACAAGTTGTCTTTGTTTTTTTTCATTTACTTCCATGTCACAGTCAAGAGTGTGCATATGCTTCAAAGTTGGATGCAGTGTTGCACAACACCATGATAAGTCCACGGACTGCTCGTCATGCATTTGCACTCACTTATGTCTCGTGGACACTTTTAAACATAAAGTGTGTTTATCTTCATTGTCATATATTTCTTGCTTGTTGGTCTGCACAACTGGGTTGCTCACAGACCAAGCCTTCACCAACATGGGACAACCAATGCATTGGTGGCCATATTGGAAATATCACTTCACATTATCAGACCCATGCACCATTAGCTTAGGAGTAGGAGTAGTTTTTTCTTTAAGTCTATTTCCTTGCATGCTTGTTTGCTTACTTGCTTTGTTTGTTTGTTTGTCTGTTTTCTTGTTTTCTTACTCACTTTTATTTCTCTTTGGCTTCTGCTTCCGCTTTTCTTTGTTGCTTGTTTGCTTGTTTTGTTCGTAGGTTAGTTTCGCATGAAACCATGTATGACTCTTGAAACAAGCTGGGTAAAGTATAAGAGGCTTTGTATAACTATCACTACTTGGTTATTTGTCATCCTTCCTCTGTATGAAGAACTTGTTATCTTTATTCCATGATACGTCAAAGGAAAATACGTATTGTTCGAGGTGAACCTTGGTGAAAACACAACGCTTGCATGCTAACTAGTGTCACCTACTCTAGTCGGTTTTTTTTGGGTTAACCCTTGTCAACTCAGTCAAGTAGAGTAAGGTGAGGGGGAAAACCTTAATAAGCATGTCAGAGACATATAATAAACTACCTCTCTAAAGGAAAAACCTCTTATGCTCTCAATAAGTCGGGATCCCTCTTCTACCTCTGAAATGAATAAGTGTTATGCATAGTTGTGAAAATGAAAAAAAGAAAAAATGAAAAGTGAAAATTTTAAAAATGAAAAATGAATAAGGTGAAAGAAGAGAAAGGCTTCCTACGCAGAGAGTTGATGCAAGTAAATCTACCAGGGTACTGACCAGGCTTGCTATTAGTAGAGCAATGCTTGTGTTTCTGCGTGACTCTGCTAGGGTACTGTCTAGGCCTGCTGGCAGTGAAGCAACACTAGAGATGAAACTAAGACTCTGATGATTATATTGCTTGTGCACCAATATACCCCTCAACCCCAATCGAAACAAATGTGTTTCCTTGTCTTGGAATGTGTTGCAATCGACCAAGAATTTGGCAGATTCTACATCCTACAACCAGGCTAGTGTGAAACCAACATGAACTAAGAACTGAACAATACTTCCGGAGGTGCTAGACTTGTTTTTCACAAACGAGGTCCATTCAGAGAGCTGTAGTTCTACCAGTGTGTCACCTAGTGTTGTAGTGGCTACAACCACCCTCCAAAATTTTTCCTTAGCTTCGTTTTGGAGCCTCCCTACCAACCTTTCACATCAGCATGTCTTGCTTTGTCAAGTACACAAGATTCATTGATTTTCTTGCAGAAAGGCAGCCTATCTATCAGAGCTTGATGCTTTCCCCTCACAGGTTGTTCCTCCAGACTTAGTCCAGTTACAGGGTGAGAAACTCCATCAAGAAATTGCACAATTCTAGAGGGAAACCAGCCTTCCCTCCATAAATTTTTCAATTCAGTCTGGCAGCCTATTAGGCTTCAGAATTGCGCAAGTCTGCTAGTTAAGCTTCATCCACCAAATTGCGCAATTCTTCCCAACAAGGCTTCTCAGCCCAGGAATTGCATAATCCTAGGTAGCAGTTAGTTTCTCTACCCAGAAATTATCGAAATCTCTTGGCCAACCAACAAAACTCCCATCCACAAATGTGCATTTTCTCCCAGTAGTTGAGCAGCCTCTTGCACATGCAATTGGGCTAACCAGTTCCACCTGGGACCAAGGAAACTTGCCTTGTGTGCATGACTTTATTTTTCCTGGAATAGAAAAAGGAAACATGAAAAAAGAATCCCTTTTTCAAGGACCTATTTTTAGAAGCTGGAGGTTACATGCAAAGATCATTGTAGAATCTTTCCTCCAAGTGTTGCCTTTTTCCTAGTCTTTTGGCATGCGCATCATGAGCCCAAACTTATTTATTCGACGCATTAGAGCTCATTCTTTCACATTGATCTTGCAACTCTGGTATCCCACAGCACATCCAAGACTCTTCGACACATCTAACCCAGCTATTCATAGGTAAGTGATCTCAACTTGTCTTTAGCATTTCTGTCACTTTTTTTGTTTTCGCTGGTGTGAATGTTGTTTGCTTGATTTCTTTGAATGCTTTTTGTCATTTACATGCATACTAGCTTGTACTAGTACTATTTCAGTTTTTGTTGCTATATCACTGTTGTCGCATGCATGAAATGTTTTTGCACGAACGGTCGCTAATTCGGCGACTCGTTTCACCAACGTGCATTTTCTTTTGTTTTCTGAATCTTTCATTCAATGTTTGCATGCGCGATCATTTTCTTCTGCTTACACTCAGTATCGTCATGCATTCATTTTCACATTTGCATTCAGTTTCTCATTAGTGGGTCTGGGCAACCTTGGCCCGGACTCTACCTCACGAAGACAGCATTGCACAATCCAGAGAGGGAAGGCTCTATATTCCCCTTAGGAAATGCGCATTTCTTCCCAACAGTTGTTCCCTAGTCCTCCTTTGCATAATTCTAATGGACACTGATTGCTGGCCCAGAAAATTGTGCAATGTAGTCACTGAGCCTCCAGTCATTGCCAGTTGCAATTGTGCATTGGGCAATCCCAGTTGTCAGCAGTAAGCCTGGATTGCACATTATGCAATTCCAGCAACTAGTCATGCCTCCGAGATAGCCCAGACTACCTTTTGTACAGTTCTGGCGGCTAATTACATAGCCTCCTAGAAGAAATTGCGCAATATTTGCCTATCAATCCTCAGGTATCTATTATGTCATTCCTGAATTTGCTTGGTTTTCGCTAATAAATTTCTTGTGATGCATGTCGTTGTGTCTCGAGATTTAGCAAGTGTTTGTCTACCTCTTACAGTTCAGGATCAATAGCCTCCAAGAGAGCAAGATCAAAGGACACAGATGGAAGTGCAACTGGAGCAGCGGATGAGTGAGTGTCCTCAAGTCTACTGATCTATGAAGATACCAAGCTGATTCTAGACAAGGACATCAAGATGAAATGGCAAGAGGTCAATGATGCATTTACAGGCACATTTGGAGAAGACCTCAAAGACCGCTAGGTGTACGTGAACATTCACAAGTCCGGCTTGTACCAGATTGAATGCATATACCCCATGCTCCCCTGCGTGGACATGATACACTGGATTGTATCACACACTAATCCTGAGATGATGACCTTGAGTAGTGTTAGTGGGATGAATATTTCAACCTTCAGGGCAGAGAATTATGATGAGACGTATCAGATGTCGGAGGCGGTAACTATCATAGAGACTCCCTTCAACTTACCCAGCAACAATTCCAACTCCAGAGACATTCTGAAGAATTGGGTAAAGGAGCTGGCTAGATTCAGGATGACACCCAACAATATCTACAAGATGAAGATACTACAGAAGACATATCAATAGTTGGTCATATGTGAATGTCGGCTGTATGGCCAAGAAAGCACGGAAACCTTGCCACAGAGTTGGGTGATCATTCTAGACCAACTGGCCTAAGAGGGAAAATTTTACAACTGGTCTGGCATGTTGTCTCATCAACTGAAGGAATAGGTAATGAGGGTTCAATAGCCACCCAGAGGTATGCAAGCAGAAATCTACATGTCCACCTATATCTTGGATACAATCTGTGTCTGACAGGAGTTCGCAGGTTTGGGGTGGGCATGGTCATTGTCAGATATTGTTGTGAACACTTATTGTAAGTTGTTGTCCAAATGCAGCTTCAGAGGAGTTATCACATGAATGTCTGATCATTTTGTGACCCCGGTTTACAAGATGATATTCGAACAAGATCCACCCTGCATGTCGAAGGCAACAATGGAGGCACTGATAGACATACCTGATTGGTATGCCTCACCGTCTGGCACCTTCATATGAATGTACAATGCGAAGAAGCCTCTACATGTTCTACCGAAGTTTTCCTTGGACATACTCACCATGTAGGAAGTAGCATCTCACATCTCGGCAGGATTGACAGCTAGGATGCATCGGAAGAAGAAGGCATCGTGGCCCACTCTTCCACTGTGCATTGGGTTATATGAGATCTGAAGTTTCAAACACACAGATATTGAAGTAGAACAGATGAAGAAGTATCCATTCGACCTCTGAAGTTACAATCTGTATGACCCACATTGTCTTGTGAAAGATCATTGCACGAGACTACAGTTCAACTGGATCCACGGGGCACCTCATTGGACAAAGGAGGATCCGTGGAGATATTGCTACAGTTTCTCTAGACCCAATGAACAGTTTGGATTCGCTCTGGAGTGGTTAGCAAAGCAACGTGAAGTAGCATCTTGGAGGGCACCAGAAGCGGTAGAAGCAGTAGAGGTGAACATACAAGTGCGTGACAAGGGCAAGAGGAATATTGTCGATCGCATGGAGGAAGAGAAAACTTGCAAGTTACGAGCAGATCCACTTGGAGAAAAAGTAGTTATGGCTATAGAGGCAAAGGGACAACAAGGGAGAAATGGAGAATGGAGGAAACATAGAAGGAGTTGCATGAGTTAAAGAAGAAACTCCAAAAGGAACAAGAGTGGCACAAATAGGAGAGGGAAGCATAGCAGCAATAGGTACATCAGGGGGCGAAACATATGCAGACAGATGAAACAATGCTCGTACATGTAGTGGACTCATCAGAACAACTGGCATCATGGACATAGGGTGGACCATCGCAGGAGAAAGACTTCACTCATGAGATAGAGCAAGCACTTCAACAGTTGGATACGAATATGGAGAAACCTGAACACCGAGCTCATGCCTCATCACCAAGAGGTAGACTTACTGGCTTCACCACATCCAGAAGATGGGAAAGTCTCAAGCGATCAAGGAGGCATTGAGATCCTTGGAGATCAGCCGGAAGGAGTGTGGTGACGTAAAATTATGACTGCAGACACAAACAATTCCTCTAGCGCGATAATGCGCCTAGCCACAACTGATACATTCTACAGAATATTTCCTTAGGTTAGAACCAATTAAGAGGGCCTACCTCTTAGTACGCTTATCTTGTTTGATGATTTCCTTGCTTGCTTGCTCCAACTATTTTTCGCTTCCTTCTTCAAACACCTGAAACAAGTAAACAACATCAAACAACAACTGTGATAATAGAAAAACTGTAATTCAACCTACTTAACAATTCAAGAAACATTAAGACATGACCATGTAAGATGACACATCATGTAGGAAATCAATTGATAGTTTCATATATATTGAATCAAGAAGAGATTACAACCATTGTCTTGATGTTTCCATTCTCCTCCGAAAAAACTAGGTTCCCACACACTTTTGTTAGCATTCCATGATGGCCTCAACAATAATAGTTTTAAGTCTCTTCCCTTTAGGCTTCACACTAAACCAAATTCACACCTCTCCTCACACAGCTAGAGAGCTACAACTAAGAATAGCTTGTTGTTTACTCCAAACTTAATTAGCATTAGCACACGACCATTTAACACTAGCTTGTGCTTGGGAAAAAGGGAGGTTTATATAGGATGAATGGATGGGAGATGGATCCTCTTCTCATGGGAGAACGTCTTATCTCTTGAGGTAGTTCTACCATTATAAGGGAAAAGAGCCCAAACTGACATCCTTGACCCCATCCGGCCAAACCATTTACCAACCTTTTGTTATGAAGCTTCTAGAGCTGGAAGCTTCGGCTCGTTATATAAAAAACTTTCCATAAGAGGACCGGCGTGACTAGAACAAAGCTCAGTCACTCTAGTCAGCGGTAGGGATAGTGTTAATCCCTGCATATCAGCGTGAGGAGGACAAAGGCCATTAGAGTCAGTCTTGTAAACTGGGAAAAACAGAAGATTGTGGGGAAATAGTGAAAAAGGGAATTGTTTTGCTCATGAAGAGGGACACAATGGGAGTTTCTTCATGAAGGGAAAGCATGTAGGGTTCACTGTAGAGGTACTCCAGGATCAAGGAATGGGGAGTATAGGGACAATGAAAAAATGTTTTGTAACAGATGCCCGCTAAAGTGTGAAGGCCAAACTAGAGTGAGGGATGAAATGATTTATGAATCAATGTGGGGAATCGTACTCTATCGTTGGAAAACCTGCAAGCAAGTATAGATACATATACATAATTGAGAACTCTACCAAATGATACATGAATCGTGGTATGGACGTAGCCATCTAGAGAATGATCATGTGAATGGATCCAGGTATGGGCATAGCCATCCATCAAAGAGGATCATAATGAAACCAAGGTATGGTCGTAACCATCCAATAATGAGAAGGATCACATATGATAACTCATGGTATGGTCATAGCCACCCATATGGAAGAGACATGTATATCAATGTAACCATGTCACATCACTTCACAACCTGGACTTTTGTGATCTGAGCCTAGCGTCTTGAACTCCAACACGACCCGTTCAAAGTACAAATTCTAACATGTGAATAGATGTGTTGATGTCGAAGATGCTAAAAAGTTGCTTGATTACCAATCAATGATGTAAACTGTTAAGTGTGAGAGAAACTACCAATAATGACAATGGTCATCAAGGTACCATCAACAAAATCCACGGAATGTGAATAGAGTATCTGAAGTTGAACACCCATGAAATCACTCGATCGAAAGCCAATGATGTGAACTTGTCGTCGAGTGCGAAGAACTTTCCATTAGGGCATGCAAGATCTAAGGTACTAGAAGGGAGTCTCTCGGTTGACTCCTCAGATAATGAGTTGAAGTTGCGGAAAGCGACCATGTCGAAGGAGGGCCATAGTGTATCCCACATCATCGACATGAGACAAAAGGATGCAAAATGATTTTGGATGATACAGAGAATTAGAGGTAAATGTAACTGCAGAAGGACAACTCTTGAACATATCGACAACACGATTGGAAGTTTGGTAGCTTTTGAATCCATAGGATTGGTGGTCATGATGACGTGGTAGAGATCAAATGGAAGGCAAAAATGAATGGCCCATCCTAGGAAAGGTAAATGATACAAAGGAGGATATCCCAACCCGACACGAAGCAGAAAGTGTCATGTTCAAGAGTGAGTTGCCGAAACAACTAATTAGATTTCCAAATTTTCCCCCACCATCTCTGGCAGGTACCCCAATTATTTTTTAATCGCAAGCTTGAAGGGGACAGCATATGCTTGCGCTATAAGTTCATCCTTCTAACGAATCCAACCTAGTAAGTTTAATGAGCCCTAGGAAGGAGAACCTCATGTTCGTCATGGTGACGAATCCGATATCATTTAATATTTTAACGATTCTGATAAAGGTGTAACTCGGTATCCTTTTCATGTTTAGAGAGTTTGAAAAAGACATGGAAAAGAAAACTCCACATGGTCCCTTTTTGTACGTTTGTGTCTCTCGAGCTCGAAAAGGTAGAAAAAAATATTTGAGAGAACCGCTTGACCATTTCAGTTAAGGAGTACCTTTCTTGTAAATAGTGCATCCCAGCCCGAAAAAGGGGTAAACTTATACTGGGCACACGACATTTCACATCCATTAACGAGTTCGAAATGAAAAGGGCTCGGATATCTTTTCACTTTTAAAGGGTCAGAAAAGAGCTTGAAAGCGGACCCCCCATTTTATTCTCTTTTATGAGTCAAAAGGGAAAAATACTCGAAAATATTTTCATATGACTTTTATGAGTCGAGAAAAGAGTTGAAACGCGACTCAGCATCATTGTCAAACATCTATCACCTGTCGCTGCACAAAAAGGTAAAGTGCATTATCCAATTCTTGAGGCAAAATAGGTTTAAATATTTTCAGAAACCTAATATTTTCATGAAAAACTGAATAAAAAGGAGGAAAAGTAAATATTTTTACCATTTACCATTTTACCTTGATGTGAAATACTTTTTACTCACTTTTGCCCTAATTGTTCCGGAACAAATTGCAGGAGATCCGGGAGGTCATTCGCCGAGCCATCACTTACAAGTAAGAACCAAAGCCCTAAGCTTCATTTTCATGCCTTTTATTCCTGTTTTTAACCATTTTTACATTTTTTGTGGGAAAAATTATCAAAAATTTTTTGCCCTCGGTCGGCACGACTTCGGGCATGAAATCACTCCAGCCAAGGGTAATTAACATGGCCTATCACGCCATCAGCACAACTGTTTTTAAAACAAGTGCATCGAAATCATGAATAGGGAAAAACCCTATTTCCTCAAAAAACCATTGTTGAAACTTGAAATTTATGGACCAAAAATGATTATTGACTCAAATCTATGGCTTTTGTAGGAAGGAATCACTGAAAATGGTAGACTAGAAAGAACGGGAACACAACAATGTGGACACCTAGGCACTGAATGATCCAAATTGCTTGGAAGCTTTGAGGGCCTGTGGGCTCCTAAAATTCTTTCTCACACGAGGGATGCAGGCCCAACCTGAGTTGCTTCGGTACCTGATTAGTCTCTAGGACATAAATTAGGAAATATTCGTCATTGGTGACCAGGAGCTGGAGTTAGAAACTTCAGACATATATTTCATCACAGGACTTTCCCGAAGAGGGGAACTAGTCAACTTATACAAGCCACGACCGATTGGGGCAAGCATATCCATGTTGCTCGCTAAAACTTTCCATGAAGCCCTCAAATCCAAGAGTGGCAAGATTGAGATTTCCACTGTTTAGGATTTAACTACTGTTGATTATCAACAAAGTGGCGGGGTCCTAGGCAGTGCATGAGACTAACAAGTCAAAGTTCCTGTATGCTATCGATAACGCAACACCGACGATCTTCAACTGGGCAGAGGCCATCAAGATCAACATAAAATGCCAGCTGACAAAAGCTAAGGCAGGGAATCTAAAGTAATTTTTTATCGGATTTGTACTAGTGACCTATTTCTTGGAACAGGTGCCACTATTCCAATACCAATTGACTGAGGTAGATCTTCCAATGCCACGCAACCCACAGATGGCCAGCTGGAGTCGTTTGATGCCCAGGATCACTGGGGGCCAACACATGTCATACAAACCTGCATTCTTTTCATGGCTACGATGACGGAATATTGTCGTGGAGGACTGGCCAAATAGTGGCATCGACTTCTGTGGAGATCTAGACATGCCGCTACCAGATGGAGAGGATTTTCACAATGAAGGTAAAAAAATCATTTTTTTAATTTTATCAATTTTAACTATTTTTGGTATATATGTGTTTATAACATTTCACTTTGTTAATGTAGACATTGGACCAGAGCGCCCTACTGAGATGTCCCCAATAGCTAGGCGCATCGCCCAACCGATTGATGTTGTCGCTCCTTATCAGGAGGGGAGTGACACGGAGGAGGAGATCGCGAGGAACCTTAAGGGGTTGACTTGTGGTATCCCATAGTATGCTCGAGTGGGAGACATTCCTCGCCAGTATAGTATGCTCGGCTAATTTCTATATATATATATATATATATATATGTTGTATTTTCTTAGTTACTATGGTACAAATGTTTGTTTTATCTTTTCACATGTTTTGTAAATGTCTATCCAACACATAATTAGCTAATGCATCTATCAATGTATTCATGTGCCTAGGAATATGATGATATGTGATGTAATCAAAATCCCTTTCTAGTAGACGAATACAGAGATACATTCTCAATATTTGAGGGTTTCTGACGGAATATTTCCCATTGAGTTGAAGGACGACAAGCTGTGAATCCAGGTTGACAACCAACTCTCGAATGTCAAGAGAAATGGCTTCTGACAATAGTTCGATGACCACATTGTATTCATCAATGTTGTTAGTTGTGCGACCTAAACAGGTACCTTGAAGGTCAATCAACTGACCGTTAGGTTCATAAATAGCCCATGTCGTGGATGATAGGTTCTGGGTACTATGACAAGCGCCATCTACAAAATCGATGTGAGGAGTCACAAACATCTGCAAAGAAAGGAAAACATAGTAAACATGAAAGTTATTTTAAAACTAACACACAAAACCACATTGCACAAAAATTAATGACATGCTAATGTAAATAAGTAACCATGCAAGATGACCTAAGCATAGTACTTCTTGAGGTAAAGCCCGTTTCGGGGTTTATCCAGAGGATTGCCTTCATAATCAATAAGCTCATAGGCCCCCTTTTGCAAAACACACTTCACAATGTAGGGCCCATGCCACATGGGTTCGAACTTGCCTACCCCCAGCTTATCATTAGCTTGGTCATATAGTTAAGACCAAATCACCCTCAGAGAATGCACGAGGGGAGATCGACTAATTGAAATGGGACTTGACCCATTTCTTTTGTGCTTCGATGATCTAAAAATCACTTGTGAGTGACCTTAGTTGATTAATTAATGAAGGAAGGTATTACAGACTCATGTGCTGATGGGTGTCTATGTTATTTTAGGCAATGGATCGATCAGATTGCAAAATAGACAGACACTGTAAAATGGAAAATAGCAAGAGAAACACAATAAGCAAATACAAGATCACAATAATTAATAAGGAGCTCACCGTATCCTCCAGGGCTATGTATCCGGTCCAAATTCAGTGGTGGCCTTCTTTTATTGTGTCTTTAAAGCAAAGAATTACAATGGGGAGCTCAATCTGAGTCTCCTGAAACAGAAATGCTTAGCAGGGTGGTTCTTGGATCCCCCAAGCCACTAGAGTGCACAGACTCTTTTCGTATCCAAGTCTTGACCTCTCTGGTCTTCAATGGAAGGAGCCCAATGTGGTGCTCAATTCCCGATAGATCCTCTCAGGGATTGCTCGATGCTGCCTTATGTTGCAGGTCAGATTAGCTCTCTATTTTTTTGCTTCTTGCTTCACTGTCTTTTCTTCACTCTCACTTTCTCTGTCTTCATTCTCTTCTTCCTCTGTGTGCTCTATTATGTTTATTCATGGATTTAAAGCCAAATCATCCCTGACTGTTCACTTCCTCTTCCGCCCCCGTCGGATCACCTGCTGCTCGCTTGGAGTTCCCTATCTCTGTGTCATCATCAATCGGCTCACAGGGAGCGGGCACTTGTCCTCTCATGAACTACGCCAGCTCTTCCTCATCAGTTCAGTTTTGCGGTTACATTGTGAAATGACTCATCTGCCATCTCAGTGGTCAAATCAGACCTCAAATCCTTATATATCGTGGCTTAATCCCCTGTCAAATCTGGTTCCTTTGTCAAGCGCAATCTCCACCGTCAGATCTAGAGCCCCCAGATCCTACAACATTAGCTCATTTCACACCATTGACTTGCTTGACCATTAGCGCGTGATGAGTGGTGTTTTTCTCTCTCATCCACCTGCCACGTGTTGGGTGTTGAATGGAATCGCTCGTTTTTCTCCAAATCCGCTTACCACCCAAGGGTGCCCCTCATATGCCGCTGGTTTTGGAGTGCGGGTCTCACCTTTAGCCTTTAGCGCTTTCCCCATGGTTTTCTCGGCTTCCATGTGATCAAGTGCTTTGGGGCCTCTCCTTCTCGAGGGGTTTTGCCTAGCGCTAATCATGCATAAGAAATGCCCTCTGTTTCTGAATCCGGGCTTCCTAGGTGCTATTTTTGCCTCCTGCACGGTCTCCATGGGCATCGGTCATACTGGCTATAAACTTCCACTGTCCAGACGTCTTCCTAATCACTCTATGCTTTTGAATTCGAAGTTTTGTCCTGATTTGATACATTCATGGTTCTGTGATTATTCTTCATGGATCCAATTTGGATCACGGCCTTCCCACTGAAAAAGATTTTAGACCACCAAAAGTTGGTTTTTCAAGCATTGACTAAGTGAGGGTACAATTGTCTCACTTGTCCAATCTATATCTACTTTGCACTACTCAGCTTTGAACATTTGAGCCCAATTCTGAGGTACTCAACATCTCCTCTGTGCATCATCCTCACCTTCCTGTCTAGAACTGTGTCTTCTTGCAACTCATTATGATATTCGGGTAGCAGGTCATCAATAGAAGGCAATTGACTCTGCTCTTCGGGATCCTCAATTAGTGAGGGTTCAAACAATCTCAAGCAATCTGCATTTACAACTGAGTAGATGTGCATGTAAGCTGGTAGATCAAGGCGAAAAGCATTTTCACCAATATTCTCAAGTATTTTGAAAGGTCCATACCTGATAGGCTTTAGCTTTTTACCTTCACCTTGCATCATGTCCTTGCTGATATGTAGCTAGACCTGGTCACCAACTTGGAAACTATGCTCCATCCGATGCTTGTCATGCCTTGCCTTGTATTTGGCTTGGCTCTTTTCCAGCTGTTCCTGTACTACCTAGTGGATCTCCTGGATTTTTTCAATGAACCTAGTTGCCTTGTCCACATCACTGTGTCCCTCAACCATGGTATCTTTACTAAAGACAAAATCCAAAGGAGACCTTGGTGTGAAACCAAAATAGGTCTAAAAAGAAGATCTTTGTGTAGAAGAATGTTTTGCTCTGTTATAAGCATGCTGCACATAACAGAATGTTCATCCCAAAGCTTAGGATGCTTGCTGCAATATCCTTTGAGTAGCTAGATCACTGTCTTATTAACTACTTCTGTTTGGCCATTAGTTTGTGGATGAAAAGTTGTGCTTTTCTTCAGTTTGGTGTCCATCAGTTCCCACAGACTTGACCAAAACTTCCCCACAAATTGGGTGTCTTGATCAGATACAATGGAAGTGGGTAATCCAAAATGAACCCATACATGTTCAAAGAATAGTTTTGCAGTTTGTTCAGCTGTAATCTGTTTATTACAAGGTATCAAAATAAACATTTTCCTAAACCTATCCACAACAACGTATAGATAATCATGACCTTTCCTAGATTTAGGCAGTCCTCCAACAAAATACATGGAAACACTTTCCCAAGGGTGATAAATAATTGGTAATGGAGTGTAAAAGCCTAGTTTTCTATTGCTGGGCTTGCTTTTAGCACACATAGTACACCCTCTTACATATCTAGAAACTACCTCATTCATTTTTGGCCAATAAAAAAATCTTTGCAGCTGTGCAACTATTTTACTTACCACAGAGTGACTTGATATCAGAGAAGTGTACACCTCCCTAATTATGTTTACTCTTTTAGTTTGTGGAATACAGAGTTTCCCACAATGGTATAAGAGTAGGTCCTTCACATGATAATCCAATTCTTCTACCCGTTCGCCTTGACTCAAAGGTGCATATACATCTTTAAAGTCTATATTGTTCAATGTTAGGCAATGGAGCATATTGCTGCAAAATAATATCATGTACTATTTCCTTTTTAGGTGGCAGACCTTTAGGTTCTTGAAACAAGATATCATACTCTGAAACAACCTTGTCTATATCAGCTTGCTGTTTAGCATTACAGCCCTCAAATACATTGGTTTTATCAGGTTTCTTTTCCTTTACAACCATCAGTAATAATTGTTTGCATGAATTTATCATTCTTTTCATTTGCCCTGAGTTTATGAGAGTATAATTATTCTTGAGCTTATAAGCTCTTACAAAGTATTCGATTCCATCTTTAACAAGTTGATACTTGTTCTCAGCTCTATAGAAAATAACTTTTCTATCATACAAGTAAGGACTTCCTAAAACAATTCCACATATATCCAAAGGAATTATGTCTAACTCAACCTCATCTACAAATTCTGACCCAAAAGAAAACTTGAGTTTGCACTGTCTAGTCACTTGTAGTTGTGATTTATCATTTAACCATCCTAATGGGTATGGTTTCTTGTGAGGTGTAGTTGCTAATCCCAACTTCTTTACAATTGCTTCAGAAATTAAATTTACTTGTGAGCCACTATCAAACAAAGTATCAATCTTTTGATGTTTGGAAATAACTCGAATATGGAAAAGTTCATGTCTTTTTCTCTCATTTTCTTCATCAATAGTAGATTATACAGAATTACTAGTAGATGCTTCAAAATTCTTACCTTTTATACCTGTGGCTACAATTGTTCCTTCATCTCCCGAGTCTGACCCCAAATCTTTATGAATAGCTGCAACAATCTTCTTCTTCTTACCCTCAAACTTCTTAGGTCTCAGCTCTGGATGCAGAATCTAACAATGCTCATCATCATGCCCATCCTTTTTATAGTGAGTGCATGAAGCTTTTCTTTTCTGTGCAGTGTTAGCCTTCCTTGCTTTCCACTTTTGCTTTCTTTTCTCCTTGTTCTTGCTTGCAGTGGGTTGGGATGGTCCCCCAACTTCTATATTTCTATTCTTTCCTCTAGCTTCTAGATGAGTAGCTTGTACAGATACCTCATCTATACTAGTGGGATTAAACATGAGGATGGTATGCCTCATGTAGTTGTGTAGACCACCAATGTACTTCAAAAGAGTTTCAGGCGAGTCTAATGAGATTCCTAGAATCAATGCTCTCTTTCTAAATTCTTGAGTGTACCCTTGCACACTTTTCCCTTTCAATTGCCGAAGAGTTTGCCAAATCATCATGGCTTGTTGCATGTAGGCCAATGGATAGAACTACTTTTTGATTGCAGAAACAAATTCACTCCAAACAGAGATAGTCTTAGCATGTCTTTTCATGTCAGCTTTGGTTCTACCTTCCCACCAAACCAAGGTAGTGCCTCCTAGGCGTAGGCTTGCCAGCTGAATCTTTCTCTTGTCTGAGTCGATATTCTACACTCTGTAATAAACATCAATTTGTCTAATCGAATTGTCCAACTTTTTTGCATTTAACTCTCCATGATATATAGGTAGATCAAATTTAACATCTAGTTTGATCAAAGATGCTTTCTTGTTATGTACAGGGATATTATGAGGTGTGAGAAAGCTTTCCTCTTTCCCTTTTCCTTTTGAGTGGTCATGGAAGTGTGATTCATGTTCTCCTTTGTCTTGTTTAGAGCCTAATGAATCTTCATCCTTGTGCTTTCTAAAGTCCCTATACATATCTTCTACCATGGACTTTATGGCTAGGAAACTATCTATGAATTGAGGGTCTAGCCCCATAGAACCTTCCTCTGACATTGTCTTCCAAGGATAGACCCTCCCAATTTTAGGATTAGTTTCGACCAACTCTCCTTCTCCTAATTTGAGCTTTGATCTAGTGAGCATTCAACAGCGAAACCAACACAAGCTTGTCTAACCTTACAGCCTAGAGCTCTAATACCACTTGATCTGAAAATCACTCGTGAGTGACCTCAATTGATTAATTAATGAATGAAGGTATTATAGACTCATGTGCTAGTGGGTGTCTATGTTATTTTAGGCAATGGATCGATCAGATTGCAAAATACACAGACACTGTAAAATGGAAAACAGCAAGAGAAACACAGTAAGCAAATACAAGATCACAACAAGTAATAAGGAGTTCACCCTATCCTCCAGGGCTACGTCTCCGATACAGCTTCAGTGGTGGCCTTCTTTTATTTGTGTCTTTAAAGCAGAGAATTACAATGGGGAGCTCAATCTGAGTCTCCTGAAACAGAATTGCTTGGCAGGGTGGTTCTTGGATTCCCCAAGCCACTAGAGTGCATAGACTCTTTTCCTATCCAAGTCTTGACCTCTCTAGTCTTTAATGGAAGGAGCCCAATGTGGTGCTCAATTCCCGATAGATCCTTTTAGGGATTTCTTGATGCTACCTTATGCTGCAGGTCAACTCAGCTCTCCATTTTTCTGCTTCTTGCTTCACTATCTTTTCTTCGCTCTCACTTTCTCTGTCTTCGTTCTCTTCTTCCTCTGTGTGTTTTTCTCTGTCTATTCATGGATTTAAAGCCAAATCATCCCTGACTGTCCACTTCCTCTTCTGCCCCCGTCGGATCGGCTGCTGCTTGCTTGGAGTTCCCTATCTCTGTGTCATCATCAATCGGCTCACAGGGAGTGGCCACTTGTCCTCTCGCGAACTACACTAGCTCTTCCTCGTTGGTTCGTTTTTGCGATTACATTGTGAAATGACTCATCCACCATCTCAGCAGTCAAATCAGACCTCAAATCCTTAAATATCACGGCTTAATCCCTTGTCAAATCCGGTTGCTTCATCGGGCACAATCTCCACTGTCAGATCTGGAGCCCCCAGATCCTACGACATTTGCTCATTTTGCATGGTTGACTTTCTCAACCGTTAGCACGCAATGAGCGGTGGTTTTCTCTCTCATCTGCCTACCACGCGTTGGGCGCTGAATGGAATCGCTCTTTTTTCTCCAAATTTGCTTACCGCCCAAGGGTGCCCCTAATATACAACTGGTTTTGGAGCGCGGGTCCTGCCTTTAGCCTTTAGCACTTTCCCCATGGTTTTCCTGGCTTCCATGTGATTGAGTGCTTTGGGGCCTCTCCTTCTCGAGGGGTTTTGCCTAGCGCTAATCGCGCATCAGAAATGCCCTCTGTTTCCTGATCCAGGCTTCCCAGGTGCTAGTTTTGCCTCCTGCGTGGTCTCCATGGGCCTCAGTCACCGTGCTTTGACCGAGGTCCTCTTCCTTCCTTGCTAGCTACAAACTGCCATTGTCTAGAGGTCTTCCTGATCGCTCTGTGCTTTTGAATTTGAAATTTTGTCCTCATTTGATACAGTCATGGTGCTGTGATTATTCTTCATGGATCCAATTCGGATCATTCGATTACCAATGCAACGAGACGACGAGTCTCATCCAGTCGTTCTAAATATAAGAGGCATTCTTCCTGAGGTGATGTTTCGGGGAGAAGTTCAACAGCTAGCTTGAGTGAAGGAATCTCTCATTCGATTGGCAATGTTGCTTCCAGACCATACACTAGCTAGAATGGCGTGAAACCAGTTGTGTCTTTGGTCGAGGTTCGGTAAGCCCATAGAGCTGAAAAGAGCATGAGATGCTAATTTGACTTGTGCATCCCAATAGTATGCTGAAGCATTGTAACCAAAACCTTGTTCACGGCTTCAACTTAGCCATTGGCCTGAGGGTAATACAGGTTTGAGCCATCATGGTGCAAGCCCAACGTGGATGTCGGCTTAGCCATCATGTAATCTCTGAAAAGGGAGCTATGGTCTGTGACAATGGCTTAAGGTACACTGAACCTAGAAATAACATGATTGAAAAGTAAATGAGCTGTCATTTTACCATCTGCAGAGTATGTAGGCATCGCTTTGCCCCATTTGGTGAAATAATCCACAAAAACGATAATATAGCCATGCCCCCCGGCCGAACAAGGGTTACATGTCATATAATCGATGCCCCATTTGGAAAAAGGACCAACAGTAATGATGGGGTGTAGGTGAGCGGGTGGGAAATGCATCTTGTGTTGGTAAATTTGGCATTCATAGCACTTGCGAACAACAAGGATGTAGTCCTTGAAAATGGACAGCCAGAAATAACCAGTGCGAAGGATTTTTTGAGCAGTAGCATAGACAAAAATATGACCAACACATGCCCCAAAGTGGCAGTCATTGAGAACGCTTTCAACCTCCTCGAGCATAAGGCATCGAAGAAGAACTGAATTGACACTAACATGGTATAAAGTATCACCAATAATATGGTAGGGTTGGGAATGATGTCGAATCCTTTGTCGATCATCCTTAGTCAACACAAACCGGAACGTAGACATCTGGAGATACACGATGATATCACCATACCATGGATCAAGGGTGTTGATCAAGAAGAGAGTCTCATCTGGGAGTTTTTCATCTGCACCAGTAGGGAGAGACTTAGAAGGAAGGGAACAAATCAATTCAGCGAAAACAAGTGACTTCTTAGATTTGGCAGTAGTAAATACCAAATCAAATTCTTGCAGGATGACAATCCATTTAGAATATTTCCCCCCAGCAACTGACGAGTCAAGATGTAGGTCATGGGGTTGCATTCAGAAATCACCATAGTCATGCATAAGAGGATGTAGTGTCGAAAGCATTGAACAACATGGATAGCAGCCAAATCCAACTTCTCAACATGGGCATAACGTGTTTCAGTGTTGAGGAGATTATGACTAAGGTAGTAGATAACATGTTCATTGCCTTCGTCATCGTCTTGGACCAAGACCATAGCAATGGTGCTAGGGGCCACAACTAAGTAAAGGAAGTAATCTCGATAATAATCCGGGGGATGCAACAAAGGAGCATTTATGAGGATAGCCTTGAGATCATCAAAAGATTTTTGGGCAACCTCATCCCATACAAAGGGTGTTCCTTGTTTTAGCAGCCGGGTAAATCCTATAGCTAGCCCAACATAATTGGGTATAAAACGACAGAAGAAAATTACCTTTCCTTGCAAGCTCTGAAGTTGGTGCAATGAATATGGAGGGTGTAAATTTACAATGGCCTCGACTTTAAGCGGATCAAGACGAACACTGTCCTTGGAAATGATAAAGTTGAGGAGTCGTCCGGATTCTACGGAAAAAACACATTTATGTGGGTTTAACCGAATGTTGTAGTGTCTATAACGAAGAAAATTTTTCCGAAGATGGTCAGGGTGATCTTGGCGCTTATGAGAATGAGCAGGAAGTTCATCCAAGTAGGGCTTGACAATGTTACGAATATCATGAAACGCATAAGACATTGCCCGCTGAAACATAGCCCCAGCATCTTTGAGGCCAAAAGGGAGCATTTTGTATGCGAACGTATGCCATGGACAGATAAAAGTTGTCTTTTCTTGATCGTTCGGTGCAATGTTGATCTAGTTATAACCAGAAAAATTGTCCATAAAGGAAAAAATCTCGCTCCCGGCACATTCATCAATGATCTGATCAATGAAGGCAGTTGGATAGTTATCTTTAGGATAGGCACGATTGAGATCTCGATAATCAACACAGACGCAGATCATGCCTTGTCTTTTTGTCACCGAGAAAATCTTTGACACCCAATCTGTAAGAGGGATGGGATAGATGAACCTAGCTTTGGGAAGTTTTTCAACTTCACCCTTGATAGCAGCGACTTTCCTATGGTGCATTGGGCAGAGTCATTGGCGAATGAGCTTCGCATGCAGATAAGTTGGTATTTCATGCACAACAATGCTAGGATCAATGCCAGGCATTTCTTCGTAGGACCACACAAACACATCACGGAATTCCTGAAACAGATGAGTATAAGTCTTGATCTCATCCAGAGAACAAGATACCCCGATATGGACATGTTCAACGATACCAAGCTTGATAGAAATATCAATCGGCATTGTTTGGGTAATATTACCCAAATTTCCTTCCGACCATACTTCATGAGTCATGATTGGTGGCGGAAGCAGGAGGGAAGGAAATGGAGAAGAGAACTCTTCGAAAGTGGTAGATGTGACTGTCGAGCGAGGCAGGAACGAGGAATGAGGAACGATGATGAGTGTCGGTCCAAGGTGGTTCCTCAAGAGACATGACTTCCATGATACCTTCATCAACAAGGAAGGTCTCGACTAAGGGATCAAGGGATTCCAAAGCACCAAGCCACGGGGATTACGAATACGTATTGAGAGAGGTCTTCGAAACAAAGGAATCATAGGGTATTGAACTCGAAGTCGAAACAATTTCCACATAATTGATTTTGGGAGGACTAAGAGGCATAACCTCGCCCTAGGTATCAACAAGATCTGGTGAAGGTATGACCCAAGGATCATATTTGACCAAGACCATGTTGACAGAGGCAACATGATGAGGTGGGAGTGAAAAAATTCCCATTAAGGCAGAATCTTTGAAAATACCTGCCCCCACACTCTCATAGGGAGCACCAGTGTGCTTGACGTATGGAACATTGCCATCCAAGGAGGAAGAGGCAAATAAAGACAGCTGGTCAACAGTGACAATCTTCCCTTGATGGCGAAAACGAATCACATGAAATAGGGAGGGGGCTACAACATGCATAACATGGTTCCATCTCTAGCCGAGTAGAAGATTGTAATTGAGATTAGCGTCAACAATCTCTTCCTCGACTTCACTATCTTTCCCTCCAGAGTAATGGCAAGGTTAGGTAACACACCGAAGGGTCATGAATCACACCCATTGAAATCTTCCAAAGTGTTCAAGGATTAGTTCAAAGAAGGAGAACCAATGGCCTTCCAGCATGTGATTGACATGATGCAGGTGGAAGCACCTTCATCAATGACAATGCTATGGATAGTCTTCTCATTGATGATTACCTGAATGAGAAAGGTAATTTGATGAGGGAGATGCGGATCATGGTTCTCTAGATCAAAACATATAAAATTGGAATCAGTGGGATCGATACCCCCAATAGCTGATAGCAAATATTTCTGTTGTGATGGGCAACTTTGGAGCACCTCGAGAGATGACATAGCTGATGGTGCCTGAGAAAAATCCTCAACAATATTATAATGTTGAGAGGCTCGGGCGTTACGATTGTACGAGGATTTCTGTAGCACACCTCAAGAAGGTGGTTGTATAGCGGAATCAAGGTTAGGGTCGTTGATATGAAGAGGGCTAGAACTTAGGGAAAAAGAAGAAGGGGTGGCCTCTTTCTCTTTCCCAGCTGTCGGGGTAGGAGTTTCGTAATCTTTTGATCTAGTAGCCACATTAATAGGCATACTCATCATGAACACTTGAGATCATGAGGAAGAAGATGATTGAGGTTGGTCTACCATTTGGGTCTGCTGAGACAGAAATGGATCTTTGAGGACGAATGGGGTCCCTTTGAGCAAACGACTAGCTTCGAATCGTCGGGGACAATCCTTGGTGTGGTGATCCTCCTCGCAAATGAGGAAGGGGTACTTAGGTTTCCTTTGTGAAGATTCACCAACAAACGATTCGGGAGGACCTTGTTTTGGGGCATCGACTTTACCCTTGCCTTTTCCTTTCTTCTTACCTTTCGAGGATTTGTCCGTTGCAGTAGACTGGACAACGTGGACTTCTGAGGTTTTACCAAGGCCAGGTGGATTCTAGGAAGAACTATTGGGAACAGCATTCGAGACCGACTTCTATTTGGAAGAAGATTTAGTAGGGGTCTGGGATACTGAACCAATAACTCCATCGACAGGAGGTGTAGCCTGCGACTTTGATGTCGTGGGATCGGATGATGGCCGCGGAGCATCGGGTAATAACTCATACAAAGTGTCAGACTGAGAGTAAACTAGATCTAAGTACTCGGCACGAGCAATGGCTTATTCTTTAGTAACATAGCCACCCATAGCTATATCACGAGCAATTGGCGCCACGAATGATTTAGTGAACCATTCGGTGAGCAACTCATCAGCAATATCAAATTTGATTAGGGGATGTCTATGTCTCCATACATTGATGCGATTGGAGATGTGTGTTGCAGTATCTTACTTAAGCAATGTCAGCAAATATGTGCCAGTTTCAAAGTGAACCGGTAGCTAGAAATGCATGAGGAAAGCCATGGCCGAAGAGTTAAACTCATGGTAAGTACTTCGAGGAAGCTCGATGTACCACTTGGCTGCAACACCTATGAGGGTTCATTGGAAAAGACAGAGATGAATGGAATCGTCAACATAAGAGTTCGAAGAGCACCAGAGGTGATATGTCATCACGTGGGCTTGAGGATCTTCTTTTGCTTTCCCATCGAACTTTGGACAATCGCTCAATATCTTGGATAGCACCGGAGGCCAGTATGGCGAATGAAGAATTGGATCATTCGTAAGGTGAGACACATCTAGCAACTTGAGTGTGGCCAAGAATGGAAATTGAGTATTAAAAGGCATAGGAGGTCAGTAAACGGGTCCGAGCAGAGGAGCCCATCCCTACTGGTAAGGATTTTTGCCCCACATTGGGTGATTTTGGCCATATGGCATTTGATGTTGCCCCCATTGTGGGTTACCTTGGCCATAGGGAGGACTTTGACCTTGAATACCTTGGAACTGTCCAGTCACAGGTTGCTAATAAGCAACGTATGGGTTAAAAGGTTGTTGAGCCTGTTGACCTTGGACATATGGATACCGTACCTATGGATACCGTACCTATTGTCCCTAAACATATGGGTGGTGAGCCTGTTGTCCTTGAACAAGAGTATTTTGGACCTGGTGTCCTTGGTGTTATTGATCCATTTGGGCACATCACTCCCATCATTCAGATCAATACCATTAGGGCTCATCAAACACTAATTCAGTTGCTACATGCACTAGACAAGTCACCACTTTGAATGCCTCCTTCCATGAGAATTCTTGACCTGAAGCCCTCCAGAATTGCCTCCTTGAGGGACCAGCACAGTCTTAGACAGGGGTAAGTGTGCCTTAGTGTAGGTAGGCCCATGTCAAGGTGCTTTGCAGAGCACCTAGGCCCACTTTGACCTGTGTTGGGCGAGACTGAGTGAAATTGACATAGGATTCTGGGAATATTCTTATCTTCTGGAGCCATCTAGAAGATTCACACACTTATTGCCTCCTATGAGCTCGAAATTGGATAGGAAATGAGTTAAGTAACCTCCTATCATCTCATCCCTTTTGCCATGGAAACTAACTCTAAGTTTGGAAGGCCATTCAATACCCTCATTTATGACCAAACCTCCTCTATTTCCCTATAAATTGAGCACTCATCTAAGTGATCAGGGGCTAGACTCTTAGAATTTGTAAGGAGATATTGTTGGTGTGAGAATTGAGAGTATAAGCAAGTAGTGTTATGCTACCGGAGTGTTGTGCTATTTATGTGATGTTGGTTGGAACCCGAGTTGGAAGAGTGGCAATGGATTGGACTTCATGGTTGTAATTCTTCCTTCTACTTAATAAAGTTGTTTACACCTTTTTCCATATTCTTATCTTGATATATGATGTTTATATGTGTGAATGTATCTGATTCCATTTACTTATAGTCGATATATCTCTTGCTTTGATTGGTTCTCTGTCTTCTGTTTATGCTTGCAGGTACTTTTTGAGTGAGTTAAGTTCGAGAAGGAGCGACTGGAGTCATACAAAGGAGACAAAAGGAAAGCAAAAGAAAAATTAGGCCCTTTGATTCAATTTTCTTATTTATCATCTATAGAAAAAGGATAAGCGCTTTAAATTTGTTGTTCTAGGTATAGCTACCTACCTAGGGAATTAGTATTTATCCGTAGATGCAAAATTCCTCATAACAAATTAGCGACTCCACTGGGGAGCGATCATCATTCTGGGTAGTTTACCTTCATCCTAGTACACTCTAGTAGACCTTAATTTCTTTCGTGATCTTCTTTCAGCCTTTTTGAAGTGTTTTTGGTGAAAATTGTGCTTGTAAGCCCCTAGGATGGCCTCTCTGGCACCAGCATAGGTTTGGTCTAGAGACAGAGTGTTGCAAAGCACCCTTGGCTTAAGGACAGTGCTTTGAAGCACACTGTCTCCCATTCAAGGCTACGCTGATCCTCCTTAGGACAAAAATCCCTCCTTTGAGCTATTCTTTGCCAAATTTCCTTCTGTTTCTACTTGCTGAAAGGTCAATGATGCTTGTGTCTTTGAAATCAACTTGTGTTTCCTTTGCCAGCCCTACTTTGTCTTCGATTGTTTAGTGTTTCTTAAATTATTTCTTTATCACTATCAATTCATTGTCAAAGTTAGTTTATAGTCAATTAATCTTTGTTCAAAAGAAAGTGTCGTAAAAGTATTCTTTTCTTTCGAAACGGAACTGTCATAAAGTCTTTGTTCTTATAACAAGATTGATTGATTGTATGTGCATTATTGTCCTTTTGTTCATCACAACATTAAGGGATTTGAAAAGAAAAATTGCATTGTTCATTAAAAGAGTTTGTGTGTGCTCATAGGAATAGTTTAGGGAAATTGCATTATATGTGTTCTTTGTTTTTTGATTACAAGAATATGATTGCTCTATCCCTACTAGCTAAGGTTTTCATTGTCAAAATTAAATGAAAAGGATGCTTGTCATATTAGTTGCATTCTAGGAATTGAAAATACATCACGTGGTGAACCTTGAAAGGCAAATTCTTAATCAAGATCAACTTAAAATTAACATCAATTAACCTAATGGAGCATTTTCATCTAACGCAAAACATTTAGAGGTTCTACGCTAGAGATATGTTCCGGCGTCGTAAAACCTAGTAACTATCGCTAACTTGTCTGTGATACATTCTGAGTGTGATACCTCATTCCACGTACGTGAGTATATCATAGCTCGTCCATGTGCCTTCGGGTATATAGGGCAGCGTTACAATACGTAAAGTATATGGGAATGCTCTCACTGTGTGGTTTCACATTAGACAACACTAATACAGATTGGGCCTCCATGTACTTTCGGGTATATATGGGAGGAAAACACTAGGTTTTTATCCATCCTTAGGTAACCGAGTCGGCCACCTTGTACACTGTGATACACCAAACACAACACTCAAGGAGATTGCCTGCCTGTGCTTCTTAGTTCGCCAGGAGGTATTCTGCAGCTCACAGTTGCTTGGTAAACCTTTTTTCCTAGCTCACCCCTTTTTGTTTATTTATTTTTGTAATAAAATCAATCAGCAATCATGGAGGAAAATCAACCCTTACCCCATCATTCGCAGAGAGCGACGAGTAAACCACCTTTATCGCCCAAAGCTACACCTATCCGGTCAAAGCGGTCTCATCTGAATGGATCCAGTACTTCACAAGCTTTTGGTTCTTCATCTGAATTACTGAAAAAAACTATACCGGTAAGTACTGTGACTCCAGTTATTCCTATGGTTACTAGTACATATGTTACTAAAGTGGAATCTCCACAATTACCTGAGGAAACTAGAACTGAATCTAGTGAAACGGTAACCCAAGTTGTTCAACAACAAGTTGATTCTCAATCCAAAGTTGTTCAACAAGAAATTACTTCTGAACCTAAATCTGTTCAACCAGAAGTGGATCCTAAACCCATCACTGTTCAATCAGAAGTTACTTCTGAACCAGAAGTTGTTCACGAAGCCTAACCTGAACTTGTTCGTTTACTAGAACATTTGGATCTTGAAGTTGAACAATCAGAAGTTGTTACCTTACCAGAAGAAGATCGACTGGTACATCCTCAGACATCCATAATGGTCGAGACTTCCTCTTTACCTCAGCAACAAATACCATAAATCTATTCCAGACCAAACGGTGAAATTCTTCCCCCTGGTTTGATTTCGATAGAAGAGGAACCTGAGGTAGAATCACCTAGAACTTTATTCCAGTTTGGAACTGGACTTTATCTATATCCTCTTACTCCTCATTTCACTGCTCCTTTTGATCCTGATTACTTTCAGACACCGGTTGATTTGTTAGGAAACTTATTTGGACATTTGACTATGCCATAGTCAACATCCCAGACTGTACCATCTATTACGGCTACGACAGAATCTTCTATTGCAACCTCTTTGATGTTTACTATGACACCTGAGTCACACTTGTATGGCATTCCCTCCATCCCATCCGGTTATCAATATTTATCGGGAACCCACTTAGGTGTTGCTTCTAGCCCTTGGTCTTCACCAATGTCCTCTACTAGAATTTTATCTAGTTCTTCATTAATGGATACCAAACAGCTGGACCCATCAAGTTCATATCAAGCTGGTTCATTTGGTTACAGTCCTATGTATTCGCTTTACACTAGAATACCCCCATATGAAGAAAAATATCCACATTCTCCTTATCCTCCATTTTCTAGGGGCCAACCATATGTCGGTATGTCATCATCTTTAGGTCATCCTAGAATGATTGTCTGTCAATGGCAGCCAACCATGCCCGTTCAACCTAGGCTTGTGTATCCATCACAACCTATGTAATCTGTCTCATCCATACCTATAAGACCTGTTGTTATAGCTTTATCACAGTCACAAGATCATATTGTTGTATCTCAACATGTGCAAGCTGGCCCTTCAACCTTCGACCCCCAAGTTTTAGGTATATAGATCCAACCTTCTCAGGTAGTTTTACAACAACCACTTGTGTCTAAAGTCCAACAACTTCAAGCTAGTTTACGTTTTACTAGAATGACTCAAACTTACATTGGTTTAGTTTATTCACAACCTGGTCAACCTTACATTGGTGGGAAACAACAACCGTTAAATCAACAATCGTTGTACCAACAACAACATTAGTTGATTCAATAGCCTTGGCAACCCCAATATCAACAACAACAATTCCAGCAATACCAACCTCAACGTGGACTTGGAAAATAATCTTATGCTAGGTTTGGTCAGCAACAAGTTTATCCAAGTCCTGGTCAACAAGCCTATGATGGGATTGGACAACAGAAAATGTATCCCGGTGCTCAACAATAACCTTATGCCAGATTTGCTTAACAAACTTACCATTATCAAGGTTACTAGCAACAGATGCCTTATGCTGGTATGCAAAGGCCTATTACCCGGGCAATCCCATCTTACCCTAGATATGGTCAACCTGACCTCAATAGACAATTGCCTTTCATTGCGACACTTGAATTACCAAATCTAAATCAGCTCACCAATGACCCAATTCATTTTGCACCTTGGTGGCCGGTGATTCCTCATAAGTTACCTTCCCATATTCCAAAATTTAATGGAAACCCTAGAGAAGACCCGTCCAACCATGTCATGACTTTTCATTTCTGGTGTCCATCAAACTCCTTGAATGATGATTCTATTAGACTACGTCTTTTCCAAAGAACGCTTACTGGTCTGGTTATGAAGTGGTACATTGAGTTACCACGAGATTCTTTTGATAACTTCAGTGCCCTAGCTACTACATTTTTAACCCACTTCCAGTTACCCATATGATATGAGACTGGAACGGAACTATTAACCAACTTTGAACAGACTACTACTACTTAGATCTCTGATCATATTCATGAGTGACATCGTCGTCGTCGAGTGGTTAAAACTTATGTTCCTGATCAACTGTTGGCCGAGTGGTTTATAAAATCCTTGCTTCTATCTATCGCTGAGGATGTGGCAAAAGGTGGAGTTGTCATTGGAGAGAAAGTAATTGCTCGTGCCCAATATTTCGACGTAATTTATACACAGTCTAGCACGCTCTATGACAAGATCCCGAATGCACCCCAACCATCCTTCACTGTTCCTCGTCCACCATCGAGTAAAGACTCTCATGCCGATGATGGTGTGATTGGTTCTTCGAGCACACAAATGGTAGGTAGACCATATGGTCAAACACTTGTCATTTCCAATCAGACTACAAATGCACCTGATAAAACTCTTACTTCTGAAATCAATGTCGTCTCATCTGACAAGGGAAAGAGTGAAAAGCAACTAGGAAGTAAGAAGAAGGGGAAAAACAAGAAGAAAAAAAACAATTCCCCTCAAGAGAAATCATCTGATTCCTCTCCTTTGGCTAGGAAACCTCGTTACCCGTGTTTGATTTGTAACGATGAGAATTTTATGTAATATTGTCCTCACCACTCCAAAGTGTCAAAGCTTCTGAAGACTTCTAATATATCTGCAGTATTGACTGATCCTTTTCCAAAATTGGAGACAAATATGGTTGCTACAGCCCATGCTTCCACTTCCCAAGTGCTTATGCTATCCGCCTCTAAGCCTAAAATTGAAGTTTTGGTGTCAAGACGAAGTAAAGATTATGGAAATCAACCATCATCGTCGAATAACTAGGTTGATCAACCTAACTCTTTGACTTCGACTTCGACAGATCTTATTCCACCACCTATTGCACCAGAGTTAACAATAAAACCACCTAAGGGAGTTGTACATAAATCAACATTTAACCCTCGAGCTCGAGCTACAGAGAATTATAAAATAGTAGAAGATTTGGTTCAGTCACCTTCCACTATGTCAATGCTCGAGGTGCTTTAGAACTGTCCCTCCCAAAAGCAGGCTTTACTGTCAACAATTAGTGCAATCAATCCAACTTATTCCAATCTTGTGGTTTTCAACCATGCGGGTTATACACCACAGTTACCAGCACAATTAGCATTCCTGATTCAAGTAAATGCCTTGAATAAACTTGTTCATCAAACCATTATTGATGAGGGGGCATATACTTGTATTATGCCTATGAATTGTTCGAAAACGCTTGGCTCACTGCCTTTATCATGTTCACCAACAACATTAAAAGCTTTGACAGACACACATACACGCCTTGTGGAATATTGAGTAATCTACAAATCAAACTAGGAGACAAAATAGTAACTGTTGAATTTGAGGTTGTTGACAGACCCCTTGACTACAACATTTTACTAGGAAGACCGTGGGTTTATGCTATGGCTCCTGTGGTTTCAACATACTTTCGTACGATTGCATTCCCTCATAAGGTTGGAATCACAGTTATCTACTGACTCTCCTTCTTCGCATCTAGTTCATAGGCTACGGGAAGAATTTCATTGGTACACGGACCCCCACTATCTCTTCAAAACATTGGTGTAGGTCTCTTTAAAGATCCTTCCCTAATGGGTACTTTTTCACTACCATCACCATCAAACTTGGCAGAAGTGGCAAAAGTTGAGACTTACAACATGATATCTTCCACTTCATCTGACTTAAGGAACATTACCAATAGCTTTGAACTTGATAGTCGTAATGAAATCATGCCACTAAGCCCTATTGAGCTAGCATAGCAATCAATCTTTCGGGCTTGTGCGGTGAATCCAAATCCATTTTCGTCAATTGTATGGGTAGATCTTTCATTAGAATATGGTACTTCCTCCGATACATTTTTACGTATATTTCTACTGATGAAGGAATCATCCAATCAATGATGATGGAAGGAGAACCATGGGAAGATTATCATCATTGCTCCCGTCTTCCAGATCACATAGAAGATTATTCAATTGAACTTAATCACCCTTTAGTTTTCAATTTCCTTTCGAATTCTGCTTTCATAGATACAGTAGATTCCGAGCGAAACCTATCAAATATCGAAGAAACTATTTCTATCAATATTTCAACCAAACCTAACATTGTAGAAATCATTCATGTTGGAAAATATTGTTCTCCATTAGAACTTGATATTCACCATGCTCTCTTTCATGAATTTCGAGATATATTTGCATGGTCATACAAGGAAATTCCAAGAATTCACTCTAGTATAGTTGAACATGAAATCAAAATGTATCCTGATGTCAAACCAGTGCGACATCACCTCCATCCTGTTCATCCAAAGAATGTTGTTGCTATTAAAATAGAATTTGAAAAACTTTTGCATGTTGGTTTCATTTACCTTGTTCCTCTTACTGATTGGGTTTCCAATATTGTTCCTGTCATGAAGAAACAAGGGACAATACGAGTGTGCGTCGATTATAGGGATGTTAATCAAGCTTTTCCAAAAGACAATTATCCTACTCCCTTTATCAACCAGATTATTGATGAATGTGCTGGATGTGAAATATTCTCATTTATGGATGGTTTTTCCGGCTATAATCAGATCAATATCTGCCTAGAGGACCAATCTAAAACTGCTTTTATTTGTCCATGGGGCACATTCGCTTATAGGAAACTCCCATTTGGTTTGAAAAATGCAGGGGCAACATTCCAGAGGGAAATGAATTATGCCTTCCATGACATTAAACATATTGTTCAACCATACCTTGATGATTTACTTGCTCATTCATGAAAGCGGTCTGATCACCCGTAGCATTTGAGAGCTATATTTTTACGGTGTTAACACTACAAAATATGAATCAATCCAAATAAATGTGTGTTTTGTGTTGGTTCTGGTCATTTAGTTGGATTCGTAGTGGCTAAGGAGGGAATTCAACTTGATCCACTTAAGGTTTAGGCAATCCTTGACTTACCTCCACCTTCTAATCTACTAGAGTTACAGAGACTCCAAGGGAAGGCTAACTTTCTAAGGAGGTTCATTCCCAATTATGTTGAAATGGATAAATGATTTACTCATTTATTGAAAAAGGGGATGCCCTTCCATTGGGACTAGGTTGCACAAGCTTCCTTTGATGCTCTTAAAAATACCTTGATTAGAGCCTCATTAATGTATTCCCCGAATTATCAAAACCCCTACTTCATGTATCTCGCTACTACAAATACAACCATTGGAATGGTTTTAGTCCAATAAGAGGATGGGATTGAACATCTGATATATTATTTGAGCCGCAATCTCAATGATACAGAAGTTAAGTACCCTTACGTCAAAAAGTTAGCTCTGGTTGTTGTTCAAGCCGTACAGAGATTTTGCCACTACATCTTGCTCCAAAAGATCATTGTCATTTCATATTTCAACCTTATGACATATATTTTGTCATGTCAATTGCTAGGGTGAAAATACTCAAAATGGATCATCATTTTGTAGGAGTTTTGTTTGGAATTTAAAAAATCCAAATCAAAGAAATCTCTAGTCTTCAAAGAGCTTCTTTGCAACCTTCCCTCGAATACCATTGATTCAACATCAGAACCATCAATTTTGGATGAGTCTTTGTTCCTGATTTCATCATCTACCACATGGTATGGAGATATACTGGTTTATCTCTAGACCCAAACTTTCTGGCCTAATACCTCTCACTCGCAACAGTGACGTATCCGATACCAAGCCAAAGATTATCTAATCGTTGGCAACACTCTTCATCGTCGTGGTATAGATACAATTTTACAAAGGTGCATCACTCATGAGGAAGCTGAGAAAGTTTTGAATGATTTCCATTTAAGTGCTTGTGGTGGACACTTATCTAGTTATGCTACCATGCAGAGAATTCTCCATGCTAGTTACTTCTGGCCTTCCATATTCAAATATTCCATAATTTCTATCAGAAGCTGTCACGCATGCTAGATCTATGACCATAAATCTAGATTACCACCTGCACCATTGCATCCTATCATTGTTGTTGGACCATTTGCCAAATGGGGCATTGACTTCATGACATGTAACCCCACCTCGGCTAGGGGGCATGGATACATTATAGTCACCATTGACTATTTCACAAAATGGGCCGAGGCGATGCCAAGATTAAACAATAGTGGTGAGACGGCTACTCTTTTCTTTTTCAACCACGTGGTTTCCCAGTTTGGTGTACCATAGGCTATAGTTACAGATCATGGGTCGCATTTTCGCAATCACATGATGGTTGAGTTAACTGTTAAGTTAGGACTTTCACATGATAGTTCTACTCCTTATTATCCACAAGCGAATGGACAAGTTGAGGCCATCGACAAAGTCCTGAAGCAAATGCTTCAAAGAATCATAGGGGTTCATAAACGAAACTGGAATTTAATCCTGTAATATGCCTTGCAGGCATATCGTACCTCGGTGAGAAATGCAACTGTTCAATTGGTGTATGGTCTGGAGGAAATCTTGCTGACATAATGCAAAATTTCATCTCTCAAACTCACGATTGACCTATTACCCGACACTTCTAAAGAAGAAGCATGTTTCTTGGAACTTATCCATCTGGATGAAACCCGTCGTGAAGCTGCATTGGCTAACGAAGCGCATAATAAATGAATCAAGGTGCAATATGACAGAAATGTCAAGCCTCACATTTTCTCAGAAGGAGACCTGGTCTTGCTTTACGATCAGGAAGCTGATAAACTAGGAGCAAGAAAATTTGAACCACTTTGGATGGGTCCTTATATTGTCAAGCGTGTTTTGGATAAAGGTGCCTACAAGCTGGTAGATTATGATGGAATGCCATTGTCACAGCCCCGAAATGGGTTGTATCTCAAACGTTACTATTCTTAATTGTGTGTAGTAAAAATCATTGTATATATGTTTTAATTGCATGTGTGTGTTAGTGTGTCTTTTAGAGTTTTTATGTGGTTAAGTAATCCCGCTTTGCATTTGTTGTAGATGTCGGAACCTTTGAAACCATTTATTGGTTACGCTGATGGTGCTAGTTGTAGTATGGAGAACCTATCTTCTGCAGCATGGGACATTTTCGCTCCAAGTGGCGAATTAGTGAGTTTTCAAGGGATTTGTACCGGTTAATTGACGAACAATATCGTTGATGCCATTTCACTTGGCATTCGTCAAATCATCATTAGGCTGGACTCACAACTCGTCATACTGCAACTAACAAACATTTATATTGTTTGAAACCCAACAATTCATCATATGTTCCTTACAGTTCATAATTTGGAAAGACATTTTAAGTACATTCAATATCAACATATTTCCAGAAACTTTAACACATTAATCGACTCATTAGCAAACTATGTGTTAAATAGACATTTGCGACACATGTAAAAGTAAATTTTCAATTCACGTCATTAGTTGAATAGGATTGCACATAAACATATATATAAAAACTCAGAGAGTTAAAGTAGATAGATGTTTTAAAAAGTTTTTACAAAATTTGTGTCCAAGACATGTTTGTTCATCTGACCTAAAAACTCAAAATGCATGCAAAAAACATCCTAAGTAGACCTAGTGATGTTCATGATAATAGGTCATAGCCTGAGCTATCATGCGCAAGAGCCACATCCAACAGCCTGGAACACCAATAGTATGGTGTTGCAGCCTCATAGGTAACTCCTCGATTCGGACATTTAGAATACCAAGGGTCAACCCCTCTACATGATCCTGCAACTCTGCCAGTGTCTCGGCCAAATCCAAATCCTGGAGAACTGCTCTCCCAAAATTTCTCCACGCTAGCCCACCTGCCTCCTATCGGTGCCTCATAGGTCAAACAGTACCCACATCTGCATGCATGAGAATGATTTTAGTTTAGTCTTCCAACATCAAAAAACAAAAACATGTAGAAACTTAAAAAATCAAAAAACATTTTGGTCAAAAACAGTTTAACTATAGCACCCCATTGAGCGCCCACCAGTAGACTCAAATCTGGATCTCCACGAAAATCCATCCCTGAGTATGCATTCTCCTCAATGAGAATGTGTTGTCAATCGAGCCAACTGAAGAATTCAGTGGAAAATGTAATTGATGGCTAACCAGCACGTCTAGCCATCAATTCGACCCACCGCTGCATCCGTGGATCTCCAGGACTAGCTACACCCAGTGTTACATGTTGGGGTTGCATTAATGGAATTATTTCTAAGGTAAAATAAATTAAGAGAGATCCATAGATAAAGTTATTTTTCTTACTGCTCTTTACCTTTGTCAGTTGCTCTTTCAGTGAAGAAAGTACTGCCTCACACCAGTTGAATAAAGTTGGCTCAAGACACTCAAGAGCATATTGCACATATGATCTATTCACCAGATGAAGTTTCACACTACCTGTCAGCTTTGCGATGGTGAAAATGATTGTTCTCAAAGGAAAATCATAGATATCTTTGATGATTATCTTTCCATCCTTGCTAGGCTATGTACTTGGCCGATAAAATTTTTGAACATAGTCCCTCACTATCTTCCCTCCATGGTAAGAACCTGAAAGAGATATGGCAGCACCACATCTTGAAAACCCTGTAAGAAAATAAACATCATTGATCACAATAGGGATAACTTTGTCTCTTATGTGAAAATCTAGATCTGTCGAATCCCATGCATGAACTAGGAACTACAATAGTTTTGATTTTTGCCTCATTCAGGACAACCTAAAGTATTTGAGAAACCCACAGTTTTTGAGGGCCTCAACTGTACCTGGATCATTTAGGTCCACCATGTCTTGTTCTTCATGCTCTCTTTCTCGCCAAGTAATAGACATTCTGATCTGATGAAAGCCTGAAATCAAACCATAAGCTTAGTTAGGATCCTTTTCATGCAAAAAACTAGAGAACTTTTGGGTCAATTTGGTGAAACAAGTTTGTGAAACTCGCCTAGCATAGCCAAGGCAAGGAGACACTAAGCTGCAGTGCAGAATTCCTTCTATCTGGGTGCTCCCTAGCACAATTTTCGACATGCAAGCCTGCGCTAATCCCAGGCGAAAAGTTCAAACCCCAGGGACCCTAAAAACGCTAAAAACTTGCATGAAACAGTAAAATAATGACATGAAAATAAAGAGGAGGGGTAGATCTCCTTACTATTTTAGATGGCACGAGAAATGATTCGCAAAATCTCTCACAATCAACTGATGAAGATCGAGGTAAAAAACAGGGTCAGAGCACAAACTGAATGGTAAATATCAAATGGTGAAAATAACATGGTAAATGCTTGTTTTTATGTTTATTTCATGAACATTAAATGAGTAAATTTTTGTATTTACCTATTTTTACTAATGAAAGAGGTATGTTTAATCTGTTTGGTGTTACTTTGAACAGATTTACAACTTAATTATAGAATTTGACGTGCACGGTCGTGAATTTTACTTTGACCACAAAGCACACTTTTATCTCTTTTTCAAGCTCTGTTAAACATCGAAAAAGGAACCTCTTTGGATTCCTATTTAAGCTCTTTTCAAACTCTCAAAATATGAAAATATTGTCGAGTGCTTGTCCTTTTTAGCTCGTTAACAGATTGGAAAGGACATATACTCAGTATAAGTTTAACCTTTTTTGGACTGAGATAAATTATTTACGAAAAAGGAATAGGTTGATCGAACATGGTCAATAGGTTCTCTCTTGTATTATTTTACGCTTTTGCAGACTTGAGAGACAAACTTACGAAAAAGAACTTGTGGAGTTTTCTTTTTGTCCCTTTTCAAACTCTTTAAACATGAAAAGGACCGAGATATCATTGTCGTTAGACTTGTTAAAACATAAAATAGTGACAAAATTGTCCATCATGACAAGACCGAGTTGCACCTTCCCTAGGCTCGTTAAAACATCACATAGCGATAGATTCACCCGAAGTGTGGAATTATACAATGAGCATATGTTATCCTCCTAAAGCTTGATAAAAATAAACAGGTACTAGTCAGCAATGACTGGGGAAAATGGGAAAAGGGATAAACCACTTTATGGCAGCAGGTCACTCTTGAACATGAGACTTTCACTTCATCATTGTGTATTTGGGTTTGGTTATTTACTTGATGGTCATCATACCTCAGTCTATCATACCATCCATTACTTTTGTTTTGGGTCAATGCTTCCAATCCATTCAGTGTCACCAACATGTTCAAGAGAAGTCACTCAGTTTGAAAGTCATCCTTTGCAATACTCACAAACCTTCATTTTCATGAATGTCATTCCTAAACCTTGTGTCGTCAGTCAAATTTCATCTCCAAAATCATTACACTAATTTTGTGTCATTGATGTGGGATACATCAAGGCCCTCCTACAATGGGTCGCTTCTTGTCGACATCAACACATTATCCAATAAGTTGACTTAGAAACACCCTTCCAATACCTTGAGGCTTGCATACATCAACAATAAGTTTCTCACTTCCAGTGATAGGTTGATATCACTGGCCTTTGACCGAAAGAATTTTTATGGTGTTTGACATCAAAACATCCATTCACACCATGCAGAATGTACTATAGTACCTTGAGGATCATTATCATTATCAATGATTTCTATGGCATTTGTTAACGACTTACATTAGTGGCTAGTAATCAGACGATGTCTTCCCATGTTCGACTTCAGATCACATATTCGCATGGTTAGACTCATACTTGAGCGAACGATTGAATGAGATAGAAGACCCCAGATCTAGTTTTATCCATCTGGGCGACGATTTCAGGAAATGTACCAAATCATCTGTACAATCGCTTTACATTGATGGTCATCCTATCATGGGTCTATATCTGTAGATGACTATCAATGTACTTGTAATGAAAGTTTATATGATGAGCATGGGTATGCCTTCCCTCAGCGATTCATGAGAAAAATTTCAAAATATCATGATATTATGTATTGTAATCGATGCAGGTCACCAACCACTTCAGAACCTCCTCATCACATCATAAAGCATATCACTCGACATCATTATTTTCAACTTCATGCTTTAGGGGGCAGCTGTTATAGATCCATTTGGACACATCACTCCCATCATTCAGATTAGCACCATTAGGGCTCATCAAACCCTAGTTCAGTTGCTACATGCCGTAGACAAGTCACCACTTTGAATGCCTCCTTCCCTGAGAGTTTCTTGGCCTAAAGCCCTCTAGAATTGTCTCCTTGAGGGACCAGTGCAGCCTTGGACAAGGGTAAGTGCACTTCAGTGCAGGTAGGCCCATGTTACGGTGCTCTGCAGAGCACCTAGGCCCACTTTAACTCCACTAGACGAGATTGAGCAATATTCACATAGGGTTCTGGGAATATTATTATCTTCTGGAGCCATCTAGAAGATTCCCACACATCATCTCCTATGAGCTCGAAATTGGATAGGAAATGAGTTAACCTCCTATCCTCTCATCCCTTCCTCCATGGAAACTAACTCTAAGTTTTGAAGGCCATTCAATACCCTCATTTATGACCAAACCTCCTCTATTTCCCTATATATTGAGCACTCATCTAAGTCATTAGGGGTTGGACTCTTAGAATTTGTAAGGAGATATTGTTGGTGTGAGAATTGAGAATATAAGAAAGCAGTGTTATGCTACCGCAGTGTTGTGCTATTGATGTGATGTTGGTTGGAACCCAAGCTGGAAGAGTGGCAATGGATCAGACTTCATGGTTGTAATTCTTCCTTATACTTAATAAAGTTGTTTACACCTTTTTCCATATTCTTATCTTGATATATGATTTTTATATGTGTGAATGTATCTGATTCCATTTACTTATAGTCGATAGATCTCTTGCTTTGATTGGTTATCTATCTTTTCTTTATGCTTGTAGGTACTTTTTGAGCGAGTTAAGTTCGAGAAGGAGTGATGTGAGCCATACAAAGGATACAAAAGGAAAGTGAAAGAACAAGTAGGTCCTTTGATTCCCTTCTCTTATTTATCTTTTATAGAAAAAGGATAAGCGCTTTAAATCTGTTGTTCTAGGTATAGCTACCTACCTAGGGAATTAGTATTTATCTGTAGATGAAAAATTCCTCATAAAACTTGGGCATAAGGATAATACACTTGTTTCCTTTAGACATATGGATTTTGTACTTGCTACCCTTGACCAAAAGGATTTTGTACCTGCTGACCTAGGACATTAGGGTTTTGTACCTGTTGCCCTTGGCCAGAAGGATTCTGAACCTGCTGACCTAGGACATTGGGATTTTGGGCCTTCTGCTGCAGGACTTGAACCTAGCCTTTCCCTTGCAAGGGTTGACCCTGTTGATATGTATACAAGGGTTGGTATTGTCCTGGTTGGTTTTGTTGCTACAAGGGTTGGCCTTGCGGCTACAAAATTTGTCCCTGGGGCTGCAGAGATTAGCTCTATAGGGACATGGTATGGGAGGATTACGGAGCATAGTGCATCTACTGTTGCACGGCTTTCTGCAAATGTTGCGAGGGTTGCCCTTGTGGTTGTTGCAGTTGACCTTGCAACGGGATCATTTTCCCTTTCTGTTGCGTGGATAGCCCTTGCTACAACAAAGGTTGCCCTTGTTGTTGTAGAAGTTGTCCTTCCTGTTGCGAGGGTACTTGAACAGTGCCCAGAAAATTTCCAAACTGAATCTAGCTGTAGCCACCCTGGAAAGTGGATGAGCTAGGGTGAATGTACTGCCCAAACTGAAGGGTGTAAGGTTGATTAACCATTCCTTGAGAACCATATGGAACGTAAGGAGTTTGGTATTGGACCTGAGCCTCATAGGGTTATTGATACTGGACATTGGTCAAGCCAGACGAACCAATGGGATTTTGAACCTATTGGTATTGGACATTGCTTGATCTAGTAGAATCAGCAGGGTTGTGAATAACACCAGGAGAAGGTTGGTTCATACCAAGCATGTGAGCTTGTGAACCACTCACATTGGTGGCTCTTGACACCATAGAAACATTCAGGTTTTCCCCCCTAGGCAGTGGCATAGCTTGGCCACTGACCAGAGGGATGGAGGAACTAACAGAGACATTCCTCGAGACGACCAGTTGAACCAGACGGGTGACTGGGACTGACTATACAAGAGGGTTCGGAACGGTGGGTTGCACCTGGACTAAGGTAACAGCCTGTTGGGAGGTCGAGTTCACAACGAAAGGACTTGAATTAGGCATGGCATCGAATGCCCAAAGAGGGTTATGGTAAAGTGATGAGGGACTAGGTTTACCTGAAACCAACTATGCCAAAGACACATAATTAGGTGGCACACGGTGAGAATACTCCCTATATAGGGGAAACTTTCAGGAGGAAAAGGATGTTCTTCCTCCTCAACAGTGTGTTGAGTAGAATCTTCTGACTCGACCGAAGAGGTGACTAGAGCATCGCCTTCGGGTTCAATATCCGGAAACAAATGATGATGAATGACCGAAGAAGTACGAGGGGATAATTCGAAAGGAACACCTGGTTGATCGTACGGACTGTAAGGACATTGCGGTGATATCACAACAAGGTCAGATAAAGGATTTGGAGGATAGATAACCAGTCCAAGCTAACCGTCAGTGGTTGGTGAACTCTTAGGAGTTTGAACGGGATTTTCCAGAGATTCCGGGGCAAGATCAGTAGATGACCCAGTATCTAAATTAGGCAGAGGATGAGATGACAAAGGTTGAATGCTCAGAACAATTCCGAGTTCAACACCTTGGTCCTCAAGTGACTCTGGTAACTTAGGAAACGGCTCCTCAGGCAATCTTCCAGATAGAGGAGAGGAAGAGGAACTAGGTGAACAAGATGGTTCAGCCATGATGACCCTGTCTTAGTTAACAGGAAAAAAGAGAGATAAACTTCAAGGCTTTAAAATGTTCGTTAAGGGAAACTCACGATTTGTTCTAGAAAAGACTAACAAGACGTTATCAGATTGTGGGCAATCAATTATTAATACGCATAAATAGACTGATGCTCCTTCATTTTGTAACAGTCAAGAAAGAAAAAAAGATGACTCTATCACTTTCGATTGGAAACGAGCTCGAAAGGACAAGTGCTCAAATGATCTTTTAAGTTCAATTAGTCAAAAATATCAAATGACTGCTCTAGATGATCTAGGTAAATAAGATTACTAGGCAACCATGAACTGTAGAATACCTCCTGACGAACCAAGAAGTATGGGTAGGCAATCTCCTCGAATGCTGTGTTTGGTGTATCATGTTTGCAAGGAGGCCGACTCGGCTTCCTATGGATAAGGGATTGTAGCCTAGAGGGGTCTCTCATTATATACTCGATGGTATGAGGAGCATAAATCCATACTAGCATTATCTAGTGCCAAAGCTAATGACATCTGCTAGGTTTAAAGATGTAGGAACACGTCTCTAGCCTAGACCTTCTCAATATGATCGTTAGATTTCAAATGCACCTTAGGTTAATTGAGTTCATTTTAAATTTTATCTTGAGATATGTCTCAGTTTTCAGGCCTTAGAGATGTGACTGGAAAAACTGTAATTGCAACTAAATGAGACAAGACCCTTTCAATTTGATGAATTGTCTACACTAGAGAGGGTAGAGAACACACAATCAAATGCAAACAACCAAGCAACTAAAAGAAAAATGATCTTTCACTACTTCACTTTTTGAAAAAATAAACTAATGAAAAATTCATTCCAATTCCTAATTTCCTGACAAGAGCATTTCTAACAATCCTTTCAAAAGCAAAAGAGTCCTTTTCCTTTTCAAATGCCAATGCAATCCTAGTCTTTAATGATGCTAACTACGGTAGCATACTGATGCAACAAACTGGAATTTCATGGAACAACTAAACGAATTTTCCGCATACAACACTTCAATGAAAAAGCTTTCGAGACAATTAGCTCTTCAAGAAAATGAAAACACAAAAAGAGATACTCGTTCAGACTAATGAAGCATTGACTTTACCAAGAACAAGACAAGCAATGTAATCCATGCCAGAAAAGAAACGTTTAGACAAGCAAACAAAAACTTCGTAGACTTGTCTAATGCAGGTCAAAGCCATAAAAGGACCACAAAAAAAATGCGAGTAAGTACACCAACAACTCGAGTCACTGAGTTCACAATTGTCGAGCTGTAAGAAGGGTCTCTTTCACCTCTAAATACCTCACATTATTTTGTCAATCCAGGAATGTTTTGTTATTCCAAAGAGTGTCTCAGTTTGAGGCTATCATTTGCCAGAGTAATGCTAGTAGTATAGTGCTCAAAAATACAAGAGTAAACAAATGCTTGTTTACAGCAAACTACTTTTAAAGACTTAACGATACATTTAGAAAACTAAGCAATTTATCAATCAAGGGTTTAGTAGCAGTAACTCATCCCTTTGTAAACTGATGGAACCAAAGGAAATCAGGGAACAGATCGTCGATTTGGGAGCCAGACAGTAAATGTCAATGCCCACTACAATCTCAGATCGTTCTACACACTGAAGCAATAATAATGCGAATAACAGGAAACGGAACAACAAATAAGAAATGGAACAGCAACTAGGAAACTGTAACAACAATTAAGTTTAATAAGCAACAACAACTTGGTCTACAAGATCAAATGCAACAATCGTGTCCTACAGAAATCAAATGGCAATCCTCTACCTTTAAAGATGAATCGAAAAACACACAGGAATAGAACAACATTGACTAATGATGGAATATGGGACAACGCTAGAAAGTCAAACAGTAACTTAACACACATCACACCTCAATAGTAATCTGATCTTGGTAATCCAATCATTAGTCTTAGTTATAAATAATACGACTGTATTTCAGAATGGAACAACAACGTCCATAGATTCAACAATCGCAAGGAAATATAATCTCTAGTATGAATTTAGTAATATCAATAGTCAAGTGTTACAACATAGACATTCTATAATTGAACAGCAACGGTATCCTGCAAAAGCCAGTTATATCAGTACTTAAGGAAACAGCAATGTGTTGCAGAGTTATAACGTCTCTATCTCAGAAAACAATATCACTTAACAGATTAGATGTAATAGCACTGTGATGTAAAATAAGAGAACATATCAGATTACCGAATAAAGCTGATGAGCACACCACGCATAAACCAAAAGTACTAGTACAGGAGCAAGTGTTCCTCTAGGGCTGGGCCCTTAGCCTCCAAGGGTACACCGCTTGAAGTTATTTCAGGATCTGAGATGAAATAACAACCAAGTTTGTATTAATGCATAATACAGAATTACATTGGATCACTTCTCAACGAGAGTCGATGATAAAAGTCTCAACTTTAAGAGATATTACATAAAAACATAACAGACTATCCCCCGGGCTAATAGTGCTTCCCATTTTTATAGTGGCAAAGGCGGAGATGTCTAGGTGCAAAAATAGTTAAAGCAGCGATCCCTCAGGATCAAAGGATCCTGAGGGATTTGCTGAACCGTTGGCTCTCAGTTGTCTCTTTACTTTCTTGCGCCGAGCCAATATATCCATTTCCTTTCCTCAGCTGATACGCTTTGATTTGGTTTGCCTTGTTTGCATGTGGTTCCCCGTCAAAGGGACAATGGTTAACCTGGCCTTGTCCTTTCCTTTGGAACGACAGTCTTTCGTTTTTCCTTCTTCCTGCATAAGAAAATGAAAATTGTCAGTGTTTTCATTTTGCACATTAATCTTACAGATTTTATTACAATTCCTTATCATCTACCTAGTTCATGATGCAAAAGGTTTGTAAGTTTTAATGAAAAGATGTTGAAATAATCACCAAAAACATACCTTCTTTAGTACTCTGCACACCCCCCTGCTTACCCTTTTTCATGCCCTCATGAAAACATTGTAGTTGACATGTAAGGCAGTGAGAGAGTAGGCTGGAGATGAGATCTCATGTGGGGGTCTACAACCATGATGCATAACTAGGTGTTCAAAAAAATGGCCTGTCTGACCCTCAAGCATCTCGTACAGGGCTTGGTATCTAGGTGTAGGGTGCCAATTAATTGGACTCCGGAACATATATCCTAACCAGGATGGCCATGCCCTCAAAATGATTTCGCCATAGAGGTGCAAGCGGTTGGCGACTAACTTAAAATTTTCATAATTAAATGGTTCCCTGAGTTGGATATTCGGATTAGAGATATGATATCAAAATTTAGCCTCATCAATGGCAAGGTCTTTAATAGTGAGAAAGTATTATATTCCCTGCCAATTGATTGTTGTATGAATGGGTCCTAATGCTTCAATTACGCCTGGAGTCCTCATGAGGTTCCTATGTTCCCTCCATAACTGTACTAGATTCCTAGGCTCAGCTCTTACCCACAAGTCTAATCCGTTTTCTTGTCTTTGGAAAGCATTATATGCTTTAAGCCATTTAATTTGATTAACCCCAAATGAAATAAATACTTGTAATTGGATATCCCTAACAAAAGGGCCCGGGTTCTGCTCGGTCTCCTGGTTTAACACAAGGTTATGCAAATAGAATTCACACAGTAATCTTTGAACCTTTACCCCATAACGCTTATAGCAGTTTATAAAATCATCGATGGTATTAATTTGTATAGGGGCGCCTACTTTAACAGCCTTTATTTTCAATTGCAAATATTGTTCCATTAAAAACAAGGCATAATTCTTAGCAGGGGCTCTACATGCTAGGACGTCATTGTACAAAGAGCATAAGTTATCCATCTGCTTGATAACTATATCTAACCTACAAGTTACCTTCGCGACTTTTTCTTCTTCCTTTTGCCACCCTTCAAAGGCCTGGCTTTCGGATAAATTGACGTTCCTTATCTATTGATGTAGTTCTTCATATCTTTCTCGAGGAACTGTTTGTTCTATGAGCTTTTCTGTTGCTTGTTGAGCTTGCATCAAACCCTCTCGTAGGTTTACTGTCCTCAGATCACTGTCCCACATGGTAGTGGAGACCGGGAGGTTTACTTGAATCTTCCTATTGCATTTTCTTGTGTTCATGGCCCGTATTTCCCCCGAGGTTTGTGCCTCTGTCTGAATTTCTTTATCATGGGTCAATATATCATCCATTTGTACTTCAACATGGGTAACAGTTAAATGCCATTCCTTTTGATTTTGAACAGCAAACTACTCCTCAACGAGGTTTGGAACAGCAGAGTGCTTCTCACCAGGGTTTTGAACAGTAGGATGGACTCAGGTCCTCCGAACCTTTGTCTTGAGGGGTTTTGCTGGAGTGGTTGCATGTTTCCCTCCGGAAGTCCTTTTTACCCTTTTCCTTGTTTTCAAAATCCTAATCTACTGTAGGAGTTGAACTATTACATTTAGTAGTCTTTGTTGTTCTTTCCGTAATCTCCTAATTTCCTCAATTTCCTTAGAAGGAACAGCAGACTGTTTACTGCGGCCTGGACTGTTATCTCGATCAATTCCCTGGTTTTCTCTTTGTGGTGCTTCTTCATTGCTTTGCTCAGTTTGCTCAGGGGCAAGAACCCTAGTTGGTTATATTATTTCTTGGGTGACTTCTTTTTCCGCCTCCCCTTCTTCCAGAATTTCTTCTGGTGTAGTCTGGCTAGGAACTGATTGTTCCTGTTCTGTATCACTTGTCTCTCTTGTCATACTTTCATCATGAACAGGCTGATTCTCCTTTTCTACCTCCTTTGAGTGCATTTTTATCCTGAGCAGAGTGTTCTTTTGGTTCTTCTTCAGCATGGAGATCTGGTGGGCTAAGAGGTTGGCCATATTCGCCCATATTGGCCAAAATTTTGGCCAATTCATCTTCTCTCAATGGATTCTGCAATGTGCTACCTTCATGCTGTTCTGTTTCCTCCTCCTGCTCAGGTTGCTCAGTTTCTTCCTCCATTTCTCCTTCCTCATTTCCTTGCATTCCTTTCTCATTTTCTTCCCCTTCTAATCATGGGGGTTGTTCATCCCCTGTATCATCTATCTCTACTGGTTGGCTGGTATCTCCTTGGGAATTTTCCAGCCTCCCTTTAATCCATGCTAATCGGACCAATTTCCTTCGTTTTTCTGGACGCTCTGGTGTACTGGTGGCATGTTTACATTTTGGGGATGGCGTGGTCAATCCCCCGTCTATTATGGCAATTAGCTCTTCCTAGTTTCTCTGTTGCTGGGTAAGGCTATGGCTAACTATTAACTGTATCAACCCATGGATACTGACGACTGATTCTACATGCTATGCCTTTTTCATACTTCGTGCAACATCATGAAGTAAAAAATTTAAGAATGCAAGTAAATTTATAGAGCATTTCTGCTTTAATATGGCTAAAAGTTTAAGGTGTCGTGGTCTTACCACGTCTTTCCTGCCTTCACAGGTGATGTAGCTCTAAATAATCTTTGCCAATTCCGCCCACGACTCTCCTAATGCTGTAGGTAGAACCCCTTTTCCTCTAATTGTCAGGTTCTGGCCTTCATCCTGGAAGATTTTTATGATTTTTTTCAATCTCTCCTTCTTTAACGTCCATACAGGTTCGGTGGCTAGAAATCTCGAGACCTCTGCAATTATGTCATCGATGACTACTATATGTCTCCCCCTTACTTTGGAGTGATCTTCTTGCAAGTTCTGCAAGAATTCCCTTGCTACAGTCTCATTGGATTCCTGTAAACAATTGAGATAAGTTAACCAACCTGCTCTTGCCAGAATTTCCCATGCAGCAGCAGAGACTGTCAATTCCTATGGTTCTCTCCGAATTGATCTTCCTCCCATGTTTTTGATTTCCCTGTAAAACCTCAGAATTGACAATGGAACAGCAAGTTGTTCATGCTGTTAAAACACAGAGAAACTAACAGACGTAGGACTCACTCAAAATCTAAAGGGCTTTACTAATGTCGTAGAGCATACTATGGAAATGGCTTGGGAATAACAAGCCATGCAAAAATAAAAAAAATAGTATACCATTGAGCCTTGTTATTCCCAAGTACATAATTTCCTGAATAGTGGTCTGACACGTAATCCAGTGAATGATGAGGTTAACCTCCCCCTGCAATGTGATAGGCCGTCCCCGACCGTCAAATATAGGAGCGGCGTGCCGATCTACCCTGGAACAGAGTCATAAAGGAACAGCGTATGGCAATATGCCATGTTTACAAAAGTAGCAGGTTACCAAAATCGAGGTGTAAAGTCAGATCGCTTAACAAGTAAGAGACTGCTGTGATATGATGCGAGGCTGGGAAGATAGGACAGCTGCCGTGCATACAGAGTCTCATGCGGTCATTGTCAATTGTTCTGTCATGATTGGTGATAATAGATTTACATGTGTTTTATGGTTTGGGAAATAATATACATTCTTCTTATGTGATTTATTACTAAGGTATAAGAAACAAAAGGGTGTTAATAATTACCTATTGGTGTAAGTAATGTGACTTCAATACCATTAACAGAGCTTTGCTGTCGACAGGTGTCCATAACCTTGGCAGAGTTGTTTGTTTCACCCATGGAACCATGATCCTTTGTGTATGCTTAGGAAATGTTGCGCGATGTCAAAATGTAGGCCATTATGCTAGCTTGGTGACCAGTTAGCCATAATTCCATTCATGAGGAAGGAGCGAAAGGTGGGCAGGCCAGCTCATGATGAGACCTCCTGTTCCAAGGGTTCTTTATTTGATATACCTTTTGGACCATATCCCTGGTGTGGTGGCCATAGTGGGAATGCCACTTCACTTTCTTCCTCATGATCATGGTAGGTTGGCTCTTGATGAGACCCCCTATCCTGCATTTGACAACTTATATAAACAAGTCATTAAAACATCATTTTTCGCTCTTTTTTTCTTTCTCTTTCATAAAGTACTTTCCCATTTATACACAAAGGGTGGTTCAACACTCCTTAAGAGTAGGAATGGTGGAAGAAGTCTTAACATCTCAATAGGAACATGTAAACCCTTTTCTCTTATTCATGAATAATATTCGAAGAGAATTGTAAAAAATTAAAAGGAACCAACATGATAAAGGTAACCAATCAGAGCAGAATTAATGGAACAATGACAGCAAAAGATAATGGGTAAGTGTGTCCTTCCATCTATCCTCTTACCAATTCAGAGAAATTTCTTATAAAAATAGCGATTTTATAATTCACTAATTTTAGTATGTTTTAATTTTGTATCCATTTCATAAGTGCATAGCTATGTTCCAAAAGACTTGAAAGAACAGGAACAATAGGCATCCTTAACTTAAAACAACAAGGGGAGCAAGCATAAGTAAAAGGAATACGAGGATGTTGTTATTTCAAAAAGGAAGAGCAAAAGAATACAAGTGGTGTTCCTTTTGAAAAAGGAACAACAAAGATCAAAAATGTTGTTCCTTTCAAAAAACACAAATGTCATTCCTTTGGAAAAGGAACAGCAAAAATCAAAAGTGTTGTTCCTTTGGAAAAGGAACAGCAGAAAACACAAATGTCGTTCCTTTGGAAAAGGAACAACAAAAATCAAAAGTGTTGTTCCTTTGGAAAAGGAATAGCAGAAATCAAAAGTGTTGTTCCTTTGGAAAAGGAATAGCAGAAATCACAAATGTCATTCCTTTGGAAAAGGAACAACAAAAATCAAAAGTGTTGTTCCTTTAGAAAAGGAACAACAGAAATCACAAATTTCGTTCCTTTGGAAAAGGAATAGCAAAAATCAAAAGTGTTGTTCCTTTGGAAAAGGAACAACAGAAATCAAAAGTGTTGTTCCTTTGGAAAAGGAACAGCAAAAGCATAAGGTAAAAAAAAGAACAGCAAAGTTAAAGCAAAATGAACGACTGATCCAAAAGGTGTTGTTCCTTTGAAAAAGGAACAGCAGAATGGAAATGTTGTCCCTTTGAGAAAAGGAACAACAGAAAATAATAAAATTGCTGCTGCTCCGAAAAGTAACAGCAAAGTGTTGATACAAAAATATGTACAAAAATGATTCAACAAAACAAAGAAATTATGTACAAAGTGTAAAAAGAGATAAATCACTTAATGAGTCACACATGAGGAAGACTCCTCTCCCTCCCCCAAAATTTCCATATCAGAGTCTTCGCGTGGCTGCTGGTAGGACTCCCGAGTGAGTGGTTTGCGATAAAGTCAGACTCGGTGGCCATTTGCCTTGAAGGCATATCCAAAACCGTCAATAGTGATTAGAGTAAGAGTACCATTGTCATGTACCTTCTAGATTTCGTATGGTCCCAACCAACGAGTTTGGAGTTTCCCGAGAAAGTCCTGAAACTTGGAATCGTACAAAAGTGCCAGTCTACTTCGTGGAAGACTTTATTTTTAAAGAGAGCATCATGCCATTTAGCTCGCTGCTGTTGAATCAGTGCAGTATTTTGAAGTGCAGAGAGCCTGATTTCATCCAGCTCATTGATCTGTTGTAATCGATTAATATGTGCCTCGGTTAGATCTAAGCCAACTTCTTGTGATGTTCGCAACGTTTGGATTTCGAATTCTATGGGGAAGATGAGTTGTTTTCCAAACACTAATTGATAAGGTGAGTAGCCGGTGGTACTTCTCCATGTTGTTCTATAAGCCCACAATGCTTATGGTAGTCTGGCAGCCCAATCACGTCTATGTGATGCAATGGTTTTTGTTAGGATTGCTTCTATTATTTTATTGTTTCTTTCTACTTGACCATTTGCCTGTGGGTGGTATGGAGTAGTGATCTTATGCTGGATATGATAGTTTTTGAGTGTTGCAGCTATTTTGTTACCAGCAAACTGTGGTCCACTGTCTGTAATTATATCTCTTGGAAGGCCATAACGGACAAATATATGGAACAGGAACTGTATGACAGAATCCTCTGTAGCTCTCAACAATGCCTCTGCTTCAACCCATTTGGTGACATATTCTATTGCCACCAAAATATATGTTTTCTGGCAACGAAATCAAGGGCCCATCGCTCAAATGGTTCAATGACTAGCTGTGGGTTCAGGGGCATCTCATCGGACTGACCAGGGTGTCCTACTCTCTGGCAACTGTCACAAGCTTGGACGAATTTCTTTGCATCTTTGAAAATTGTAGGCCAATAATACCCTGTTTGCAGTACCTTATGTCCAGTTCTGCGATCGGCGAAATGTCCGCCACATGGTCCATCATGTCAGGCTTTTAAACTGTCAAATATTTCATCTTCACGGACGCATCCCCTGATATGCATATCTACCCCTGTGTGAAACAGGTAGCCCCCAATCCAAGAAAACCGAGCACTCCGTTGAACAATCTATTTCTGCTTATTGGGGGTTAGATGTTTCGGTAGTTTACCTACTGCTAGGTAATTGGAAAAATCATCATACCAAGTTGTTTTAATAGCAATAGCAAACAAATATTCATCTGGGAATTGATCTTCAACTGCTGCTGCATCGATTTCCTTTGGCATTCGTGAAAAAAAATCAGCTACAGGATTTTCTTTTCCAGGTCGATCCTTGATTGTAATGTCAAATTCCTGTAATAAAATCAGCCATCTAGTTAATCTTCCATTTGTGATAGGCTTGTTTACTAAATATTTTATGGAAGAATTATCTGTATACAAGATAACAGGATATCCAGTAATGTAATGTCTGAACTTATTGACAATATGTATTACAGATAGAAATTCTTTTTCAGTAACAGTGTAATTCAATTCAGCAGAGGATAAATTTTTGCTAATATAATAAATTTCATATGGTTTTTTATCCTCTTCCTGCCCAAGGACTGCTCCAATGGCTGTATCTGAGGCGTTTGATGATATCTGAAATGGAAAATCCCAATTTGGTCCTCGAAGGACTGGGGCTGTGGACACAAGCTTCTTCAAATCCTGGAAAGCACGTTCACATTTTTCTGTCCAAAGAAAGTCAACATTCCCTGTTAGTGCATACAGAGGTGCAGCAATATGCGAAAAATGTTCTATAAACCTCCTATAATAACCAGAAAATCCAAGAAAACTGCGTACCTCCGTTTGAGTGGTAGGAGTAGGAATAAGCAAAATTATTTGGATTTTGGCTGGGTCTACCTGAATGCCAGCTGCTGAAATATAGTGTCCTAGAATAAGTCCTTCAGTCATCATCATATAGCATTTTTCGTGGCTTAAACAAAGTCTGGTAGCAATGCAATGTTGTAGGACTTTTTCTAGTGTGTCCAATGCTAGATCGAAATCGTCTCCGTACAGTGTAAAGTCATCCATGTATACTTCAAGTCCTTCATTTGTTAAGTCTGCAAAAATGCTGAGGATAGCCCTTTGGAATGTGGTAGGAGCATTGCATAAGCCAAAAGGTAGAACTCTGTAGGAAAATTTTCCCCAAGGACAAGTAAAAGTGGTTTTGTCTTGGTCTTCAGGGGCAATTTGAATCTGATTGTATCCATTGAAGCCATCTAGGAAAGAAAAGATTTTCTTTCCTGCCAAAGTGTCTAATACTTGGTCGATGAATGGGAGAGGGAAGTGGTCTTTTTGTGTTGCTTTATTTAGCTCTCTATAGTCCACACAAATTCTCCATTTCCCATTCTTTTTTGGTACCACCGCAAGTGGAGAGACCCATTTACTATCGGAGATAGGGTAAATGAAATTGACATCTAAAAGTTTTTTCAGTTCAGCTTTTACCACCTCTTTTAAATGGGGATTAAGTCTCCTTTGAAGCTAGCAAACAGGTCTCACATGTTTTTCTATGTAAATGTGGTGTGTACATAATTGGGGATCAATTCCTTTCATATCAAGGTAGTCCCATGCAAATGCTTCTTTATATCTCCTCAATAATTGGATGAGCTTCGTTTCTTAGTCGAAGGTGAGGTTGGAATTAATGTTTAAGGTTTTTCCCGGTTCAATTTCCACAACTTTACTATTTGTGACAGAGGTAACATGTATTGTTTGATCATGTGTATCTTTAAGAGGATCTTCTTCCAATTCGTTATCGAATGCTGCCTCTATCATGTGACATTGTGTATGGGATCTGAGTTTAGTTTGACTGATAAAATTATTAATGGCATCATCTTCTGTTTGGTCCTTGAAATCAAGTGCCTCTTGTATAGTTAATGGAGATCTAATGTTGTCAGTAAGGTATGATACAGGGTGCCTATTAGTTTTCATTATTGTGACACTTGGCTGCGCTGGAGGATATAAAGCTAAGTTCTTGATATTTGCTCCTTTGGTTATGGTCATATTGCGGCAGCCAATATAAGCATCGACAGTTGCAAGCCAAGGTATACCTAAAATAAATGGATGTCCATCAAGTTGGTTTTTTGGATTTATTATTAGAAAATTGGTCGGATACTCCCAAGAGTCAATAGATACCATGACATCATGTAGTGTGCCTTCTAGCCTAACCACAGATCGGTCAGCCAATTCTAGTAAAGTAGAGGTGGGTTCTACAGATGTAATGCCTAGCTTCTGGCAAGTAGTAGTTGTTAAGATGTTAATTGCAGCTCCTAGATCAACTAAGGCATTGGAGAAGGTTTGACCATGAATTTGTACAGTTACTATTGGACTTCCTGGGTCTTCGTATTTAATGGGTGCTTCTTTTCCTGATAATAAGTCAGATAGAGTGCCAACTACTTGGACTCTTGGATTGTTTGCTATATTCCTCCTTGGTTTCTTTACACATAATTCTCTGATAGTCTTTGCATATATCGGGATGTCTTGAATGGCTTGGAGGAATGGAATTTTTATGTACAAATTTTTTAATTCTCCCAAAATGTCAAAATCAGGATATTGTGTAGGTCGAGGTATGATTAATTGTTCTAGGAACGGGGGAGAGGATGTGGTTTATTGATTATGAATTTGTTGTGTATTCACATCCTCATCTTGTGACGATTTTTCTCTAGGTAACGGATTTTCAACATGAACTGTCTTGTCTCCCTTAGTTTCAATAATACACCCAGATCTTAGCTGAAGATCATTACACTCCCTCAGATCGGCTCCTATTTCTGGTGTTTCTACTATTTGGATAGATTGGACCGATCCGTTATTTGGGTTAGGGTTGGGTTGGGCTGGGAGTTGCGGTCTCAGGTTAGACTGGGGGTTTTGTTGTAAGGCTGGCAGTGTAGGTTGAGGGAGCGGAATGGTTCCTACTAGCTGATGCATTGGTCTTTGCCAGTTTGTCTGCCAGGCTTGACTTTGTGAAGTAGTAGGGGTCCATTGTGCTGGGTATGGGTTACTTTGCCAATATGATGGGGCATAGGGAAAATTCGGCCAATGGATTGGCTTGCTTGATTCAGCCACGGGGTTGATGAAGGAAATGACTGTGGTGACAAATTCGGAAAGGGGGGTTGAGGTTGATTTTGCCACATATTATATTGTTGAGCATTATACTATGGAGACTAAAAAGAGGAAGTTGGGTCCGAAAACATACCAGACTGTTGCGGCTACCACTGACGGCGCTGATTGAGTAGATACACCGACTCTGGCTCCTCTTCTGCTTCCTTGTATACTGCTTTTAGTCTGGGAAGTGAGGGACAGCTTTCCGTAAGGTGGTATTTTGTGTAGATGGCGCATGTTTGGACTGCATTTAGTGGACACTCCTTATGGCTATGTTTCTTTCTGCATCGGGGACAGAAGATTGCCAAATTTTGTTCTGCCTCCATTTGCTTTTGTTTGGCCTGCATAATATCAAGTTGTGTAGTTAGCGTCCCCAGTATATCAGTTTTAAAATTTTCCAATAAATTTCCAATTTCTGCATGCGTTACTCCTTCTATCAAAATTCTCTTATCTCTTACAAACCGATCATGTTCTACCAGTTTTAGTCTTGTGCTGCCTCTCGAGCTCCTGATACATAAATCAATAATGTTAGCAAAATTTTCTTGATAAATATCTCCTTTTCCCATAATGTTTAATGTTTCAATCCATTATTCTTTCATTCCCCTAATTAATGTTGTTTTTAACACATTATCGGGTAAAGGTAGTGATGCATAAGGAAATCTTTGAAAATTATACTAAAAGCATTCAACATACTCCTCTAAAGTTTCATTTGGTCTAGCTACCATCTGGAATATTTCATCTTTTAGTTCCCTAGACCTGCAATAGTCCTGATATTTTTTTAGAAAAGATTCTTTCATTTGATCCCAGTTATTTATAACACCGCCACCTAGTCCCATGAACCATCTCAAAGCAGCCCCTTTTAATGTAGAGGGGAATAATTTCAGTTTCTGGGGGTCAGTGGTGTAGTCATAACCCCTGCACAGCACATCAAACTCAAATAGGAATGCATCCGGATGCTCTGATGTAAGACAGTGGAATGTAGGGATATGTTGAAGAGGAATTACTTTCATAGGCGCATTTACTTTTTCACACGGAAAGAGTTGTTAGTGCGGACACAACCAACCTCCCTAGAAGCCTAAGACTTTCCAGTGACAAACAAGACAAATAGGAGCAATCCTTCTCTAAATATGCATTTATACTATGAGAAATCAAGTGTTTTAGATCTTACCTGTAACCCAACGCTGTTGTAGTAGTCCAGCTTCGTTGATCCGGATGAGCTCCTCCTTCTCTTCGAAACCTGCATTCACTAACAATCAAACGATTAAATAGCACCTAAATATCACATAAAATAAAACACATTTAACATATAGACCAAGGAGTATATGAAACAACTCATAAATAAAAAATTGTTGAGAAGAATGGACTTATTTGTATTAAAAGGTAACAAAAGAAACCATTACAACCTGAGCCTTGGTGTTGTGCAAGTTCCTCCCAGGGTCCACAAGAGTCCTCCTTTACTCTGATCAGCTCACCCACTTCCAAATACAACAAGTAAAGATGGTAATCTCTCCTCACAAGCTTATACAAGGAAGTCCTAATTCCAGCAGCATCTACCCTTAGGAATGTTCAGCTTTCAACCTCCCCTCCTTCTGGCCCAATGCCTGTATTTATAGTGCTCTAGAGGAAGTTAATCAGGTCCACCATCAATGGGATAAGCCCCTCTTTGGGTGGGTTAGCTCCCCTCTTGATGGGATAAGTTCCTCTTCTATAGGGATACATGAACCATCTGGAGGCGCTTCATACACGTCAAACAAGCTTCTAGAATGCTCTAGAAATGACCACAAGTAACTTTTTAAAGATGAAACTCGCGCCTTTTGACCTTTACAGGGGTACGCACCCACCCCTTTACATACAGAGCGTACAAGTACGCAGGTATTGTGAACTTGGGTTGCGTACACGCAGGTAAGGCTGAGAGAAACTGCGTACCCAGAGATAATTGACTTTAAATGACTTTTCTCTCTTTCTTTGAGTTTGACATGGAAAGCAGAGGCATGAGACTTGCCAAGGAGGATAGTATGACAGTGGATGGAGCCATACTAACTGCAAATAGTCATGGTGACATTTTTTAGTGTAACAGATTGCCCCCTAAAGTGCGAAGCCTGTAGTAGATTAGGGTTTTATATGATCTAGGAAGGGTGAAGTACTTTATCATTTCAAGGAGTATCTTGCGGAGAGCCTGGTCAGAACCTGCAAATATTCAACACAAAATACATATATAAGATGATATCATCGCTGAGGTAGGCATTCCCATACTCAGATTGAAAACTTTAACTAACAATCTAACTACTGCTCTGATACAAGAATGATTTTGCAGTACATCACAATTATAGACTTTTGTAGACACAGTATGGACGCAGCCATCTGTTTATGATTAGTCTACTATATAATGAATACAAAACTCCTCGCAGCCTGGATGGTGGAAACTAGATCCAGGGTCTTCATTTCTACTTCCCAAATTGGTACGATTCTATCCATGTGAATAAATGAGTCGATGTCGAACATGGCAGAAACCACTTGATTACCAGTCGATGATGTAAACTGTTAACAAGTGTGAGAGAGACCACCAGTGATGTCAATGGTTCTCAAAGTACCCAGTACAATCCATGAAATGTGAATGAATGAGTTGATGTCAAACATGTCACGGAATCCTTTGATCGAAAGTCAATGATGTAAACTGTCGTCAAAGGCGAGAAACCTACCATTGATGCATGCAGACCTCAAGGTACTGACGATCTCTAGGTCATCTTTCTAGATAATGTGCTGATGTCGATAGAAAGCGACCCGTTGCAGGCAAGCCCACAACACGAAATCATTGTTCAAGTTGAAGAAATGTTGTTGTAAGGACTGACTCAGGGATGGTCAAAATGGATGACAAGTATTTTGCATATGAATGGTTTATTTGCAGAGACCTCTTGAACACATAACGACACGACAGATGGCTTGGTGACGATTGACCCAAAGTTAATACCCAGAAACGATTGAAGTCTTTCAAAGTGGTTTGATCAACTTTAAGGCAAAGGATTTCCCAACCCAGGTGAATGAAAAGTGTCGTGTTTAAGAGCGGTGATAAGGTTCTTCTGTAACAAAGGATAACAAATAGGTTCATTCTTCTCTCTTTTCCCCCACCATTTCTGGCAAGTACCTCTTTATTTTTTACAAGCTTGAGGAGGATAACATATGCTTGATTATAAGCTCATCCTTCGGATGAGTCCAACTTAGTTTAGATTCGGACCCTAAGAAGGAGTGGTCCGTTCCTGTTTGTAATCGAACAGGTCCTTTACTGTGAAATTTTAACGAGTCCAATATAGGAGAAACTCGGCGTTTTTCAATTTTAGAGAGTCTGAAAAAACTAAAGAAGACTCCAAGGTGAACTTTTTCGTAAATTTGTGTCTCCCAAGCCCGAAAAAGTATAAAATAATACCTGAGAGAACCGCTTGATCTTGTGACCAAGGAGTACTTTCATGTTTAGTGCCGTTGACCTGAAAAGTAAAAAGCGATCAAGGACACGTCGTTTTATTTCCAATATCGAGTTTGAAATGACAAAAACCCGGCAATCTTTTTGTGTTTTTACGGTCAGAAAAGGGCTATAAGAGGACCATCTTTTAATTCTGTTTTAACGAGTGTAAAAGAAACGCTCGGCAATCTTTTCATGTTTTAGGAGTCATAAAAGGGCTTGAAAGATGACTCTGACGTGAAAAATGATAATTTACCCTAAAGTCCCTTTGTCCTGCACAAAAACAACACATTACTCATACCTGTTTAAGATGGGCAAAAATACATTGAAAAATATCCTTTCACGGTGAAAAATAAACAAACTTAGCATTCATTTATCCAAAAAACCTATAAAAAGACTCTTTACCATGTCATTTTTACCATTTTACTGTTGAAGGAGAGAAAAGGGCTTTTGACAAGAAACTTCCCGTGGACATTGCGGAGAATCTGACCGTCGGAATCGAGTGCCGTCTCTTTCAGGTATTTCACAACATCCTCCTCCTCAATTTCATTTGTTTAGAATTTCATTTTAAGCTTTTATTTGATTTTTTAGAGGGTTTGGGGTTTTAGGATACATTTTTCGGGGTACGCAGGTGCCCCATGGGCGACCTGCATACCCCGACTTTTTCGTATATGGGAAAAAGGTCGGAGTACGCAGGCCGCCTTCAGAACAGCTGCGTACCGCCGCTCTGTTTCTGAACGTGGGGTGCGTACTCCGCGCAAAGCGGATTTCCAAACCCCAAACTCAAAAACCAACCATCCAAATTTAATTTAATGAATTCTAATCAATGTTTTTTGGTGTGTAGATCACCCACCATGCTAGATTGGCGTGAAAGAGAACATGAAGACGTCGATTTGGCCGCAATAGGTCATCAACCTTCCATTGATGCTTTAAAGGCATGCGGTCTCTACAAGTACTGGGCCATACCTGGCATGAGGGCCCAGGTGCCATTCTTAGAGTGGCTGGTTGAAAGGTGGAACGTCCAGGATCAATGCTTCTACATCGGAGGGCACCAGCTCGAGATAGAGCCCTCTGACATATATTTTCTCACTGGCTTGCCTAATAGGGGCGAGCAACTGACTCTGTCCGGGACTAGGCCGGGTGGCCAATCCCTTGCTAGCCTCCGGCTAGAGTGGTGCAACAATCAAAACCAGGAGAAGGGGATAGAAATCAAATACATATCCCGACCTGAACTTATGGTAATTGCCTTTACGGTTACCAGACTTTGCGGCGCGGCCGCTTTGCACAATGCCACCGGGTCCCAAATGTGGATGGCTATAGATTGCTTCCGAGGCACCATTTTCAACTAGTGCGATGCCGTGTTGGCCAATATGAAGGGCCAACTGACTAGGGCAAAGAACGGACAATTGAAGACCTTTGGATATGGGCCTTTAGTTGTGAGCTTTGCCCTAGAGAGAGTTCCAATGCTGATCCCCCAGCATCTTACTGTTCCAGTTGGGCCTCCTCGGGAGCCTAAGTTGACGAGATGGGTTGCGGTAATGGCCCGGCATCCTGATGAGGGAGCGGCAGTTGTCCGATTTCCTGACGGTTACTTTCACTGGTTGGAGAACCAGGTCTTTGCGATTCAGGATTTTCCTTATGCCAGAATGGATTTTCGGAATGATCCGGACATGGTTCTTCCACAGGGAGAACAATGGGACGACAGAGGTACTTCATTTTTCACAAATTTTTAATTTATCTAATTTTTTTTATTTTTTATATATATCGTCTCAAACTGACAGTAAAAATGTTCAAAATGCAGATGTAGGTCCACGGCGTCCAGCCAATCTCCGGGCTTTTGAGAGGAGACATCTAGTTGCACCGGCACCGGCCCCACAGGACGCGGCTGCAGAGACACTAGCTGAGTTGGAGCAGGATCTAGAGCGTCTGACGGCGAGTATACTAGAGACTACTATAGATGATATTCCTATCAGACTTCAACACTATGTAGTCGCAGTCCCGGGACCTTTTAGGAGGTTTTTGTGTAGAGTGGCCTGTGCAGTGGTGTCGTATAGGGAGCATCACCAGTGATTGGATGGTCACTTTGTAGACACATGTGACATTTTGGTTTTTTGTACTTATCATTTTTGCCGATCATAAGGTGTTTTAAACCTATGGTCGAAGACGATGTATATTTTTTGACACATTTCTATCTATATATATCATTATTACCGGCTTATTTTGTTAAACATGTGTGATGAAATGTTTGTAAATTTACAATTATTGCAAATATCTATTTAACATTCGAGACGCAATTGCATCTGCTAATTTGTTTAAAGACCTTGGAATATGATGATATTCAATGTAATCAAATTCACGTTCCAAGAGACGCACCCTCAAAAACAATCTTAATAACACTGGATTTCTAATGGCATAGACTCTATTAAGCTGTAATACAACAAGTTCAGAATCTAACCTCACTATCAAACTCCGAATCCCAAATGAAATAGATTCAGATAATAACTCAATCACTGCACTGTATTCTGCAATGTTGTTTGTTGTTTGACCGAGGCTCACCCCATGCATAGAAACTAACTCGTCAGAGGGTGAATAGATAACCCAAGCTGCGGAAGAGATATTCCGTGTACTATGACAAGCACCATCAGCAAATCCAATGTATGTTTGGAGAGGCGTCGACATCTGCAATATCAAGAGTAAAACCAAGATAAGCCAGAATAACGACGAAAAACACACTCTCTAAACTAAGCACACTGTCTAAACTAATCACACAGTCTAAACTAAGCACACATAGCAACTAGAAAGAGAAAACTAACCTAACTAAAATCTCCATACCCATCATTTAAGCATAATACCTCTTTAAGTAAAGTCCATTTCTGGGTTTACCCAAAGAGTCCCTGTCAAAGTCTACCAGCTCATAGGCCCCTTTTGCTAGCTTTCTCTTGACAATGTAGGGCCCATGCCACATAGGAACGAATTTTCCAGCACCTAACCTATCATTAGCTTGATCATATAACAACACTAGGTCTCCTTCCGAAAAATTTCGAGGAGTCACATTCCGGTCATACTGAGCTTTCATTCGTTTCGCGTGAGTCTCGATTGCTAAAGCAGCTTCACGTCGAGTCTCATCTAATTTAGCTAAGTATAACAGACGCTTCTCCTCTTCGGAAGTAGCTGGGAGTAATTCGATGGCCATTTGCAGTGACGGGATTTCGCATTCAATGGGCAGCACGGCTTCCAAACCATAAACTAGTTGGAAAGGAGTGAACCCTGTTGATGTTTTCACTGAGGTTCAGTATGCCCAAAGCGCTGAAAATAACATGTTTTGCCAATTCAAGCGATGAATACCAATGATCCGTCGGATCATGATAACTAGAACTTTGTTGATAGACTCAACCAGACCGTTTGCTTGGGGATAATAAGGAGTAGAACTATCGTGACGTAAACCAAGCTGGCCTGTAAGTTCTGTCATCATAATGTTTCGAAAATGGCGCCCATGGTCAGTGATTATCGCTTGTGGGACACCAAACCTAGCAATAATGTGATTGAATACGAAAATTGCTGCTGCCTTGCCGTCTGCCTCAAATGTAGGCATCGCCTCGGCCCACTTAGTAAAATAATCAACCGCAAGGATGATATACGCATGCCCCCCGGTCGAGTGAGGGTTACAAGTAATAAAGTCGATACCCCATTTGGCGAATGGACCGACGGCAATTATAGGGTGGAGAGGAGCTGGTGGTGCACGCATCTTACGATCAAACACTTGACAGTTGTGGCATTTTCGGACCGCAATGATACAGTATTTAAACATGGACGGCCAGAAATAGCCAGCACGCAACACCTTCTGAGCTGTGGCATACCCAGACATATGACCGCCACACGCCCCAGAGTGACAGTCATTCAAAACCCTTTCTGCCTCTTCGTGAGTTAAGCAATGTCAGAAAATCAAGTCCGCCCCACGGTGATAAAGAGTATCTCCAATTATTTTGTACTGTTGGGACTGGAATCGATTTTTCCAACGTTCCGTCTTAGAAGCTTCGGGCCGAAAGGATTGGGTTTGGAGATAGACAATTATATCCCCATACCATGGATTTAAAGTGCTGATAAGAAACAAAGATTCGCTCGCAATGGGCTCCTCTGCCACTGTTTCCGTGTCAGCACGCGGGAAATCACACATTAACTCGGCAAAGACTAAGGATTTCTTAGACTTGGATTTCTCAAACTCCAAATCAAACTCCTGCAGGATAACGATCCATTTGGAGTACTTGCCCCCTAGCAATTGTTTAGTTAGAATATAGATCGTAGGGTTGCAATCCGAAATCACTGTAGTTTTACGGAGAAGAATGTAATGACGAAAACGCTGGACAGCTTGAACGGCTGCCAGTGCCAACTTTTCCACATGCAAGTACTTTAGCTCGGTTGGATTTAACGTCCGACTAAGGTAATATATCACATGTTCCATTTCAAATTCATCTTCCTGAACTAAGACCATTCCAATGGTGGAGTGGGAGGCGGCGAGATACAAAAAGTAATCCTGGTTGTAGTTGGGAGGATGCAGCAACGGTGCATGGGTCAACGCGTGCTTAAGTGCATCAAAAGATTTTTGAGCTATCTCATCCCAAGAGAATTGAGCATTTTGTTTTAACAACTGGGTGAAACCCTTTGTAGCCTCGGCGTAGTTAGGAATGAATCGACGTAAAAAGTTTGCTTTCCCCTGCAAACTTTGGAGTTGGCGCAGACTCGAAGGAGGGGGCAATTTGATGATAGCTTCTACGTTCGAGGGATCGACGTGGATACCGGCTTTTGAAACGACAAATCCTAGCAATCGTCCCACTTCTATGCAGAAGACACATTTTTGTGGGTTCAACCGAATTCGATAATGCCGACACCTCATAAAAATAGCTCGTAAGGGGACAAGGTGATCAGCTCGATGTAAAGAATGAGTAGGCAAATCATCGAGGTACGGCTGCACAATGTGCTTGATGTCGTGAAACGCATAAGACATTGCCCATTGGAAAGTGGCTCCGGCATTCTTAAGTCCAAAAGGTAATTTGCAATAAGAAAATGTCCCCCAAGGACAAATGAAAGCCGTTTTTGGTTGATCGGCAGGTAGAATATTGATTTGGTTGTAACCGGAAAAACCGTCCATAAAGGAAAATATTTCACTGCCGGCACAATCATCAATTATTTGATCGATATAGGGTGTGGGATAGTTGTCTTTTGGACAAGCACGATTTATATCCCTATAGTCGATGCATATTCTTATTGTTCCTTGTTTCTTGTTAATCGGAACAATATTCGATACCCAATCCGTTAACGGGATCGGATAAATGAAACCTGCTTTCAACAGCTTTTCTACTTCTGCTTTAATTGCAGCCGCTTTCCTAGGGTGTATCTGACGCAGACGTTGCCGAACGGGTTTAGCGTCCGGGTAAGTCTTGATCTCATGAACAACAATGGAGGGATCAATTCCTGGCATTTCCTCATAGGACCAGGCAAACACGTCACGAAATTCTTGAAATAGGGCCTTGTATGTTTGAATTTCGTCATCTGTACACGAGGCACCTATATGAATGTTCTCAATAGTTCCGGTTTTGACTGAAATGTCAATGGCAATAGTTTGGGAAATATTTCCCAAATTCAACTCTGAATCAGGATGTTTCATGGGATTTTGAGCGTCCTTGACATATTCAGCTGTAAAGATTGATGAAAAATCATTTTCAAAATCATCAGTCTCAGGTAAAAATGAAGATCTATGATGGAGATCTTCCCATGGTAGATCGTCTACACTTAGGATTTCGCGAAGTTGTTCGTCAGATGACACAACTTTAGGAAACGCTATCCGTTCTGAGGTTGATGTGAATAGTGATTCTTCACCGACCACATTCATTTGGTCAATTTGGGTTGAACGCGAGTCGGTAAAAGACTGCACGGCCTTATAAGCAATTTCATATGGACTCAAAGGCATAGCATCACCGAAAGAGTCTATCTCAGATTCAGATGGGACAATCCAAGGATCATCATAAATAATAGTGTCTGAAGTAATCATATGAATGAAAGCAAATGAAGGGTCTACGTTGATTGGAGGGAAAGGAAAAGTTCCCAGTAAACCGGAATCTTTAACTAATCCTACACCAACATCCTTGTAAGGGATAGTTGTTTTACCGACATGCTGGATACTCTCTGAAGAGGCTGGGTCGGATGAAAAGTAAGCCAGCTGATCTATTGTCACGATCTTGCCATTATGTGGAAACTTTATAACTCTGAAGATCGATGAAACGACCGCTGTCATAGCGTAAGACCAACTTCGACCCAAAAGAAGGTTGTAGTCTAGAGGGGCATCAACCACCTCCACATCCAGACTAACGGTTTTTCCTTCAACCCCTATAGGCAAATCCTGTAGAATGCCAAACGGATGGAACCCACAACCATCAAAGGCCTTAAGAATAGTCGGGGATTGGTTCAGCGAAGGAGAACCAAGCGATCTCCAACACTGAATTGACATAATACACGTAGAAGCTACTTCATCAATTACAGTCCGATGAATAGGCCTGTTTTTTACTATCACTGGGATCTGGAAAGCCATCTGATGAGGGAGACGCGGTGTACTATTTTCTAGATGAAAGATTATCAGGTTCGGGTCCTGAATATCAACAGCTCCTATAGCCGACAAAAGTAATTTTTCGTTGTGCTGGGCATGATTGCAGCACCTCTAAAGCCAACATTGCTGAGGGTGAAACAGCTAAGTCCTCAACAATGTTATAATTCTGAGCTGCTCTCGCATGTGGATTGAAAGAAGACTTTCGAAGTATACCCTTGGCGGGCGGTTTGATTACCAAGTCCGGGTTAGGTTTCTCGATCTGTAGTGGATCGGAACCGGGAGCTGAGGTTGATGGATTAGAATGAGAAGATTCTGCTTCTTTGCCATCAACAGGACTCTTACTACCATAATCTTGCGATCGAGTCGCAATCTGTACATGAGACATCATCAATATGGGTTCTTCACTGGCACTCAAGGAAGAACCTATCATCTTACTCTCCTGCTTTGGAAATGGATCTTTCAAAACAGCAGGAGTTGGGGAACCTTTAACGATTTTCACAACCTCTACCCGATGAGGGCAATCTCTTGTGAAATGATCTTCTTCACAAATTAAACAAGGATAGCGAGGTTTGTGCTTCTCGTCATTAGATTCCGACTTCTCTTTTTTCTCCTTTGGAGCCTTGTCTGCTTTATCCTTCTTCTTGCCTTTCTTCTTACCACCGTTTTTTGATTTAGCCGTAGATGACTCTACAGCGTGAATGTCGGCGGTAATTTCAGGAGAAGACTCTCCTGTCGGGGAGTCTGGTAAGGTTATTATTGGAGAAGAATTCTTTGAGGATTTCTTCTTACTTTTAGTGTTCATCGTACCAATCATGCCATCGGCAGCATGAGACCCCGAAGGAGCAGCAGCGATTTGATTCGACTTAGGAAGATCTGGGATCTTCTCATGCAACGTACCCAACTGAGTGTAAACTAAGTCAAGGTACTGGGCTTGAGCAATGACTTGCTCCTCAGTAACTACTCCGGCCTTAGCTACATCTTCAGTAATCTTCGGTAATAATGATTTGACAAACCATTCAGCTAAGATTTGGTCCGGGATAAAAACTTTCACTAAACGTCTTCGACGTCTCCATTCATGGATATGATCAGAAATATAAGTGGACGACGATTATTTTAATGAAGTTAATAACTCAGTACCATTATCGTATCTGACCGACAACTGAAAATGAGTTAGGAACGAGGTAGCTAACTGGCTAAAGTTATAAAAAGAGGCCCGTGGTAACTCAATGTACCACTTGGCCGCGAGACCAATGAGCGTACGCTGGAAAAGACGTAAACGGATCGAATCATCCGAGATAGAATTTGAAGCACACCAGAGGTGGTAAGTCATCACATGATTGGACGGATCCTCTCCAGACTTACCTTCAAACTTGGGTATATCGCTGGGCAACTTGTTTGGCATTGGCGGCCAGAACGGAAGATATTGTATTGGATCGTTCGTTAGGTGCGACAAGTCTGGTAAATCCAAAGTTGCGATAAACGGTAACTGCCGATTCGGATCCCTAAAACTCTGGGTCACAAGACCAGTCCCAGGAGGAGGATATCCAGGATAACTTGGAATAGGAATCGCATTTAGGATATTATATCCTCCTGGAAAACCAGGATTAACCGGACCGTACTGGGGTTGCTGAGGTTGTTGATAAGTGTACCCAGGATACGGTTGATACTGGTGAACCGACTGTTGGACAGTAGGCCCGTATTGGTACTGTCCCTGGTACGGTTGATAAACGAATTGTATTTGACTAGTGACAATCGTACTTAAACCAGGCTGTCCTACAGGCATCTGAACCGTAGTTTGAATCGTAGATCCAGACAATGGTAAAGATGTCTGAGGAGTAGTTGCAGAGACAGTAGAAACCGGAGCTGTCGATACTCCAGAAGCAAGTGTGGTGGAAGGAGCAGATGTTGCGGTAGTTGCAGCAGCCATTGTTTGAGATGGAGTACTAGGTGCAATTGGCGACTGAGTAACTACCGAAGGTACAGAAGTTTGAACATTAGACTGGACGGGTTGCTGGGATGGACCAACAACTAAGGATTGTCCAGCTTGAGATGACAACTATACGTTTGGCTGCAACACTTGTTGACCTTGCGATGGATTCCACACTATGTTCATTCCAGGGTATTGACCCATGACAGGTTGAGGATATTGAGATCCATAACCAGATTGAGGGTAGGATTGATAACTGAAAGGCACAGTTCCCATACCTTGAACATACGACTGACCTTGAGGTGGTTGATAACCTTGACTTGAGTATTGACCTTGAGGTTGATACCCTTGAGGTAAATACTGATACTGGGGTTGACCTTGACCTTGAGGTTGATACCCTTGAGGTAAATATTGATACTGAGGTTGACCCTGGGGTACATATTAAGGCTAGGGTTGACCTTGAGGAATGTATTGTACTATGGGTACATACTGTCCTTGAGGTTGACCCCCAGACGCAACTTGTGTACCTTGAGGTTGCCCCCTAGGCGTTACTTGAGGCTGACCCCCAGGCGGTAATTGGCCACCTTGAGGTTGAGAACCGGGAATTGAACCTGACATCATATAAATGTCTCCTACACCCAACGGTCTATTACCATTGTTTCCAGCTAATAACCCATGTTCAACGGGTTGAGGAGATGCGCCCGCAAAAGTACCAGACAATGACTGATACCCAGAGGGAACAGAAGGACCACCGTACAAGAAAGATTCAGGAGATTGAGTGAACACGGACGACTGACCAGACATATTTACAGGAGTATAAATACCTCTGGGTGGAAAAGGAGTACGAGGTGGAGAAAAACTTATCCCTGAGTTGTCTAAATAATTAGTTAACGAAAGGTACCAAGTAGTACTTCTAGGTGGACTGTAAAAGATAGATTCACGCTCTCTTAGATCAATGGTAGGTTGATCTTCAAGAATAGGGCCTACTTCTTCTTCTGGAGCAAGTTCTTCAATAGCTATCAAACCAGAAGGAAGATTTTCGGTTATGACTCTTTCTACCCTAGGTGAATCAGGAACACTAGAAGTTGGAGTAACAGGTTCAGATATTTCAGGTTCTTCGCCTATATCACTAGCAGATGAAAAACTACCAGCAAGCTCAGAAACTGCAACAGCTTCAGGATTGTAACCTGTTTCTAGACTTTGGTAAGCTAGATGGACTACCAATGAAGACTCTCCTTCTTCAGGTGAACCTACTCTACTGCCACTAGGAGGAGTTACAAGGACTTTCAAACCTTCGTAATGACTCGGGTCGTCTCGAGGAGGTTCACCCCGAAGTCTACGGGATCTCCTCAACAATTCGGCCACGGAAACAATCTCAGGAGACTGGCCCTGAAGTCTACGGGACTGTCTCAGTAATTCTGCCACAGTTAAAAACTTTTAACTACCACACACACAAACAAAGTAAAAATCTCAAAGAAAAACACCTAAAGTCTCTAAAGAACCAAACAAATTTGAAGCACACGCCTAAAGAATCTAGGGCGTCAAACCAAGCACAAACAATAGCCTTCTGGACCAAAAACGCTAGTTGGAGATGAAACCCAACATTGCCGGATTCAATACAGAAGTGGCGGGTGGAACAGTTACCCCGGCAACTTGCTTAATGAATAGACCGGCACAAGTTCCTCCACTTTAACCGTCTCGAGTGAAGTGAACCCCCCGGAAAATCCAAGTGAGTCTAGCCGACGTTTGCTCCAGGTACAGTGGGATCTTCCCTCCACCGTCACCTCGGTAGAATCCTAAAGATAATGGTCACTAAGGTTACCAACAGCAACAAATACACCTGGGGGAATAGTCTACACTCTGACAGCATGCAAGGGCAGAGTATCAAGCTCAATCCCCTTGCCAGCTCCTTGACAATAATCCAAGGTTTACCGACAAGTGACCCCTGGCTCCTCGACAATGGTTAATCCGAGGTTTACCGTTTGTAATACGTGCGTGTCTGGCGTCGTTCTCAACGAGGGAGGATTGATCCCCTCACTGGTTCGGACACGAGATCGTGCTTCTCCTTTAAGAGGAGCTTTCCCAGAGTACAAATGAAACAGTTGGATTTAATCTATCACAAGATAAGCTACTTGTTTGGTTTTGTTGTCTTGGAGAGTTAATTACTCTCCTACTCCAAGACACTAGCGTGATCTATATTGGTGTTTCTGAGCCCTAGTAAATAAAAAGTTACTAAGTTGATTTTACTTTAAGCGTTAATTTTATGGCTTTTTTAAGACAAAAGGTAGTGGGATGAAACTGGTGGTGTGTAGACTCGATCGAAATCCACTAAAAAGATGCACTTAGGATGATTTACACTAATTTTTCCTTTTTCAATGAAACTCCTAGCTAAGAGAGTTGAGAGAATGCAAATTTATAGAAAACAACTTTCTTGGCAAAGACAATCAAAGAAACAATTCTTTTTATCTTTTCAAAGCACACAACTCATGACCACTAATTATCTCATGAAATTTCCTTTCTCTTCAAAAGACTACAAATGCTACCAAAGCAAACTTTTTCCAAAAGAATTTTTGTATTTTTCCTATATTAATAAAGCATATAAAACTATTTATCAAAAATCAAATTTAACAAATCTAAGAAAATCAAAGCAAATTCACTCAAAAGCAAATCAAAGGGAAATTTACCTAAAAGTAAAACTAATGAGGACAAAAGCCTACAAAGTTAATTCCCGGATGTTTTACTCAGTCAAAATGTAACTAAGGATCAATCCATGCAGAATCATAAACTGATCAAAAAACAAAATCGAAATCTTTTTGTTCTTTTTTCTCAAGAATGAAATTCAAGGCTTTAACAAACAAACTTTTCGAGATTCGCAAAGAGAAGACACAAAGGTAGGTCTCTCACAAGGGTGAATTCTATGACAGGCCCGACTCCTAAGAGGGTTGAACAAAACCAGGGAGATCCAAAGTTTGACAACCTCTAACGCCAAAGTCACTACAGGACTAGTTAAAAATAAAACCCTAAGGCAAAATCCCTATGAATTCCACCAAAACTCTCGACACTAATGGAACAAGATCAGGTGAAGATCTTTGACAGCAAACCAATGGATCTGGGCAGTAAAAACAAATTAAAAACAAAATCTAAAGAGCAAAAAGCAAAAAATTGCAATTTTCTCAAATTTGACAGGGGTACGCAGGTGACCTGTTTACACAGGTGTGGGTACGCTCTGTGCACACAGTCGCAGTGCGTACAAGTACGCTCTGTGCTGAACTCAAAGCCTGCGTACTGCTGGCAAAGCTAAGAAAAATGAAAATCTAAATTAACCCTAAGCTAACCCACCCAAACACACAGTCAGACAGCCAAAAATCAGAAAACAAGCGCTTTTTCTCAGACCAAAATATCAAATCAAAAAGAACTCAAACACATTCATGGATTCCCCAGTGGAGTCGCCATTTTGTCACACGGAAAGAGTTGTTAGTGCGGACACAACCAACCTCCCTAGAAGCCTAAGACTTTCTAGTGACAAACAAGACAAATAGGAGCAATCCTTCTCTAAATATGCATTTATACTATGAGAAATCAAGTGTTTTAGATCTTACCTGTAACCCAACGCTGTTGTAGTAGTCCAGCTTCGTTGATCCGGATGAGCTCCTCCTTCTCTTCGAAACCTGCATTCACTAACAATCAAACGATTAAATAGCACCTGAATATCACATAAAATAAAACACATTTAACATATAGACCAAGGAGTATATGAAACAACTCATAAATAACAAATTGTTGAGAAGAATGGACTTATTTGTATTAAAAGGTAACAAAAGAAACCATTACAACCCCCACTTCCAAATACAACAAGTAAAGATGGTAATCTCTCCTCACAATCTTATACAAGGAAGTCCTAATTCCAGCAGCATCTACCCTTAGGAATGTTCAGCTTTCAACCTCCCCTCCTTCTGGCCCAATGCATGAATTTATAGTGCTCTAGAGGAAGTTAATCAGGTCCACCATCAATGGGATAAGCCCCTCTTTGGGTGGATTAGCTCCCCTCTTGATGGGATAAGTTCCTCTTCTATAGGGATACATGAACCATCTGGAGGCGCTTCATACACGTCAAACAAGCTTCTAGAATGCTCTAGAAATGACCACAAGTAACTTTTTAAAGATGAAACTCGTGCCTTTTGACCTTTACAGGGGTACGCACCCACCCCTTTACATACAGAGCGTACAAGTACGCAGGTATTGTAAACTTGGTTGCGTACACGTAGGTAAGGCTGAGAGAAACTGCGTACCCAGAGATAATTGACTTTAAATGACTTTTCTCTCTTTCTTTGAGTTTGACATGGAAAGTAGAGGCATGAGACTTGCCAAGGAGGATAGTATGACAATGGATGGAGCCATACTAACTGCAAATAGTCATGGTGACATTTTTTAGTGTAACACCTGATATTTTTTTAGAAAAGATTCTTTCATTTGATCCCAGTTATTTATAACACCGCCACCTAGTCCCATGAACCATCTCAAAGCAGCCCCTTTTAATGTAGAGGGGAATAATTTCAGTTTCTGGGGGTCAGTGGTGTAGTCATAACCCCTGCACAGCACATCGAACTCAAATAGGAATGCATCCGGATCCTCTGATGTAAGACCGTGGAATGTAGGGATATGTTGAAGAGGAATTGCTTTCATAGGCGCATTTGCTGCAGTATCCACGATGGGGTATTGCAATGTAGAGGTTTGGGTGTTTGGCTGGTTTTGAGCCATTTGGTCAAATATATGCCAATAACCTTCTGGGATATCTAGGAGGGTATTCCTAGGTTGAGAGGGAATGGCTTTAACAGGAATGGTTTTAATAGCGCTTCCTTTATCTAGGATAATGAGAGTGCCTAATGTCTGAGGAGATTGAGTTTCTTCAAAAATGATTTTTGCAACACTTCCCTTATCTGGGCTACTCAATGGCTGAGCTGTCCCAAGAGGAGACCTTGGTTCCTCAGTTTCCCCTGTCTTTCCTCTTCCTTCACAAAGATTGCTGAAATTCCCTTCTTGCAATAGTTCTAGAGTAGAATTTCCAATTTCTTGAAAATCCTGCTCTTCAGTTTGACTATGCACCTCAGCAAAGGGAACAGATGGTGATCCTGTGGCCTGAAGGAAACTAGTAGGCTGTCTGGAAATAACTTTTCTGGGTCCTACTGAAGGCTGAGATTCTGATTTCTTAAAAATTTCTTCTATAAAGGTTGATCGGCCAAGGGTCACCGCCCCTTAGCTTTTTCGGGCTTGGGTAGAGGTTTGGAATTCTTTTTTAGCTTTTTCTGCTTAGTCATGCACACAAAAATCTACTGCTAGATTCTACCCAAACAAAACAATGACAAATCTGTAGGAAAGTGGGCAGAGGAGCAGGGCTATTACATGCTCTACACATAGGTTCTTACCTTCCGTTTTTAAAACCCAATTCTTCCCTAGCAGGATCTTACACTACTCTGAAAAGAAACAAATGGCTACACTCTTTCCCCGACAACGGCGCCAAAATGTTGAGCTGTAAAAAGGGTCTCTTTCACCTCCAATTACCTCACATTATTTTTTCAATCCAGGAACATTTTGTTATTCCAAAGAGTGTCTCAGTTTGAGGCTATCAGTTGCCAAAGTAATGCTAGTAGTATAGTGCTCAAAAATACAAGAGTAAACAGATGCTTGTTTATAGCAAACTACTTTTAAAGACTAAACCATACATTTAGAAAACTAAGCAATTTATCAGTCAAGGGTTCAGTAGTAGTAACTCATCCCTTTGTAAACTGATGGAACCAAAGGAAATCAGGGAACAGATCGTCGATCTGGGAGCCAGACAGTAAATGTCAATGCCCACTATAGTCTCAGATCGTTCTACACACCGAAGCAATAATAATGCGAATAACAGGAAATGGAACAACAAATAAGAAATGGAACAGCAACTAGGAAACTGTAACAACAATTAAGTTTAATAAGCAGCAACACCTTAGTCTACAAGATCAAATGCAACAATCGTGTCCTACAGAAATCAAATGGCAATCCTCTACCTTTAAGGATGAATCGAACAACACACAGAAATAGAACAGCATTGACTAATGATGGAATATGGGACAACGCTAGAAAGTCAAACAGTAACTTAACACATGGCACACCTCAATAGTAATCTGATCTTGGTAATCCAATCATCAGTCTTAGTTATAAATAATACGACTGTATTTCAGAATGGAACAACAACGTCCATAGATTCAACAATTACAAGGAAATATAATCTCTAGGATGAATTTAGTAATACCAACAGTTAAGTGTTACAACACAGACATTCTATAATTGAACAAAAATGGTATCCAGTAAAAGCCAGTTATATTAGTACTTAAGGAAACAGCAATGCGTTGCAGAGTTATAATGTCTCTGTCTTAGAAAACGATATCACTTAACAGATCAGATGTAACAGGGTTGTGATGTAAAATAACAGAACATATCAGATTACCGAATAAAGCTGATGAGCACACCACGCATAAACCAAAAGTACTAGTACAGGAGCAAGTGTTCCTCCAGGGCCGGGCCCTTAGCCTCCAGGGGTACACCGCTTGAAGTTATTTCAGGATCAGAGATGAAATAGCAACCAAGTTTGTATTAATGCATAAGACAGAATTACAGTGGATCACTTCTCAATGAGAGTCGATGATCAAAGTCTCAACTTTAAGAGAAATTACATAAAAACATAACAGACTATCCCTCGGGCTAACAGTGCTGCCCCTTTTTATAATGGCGAAGGCGGAGATGTCTAGGTGCAAAAATAGTTAAAGCAGCGATCCCTCAGGATCAAAGGATCCTGAGGGATTCGCCGAACCGTTGGCTCTCAGTTATCTCTTTACTTTCTTGTGCTGAGCCGATATCTCCATTTCCTTTCCTGGGCTGATACGCTTTGATTTGGTTTGCCTTGTTTGCATGTGGTTCCCCGTCAAAGGGACAACAGTTAACCTGGCCTTGTCCTTTCCTTTGGAACGACAGTCTTTCGTTTTTCCTTCTTCCTGCATAAGAAGATGAAAATTGTCAATGTTTTTGTTTTGCACATTAATATTATAGATTTTATTACAATTCCTTATCATATACCTAGTTCACGATGCAAAAGGTTTGTAAGTTTTAAAGAAAAGATGTTGAAATAATCACCAAAAACATACCTTCTTTAGTACTCCACAACAATCGACGGAATATCTAACAATCCAGATTCCCTACTGTCACTAACCATCCAATGACCCAAGAAATCAAGCAGGAAGATACCAAACCAACAAGCAAACAAAACCAAATGAAAAGCAGCTTTCTGGTTAGGGAGAAAACGGTCTAAATGGCTTACAGGGTCGTAATCATGAGAGAAAAACACACTGGCCAAGATTGGGGACAAACCCTAATATTCACTTACAAGCATCGGCATGACTGCCTAACTGACAACAAGTGCCAGAGGTAGGTTGGCGCGATTGTTTCTAAGCATATCGCACCGATCGGTGCGTCTATCAGTGTATTAAACGCATTGAGCAAGGGAGCCAAGAAATAAATAAATAAACAAATAAAACAAGGACTAGATCTACTACCCTGAATTTCAAAATTAGACCAATAAGTAGAAGAAAAGAAACAGAACCAAAGGGAAAAAATGGAACTAGAAAAGTTCACACGAAATCATGAAATCTCAAACAAGACAAACAGAAGGATTGGCTCCCCATTGGAGTCGCCAATTTGTGGTGAAGTAAAATTATGACTGCGGACACAAACAATTTCTCTAGCTCGATAATGGGTCTAGCCACAATTGATACATTCTATGGAATATTTCCTTAAGTTAAAACCAATTAAGAGGGCCTACCTCTTAGTACGCTTATCTCATTCGATGATGTCCTTTCTCGCTCACTCCAGCTATTTCTCGCTTCCTTCTTCAAACACCTTAAACAAGTAAACAACAGCAAACAAAAACCGTGATAATAGACAAATTTTAATTCAATCTACTTAACAAGTCAAGAAACATTAATCCATGAACATTTAAGATGAAGCATCATGTACGAAATCAATCGATAGTTGCATATATATTGAATCAAGAAGAGATTACAACCATTGTCTTGATGTTGCCGTTCTCTTCCGAAAAAACCAAGTTCCCACACACTTCTGCTAGCATTCCATGATGGTGTCAACAATACTAGTTTTAAGTCTCTTCCCTTTAGGCTTCACACTAAACCAAATTCACACCTCTCCCTCACACAACTAGAGAGCTACAACTATGAATAGCTTGTTTTTTACTCCAAACTTAATTAGCACTAGCACACCAACAATTAACACTAGCTTGTGCTTGGGAAAAAGGGAGGTTTATATAGGATGAATGGATGGGAGATGGATCCTATTATCATGGGAGAAGGTCTTATCTCTTCAGGTAGTTCCATCATTATAGGGGAAAGGAGTCCAAACTGACATCCTCAACCCCATTCAGCCAAACCATTTACCAGACTTTCATTACAAAGCTTCTAGAGCTGGAAGCTTCAGCTCCTTATTTTAAAAACTTTCCATAAGAGGACTGGCGTGAATATAAAAAAGCTAAATCAATTCGGTCGGTGCTAAGGATAGTGTTAATCCCTGGATATCAGCACAAGGAGGACAAAGACCATTACGTCGGTCTTGTAAACTGGGAAAAACAGAAGATTTTGTGGAAATAGTGCGAAAGGGAATTGTTCTGCTCATGAAGAGGGACACAATGGGAGTTTCTTCATGAAGGGAAAGCATGTAGGGTTCACTGTAGAGGTCCTCCAGGATCAAGGAATGGGGAGTACAAGGACAATGACAAAATTTTGTGTAAAAAGGAGAGATGCACAACATCTCATTCGACGAGTCTCAACATAGAGTTGTGCAGTCTCGCAAAGTGTCGACTCCAGATGATCATAAATCTCCTGCACATGTTGAGGAAAAAGTGATCATGTCTCACATTCTCTAACATACAACAACCTTGGTCGATGCTACCAGAGTGTATGTCAAAGCCACTAGCTCAAGTGTTCCCTAGTTGATAGCTGAGAATGAGAAAATGGCTAAGGAACTGCATACGACCAAGCAAGGAGGAGAGTTGGTTACAGCATCCACCCAAGTTGAAATGAAGAAGGAAATACTAGATGAAGTGTTTTCCCTTGACATAGTCATGCGGGTGTTGTATTCCAAGTTTTTTACCATGCACAAGGCATTAGTCCATCTCAACGAATGGCAGCAACAATGTGTTAGAAGAGCAAGTATCTTAGCAAATGTGCATGTTGTTGTTGATTACATGTAAAACATGGACAATGAGATACAAGGGAGCCCTACTTCACTTACCTAATATGATGAAGCCCAGAGCGGTTGAGCTAAATACATGTATTCGGAGTAAGATCCGGAACTATGAAGAGCTCTCGCAGTTTATCACTAGTGTACAGGCTTCCCATGCATGTGTATTCAAGAGTATGAATGTTGTGGTGTACACACATGTGATCCCATCTATTGGGACTCTCACCCAGGCGAAGATAACGACACAGGTCTGACTAGAGCTTCACTCAGACTTTGACGAGTTGATGCGCATTGCCACCATCCCAGACTTACCCATCAGTGCGGACATCATGCATAAGTATGTTGTTGGTCCAGCCACATTGAAGACAATGATGCACATGCTTTCAAATGAGTTGGACAGAGGAGACCAAGTAGTGTAGCCAGATGCTATGGAGGCAAGAGTCAGGTTCCTGAAACATGTCACCATGGAGCACACAAACACCATCGTGGACTACCGATCTTGGCATCAGTACGTTACTATCAACCTCAATGAAGATGTCAAAGAGTTGGTCTTCCAATAGTTGTCCGAGTCATAGTGATGTCTAGCATGGCTTGTTCAAGCCATTTTGTCTCACATGGGTATGTGTGCATTGTAATGTAATGTCTTGTCAAGTGTAAGTTCAAGTGTTGATATTTGGATGTAAAATCCATAGAGTAGATGAAGATTCATGAGAGTAGATGAACAATCACAAAGGGGAATGTCAAGGGTCACCCCACCCTTTGCTATAATAGCCCCTCATAACTCATTGTAAAGGATTTTGGTCAACCCAGCTTTCGATAAGACTATCTTGGAGAGAGCTTGGACAGTATTGTAATGAGCCTTGGCTTCTCCACTGCGCAGAGCTAGTACATCTCTTTGGAGGAGCAGGCGGTTGTGGCTATAACATTCTGCTGTCGAAACTAGTGGTTGGACATGGATGTATTGTATGACTAGAATCTACACTTCTTAATATAACAAGAGCCACCATGTTTCATGCATATGTTGTATCGTATTCTATGCTATCTAGTGTACTCTAAATGATATATGTATTTGTTTGCTTACGCATGCATGTATAGCTTTCTATGTATGTATGTATGAATCTTTCTGAAATGTGTTGTTGGTTTAACCATCACTTTGGATTGCTAGCTAACTTTCCATCCATGTTCTGATGCATCTTTGCTCGTGTGTTTTCTTCTTAATTCTGTGCTATCACAGGTTTCTAAGTGGTGCACTCATCTCAACCCTTGTGTGTTAAAATCTCTCATGCACCTTCCTTGGCTCACTGCATATGTCACACCCTTGCTACCAACAAAGTTATCTCACTTTCCTCTGTGTGAAATCACGGTCAAGGCATTACCATACGACCCACTGCTGGGACTCCTACAGTAAACAGTCTGAGGTCTAATTGGGACTTCTTATCAAGAAGATCCCCTGATATGTTGGCGGCTCCAACACCTTCAACATAGTACTTTGCTTGAAAGAAACACACAATCCATACAAGAGACTCCTTAGTTAGCCTGCAAAATAGTTCACAAGATAACAAAAATTGTAATAACATAACATCACACATTCAAAACGATTCATACTAAATCAAATGAATTAGTTCATAAACATTAGTGTAAATGAAACAACACATATTACAAACATATAAAGAATAGTTTTACTACATTCATGGCATATGCATGAAGATGTGTCAACTCTGAGCTTTTACTAAGGAGTGAAAGTTCCAGACATACATTTACAATTGACAAGACACTAACCCCAATAGTGGAACATGAAGCCAACACTTGCTTCTCCAAAGAATGACATTCCTTCTATGCTAAACTAGAGAATCCAAGGCTACAAAACAAAGCTTCCAAACCCTTTGCATGAGTTATGAGGGTATATTTATAACATATGAGATGACCCTTGATCTCCCTTTGTTACATTTGACCTTCCCTCATGACTCTTTGACTTCCTTTGTCTTTTCCTAACTAATAACTTTTCATATTCCACAATTGACACTTGGACTTCTAGTTACATATTTATTTCCAATATGATAATACAAAAATATGAGACAAAAATGGGTAGAGCCTAATAAGACAAAGTATAAGACATATCAAGCTTGATTTTGAGAAAAATATAGCTAGGAAACTTCAATTTGTAGATATTCATTCACATAATGATACCAAGCCTTGTATTGTGTGATGGTCTCCTCAAACTTTGCAAGATGATTAGGATGAAAGAAGACTCTAGCTTCCATTGCATATGGGTAGACAATTTTGGAACGAGTTTGTGTCTCCTTATTCAATAAGAACAACATAGTATTGTTCTTAGCAGGGCTGCTAATATACTCCTGCACGGTGTGTCTATCAATCTCCATATATTCTTTGGTAGGAATTTTCCTCAGTTGATCCAAGTATTCTGAAGTTGTAATTTGTATTATCCTATAGATTTAGTAGCTCATGTAATCTACTAAAGCAACAGACAAGAATCTACTTCTGCTCTTTACAGTGGAAGCCCATAAAGATGGATGAAAACAATAATCGACAAGAGGAAGAACATCAACGGCACATAACACAATAAGTATCCGGGGAAAGCCACAGATAAATACCCCACTATCTGTATTCCATTAATCAAAAATCCAAGATGATAATAAAATGCTTGTTCTCACAAGAATAATCCCAACACTCAGCAAAATTAATCCCCATCTCACAAGCAAGCTCAAGCCAAATCCCGACCTCTTATCTGCTCTCTAAGCCTCTTATTTCCTTGCACAATTCCTATGGTTGATTAGCCCATCTTAAATGGAAAACAGTTCATCCAAAACTGCGCAATTCCTATGGTTTATTAGCCCATCTTAAAGGTAAACTAGTGCACTCAAAAACGTGCAATCCCTTGAAGGTTCAATCCCTGATTGCATGCACTATCTGTACAACTCAGAAAATTATACAACAAATAGTACATTGTCCCTGCACTCTAGTCCCAACTAGGTCTTTCTCCTAATCAATATGCATGAGTTTCTCATGGGGGAATCTTCATTTAATTGGAGTAGCACTAGTTAATGCATTAGTGCACCAACTGACTGTTAACTCGCTATTAGTTCCTCAAACAGTTTGGAACTAATTTAACTGGAGTTAACTCAGTAAACTGAGTTAACTAATCACAACTCATACTTAACTCATCCTGGATGCCTATAATATAGGGAGAACATATACATGACTTCAGAAAGACTTCCAACTCGAAATTCCTAAGTTACCTATCTCAACTCACTCTAGTTAACTATTACAAGTTGCTATGACAATAGAATTTGATTTTAATTCTCAGTTTAATTCAAGGACAAATTAAACTGGAATTTCTCGATTTTGATTTTATCATTTCTTGTTTCTATTTTCAACACTCCCTCTCAACAAGAAAGTAATACAACTTGATCCCAATCCTGAACTTTTGTAATGTTCTGCATGCAACACTTCTCTCTAGTGTTGTTGCTCCAACAACTCAAAAATCAAAAAACATCCAACATAAATCAGAATGATGCCTCTGCCATCAAATTCTCTGACTATTATTTCCTTTGTTGACTGAAGACTTTGTGCTTCTATTGACTCTACCTTTCTACACTTTTTTCAAACCTTCTCTACGCTTCTTCAGTATCTAACTTCTCTAGCCTCTATCACTTTGATCTCTGACTGCATCAATCCCACTTATTCCTCCCACTACTATGTACTTTGGGCTCCCGTAGCAATGTACGATCCATGAGATAAAACCACTCAATGCACACTACCCAATTTCAGCCCTCTTGGGACTATCACTTCACATCGCCCCACCTCACACCTAGAGGCATGGCTTCATGTGATCCCTCTACCCACTTGGCTTGAAACTTCCCCCTACTAGAGCTCTCTGCATGACTGGATGACTCCACTCGAACTCCTCTCACATTCTCCAATTGTGGCTGCTCCACAATTGTCTAAGACTGTTTCTTCTCTGCTTGAGTGGATCTCTCCACTCGGTCTCCTCTTAGTGTCTCTAGTTGTGGCTGCTCCACAACTTCCTGAAGTAAGTTTAGAGGCTACTTCTAGGGCTACATGTTGAGAGGTAATTTACTCTCCCTCTCAACCACCAAGTCTCTAACCTTTTCCTTGCTCCTCAAGGATTTTCATGCATATTGAACCTCAAGAGCATATAGGTTCTTGACCCATGCACTAATCTATTTCGCCTATCCCATGGTGATGTGCCTAAGGAAAACCTTTCCCTTACTAAAAACCACATCATATCCATGGTCTTCCAATACCGCGGCTAAAACAAGATTCTTCTTTAGTCCTAGAACATACATCACATCTTTGATCCTGAGACGGGAGCCATACTCTCTCTGAAAGGTAACCGTACTAATCCTAGTAGCTCTATACCTATCTTCATCTCCAAACTCTATTCTCTGCTTGAGGTATTTCTCCTCAAAATCACTAAATAGATTTTTATTCCCAATCATATGGAATGAGGCATTGTTGTCAAGATACCACACGCCTCCAATGGTAGTATCATCCATGCATGCAATAAGAGTGAAATCAAGTTCGAATTGTGAAGCTAGAGCTTCACCTATTGCCACTACTGTCGGATCCTTCTTGCTTTATTTCTTCTGTGGGTAGTTCTTGGCATAATGTCTGTGCTCGTGACAGTGAAAACACTTGACTTTCATCAATTCCATCTTCTTTTTTCCCTCCTCGCCTTGGGACTTCTTTCCCTTGGCCTTCTTTTCCTTACTTGCTAACGAAAAATTCTCTTCCACTTCCTTGGAAGAGATCTCATCTCTGGTGTTCCTCCTGATCTCCTCCTGCATAAAATCCAACCATAGTCGTTCCCAATCTGGCAGGTTCTCCCAACCATTGAAAAAGTCCTGATAACTATGCCAACTCTTTGGGAGTCCTAGAAGAGAAATACTCACCATATCATCCTCGGCAACAGTGATTCCAACACTTCCAATTTCATCACAACATTCATTGAACTTGGTCAAGTAATTTGGAATTGAGCTGCCTGCCTCCATCTTGATTTTTTGAAGTTTATCTTTCAGTGCCAACATCCTTTGGTGACTTCTCTTCATGAAAAGGTCCTTAAATTCTTTCCACATAGCATGTGGAGTTTCATGTCGGATCCTGTCGGATACTGTCGGATCCTTCTTGCTTTCTTTCTTCTGTGGGTAGTTCTTGGCATAATGTCTGTGCTCGTGATAGTGAAAACACTTGACTTTCATCAATTCCATCTTCTTTTTTCCCCCCTTGCCTTGGGAATTCTTTCCCTTGGCCCTATTTTCCTTACTTGCTAACGAAAAATTCTCTTCCACTTCCTTGGAAGAGATCTCATCTGGTGTTCCTCCTGATCTCCTCCCGCATAAAATCCGACCATAGTCGTTCCCAATCTGGCAGGTTCTCCCAACCATTGACAAAGTCCTGATAACTATGCCAACTCTTTGGGAGTCCTAGAAGAGAAATACTCACCATATCATCCTCGGCAACAGTGATTCCAACACTTCCAATTTCATCACGACATTCATTGAACTTGGTCAAGTAATTTGGAATTGAGCCGACCACCTCCATCTTGATTTTTTGAAGTTTATCTTTTAGTGCCAACATCCTTTGGTGACCTCTCTTCATGAAAAGGTCCTTAAATTCTTTCCACATAGCATGTGGAGTTTCCTTCCCATGGAGACTTGAGACAATGTGGTCTCGAACTCCCTCCAGGATTATCTGCGTCGCCCTTTTCCACACACTTATTCCATTCAGCCATATTCTGAGAATCTAATGTTGGTGGCTTAGGAATGTCCTGATAAATGAGTTCCTTCAGGCCATTATCCTCCAACACGACCTCCATCCTATCCTTCTAGGCTATATAATTCGACCTACCATCCAAGTCATACTCGAGCCACAAACCATAGAATGCCATCTACCGATCTTGAAGTATGAAATGAAAATTCGAAATTCACCTATAACCCAAAACTCAAAACTTCAAAATATCCTCCAATATACTATTCTCAGCTCTGACACCATATAAAATTATCATGTAGATTCAGCAGCTCATGTAATCTACTAAAACAAGAGACAAGAATCTACTTCTACTCTTTACAACAAAAGCCCATAAAGATCGATGAAAACAATAATCGACAAGAGGAAGAACATAAATGGCACATAACACAATAATTATACGGGAAAATCCATAGCTCAAAACCCCACTATTTGTATTGCATTAATCAGAAATCCGAGATGATAATACAATGCTTGTTCTCACAAGAACAATCACAGCACTCAGTGAAATAAATCTCCAACTCACAAGAAAGCTCAAGCCAAATCCAAGCCTCTTCTACTCTCTAAGCCTCCTATATCCTTGTGCAATTCTGATGACTGATTAGCCCATCTTAAAGGGAAACTAGTGCATCCAAAACTGTGCAATCCCTTCAAGTTTCAGTTCCTGATTGCATGCACCATCTGTACAACTCAGAAAATTATACAAAAAATAGTACATTGCTCCTGCACTCTAGTCTCAACTGGGTCCTTCTTGGAATTGACATGCATGAGTTTCTGATGAGGGAATCTTCAGTTAACTGGAGTAGCACTAGTTAATGCATTAGTGCACCAACTGGCTATTTACTCACTATTAGTTCCTCAAACAGTTTGGAACTAATTTAACTAGGCTTAGCTTAGTAAACTGAGTTAACTAATTATAACTCATACTTAACTCATCCTAGACCCCTATAATATAGGGAGAACATATACATAACTTCAGAAAGACATCTAACTCGAAATTCTCAAGTTAACTAAGTCAACTCACTCTAGTTAACTATTACAAGTTGCTATGAGAATAGAATTCAATTTTAATTCTCAGTTTAATTCAATGACAAATTAAATTGGAATCTCTATATTCTATTTTTATCATTTCTTTGTGCTATTTTCAGCACAATTTAGTATTGTTTGGTTGCTCCTCAAATATCATCTGGTACAAGACTTCGACGAAGTGGTCTGCCAACTTTTCCATGACTCCTTTGTAATTTCACTCTGAAATTAGTTTTCAATAAATATGAAGAGTAGGCTCTTTGGGTGTCCAATTCCATCTCATGCCAGGAAAAGAACTCTGAGCACATATACCATCCAACAGGTATCCAGAAATGTAGAATTTGGCTTGATTTCCCTTAGGAGGATTATTCTCATTGTTCAAATCAATCCTAAGTTGTTGATCCAAAAGATCCAACCAGTTGAAAATCTTCCCCTTGTTGACAATATTATGCAACATGTAAACCCAAACTTTAGGGAAGGTTTCAGTACTCTTTTCTCCGTATATCCAACAACAGAATACAATCAGGTGTTGGAACACATTTTCGAGAGATCTAGTCTTGTAAGTGTTACTGCGTGTTTGGTAGAACTTAGATGGCTTTTTCACCCAAGTCTTGACAACATCTTCGGTGCTCAAATAGTTGGTGACTACATAGGAGTGTGAATCCATATATGCCTCTGGCTTAGGAAAGTGATACATCAAGTGAAGATCATGGGCTAAATAAGAAGCAAGTCGTTGCCCACTGACATTGTTGAGGGTCATGCTCTTAGTATCCAAGTGTTGCAAGATCCATTTGATGACATCTTCACAAGGTAAGACTCGGAACCTGGAAGCAGCTCTATCAAAACCTACAGTTGGATGTTTATGTACACATGTTTGTCCTCCATATCTACTTTGAAATCAGTAGCTCTGAATTCATCTTTGAATTTATGCCATGTAATATCTGAGTCTTTTTGAATGAAGAGTTGAGTATCATATAGTATAGGAATGGTAATTAGAGTTCTCTCAACCACTTCATCGGTACTGCTCTTTTTTGTTTCTTTTTAGGATGATCTCTTTGGAGGCATGATGATGGCTACTGATGAAAGAGAGATGAGCTCAAAACCTGTAATACCTATAACCAAAATATGTGCTCATCAAAAAAACAAATTAGATTAAGTAGATCAATTCATAAACAAAAATTAAAACAGAAACACACTGACTGAAGAGAAGGATTATGTAGTTTCTAGACTCTGGGGGTAGATAGGGCTCAAATTGCACACTATGAAATATCAGGAGACAAGGATGGGGCTTGAGGCTTGAGATTGTGCAATTTGTAGTCTCAGCTGGGAAAGAGAGTGAATAGATTGTGCATTATGAACTCTCAGAGGCCAAGGTTGAGGATTGAGGCTTGGAACTATGCAATGTATAGCTAGGAAATCTAATGACTATGCATTGTGTAGTCTCAGAGACCAAGGATAGGCTTGAGCCTTGAAGTTGTGAAATACGCAGTTGGAGAGGCAACAACTGCTCAAGAATTATGTAGTTCTGCACAGGAAAGAGAGAGAAAACTTCAAGAAATGAGTTTGGGGTAGGAATAAGTGTATATCAGCCTTAAGGTGAGTTATATCAATCAATAACATGGGCTAGAAATGATCATGCAAAAGGAAAAACATGCATGCACAAAATGACCAAGCAATGGAAACTATTGGTAGGAAAAAAACAAGAAGGCAATGTGACACTTATAAAAATTGAACGACAGACCAAAAAAATACATGTACAAGCTAAAAATAATAAAAATTCCATATACCATGAAGAGAAACAAGAAAAATAACACTCATAGAGGCAAAAGCGATAAAAGTGACAGAAAAAGCAACAAAAAGCAACACATGAAAAACTTACTTGGAAAAGCACTGCAAACCAAGTCCAAAGCTGCTTGATCTCATGGGGAAGGATAGAGATCCAATTTTGAGTGTGAAAATCATCTCTACAACCATCTATTATATAGATCTAGCCCCGACAGGGTTAGTTTAGGGTTTATGATTCCCACGCATGAAATCAAGGAAAAAACAACACTTGTCCTAAGATCGAAAATAGAAAATTTGTGCCACTTGTCAAACGATAATTTTGCACTCCCCATTTTTTAGGGATGAGCATTAGCTTACTCTAAGAAAATGTATAGTCCCACTAGCAAAAGGAACTATGCAATTCCCAGCAACAAGGGATTGCACAGTTCACTGACTTAGTGGATTGTGCAGTCTTGACTCAGCGAGAGAGATAATAGAGTTTGCATGCTAAATGAATGTTTGTCTTCAGGGTTTGCATAGTTTTGATCCTCAAGGAATAGCATAGAATCCAGTGACAGAGAATTGTATAGTTCCTAGAGGGAAGACTAATAGTTAGTGCAAGATAGGGAAGAGTTTGCCTTGTGTTAGAAGTTGTTTAGTTATTGTCAACAAGGCTTGGTCATCATTAAGACAACCTAATCAATTTATAACAAGCACTACATGCAAATATAAGTCTTAGAAAATCAAAAGTAATACTTGATGATAGTGAAAGATAGATTCTTATGAACAAAAGGTATGCTCCAAAATCAAGGCATATGCAAAATTTTGGAGGGGGGTTGTAGCAGCTACAGCAAGTGGAGAAACTCTAGTAGAACTCTAGATCTTTGTATGGATATAACTATATGAACCTGGTCTATCTATTTAGGAAGTATTTTTCATCTCATTGATTACCACAACTTCTTTATTTAGCTCAAGCTAAACATGTAGTTCCTTCATTCTCTTCATCAGCGACACACTAACAAAAGAAAGTCAAACTTAGTTATTTCGATTGGGGATAAGCAGCTACAACAAGTGGAGAAACTCTAGTAGAACTCTAGATCTTTGTATGGGTATAACTATATGAACCTGGTCTATCTATTTAGGAAGTATTGTTCATCTCATTGATTACCACAACTTCTTTACTTAGCTCAAGCTAAACATGTAGTTCCTTCATTCTCTTCATCAGCGACACACTAACAAAAGAAAGTCAAACTTAGTTATTTCGATTGGGGATAAGGAGTGTATAGATATGCAATTTAAAAAGGATTATCATAGGATTAGTTTTCATCTATGGTGTTGCTACACTGCCAACAGGCCTGGACAATAACCTTGCGGAGTCACTACAGGAACAAAAAAATTACTTCTCTACCAGCGAGTCTGGATGGTACACCAGTGAAGTTGATTGATTCACCTCCCTACGCATGAATCCTTTATCTTATTTCACCCTTTATTTATTTTTTTGTTTATAGAATTGTTCTTTAGCACTTCATGGAGCAAAAAATGGATCTCGACTTATTGAGAGAAAAAGAGGTTGTCCCTTCAAAGAAGGATATTTATACACATAATAAATTCAGTCCACTTGTTTAAGTTTCCTCCCCTTCTTACTCTACTCAACTAAGTTGACAAGATACAACCAATCAAACATAAAACTGACTAAAGAAGATGGTATTAGTTATAGATTCTAGCATCGGAATTCCACTAAGGTTTTCTTCGAGAAAAAATGTATTTTCCATATAGGTATCATTGACTAAAAGATATAAGGCCATTGAAACGACAAGGAATAGATATAAAGCCAAGCATTAATAGTTGTACAATGTCCTCTTGAACTTTTCCATGCTCATTTCAGAATTAGAACATGATCTCATACAAGGCTTACTGCAACGGAACTAAAGAAAGTACAAGACAAAAGAAAAGAAAATAAGGCTAAACTAACTAAGCTAAACCTAATCCTAAGCTAATAGTGGATAGGTTAGGCTTACGTAAAATGAAATTTCCAGTGCAACAATTAGAGCATTACCTAACCTATATTGGTGAGGGAACGAATGATAAAAAATATCATCAAGAATAGCACATGAAAAGAAATATCAAATGTGACATCTTCCAAAATTTGAATACAGAAAACACAAGCATAAAACTACAATATGAAATCATGTTCTAAACATTTTGTTGATGCATCATGATGTTTGCACACATTGCCACATACTCTCATATCAAAGCACCCATTCTAACTTTCAATCTTGGAAAACATGAAGAAAGACAAGAACTTGTGTTTCACAAAAGGGATTTCCAAGTATGATTCCTCCAACCATTGAGCAATAGGATCGCGGAAGACAGGTGAAGGATATTGAGGTTGAAAGATAGGTTAATTTTCAAAATCTATGATCGACTCATGAGGGTTATTCATGGAAAAGTGTCAACTTGATCATGTTTGGAGCAATCATCAAGATCACAAGAATCTAGCATAACCATCAGTGTAGGACGAAGTGTCTCGACATATTGACATGAAGATAGATCAGAAAAAACCAGTGGCTTAGAGTAATCGACAATCAAAGGCATAAGATCATTATTAGATGAATCAATGAATATATTAAGATAGCCAATGTCAGAGTTTGTTTTCTCAAAAAGAAGGGAATCCTCATGATTTGATGAATCATAGAGAGGGGTTGATTGAAACAAGAGATTCCATTATTCGTTTCTTCAGATTGTTATGAAGAGAAGATCCTCCCTCACCTTCAGATGTAAAATCAACATTCCACCACTCCTAACTATAATTAGAATTTACATTTTCGGAAACTGACTCATCCATGGATGTGAGAAGTACAAAAGGCTCATTGAATATGTCAGGATAATTGGCAAGAGGCGAGGAATAATTTAAAATATTATATGAAACATCATCTTTCATTGCAAAAACTTGTTCAAAATCAAAATCCCACACAATCATTATGAGAGATATCGCAATATTCTTGGTCTCCGTTGAATCAATGTTGAACTTGATCATAAACCATTATAACATGTTGATGTAACAAATTGATATCAATAGGATCAAAGGAAATCATTTCACTAATTAAATAAGATTTGAATTGAAACTTGCATTCAAATTTTGAATATTGGGTTGAGAGAAGATGGTAATAGATCGATAGATTGATTTTCATTTTCTCCAACCTCAACTTGTGTGCATGTAGCTATTTGATTTACTAGACAATGAGAGGACGAAGTGTTACACAGTAATTTGTCACTGTCTTCACTCCAGTCTCTCGACTGTGTCATGTGTCCAAGTCAAACATGCTGATATGAGACAAATGCTCTCTGATGTTTCCAAATGACCCACCTTTCTGCCTCATCGCATCTATTGGCTAAATAAACACACTGAAGGGCACTCTTAAACAGTCCAGAATGGCTGCCATCGCAGAAGTACACCTGATTCTCGTGATGCTCTGATTGTGTGTGACAGCGCGAGGTTGTTTGTAGTCTTGAGCGATGACATGACTGTCTGCGATATTCAAATGCGATGTCAGCACTGTAGATCAGTTATGCCACCCGCGATGATCCAGATTAGGCGAATTTGTTCCAACAGTCAGCCTTCTAGATGACTCCAGATCTGATTGCTGGCATAGTTTGTATCGCCCTCATTTCTCTGGCATGGCTGTTCCGCCATTTGTGCTACCTACCTTGGAGATAAGCTCACTCTTCCACCTTTCATGGAGACTCCTTCTCCTATTTAAACTCTCACCATTGCTATGCATTGCTAGTTTTTGGAATGGTTTCTGATAGTTGGCTAGTGGGGCAGTGCTGTTAGTGTTTGTGAGTTTGCTAGATAGCTGGTGTGAGTGTGATAAGTGTGGGAATGTTGATATCTTGAGGAAGGTTGTGAAGTGCCCTTAATCTTGTGTAAAACTTGTGAGTGAGAGAGACTTGTATGTTGGGAGATCCATCTTCAAAGAGTGAATGCTTGAGGAACATGCTAGTTGGATCCCTCTGAGAAGGCTTGTGACGTCAAGACTTTGGTTGTAAGCTTACTCTTATTTCATTATTAATGCAATCAATGATGTTTTCCTATGTCTTGTATGTAATGTACTTGATAGCTCATGACTTCTTGACTTTGTGAGTAAATAGATCATTGTTGTTCTAGTTACGTGCTTTGTTGTATTTCCTTTGCATTATTTCAGGTTGATCACTCGTTAGGAGAAGGAAGCAGAAGCTAGAGCAATGCAACAGAACTCCATCGACCACTGATTGAGGTAGGCCTCCAACTATGACTATTTAAGGAAAGCTATTGTTGATCTGTCCTTGTTTGTGACTAGACCCACTCTAGGGCTAGAGAGGTTGCCTCTGTCCGCAGAGGGAACACTCTCTTGTATCACAAATTGGCGACTCCGCTGGGGAGTTTGGCCTATGTTCTTCTCTTGTTTGCTCTTGTTTTAATTTTGATTTTGGCCTCTCTTGAATTTTGGTAATTAATTATCAGTCTTTTGGATTACCTAGATCGATCTGGGAAATCCCTCTGTTGTCTATTGGATTGACTGGTTCTTGTTTGGGAGTTTTTGCTCATTTTTCATTGTTTTTTAACATCATCGTGGAAAAAAGCCTAACAGTCCCAATGTCATTGCCACTTTGTAGCTTTGTACCCATGATGATCTCGGGTTAGTAGCTTAATTCCCACGACGACTCTTTAAATCGCATCATCGCGGACAATAGGTGTATTTCCGCGATCATCGTGGGTTGTCTGTGTAAAATTTGCACTGACATCTCTAGTTTTCTGTCCATCACTAGCGATGGTATCTCAAATTGTGTTGACATCTCTAGTTGTCTATCCATCACTAGCGATGGTATCTAATTTAGCGATGAAATCTCTAGTTATCAGTGTAACACTTGCGATGATTCCTATAAAGTTGTTTTTACAACTTTTTACCTCCTAAATTCATCAATCTTGTCTATCCCCTGTTGTTTCTTGTCTCTCATTAGCTTGTTTTAATTGCTTTTGGTTAGGGTATTGTCTCTTTGATTTCATTGAGTGAGTCTTGTGTTTCTTGGACCATGTGACCTAGACATTTAGAAGTTTCATCAAGAAACCATTTGCTTGGGTTACTTGTCTATTCAAGATTCATCCACAACCGTCTTATTGATTTTCTTGAGGCTTTTTCGCTGCTTGTTTTCTTGCTGGTTGATTTTTAGTGTCGATTATTGAACCAATTTTTTATGTTGATTCAATTTCTTCACTACCAAGCATAGATCACAATTGTTTGGATCGATCAGTTCACACTCGCTTGTTTGTCTCTTTAAATTCACAAAAAAAAATAAAAAAAATTGCATTCATTTAGCATGCGAAAGTGAAAGTACATTTGCATTACGAATTTTCATGTTTGAGAAATTGGAAAGCGAATTTTTAATCTTTCATTAGTAGTATTGATGCATAGTGAGATTAGTGTATTGATGCATTGTGTTTCTTAGTGTTTGCATTCGCTTGTCTTGGTTTTGGAATGAACTCTCTACCTTTCCGTAAGTAGGTATTCATCGAAATGAAAAATGCTTTACTCATTCTAGCTACATCCTAGGATTTGTGATATACATACGGTAGGGACTAGAACTTGAAACATATTCAAGATCAACCTTAAAATGAACTAAATAAATCTAACAACGCATTGGAACGTAACACACACTATTTAGAGGTCTAGGCTAGAGACGTGCTCTGGTGTCGTTAAACCTAGTCACTATTGTTTGCACTCAAGGTTGGGTGATTCCTCCTTCTGTGACTCAATAGCAGTCTAGCACGGAATTGTGCTCCCATGTACCGTCGAGTATATGTTGGGAGACCCCATTAGGTTATCATCCTTTATCCTTAGGAAGCTGTGTCTGCCGCCTTACAAGCCGTAATGCATTGAACACAACATTCGAGAAGATTGACTGCCATATGGAAAGTCCTTGGTTTTCATATGACTGCCAAGGTGTATATGCAGTTTTACGGGTTGTTTGGTAAACCTTTTGCCTAGTTCTCCAGAGTAGTCACTTTCATTCCTTTTTGGACTCCCTAAAAGAAAAGGTCCATCTGAGCACTTGTCACTTCAGGCTCATTAAATATTCGAAGGCAACTAGAGTCATCTTTTTGTCCTTTTCTCAACTCTTGAAACATGAAAAGGTCAAGTTTTGTTCCTGTGTCATAAAATTTATTTGCCCACGAAATATTCCTAGTAATAGTTAGAGTTATTCATTACAGTTCGAGTGTTTTCAAGCTCGTTCCTGATGGTAAAACTCCCCAAGTCTACCGGCCAAGGTCTTTCCCCAGATGGGAATCCTAGTCCATTTCCTTCTTTTGGAAATGTTGGTGCTCTGTATATGGCAACATTGTCTTTGCCTGGGTTAACCATTGGTTTGCCCGTATGGTTATTTTCAACCTCAATGGTCCCAAGTGTCATAACTCTTGTTCCACCGTCTACTTCGCCTGAACCACGACATGATGATTCCAAGTGTTATCTCAAAATCAGGCCCTGGAAGGCTGCAGACCAGGAAGACTTCAAGTAACTGTTTCAGACCAATCTTTTAGCTAAGGCTTAGCCTCCTTAGCCTAAGAGGGCTCTCTCAAAGAATTTAAGGTTTGTGATTATAATTGACATGGCTAACTCTTTATAAAACAAATAGGAATGAGGCTGGTAAAATCTAAATTAACAAGCATCCATTGGGCTCATGGAGTCATATGTCATTTAGCATCAACAGTGAATTAGCTTTGCAATAAAATCAAGGCATTCAAACTTCAATATAGATAAATTACAGCAGACACAAAAGGGACAGTATTTGAGCGTATGAAGGAAATTAGAACACTGCAAGTAATCAAGTACTCATACTACTGTATACAACATGAAAGACAACAAGAGGAATTCATACATTGAAGTCACTATGATTCTTGAGCAGCAGAAGCCATTTACTGTATTACCAAAAGAAACAGAGACTTTACATAAGCTTGACAACATAGCTTTTTTACATAAACTTCCAACCCTGATTACATTTCCCTTTCTCCTATATATAGACCTGACTGAGATTCCTCCTTAAACGTTAGGGGAACTCGAGATCTACTTCTAATGACACCTGTTTAACTTTTAACTGCCTATTTAATGTAACAAACTTCAACTAGACTTTCTAGAGGTCTAAATCAAGTAGGATTCTAACACCATGTTATGTTAATAATAGCCTTGATTACAATGGTTCTCGTTTTTTGACATCTGGTCCCTTTTAGTTTGGCTATAATGAATGTTCAAAACTCCATGCTGGTCTTCAATGTCACATTTTCTCCATTGTCCTGAAATATAGGAAACTACCCTTGCTCATCAGTCTTTAGTTTGCCTTACAATTTTCGAATACAAAGAAGCATGTCCTTTATCTTTGATTATCCAAAATGTAACAGATGGCCACGTCCTTGATGTGTTGTCCATCTCCTTTATGTGTAAAGGCAAAAACTCTTTCAAGCTGTTTTAACATATCTTGAACGGTGGTAAATGTGCTCACTTTATGACAAAAAATTTAAAGCTGGATTCGAATCCATATCTTCTCTAGATGTCTTGACCTGGTTGAATGTTGATAGCTTCAGATGATGCCTTGTATATATTCCTCTTTAAAAATTCCCGCTTATATTTCAAAACCGGTTGATTGATATTAGATTGTTTAGCTTCAGCAGTTTCGTAGCGCGCTACGAAACTGCTGAGTTGTTTCAAAAATCACAGTTTCAACCAAAAACTTTGCTATTTGAGCACTTTTCTGTTTAAAAATTCTTTCAACTATTCCAAGACCTTTCAAAACTGAATGGGAATGTTTGAAAAGATTATACCAAGCAAAACCATCAAAACTTTGAAACATATCCTTACTTGAAGTGAGATTTCTTTATGGAGATTCTTTTCGCTGGCTCAACTGTATCTTTAAGTCTTCAATTTGTTTCTTCATGACTTTGATCCCAGATCTCAGGTTTGTTAACCATTCTGATGTATCTCGCCTCCTTTTTCTTGCATTGCCGATATAATGGTAAGTGAAGATGACATGAGATATAAGCTTCTGTTCTGGCTGAAAAATAGGTCTTGGGACAGAGCTCATAACTTCTCACAAAAAACGTATTTGGAAAACCTGAAGGAGGCTTTTGTGAAACAATCCATGCTGAACAAAAACCTCTCTTGGTTTTTTGAAACATCTTTCCTACCGCCCAGAATGAGTCTTTGAAAAACATGTGTAAAAATATGCTTGTGAAAAACTGCACCTACAGCAGTTTCGTAGCGCAACTTTGATCCTTCATTTCTCCCAGATCATAATGGATTTGAAGAAAGTGGAAGAGTTTTTTTTACTTCAGTATCTTAGGAATGAAAATGTCTTTCACTTTTTAGGGATGACTTTTCAGCTGCTCAGAAACTCTTCTAGAAGTTGACTAGTAGAAACAAGGAGACAAAGTTCCTCCTTTTTAGAGTTTCATTCTTCTTCAAATTTATCGTCTGTCAAATCCTTCATTTTCATAGCATGCTTCATCATGTGCACAAGAGAGTGAATAAGATGTGCTCAGATTCATTAAGAGTATCCAACGCTATTTTCTTGTGTTCCTTGGCAGCACAAATAAGAAGAGCAGTTCCTCCAACTTTCACTTCTAAGCTAGAAGAATATATGACTCGGTTTGCCAGGGCAACAATACATCTTGGCATTTCTATCACCAAATCTCCAAGAACTATAGACTGCTCTGGGCACTATCTCCAAAGAACCTCAATTTCCTTTTCTTCAACTGGTGGGATTTCATTGGCCAAGCTCCTCACCAATGGTTTCAAGCTGTTAGGCAATTCAAGAAGGACTGACCATGTTGGAATAGAAGGACCTCCACCTTGTTTCACTCTGATGACGTTACATTGTCTAGATTAGTAGAAGCCAAAAAATTACCAAAGCAACAACTGTACCACAGTTATGAAGACATTCAATAAGCACATCATCAATAGGCATATAACGCAGAAATGGAAATCATTGCATTGGCTAGTCTTCTATTAGATGCCCAAATTGCTGAGCAGGCTTTAGCAGAGGATATCATTCCATCATTGACAAGAGTCCTCAGGGATGGTACAAAAGGGGAAAAGGGACATGCAGCAAGTGCTTTTGTTGGTTCCCTTAAAATGATTTATGCAGTGCGAAAACACTTCAAAATGACTACATGCGCTACGGAATCACCTAAAAGGGCTTTGTGGCACATAGTGACTTTTGAACAAAACTGACACATGGCTATGAGACAGGCGATGAATGAGAATGACCAGTGATTAATGAGAATGCATAGTTGACTCAAGACTCCTAAGACTCAGACTCTAAGGAAAACAAAAATCAAACTTAGAATAGCACCACCATTTACCATCAAACTAATGTGAGAAATTTTGGCATTAAAATTCTTAAGTGATAACAGGTGGCTCCACTTGGGATAGTGTGCCCCTGTGGTACATTAAGAACATGTGAAATTTGCAATGTAGCCAATCATTTGTCTTATCTGATGTTTGATTTCTTTGACTGCATCGGAGTTCAGAGCCACTATGATATTGTGATGACCACTGCCACTGAAATTGCCTCTGATCTTCATAGAAAAATTGAAACACTGGAGAGTAAAACTCTTCCATGTATTTAGCTATAGGATCCCAGAATACATGATCAGCTTGATGATTCTCGTAACTTTCTGGTTGTGCAAACTGATCTTCAATAACAGTGTATTCTTCCTCAATCACGAAAGAGAAAGGAAGCAACACCCTCTCCTTGTGTTCTGACATAGAAACCTTTTGAAAAGAATGATCATAACCATGAAGACTATATGATTGAATTTGACCTTGTAGACCTTCAATGTCTTTCTCAATGTCCTCAGCAACTTCATCCAAAAATTTCATCTTATCCTTTGTCTTGCAGTCAAATGATTTTAGATAAGAAGACAAGGACAAAGAAAAATTTTCATCTATTTCTTCATTAATATGATGATCATTCCATTGTTTGAAACCTTGAATTGAAGGAGAGTTTGCCACCACCTCTGATCTATCTATCCATTCCTCCAAAAACATAAACCAAAAGTCTTCAAATGACTTAATGGATTTGGCAGGAAAACTTTCAATCCACCGTTTACATTTCCCTTGAAATGAATCATAGAAAAACATAATGCAAACATCCTCATGTTTAACACTAAGAAGCTCGATAAATCACAGAAATATGATATATGCTTCAAAGTTAAACTCAAATCTTCTCCGTTGAATTTTGGACCATTCCTTAGAAAATATGCATCCTTGGGAAAATGATTTGGGAAACCATGAATTCCTGAGAAATTTATGCATGCATACCTTGAAATAAGAATGGTAGCATCTGGGTCCTTCATAACTCCAGTGGAATCACCATGAACCTATGAATTTTGAATTCTTCAACAATGGAGACGACAAGGTAGATTGTAGCCTCGAAAATTCTTCTGAGCTCCTGCTACCTTCAGAAGTTCAGTCTCTTGTTTTCGGGAATGAATAATCTTCGGACTCCCGGCAGACGCACCAAAATGTTATCTCAAAATCAGGCCCTGGAAGGCTGCAGACCAGGAAGACTTCAAGTAACTGTTTCAAACCAATATTTTAGCTAAGGCTTAGCCTCCTTAGCCTGAGAGGGCTCTCTCAAAGGATTTAAGGTTTGTGATTATAATTGAGATGGCTAACTCTTTATAAAACAAATAGGAATGAGGCTGGTAAAATCTAAATTAACAAGCATCCATTGGGCTCATGGAGTCATATGTCATTTAGCATCAACAGTGAATTGGCTTTGCAATAAAATCAAGGCATTCAGACTTCAATATAGATAAAGTACAACAGACACAAAAGGGACAGTATTTGAGCATATGAAGGAAATTAGAACACTGCAAGTGATTTCTAAGTAATCAAGTACTCATAATACTGTATACAACATGAAAGACAACAAGAGGAATTCATACATTGAAGTCACTATGATTCTTGAGCAGCAGAAGCCATTTACTGTATTACCAAAAGAAACAGAGTCTTTACATAAGCTTGACAACAGAGCTTTTTTACATAAACTTCCAACCCTGATTACATTTCCCTTTCTCCTATATATAGACCTGACTGAGATTCCTCCTTAAACATTAGGGGAACTCGAAATCTACTTCTAATGACACCTGTTTAACTTTTAACTGCCTATTTAATGTAACAAACTTCAACTAGACTTTCTAGAGGTCTAAATCAAGTAGGATTCTAACACCATGTTATGCTAATAATAGCCTTGATTACAATGGTTCTCATTTTTTGACATCTGGTCCCTTTTAGTTTGGCTGTAATGAATGTTCAAAACACCATGCTGGTCTTCAATGTCACATTTTCTCCATTGTCCTGAAATATAGGAAACTACCCTTGCTCATCGGTCTTTAGTTTGCCTTACAATTTTCGAATCCAAAGAAGCATGTCCTTTATCTTTGATTATCCAAAATGTAATATATGGCCACGTCCTTGATGTGCTGTCCATCTCCTTTATGTGTAAAGGCAAAAACTCTTTCAAGTTGTTTTAACATATCTTGAACCATGGTAAATGTGCTCACTTTATGACAAAAAATTTAAAGTTGGATTTGAATCCATATTTTCTCCAGTTGTCTTGACCTGGTTGAATGTTGATAGCTTCAGATGATGCCTTGTATATATTCCTCTTTCAAAATTCCCGCTTATATTTCAAAACCCGTTGATTGATATTAGATTGTTTAGCTTCAGCTGTTTCGTAGCGCGCTACAAAACTGCTAAGCTCTAGTCATCACCTTCAGCAGTTTCGTAGCGCGCAACGAAACTCTTGAGTTGTTTAAAAAATCATAGTTTCAACCCAAAACTTTGCTATTTGAGCACTTTTCTATTTAAACATTCTTTCAACTGCTCCAAGACCTTTCAAAACTGAATGGGAATGTTCGAAAAGATTATATCAAGCAAAACCATCAAAACTTTGAAACATATCCTTGAAGTGAGATTTCTTTATGGAGATTATTTTCACTGGCTCAACTGTATTTTTAAGTCTTCAATTTGTTTCTTCATGACTTTGATCCCAGATCTCAGGTTTGTTAACCATTCTGTTGTATCTCGCCTCCTTTTTCTTGCATTGCCGATATAATGGTAAGTGAAGATGGCATGAGATATAAGCTTCTGTTCAGGCTGAAAAATAGGTCTTGGGACAGAGCTCATAACTTCTCACAAAAACCGCATTTGGAAAAACTGAAGGAGGCTTTTGTGAACCAATCCATGCTAAACAAAAACCTCTATTGGGATTTTGAAATAACATTCCTACCACCCAGAATGAGTCTTTGAAAAACAGGTGTAAAAATATGCTTGTGAAAAACTGCACCTAGAGCAGTTTCGTAGCGCAACTTTGGTCCTTCATTTCTCCCAGATCATAATGGATTTGAAGAAAGTGGAAGAGGTTTTTGTACTTCAGTATCTTAGGAATGAAAACCTCTTTCACTTTTCAGAGATGAGTTTTCAACTGCTCAGAAACTCTTCTAGAAGTTGACTAGTAAAAACAAGGAGACAAAGTTCCTCCTTTTTAGAGTTTCATTCTTCTTCAAATTTATCGTCTGTCAAATCCTTCATTTTCATAGCATGCTTCATCATGCACACAAGAGAGTGAATAAGCTGTGCTCAGATTCATTAAGAGTATCCAACGCTATTTTCTTGTGTTCCTTGGCAGCACAAATAAGAAGAGCGGTTCCTCCAACTTTCACTTCTAAGCTAGAAGAATATATGACTCGGTTTGCCAGAGCAACAATACATCTTGGCATTTCTATCACCAAATCTCCAAGAACTATAGACTGGTCCGGGCACTGTCTCCAAAGAACCTCAATTTCCTTTTCTTGAACTGGTGGGAGTCCAATGGCCAAGCTCTTCACCAATGGTTTCAAGCTGTTAGGCAATTCAGCAAGGACTGCCCATGTTGGAATAGCAGGACCTCCACCTTGTTTCACTCTGATGACGTTACATTGTCTAGATCAGTAGAAGCCAAAAAATTACCAAAGCAACAACTATACCACAGTGATGAAGACATTCAATAAGCACATCATCAACAGGCATATGACGCAGAAATGGCAATCAATGCATTGGCTAGTCTTCTATTAGATGCCCAAATTGCTGAGCAGGCTTTAGCAGAGGATATCATTCCATCATTGACAAGAGTCCTCAGGGATGGTACAAAAGGGGAAAAGGGACATGCAGCAGGTGCTCTTGCTCGATTTCCTAAAATGATTTATGCGCTGCGAAAACACTTCAAAATGACTACATGCGCTACGAAATCACCTAAAAGGGCTTTGTGGCACATAGTAACTTTTGAACAAAACTGACACATGGCTATGAGACAGGTGATGAATGAGAATGACTGGTGATGAATGAGAATGCATAGTTGACTCAAGACTCCTAAGACTCAGACTCTAAGGAAAACAAAAATCAAACTTAGAATAACACCGCCCTTTACCATCAAACTAATGTGAGAAATTTTGGCATTAGAATTCTTAAGTGATAACACCAAGGTTGAGCCTACGCCTTCTTCCCCTGTTTCTTCCTCCTCCTCTCCTCCTTCACCTAGTGCAAGTTTCACATCTAGTAACTAGGAGACTAAGAAGAATAAGAAGAAGACGAAGAAGAAGAAGAAGTCTGATAAATGCAAGGCCACTTGTTGTTGTTGGGAAAAGTATCCAATATGGAATGACCCTATCCCACTCTAAGGGTGATAGTACCTCAGCAACAACTGAATACAAAGCTATTCAAGATTACTTCTTTATGAGATGTAAGAGAGAGGAGAAAGGGATCCACTAACCGTTATCTTCCGCTAATGGTTGATCCAATCTTCCCTCTTTGCTGCTTGCTCCCAGCTCCTTGCTCTTTCACTGGCCCAGCTACACAAAGATCCTGCAAAAGCACAAGAAAAGGAAACTACAAGAAGCATACATCCATAATTGATTCAAGGATTAGAATAAATCAAATATACAAGCATCAATACACCATTAAGATACATGCATATAGAAGAACCTCAAATGCTTTATTAATGGAAGAAGTAAAGTTCTGAGAGTGTTACAACCATAAGAGGCCCAATCCAGCAACACCTCCCAGCAGAAAGAAATCTCCTCTTCACCTCCTTCAAAGCAATCACCCAATAGTTCTATACACAAACCAACAGCACTTCCTTACTTGCACAAAATTCCCGCCTCCTTAGACCTCATGAGAGAGCTCTATATATAGGAGATTTGGAGAAAGGATGAGTTAGCTTGTAGCTGGCATGAAGCTGACTAGTGTCCTCTCCCACTTCAGTTATTCTTCAGTTCTTGAGTCCACTTGGAGGTTCTTGCTTCCACTTGGAGATCTAGACCCTCTTACTCATCACTAGTCGAATTCTCTAACCCAAGTGTCATTTTGGAAGCTTCCTGGGCATTGACACCTTGAGGAATGAGTCTGCCACATGTCCAAACTCGTTCAGCGCAGGTAGCTAGTGTTGGAGTTGACATTCAGCGAAGGTAGCCAGTGTAGCAGTTGACATTCAGTGCAGGTAGCCAGTGTAGCAGTTGACATTCAGTGCAGGTAGCCAGTGTAGCAGTTGACATGATCCAGAATTAGCTTGTTTTTGAGTGTTTTCAGGTGGAGAACTGATATTTAGTGATGTGGTTTGCTGACCTTGTTCCTCTAGGGGTAGGAACAACATGTTTAGGGACTTTGGATCCCTTATATTATCAACATTTCATGCTTCATGCTGTAAGGCACAAAAATGTCTATAACAGTTGCCCCCTAAAGTATGAGGTCGTTTATCGGGTGAAATGCTTTATCAGGAGGATCCGAAGTTCATTCAATCGCTGAGAGGTGCCCTGTAATAAAATACAATACAATACATTATTTTTCATTCTGCTTTCATGATCTAGCTGAGGCGGGCATTCCCATGCTCAGCTTTATAAATTCATTCTGGTACATAGAACAGACGATCGTCTGATGGTAGACTAATAATTCTCTGCTGAAATTATCATCCTTTGAGTAGGATGATCGTCTGCTGCAATGATGTACATATCAAATGTCTTTATATTTCCTGAATATATATCGCAGCCCGGATGGATGAAACTAGATCCGGGGTCTTCAAACTCGTTCGATCTTCACTCTAAGTACAAGTCGATCCATGTGAGAATTGCGCTGAAGTCGAACATGGAAAGACCTCGCTTGATTACCGGTCAATAATGTAAACCGTTAACAAGCGCGAGAGGAATCACCAATAATGACAATGACCCTCAAGGTACTGCAGTACAATTCATGTGGTGTGAATAAAGGACTTGGCGTCGAACACCACGCAAAATCTTCTGGTTGAAGGTCATTGACGTATACCTGTCGCCGGAAGTGAGAAACTTGCCATTGAGGCATGCAAGCTTCAAAGTACTGGGGGGTTTGTTCCTAGATCAACTTCCTGGATAATGAGCTGAAGTCGACAAGAAGCGATCCGTCAAAGGAGGGCCTTAATGAATCCCACATCAGTGACACGGAACAGAGTTAATGATTTTAGTGGAGGTGAAAACAATCTGTGAAATATGATTCAGGGTGGCGATCATGGGTGGATGAAGGATAATGTATGGCAGTGGATGGGACACAGTTGACTCTTTCTGAACAACATCTCTTGAACATATAACGACACTGATGTGATGGATCGGTAGCATTACCCCAAATGTGGATGGTTTGGCGAGGACCATGGTGATGAGACCGGTGAATGAAACAACCCAACCCGATGTGATACGGAGGACAAAGTGTCATGTTCAAGAGCGACTTGCTACCATTAAAGCTTTGAGGTTCTCCCAATTTTTCCCCAGTCATTTCTGACCAGTACCTCTTTATTTTTGTCAAGCTTGAGGAGGATAACATATGCTTGTTCTATAACCTGCCCTTCGGGCAAGCCCATCGCTATGTTTTAACGAGCCTAGCGATAGGGAAACTCGTTCTCGTCTAAAGACAAGTTTGTCGCTATTTAATCATTTTAACGAGTCTAACGACAAGGAAAACTCGGTCCTTTTCAATTTTAGAGAGTCTGAAAAGGTACAGAAAGTTAACTCCAAAATTCCTTTTTCGTCATCTCATCCCTTAAGTCCGAAAAAGTATAAAACAATACAGAAGGGATGAGTTTTCGGTACTTTTAACGAGCCGAACAAAACAAGCGCTCGATCTTTTTGTGCAATAATCCCTCAGGTACAAAAAAGATTAAAATCTAGAGGAGGGATAGCTCTTCCGGTCGTTTAACGAGCTGGAAGGCCAAAACTCGGCAAACTTTTCATATTTTACGAGTCAGATGAAAAGAGCTCAAAGAAGACTCGTCTTTTAAGGAACGAGTGATGAACAGGGATAGCAGCTGATTCCAGGTACAGGTTGGAATTTTCCAATCATGGCAGTGTCACAAGGATGGCTAGGTGAAATCACTCTTGGCAGCTGTTCCTCAAAATGGGTAAACAATCATATGGAGGTGAACGATCGGCCAAATGAAAGTGGAGGTGGCAGGTGCAAAACACGACCAAGGCTTTTATGGTTGATCAGGTTACATACTTAATGGTTATTTACCGAGATGGGTTCATTTTTTAACGAGCTTGAATGCGCCAAAACACCGCTCAATCTTATGTTTATTTTTTAACGAGCATGAACTATGTGCTAAAACTTCTCGGTGATAAGTTCGCATGCCCCCAGCATAATAACGCAAATCGAGAACCGTCCTCTGACTCCTTGTTTCATTTTTTAACGAGGTTGACATGAGATAAGAACCGTCCTCTGACTCCTCGTTTCATTTTTTAACGAGGTTGACATGAGATAAGAACCGTCCTCGGAGTCCAAATCCATCAGACATAGAAGGTTTCATATTCCACTGTGGCCACTTCCACCAGATTACTTGGAGGCGGTAGGGCAAAAGTACCCATTAAGGCAGGGTCTTTTAGGAGACCTACTCTGATATTTTGGAGCGAATGATTCCTTCCATGGATCATTGGAATGCTTCCCGTAACTTGTGAACTGTTGGGGAGAAAATTTTGTTGGTCGACGATTGTAATTCCTCCTTGGAAGGGAAATGCAATCTTCTTGAAGTAGGTCGACACAACTGCGGCCATGGCATAGATCCATGGTCTTCCGAGTAGGATGTTGTAATCGAGGTTTCCATCAATTACTTCAACATCAATTCCTACTGTTTTGGCCCCTAGTTCAACTTGCAAGTTACTTAAAATCCCGTATGGAGTGTATGATCGTCCATCAAATGCTTTTAACGTCATTGACGATTTCGACAAGGGTGGTGAGCCTAAATCTTTCCAGCAACTCATCGACATAAGACATGTAGATGCCCCCTCATCAATAATTGTTCGATGAACAGTTTTGTTGAGGGCTTTCACTTGAATAAGGAAAGCTAGTTGAGCTGGTAACTGAGGGTCATATCCTTTATGATCAAAGGCGACAAGATTGGAATCCATTGGGTCAATTCCACCTATTGCTGATAATAAAGCTTGTTCTTGGGAGAAGCAATTTTGCGGTACCTCAAGTGTTGACATAACGGACAGCGATTGGGCCAGGTCCTCTATCTGTGCTATTTTCGCACAAGGATTAAATGTCGATTTGTGTACTGCTCCCTTTTGCGACTTTATTATTAGCTCAGGGACGATCGGTGGCACAACTTCGGTCAAAGTTGTTGTCGAACTACTAGGTTGTTCGTTAGCCTTGTTGTTCGACAGCTTTGGATTCCTGTAATCCTTATTCCTCGTCAAAGCATTATTTTGCTGCTTTTAGGTAGACAACATAAGGACTTGGGATCGGGAAGCATTTTGCTTAGCAACCAGATTTTGACCTGGATTAGGAAACGGATCAGTCAATACTGCTGGGGTTTTTGAACTCTTAAAGAGTTTCTTAACTTCAGCTATATGTGGACAATCTTTCGTCCAATGATCCTCATCGCATATATGACACCCTGCTGGGGGTTTCCTTTTTCTCCCTTTCTTTTTCTTCTTGCCCCCTGGTTGCTTCAGTTGTTTGCCCTTGTCGGTCGACATGGCATTTACTTCTGAGGCAAGAAGTTCTTCATTTGCATTTTGACTAGAAATTTTGTGTTTTCTAATCACGCCATCGCCGGCGTGAGAGTCATTGTTTGATTTAGGAGGAGGAGGAATTGAGAATTCCGGTCTAGGGGCGTCAGGTATTTTGTCGTAGAGCGTGCCGGACTGAGTATAAACTAGGTCCAAATACTGTGCACGAGCGATAACCTGCTCTTCCGTTACGACTCCCCCCTTTGCCACATCTTCCGTGATGGCAGGAAGTAATGATTTGATAAACCATTCAGCTAATAGCTGATCAGGAACGTACGTTTTTACCATCCTACGACGACGTCGCCACTCATGTATATGATCAGATATGTGGGTGGCAGTCGTCTGTTTGAAGTTGGTAAGGAGTTTTGTTCCCGTTTCATACCTTATTGGTAATTGAAAATGGGTTAAAAAGGTTGTGGCTAAGGTACTGAAGTTGTCGAACGAAGCTCTAGGCAATTCAATGTACCATTTTGCCGCTGGACCCGTTAACGTCCTCTGAAAGAGGCGAAGTCGTATCGAATCATCATTCAGGGTGTTTGATGAACACCATAGATGGAATGTCATCACATGATTCGACGGATCTTCACCCGGATTTCCATTAAATTTAGGAATGTCTGACGGAAGTTTATGCTGAATCGTTGGCCACCAAGGGGCATAAGCAATTGGATCATTCGTCAGCCGGTTTAGATCTAGTAGTTCTAGAGTTGCTACAAAGGGCAACTGTTGGTTCAGGTTAGGCGAAGCATATCCAGGATAAGATGGTATCGCCTGAGCAATGGGTCTTTGCAGACCAGCACAATGCTGACAACTTTGACAAGGTTGATGGGCATAACCATTATAGTATGGTTGCCCATTACTTACAAAGACTTGTTGCTCAGGTCCTTGATATTATTGCTGGAAAGGCGTTTGTTGAGATTGAACCAGCTCTGGTTGTTGGACCATTTGCTATTGACCAATACTGGATGATTGACCAAGATGAGGAGTCACAAAACTTGTTTGAACCTGAGTCGCTCCAGATAAGGAGGCACTAACCTGAGGTTGTGATTGAGTCATTGAGACAAGATGTTGTTGTATTGCAACCTGAGAAACTTGGGGTCGACATACAACAGGTAGAGCTTGTACTTGTGACGCATTCACTATAGCAGGTATGGTGGAAATATTCGACACAGGGTGTACTGGTTGCGTTGAATATACAACTCCTGGTTGTTGAGTCAGTATCGGTACCCAACCGCTGGCTGTAATTCTAGTTTGACTTGAACTTTGTTGTAAACTCCCATATGGTTGTTCTCTCGGAGGGAACAATGAAAGAGCATACTGCCCTCCATATGGTGGAAATCCAGTACTTAAAGGGTAAATTGGCCTTTGAAGACACATTGGATCAATTTGTTGAGTTTCAACATAAGAAATACCAGATGATAATCCGGATGAAGAAATAGGAACTAACCATGTCGTCGTCCCTGATGGGACTCCGGCTTGTTGTTGATAACTTGCCGGCTCAGATGGTATACCGACGTACATCGTTGGAGTAGCAGCAGGAGGCTCTGTTGTCGCTGTGTTGGACGACACAGTCCTAGATGTCGACGGTTGTTCAGACATATTGAGTCTATCCAATAGATTGCCTAGTGATTCTACAGGAACTTCACTGGTGATATACTAACTTCGAAGATCAACGAGGGAAAGGTGATGATTATTCCGCTTAAAATAAATTTTATAACGACGCTTTAGACACAACTTGCTTTTTCACTTTTTAAGAGTCGAGAAAAAGCTAAAGATGACTCTAGTCTCCTTCGATGTTTTAACAAGCCCGAAGTGAATACAAAGCTATTCAAGATTACTTCTTTATGAGATGTAAGAGAGAGGAGAAAGGGATCCACTAACCGTTATCTTCCGCTAATGGTTGATCCAATCTTCCCTCTTTGCTGCTTGCTCCCAGCTCCTTGCTCTTTCACTAGCCCAGCTACACAAAGATCCTGCAAAAGCACAAGAAAAGGAAACTACAAGAAGCATACATCCATAATTGATTCAAGGATTAGAATAAATCAAATATACAAGCATCAATACACCATTAAGATACATGCATATAGAAGAACCTCAAATGCTTTATTAATGGAAGAAGTAAAGTTCTGAGAGTGTTACAACCATAAGAGGCCCAATCCAGCAACACCTCCCAGCAAAAAGAAATCTCCTCTTCACCTCCTTCAAAGCAATCACCCAATAGTTCTATACACAAACCAACAGCACTTCCTTATTTGCACAAAATTCCCGCCTCCTTAGACCTCATGAGAGAACTCTATATATAGGAGATTTGGAGAAAGGATGAGTCAGCTTGTAGCTGGCATGAAGCTAACTAGTGTCCTCTCCCATTTCAGTTATTCTTCAGTTCTTGAGTCCACTTGGAGGTTCTTGCTTCCACTTGGAGATCTAGACCCTCTTACTCATCACCAGTCGAATTCTCTGACCCAAGTGTCATTTTGGAAGCTTCCTGGGCATTGACACCTTGAGGAATGAGTCTGCCACATGTCCAAACTCGTTCAGCGCAGGTAGCTAGTGTTGGAGTTGACATTCAGCGCAGGTAGCCAGTGTAGCAATTGACATTCAGTGCAGGTAGCCAGTGTAGCAGTTGACATTCAGTGCAGGTAGCCAGTGTAGCAGTTGACATGATCCAGAATTAGCTTGTTTTTGAGTGTTTTCAGGTGGAGAACTGATATTTAGTGCTGTGGTTTGTTGACCTTGTTCCTCTAGGGGTAGGAACAACATGTTTAGGGACTTTGGATCCCTTAGATTATCGACATTTCATGCTTCATGCTGTAAGGCACAAAAATGTCTATAACAGTTGCCCCCTAAAGTATGAGGTCGTTTATCGGGTGAAATGCTTTATCAGGAGGATCCGAATTTCATTCAATCGCTGAGAGGTGCCCTGTAATAAAATACAATACAATACATTATTTTTCATTCTGCTTTCATGATCTAGCTGAGGCGGGCATTCCCATGCTCAGCTTTATAAATTCATTCTGGTACATAGAACAGACGATCGTCTGATGGTAGACTAATAATTCTCTGCTGAAATTATCATCCTTTGAGTAGGATGATCATTTACTGCAATGATGTACATATCAAATGTCTTTATATTTCCTGAATATATATCACAGCCCGGATGGATGAAACTAGATCCGGGGTCTTCAAACTCGTTCGATCTTCACTCTAAGTACAAGTCGATCCATGTGAGAATTGCGCTGAAGTCGAACATGGAAGGACATCACTTGATTACCGGTCAATAATGTAAACCGTTAACAAGCGCGAGAGGAATCACCAATAATGACAATGACCCTCAAGGTACTGCAGTACAATTCACGTGGTGTGAATAAAGGACTTGGCGTCGAACACCACGCAAAATCTTCTAGTCGAAGGTCATTGATGCATACCTGTCGTTGGAAGTGAGAAACTTGCCATTGAGGCATGCAAGCTTCAAAGTACTGAGGGGGTTGTTCCTAGATCAACTTCTTGGATAATGAACTGAAGTCGACAAGAAGCGATCCGTCAAAGGAGGGCCTTAATGAATCCCACATCAGTGACACGGAACGGAGCTAATGATTTTAGTGGAGGTGAAAACAATCTGTGAAATATGATTCAGGGTGGCGATCATGGGTGGATGAAGGATAATGTATGGCAGTGGATGGGACACGGTTGACTCTTTCTGAACAACATCTCTTGAACATATAATGACACTGATGTGATGGATCGGTAGCATTACCCCAAATGTGGATGGTTTGGTGAGGACCATGGTGATGAGACCGGTGAATGAAAACAACCCAACCCGATGTGATACGGAGGACAAAGTGTCATGTTCAAGAGCGACTTGCTACCATTAAAGCTTTGAGGTTCTCCCAATTTTTCCCCAGTCATTTCTGACCAGTACCTCTTTATTTTTGTCAAGCTTGAGGAGGATAACATATGCTTGTTCTATAACCTGCCCTTCGGGCAAGCCCATCGCTATGTTTTAACGAGCCTAGCGATAGGGAAACTCGTTCTCGTCTAAAGACAAGTTTGTCGCTATTTAATCATTTTAACGAGTCTAACGACAAGGAAAACTCGGTCCTTTTCAATTTTAGAGAGTCTGAAAAGGTACAGAAAGTTAACTCCAAAATTCCTTTTTCGTCATCTAATCCCTTAAGTCCGAAAAAGTATAAAACAATGCAGAAGGGATGAGTTTTCGGTAACTTTAACAAGCCGAATAAAACAAGCGCTCGACCTTTTTGTGCAATAATCCCTCAGGTCCAAAAAGATTAAAATCTAGAGGAGGGATAGCTCTTCCGGTCATTTTAACGAGCTGGAAGGCCAAAACTCGGCAAACTTTTCATATTTTACGAGTCAGATGAAAAGAGCTCAAAGAAGACTCGTCTTTTGAGGAACGAGTGATAAACAGGGATAGCAGCAGATTCCAGGTACAGGTTGGAATTTTCAAATCACGACAGTGTCACAAGGATGGCTAGGTGAAATCACTCTTCGCAGCTGTTCCTCAAAATGGGTAAACAATCATATGGAGGTGAACGATCGGCCAAATGAAAGTGGAGGTGGCAGGTGAAAAACACGACCAAGGCTTTTATGGTTGATCAGGTTACATACTTAATGGTTATTTACCGAGATGGGTTCATTTTTTAACGAGCTTGAATGCGCCAAAACACTGCTCAATCTTATGTTTATTTTTTAATGAGCATGACCTATGTGCTAAAACTGCTCGGATCTTGCGTTTATTTTTTAACGAGCATGAACTTTATGCTAAAACTGCTCGAATCTCGCTTTTCTATTTTTTAACGAGCATAAATTCCGCGGTAAAACTGCTCGAATCTTGCATTTATTTTTTAACGAGCATGAACTATGTGCTAAAACTGCTCGAACTTATGTTTATTTTTTAACGAGCATGAACTATGTGCTAAAACTGCTCGTAGATAAGTTTGCATGCCCCCAGCATAATAACGCAAATCGAGGTGCATGCCCCCCAAGCTTCATTGCTTTCAACTCGGTGGTTGGAATGAAGGTTTTCCTCGGGGATTTGTTTCATTTTTTAATGAGGTTGACACAAGATAGGAACTATCCTCGACTCTTCATTTTTTAACGAGGTTGGCATGAGATAGGAACTATCCTCGAAGTTTTAGATCCATTAGAAATGGAAGGTTTCATATTCTGCTGTGGCCATTTCCGCCAGATTACTCTTGGGCGGTAGGGTGAAAGTACCCATTAAGGCAGGGTCTTTTAGGAGACCTACTCCGATATTTTGGAGCGAATGATTCCTTCCATGGATCATTGGAATGCTTCCCGTAACTTGTGAACTGTTGGGGAGAAAAGTTTGTTGGTCGACGATTGTAATTCCTCCTTGGAAGGGAAATGCAATCTTCCTGAAGTAGGTCGACACAACCGCGGCCATGGCATAGATCCAGGGCCTTCCTAGTAGGATGTTGTAATCGAGGTTTCCATCAATTACTTCAACATCAATTCCTACTGTTTTGCCCCCCAGTTCAACTTGCAAGTTACTTAAAATCCCGTATGGAGTGTATGATCGTCCATCAAATGCTTTTAACGTCGTTGATGATTTCGACAAGGGTGGTGAGCCTAAATCCTTCCAGCAACTCATCGACATAAGACATGTAGATGCCCCCTCATCAATAATTGTTCGATGAACAGTTTTGTTGAGGGCTTTCACTTGAATAAGGAAAGCTAGTTGAGCTGGTAATTGAGGGTCATATCCTTTATGATCAAAGGCCACAAGATTGGAATCTATTGGGCCAATCCCACCTATTGCTGATAATAAAGCTTGCTCTTGGGAGAGGCAATTTTGCGGTACCTCAAGTGTCGACATAGCGGACGGCGATTGGGCCAGGTCCTCTACTATATTATAATTCTGTGCTACTTTGGCACGAGGATTAAATGTCGATTTGTGTACTGCTCCCTTTTGCGACTTTACCATTGGCTCAGGAACGACGGGTCGCACAACTTTGGTCAAAGTTGTTGTCGAACTACTAGGTTGTTCATTAGCCTTGTTATTCGACAGACGTGGATTCCCACAATCTTTATTCTTTGTCAAAGCATCATTTTGCTGCTTCGAGATAGACAACATAAGCACTTGGGATCGGGAAGCATTTTGATTAGCAACCAGATTTTGACCTGGGTTGGGAAACGGATCAGTCAATACTGCTGGGGTTTTTGAACTCTTAAAGAGTTTCTTAACTTCAGCTATATGTGGACAATCTTTCGTCCAATGATCCTCATCGCATATATGACACCCTGCTGGGGGTTTCCTTTTTCTCCCTGTCTTTTTCTTCTTGCCCCGTGGTTGCTTCAGTTGTTTGCCCTTGTCGGTCGACATGGCATTTACTTCTGAGGCAAGAAGTTCTTCATTTGCATTTTGACTATAAATTTTGTGCTTGCCAATCACGCCATCGCTGGCGTGAGAGTCATTGTTTGATTTAGGAGGAGGAGGAATTGAAAATTCCGGTCTAGGAGCGTCGGGTATTTTGTCGTAGAGTGTGCCGGACTGAGTATAAACTAAGTCCAAATACTGTGCACGAGCGATAACTTGCTCCTTTGTTACGACTCCCCCCTTGGCCACATATTCCGTTATAGCAGGAAGTAACGACTTTATAAACCATTCAGCTAACAGCTGATCGGGAACATATGTTTTCACCATCCTACGACGACGACGCCACTCATGTATATGATCAGATATGTGGGTGGTAGTCGTCTGTTTGAAGTTGGTAAGGAGTTCTGTTCCTGTTTCATACCTTATCAGTAATTGAAAATGGGTTAAAAAGGTTGTGGCTAAGGTACTGAAGTTGTCGAACGAAGCTCTAGGCAATTCAATGTACCATTTTGCCGCTGGACCTATTAACGTCCTCTGAAAGAGGCGAAGTCTTATAGAATCATCATTCAGGGTGTTCGATGAACACCATAGATGGAATGTCATCACATGATTCGACGGATCTTCACCTGGATTTCCATTAAATTTAGGAATATCTGATGGAAATTTATGTGGAATCGCTGGCCACCAAGGGGCATAAGCAATTGGATCATTCGTCAGCCGGTTTAGATCTGGTAATTCTAGAGTTGCTACAAAGGGCAACTGTTGATTCAGGTTAGGCGAAGCATACCCAAGATAAGATGGGATCGCCTGAGCAATGGGTCTTTGCAAACTAGCATAATGCTGGCAACTTTGACAAGGTTGATGGGCATAACCATTATAGTATGGTTGCTCATTACTTACAAAGACTTGTCGCTCAGGTCCTCGATACGATTGCTGGAATGGTGGTTTTTGGGATTGAACCAGCTCTAGTTGTTGGACCATTTGCTGTTGACCAATACTGGACGATTGACCAAGATGAGGAGTCACAGTACTTGTTTGAGCCTGGGTCGCTCCAGCTAAGGAGGCACTAACCTGAGATTGTGATTGAGTCGTCGGGACAAGAGGCTGTTGTATTGCAACCTGAGAAACTTGGGGTTGACATACAACAGGTGGAGCTTGTACTTGCGATGCATTCACTATAGCAGGTATGGTGGGAATATTCGACACAGGGTGTACTGGTTGCATTGAATATACAACCCCTGGTTGTTGAGGCAATATTGGTATCCAACCGCTGGATGTAATTCCAGTTTGACCTGAACTTTGTTGTAAACTCCCATATGGTTGTTCTCTGGGAGGGAACAAGGAAAGAGCATACTGCCCTCCATATGGTGGAAATCCAGTACTTAAAGGGTAAATTGGCCTTTGAAGACACACTGGATCAATTTGTTGAGTTTCAACATAAGAAATACTAGATGATAATCCGGATGAAGAAATAGGAACTAACCATGTCGTCGTCCCTGATGGGACTCCGGCTTGTTGTTGACAATTTGCCGGGACAGATGGTATACCAGTCAACATCGTTGGAGTAGCAGCAGGAGGCTCTGTTGCTGCTATGTTGGACGACACAGTCCTAGATGTCGACGGTTGTTCAGACATATCTAGTCTATCCAAAAGATTTCTTAGCGATTCTACAAGAACTTACGATGCCAAAAGACTAACTTCAAAGATCAACGAGGGAAAGGTGATGATTATCCCGCTTAAAATAAATTTTAACGACGCTTAGACACAACTTGCTTTTTCACTTTTAAAGAGTCGAGAAAAAGCTAAAGATGACTCTAGTCTCCTTCGATGTATTAACGAGCCCGAAGTGACAAATGCTCGGTTGGACTTTTTCAGTTATAGAGTTTGAAAAAGGCCAAAAGAAACTGCTCTGGAGATCTAGGCAGAGGGTGTGCCAAACCTTTCGCAAAACCACAGAATACGTTTTACGGTACGGGTGGTCGATCTTCGTGAATGCTGTGTTCACTGCATTGCGATCAGTAGGGCAGCCGACACAGCTTCCTATGGATAAAAGATATATGCCTATAGGGGTCTCCCAATATATACGCGACGGTACGTGGGAGCACAAGTCCGTATTAGTGCCACCGACTCTCAGGAGGAATCACCCACCTTCGTCGAGATCGGCAGTCACTACGTTTAACGACGTCGGAACACATCTCTAGCTTAGACCTCTATGTGTTTGCGTTATGTTTCAAAGCGTTGTTAGGTTCATTCAATATATTTTAAGTTGATCTTTTTAAAGTTTGCCTTTCAAGGTTCACCACGAGATGTTTTGATACAAATTCCTAAATGCAATCTAAGATGAGAAGCAAGCTTTTTCAATCTTTTCGACTTATGAAAATCTTAACTACTGAGGGAAAAGAAAGACAACATCTTTTCACACAGATCAAAGAGCATACACTAATGCACTTTTTCCTAAATCAACATGCAAGCTGTCATAATGCACATGCACAATGCAAGTATTTCTTTTCTCTTTCTTAATGTTTGTGCGACACAAAAAGAAAGCTGTTGTATAACTTTGAATTCAATTTCAAGTGAAAGCAAACAAGCTTGTCCAAAATCAAAAGACACCTTAAGATTTACTTGTTTCGACACTGGAAATATATAAACTCAAACCATATGACGAAAGCAAAAGCTCAATCAGCTATGAACAGCAAACAAACTAACTCTTAAGATCAATACGACACTTTATCACAGGTCTAGATCTAAGAGGCCACAACAAGACTAGTTCACTTTCGTTATGGGGAACTGTAAATGATACAAGAAATACACAAAGAACAAACACAATTTCTTTATACAACCGAGGCGGAATAGTGACAAGGAAAGTTGGTTTCAGATAGGTACATTGATTGGTAATAGGCAGCAAAAACAAGGGTGAAAACAGGGCAAGAAACAGCAGGAAACCCCAGTAGCACAAGGCAAGACTGGTTCAGCGCAGGTGGTACACTGTCAGTTTGACATTCAGCGCAGGTAGCCCCTTCGGGAACTGCGCTGAAATGCAGACTGCCTTCACAGCACCTGCACTGAAGATTCAAACTTTCGTTTTTCTCAGTTTCCGGGTCACAGATTGCTCAAAAATTCACAGTTTTTGCTCAAATCAGAAGCTATCAGTCAAGGACACACTAAGGGATGACAAGGAGGATGAAAAGCTATCACTAAGAGCTTATTAGAGTCCTTGTGGATCAGCTCTTCAAATCATAAACTTGCCCAGAAATTGAGCTAGAGTAGCTGCCCTCTACTTTGCATTTGAAAGATTCAAACACAGTTCGATTCGGTACTCCCTTTGTTTATGAAATGAATAGCAAAAACACAAACAACCAAGAAGATACGATCCCCAGCGGAGTCGCCAATTTGTTGTTGGGAAAAGTATCCAATACGGAATGACCCTATCCCACTCTAAGGGTGATAGTACCTCAGCAACAACTGAATACAAAGCTATTCAAGATTACTTCTTTATGAGATGTAAGAGAGAGGAGAAAGGGATCCACTAACCGTTATCTTCCGCTAATGGTTGATCCAATCTTCCCTCTTTGCTGCTTGCTCCCAGCTCCTTGCTCTTTCACTGGCCCAGCTACACAAAGATCCTGCAAAAGCACAAGAAAAGGAAACTACAAGAAGCATACATCCATAATTGATTCAAGGATTAGAATAAATCAAATATACAAGCATCAATACACCATTAAGATACATGCATATAGAAGAACCTCAAATGCTTTATTAATGGAAGAAGTAAAGTTCTGAGAGTGTTACAACCATAAGAGGCCTAATCCAGCAACACCTCCCAGCAGAAAGAAATCTCCTCTTTACCTCCTTCAAAGCAATCACCCAATAGTTCTATACACAAACCAACAGCACTTCCTTACTTGCACAAAATTCCCGCCTCCTTAGACCTCATGAGAGAACTCTATATATAGGAGATTTGGAGAAAGGATGAGTCAGCTTGTAGCTGGCATGAAGCTGACTAGTGTCCTCTCCCACTTCAGTTATTCTTCAGTTCTTGAGTCCACTTGGAGGTTCTTGCTTCCACTTGGAGATCTAGACCCTCTTACTCATCACCAGTCGAATTCTCTGACCCAAGTGTCATTTTGGAAGCTTCTTGGGCATTGACACCTTGAGGAATGAGTCTGCCACATGTCCAAACTCGTTCAGCGCAGGTAGCTAGTGTTGGAGTTGACATTCAGCACAGGTAGCCAATGTAGCAGTTGACATTCAGTGCAGGTAGCCAGTGTAGTAGTTGACCTTCAGTGTAGGTAGCCAGTGTAGCAGTTGACATGATCCAGAATTAGCTTGTTTTTGAGTGTTTTCAGGTGGAGAACTGATATTTAGTGCTGTGGTTTGCTGACCTTGTTCCTCTAGGGGTAGGAACAAGATGTTTAGGGACTTTGGATCCCTTAGATTATCGACATTTCATGCTTCATGTTGTAAGGCACAAAAATGTCTATAACACTTGTGCAGTTACTGCTCTGAGTACATCTCAGGTCAAACCACCTTCTGCTCCTCTGCGGAAGGTTAAGTTTCCTTGTAAATTGTGCAAGGGTGACCATCTTCTTCGTGATTGTCCTAGCATTCCTAGGATCTTAGAAGTATGGTCTCACGATCCGACTCGTCCCCATTGTCCTCTGAAGCTCATGGCGATGCTACCCTATCAACTAGCAATGGTAAGAAGAAAGGGAAGATTCAATTCCCCTGTAAACTATGTGAAGGCAACCATCCCCTTCACCTTTTTCCGCTCATGGATAAAGATTCCACCATTTTAGAAAGTCTTACAGCTTCTTCACCCCAAATTCCTGTTGGTTATCAGAGGCTCTCTTTAGACCCTCTCCCAATTCACAAAGAGACTAACTTATATTCTTCTCTTGTCTGTCCTCCTCTTTCCGAACCTAGTGTGCTAAGCCTTTTCCAGACCAACCATTAGTTGGAGAGTGTGTCGACTTGGGTTCACCACATGTTGATCACTCTGTTTCGGAAGAGCATCATGCTCATGTTCTTCTCATCTCATCAAATTCTCCAGAGTCTGAAAATGACGCTCCTATCCCCGCTGATCAAAAGAGTCCTTCTTCGGTTCCTGTAAAGCAGGGGGGCAATCATACGATTCCCCCACCAAGTAGTTTGGTCGTTTCCTTCGACTGGAGTCATTTGACTGCATTCCGCCTTCCATCCTATGTGCCTTTCTAGATTACATTACATGCCTATGATAAGACTGTACCTGGCACTATCTTGGATGAGGGTGCGTCTGTCAGTCTTATGCCTTCCACTGCTTGGCAAGCTTTGGGCTCCCCACAGCTTGTGCCAGTCACACAAAATCTGTTGGCATTTGATGGAGGAACCAGTCAACCTTTAGGGATCCTCCCAAAGTTTCCTATTACTTTGGGGGTCAAAATCGTCTATATAGACGTCATGGTTGTCCAAGGTGCTTTAGATTTCAGTCTTCTCCCTGGTCGTGACTATGTTTATGCCATGGGGGCCCTAATCTCTTCACTTTTTCATGTGGTTTGTTTTCCACACGACGAAAGAGTGTTGACCATAGATCAATTATCATTCTTTAGTCCCCCGGTGCCTCCTACACAGCTTTCATCCCCTCTTGATTCTTGCTCGCAAGCAGTATCTTCCTTGCCACAGGTTAATTATGTGGCTACCTGTTCCGTCTCCGCATCTGCTACTGATCATGCAGATGGTTTCATACATCATGTACTAGGGGCATTGGAACCCGATCTGTCATTGGTGCATCATGACATGTATTCCTCCCAGAGTGCGTTTCTTCCATCCCACGAAGACCTCTTGGGAGCCATGTTCTCATGTGGCCCATGAACAGGAGTTACGAGGATAGTTTGTTCCTGTCTCAACCTCGTTAAAAAATGAAACAAGGGTACGAGGATATTTTGTTCCTATCTCAACCTCGTTAAAAAATGAAACAAGGTGCCCAAGGATAGTTTCCTGATCTTATGTCAACCTTGTTAAAAAATGAAACAAGGGTTATGAGGATAGTTCTTTTACTGTGTCAACCTCATTAAAAAGTGAAACAACTCCCTTTCCAAATTGAGTATTTGATTAATATCTCGTAAAATCCAAATTCGAGTCTTTCCAAGATCTCAAAAGTGAACCTTCATTCCATCCACCTCATTGAATGCAATGAAGCTTGGGGGGCATGTACCTCGATTTGCATCATTATGATGGGGGCATGCGAACTCATAACAAGCATAGTTTTTCGTTTCAAGCTTGTGTAAACATGAAACCAAATCCAAGCAGAATTCTCCATGGTTCAAGCTTGTGTAAAAATGAACCCATACCTAGTTTACACCTCGTGATTTCCATTTTTATCTGCTAAGTTCTGCTAGATGAGCCTTGGTTGTCTCATTCCATCACCACCATCTCTTTGGCCGATCATATGCTTTCACTTGGTTGTTTTTCATTTCCTGAGGAACCACAACGATGAGTGGTTTTATTAGCCATCCTCTTTACCATTACATGTTTTGAGCAGTTCCACCATTGCCGGAACTAGTTGCTACCCTTTATATCACTCGTTCCTCCAGGACAAGTCACCTTTAAGCCCTTTTCCAACTCATAAAAGATGAAAACATTGCCGAGTATTTTTTCCCTTTTTGACTCGTTAAAGAGAATAAAAATGGAGTTCTGCTTTCAGCTCTTTTCCGACCATTTAAAGACGAAAAGATTGCCGAGTTGTTCCCCTTGACTCATTAAAAGTAATAAGAGGCAGTCGCCTTTAAGCTCTTTTTCGACCATGTAAACACGAAAATATTTCGAGGCCTTTTTCGTTTCAAGCTCGTTATTGGTTACGAAACGATGTGATTTCGACCGCTTTTCTACTTTTTCAAGTCAAAGTCACTAGTTACAAAAAGCACTCCTCGATCGTAATGGTCAGGCAGTGCTTTCAAGTATCGTTTTATACTTTTTCAGGCTTGAAAGACACAAATCTACGAAAAAGGACCCCCCTGGAGTTTTCTTTTTTGTGTCTTTTTCAAACTCTCTAAACATTAAAAAGACTCTAAGTTTTACCTATGTCGGACTCGTTAAACCTTGACGACATTAGACTCGTCACCATGATGAGACTTGAGCTTCTCCTTCCTAGGGCTCGTTAAACTATTACTAGGTTGGGTTCAACAACAGGTTTATCATTGATTGTCCATGGCAGCTAGTCACTCTTGAACATCGACACTTTTGCTTCTTGTCGGGTTGGGACATCCATACATCATCATTTGGCCTTCCGCAAGGTTTGGGTTACCATTCAGCCTTATTCCATCCGATTCACGCTGCCTCCATTGAGACTCTGATCCCTTGGTACCTGAATGTTTCCACCCTCCGGAGTTGTGTCGCAACATGTTCAAGAGTATAATCCTTATTCAGCAGTTTACACCCTCGCCTTCTCCTCTCATACTCTGTTTAGCCATCTACCACTTGTTCCCTATCTCGTGTCGTTGATGGGGGAAACACTATGGCCCTCCTGCAACGGGTCATCTCCTATCGACATCAACTCATTATCCAGGAGATTGACCTAGAGATCCCCTTTAGTACCTTAGAGCTTGCATGCCTCAATGACAAGTTCTTCGCACCTAACAGTCGACTTTCATCATTGTTTGTTGATTGGGTGATTCCACGAGTGTTCGACTCCAACTCCTTCTTCACACTTCATGGATTGTGCTAGACAGTACCTTGAGAACCATTGGCATTATTAGTGGTTTCTCTCGCGCTTGTTAATGGTTCTCATCATTCACCAGTACTCAATCGATTTTCTATCATGCTCGACCTCAGCACATCTATTCACATGTTGGAATTTGTACTATGATCGCATGGGTTCAAGACCTCGAATTCGGATTACATATGTTCGGGCTACGTTGGTTGGTTTATGATTACATGACTCATTGATGGATGGCTGCGACCATACCTGAGTCTTCATGGATGGTTGTGACCATACCTTTATTATTATCATGGTCTCGTTAGCTGGGTGGCTGCGTCCATACCACAGACCTATCTCGTATGTCTTTTGGATGGCTGCACCCATGCCTAGACTACATGTAATTCATTATCAGAGATATCAGTTGTACTTGCATACAGGTTCTTCCAGATGGTGTTCCGACTCAGTCAGTTTCATAGAGAATTTCACCCCTCCCACTCTCTCAGGCTTCATACTTTAGGGGGCATCTGTTACACAGTAATTTGTCAATGTCTTCACTCCAATCTCCCTACTGTGTCATGTGTCCAAGTCAAACATGCTGATATGAGACAAATGCTCTCTGATGTTGCCAATGACCCACCTTTCTACCTCATCGCATCTGTTGGCTATATAAAAGTGCTGAAGGGCACTCTTAAATAGTCCAGAAGCGCTGCCATCAAGGAAGTACACCTGATTCCCGCGATGGTCTGATTTTGTGTGACAACACGAGGTTGTTTGTAGTCTTTAGCGATGACATGACTGTCTGCATTATTCAAATGCGATGTCAGCACTATAGATCAGTTATGCCACCCGCAATGATCCAGATTGGGTGAATTTGTTCAAACAGTCGGCCTTCCAAATGACTCCAGACATAGTTGTTGGCATAGTTTGTATCACCCTCCTTTCTCTGGCATGGTTGTTCCATCATTTGTGCTACCTTCCTTGGAGATATGCTCACTCTTCCACCTTTCATGGATACTCCTTCTCCTATTTAAACTCTCACCATTGCTATGCATTGCTAGCTTTTGGAATGGTTTTTGATAGTTGGCTAGTGGGGCAGTGTTGTTAGTGTTTGTGAGTTTGCTAGATAGTTGGTGTGAGTGTGACAAGTGTGGGATTGTTGATAGCTTGAGGAAGGTTGTGAAGTGCCCTTAATCTTGTGTAAAACTTGTGATTGAGAGAGACTTGTATGTTGGGAGATCCATCTTCAAAGAGTGAATGCTTGAGGAACATGCTTGCTAGATCCCTTTGAGAAGGCTTGTGACATCAAGACTTTGGTTGTAAGCTTACTCTTATTTCATTATTAATGCAATCAATGATGTTTTCCTATTTCTTGTATGTAATGTACTTGATAGCTCATGACTTATTGACTTTGTGAGTAAATAGATCATTGTTGTTCTGGTTACGTGCTTTGTTGTAGTTCCTTTGCATTGTTTCAGGTTGATCACTCGTTAGGAGAAGGAAGCGGAAGCTGGAGAAGTGCAACGGAACTCCATCGACCAACGGTTGAGGTAGGCCTCCAACTATGACTATTTAAGGAAAGCTATTGTTGATCTGTCCTTGTTTGTGACTAGACCCACTCTATGGCTAGAGGGGTTGCCTCTGTCCGCAGAGGGAACACTTTCCTGCATCACATGAAGAGTCACATGGGGCAACACTTTCTCCTTTTATAGATTTGAGAGCTCCATAACCAATAAATGTTGGGAGACTTTCAAAATATTTGAATTTAGGTGGATTCAAAGAAATCTAAACAAGATACTCAAATTTCTCTTTCATAAAATTCGAGTCTATGTCATCCTTAGAAAAATCATAACATAATTGAATGAAATGACCATGAAAATCTTCGACAGATTCATCAAGTTATTTTCTAAGATGAATGATTTTCTTATAAACACTTTCATAATCATATTTTCAAAGGCACGATGAAGCTTCTTGACAAGATGTTCGAAGGAGTCAATAGAGGAAGTCGAAAATGTATAAAACCATTGTTTATCGCATTCTTAGAATGTAAGGATGAACAACCTATGAGTAGTATCCTCATAATTAATTTGATGATAAGTGAAAAATTGAAGAAAATAGAGGGTGTGCTCAAGAATGGTTTTTCTTCCCTCGCCATCAAATTTTAAATTCGACGAGTCATGTATTAGCCCTGAGGGCACATTCAGATTTGCAACTCTAGAGAAACATGATGGGGTTAATATTTGAGCAGAAGCCATTTAAATATGAGAAAGTTTCAAATAGTTTCAAATAGAATTCATGGGATCAACTTTTCATCTAACCTTCCTTCTAGCAGGAAACCCTATTAATAGTGTTGGAAGCCGCCAACATGGAAGGGGGTCTCCCCAATGTGAAGTCCCAATTATACCCCACACCATTTGTAGTAGGAGCCCCAACTGGAAAATGACCAGTTTCCAAAGTGGTGGTTTCAAAGATGTTCCTTGGTTGTGATAAACACATAGAATGAGATATCCATGGCTTTGGTGAAAGAAAGTGTATGAACTTTCTGAAGTATCAAATGTAATGCACGAAAGGTTCCATCACACTAGAGGGGAAATGAGTGAGCCCCTTAGAAACATGTAATAGTACTTACCTTAAAAGAGACACATGATCCATACAAGAGAATTGTTAGTTAACTTGTAAAATAGTTCACAAGATAAAAATGATCATAATAACATAACAACACACATTCAACAAGATTCATACTAAAGCAAATGTATTAGTTCATAAGCATTAGTGTGAATGAAACAATAAATATCACAAACATAACAAGAATAACTTTACTACATTCATGACATCTAAGATTTTATTAAAGAGTGAAAGTTCCAAACATACATTTACAATTGACAAGACACTATCCCCAATAGTGGAACATGAAGCCAACACTTTCTTCTCTAAAGAATGATATTCCTCCTATGCTAAACTAGAGAATCCAAGGCTGCAAAACAAAGCTTCCAAGCCTTCGGTTCCAAGCACATTTCATGAGTTATGAGGGTGTATTTATAACATATGAGATTACCATTCATCTCCCTTTGTGACCTTTAAAACTTCCCTCATGAATCCTTGACTTCCTTTTTCTTTTCCTAACTAATGACTTTTCATATCCCACAATTGACACTTAGACTTACACTTACATATTTATTTTCAATACAATAATTCAAAAACCTATATGAGACAAAAATGGGTAGATCCTAATAAGACAAACAAGACATATCAAGCTTGAGTTTGAGGAAAATCTAGCTCAACAACTTCAATTTGTATATCTTCAGTCACATAATGATGCCAAGCCTTGTATTTTGTGATGGTCTCCTCAAAATTTGCAAGAAGATTAGGTTGAAAGTAGACTATAACTTCCATTGCATCTAGATAGACAATTTTTGAACCAGTTTGTGTCTCCTTCAAAAAGAACAACATAGTATTGATCTTAGCAGGGCCACCATTATACTTTTGCACAGTGTGCCTATCAATCTCTATATCTTCTTGGTAGAAATCATCCTCAGTTGGTCCAAGTATTATAAAACTTCATTCCTGGCCCCATTTTCTCCTTTTTCTTCTGTGATTGTCTTGAATGAAGGGATCTTATGAGATTTCACTAGAGAGTCCACACTATTATAAAACCATGCATAAGAAGACAAAATGTTGGCTATGAAAGTGTTGAGTTGTTTATTTCTTTGCATAAGCATCCTGACTTTAGATTTCTCCAACTCATCTTGTTGTCTTTTCTTCTTAAGTAGTTCTGGCAGTGCACCTCTATACTTCATTCCCTATTCATGAACTACAATGATGGATAAATGAATGACATTCAAATCTTTTGCATTGCACGTGGTTTATTATGCATGCCATGCAAGGTGAAAACTTCTTTAGGCATAGTGACTAACCCCTCATAAAGACTCATCATAGTGTCTCCCAATGCTTTCACTTCACCAAATATAACTTCTTGAAGTTATTTCAAATTGTTGGCTTGTATGGGCCTGACCCAGGTTTAGAGGTGATTTAGCCAAGCAAATCTCGATACTACTGGCTCTTTCGGCAATAGTTTGCGGAGCGCGGACTGAGGTCTCACCCGAAGTATTATGGGAGAGTGCTAGAACCAAGTTTCTGCACCCTAGGGATGTATAATGAGCTTCTGGGGGTCCATGGTTTGACCCTACATGCACATCGCTATGCACACTTGCTCTCCCTTCAAAACATGTGATGTTGCTTTAGCACAACCCTACAAGGGGTGCAACCTGTAATATCTAATTTCCTTGCTATTTAATCTATTATTATCTGGTTACTTAACTTGTTTATGTAAGACAAAGGATTATTACATCATATTCAGCAATCATATCAGTGTGCGCGATAAATAAAATAGTATAAATGTAAAGAAGGTAATGTACATCAGATACACAGAAATAGGAATCAACTTCTCTCTATTAATCTTCAATCTTGATTACAGACTCGACACCGCCATGTGCACTCAGCTGCAGGGGTCTGCGCACTCAACTGCAGACTCTACTAGGCCTTAGCGCACTCAGCTATAGAGCCTCTTCCTACTACTACAACCCAAATACACTTAGACTCCTACTCTAAGCTCGAACCATTCATATTATTTTTTCTTCTTCCTCCGCTCTCTTTACAACTTAGAGCCTCACTCTATTTATACAATCCCATGGTCTGCAGACCATGGGTAGACCAACATGACTGTACATTACATTACATTACTTTAGGGTAGACAGCCCTATGACTTAACCTATACTTCGCACTCCGCACCCGAAAATCACGGAGTCTTACAAAACCTTTGACTAAAACTTGGGCTTTGAGCCCCAAAACATGTTGTGGGGGGATTCCATGCCCAACACAAATACACATGTGTGAGAGGAAAATTCTAAGTCTCTCCTTGGAGTTGTTCTATTTGTTGTCTCGCAACCTCCAAATCCTTTTCCATTTGTCTATGTTCTTCCATTATATATTATATATTTACCTTAGAAGCTCCTGCAAAGGCCAAGTGTTACACAAAAATATCGTCACCATGATTATTTGCAGTCAGTATGGGTCTATCATCACTTGTACTGTCCTCCTGAGTAAGTCTAGGACCTCAGCTCTTCAAATCAAGCTTTGGAAATGGGAGAAAGACATTAAAAATCAATGTAACTCTGGTTCCGCACTTTCTCTCATGGTCACCTGCGGTACCACACCTTATGTGTAAAAAAGCTGCGTACCTACCCGCTCTGTCCCTAACGGTGTAGGTGCAGACCCCTGTGAAAGTCAAAAGGCACAAGTTTTATCTTAAAAAACTCACTTTGGGTTAATTCTAGAGTTTTCTAGAAGGCATTTTGACGTGGATTGTTCACTCTGAGGTGGTTCATGCATCCCCAAAGAGAAGGAGCTAATCGCTTGACTAAAGGAGCTATCCCTTTGAAGGAGGGCTTTATCCCTTTGAAGGAGGACCTAGTAACTTCTCTCCATTGCACTATAAATACAGGCATTGGGGTGAGGACTAGGGAGGTTAGAAGCTGAACATTTTGAGGGTAAATGGTGGTGAAATTAAGACTTCCTAGTTGAGCTTAAGAGGAGAGATCACATAGCTTTTTGGCTTCATTGGGGAGTGAGTGAAACTTGTCAAAGTAGAGGAGACTTCTTGTTGGACCCTGGGAGGAGCTTGTACAGCGTCAAGGCAAAGGTTGTAAGGTTCTTCTTCTTTTGAATGAATACAATCAAACTCATTTTTCTCAACAAATACCTTATGTTATTTGTTTCATGGACTCCTTGACTTTCATGTTAAATATGTTTTATGCAATTGGTTTTTCAGGTGCTATTTAATTTGTTTGCCTTGTTTTTGTTTGCAAATTCGTGAAAAGGAGCTCATTTGGATCAAAGGAGCGAGGGCATCCACAAGCTTGCATTGGACCAAAGGTAGGGCCTAAAAACACTTGTTTGCTATTGTTTATTAAAGCATATTTAGAGAAAGATAGTGTCTAGTTGGTTTGCTTGTCATTAGGTCTTCTTTAGATTCTAGGAAGGTCTATCTTGTGTGCAAGATCAACTCATTCCGTGCGACAAAATGGCGACCATACTGGGGACTTGATTGTTTTCCTTGTTTATACTTTGACCTGAGAAACTGTATTTCCGTTTCTGTTTTTGACTTGATGATTGTGGGATTGGGTGAATTTAGTTAATTTTGAGTTAGTTTTTATTTTTCATAGTTTTGGGAGAAGTACGCACCCTCTGAGTTAAGCACAGTGCGTACCTGTACACACTTTTTCTTTGTACACAGAGTGTGGACGCACCTGTGTAAACAGGCTGCCTGCGTACCCTGTCAAAAATTTGAGAAATTTTAAATTTTTCTCTTTTTTATCAGTTTAGAATTTGTTTATAGGTTTTAGCCATTGCCCAGACCTGCTTGTTCCCTGTCAAAAACTTTCCTTGGTTTAATTTCATTAGTGTTAGGGTTTTAGGTGGAATTCTTAGGAGTTTTGCTTGTTGGGCTTGTTTTTCAATTTGGTTGTGTAGTGGCTCTGAGCTTAGAAGCGGTAGGGACCTCAGATCACATTGGTGTCTACCAGTCTTCTTATGAGTCTGACCATTTATGAAATCTCCCCTTGTTGAGGAATCCGCTTTGTGTTTTCACATTTCAAAATTTCGAAAAACTTGTATTTAAAAGTTTGGATTTTTCATTTTTAAAAAGAAAACGAAAGATCAATTGTTTTTTGACTAATTGTGATTCTGCATAAATTAGTCCTTAGCTCACATTTACCTAAGTAAAACATCCTCAAAAAGACTTTTAGTAGGCTTTGACTTCAAATAGCTTTTTATAGTTTGTAGCTCTCAAAGTTAGTCATTTTCATTAGTTTTGAGTGTTTTATTTACAAAATATAAAAAATCTCTTTTGGAAAAAAGTTTTTTTTTGTAGTGGTTGAGTGCTTTGAAAAGAAAAAGGGAATTTTTGTGAAATAACTAGTTGTCTCATTTTGAGTGCTTTGGAAAGGAAAAAATCTCTTCTTTTAATTTGTTTAATTGAGAAAGATTTGTGTTTAAAAAGTATTTGCATTGTCAAACTCTTTCTTAGTTTAGAAGTTCATCGAAGAGAAAAGATTGTTTAAATCATCTTAGGTGCATCTTTTTAGTGATTTCGAGTCGAGTCTTTACACCACGGGTTTCATCTCCGCCACCTCTTGACTTAAATGACAACCACTAAAATTAACGCTTAAAGTAAAATTCACCTAGTAACATTTTATTTATAGGGCTCTGATACACCAACTTAGCTTAGGCTAGTGTCTTGGAGTAGGAGAGTAATTAACTCTCCAAGATAGTAAAAACAAACAAGTAGCTGTATCTTGTGGTAGGAAGAAATCCAATTGTTGCATTTATGCTCTGGAAAGCTCCTCTTAAAGGAGAAGCACGAGATCACGTCCAAACCAGTGTGGGAATCAATCCTTCCTCATTGGGAACGATGCCAGATATTCACGTATTAAAAACGGTAAACCTCGGATTAACCATTGTCGAGGAGCCTGGGGTCACTTGTTGGTAAACCTTGGATTATGTCAAGGAGCCTTTAAGGGGATTGAGCTTGCTACTCTGCCCTTGTGTGCGTATCGGATCGTAGACTGTTCCCCCAGGTGTATTTGTCTCAGTTGGTAACCTTAGTGGCCATATTCTTTAGGATTCTTCCTAAGGTGACAGTGGTGGGAAGATCCCACTGTACCTGGAGCAGACGTCGGCTAGACTCACTTGGATTTTCTGGGGGGTTCACTTCACTCGAGACGGTTAAGTGGAGGGACTTGGTCCAGTCTATTCATTAAGCAGGTTGTCGGGGTAACTGTTCCAACCGCCATTTCTGTACTAAATTCTGCGACGTTGGATTTCATCACCAACTAGTGTTTTCAGTCCGGAAAGTTACTGTTTGTGTGTGTTTAATCTCTAGATTCTTTAGGCGTATGATTCAAATTTGTTTGGTTCTTTAGAGGCTTTAGGTCTTTTTCATTGAGATTTTACTTTGTTTGCGTGTGAAGTAGTTAAAAGTTTTTAACTGTGGCTGAATTACCAAGACAGTCCTGTAGACTTCGGGGCCAATCTCCTGAGTTTGTAACCGTGGCTGATTTACTGAGGAAGTCCCGTAGACTTCAGGGCCAACCTCCTGAAGAAGTCCCGAGCCAGCTCCTCGTAACTCCTAGTGGTAGTAAAGTTGGGTCGCCTGAAGAAGGAGAGTCTTCATTGGTTGTACATCCTGATTACCAAACTCTAGTAACAGGTTACGATCCGCAATTGATTTCAGTTTCCGAACTTGCTGGTAGCTTTTCATCTACTAGTGATATAGGTGAAGAACCTGAGATATCTGAACCTGTTCCTCCAACATCGGGGTTTGTCTCTCCAACTTCTAGTGGTCCTGATTCACCTAGGGTAGAAAGAGTAATTACCCAAGATCTTCCTTCTGGACTTATTGCTATTGAAGAACTTGCTCCAGAAGAAGAAGTAGACATCCCTATCCCTGAAAATCAACCTGTTCTTGATCTAAGGGAGCGTCAATCAATTTTTTACAGTCCGCCTAGGAGTACTACTTGGTATCTTTCTTTGACTAATTATTTTAAAAACCCAGGGTTAAGTTTTTCACCACCTCGTGCTCCTTATCATCCTAGAGGTTTTTATACTCCCGTAAATATGTCAGGTCAGTCGTCTATGTTTACTCAATCGCTTGAATCTTTTTTGTACGGCGGTCCTTCTGTTCCCTCTGGGTATCAGTCACTTTCTGGTACTTTTTCAGGAGCATCTCCTCAACCCATTGAGCAAGGGTTATTAACTGGAAACAATGGTACAAAGCCGTTGAGCGTAGAAGACATTCTTATGATGTCAGGTTCTATTCCTAATTCTCAACCTCAGGGTGGCCAGTTACCGCCTGGGGGGCAGCCTCAATTAACGCCTGGGGGGCAACCTCTAGGTACACAATTTTCATCTGGGGGGCAACCTCAAGGACAGTACGTACCTATGGTATAGTACGTTCCTCAAGGTCAACCCCAGACTCAATATGTACCCCAAGGTCAACCCCAGTATCAATTTATACCTCAAGGTCAACCCCAGTATCAGTACGTGCCTCAAGGGTATCTACCCCAGGGTCAGTACTCAAACCAAGGTTTCCAACCACCCCAAGGTCAATCTTATGTTCAAGGAACGGGAAATGTACCTTTCAATTATCAATCCTACCCTCAACCCGGTTATGGTCCTCAATATTCCCAACCTGTTATGGGTCAATACCCCAGAATGAACATAGTGTGGGATCCATCGCAAATCCAACAAGTGTTGCAGCCAAGTGTACAGTTGTCATCTCAAACTGGACAACCCTTAATTTTTGGTACACCCCAGCAACCAGTCCAGTCTAACATTCAAACTTCTATACCTTCGGTAGTTTCTCAGTCAGGGCCTACTGCGCCTCGTACTCCATCTCAAATGACTACTGCAACTGCCGCAACATCTGTTCAATCTACCCCACCTACTTCTGGAGTATCGACAGCACCGGTTTCTACTGTTCCTGTATCTACTCCTCAGACATCTTTACCACCGTCTGGATCCACGATTCAAACTACGGTTCAGATGCCTGTAGGACAACCTAGTTTAAGTACGGTTGTCACAAGTCAACCACAATTCACCTATCAACCGTACCAGGGACAGTACCAATTCGATCCTGCTGTCCAGCAGCCAGTTTATCAGTATCAACCGTATCCTGGGTACACTTATCAACAACCTCAACAACCCCAGTACAGTCCGGTTAATCCTGGTTTTCCGGGAGGATACAATATCCCGAACGCGATTCCTATTCCTAGTTATCCCAGATATCCTCCTCCTGGGGCTGGTCTCATGACCCAAAGTTTTAGGGATCCTAATCGGCAGTTACCATTTATCGAAACTTTGGACTTACCAGACTTGTCGCGCCTAACGAACGATCCCATTAATTATCTTCCGTTTTGGCCGCCAATGCCGAATAAGTTGCCCAGTGACATTCCCAAGTTCGAAGGTAAATCAGGAGAGGACCCGTCGAACCATGTGATGACTTACCACCTCTGGTGTGCGTCTAACTCCATCACAGATGATTCAATCCGTCTTAGACTTTTCCAGCGCACTCTAATCAGTCTCGCGGCCAAGTGGTACATTGAGTTACCGCGAGGCACTTTTTATAATTTTAGTCAGTTAGCTACCTCGTTTTTAACTCATTTCCAGTTGCCAGTCCGATATGAAAATGGCACGGAATTGTTAACTTCGCTAAAATAGTCGAAATCCACGTACATTTCAGATCATATTCATGAGTGGAGACGTTGACGTCGTTTAGTGAAGGTATTTATTCCGGATCAAATCTTGGCCGAGTGGTTTGTAAAATCTTTGTTGCTGAAGATCACTGAAGATGTTGCTAAAGCCGGAGTGGTTACTGAGGAGCAAGTCATTGCTCAAGCACAGTACCTTGACTTGGTTTATACTCAGTCAGGTACGTTACACGGAAAGATCCCCGATCTTCCCAAGTCAAATCAAATCGCTGCAGCTCCTTCGGGATCTCATGTCACTGATGGTATGATTGGTATGGTTAACACTAAAAGTAAGAAGAAGTCCTCCAAGAATTCTTCTCCTATCATAACCTTGCCTGATTCCCCAACAGGAGATTCTTCTACAGAAGTTTCCGCCGATATTCACGTTGTAGAGTCATCTACAGCTAAATCAAAATCCAGTGGGAAGAAGAAAGGAAAGAAGAAGAATAAAATGGACAAAAATTCAAAGGAGAAACCTGAAAAGGCGGAATCCAATGATGAAAAGCGCAAACCTCGTTATCCTTGTCTCATTTGTGACGAAGAACATTTTACAAGAGACTGCCCTCATCGTGCAGAGGTTGCGAAAATCATCAAAGGTTCCCAAACTCCTGATGTTTTGAAGGATCCATTTCCAAGTCAAGACAGCAAGATGATAGGTTCTTCCTCGAGTGCCAATGAAGAACCCATACTGATGATGTCCCATGTTAGGATTGCGACTCGATTGCAAGATTATGGTAGTAAAAGTCCTGTTGATGGTAAAGAAGCAGAATCTTCTCATTCTAATCCATCAACCTCAGCTCCCGGTTCTGATCCACTACAAATCAAGAAACCTAATCCAGACTTAGTAATCAAACCGCCCGCTAAGGGTATACTTCAAAAGTCAGCTTTCAATCCACATGCGAGAGCGGCTCAGAACTATAACATTGTTGAGGATTTGGCTGTTTCACCCTCAGCAATGTCGGCCTTGGAAGTGCTGCAATCATGTCCAGCACAGCGTAAATTACTTTTGTCGGCTATAGGAGCTGTTGACGTTCAGGACCCAAAACTAATAATTTTCGATCTAGAAAATAGTACACCGCGTCTCCGTCATCAAATGGCTTTCCAGATCCCAGTAATTGATGAGGGAGCCTCAATGTTCATTATGTCGATACAGTGTTGGAGATCGCTTGGTTCTCCTTCACTAAATCAATCCCCGACGATTCTTAAGGCCTTTGATGGCCGTGGGTTTCATCCTTTTAGCATTCTACAGGATTTGCCTATAGGGGTTGAAGGAAAAACCGTTAGTCTAGATGTGGAGGTGGTTGATGCCCCTCTAGACTACAACCTTCTCTTGGGTCGAAGTTGGTCTTACGCTATGACAGCGGTCGTTTCATCGGTCTTTCGAGTAATAAAGTTTCCACATAATGGAAAGATCGTAACAATAGACCAGCTGGCTTACTTTTCATCCGACCCAGCCTCTTCGGAGAGTATTCAGCATGTTGGTAAAACGACTATCCCATATAAGGATGTTGGAGTAGGATTAGTTAAAGATGCCGGTTTACTGGGAACTTTTCCTTTTCCTCCAATCAACGCATCATCTTCATTTGCAACTATTCATATGATTACATCAGACACCATTATTTATGATGATCCTTGGATCATCCCTTCTGAATCTGAGATAGACTCATTTGGTAATTCCATGCCTTTGAGTCCATATGAAATTGCCTATAAAGCTGTGCAGTCTTTTGCCGACCTGGGTTCAACCGAAATTGACTTAATGAATGTGGTCCGTGAGGAATCACTTTTCACATCAACCTCGAATTTAACTATGTTTTCTGAACTTGTTCACTCTAATGAGAAAATTCGTGAAATCCTATGTGTAGATGATTTACCATGGGAAGATCTCCATCACAGATCTTCTTTTTTACCTGAGGATGATCATTTTGAAAATGATTTCTCATCAATTTTTACAACTGAATATGTCAAGGAACCTCAGAATCCAATGAAACATCTCGATTCAGAGTTAAATTTGGGAAACATCTCTCGAACTATTCCTATTGACATTTCGGTTAAGCCCGGAATTGTTGAAAACATTCATATAGGTGCCTCGTGTACAGATGACGAAATTCAATTATATAAGGCCCTATTTCAAGAATTCCGCGACGTGTTTGCCTGGTCCTATGAGGAAATGCCAGGAATTGATCCCGTGATTGTTGTTCATGAGATCAAGACTTACCCGGACGCTAAACCCGTCCGGCAATGTTTGCGTCAGATTCACCCACGAAAAGCTGCTGCAATTAAAGCAGAAGTTGAAAAACTGTTGAAAGCAGGTTTCATTTATCCGATCCCGATAACGAATTGGGTATCGAATATTGTTCCGGTTAACAAAAAGAAGGGAACAATAAGAATATGCATCAATTATAGGGACATTAATCGAGCCTGTCCAAAGGACAATTACCCAACTCCCTATATCGATCAAATCATTGATGATTGTGCCGGCAGCGAAATATTTTCCTTTATGGACGGTTTTTCCGGATACAATCAAATCAACATTCTACCTACGGATCAACCAAAAACGGCTTTCATTTGTCCATGGGGGACATTTGCTTATTGAAAATTACCTTTTGGGCTTAAGAATGCCGGAGCAACTTTTCAAAGGGCGATGTCTTATGCGTTTCATGACATCAAGCACATTGTGAAACCCTATCTCGATGACTTGCCTGGTCATTCATTACATCGAGCTGATCACCTCGTCCATTTACGAGCAATCTTTATGAGGTGTAGGCATTATCGTATTCGGTTGAACCCACACAAATGTGTATTCTGTATAGAAATGGGTCGATTGCTGGGATTTGTAGTTTCCAAAGCCGACATTCGCGTTGATCCCTCAAAGGTCGAAGCTATCATCAAATTGCCTCCTCCTTTGAGTCTTCACCAACTCCAAAGTTTGCAGGGGAAAGCAAACTTTTTACGACGATTCATTCCTAACTACGCCGAGGTTACAAAGGGTTTTACCCAGTTTTTGAAGCAAAACACTCAATTCTATTGGGATGAGATAGCTCAGAAATCTTTTGATGCACTCAAACACGCGTTGACCCATGCACCGTTGTTGCATCCTCCCAACTATAACCGGGATTACTTCTTGTATCTCGCCGCCTCCCATTCCACCATTGGAATGGTCTTAGTTAAGGGAGATGAATTCGGAATGGAACATGTGATATATTACCTTAGGCGAACATTAAATCCAACTGAACTAAAATACTCACATGTGGAGAAATTGGCATTGGCAGCCATTCAAGCTGTCCAACATTTTCGTCACTACATTTTACTACGTAAAACTACGGTAATTTCGGATTGCAACCCTATGATCTACATTTTGACCAAGCAATTGCTAGGGGGCAAGTACTCTAAATGGATCATTATCCTGCAGGAGTTTGACTTGGAGTTTGAAAAATCTAAGTCTAAGAAATCTTTAGTTTTTGTGGAGTTAATGTGTGACTTCCCGCGTGCTGACACGGAAATTGTGGCAGAGGAGCCCATTGCGGACGAATCTTTGTTTCTAATCAGCGCTTTAGATCCGTGGTATGGGGATATCATCGTCTATCTCCAAACCCAATCCTTTCGGCCAGAAATTTCAAGGTCGGAACGTCGAAAAATTCGATTCCAGTCCAACAATTCAAAATTGTTGGAGATACTCTTTATCGCCGTGGGGCGGACTCTATTTTTCGACATTGCTTAACTCACGAAGAGGCTGAAAGGGTTCTAAATGACTGTCACTCTGGAGCATGTGGCGGTCATATGTCTGGGTATGCCACAGCCTAAAAGATATTGCGCGCTAGCTATTTCTGGCCGTCCTTGTTTAAAGATTGTATTACGGCGGTCCGAAAATGCCACAACTGCCAGATTTTTTATCGTAAGATGCGCGCTCCACCTACTCCTCTCCACCCTATAATTGCTGTTGGTCCTTTTTCCAAATGGGGTATCGATTTTACTACATGTAACCCTCACTCGGCCGGGGGGCATGCGTATATCATCCTTGCGGTAGATTATTTTACTAAGTGGGCCGAGGCGATGCCTACATTCGAGGTAGACGGCAAAATAGCTGCAATTTTTGTGTTCAATCATATAATTGCTAGGTTTGGTGTCCCACAAGCGATAATCACTGATCATGGGCGTCATTTTCGAAACGTTATGATGACCGAACTTACAGGCCAGCTTGGTTTACGTCACGATAGTTCAACCCCTTATTATCCACAAGCGAATGGTCTGGTTGAATCCATCAACAAAGTTTTAGTTATCATGATCCGACGAATCATTGGGATTCATCGGTCGAATTGGCACAACATGCTATTTTCAGCGCTTTGGGCATACCGAACTTCAGTAAAAACATCAACAGGGTTCACTCCTTTCCAACTAGTCTGTGGTTTGGAAGCTGTGTTACCCATTGAATGCGAAATCCCGTCACTGCAAATGGCCATCGAGTTACTTCCAGCCACTTCCGAAGAGGAAAAGCGTTTATTATACTTAGCTCAATTAGATGAGAATCGACGTGATGCTGCATTGGCAATCGAGACTCACGCAAAACGTATGAAAGCTCAGTATGATCAAGATGTGACCCCTCGAAATTTTTCGGAAGGAGACCTAGTGTTATTATATGATCAAGCCAATGATAAGTTAGGCGCTGGAAAATTCGTTTCTATGTGGCATGGTCCCTATATTGTCAAGCGAAAGCTAGCAAAAGGGGCCTATGAATTGGTAGACTTTGACGGGGACTCTTTAGGTAAACCCAGAAATGGTCTTTACCTGAAGAGGTATTATGCTTAAAAGAATGGGTATGGAGATTTTTTAGTTAGGTTAGTCTTTCTTTCTAGCTAGTGTGTTTTAGTTTAAAAAGTGTGCTTAGCTTAGAGAGTGTTTTTCCATCATTATTCCTGCTTATCTTGGTTTTACTCTTGATATTGCAGATGTCGATGCCTCTCCAAACATACATTGGATTTGCTGATGGTGCTTGTCGTAATACACGAAACATCTCTTCCACAGCTTGGGTTATCTATTCGCCCTCTGACGAGTTACTTTCTATGCATGGGGTAAGCCTCGGTCAAACAACAAACAACATTGCAGAGTATAGTGCAGTGATTGAGTTATCATCTGAATCTATTTCATTTGGGATTCGGAGTTTGATAGTGAGTTTAGATTCTGAACTCGTTGTATTTCAGCTTAATAGAGTGTATGCCATTAGAAATCCAGTGTTATTGAGATTATTCTTGAGAGTGCGTCTCTTGGAACGTGAATTTGATTACATTGAATATCAGCATATTCCAAGGTCTTTAAATACATTAGCAGATGCAATTGCTTCTCGAATGTTAAATAGACATTTGTAATAATCATACATGTAAATTCAAAACCATTTCATAACATGATTTAGAAGATAAGCCGGTAATAGTGATATATATATATAGGAGTGTGTCAAAAAATACATCGTCCTCGATCATAGGTTGAAAAACACCTTATGATCGGCAAAAATGATAGGTACAAAAAACAAAAATGTCACATGTGCCCACAATGGGCGATCATCCTATCACTGGTGATGATCTCTATAAGAAACCACTGCCCGGGCCACCTTGCAAAGGAACCTCCTAAAAGGTCCCGGGACTCCAATCACATAGCGCTGAAGTTGACGAGGAATGTCGTCTATAGTGGTCTCAGGAATATCCCCTATCAAGCGCTCAAGATGACCCTCCAACTCGGCCAAAACCTCTGCTGATTCGTCCTGTGGCGCTGGCGCGGGTGCAACTGGTTGCCTCCTCTCGAAAGGCCGGAGAGCGGCTGATCGCTATGGACCCACATCTACATTTGAAATTTTTACTATCAATTTTAAGATGATGGAAAAATAAAAATTAAAATTAAATAGGAAAAAGTTGAAAAGGATTTTACCTGACTCGTCCCACTGCTCTCCTAGTGGAAGAGCCATGTCTGGGTCACCACGAAAATCTATCCCTACGTAAGGGAAATCCTGAATGGAAAAGACCTGGTTTTCCAACCATTGGAAATACTCAGGTTTGAACGGAGCAACCTCTGTCCTCTCGTCAGGGTGACGGGCCATGACTGCGACCCATCGCATCAGTTTGGGCTCTCGAGGAAGCCCAGCTCCAACAGTAAGGTGCTGTGGGATCAGCATAGGAACCCTCTCCAAGCCAAAACTCATGACCAAAGCCCCATAACCAAAGGTCTTTAGTCGTCCGCTCTTGGCCCTAGTCAGTTGGCCTTTCACATTGGCCAGCACAGCATTGCACCAGTTGAAGATGGTGCCTCGGAAGCAATCAACTGCCATACGCATCTGGCATCCGGTGGCAATATGTAATGCGGCAACTCCGCAAAGTCTGGTGACAGTAAATGCAATCACCATGAGTTCAGGATGGGATATGGTCTTTATGTCTATCCCTTTGTCTCTAGCCTGGCTTTTGCAGTACTCTAGCCGGAGGCTATCGACAGACTGGCCACCTGGCCTAGTCCCATACAGAGTCAAGTGTTCGCCTCTCTTAGGCAAACCAGTCAAGAAATAAATGTCCGCCGGCTCGATTTCGAGCTGGTGGCTACCAATGAAAAAGCACTGGTCCTGTATGCTCCATCTGTCAACCAGCCACTGTAAGAAATCCACCTGAGCCCTCATGCCAGGAATGGTCCAGAATTTGTACAGTCTGCACGCCCTCAAAACATCAAGTGAAGGCTGATGATTCCATGCGGCAGCATCCACGTCCTCATGCTCTCGTTCACGCCAATCTAGCATGATGTACTCTCTGCATCAAGTATAAAGATTAATTAAATTGCTAGAAAACATTTTGATTGGTCCATTTTTGAGAATTTTTGGGTTCAAAACCCTTGCGGCGGGGTACGCACCCTCCGAGTTAGACACAGTGCGTGGGTCCGCACTTTGTCTACACGGAAGGTGCGGACCCCGAGCTTTTTCCCAATGGAGAAAAAGTCGGGGTCCGCGGGTCCGCAATGGTAAACCTGCGGACCCCCACGTGCGGGTTTTGCGCCTAAAAACTCTCCCAAAAAATGAAATGAAGGACTAAAACAAAAAACTAAACGGTTGAAAATGAAGAGTAGGATGATGTGGATTGCCTAGAGAAGACGGCGCTGTTACACTAAAAAATGTCACCATGACTATTTGCAGTTAGTATGGCTCCATCAACTATCATACTATCCTCCTTGGCAAGCCTCATACCTCTGCTCTCCATGTCAAACTCCAAAAAAGAGAGAAAGTCATTAAAAATCTATATATCTCTGGGTACGCAGTTTCTCTTAGCCTTACCTGTGTGTACGCACCCCAAGTTCACAATACCTGTGTACTTGTACGCTCTGTCTGTAAAGCAATGGGTGCGTACTCCTGTAAAGGTCAAAAGGCGCAAGTTTCACTCCAAAAAAGTTACTTGTGGTCATTTCTAGAGCATTCTAGAAGCTTGTTTGTCGTGTATGAAGCGCCTCCAGATGGTTCATGTATCCCTACCAAAGAGGAACTTATCCCATCAAGAGGGGAGCTATCCCATCCAAAGAGGGGCTTATCCCATTGATGGTGGACCTGATTAACTTCTTCTAGAGCACTATAAATACAGGCATTGGGATAGAGGGAGGGGAGGTTGAAAGCTGAACATTCCTAAGGGTAGATGCTGCTGGAATTAGGACTTCCTTGTAGAAGCTTGTGAGGAGAGATTCCCATCCTTTCTTGTTTCATTTGGAAGTGGGTGAGCTTATCAAAGTAAAGGAAAACTCTTGATGGACCCTGGGAGGGACCTGCACAACACCAAGGCTCAGGTTGTAATGGTTTCTTTTGTTTCCTATTAATACAAATAAGTCCATTCTTCTCAACAATTTGTTATTTATGAGTTGTTTCATATACTCCTTGGTCTGTATGTTAAATATGTTTTGTTTTATGGGATATTCAGGTGCTATTTAATCGTTTGATTGTTAGTGAATGCAGGTTTCGAAGAGAAGGAGGAGCTCATCCGGATCGACGAGGCTGGACTACTACAACAGCGTTGGGTTACAGGTAGGATCTAAACACTTGATTTCTTGTATGATAAATGCATATTTAGAGAAGGATTGCTCTTAATTGTCTTGTTTGTCACTAAAAAGCCTTAAGCTTCTAGGGAGGTTGGTTGTGTCTGCACTATCGACTCATTTCGCCTGACAAAATGGCGACTCCACTGGGGAACTCCATTGATGTGAATGTTTTTTCCTTTGTATGAAACTTTGATCTGAGAAAAGTCGTTTGTTTTCTGGTTTTTGGCTGTCTGACTGTGTTTTTGGGTGGGCTAGCTTAGGGTTAAATTAGATTTTAGTTTTTCTTTGTTTTGCTAGAAGTACGCAGCCTCTGAGTTGAGCACAGTGCGTACCTGTACGCACTGTAGCTTTGTGCACAGTGCGTACCTGTACGCACTGTAGCTTTGTGCACAGAGCGTACCCGCACCTGTGCAAACAGGTCGCCTGCGTACCCTGTCAAAATTAAGAAAATTTCAATTTTCTCCTTTTTGCCTTTTAGTTTTTGCTTTTAATTTGTTTTTACTGCCCAGATCCACTGGTTTTCTGCCATAAATCTTCACCTAAGCTTGTTTCGTCAGTGTCGAGAGTTTTAGTGAAATTCATAGAGATTTTGCCTTAGGTTTTGATTTTTAAACTGGTCCTGTGGTGACTTTGGCGTTAGAGGTTGTCAAACTTTGGATCTCCCTGGTTTTGTTCAACCCTCTTAGAAGTCGGGCCTGTTATAGAATTCATCCTTGTGAGAGACCTACCTTTGTGTCTTCTCTTTGCAAATCTCGAAAAAGTTTGTTGATTGAACTTTGAATTTTATTCTTGAGAAAAAGAACAAAAAGATCTTGATTTTTGTTTTTGACTGGTTTTTGGTTCTGCATTAACTAGTCCTTAGTTGCATTTTGACTGAGTAAAACATCCAGGAATCATCTTTAGTAGGCTTTTGCCTCGTTTGATTTAGTTTTTAGGTGCATTTCTCTAGATTTGCTTTTGAGTGAAATTGAGTTGATTTGATTGCCGTAGCTTTTTTAACTTTGATTTTTGTTAAAGTAAGTTTTACATGCTTTATTAATTAGGAAAAATACAAAAATATCTTTTGAAGGAAAGTTTGCTTTGGTAGCATTTGAGTCTTTGAATGAAAAAGGAATTTTCGTAGAATAATTAGTGGTCATGTGTTGTATGTTTTGGAAAAGATAAAGAAATTGTTTCTTTGATTGTCTTTGCCAAGAAAGTTGTCTTTTATAAATTTTGCATTCTCCAACTCTCTTAGCTAGGGAATTCATTGAAAAAGAAAAATTAGTACAAGTCATCCTAAGTGCATCTTTTTAGTGAATTTGAGTCGAGTCTACACACCATCAGTTTCATCTCCACCACCTTTTTTCCTAAAGAAAAGCCATAAAAATTAATGCTTAAAGTAAAATCGACGTAGTAACTTTTATTTACTAGGGCTCTGAAACACCAATATAGATCAGGCTAGTGTCTTGGAGTAGAAGAGTAATTAACTCTCCAAGACAGCAAAACCAAACAAGTAGCTTATCTTGTGGTAGGATAAATCCAACTGTTGCATTTATACTCTGGGAAAGCTCCTCTTAAAGGAGAAGCACGAGCTCGTGTCCAAACCAGCGAGGGGATCAATCCTCCCTCGTTGGGAACGATGCCAGACACGCACGTATTACAAATGGTAAACCTCGGATTAACCATTGTCGAGGAGCCAGGGGTCACTTGTCGGTAAACCTTGGATTATTGTCAAGGAGCCGGCAAGGGGATTGAGCTTGATACTCTGCCCTTGTGTGCTGTCGGAGTGTAGACTGTTCCCCCAGGTGTATTTGTTGCTGTTGGTAACCTTAGTGACCATTATCTTTAGGATTCTACCCAAGGTGACGGTGGAGGGAAGATCCCACTGTACCTGGAGCAGACGTCGGCTAGACTCACTTGGATTTTCCGGGGGGTTCACTTCACTCGAGACGGTTAAAGTGGAGGAACTTGTGCCGGTCTATTCATTAAGCAGGTTGTCGGGGTAACTGTTCCACCCTCCACTTCTGTACTGAATTCGGCAATGTTGGGCTTCATCACCAACTAGTGTTTTCGGTCTGGAAGGCTATTGTTTGTGTATGGTTTGACGCCCTAGATTCTTTAGGCGTATGATTCAAATTTGTTTGGTTCTTTAGAGACTTTAGGTGGTTTGCTTTGAGATTTTACTTTGTTTGCGTGTGCAGTAGTTAAAAGTTTTAACAGTGGCGGAATTACCGAGACAGTCCCGTAGACTTCGGGGCAAGTCTCCTGAGATTGTTACCGTGGCCGATTTGTTGAGGAAGTCCCGTAGATTGCGGAGTGAACCTCCTCAAGACGTCCCGAGTCATTACGAAGGTTTGAAAGTCCTTGTAACTCCTCCTAGTGGCAGTAAAGTAGGTTCACCTGAAGAAGGAGAATCGTCGTTGGCAGTCCATCCAGATTACCAAGGTCTAGAAACAGGTTATAATCCCGAAGCAGTTGCGGTTTCCGAGCTTGCTGGTAGTTTTTCATCTACTAGTGATATAGGCGAAGAACCTGAAGTATCTGAACCTGTTACTCCAACTTCTAGTGCACCTGATTCACCTAGGGTAGAAAGAGTTATCACCGAAAACCTTCCTGCTGGTTTGATAGCTATTGAAGAACTTGCTCCAGAGGAAGAATTTGGCGTTTCTACCCTTGAAGATCAACCTACTATTGATCTAAGGGAGCGTGAATCCATCTTTTACAGTCCTTCTAGAAGTACTACTTGGTACCTTTCGTTAACCAATTATTTAGACAACTCAGGGATAAGTTTTTCTCCACCTCGTACTCCTTTTCCGCCTGGAGGTATTTATACACCTGTAAATATGTCTGGTCAGTCGTCCGTGTTCACTCAATCTCCTGAATCTTTCTTGTATGGTGGTCCTTCTGTTCCCTCTGGGTATCAGTCATTGTCTGGTACTTTTGCGGGAGCATCTCCTTAACTCGTTGAACATGGGTTATTAGCTGGAAACAATGGTAATAGACCGTTGGGTGTAGGAGACATTTATATGATGTCAGGTTCAGTTCCCGGTTCTCAACCTCAAGGTGGCCAATTACCGCCTGGGGGCCAGCCTCAAGTAACGCCTGGGGGGCAACCTCAAGGTACACAAGTTGTGTCTGGGGGGCAACCTCAAGGACAGTATGTACCCATAGTACAATACATTCCTCAAGGTCAACCCCAGCCTCAATATGTACCCTAGGGTCAACCTCAGTATCAATATTTACCTCAGGGGTATCAACCTCAAGGTCAAGGTCAACCCCAGTATCAGTATTTACCTCAAGGGTATCAACCTCCAGGTCAATACTCGAGTCAAGGTTATCAACCACCTCAAAGTCAATCATATGTTCAAGGTACGGGAACCGTGCCTTTCAGTTATCAATCCTACCCTCAATCCGGTTATGGATCTCAATATCCTCAACCTGTCATGGGTCAATACCCCGGAATGAACATAGTGTGGAATCCATCGCAAGGTCAACAAGTGTTGCAGCCAAACGTACAGTTGTCATCTCAAGCTGGACAACCCTTAGTTGCTGGTCCATCCCAGCAACCAGTCCAGTCTAATGTTCAAACTTCTGTACCTTCGGTAGTTACTCAGTCGCCAATTGCACCTAGTACTCCATCTCAAACGACTGCTGCAACTACCGCAACATCTGTTTCTTCCACCGCACTTACTTCTGGAGTATCGACAGCTCCGGTTTCTACTGTCTCTGCCATTGCTCCGCAGACATCTTTACCATTGTCTAGATCCATGATTCAAACTACGGTTTAGATGCCTGTGGGGCAGCCTAGTTAAAGTACGGTTGTCACTAGTCAACCACAATTTGTTTATCAACCGTACCAGGGACAGTACCAATACGGGCCTGCTGTCCAACAACCAGTTTACCAGTATCAACCGTATCCTGGGTACACTTATCAACAACCTCAGCAACCCCAGTACAGTCCGGTTAATCCTGGTTTTCCGGGAGGATACAATATCCCGAATGCGATTCCTGTTCCAAGTTATCCTGGATATCCTCCTCCTGGGACTGGTCTTGTGACCCAGAGTTTTAGGGATCCTAATCAGCAATTGCCATTTATTGCAACTTTGGATTTACCAGACTTGACGCACCTAACAAACGATCCAATAAATTATCTTCCGTTCTGGCCGCCAATGCCAAATAAGTTGCCCAGTGACATACCCAAGTTCGAAGGTAAGTCTGGAGAGGATCCATCAAATCACGTGATGACTTACCACCTCTGGTGTGCTTCAAATTCTATCTCGGATGATTCGATCCGTTTACGTCTTTTTCAACGTACACTCATTGGTCTCGCAGCCAAGTGGTACATTGAGTTACCACGGGCCTCTTTTTATAATTTTAGTCAATTAGCTACCTCGTTCTTAACACATTTTCAGTTGCCGATCAGGTATGATAATGGCACCGAGTTATTAACTTCATTAAAACAGTCGACGTCCACTTATATTTCCGATCATATTCATGAATGGAGACGTCGAAGGCGATTAGTGAAAGTTTTTATCCCGGACCAAATCTTAGCTGAATGGTTTGTTAAATCATTATTACCGAAGATTACTGAAGACGTAGCTAAGGCCGGAGTAGTTACTGAAGAGCAAGTAATTGCTCAAGCGCAGTACCTTGACTTAGTTTATACTCAGTCGGGTACGTTACACGAAAAGATCTCAGATCTTCCAAAACCAAATCAAATTGTTGCTGCTCCTTCGGGGTCTCATGCTGCTGATGGCATGATTGGTACGGTAAATACTAAAATCAAGAAGAAATCTTCAAAGAATTCTTCGCCCATTATAACCTTACCAGACTCCCCGACAGGAGAATCTTCTCCTGAAATTTCCGCTGATATTCACGCTGTAGAGTCATCTACTGCTAAATCAAAAAACGGTGGGAAAAAGAAAGGCAAGAAGAAGGATAAATCAGACAAGGCTCCAAAGGAGAAAAAATAAAAGTCGGAAACCAATGATGAAAAGCGCAAACCTCGATATCCTTGTCTTATTTGTGAAGAGGATCATTTTACAAGAGATTTCCCTCATCGGGCCGAGGTTGTGAAAATCGTCAAGGGTTCCCCAACTCCTGCTGTTTTGAAAGATCCATTTCCAAAGCAGGAGAGTAAGATGATAGGTTCTTCCTCGAGTGCCAGTGAAGAACCCATATTGATGATGTCTCATGTACAGATTGCGACTCGATCTCACGATTATGGTAGTAAAAGTCCTGTTGATGGATTGAAAGAAGTAGAATCTTCTCAATCAAATCCATCAACCTCAGCTCCCGGTTCCAATCCACTAGAGATCGAGAAACCTAACCCTGACTTAGTAATCAAACCGCCCGCCAAGGGTGTACTTCGAAGGTCTGCTTTCAATCCACATGCGAGAGCGGCCCAGAATTACAACATTGTTGAGGATTTAGCTGTTTCACCTTCAGCAATGTCGGCGTTAGAAGTGCTGCAATCATGCCCAGCACAACGAAAATTACTTTTGTCGGCTATAGGAGCTGTTGATGTTCAGGACCCGAACCTGATAATCTTTGATCTAGAAAATAGTACACCACGTCTCCCTCATCAGATGGCTTTCCAGATTCCAGTGATAGTCAAAAACAGGCCTATTCATTGGACTGTAATTGATGAGGGAGCTTCCACGTGTATTATGTCGATTCAGTGTTGGAGATCGCTTGGTTCTCCTTCACTGAACCAATCCCCGACAATTCTTAAGGCCTTTGATGGCCGTGGGTTCCATCCGTTTGGCATTTTACAGGATTTGCCTATAGGGGTTGAAGGAAAAACCATTAGTCTGGATGTGGAGGTGGTTGATGCCCCTCTAGACTACAACCTTCTCTTGGGTCAAAGTTGGTCTTACGCTATGACAGCGGTCATCTCATCGGTCTTCAGAGTTATAAAGTTTCCACATAATGGCAAGATCGTGACAATAGACCAGCTGGCTTTCTTTTCATCCGACCCAGCGTCTTCAGAGAGTATCCAGCATGTTGGTAAAACGACTATCCCTTATAAGGATGTTGGCGTAGGATTAGTTAAAGATTCCGGTTTACTGGGAACTTTTCCTTTTCCTCCAATCAACGCAGACCCTTCATTCGCATTCATTCATATGATTACGTCAGATACTATTATTTATGATGATCCTTGGATTGTCCCATTTGAATCTGAGATAGACTCATTCGGTGATGCTATGCCTTTGAGTCCATATGAACTTGCTTATGAAGCTGTGCAGTCTTTTACCGACCCGCGTTCAACCCAAATCAACCAAATGAATGTGGTCGGTGAGGAATCACTTTTCACATCAACCTCAAAACGGATAGCGTTTCCCGAAGTCGTGTCATCTGACGAGCAACTTCGCGAAATCCTAAGTGTAGACGATCTACCATGGGAAGATCTCCATCATAGATCTTCGTTTTTACCTGAGGATGATGGCTTTGACAATGATTTTTCATCAATCTTTACAGCTGAATATGTCAAGGACGCTTAGAATCCCATGAAACATCCTGATTCAGAGATGAATTTGGGAAACATTTCCCAAACTATTGCCATTGACATTTTAGTCAAAGCTGGAATTGTTGAGAACATTCATATAGGTGCCTCGTGTTCAGATGACGAAATTCAAACATACAAGGCCCTATTTCAAGAATTCCGTGACGTGTTTGCCTGGTCCTATGAGGAAATGCCAGGAATTGATCCCTCCATTGTTGTTCATGAGATCAAGACCTACCCGGACGCTAAACCTGTTCGGAAACGTCTGCGTCAGATACACCCTCGGAAAGCGGCTGCGATTAAAGCAGAAGTTGAGAAGCTGTTGAAAGCAGGTTTCATTTATCCGATCCCGTTAACGGATTGGGTATCGAATATTGTTCCCGTTAACAAGAAACAAGGAACAATAAGAATATGCATCGACTATAGGGATATTAATCGTGCTTGTCCAAAAGACAACTATCCACGCCCTATATCGATCAAATAATTGATGATTGTGCCGGCAGTGCAATATTTTCCTTTATGGATGGTTTTTCCGGTTACAATCAAATCAATATTCTACCTGCCGATCAACCAAAAACGGCTTTCATTTGTCCATGGGGGACATTTGCTTATTGCAAACTACCTTTTGGACTTAAGAATTCCGGAGCCACTTTTCAAAGGGCAATGTCTTATGCGTTTCATGACATCAAGCACATTGTGCAACCGTATCTCGATGATTTGCCTGCTCATTCATTACATCGAGCTGATCACCTTGTCCATTTACGAGCAATCTTCATGAGGTGTAGGCATTATCGTATACGTTTGAACCCACACAAATGTGTCTTCTGTATAGAAGTGGGACGATTGCTGGGATTTGTAGTTTCAAAAGCCGGCATTCGCGTCGATCCCTCGAAGGTAGAAGCTATCATCAAATTGCCTCCTCCTTCGAGTCTTCGCCAACTCCAAAGTTTACAGGGGAAAGCAAACTTTTTACGTCGATTCATTCCGAACTACGCCGAGGTCACTAAGGGTTTTACCCAGTTGTTGAAACAAAATGCTCAATTTTCTTGGGATGAGATAGCTCAGACATCTTTTGATGCGCTAAATCACGCGTTGACCCATGCACCGTTGCTGCATCCTCCCAACTATAGTCAAGATTACTTCTTATACCTCGCCACTTCGCATTCCACCATTGGAATGGTGTTAGTTCAGGAAGACGAAGTCGGAACGGAACATGTGATATATTATCTTAGTAGGACGTTAAATCCCACTGAGCTAAAATATTTGCATGTGGAGAAATTGGCCCTGGAAGCCGTTCAGGTTGTCCAACGTTTTCGTCATTACATTCTTCTCCGTAAAACTACAGTCAATTCGGATTACAACCCTATGATCTACATTTTGACTAAACAATTGCTAGCGGGAAAGTACTCTAAATGGATCATTATCCTGCAAGAGTTCGACTTAGAGTTTGAAAAATCTAAGTCTAAGAAATCTTTAGTCTTTGCAGAGTTGATGTGTGACTTCCCGCGTGCTGACACAGAGACTGTGGTAGAGGAGCCCATTGCGGAAGAATCTTTGTTTCTCATCAGCACTTTAGATCCGTGGTATGGGGATATATTCATCTATCTCCAAACCCAATCCTTTCGGTCCGAAGCTTCCAAGTCGGAACGTCGGAAAATTCGATTTCAGTCCCAACAGTACAAAATTATTGGAGATACTCTTTATCGTCGTGGGGCGGACTTGGTTTTTCGACGTTGCTTAACTCACGAAGAGGCAGAAAGGGTTATGAATGACTGTCATTCTGGAGCATGTGGCGGTCATATGTCTGGGTATGCCATAGCTCAGAAGGAGTTGCGCGCTGGCTACTTCTGGCCGTCCATGTTTAAAGATTGTATCATTGCGGTCCGAAAATGCCACAACTGTCAAGTGTTTGATCGTAAGATGCGCGCACCACCTGCTCCTCTCCACCCTATAATTGCCATTGGTCCTTTTGCCAAATGGGGTATTGACTTTATTACATGTAACCCTCACTCGGTCGGGGGGCATGCGTATATCATCCTTGCGGTTGATTATTTTACTAAGTGGGCCGAGGCGATGCCTACATTCGAGGCTGACGGCAAGACAGCTGCAATTTTCGTATTCAATCACATTATTGCTAGGTTTGGTGTCCCGCAAGCGATAATCACTGACCATGGGCGCCATTTTCGAAACATTATGATGACAGAACTTACAAGCCAGCTTGGTTTGCGCCACGATAGCTCTACTCCTTATTATCCGCAAGCCAACGGTTTGGTTGAGTCCATCAACAAAGTTCTAGTTATCATGATCCGACGAATCATTGGGATTCATCGGTCGAATTGGCACAACATGTTATTTTCTGCGCTTTGGGCATATCGAACTTCAGTGAAAACATCAACAGGGTTCACTCCTTTCCAACTAGTTTATGGTTTGGAAGTTGTGCTGCCCATTGAATGCGAAATCCCGTCACTTCAAATGGCTATCGAATTACTTCCAGCTACTTCCGAAGAGGAGAAACGTTTATTATACTTAGCTAAATTAGATGAGACTCGACGTGACGCTGCTTTGGCAATCGAGACTCACGCAAAATGGATGAAAGCTCAGTATGATCGAAATGTGACCCCTCGTAATTTTTCGGAAGGAGACCTAGTGCTATTATATGATCAAGCTAACGATAAATTAGGTGCTGGAAAATTTGTTCCTATGTGGCATGGACCCTACATTGTTAAGCGAAAGCTAGCAAAAGGGGCCTATGAGCTGGTAGATTTTGATGGGGACTCTTTGGGTAAACCCAGAAATGGACTTTACCTAAAGAGGTATTATGCTTAAATGATGGGTATAGAGATTTTAGTTAGGTTAGTTAGGTTAATTTTTCTTTCTAGCTAGTGTGTTTGTTAGTTTAGACAGTGTGCTTAGCTTAGAAAGTGTGTTTTCGTCATTATTCTGGCTTATTTTGGTTTTAATCTTGATATTGCAGATGTCGACGCCTCTCCAAACGTACATTGGATTCGCTGATGGTGCTTGTCGTAGTACACGGAATATCTCTTCCGCAGCTTGGGTTATCTATTCGCCCTCTAACGAGTTAGTTTCTATGCATGGGGTGAGCCTCGGTCAAACAACAAACAACATTGCAGAATACAGTGCAGTGATTGAGTTATTATCTAAATCTATTTCATTTGGGATTCGGAGTTTGATAGTGAGGTTAGATTCTGAACTCGTTGTATTACAGCTTAATAGAGTATATGCCATTAGAAATCCAGTGTTATTAAGATTGTTTTTGAGAGTGCGTTTCTTGGAACGTGAATTTGATTACATTGAATATCAACATATTCCAAGGTCATTAAATACATTAGCAGATGCAATTGCTTCTCGAATGTTAGACAAACATTTGCGATAATCATAAATGTAAATTTAAAAAACATTTCATCATACATGTTTAACAAAATAAGCCGGTAATAATGATATATGTAGATAGGAGTGTGTCAAAATATACATCGTCTTTGATCATAGGTTGAAAAACACCTTATGATCGGCAAAAATGATAAGTACAAAAAACCAAAATGTCACATGTGTCTACAAAAAGTGACTAGCCAATCACTGGTGGTGCTCTCTATACGAGACCACTGCCCGCGCTACCCTACACAGGAACCTCCTGAAAGGTCTTGGGACTGCGACCACATAGCGCTGAAGTCGGATAGGAATATCGTCTATAGTCGTCTCTGGTATGTCCGCCATGAGACACTCTAGGTCCTGTTCCAGCTCAGCTAAGGTCTCTGCGGCCGCATCCTGTGGGGCTGGTGCTGGTGCAACTGGTACTCTTCTCTTGAATGGCCGGAGATTGGCCGGACGCTGTGGACCTACATCTGCATTTTGAAAATTGTCACTGTCAATTTTGAGACGATATAAAAACAAAAAAAAAATATAGATAATTTAAAAACTTGTGAAAAATGAAGTACCTCTGTCGTCCCATTGTTCTCCCTGTGGAAGAACCATGTCCGGATCACCACGAAAATCCACTCCGGCATAAGGAAAATCCCGGATCGCAAAGACCTGGCCCTCCAACCAGTGAAAATAACCCGCAGGAAATCGGACAACTCTCGCTCCCTCATCAGGATGCCGGGGCATCACCGCAACCCATCGCATCAACTTTGGCTCCCGAGGAGGCCCAACTACAACAATGAGATGTTGTGGGATCAACATCAGAACCCTCTCTAGGGCAAAGCTCACAACTAGAGGCCCATACCCAAAGGTCTTTAATTGCCCGTTCTTTGCCCTAGTCAGTTGGCCCTTCATATTGGCCAACACAGCGTCGCACCAGTTGAAAATGGTGCCTCAGTAGCAATCAATCGCCATCCGCATTTGGGACCCGGTGGCAATATGCAAAGCGGCTGCGCCGCAGAGTCTGGTAACTGTAAAGGCAATTACCATAAGTTCAGGCAGGGATATGTATTTGATTTCTATCCCTTTCTCCTGGTTTTGATTGTTGCACCACTCTAGCCGGAGGCTAGCAAGGGATTGGCCACCCGGCCTAGTCCCGGACAGAGTCAGTTTCTCGCCCCTATTAGGCAAACCAGTGAGAAAATATATGTCTGAGGGCTCTATCTCGAGCTGGTGCCCTCCGATGTAAAAACATTGATCCTGAACGTTCCACCTTTCAACTAGCCATTCTAAGAATCGCACCTGGGCCCTCATGCCAGGTATGGCCCAGTATTTGTAGAGACCGCATGCCTTCAAAGTGTCACACGGAATCTGTCAAGGGTGCGGACACGACTGACCTTCCTAGAAGTCTAAGACATTCTAATGACAAACAAGACAAAATGGAGTGATCTTTCTCTAAATACACCTTTTACAACATGAAAACTACAAGTGTTTAGGCTTACCTTATTCCAAAACGCTGTTGTTGAAGTCCGTTCTTGACGATCCGGATGAGCTCCTCCTTCAAGTCAATTCCTGCAACCACAAACAATCAAACAATTACCAAGCACTTGCATTTCATATAATAAAACATATATTCAACATGCAGACCAAGGAACACATGAAATAACTCATTAACACAAGCTATTGAGAAAAATAAACCAGTTTGTATTAATAACGAAACAAAGAAACTCTTACAACCTGGCCTTGGTGTTGTGCAAGTTCCTCCCAGGGTCCATCAAGGGTTTTCCTCTACTTTGACAAAGCTCACCCTCTCCCAAGTAGAATCAAGTGAAGACAATCTCTCCTCACAAAGGCTCTAATGGAAGACCTAAATCCTGCAGCATTTACCCAAAGAAAATGTATAGCTCCAACCTCCCCTCCTTCTGGCTCAATGCCTTTATTTATAGTGCTGTAAAGAGGTTATTCAGGTCCACTATCAATGGGATCATCCCCCTCTATGGGTGGGATAGCTCCCTTATTGATGGGATAAGTTCCCCCTTAATAGAGATACATGAACCAACTGGAGGCGCATCCATTTCATCAAACCGACCTCTAGAATGTTCTAGAAGTAACCACAAGTAACTTTTTCAAGATAAAACTCGCGCATTTTGCCTTTTACAGAGGGACGCACCTGTCCCTTAACATACAGAGCGTCCATGGACGCAGATTTTGTGAACATGGTCAGCGTCCCCGCAGGTAAGGCTAGAGAGAACCTGCGACCCCAGAGATAAACATAGTTTTTACAAGACTTTCTCTCTTCTTTGAGTTTGAGATGGATAACAGAGGCATGAGACTTGCCTAAGAGGGTAGCATGACTGTTGATTTGAGCCATACTAACTGTAAGTAGTCAAGGTGACATTTTTTAGTGTAACAGATTGCCCCCTAAAGTGCGAAGCCTGGAATAGAATAGGGTTTTGTAATTCTAGGAAGGGTGAAGCGCTTTATCATTTCAAGGATTGCCTTGTGGATGGCCTGGTTGGAACCTGCAATTTTCAACACAAAATACATGGATAAGATTATATCATCACTGAGGTAGGCATTCCCATACTCAGATTCAAAACTTTAACTAATGGACTAACTATTCTGATACAGGAATGATCTTGCAGTACATCATTTTTATAGACTTTTGTAGACACAGTATGGACGCAGCCATCTGTTTATGATTAGTCTACATAGATAATGAATACAAAACTCCTCGCAGCCTGGATGGTAGAAACTAGATCCAGGGTCTTCACTTCTACTTCCCGAATTGGTACGATTCTAGCCATGTGATTAAATGATTCGATGTCGAACATGTTAGAAACCACTTGATTACCAGTCAATGATGTAAACTGTTAACAAGCGTGAGAGAAACCACCAGTAATGTCAATGGTTCTCAAAGTACCAAGCACAACCCGTGAAATGTGAATAGATGTTTTGATGTCGAACACTTCACGGAATCCTCTGATCGAAAGTCAATGATGTAAACTGACGTCAAAGGCGAGAAACCTGCCATTGATGCATGCAGACTTCAAGGTACTGTCGATTCCTAAGTCATCTTTCTAGATAATGTGTCGATGTCGATAGAAAGCGACCCGTTGCAGGCAAGCCCGCAACACGAAATCATTGTTCAAGTTGAAGAAATGTTGCTGTAAGGACTGACTCAGGGATGGTCAAATGGATGACAAGTATTTTGCAGATGAAAGTTTTTGCTTGCAGACCTCTTGAACACATAACGACACAACAGATGGCTTGGTGACGAATAACTCAAAGTTAACCCCTGGAACCCGGTTAAAGACTTTCAAAGTGATTTGGTCAACTGTGAGGTAAAAGATTTCCCAACCCAGGTGAATGAAAAGTGTCGTGTTCAAGAGCGGTAATAAAGTTTCTTCTGAGACAAAAGGTGACAAATAGGTTCATTCTTCTCTTTTTTCCCCCACCATTTCTGGCAAGTACCTCTTTATTTTTAACAAGCTTGAGGAGGATAACATATGCTTGATTATAAGCTCATCCTTCGGACGAGTCCAACCTAGTTTAAATTCGAACCCTAGGAAGGAGTGGTTCGTTCCTGTTTGTAATTGAACAGGTCCTCTACTGTAAAAGTTTAACGAGCCCAGTATAGGAGAAACTCGGCGTTTTTCAATTTTAGAGAGTCTGAAAAAACTAAAGGAGACTCCACGTTGAACTTTTTCGTATATTTGTGTCCCTCAAGCCCGAAAAAGTATAAAATAATACCTGGGGGAACCGCTTGATCTTGCGACCAAGGAGTACTTTCATAATAGTGTCGTTAACCTGAAAAGTAAAAAGCGATCAAGGACACGTCGTTTTATTTCCTTATCGAGTTCGAAACGACAAAAACCCGGCAATCTTTTCCTGATTTTGCGGTCAGAAAAGAGCTAAAAGGGGACCGTCTTTTAATTCCGTTTTAACGAGTGAAAAAGAAACACTCGGCGATCTTTTCATGTTTTAGGAGTCAGAAAAGGGCTTAAAAGATGACTCTGAAATTTTGTTTGTGAAAAATTACAATTTCCCTCGAAATCCCTTTGTCCTGCACAAAAGCGACACATTACTCATACCTGTTTAAAATAGGCAAAAATACATTCAAAAACATCTTTTCATGGTAAAAAATGAACTAATTCATCCAAAAAACCTATAAAAAGACCTTTTACCATGTCATTTTTACCGTTTCACTGTTGAGGTTGAAAAAGGAGCTTTTGACAAGAAACTTCCCGTGGTCGCTGCGGAAAATCTGACCGTCGGAATCGAACGCCGTCTCATCCAGGTATTTTACACATCCTACTCTGCATTTCTATCCGTTTAGAATCAATTTTTAGGTTTTAGTTTCATTTTTTGGGGGGGTTTTGGTTTTGGAATGCGCCTCTCGGCGGACGCAGGTGCCCTTCGGGTGACCTGCGTCCCCCGACTTTTTCTCATACGGGAAAACGGTCGGAAGACGCAGCCCGCCTTCAGGCCAGCTGCGTCCGGGCGCCCTGTGCTACAAAGCCGGGGTGCGTCCTCCGAGAAACGCGCATTTCAAAACCCCAACTCTCTCAAAAAACCACCAAAAATTCCCAAATTAATTTCTAATTGCTATTTTTGATATGCAGGGCATTAATCATGTTAGACTGGAGAGAAAGAGAGCATGTAGAGGAAGATGAAGCTGCAATAAATCATCAACCTTCCCTGGATGCCCTAAGAGCATGCGGATTATACAAATATTGGACCATACCGGGCATGAGGGGCCAGGTAAGATTCTTGGAATGGCTGGTTGAGCGATGGAACGTACAAGAACAATGCTTTTACATAGGAGGGCACCAGCTCGAGATAGAGCCCTCGGATGTATACTTTCTCACTGGCTTGCCAAACAGAGGTGAGCAACTCAGTCTTGCGGGGACTAGGCCGGGTGGCCAATCCCTTGATAGTCTCCGCGAGAATTGGTGCACACCTGGGGCTCACCATTCAAAAGGCATAGAGATAAAACACATCACTCTACCGGAACTCAAAGTCATAGCGTTCACGGTTACCAGAATTTGCGGCGCGGCCGCTTTACACATTGCTTCCGGATCCCAAATGCGGATGGCAATTGACTGTTACCAAGGCACCATTTTCAACTGGTGTGAAGCTGTGTCGGCTCATATGAAGAGCCAACTGACCAAGGCAAAGAACGGACGACTAAAGACTTTTGGATATGGGCCTATAGTCGTGAGCTTTGCCTTGGAGAGAATTCCAATGCTGATCCCTCAGCAACTCACTGTTGATATCTTGGGTCCTCAGCAGCCAAAGCTGATACGATGGGTTGCGGTGATGGCCCGGCATCCTGACGAGGGCGCGACAGTAGTTCGATTCTCAGATAGTTATTTTGACTGGTTAGAGGGCCAGCTTTTTGTGATACAGGACTTTCCGTATGCCGGAATGGATTTCAGAGGTGATCCGGACATGGTTCTTCCACAGGGAGAACAATGGGACGACAGAGGTACTTTTTATTTTCACAAGTTTTCTAGTTATGTATTTTTTGTATTTTTTATATATATCGTCTCAAAACTAATAGTAAATCTTTCAAAATGCAGATGTTGGTCCACAGCGTCCAGCCAACCTCCGGCCTTATGATAGACTACATCCAGCTGCACCGGTACCGGCCCCACAGGATGCGACAGCAGAAGTACTAGCTGAGTTGGAGCATGATCTAGAGCGTCTCACGGCAGATATACCTGAGACTACTATGGACGACATTCCTATCAGGCTTCAGCGCTTCGTAGTCGCGGTCCCTGGACCGTTTAGGAGATTTTTGCGTAAGGTAGCCCGCGCAGTGGTGTCGTACAGAGAGCACCACCAGTGATTGACTAGTCACTTTTGTAGTCACATGTGACATTTTTGACTTTTTGTACTATCATTTTGCCGATCATAAGGTGTTTTAAACCTATGATCGAAGACGATGTATATATTTTTTGACACACTTCTATCTATATATATCACTATTACCGGCTTATCTTGTTTAACATATGTGATGAAATGTTTTTAAATTTACTTGCATGATTATCGTAAATGTCTGTCCAACATTCGAGAAGCAATTGCATCTGCTAATGTATTCAAAGACCTTGGAATATGTTGATATTCAATGTAATCAAATTCACGTTCCAAGAGACGCACTCTCAAAAACAACCTTAATAACACAGGATTTCTAATGGCATAAACTCTATTAAGCTGTAATACAACAAGTTCAGAATCTAACCTCACTATCAAACGTCGAATTCCAAATGAAATAGATTCGGATAATAATTCAACCACTGCACTGTATTCTGCAATGTTATTCGTTGTTTGACCGAGGCTTACCCCATGCATAGAAACTAACTCGTCAGAGGGCGAATAGATAACCCAAGCTGCGGAAGAGATATTCCGTGTATTACGACAAGCACCATCAGCAAATCCAATGTATGTTTGGAGAGGCGTCGACATCTACAATATCAAGAGTAAAACCAAGATAAGCCAGAATAATGACGAAAAACCACACTTGCTAAGCTAAGCACACTGACTAAACTAACACACTTGCTAGCTAGAAAGAAAATCTAACCTATCTAAAAATTTCTCCATACCCATCATTTTAAGCATAATACCTCTTTAGGTAAAGTCCATTTCTGGGTTTACCCAAAGAGTCCCCATCAAAATCAACTAACTCATAAGCCCCTTTTGCTAGCTTTCGCTTTACAATGTAGGGCCCATGCCACATGGGAACGAATTTTCCGGCACCTAGCTTATCGTTAGCTTGATCATATAATAGTACTAGGTCTCCTTCCGAAAAACTTCGAGGGGTTACATTTTTATCGTACTGAGCTTTCATTCGTTTCGCGTGAGTCTCGATAGCTAAAGTAGCGTCACGTCGAGTCTCATCTAATTTAGCCAAGTATAATAACCGTTTCTCCTCTTCGGAAGTAGCTGGAAGTAATTCGACAGCCATTTGAAGTGATGGGATTTCGCATTCAATAGGTAACACAGCTTCTAAGCCATAAACTAGCTGGAAAGGGGTGAAACCTGTTGAATTTTTCACTGAAGTTCGATATGCCCATAGCGCCGAAAATAACATGTTATGCCAATTCGTTCGATGGATACCAATGATCCGTCGAATCATGATGACTAGAACTTTGTTGATTGACTCAACCAAACCGTTGGCTTGCGGATAATAAGGAGTAGAGCTATCGTGGCGCAAACCAAGCTGGCTTGTAAGCTCAGTCATCATGACGTTTCGAAAATGGCTCCCATGGTCAGTAATGATTGCTTGTGGGACACCAAACCTAGTTATGATATGATTGAATACGAAAACTGCAGCTGTCTTGCCGCTTGCGTCGAATGTAGGCATCGCCTCGGCCCATTTTGTAAAATAATCAACCGCGAGGATGATATACGCATGCCCCCCGGCCGAGTGAGGGTTACAAGTAATAAAGTCAATGCCCCATTTGGCGAATGGACCAGCGGCAATTATAGGGTGGAGAGGAGCAGGTGGAGCGCGCATCTTTCGATCAAACACTTGACAGTTGTGGCATGTTCTGACAGCAAGGATACAATCTTTAAACATAGACGGCCAGAAATAGCCAGCGCGCAACACCTTCTGAGCTGTGGCATACCCAGACATATGACCGCCACATGCTCCAGAGTGACAATCATTCAAAACTCTCTCAGCCTCTTCGTGAGTTAAACAACGTCGAAAAACTAAGTCTGCCCCCCGGCGATAAAGTGTATCTCCAATAATTCTGTATTGCTGGGATCGAAACCGAATTTTTCGACGGTCTTCCTTGGAAGCTTCAGGCCGAAAGGTTTGGGTTTGGAGATAGATGATTATATCCCCATACCACGGATCTAAAGTGCTAATAAGAAACAAAGATTCGTCCGCAATGGACTCCTCTGCCACAGTCTCTGTGTCAGCACTCGGGAAATCACACATCAATTCCGCAAAAACTAAAGATTTCTTAGACTTGGACTTCTCGAACTCCAAGTCGAACTCTTGCAGGATAACAATCCATTTAGAGTACTTGCCCCCTAGCAGTTGTTTTGTCAAAATATAAATCATAGGGTTGCAATCCGAAATAACTGTAGTCTTGCGGAGAAGAATGTAGTGACGAAAACGCTGGACAGCTTGAACGGCTGCCAGGGCCAATTTCTCCACATGCGAATATTTTAACTCAGTGGGATTTAAGGTTCTACTAAGATAATATATCACATGCTCTGCTTTGAATTCATCTTCTTGAACTAACACCATTCCAATGGTGGAATGCGAAGCTGCGAGGTATAAGAAGTAGTCCTGGTTGTAGTTGGGAGGATGCAATAACGGTGCATGGGTCAACGCGTGTTTCAGTGCATCAAAAGATTGTTGGGCAATCTCGTCCCAAAAGAATTGTGCGTTCTGTTTCAACAACCGTGTAAAACCTTTAGTGACCTCGGCGTAGTTTGGGATGAATCGGCGTAAAAAGTTCGCTTTCCCTTGCAAACTTTGGAGTTGGCGCAAACTCGAAGGAGGAGGCAATTTGATGATAGCCTCGACTTTCGAGGGATCGACGCGAATGCCGGCTTTTGAAACAACAAATCCCAGCAATCGACCTGTTTCTATACAGAAAACACACTTGTGGGGATTCAACCGAATTCGATAATGCCTACACCTCATAAAGATTGCTCGTAGGTGGACAAGGTGATCAGCTCGTTGTAAAGAATGAGCAGGCAAATCATCGAGATAGGGTTGCACAATGTGCTTGATGTCATGAAATGCATAAGACATCGCCCGTTGAAAAGTGGCCCCGGCATTCTTAAGTCCAAAAGGTAATTTGCAATAAGCAAATGTCCCCCATGGACAAATGAATGCCGTTTTTGGTTGATCGGCAGGTAGAATATTGATTTGATTATAGCCTGAGAAACCATCCATGAAGGAAAACATCTCACTTCCGGCACAATCATCAATAATTTGATCGATATAAGGCGTAGGATAGTTGTCTTTTGGACAAGCTCGATTGATATCCCTATAGTCGATACAGATTCTTATTGTTCCTTGTTTTTTATTGACGGGAACAATATTCGATACCCAATCCGTTAACGGGATCGGATAAATGAAACCTGCTTTCAACAGCTTTTCGACTTCTGCTTTAATCGCAGCCGCTTTTCGAGGGTGAATCTGACGCAACCGTTGCCGAATGGGTTTAGCATCCGGGTAGGTTTTGATTTCATGAACAACAATGGCAGGATCAATTCCCGGCATTTCCTCGTAAGACCAGGCAAACACGTCGCGGAATTCTTGGAATAGGGCCTTGTAAGTTTGGATTTCTTCTTCAGTACATGCGGCACCTATATGAATGTTCTCCTCGATTCCGGGCTTCACTGAAATATCAATGGGAATAGTACGAGAAATATTCCCTAAATTCAGCTCTGAATCAGAATGTTTCGTTGGATCCTGAGCGTCTTTGACATATTCAGCGGTAAAGATAGATGAAAAATCATTTTCAAATGCATCATCCTTAGGTAAAAACGAAGATCTGTGATGGAGATCTTCCCATGGTAGATCATCTACACTTAGGATTTCGCGAAGTTGTTCGTCAGATGACACTTCTTCGGGAAACGTTATCCGTTCTAAGGGTGAGGTGAAAAGTGACTCTTCACTGACCACATTCATTTGGTCGGTTGAATGAAAGTCGGTAAAAGACATAAGAGCTTCATAAGCAATCTCATACGGACTCAACGGCATAACATCACCGAGTGAGTCTAGCTCAGAGTCAGAGGGAACATACCAAGGATCATCATAAATAATGTTTTCTGACGTGATCATATGAATTGTTGCAAACGAAGGGTCTGCATTGAGTGGAGGGAGAGGAAAAGTTCCCAGTAAACCGGAATCCTTAACTAAACCTACACCAATGTCCCTATAAGGGATTGTCGTTTTACCAACATGCTGGATAGTTTCTAAAGAGGTTGGGTCGGATGAAAAGTATGTCAGCTGATCAATAGTCACGATCTTACCGTTATGTGGAAACTTAATGACTCTGAAGACCGATGAAACGACCGCTGTCATAGCATATGACCAACTTCGACCCAAAAGAAGGTTGTAGTCTAGAGGGGCATCAACCACTTCCACATCCAGACTAACGGTTTTACCTTCGACCCCTATAGGCAATTCTTGTAGAATACCAAACGGACGGAACCCACGGCCATCAAAGGCCTTAAGGATGGTGGGGGATTGGTTCAACGAAGGAGAACCAAGCGATCTCCAACATTGAATCGACATAATACACGTAGAAGCTCCCTCATCAATCACAGTCCGATGAATAGGCCTGTTTTTGACTATCACTGGAATTTGGAAAGCCATTTGATGGGGGAGACGCGGTGTACTACTTTCTAGATCAAAGATCATTAGGTTCGGGTCCTGAACATCGACAGCTCCAATAGCCGACAAAAGCAATTTTCGTTGCGCTGGACATGATTGCAGCACTTCGAGTGCCGACATTGCTGAAGGTGAAACAGCTAAGTCTTCAACAATGTTGTAATTCTGGGCTGCTCTCGCATGTGGATTGAAAGCAGACCTTCGAAGTACACCCTTGGCGGGCGGCTTAATCACTAAGTCTGGGTTAGGTTTTTCGATCTGTAGTGGATCGGAACCAGGAGCTGAGGTTGATGGGTTAGAGTGAGAAGATTCTGCTTCCTTACCATCAACAGGAGCCTTACTACCATAATCTTGCGATCGAGTCGCAATCCTGACATGAGACATCATCAAAATGGGTTCTTCACTGGCATTCGAAGAAGAACCTATCATCTTATTCTCCTGCTCTGGAAATGGATTTTTTAACACAGCAGGAGTGGGAGAACCTTTGACTATTTTCACTACCTCGGCCCGATGAGGGCAGTCTCTCGTAAAATGATCTTCTTCACAAATAAGACAAGGATATCGAGGTTTGCGCTTTTCGTCATTGGTTTCCGACTTTTCCGTTTTCTCCTTTGGAGCCTTGTCTGCTTTAGCCTTCTTCTTTCCTTTCTTCTTTCCACCGTTTTTTGATTTGGCCGTAGATGACTCTACAGCGTGAATGTCGGCGGTAAGTTCAGGAGGAGAAGACTCTCCTGTCGGAGAATCAGGCAAAGTGATAATTGGAGTATTGGAGGCCTTGGAAGACTTCTTCTTACTCTTCGTAGTCACGATACCAATCATACCATCAGCGGCATGAGATCCCGAAGGAGCAGCAGCGATTTGGTTTGACTTTGGAAGATCCGGAATTTTCTCGTGTAACGTACCCGACTGAGTGTAAACTAAGTCAAGGTATTGTGCCTGAGCAATGACTTGCTCCTCAGTAACTACTCCGGCCTTAGCTACATCTTCAGTAATTCTTGGTAATAATGATTTGACAAACCATTCAGCTAAGATTTGGTCCGGGATAAAAACTTTCACTAATCTTCTTCGACGTCTCCACTCATGGATGTGATCAGAAATGTACGTGGATGTCGATTGTTTTAGCGAAGTTAATAATTCTGTACCATTATCGTATCTGACTGGTAACTGAAAATGAGTTAAGAACGAGGTAGCTAACTGGCTAAAGTTGTAAAAAGAGGCCCGTGGTAACTCAATGTACCACTTGGCTGCGAGACCAATGAGTGTACGCTGGAAAAGACGTAAGCGGATGGAATCATCTGAGATGGAATTTGATGCACACCAGAGGTGGTAAGTCATCACGTGATTAGACGGATCCTCTCCAGACTTACCTTCGAACTTGGGTATATCGCTGGGCAACTTATTTGGCATTGGCGGCCAGAACGGAAGATATTGAATTGGATCGTTCGTTAGGCGCGTCAAGTCGGGTAAATCTAAAGTCGCAATAAACGGTAACTGCCGGTTAGGATCTCTAAAACTCTGAGTCACAATACCAGCCCCAGGAGGAGGATATCCAGGATAACTAGGAACAGGAGTCGCATTTGGGATATTATATCCTCCTGGAAAACCAGGATTAACCGGACCGTACTGGGGTTGCTGAGGTGGTTGATAAGTGTACCCAGGATACGGTTGATACTGGTAAACCGGTTGTTGGGCAGCTTGCCCAGGTTGATACTGTCCCTGGTACGGAGGTTGAACAAATTGAGGTTGAGTAGTAACAACCGTACTTGTACCAGGTTGGCCTGCAGGCATCTGGACTGTGGTTTGAACCGTGGGTCCAGACAACGGTACAGATGTCTGAGGAGTGGTTACAGGGACAGTAGAAACCGGAGCTGCCGATACTCCAGAAGTAAGCATGGTAGATGAAGCGGTAGTTGCTGCAGCCGTGTGAGGTGGAGTACCAGGTGCAATTGGCGGCTGAGTAACTACAGAAGTTACAGGGGTCTGAACACTTGACTGGACAGGTTGCGGTTGCTGGGGTGGACCAGGAACTGCAGGTTGTCCTGCTTGAGGTACCGACTGTATACTTGGTTGCGACATCTGTTGACCCTGTGACGGATCCCATGTTAACATTCCAGGGTATTGACTCGTAACAGGTTGAGGATACTGAGATCCATAGCCGTATTGAGGATAGGGTTGATAACTGTAAGGTGCAGTCCCATATGATTGCCCTTGAGGTGGTTGATAACCTTGACCAGGGTATTGACCCGTAGGTTGATAACCTTGAGGTAAATACGAATACTGGGGTTGACCTTGACCTTGAGGTTGGTATCCTTGAGGTTGATACCCTTGGGGTTGATACCCTTGGGGTTGCCATCCTTGAGGTTGCCATCCTTGAGGTTGATACTGATACTGAGGTTGACTTTGGGGTACATATTGAGGCTGGGGTTGATACCCTTGGGGTTGATACCCTAGCCACAAATGAAGTACCTTGAGGTTGCCCCCCAGGCGGTAATTGGCCACCTTGAGGTTGGTTAATGGGAGTTGAACCTGACATCATATAAATTTCACCTATACTCAATGGTACATTACCACTGTTTCCAACTAATAACCCATGATCAATGGGTTGAGGAGATGCTCCCGCAAAGGTACCAGAAAGTGATTGATACCCAGTAGGAACAGAAGGACCGCCATGTAAAAATGATTCAGGACTTTGTGAAAACACAGATGACTGACCAGACATATTTACAGGAGAATGAATTCCTCTAGGTGGAACCGGAGTACGAGGTGTAGAAAAACCTACTGAGTTGTCTAAAAAATTGGTTAATGCAAGGTACCAAGATTCACTTCTAGGAGGACTGTAAAAGATGGATTCACGCTCCCTTAGATCAAGGGTAATTAGATCTTCAGAATCAGAAACGCCTATTTCTTCCTCTGGAACAAGTTCTTCTATAGCAATTAATCCAACAGGAAGATTTTCGGTGATAATTCTTTCTATTCTTGGTGAATCAGGAACACTAGGAGTTGGAGTAACAGGTTCTGAAATTTCAGGTTCTTCGCCTGTTTCACTGGCAGATGAAAAACTACCAGCAAGCTCGGAAACTGTAACAGCTTCGGGATTGTAACCTGTTTCTAAACTTTGGTAATCTGGATGGACTACCAAGGAAGATTCTCCTTCTTCAGGTGATCCTACTCTACTGCCACTAGGAGGAGTTACAAGGACCTTTAACCCTTCTAAATTACCTGGGTCGTCTCGAGGAGGGGATCCCCTAAGTCTACGGGATCTTCTCAACAATTCGGCCACAGAAACAACTTCAGGAGACTGGCCCGCAATTCGACGGGACCTTCTCGGTAATTCCGCCACAATTAAAGATTTTAACTACAACACACGAAAACAAAGTAAAAAATTTCAAATCAAACCACCTAAAGTCTTCTAAAGAACCAATCAAATTTGAAGCACACGCCTAAATAATCTAGAGCGTCAAACCACACACAAACAGTAGTCTTCCGGACCAAAAGCGCTAGTTGGTGATTAGGCCCAACCTCGCAGGATTCAGTACAGAAATAGTGGGTGGAACAGTTACCCCGGCAACCTGCTTAATGAATAGACTGGACCAAGTTCCTCCACTTTAACCGTCTCGAAGTGAAGCGAACCCCCCAGAAAATCCAAGTGAGTATAACCGACGTCTGCTCCAGGTACAGTGGGACCTTCCCTCCACCGTCACCTTGGGTAGAATCCTAGATATTATGGCCACTAAGGTTACCAATCACAACAATTACACCTGGGGGAACAGTCTAAACTCCGACAGCACGCAAGGGCAGAGTAGCAAGCTCCAATCCCCTTACCGGCTCCTTGACAACAATCCAAGGTTTACCGATAAGTGACCCCTGGCTCCTCGACAATGGTTAATCCGAGGTTTACCGTTTGTAATACGTACTGCCTGGCGTCGTTCCCAACGAGGGAGGAATGATCCCCTCACTGGTTCGGACACGAGCTCGTGCTTCTCCTTTAAGAGGAGCTTTCCCAGAATGTAACTGAAACAATTGGATTTGTTCTACTCAAGATAGACTATCTGTTTGGTTTTGTAGTCTTGGAGAGTTAAGTACTCACCTACTCCAAGACCCTAGCCTAAGCTATGTTGGTGCTTCAGAGCCCTAGAAAAATAAAGATTACTAGATTGATTTTAATTTAAGCGTTACTTTTAAGGTTGTTTCTTAAGTCAAAAGGTGATGGAAGTGAAACTAGTGGTGTGTTGACTCGACTCGAAACCACTACAAAATGCACCTAGAATGATTTATCCACTACTTTACTTTTTCGATGAATTGCTTAACTAAAAAGTTGAGAGAATGCAATCTTTATAAAAGCAACTTCTTAATTGAAGACAATCAAAGAAACAATTCGTTTTTCTTTTCCAAGCATAAAAACATAACTTCTCTTTACATGCACGAAAAAACTCTTTTCTTCTTTTGAAAACAAAAAGCTACTTGAAACAAGACTTTTTAAGAAGATGTTTTTGTATTTTTCTTTTAATAAAGCAAGTAAATCTAATATAACCAAAAATCAATCTTAACAACTCTTAAAATCTATGAAAATGCACTCATAAGCAAACTAAAGGCAAATTTACTCTAAGCAATCTTAACGAGGCCAAAACTAACAATGATTATTTCTAAGGTGTTTTACTTGATCACAATCAAATCAAGGACTAGCTTATTGCAGAATCAAAAACTAGCCAAAACAAAACTCTAATCTTTTTGTTCTTTTTGTAAAATGGAAATCAATACTTTATAAACAAGTAATTCGAAATTTGACCCAAAACAACTCAAATGGCAAGTTGCTCACAAAAGGAGACTTTACGACAGGCCCGACTTCTAAGAAGGTTGACTAACCAGAGAGATCTAAGGCTGGACAACTTTCTACTATCAAAGTCACTACAAAGCCTTTCCAAAAATCAAACCCTAGGTCTAAACTTCGTTGAAAACCACTAAAACACTCAAAGCTCACAAAACAAGTTCAGGTGAAAATTCTTGACAGGGTACTAAAGGATCTGGGCAGAAAACACTAAGGAAAAACAAAATCTAAAAGCAATTTAAAGCAAAAATGGAATTTTCTTAAGTTTTACAGGAAGACGCAGGCAACCCGTTGTCACAGGTGCGGCCCCGCTCTGTGCAGACGGCAACAGCGCGTCCAAAGACGCACTGTGCAGTACTCAGAGACTGCGTCCTTCTGGGAAAATGAAGAAAAACCAATCTAACTAAATCTAAAGCTAAGCCACCCAAATACTAATTCTCACAGTCAAAAACCAGAAAATAAAAATGATTTTCTCAAAGCAAAGTTCATATAAAGGAAAAGACTCTCTCATTAATGGATTCCCCAGCGGAGTCGCCAATTTGTCACACGGAATCTGTCAAGGGTGCGGACACGACTGACCTTCCTAGAAGTCTAAGACATTCTAATGACAAACAAGACAAAATGGAGTGATCTTTCTCTAAATACACCTTTTACAACATGAAAACTACAAGTGTTTAGGCTTACCTTATTCCAAAACGCTGTTGTTGAAGTCCGTTCTTGACGATCCGGATGAGCTCCTCCTTCAAGTCAATTCCTGCAACCACAAACAATCAAACAATTACCAAGCACTTGCATTTCATATAATAAAACATATATTCAACATGCAGACCAAGGAACACATGAAATAACTCATTAACACAAGCTATTGAGAAAAATAAACCAGTTTGTATTAATAACGAAACAAAGAAACTCTTACAACCTGGCCTTGGTGTTGTGCAAGTTCCTCCCAGGGTCCATCAAGGGTTTTCCTCTACTTTGACAAAGCTCACCCTCTCCCAAGTAGAATCAAGTGAAGACAATCTCTCCTCACAAAGGCTCTAATGGAAGACCTAAATCCTGCAGCATTTACCCAAAGAAAATGTATAGCTCCAACCTCCTCTCCTTCTGGCTCAATGCCTTTATTTATAGTGCTGTAAAGAGGTTATTCAGGTCCACTATCAATGGGATCATCCCCCTCTATGGGTGGGATAGCTCCCTTATTGATGGGATAAGTTCCCCCTTAATAGAGATACATGAACCAACTGGAGGCGCATCCATTTCATCAAACCGACCTCTAGAATGTTCTAGAAGTAACCACAAGTAACTTTTTCAAGATAAAACTCGCGCATTTTGCCTTTTACAGAGGGACGCACCTGTCCCTTAACATACAGAGCGTCCATGGACGCAGATTTTGTGAACATGGTCAGCGTCCCCGCAGGTAAGGCTAGAGAGAACCTGCGACCCCAGAGATAAACATAGTTTTTACAAGACTTTCTCTCTTCTTTGAGTTTGAGATGGATAACAGAGGCATGAGACTTGCCTAAGAGGGTAGCATGACTGTTGATTTGAGCCATACTAACTGTAAGTAGTCAAGGTGACATTTTTTAGTGTAACACAAAGCATCAATGGAAGGTGGATGATCTATTGCGGCCAAATCGACATCTTCGTGTTCTCTTTTGCGCCAATCAAGCGTGGTGGGCAATCTACACACCAGAAAACATTCATTAGAATTCATTAAATCAAGAATTGATGGTTAGGTTTTGAGTTTGGGGTTTTGAAAATCACTTTGCGCGGAGTACGCACCCCGCGTTCAGAAAACAGAGCATGGGTACGCAGCTGTTCTGAAGGTGGGCTGCCTACCCCGACCATTTTCCCAATGGAGAAAATGTCGGGGTACGCAGGTTACCCATGGGGCACCTGCGTACCCCGAAAAGCGCTTCTTGAAACCCCAAAGCCCCCAAAAAATCAAACTAGGGCTTAAAATGAAATTCTAAACGGATGAAAACAAAGAGGAGGATGTTGTGAAATACCTGAAAGAGACGGCGTTCGATTCCGATGGTCGAATTCTCCTCAAAGTCCATGGGAAGTTTCTTGCCAAAAGCCCTTTTCTCTCCCTCAACAGTAAAATGGTAAAAATGACATGGTAAAAAGTCTTTTTATAGGTTTTTTGGATAAATGAATGCTAAGTTTGTTTATTTTTCACCGTGAAAGGATATTTTTCAATGTATTTTTGCCTATCTTAAACAGGTATGAGTAATGTGTTGTTTTTGTGCAGGACAAAAGGACTTTAGGGTAAATTATCATTTTTCACGAACCAAAACATCAGAGTCATCTTTTAAGCCCTTTTCTGACTCCTAAAACATGAAAAGATTGCCGAGTGTTTCTTTTACACTCGTTAAAACGGAATTAAAAGACGGTCCCCTTATAGCCCTTTTCTGACCGTAAAAAACAGGAAAAGATCGCCGGGTTTTTGTCGTTTCAAACTCGATACTGGAAATAAAACGACGTGTCCTTGATCGCTTTTTACTTTTCAGGTCAATGGCACTAATCATGAAAGTACTCCTTGGTCACAAGATCAAGCGGTTCTCTCAGGTATTATTTTATACTTTTTCGGGCTTGGGAGACACAAATTTACGAAAAAGTTCAACTTGGAGTCTTCTTTAGTTTTTTCAGACTCTCTAAAATTGAAAAACGCCGAGTTTCTCCTATACTAGACTCGTTAAAATTTCACAGTAAAGGACCTGTTCGATTACAAACAGGAACGGACCACTCCTTCTTAGGGTTCGAATCAAAACTAAGTTGGACTCATCCGAAGGATGAGCTTATAATCAAGCATATGTTATCCTCCTCAAGCTTGTAAAAAATAAAGAGGTACTTGCCAGAAATGGTGGGGGAAAAGAGAGAAGAATGAGCCTATTTGTTATCCTTTGTTACAGAAAAACCTTATTACCACTCTTGAACACGACACTTTTCATTCACCTGGGTTGGGAAATCCTTTGCCTTAAAGTTGATTAAACCACTTTGAAAGTCTTCAACCGTTTCTGGGTATTCACTTTGGGTCAATCGTCGCCAAGCCATCTGTCGTGTCGTTATGTGTTCAAGAGGTCTCTGCAAATAAACCATTCATATGCATAATACTTGTCATCCATTTTGACCATCCCTGAGTCAGTCCTTACAGCAACATTTCTTCAACTTCAACTATGATTTCATGTTTTGGGCTTGCCTGCAACGGGTCACTTTCTATCGACATCAGCACATTATCTAGAAAGATGACTTAGAAATCGTCAGTACCTTGAAGTTTGCATGCATCAATGGCAGGTTTCTCTCCTTCGACGACAGTTTACATCATTGACTTTCGATCGAAGGATTCCGTGACGTGTTCGACATCAACCCATTCATTCACATCTCATGGATTATACTGGGTACTTTGAGAACCATTGACATCACTGGTGGTTTCTCTCACGCTTGTTAACAGTTTACATCATTGACTGGTAATCAAGTAGTTTCTACCATGTTCGACATCAACTCATTTTTTCGCATGGATAGAATCGTACCAATTCGGGAAGTAGAAATGAAGACCCTGGATCTAGTTTCCACCATCTAGGCTGCGAGGAGTTTTGTATTCATTATACAGTAGACTAATCATAAACAGATGGCTGCGTCCATACTGTGTCTACAAAAGTCTATGATTATGATGTACTGCAAAATCATTCCTGTATCAGAACAGTAGATAGTCAATTAGTTAAAGTTTTCAATATGAGTATGGGAATGCCTACCTCAGCGATGATATGATCTTATATATGTATTTTGTGTTGAATACTTGCAGGTTCCGACTGGGCTCTCCACAAGATAATCCTTGAAATGATAAAGTACTTCACCCTTCCTAGATGATATAAAACCCTAATCTACTACAGGCTTCGCACTTTAGGGGGCAATCTGTTACACTAAAAAATGTCACCATGACTATTTGCAGTTAGTATGGCTCCATCAACTGTCATACTATCCTCCTTGGCAAGCCTCATACCTCTGCTCTCCATGTCAAACTCCAAAAAAGAGAGAAAGTCATTAAAAATCTATATATCTCTGGGTACGCAGTTTCTCTTAGCCTTACCTGCATGTACGCACCCCAAGTTCACAATACCTGCGTACTTGTATGCTCTGTCTGTAAAGAAATGGGTGCGTACTCCTGTAAAGGTCAAAAGGCGCAAATTTCACTCCAAAAAAGTTACTTGTGGTCATTTCTAGAGCATTCTAGAAGCTTGTTTGACGTGTATGAAGCGCCTCCAGATGGTTCATGTATCCATACCAAAGAGGAACTTATCCCATCAAGAGGGGAGCTATCCCATCCAAAGAGGGGCTTATCCCATTGATGGTGGACCTGATTAACTTCCTCTAGAGCACTATAAATACAGGCATTGGGCCAGAGGGAGGGGAGGTTGAAAGCTGAACATTCCTAAGGGTAGATGCTGCTGGAATTAGGACTTCCTTGTAGAAGCTTGTGAGGAGAGATTCCCATCCTTTCTTGTTTCATTTGGAAGTGGGTGAGCTTATCAAAGTAAAGGAAAACTCTTGCTGGACCCTGGGAGGGACCTGCACAACACCAAGGCTCAGGTTGTAATGGTTTCTTTTGTTTCCTATTAATACAAATAAGTCCATTCTTCTCAACAATTTGTTATTTATGAGTTGTTTCATATACTCCTTGGTCTCTATGTTAAATATGTTTTGTTTTATGGGATATTCAGGTGCTATTTAATCGTTTGATTGTTAGTGAATGCAGGTTTCGAAGAGAAGGAGGAGCTCATCTGGATCGACGAGGCTGGACTACTACAACAGCATTGGGTTACAGGTAGGATCTAAACACTTGATTTCTTGTATGATAAATGCATATTTAGAGAAGGATTGCTCTTAATTGTCTTGTTTGTCACTAGAAAGCCTTAAGCTTCTAGGGAGGTTGGTTGTGTCCGCACTATTGACTCTTTCCGCCTGAAGGGCGCTCGATTCCGACGGTTGAATTTTTGACAATCTTCACGGGAAGTTTTCTAAGCAAAAGCACTATTTTCTCACCCAAACTCAAACGGTAAAAATGAATCGACAAAGGCCCTTTTTATAAGTTTTTTGGGTAAATAAATCGCAAATTTGTTTATGTTTCACTTTGAAAAGGTATTTTGCGATGCTTTTATCTATTTCAAACAGGTATGAGTAATGTTTATGTTTTTGTGCAGAATAAAGGATTATTCAGGTGAAATCTATCATTTTCGACAGAAAAACATGTAGAGTCATCTTTAAGCTCTTTTCTGACTCCTAAAACATGAAAAGATTGCCAAGTGTTTCTTTTAAACTCGTTAAAATGGAATTAAAAGATGGTCCACTTACAGCTCTTTTCCGACCGTAAAAATGTGAAAAGATTGCCGGATTTTTGTCGTTTCGAATTCGATATTAGTTATAAAATGACATGTCATTGATCGCTTTTTTACTTTTTCGGGTCAAGGGCACTAATAACGAAAAGTACTCCTTGGTCGTAAAAGATCAAGTGGTTCTCTCAAGTATTATTTTATACTTTTTCGGGCTTGGGAGACACAAATTTACGAAAAAGGTCAACCCTCGAGTCTTGTTAAGTTTTTTTCAGACTCTTTAAAATTGAAAAACGCCGAGTTTCTCCTATACTGGACTCGTTAAAATTTCACAGTAAAGGACCTGTTCAATTACAAATAGGAACGAACCACTCCTTCTTAGGGTTCGAATTTAAACTAAGATGGACTCATCCGAAGGATGAGCTTATAATCAAGCAAATGTTATCCTCCTCAAGCTTGTCAAAAATAAAGAGGTACTTGCCAGAAATGGTGGGGGAAAAGAGAGGAAAATGAATCTGTTTGTCATACTTTGTAACCACTCTTGAACATGACACTTTTATTCACCTGGGTTGGGAAATCCTTTGTCTAACAGTTGATCAAACCACATTGAAAGTCTTCAGCCGGTTTCTGCGTATTAACTTTGGGTCAATTATCACCAAGCCATCTGTCGTGTCGTTATGTGTTCAAGGGGTCACTGCCAATAAACCATTCATCTGCAAAATATCTGTCATCCATCTTGACCATCCCTGAGTCAGTCCTTGCAACTAAATTTCTTCAACTTAATCTATGATTTCGTGTTGTGGGCTTGCCTACGACGGATCGCTTTCTATCGACATCAGCTCATTATCTAGAAAGATGATCTAGGAATCGTCAGTACCTTGAGATCTGCATGCCTCAATGGCAGGTTTCTCGCCTTTGACGACAGTTTACATCATTGACTTTCGATTGAAGGATTCCGTGATATGTTCGACATCAACACATTTATTCACATCTCATGGATTGTACTGGGTACTTTGAGAGCCATTGACATCACTGGTGGTTTCTCTCACACTTGTTAACAGTTTACATCATTGACTGGTAATCAAGTGGTTTCTACCATGTTCGACATCAACACATTTATTTGCATGGATAGAATCGTACTATTTCGGGAAGTAGAAATGAAGACCCTAGATCTAGTTTCCGCCATCCAGGTTGTGAGGAATTTTGTATTCATTATGTTGTGGACTATTCATAAATAGATGGCTGCGCCCATACTGTGTTCACATGAGTCTATACTTGTGATGTTTTACAAGATCATTCCTATATCAAAGCAGTAGATAGTTTTCTAGTTAGTTTTGATCTGAGTATGGGAATGCCTACCTCAGCGATGATATGATCTCATATATATATCTTGCATTGAATGTTTTTACAGGTTCCGACCGAGCTCTCCACAAGATGATCCTCGAAATGATAAAGTACTTCACTCTTCCTATATGATAAATGAAATCCTCATCTACTACAGACTTCGCACTTTAGGGGGCAATCTGTTACACAAAAATATCGTCACCATGATTATTTGCAGTCAGTATGGGTCTATCATCACTTGTACTGTCCTCCTGAATAAGTCTAGGACCTCAACTCTTCAAATCAAGCTTTGGAAATGGGAGAAAGACATTAAAAATCAATGTAACTTTGGTTCCGCACTTTCTCTCATGGTCACCTGTGGTACCGCACCTTATGTGTACAAAAGCTGCGTACCTACCCGCTCTGTCCCTAACGGTGTAGGTGCGGACCCCTGTGAAAGTCAAAAGGCGCAAGTTTTATCTTAAAAAAACTCACTTTGGGTTAATTCTAGAGTTTTCTAGAAGGAATTTTGACGTGGATTGTTCGCTCTGAGGTGGTTCATGCATCCCAAAAGAGAAGGAGCTAATCCCTTGACTAAAGTAGCTATCCCTTTGAAGGAGGGCTTTATCCCTTTGAAGGAGGACCTAGTAACTTCTCTCCATTGCACTATAAATACAGGCATTAGGGTGAGGACTAGGGAGGTTAGAAGCTGAACATTTTGAGGGTAAATGCTGGTGAAATTAAGACTTCCTAGTTGAGCTTAAGAGGAGAGATCACATAGCTTTTTGGCTTCATTGGGGAGTGAGTGAAACTTGTCAAAGTAGAGGAGACTTCTTGTTGGACCCTGGGAGGAGCTTGTACAGTGTCAAGGCAAAGGTTGTAAGGTTCTTCTTCTTTTGAATGAATACAATCAAACTCATTTTTCTCAACAAGTACCTTATGTTATTTGTTTCATGGACTCCTTGACTTTCATGTTAAATATGTTTTATGCAATTGGTTTTTCAGGTGCTATTTAATTTGTTTGCCTTGTTTGTGTTTGCAGATTCGTGAAAAGGAGCTCATTTGGATCAAAGGAGCGAGGGCATCCACAAGCTTGCGTTGGACCAAAGATAGGCCCTAAAAACACTTGTTTGCTATTGTTTATTAAAGCATATTTAGAGAAAGATAGTGTATGGTTGGTTTGCTTGTCATTAGGTCTTGTTTAGATTCTAGGAAGGTCTATCTTGTCCGCAAGATCGACTCATTCTGTGCGACACCAAGTTAGTTGCGACAATAGTTCTAGGATTCTTTCTAGTGTCCATGAAAATCACCCTTTCTGTATTGATGAAAGTAGGATGTGTGAGATCATTGGGAAAATGTTTCTTTATTGCTTGCATAATTTTCCTTTGAAGATCATCGAAATTCAAGATGAAAATATCCATGACCATGCTAGCATCTAAAGGAGAAATTTCCTCTTAATCACCTGGAGCTTGCTCATATGTAGGAGGAGGGAGAGAATAGATGATGATTTGTTCTGTGTTGGGAATAAGATCAATATCTTGATTCTACTATTCTTGTTCTACCTCCACGTCTTGAATAATTATTAACTCTTCAATCTATTAGGCAAACTATTGATCATGTTTTTGTTTATTTTCCTCTTCTTATAGTTGATTTTATCTTCCTTCTTCTACTTGCTTCAACATTGCTTGTACTTCCGCCTTCCTTCTTAATTCATATTCTTGCATCTTCCTTCCTTCTTATTCTCTCTTTCCTTGTTCTTCCTTCTGTCTTTTCTCCTCTTCCTACCTCGTATGGTCATCTTTCTTATTCTTCCTCTTTCTCTTAGCTACCCTAGCCACTTTCAAAATAGTTGGATCCACTTTAAACTTATAGATTTTCTCCTCTATTGGACATTGAGCAACCTTTTGTTTATATTTAATGCTTACTAGGTTGTGCCTTTCTAGTTGCCTTACTTCCATAGTACTATCTTATTTTAGAGTCACCTTAGATTTACCTGCCTGGTTTATTAGTGTGTGGGGTCTAGAGACATTATAGGATTTCTTGATCTTCTCCTCCTCTGGACTAGAATAGGTCCCACATAGCCAATTAAAATACAACTTGGCACAATGTTTCTTGTAGATACCTATGGGGTCATACTGATAGAGATAGATAGCACAACTTCAATGCTTAATGACTTCTTGTCTTCAGGGTTTGCGCAGTTCTGAACCTCAAGGCATAGCACAATCTCCAGTGACATAGAATTGTGTCGTTCCTAGAGGGAAGACCAATAGTTGGCGCAAGATTAGGGAAGAGGTTGGCTTGTGTTAGAAATTGTTTAGTTGTTGTTGACAAGACTTAGTCATCATCAAGACAACCTAATCAAGTCATCACAAGCACTACATGCGAAGATAAGTCTTTGGAAATCAAAAAGAATACTTGACGACAGTGGAAGATAGGTTCTTACCAACAAAAGGTAGGCTCCAAAATCAAGTCACAAGAAAAATTTGGAGGTGGGTTGTAGTAGCTACAACAGGGTCTCACATGGAAAATTTTCATGTGGATGGCAAGTTGACATAAAAGGTATAAATAAAATCTCTACTACAGTTTCTTTATGTAAAATTGTGGAGTTGCTGCTGTTATTTTATGTTACTCACAATGTTTTTCATATAGCTTGTGGAGGGAAAAATAATTAAAAATAATGCCTTTTACTTGACCATGCCCCGATTCAAATAAATAAAAGAAGAAAATAACCTAAAAGGTGTCTACCTCCTTCAAAGGATTCGTTAGTTGAGTATAGCCTCTGAAAACTATTTTATATACCCCTTTACGACAGACCCATCTACAAACTATAATTCATTGAGGATCCACTATTCGTTTTGAAATTATGTCCTTGTGCTATAAATTTAGACATTTCTTTATACAACCTAGGTTGATATCATAACTATGGATGTTAATTATGCACACCATGCTAACATTATGCAAGAATAAAGTTAAATGCTCACTATACAACCATTAATACCATTTAACATGTCTCCATGAGAACTATAACTCTACAAATTACAAATAATCATGATTTAGTGTGCATGTTAATACACTTAAATTTTGACATGTCTAATTTTTTAAAGTAATTCAACAAGGACCCCCCTTTTTAGTTTCTTACGATATTATATTTTGTTATGTTTTTTATGTTTATGACAAGCACAATAACTTTTAAAATTATTACGAGGCAAATTGTAACTCTAGAAATAGTGATTCCTTCATTTATAATTCAATAAGCACTTCCCATTAAAATAAATAAATGTTTATTTGTATTTTGTTGTGTCACCTAAAAAACATCCAATGTTGTAAATCATAACGTTAACAAGTATTATCAGCCATGATGTCAACATTATCAATCATGACACAAGTTGATGTTATAAATCATGAAGTTGGTGTTATCCCAACTATATCAACATTGTTTCTTGGAAAATGGTAACTCTCCGAATAATAATTCCTTCAACTATAATTTAGCAAAGAATCCTCATTTAAAAAAACACAACCTAGAACAAATTACATGCATTAGGAATTCAAGACAGAACCTCAATTATAATGGAAACCAAATAAGGTTTTAGCCAAGAGGGCTCTAATCCAGCAAGCTTAGGACATATATAGAATGGTGAAAAATAATGTTGATATGTTTATGAATAAATTTAACAATTTGATAGAAATGGGTTTACCATCCTACTAGGATCAAAATGAAATCTAATATCATTAGATGCTTATAGAGAATTACTACTAAGGGAAAGAAACAGGGTGGAAAAAATTTCAAATATGTTTGGAATATTGAAAGGGAAGATGATAGTTGATAAGTTGTTGACAGTGTTGGATGCTGAAAACAGGGAAGGGGGTCTTTGTGATATGAAGTCCCAATTAGACCTCACATCATTTGGAGTAGGATCCCCAACGGGAAATACGGTCAGTTTCTATGATGGTGATCTTAAATATGTGCCTTGGTTGCAATTAACACATAAGAAGACATACACATAACTTTGGTAACAACAAGTAAGTAAAATTTGTATAATATCAATTGTAATGCATAAGAGGTTCTTTCACACAAAGGGAGAAGAGAGTGAGCCTCTAGAAGAAAAGTAGTAATACTATCCTAAAAAACATGCACACACATATAAAAGAATCATTAGTTAGCTTGAAAAATAGTTCACAAGATAATAGCAATCATGAAAGAAAATACAACACACATTCAAAAATATATACTAAAGCTAATGAAATAGTTCATTGACCTTATCATAAATGAAATAACATATACCGTAAACATTTAAAGAATAGTCTTACAACAACCATGATACATGCATGAAGGTGTGATGGATCTGATAGCATCTGATAATTAAGTGAAAGTTCCAAGTATACAATAAAATGATATGACACTAGCCCCAATAGTGGAACATGAATTTAGTACTTGCTTCTCTTAAGAGTGATATTCACTCCTATGCTAGACTAGAGAAGGCAAGACTACAAATCTCAAGCTCCAAGCCATTTGTTTTAGTTATTAGGGTTTATTTATAACAAGTGAGTTGATATTTCACCTCCTCTTATGATCTTTGACCTCCCTCATAACTCTTGAGCTTCCTTTGTCTCTATTTTATCTACTGACTCTTCATATTCCCAATTTGACTCTTGTAATTCCACTTACATTTACACTTCTTATTATTTTCTAAATTGAAAGCACATAAGACAAAATGTGGCTAGATCCTAATAAGACAAAACTTTATACATTTTTTTTGAGCTTGAGGAAACTCTAGCTCAACAACTTCTACTTGTAGCTCTGATGTAACATAATTGTATAAAGCCTTGTATTGTGTTGCTATGTCCTCAAACTTTGATGGAAGATTTGGCTTGTCTTTGACTCTTGCCTCCGTTGAATCTAGATAAATATTTTTGGAACCAATTTGCACATTATTCCATAATAAGAACAACTTCATGTTTAACTATCAAGGTTTGTCTACGAATTGTTGAATGTTTTGCCTTGTAATCTCAAAATTTTCTTTCATGGCTACCTACCTCAAGTTGCCCAAGAATTCATCAATTTTATGCATGACAATGTTTCTTCCCTTTGTTTTTGCAAATTTTCCAACAGAAGGTATCTTGTGCACTTTGACCAAGGAGTCCAAACTATGATACAGTCTCAATAGGTCATTATAATGTTAGCCACATAAGTGTTGAGCTATTTTTTCCCTTGTATAAGCATTATAACCTCATTTCTTTCTAGCTCTGCTTCCTCCCCTTTTTTTCCTAGCTAACTATGATCATGCATTTTTGTACCTAGTGCCCCATTCCTAAATCGCATTGATGGCTACATGAATCACCTTCAAAACTTTCACATTCTCCCGTGATCACTTTTGCATTGCATGAAAGAACCACCACCTTATGAATGGTGATCATCTCCTCGTATATTTTTCTCGTATTGTTTCCAAATGATTGGATTTCCTCAAATATAGATGCTCATAGCTCCCCTCATGTAAGAATCAACAGAAGACAACCTTTGGTTCTCAACTAGGAGATGATCAATTTGTTACCTTGTAACCACTAGATCCTTAACCAATTGCTTATTTTCTTCCATCAAGAAATATATGTTTACTTTTGTAGCCTCTACAAAGGATAAATTTGTGCGGATTTATTTAGATTCTTCTTGGTATTGAACACAATCACCCTCTTTGTATGAATGGAAACAAGATGAACCAGGTCATTAGGAGAATACTTCCACCTTTCCTACATTATTATGTTCTTTAACTGATCAAAGGTAAGGTTGGAAATATCCATGACCATATCATCATTTGGAAGAGATATGCCCATTTCAAGGATCAAGATGTGGCCACTAGTAAGAGGAGGTGAAGGTTGATTTTTGGTTTGTTATGAAATGGGCACAATGTTGGCCTCTTGGTTATCCTCCTCTCGTTCAACCTCCATGTCTTGGGCCTATATTTTCTCCTCTATTTATCTTACAAATTCCTCATCCTACTTTTTCCTACTTTCTCCATCCTCCAATTGCTTTTGTTGTTCTTCCTCAAATTGTTTATGTCTCACTTCTTCTTCTTCCTTCTTTCTCAATTCTTCTTGTTCATGCATGTCTTCTCTTTCTTTCCTTTCATGTTCCTCTTCTTTATTTCGTTCCTCCTATTTCTTTACCTTTTCTTGTGATTCTTCTTTAATTATTTTGATTGTTTTCTCCTCTTTTCTATTGGAATGGCAACTCTCAAAATAACAAGGGCTACTTTAAACGTTCGGCTCTGCTCGGCTTTAGGGTTATGCACAACTTTCCACTTATACTTAGCAATACTAAACGAAGTGGGAACTTCCTACTAATTCCCCTCCTGGACAACATTTTTCTCATGGTCTAAACTAGAAGGGCCTACCTCATTTCTTGGTGAATGTGGTTGGGAAGAATTATACCAATTCTTTATATTCTCTTCCTCTTTTCAGCAATAATATTCATAAGGCTAGTGAAAATGAAACTTAGCACATTGTATTTTACATACTTCTCTGGGATTATACGTGTGAAATATCATCTCACTGAACCTAAAGTTGATAAGTTTCTCAACTTCTGCTATTGCAGCCTTTAAGCTCTTGAGCTCATAAGATACCACTTGCAAAGGAAAGGAATGCTAAGGTGTCTTCTTATTCTTTTGCAAAAATCAAGACAGACATGTGCTAAGATGATAAGAAACCTCTTGCATGACCACCTTGTCAGTCACATACCTTGGAAAAATATGTGGAGCTTTCAGAGAAACAAACACTCGAAGGTATGTTCCCTGAGGTGAGGCAAACCAATCTTCTATTTCTGCCACTACTTTCCTAGCCTCATGGGAAATGCAAGGAGCTTCTTCCTAAAATATCATTTGATACATAACCATGAATAAGTGCTTACCAAACTTCTCATATACTCCTTTTTAATTGTACACTGACAATATTTTGTAATTCACATCAATAGGAAGCTCCCATGGGATCCACCTCCATTCCAGACCTAGAAATTCATGGCGAGCACAAATTCCATCTAGTAAGTAGGCGAACATGTAAAATTGTGGTTGCTTGCCTTATGGTGGTTGTTTCATCATGTTCAAACTAGATTTTAGCTGTTGGGATAAAAAAAAATAACAATTGAATACCTTCCCTTCTATGAAGAGCAGATAAAGCATGAAGACCTAGCCTTCATCAAAGGATTCAGTGTTCTTTTGTCCATAGATCTGACAACACATAGCCATTAAGTACTATTAAGTTGTTATGAGAGACTTAGTAGTGTAAGTACTATTAGGTTTCTAGTGAAATTTAGTTGGTTCCCGCCACCATGAATTGATCACTTCTCTAGTGTTCAAATAACCCCAAGCTGCATAAAATTGAGAATCCAAGTGGTACTTTGGCTTGGCAAGTTGTAATATGAGTGAAAGTCATGTGGTTGGGAGGAGGCAATTCATTGCTCACTGACATTGTTGAACACCATGTTCATAGTGTCTAGACCCTGCAATATCCACTTGATGACATTGACACAAGGTAGCACTGGATGCCTGCAAGCAACTTTGTGGAACCTTGATCTCTAGACATTCGCATAGACTTCCCTATCTACTAGGTATTTTGTGAAATCCTTTGAATTACATACATATTTGATGGTCATCCATGTGGTAGTAGATTCTTTGTCTATAAATAATTAGGTGTCTGACAAGATAAGAAATCTTGTCAAATTATTATCAATGGCATCTTCAGTTTTTATTTCTGTGACCTCCTTAAATCATCCCTTCTTTGGAGGCATGGTGCTATTCGATGATGAAAGGCTAATATATCCTGAATTTGTAGTGCCTGGTGAAAATGATGCACTCATGGCAATAACAAGTTAGTTTTGCAAGAGATCATCTAATCTAATAATTCACAAGTAGAAGAATGTCACTAAGAAGATGGATTGCATAATCTTTGGCACAAGGGGGAAGAGTGACCTCACTAGTCATTGGAAATGTGCATTGCACAACATCTGAGGAAGGATTATGTAATTCTTGATTGCAAGGGAGGCTGGCTGAGGACTGGATCTACACAATGTGTACATTTTACTAGAGAGAGGCCCCAAACTACGTATTGCTCAGGTGCAAGGGAAAAAAAGGCCTCACTATTGAATATCATTGCGCATGGGGAGTCTCTACTAGAAGAGATTAGAATAGATTGCACAATGCGTAGTTGAGGAAGGAAGAAGGCTATGAAAATTGTGCATTTTTCTTCGGCAAAAGGGAAGACTTGAGATTTACCAACCAAATAGAGGAAGGATTTAGACCAGCTCGAAAGTCATCCAAACAAGGCACTTACATCGATGAGCAAGATAATGAAAGGAAGAAGCATTCATGCATAAATACACCCAACAACAATAATTACTAGTATGTGAAAAGACAAGGAATGTGATGCGACACTTGAAAAGAAGTTCAAAAGACTAAAACAACACTTGTTATAAGAAAATTAGGAAAAAATGACACTTGTGAAAGAAAAAGTGACAAAACCAAAAGAAAAAACAGAAAAAAATGACAGTTAAGAAACTTACGTGGAAAAGAAGTGCAAATGGAATCAAAAGTTCCTTGTGCTTGTGAGAATGAGTAGATCTCCAAAGAAAAGTATGGGAATGAGTTCTAGAATAATTTTTTTATATAGATGAGCACCCACAAGATTAGGGTTAGGGTTTGGGGTGCACATGCCTAAAATCAAGGAGCCACTCCTAGATAATTGACACATGTCAGATGATTAAATTAGAAACATGTTTCACACTGCTAATTAGAAGTGTGCACATCCTCTTTTCTAGGAATGCACAATTGGTTAACTCTGGGAACTATATAGTTCACTGGATCAAGGGACTATACAGTTCACTGAGACAAGTTACATAGTTTTCTTTCTCAGTGGATGAAACAGTTCATTGCGACATAGGGTTGTGCAACTTGTTCTCACAATTCATTTCATATTTTCCTAACTCAAAGGATTGTGTAGTTCATTGTGACATAGGATTGCGTAATCCCTCAAAGAAAGGCATGCAATCAATGTCATCAAGGCAAGACTTAGCTTGTTTTTCACAAAAGTTATTTGTTTATCTTTAGAAGTTGTGCAACTACTATCGACAAGGATTCACCGTTATTGAGAAGTGCCTAGTTGTTGTTAAAGGAAAGCACAATTAAGGCATCACAAGCTTAACATGAGAGAAAGAGTCGTTGCAAAAATTAGTAAAACAAGAAGAAGACTTTATGCAAGTTGAAACGAAATTCTTATGGTCACAGGGAGGCTCCAAAATCAAAGCATGGGAAAATTTTTGGAGGGGGGTTGTAGAAGCTACAATGCTTGGTGACATACTAGAAGAACTCCAACATCTCTATTTGGATCTAAATTTACGCATCGAGTCTAGCTTTCAGTAAGTATTGTTTTATCCCTTACTTCACCATAGTTTCCTTACTTAGCTCAATTAAAGATGTAGTTTCTTCCATTCCTTTTATCAGCGACACACTTTCATAACCAAATCAATCTCCAACTATTTCAATTAGGGGTTAGAATTATGTAAGCACGCGAGTGTAAGATGTCAGAGTTTTAATATCATCTTTAGTGTTTCTCTGCTACTAGTAGGCCTGTTCAGTACCCCAGTGAAGTCACTTCAAGGAATCACAAGCATTGCTTTGCTTTTATCAAGCCTATTCAATATTGTGGTTTATTTTCTCTTCTTTCACTCGTTTTTTATTTTCTTAACTTTATGCTGATTGGAATTTTATTGGCATTTATATCTCCATGGGTGGAAGAAGGATCCTGACTTATTTAATGAGAAAGAGAGGTTTATACTTGTTTTATAGAGACTCTTTAGTATATACCTCTGTAGTAACTTATCTCACTTAAGTTTCCTCATTTCCCTTCTCTACTCGACTGAGTTGACATGTTAAAACCAATCAAATATAAAAATTTAACTCAAGGGAGAAGATCATATTAAAGATATGAGCATCATAGATCTACCAAGGATTTATTTGTGAATGAAACATATTTTCCATCTAAGCATCATGGAATATAAAAGATAAAGGGGAATGATAGTTAGCCAAGTGTTGACAGTTACACAATGTCCTTTTGAAATTTTCCATGCTTGTTTAAATCCAAACCACACAACTATCATACAAAGTTATTATAAACAAAATTAAGAGAAAAGCACAACATGAAAAGGAAAATGAAAGAAACAATGATCAAAACAAAGAAAGAAATAAAACTATGCTAAACCTACTCCTCAAGTAACAAAGGAAAGGTCGGGCTTACGTAAAATGAAATTTCCAATCTAACCATTGAATATATTCCTATCCTATAAAGGTGAGGGCATGAGCGATGAGAAACATTGTTAAGCGCAATGAAAGGGAGAAAATATAGACTGATAGAACTTGCTCTAAGACTCAAAGGCCAAAAAAATTAGGAGAAAAGTATAATAAGAAAGCTTGAGCTAAACCATCTATAATTGTATCTTTATGATCATACACATCTTGACAGCTTCTCATGGAAGTAAATTCATTCATATCTTCAATTTTGGAAAGCATCAAGAAAGATCAAAGCTTATTACTAGCAAAAGGGCTTGCCAAGTAAGATTCTTCTAACCATTCAAGAATTAGATCATGATATGTAAAAAAGGATGGTGAAGAATCTTGAGATTGAAGGAAAGATAATTTCTTGATATGTTTGATCAAGTCATGAAGTATATACCATGATGGAATTTTAATCTAATCATGTTTGAAAAACTTACCAATATTACATGATCCTGACATAACCATCAATGAGGGCTAAAGTTCCTCGACCTCTTGACAAGTTTCCAAACTATCAAATGGTGAATCATAGAATATTGGTGGCTTGTAAAGATCAACAAATGAAGATGCAAAATCATCACTAGATGTGTTAACAAACACATTAATCATGCCACTAGCTGGAACAAATTTCACATTCAAGTATAGGGACTCTTAGTGATTAGATGAATCAAATGAAGGATTTGCTTGAGCACAAGGAATTACAAATATCACTTCTTCACTAATCAAATATGAGGAATGAGATAGATTATGAACAATGGATTCCACCCCTTCTTCACACCAACCCTAATTATGATCAAAACTAGTAATAGGAAGATCAAAATCATTTAAAGGAAGAACTGGTACGACAGTTTCATTAAACCTCTCAGGAGATGAGGAACAATAAGTCAACAGTGAAGAGGGGAAAGAAAGATCAAATGAAATATCATATGAATTGATAGATTATTGTTCACAATCTAAGACCCACACATAATCATCATAAAAGGCATCGTAAGTCTCTTGTTCTTCCACTTGAATAGTTGTTAAATTGTAGCAAGAAAAGGTTTCATTTGACATGTGCCTTATTCAAATGGAGAAATCATATTTTCCATAATAGCAGGATGACAGGGATTGTAGTTAGCTAGAGTGACATGGCTTTATCTCCTAATTAAATCAGTAAATTCGAGTTTGTAGGCTAGAAGTAGAGTTGTACATAGGTTGATTGCTAACATATAGCAATCTAGTGGAGTTATTGTTGGTTAAACTCAGCTATTTGCGCTCTAGTCATTAGTAGAGTCAGTAGGAGTTCATTTGAGTAGTTATAACAATTGTTAATTCACTAACTCTCAGTTAACTGGTCAATTTACTAAAAATATCCCTACTCATGCATGGAATTCGAATTGTCTAGTTGGAGTGGAGGAAAAGGCACATTGTAATTGTCAATTGTATACTAGTTGATTTTACAAAGTTTTTTATTGAGTGGGTGGTCAATTCCTCTAGAAATTGCACAAGGAAATAAGGAATTTCCCTATATTTTAGGGGCTAATTTCCTCAATCATTGCGCAAGGAAATATGACAAAGGATGAGGCCTATTTTGGCTAAGTGTTGGTCATATCAAGTTAGAGAGTAGGAGATCAAGACTGCAGTGCAAGTTTTGCTTCATGTGTGAAGCAGTCATTGTAATTGATCCATATTCTCATCTGAATTAATGCAAAGCAGTAGAGGGTTTTTCCCATTTGGGTTCCCCAGTAAAAAATATCGTGTTAATTGTGATTGAATGATTGCATGTGATTTAATGTGTTTCTATTATATGTTTTCCTTTCTTGAATTGAGTAGAAGAAATTTATGTCTATTGTTTTCAGTCTGAATTCATTAACAGTGGAAAATTTCTTGCCCTTTCTACATGGTATCAGAGCTATTTAAGACTACAAAGAAACCAGGTTCTAGATATTATATCATAAAAATTTGATTTGCAGGGTTTTTGGTGTAGATATTCTTCAATGCAAGAACAATGTCTTTCAATGGATTGAGGCTTGAGTATGCATTGGAGGGAAACTCAATTTTTTGTGCTTTGAAAGACAGGATAGAATTTTTCCGAGATGACGAGTATGGGAATACACAAAATGTGATATTACAAAACCAATAGCATAATATGCATAAGCACTTGCTCAATGGAAGAAATACAAAAAAATCCAGGAGGATTATTTTGGAGATTGTCAGAGATCATGTGGTTACAAGCTTGCATGGCAACGAGATTCCTTTTTCAATGTGGAAAAATTTCATAGATCTAATCCAAAACAATAGTGATTCCAGGAAATTGACATTGAGAGATAAACTCAGGAGAATTTGAATGTTGAAAAATGAAACCATTCCTCAATACTTATATAGATTCACTCAGGTTTGAGTTGAACTTGGAGGAGTAGGAGAAAATGTTCCATCAATTGAAATTGTGAGCTTACCACTCCTTGGCCTTCCAAAATCCTATCAAAACTATTAGGATTCAGATAATAGAAGTGACAAGCTACCAAATTCGGAGAGACTTTGGTCTGATTTGGTGCAGGAGGAGATCCGATGAAACACTAGAGATGGTGTCACATCTGGATCTGATGAGGAAGAAGACTATGATCGAGTGGGAAAAGGAAATAATTCCAAAGGCAAGGAGGGCCCAGGCGAGGCTGAATCCATCTAGAACCATGGCAAGAAGAAAGACCTGAGTAAAATTAAATGCTTTCACTACCATGATTATGGACATTATGCAACAAAGTGTCCACACAAGAAACCTAGTAAGGAGCCTACAATAGGAGCAGGAGGAGATGCTCTCACATCACAATTCAAGTTGGATTTCACCCATATTTCTTGCATGGAAAGAACAGTAGGAGGGATTCAGTGGTACCTCAACTCTAGTGCTTCATATCGTATGACATGAAATAAGGAGCTCTTTAACAACCTAGAGGATAAGGACCTACAATTACACATAGAACTTGGAGATGATGGGAGGTATAGTACCAAAGAGATTGGCACTATTGCCTTTAAGAGGGATTCATGATCCCATATTCACCTCAAAAATTTAATGTATGTGCCTAGTTTGAAGAAAAATCTAGTTTCTGTAGCTGTACTTGAAGACTATGGATATGATGCGGTGTTCAGTAAGGGGAAAGATTATTAGAAGCATGTTGCTACTGGACAAGTAAAACAAATGGGTGTTCTAGTTAAAAATATCTATAAGCTAGAGGTAGATTTCATCATGCATGTAGCTAGATCTCTAGGAGTGAGGTGGGGTGATGTAGAACCTTAGTCCTAGAGTTGAAAATATTTGGGCAAGTTACATAGGAGAGTAGCAACAGTTGCAGTAAACTCTTCTCATGGATCATTACCCTTGCTACATGGGCCCATAATATTCAGTAGTAAAAGGATCAGTGTCAGTTGATGTAGTCAGATCTTGAGCGATAGTTGTAAGTTAGTAGTAGTTAAAGACTCAGGAAACAATTGTAGCTCAGGAACACAATTGATTCAGTATTTTGGATGTTTCTTAGTTCCACTTGTCGACTTAACAAAAAAAATAGTGAGAGAAAGTTGTGTTATAGTAAATTCCTACAGAAGTAGGATTGGGGTTGTGCAAAGCCCTTTTTGTGCTAAGAGGGAGTGTTAAATTGTGGCAATGGAAGGATTCATTTGACTTGTGCCTTAGTCAAATGGAGAAATTCGATTTTCCACATCAGCATGATGACTTGGATTTCAGTTAACTGGAGTGGTTTGGATTTATCTCCTAGTTAAATCAATAAAATCAATTTTGTAGGCTAGAATTAGAGTTATGCATGGGTTGATTGTTAAAATATAGTAATATAGTAGAGTTATTGTTAGTTAAACTAAGTTATCTGAGACTAGAGAAGCCAAGGCTACAAATATCAAGTTCCAAGCCCTTTGTTTGAGTTATGAGGGTTTATTTATAAGAAATGAGCTGACCTTTCAACTCCTCTTGTGAACTTTGAGCTCACTCATGACTCTTGAGATTCTTTTGTCTTTATTCTATTTAATGACTCATCATATTCCCTATTTGACTCTTCGATTTCCACTTACATTTACATTTCTCAATATTTTCTAAATACAAAACACATAAGACAAAACATGGCTCGAGCCTAATAAGGAAAAAATTTATACATTATGTTTGAGCTTGAGGAAACTCTAGCTCGATAACATCTACTTGTATATCTGATGTAACATAATGTTACCAAGCCTTGTATTCTACTACTACGTCATCAAACTTTGATGGAAGATCTAGCTTATATCTGACTCTTGCCTCTATTGCATCTGGATGAATAGTTTTGGAACCAGTTTGCACATTATTTCATAATAAGAACAACTTCATGATTAACTTGGCAGGTCTAGCTACAAATTGTTGAATGTTCTACCTTGTGATCTCCAAATGTTCTTTAGTGGTTACCTACCTCAGGTTGCCCAAGAATTATTCAATTTCCTTCCTAGTGTTGTAGCTCCCAGAGACAACCTTGCATTGCTTACAAAACTAGTGCCTAGGCACATCTAGATTTTGTGTATCTCATGTGATTTTCTAAAAATGGAGACATCACACACACACACACAGATATATATATATATATATATATATATATATATATATAGATATATATATATATATATATATATATATATATATATATATATATATATATATATATATATATATATATATATATATATATATATATATATATATATCTATATATATATATATATATATATATATATATATATATATATATATATATATCTATATATATATATATATATATATATATATATAGATATATATATATAGATATATATATATCTATATATATATATATATATATATATATATATATATATATATATATATATATATATATATATATATATATATATATATATATATATATATATATATAATGGGTTGGTTCATTCACCTAAAGGAGTAAGACATGAATTTCTCGGTACTTCTTCCCATATACAAATCTCAGAAATAGGGAAAAAATAGTGGAGGCCGAGTAGTCCAAGGACTTACAGTTTAATAGACTTTTGTAGAGAAATGATATAGGATAAGGAGAAGGAGTAACTCATCATATGGATCTTAGAGCATCAAGAATTCTATGCTTTAACACCTAGAGCTTGTAGCTTTAAGAATTCCTATAATTTTCTGAGTTAGAAATAGAGATAATGGGCAAAAGAGAGGCTGTGTGCTATGATTCATGAAGAACAACCTTTAAAGACATAATTTCAATAATCCATACAGGAACTAGCATTAACAACATCGATACAAATGAATCTGTGAGGAACTTACACAGACATGCATAACATTTTGATACCAACGAATCTATGAGGAAGTCTTGAAATATTTCTAACAACTGTTATTGCATGAAATCAGAGAAGAAACATGAACATAATGGGTTTTAATAGATGGACAACATACTACAATACTTGAAGGGGGAATCAACACCATTTATTTATATTCTGAAAGATATGTATCTTGAAGTTATAGAGTCTGAAAATTACATGTAGAGTTTTCTATCTGTATCATGTTGACTAGCTGTCTCGGTCAGGATGGCTTTGTGGCCCAAAAATGTTACAAAATTAATGACCACATTGAAGGAAGGCATGCTACAGGACAAAATAAGTAAACAACTACACTAAAAAGTAAATGAAAAGTCTATGTGCTCATCCTATGATCACCCCTACCTCAGGCTGTAATTTTCTCATGGTATCGCCCCCTGTGCTACTCAACTAGCCCTGTCACTTCTGCCTTTACTACTCGAATGCCTTGTTTTGTGGAGGATGTAGTGGGTCAACTATAAGTGCCTTTTTCAGTGGTGCTTCGTTTTGTAGAGGAGTGAGGATCCATGATGAGCCATTAAATCTTATTGATCCCCCCATACTATATTCAACACTCTGCGTCATACTTACTTTAATGCCACAGCTACCGACCCATGCGCTTAAGAGACATGTACCATGCTATCAAGGTTGTAATACAGCGATACTTTTACTCTTGAAAGTGCTGCAGAATGATGGGCTCTGATGCTCCTTTTACCCCTTTGGTTTAGCCCCTTTCTACTTTTCTTATCATATGGTCAGGAGCTATAACTAGGGGCTTAGCCCTCGGGTGCTAAGGCCTTCAAGCTCCTATCCAGAGGGCCTTTTTCCTTTGTTACATAGAATATTGCATCTCGGTGCTTGATACACTTTACCTTTGGCATCTCCCTTTCTAACTTGCAATCATCGATTAGCGGGATTGGGCCCACCAAATATATCACAATTGCAAGCCTAGAGAGGGGGGCCTTTTACCTTATTTCTTAGTGCTAGCCGATTGTCCAGACATGAGAGATTTATAGGCCTGATCACATAATATATCACATCTGTGAGGATCCCTCCTTATCTCAATCACAGGCTGGGAGAGACTGAGGTGGAGGATCGCTTTAACTTGTGCGACCACCAATTGTCAATCTACGAGAGTGACATCATCACTGCAACGTGTCACCTTGTGATTGGTGACATGTGTCACCTAGAAATGCCCCCATAGGACCCCTGAACATGCCGAATTTGGACACCATGTGTCTTTCGTACTGCCACATCATTGATGACATCAGTTTCCATGTCAGCCATAAGGACCAATCATATTGTGCCACATGAGCCCCCTGGAGGAGAGAGAAAATGGCCTACCCGGCCTTGATTTTTCTGTGAATTCCTTTGTTAAATAGAATCAGCCCCTCCCCAGCCATTTAACACTATATCAAAAATCAGCGATACCTGAAGGTTTATAAAGTTAGAACCCCACTGCCACACCAATCGCCAATATGCGAGATTTATTGTGAATTTGCGGGATGCGAGATCGCGGCGTTGTGGGACTATGGGGTCGTGGTACTACGGGATTGCAGGGCTATGAGACTGCGGGATCGGGGGATTGCGTGAATCCAGGAATGCGGGAATGCAAGATGCGGGAGTGCGAGATTCCCGATATGCGGGAGTGCAGGATTTACCATATTCCGCCACATGGAGGAGAGAGAATGCGGTGGCCCAGCCTTGGCTTTTTCATCCATTTCCTTTGTTAATCATTTTCAGCCTCCCCAAACGATGTTACACTATATCGCAGAATCGCACACCGCGAGGTTTATAAGTTAGAATCTCGTCGATCACAGCGATCGTTGATAATCGATCTCCTAACCCTGCCAATCGCTGATTTGTGATTGCGATAAGCTCCCAGGTCCCCGATAGGCGATTTTCCTTTATACTTGTTCATTTTCTTTGTTTTTCGGGCTTTCCAAGGGTAACTTCAATAGGCCATATCTTATGATCCAAAAGTCCATTTTCAGACTTAGATATATCGTTGGAAATCTCTTTTAGGGAACGCTGCAATGGGGACGGTCTGATTTAGCTCTAATATCTTCTGTTGTGTGGGAAGGTGACTTCAAATTTCACTTATGTTGGGCAACCTTGACCAACTGAAACCCACAATGTAGTGAATGACAACACCTAGAAACATTTTTTCCCTTTATTTCTGTAAATTTTCAAAGAGAAGGTATCTTGTGCACTTTGACGAAGGAGTTCAAACTATGATACAAACTCGAATAGGTGGTTATAATGTTTGCCACATAAATGTTGAGTTTTTTGTTCCCCTATACAACATTCTAACCTCGACCGTTTCAAGCTCTGTTTCCTGCCTTGTTTTCCTGGGTAAATTTGATGGTGCATTGCTATACTTAGTGCCCCATTCCTAGATTGTATTGATGGTTACATGAATCACCTTCAAAACTTTTGCATTCTCACGTGATCACTTTTACATTGAATGCAAGGGAACCACCACCTTATGAAGGGTGATCATCTCCTCGTATAGTTGTCTCATAGTTTTTCCTAATGACTGGATTTCCTCAAATATAGATGCTTGTACCTCCCTCATGTGAGAATCAGTGGAAGACAACCATTGGTTCTCAGCTAGGAGATGATTAATTTCGTTCCCTGCAACTATTAGATCCTTTACCAATTTCTTATTTTCTTCCAGCTAGAAATATATGTTTACTTTTGTAGCCTCTGTAAAGGCTAAATTTGTGATTTCTAGTGTCTTCATATTCTTCTTGGTATTGGGCAAAATCACTCTCTCTATATGAATGGAACATGAAGAACCAAGTCATTAGGGAAATATTGTCACCATTCCTTCACTATTATGTTTTTTAAGTGATGAAAGTTAAGGTTGGAAATATCCATGACCATATCATCATTTGGAGGAGATATTCCAATTTCACTTAATGGGATGTGGCCACTAGTAAGAGGAGGTGAAGGTTGACTATTGGATTGTTCTGCAATGGGCACAATGTCAGCCTCTTGGTTATCCTCCTCCCATTCAACCTCCATGTCTTGGGCTTGTATTTTCTCCTCTATTTCTCTTACAAATTCCTCATCCTAATTTTTCCTTCTTTCTTCATCCTCCAATTGCTTATGTTGTTCTTCCTCAAACTATTTATGTGTCACTTCTTCTTCTTCCTTCTTTCTAAATTATTCTTGTTCTTGCATGTCTTCTGTTTCTCTCCTTTCCTGCTCCTATTTCTGTATTTGTTCCTCTTCTTGCTTTCATTCCTCCTCCTATCTCTTTTCTTCTTCCTACTACTTATTCTTTAATTATTCTAATTGCTTTCTATTATTTTGTGTTGCCAACCAAATATTAACTGACCAAATTAATGGTGTTTTCCATGTGCCTGTAGAGTTAGAATCTCCTCCTCACATTGATTGCAGCATTACTGGAGCTCTGATACCACAATAATGGCAGAAGTGTCCTTAGACACGTAATTTTATTAATAAGAAAAACATATACATCTGAAATTTTGCAAGAGTTTACACCCGAATAACAAAACACTCTTGCAATGAGCTATTTATAAGCTCAATGTCCTAACTACCTCTAATTATGGATCACTTATAAAATAACAAGTGTCCATTAAAAATAAAAGCTATTCAAACGACTTACTAACAATTATCCTAAATTAGAGCCTAAGATACGACACATTTGTACAGTCATACATTTTTACAACAATATTCTAATTCTAAATGTCTCCATTTAATAATTAAATATTCTAGATTAATAATTATTAATTTAATATCTTAAATTAATAATTATTTTATTCTAACTTTATAACCTATGATAATATTTTATTTTGGATCATCTAACATTCCCCCCTATGATCCAAAGATACATTACAACAGATACCAAGTTCATCCCTGAACTTAGTAAATTTTATTCTGCCAAGAGGTTTCATGAAAATGTCAGAGATCTGATCTTCTGAAGGACAATAAATTGGCTTGAGGACATCCTTGGCAATGAGAGATCTGATATGATGATACTTGGTGTCCACATGCTTTGTCTTTGAATGAAAAGCTGGGTTCTTGGCAAGCTTAATGGCTGACTGGCTGTCAATGAATAATGACATAGCTTCTTCCTGAGAAATGCCCAAGTCCTGCAAAATTTTGCGCAACCACACAATTTCACATGCTGCTTCCCATGCTGAAATGTACTCTGCTTTTGTGGAAGAAGTGGCCACTGTAGCTTGTTTCTCACAACTCCAAGACACTGCTGCTAGCCCATGCTCATTAAATAACCTGATGTTGATGCTCGATCATCAATACTTCCAGCAAAGTCGGCATCTGAAAATCCACCAAGTACAAAGTTTTTAGTCTTTGTGTAAAGAAGAAAAAAAACTTTTGTTCCTTAGATATATCAAAGAACTCTTTTGGCTGCAGTCCAGTGGCTGTCTCATGGTTCCTGCATAAAACATGAAAGAATACTAACTGCATAAGATAGATTAGGGCGAGTGTTTTTCAAATAAATCAAGCTACCAATCAACTGTCTATAAGTAGTGTTGTCCACCATTTCCCCCCTTCAAATTTTGAAAGTTTCAAGTTTTGCTCCATGGGGGTAAGAACGGGCTTGCAATCCTACATTCCAAATCATTGAAGAACCTATGCTGCATACTTACTCTGAGAAATGAAAATATGATGTGGACGTTAGAAGACTTCAACTCCAAGATAGTAGTGAAGTAATCCCAAATCTGTCATCTTAAAACCTGCATGTAATTCTATTTTCAGTTGTGCAATATGATCATCATTGTTTCTAGTAACGATCAAATCATCTACATACATAACAAGAATCACCAGATATTTACCCTGTTGTCACACATACAAAGTATCATTAGATTCACTTCGTTGAAAACCAACTTTCCTAAGGTATTCATCCATTTTTGCATACCAAGCTCGGGGAGCTTGTTTTAACCCATATAAAGCCTTGATCAATTTGCAGACTTTATGTTCCTTCCCTTCAATTTCAAAACCTGGTGGTTGTGTCATATATACTTCTTCCTGTAAATCCCCATTGAGAAAAACACTTTTTACATCCATTTGATGAACTTTCCATCTTTTCTGAGTAGCTAATGCAAGTGTTAATCGGATGGTGCTCCATTTAGCTGTAGGAGAAAAAGTTTCCTCATAATCAATGAATAGTAAGAAATATTTGCAACCACTGAATGAAGTTTGTAGTGGTCCACAAACATCACTGTGAACTAGTTGCAGCAGCCTGTTTGCGTGCCATGAACTTGTTGGAAAACTTTCTCGACTTTGTTTTCCATAAATGCAAGCTTCACATTTTTCATTTTCCTTTTTGAAAGTTGGAAGTCCCTTAACCATCCCTTGTTTTTACAATTCAGAAAGACTATCAAAATTTAAATTTCCATATCTTACATGCCATAATCTTATAGGTGAAATTCCTATAGTCACTACCCCTGCAAAGTCAGAATGCCTTGGAATAATTGTCCTTTTCATCCTTAACAATTTTCCATGTTCATAACCTATCATCACAGTTTGCAAGTTCTGTTTGACTGAATTAATCTTAACTAAGCCATCTTCCATAATTACTTGATGTCCTGCTTGTTGAATCATGACTAAAGATAACAAATGTTTCTTAAAGGTTGGTACATACCATACATTTGAAATCATTTTTTCTCCAATTCCAAGGAAAAAAATTTAACTGCACCTTTTCCATAAGGAGTATGTTTTGTATCATCTGCAAGAAATATGGAATTAAGTTGGCAATCTTGAAAATTCCAAAAGAAGTCATGTCGACAAGTCATGTGCTGATTTGCTCCTAAATCCAAGATCCAAGCATCTTCATAATCACTTTTAAGATGGGAGGAAAGTTGTAATGCCTACGGAGAAGTAAAGACATATTCTGAACCAGCATCATCTTGATCATTTGCAAATTGTGTTGAGTTCTGATGAAACTTGGGTATTTTATCAAGAGAAGTTTGACAATCTTCAGCATAATGTCCAACTTTGTTACATCTTCGACACACAATTTGACTTAAGTCTCTTCCTCTTCCTGGAGACTGTCCTCTGCCTCTACTTTGACTTCTGTTTTGAGGTTGTTTTTACCTTGATTATTTCCTCTTCCTTGAAAATAGCCTCTTCCTTGACTGTTTTCTCTTTCTTGAAAATTATTCCTGCCTGAAATGTTGCCACTATTAAATTTGTTTCCTCTGCTTTGGCTTCGACCTCGACTTTTTACATTATGTGCTACTTGATTCTGATTGAAATTCCCTCTGCCTCTGTTTCTAGAACTGTCAGTTGATGGTTTACTAGTGCTAGCCTCTGTGAAAAAAACATCTTCACCAACTTTATTTTTCTTCCCAAAGGTTTTATCATGTTGGGTCAACATTTTGCAGAGTTCATCAAACTTTAGCTACTCTAACTTTCCAGTTAATTGTAGAGTTTCCAAAAAATGTGTGTAGGAAGAAGGAAATCTAGCAATTAAAATTGTGACCATAAAACTATCATCTACTGCTTGAAAACCAGCATTAATGATTTCCTTCTTAATATTCTTAAGTCTGGGGATGTATTCAAGAACATCACCTCCTTCAGTCAATTTTTGTTGCAACAATTTCAATTGTAGATCAAATTTCTTTGATTCAGACTGAGTATCAAAGAAGTCTTTAAAAATTCGCAAAGCAGGCCATTCATCCGTAGCATTTTCTATATGGACATACATTTCATCATTAACAGAAGATTTAATGAGAGCTAATGCCTTGGCATTCTTAGCTTCCCATTTTGCTAGTGTAGCTACATCTGTGGGTTTATTTGGCTTAATATCTCCATCACATATGTCATGCCAAAGTTCATTATAAATGTGAGTGCTTTCGATGAGGCGTTCCCATGTTTTGTAAGATTTTGTGCCTTCAAGTTTGTCGGAATCAGAAAACAAATTAATCAACTTTGACATTGTAGTGTTGAAGCTTCACACCAAGAATCAGGCTCAAAAAAAAACAATATCAAGATGGGAAACACAACATGCAACCCACTATGCAAAAAAAACGATCTATCAAGGCTTGGCCTTGACCCTTGTATAGTTGTTGAAACAAGAGAAAAATGATTGAGATTGGCACTTGGCTCTTGTCAATTTCTCAAATATTTACAAGGTAACTTTCGAAATTTGACTTTTACAATGATGCTCTTGCAAATCCTGGTAAACAAAAATGTTACCTCCCCTCAAAGTAGAATTACTTTGAGTTACAACGCGATGAACCCAAATTTACAGATTTTAAATAAAAAGTCACTTCTTTGAGAAATTATCCAATTCACCTTATTTCTCCATTACAAAAAAACTTTATCGCCCCATTACAAAAAAGCTTTTCTCTCCATAAACTTTTCATAGAGGAGTGCATTAGAAATTGTAAAGCCTATTTGGAGGAAGCCAATTTATCAATGAACATGATGATGGAATGCAACACTTTTTCATCGCAAACCTTGGTTGTTCGTCCAGTCCCAATGCTCTCTTCACTGCCGAAAATATAACGCAGGTCCTTGTAGCAGATTTGGAAAAGAGTAAAGCAGATAATGTTAAGCGGTATGAGAAAATTCGTTACATACAAGATTATACAAAGAATTGGCCTCTCTCTCGAGGACAGAGAAAGCGTGATGAAGATGTAGAGAGTGGGTTCAGTTTAGATATAGAATCGAAATACAAGAAGATATATGAAGATGACATAAACCCTTTTGCTGCTTTTTCAAAGAAGGAAAAGGAGCGTAGATACAAGGAACTTGGAATAAGAGACAAAATTACGATTACAAGTGGGCGTTTCCTTCTTGGCAACAAATATGCTCGGACTTTTATATAGAATGTCGGCTCTAAGTTACCATAGCATTGCTAAAAGTGGAGTTTTGGAATTTGAGAAGAATGCTGTAAAATTTCATAACATGACCATGTCGCATGCCGCATTCACAGCACCAATTAATGAGGAATGGATTGCGTAGAGGTATTCTGGAATAACAACTAGGCATGTAGAGGCTCAAATTGAACTCGCAGAGCGTGAGAGTGGGCAGCATGCAGGAAGGAATTGAGAGAAGGCCGGAGCGTGGGGAGAATTCAGAGAGAAATTGTTACCTATTTCATTTATGCTGAAGCAATTTTTTTTGTTGTATAATGATGTAAATACTATTTTTATATTTAGCAGATTTAAAAAAGAAAAAAAAATTAGATACCAAATATTAACTGACCAAATTAATGGAGTTTTCCATGTGCCTGTAGAGCTGGAATCTCCTCCTCACATCGACTGCAGCATTACTGGAGCTCTGATACCACAATAATGGTAGAAGTGTCCTCAAACACGTAATTTTATTAAAAAGAAAAATAATTACATCTAGAATTTTGCAAGAGTTTACACCCGAACAACAAAACACTCTTGCAATGAGCTAATTATAAGTTCAATGTCCTAACTACTTCTAATTATGGATCACTTATAAAATAAGTTTCCATTTACAATAAAATCTATTCAAACAACTTACTAACAATTCTCCTAAATTAGAGCCTAAGATACGACACATTTGTAGAGTCATATCTTTTTACAACAATATTCTAATTCTAAATGTCTCCATTTAATAATTAAATATTCTAGATTAATAATTATTAAATTAATATATTAAATTAATAATTATTTTATTCTAACTTATAACCTATGATAATATTTTATTTTGGATCATCTAACAACATGATCTACTTTAAACTCTCGGCTCAGCGTCACTTCAGGGTTATGCACTGTTGAAAAGTGTGCAACAAGAAACGCTAAATTTAGAATGTGCTAAAAATAGACTTGCTAAAAATAGCATGTCTAAAAATAGCAGTTTGGCCAGTGAGGTCATTGGCCACATTGGGTGAGAGGTGAAACTACTAAAAATAGAAAGTTATAAAAATAGCATTTATGGGTCCCTTCCTATTTATAGCAGTCCCTAGTCTATCTATAGGAAGTAAAATTAATTTTGGTCTTAACAACAATTGGAAATATTAATTAATTAATTCAGTTGAGTTAATTAGTTAAGGAAATTCGAATTTGAAGTCTTTGTGAGCATGCACATGAGTTGTCCCACTGATTGAGGAATTTATCCTTAATTTCCTCCACTGATTGAGGGAATAAGTATGAGTTCTATAATGAGAGAATCAGTTGACTTAGTTCTAACTAGTCAAGTCCAGTTAGATTATTTTAACAAGTTGTTAAAATAATAAAATATAGTTTGTTAATGCTTGCATGCATGTGACAACTGCTATTTTCAGATAACTGTGTATTCACTCATGGATAACTGATGCATGTCAGTTCTGTCAGAGACCCAGTTGAGATCAGAGAAGGGATAGTGTACTATCAGTTGGATGAATATTTTTCCTACATCCATGATGAGGATTTATCTCCTTCAGGTTTGCGCAGTTAGATCAAAGGTTAGTGAGTGTGTGAAGAGGCCAATTCACACAGGTGGCAGCACTAGACCCTAAGGAAAACTGCACAAGGAAATAGGAGGCTTGGAGGGCAGAGGAGAAGGTTTGTGAGAAGCCTTTGACTGTCTATGAGCAGCAGAGCAATTGTACTGAGAGCTGGATAGCTTCCGAGCTAAGGCTTTGTGTAATATGGACTATATTTCCACTTGTATGATAATACAGAGATGGGGTTTTAGGAAGGTGCTTTCCCTGGGTAAATTCTTTTGTGTTATGTGTGATTGATTCCTTCTTATAAGTTATATGTGTTCTTATTGATGTTGCTCATGGTTGATTAAGCTTCAGCTAATTTTTTTGTAGAAGTAGATAAATTGTTTGGCTTTAGTACATTGCATTACCAACTGATCTACAGGTGGGAAAAGTTCTACATGGTATCAGAGCTAGCTGATTTGTAGAAAAATTCTACAAAATTCTACATGGCATCGGAGCAAAAGTGATCAAGGAGAGAATAGCATACTAAGAGGAGATTTCAATGTTTTGAGTTTTGGGCCGAGAGTTTGCAGAGCAGATCTAAAAAATTTTGTACAAAATTTTCAGAAATAAATAGCAAATTTGGATTCCTTGCGGAAACATACCCAAAATCAAAAAAAAAAAGGGCTTAATCAGAGTTCAGATGAGGGAGATATCGTTGATTTAAAATCAGCTCTTTTTCTAGAAAATTTCATGACGGCGGGAAAGTGGAAATAGATTGGTGTGCTAGCCAAGAACTTGTATGCACTTGAGGTACAAGATGCATGCAAAGCCTTGAGGAGTAAGGCAAAGGTTAGAAACTTGGTGGTTGAGAGGGAGGTTATATTACCTTTCAACATGCAAAGCCAAAAGAAGTCTCAGATGATTGTGGAGGAGCCACGATTAGTGCAGTAGCTTCAGGAGGTTGTGGAGCAGCCACAATAGGGGAAGCTGAGTGGAGATCGAGTAGAGACATCTACTCATGCAGAGACCTCCAGTAGGGGGAAACTTCAAGCCAGGTGGGCAAAGGGATCACATGCAGCCATACCTCTAGGTAGGAGGTGGGGCGATGTAGAATGATTATCCCAAGGAGGAGGGGCAGGATCCTTGAGGTACCAGACCTCTTGGATGAGACCTTGCTACAGGAGCCTTGATGTGGAGTAGCAGGAACTGACTGATTGGGTAGAGATAGATGCGAATGGAGCGGCAGAGAGAGCGACAGTGAAGGGAATCCCAGGACAGCGCGTAGCTAGCATGCTGCAGCAATGCAAGAGGCACAAGTGTTTTGCACAGTGCTAGGTGGCACAGAGAGGTGTGCAATGGTGTGAGATGCATGGAGATGTTGCAGTAGCGTAGATGTCAGAGAGGGAGCACTTGTCAGTAGCAAGTAGACCTTCAGCATCAAAGTATGTTCCTAGCCCAACAGAGTGGTCAGTTGGGAGTGATTTTGTTCCAAGTGTTGTTGGAGCAAGTGGACCGGGTAGATGTGTTGCATGCAGAACATTCTAGAGTTACAGGATCGAGTTCAAAGCCTTTCTTGTTGAGAGGGAGTGTTGAAAAGTGTGCAACAAGAAATGATAAATTTAGAATGTGTTAAAAATAGACTTTCTAAAAATAGCAGTTTGGCCAGTGAGGTCATTGGCCACATTGGGTGAGAGGTGAAACTGCTAAAAATAGAAAGTTCTAAAAATAGCATTTATGGGTCCCTTCCTATTTATAGCAGTCCCTAGTCTATCTATAGGAAGTAAAATTAATTTTGGTCTCAACAACAGTTGGAAATATTAATTAATTAATTCAATTGAGTTAATTAGTTAAGGAAATTCGAATTTGAAGTCTTTGTGAGCATGCACATGAGTTGTCCCACTGATTGAGGAATTTATCCTTAATTTCCTCCACTGATTGAGGGAATAAATATGAGTTCTATAATGAGAGAATCAGTTGACTTAGTACTAACTAGTCAAGTCTAGTTATATTATTTTAACAAGTTGTTAAAATAATAAAATATAGTTTGTTAATGCTTGCATGCATGTGACAACTGTTATTTTTAGATAACTGTGTATTCACTCATGGATAACTAATGCATGTCAGTTCTGTCAGAGACCCAGTTGAGATCAGAGAAGGGACAGTGTACTATCAGTTGGATGAATATTTTTCCTATAAAGGAAGCTCATCCATGATGAGGATTTATCTCCTTCAGGTTTGTGCAGTTAGATCAGAGGTTAGTGAGTGTGTGAAGAGTCCAATTCACACAGGTGGCAACACTTGACCCCAAGGAAAACTACGCAAGGAAATAGGAGGCTTGGAGGGAAGAGGAGAAGGTTTGTGAGAAGCCTTTGACTATCTATGAGCAGCAAAGGGATTGTATTGAGAGCTGGATAGCTTCCGATCTAAGGCTTTGTGTAATCCGGACTATACTTCCACTTGTATGATAATACAGAGATGGGGTTTTAGGAAGGTGCTTTCCCTAGGTAAATTCTTCTGTGTTATGTGTGATTGATTCCTTCTTATCAGTTATATGTGTTCTTATTAATGTTTCTCATGGTTAATTAAGCTTCCGCTAAATTGTTTGTAGAAGTAGATCAAGTGTTTTGCTTTAGTACATTGCATTACCAAGTGATCTTCAGGTGGGAAAAGTTCTACATGCACAACTTTGCTCTTATACTTGGAAATATTTATCAGAGTTCACACTTCTTTCTAATTCCCTTCCTAGACAATATTATACTCACGAACTACACTGGGAGGGCCTACCTCATTGCCTGGTACATGTGGTCAGGAAGCATTACACCAATTATTCATCTTCTCTTCCTCATTTTGGCAATAAGACTCATAAGGCCAGGAAAAATGCAACTTCGCAAAGTTTATTTTACATAATCCTCTGGAATCATACCAGTAAAATCTCATCTTACCAAACCTAAAGTTGATAAGTTTCTCATCTTCTACTTTTACAACCTTTAAGCTCTATTGTAGCAGCTACAACCACCCTCCAAAATTTTGGCTCGCATGCAAATTTCGGAGCCTACCTTGGATCCTGCGATCAATCATCCTTGGTCACGTATTGGTAAGCTTGTGATTTCGAGCTCCCTTCCTTGATCCTAAGAGTTGTCCGCATTCTCATATTTATGCAGAATGTTTCATTTTCAGGCATAAGGGTTGTTGTTTGTCATGCAAAGGGAATGTTGTTTTTCTTCAAGGGAAAGAATGTGCACATGAGTGTTTGTCATCACATAGACATGTTTCACACTCACTTCACGCACTCTTGTCATGAAGGTTGTTGCATCAAGAAAAGTATGTCTTATGCATTATAGATGGTCTACATTGTGTCACTAAGTGTCTTTGTGCATTCACAATCAAGTCCTATCAATGTTTACATATGTTTCACTGATCTCACACTTAGCCATTTTCCCAAGAAACCTAGCCTCATCCAACTTCCCAGAACTATGCGCTTTTCTTCTGCAACCATCAAGCTTCCTCCCTTGTCTGCTGAAACTTTACAGTGCACAGAGACACCAACCTCCCTTGCCTACTGAAAAATTGCAACCCGCAAAGAAACCAACCTCCCTTGCGTGCTGAAACCACTAATCCCGCAGAGAAACCAGCTAGCATTGCTCTCCAAAAATGCACAGAGCAATCAGGAAGCGAGCACTACTCTCTATAAATGTGAAAATCATTCCAACTGCACTGCACTCAGGAATTGCATAGAGGTGTCCTCCCATGACCCCTGTCCTGCGACAATTCGTTGAGCCTCAAAACTGCGCAATGTTTTCCAAGTTGCCCTATCTGTCTTGCATGTAGAAACTATGCAGACGGGCCTCCGAGGGCCTCATCCCTGAAGCAGTCACTGTCCACTAAAATTTCGCAGGTCCACCTCTCATTGACTACAGGGAAAGGTGATATGTTGAAATTGCTTCCAAGGAGTTGAGGAGAAGGACCAAGGAACCAAGTAATGTAAAATATCAGGACTACATGCAAACTCCATTGGATGCATGATCATCTTGAGGGTAAGTATGGTAAGTAAAGAACACCTTTCGAAGTACACCTCTTATATGAGTTTTCAAGACTTCTTGTCATTGTCATATCATCCTGCCCTCAGTAACATGCATGGACGCAAACACGAAAAGTTATTTTATGTGTTTCTTCTACATGTCTTGCTTCCTTTTCATTTGTTCGACCAACTATCGTCTTCGACATGTTGATTTCTATGTCATGCTTGCAAGCATACGACCTCGTTTTGGTGATGTTGAAGGTTGTGTTTGAGTTGTGTTCGCTATGTAAACATCTATCACACTCACACATGATGTTGTAAGTACTGTCACACAATCATTGTCGTAGTCGTCCAAACATCTATCACAAGTGTCACACTTGTCACTCGCACCCATCGGTCAACCACACTGAGTGCATGTTGTCTTGATGGTTCGAGGTGTCTGGTCGTCAAGTCATTTTGAGTGTGCGTTCACAAGGTCATACATGTACGAAGTCACTCGTTCACACACTTAGTCATCTTTTCAAAACCCTGTCGACGGACCACCCTCCAACAACTGAACATCCGCTGAGCTGCATTGCGTAGTTTCAGCTCTCAGTGATCATGTACTATTGCCCAGAATTGCACAGAGCTTGAGGGTGCCTCCCAAGCAGTCTGCACTGTGAAATCCTAGAATCGACCCGACTGACTATTACCCAAAACAGCGTAGAAGTTTCCCAGAAAGTCATCCAAAACTGCACTGCCTGCAAGCACATCAACCAAGCCTCTAGCTCATCAACCAGAGAGTTTAACCCGGTAGTGACCTCGGGCCTCACTCCTCCAAAAAATTTCGTAGAATCTACCAAGCATGCCCACTTCTACTAACTGAAGAAACTGTGCAAACATGTCGGACAAACACCCTGTGTCCATCACTGCACTGCTCACCCAGAAAACTGCACAGTTTTCATGAGCAGTCTCCCAGCTGCCCAACATCCCACCGAGCTTAGAAACTATGTAGGGATGTCGAGTAGGCTAGCCTCCCAACATTGCATAATTTTTTCCAGCATCCTCCCACAACTCGCTACTAGCTCCCTAGAAAAATTGTGCAATTTTTGTGAGCAGCCTCACGCAGCCCGCTGCTGGCTCCTCGGAGAAATTGCACAATTTTTGCTGCCAGTCTCCCACTATTGCCTACATTGTCTCCCTGAAAAAATTGCATAGATCTGCCCTCCAGCAAAGCCAGATTCCGTGGACAGTCATTGCTGATCCGAATTGCCCATCTCAACCCCCCAGTGACCTCTGCGTAATTTTCATGAATAGTGCCTAGAGCCCACATCCTGGCTTGAAATCTGCCTTGTGCAGTTTCAGAGCCTTGTCCTCTCTCCTGGTCACCTGCATCCAAAAGAGAATGACAATGCATCATGGTAGACAAGGAGATTTATGGATTTGATGTTATCTCATTAGGAGTGATTGGAGATACAGGTACATGGATCAGACATGACACGACGATGAACGATATGAACAAGGAGCGCATAAGAGGATATTGGTTCAAAAACAGTTGAACAAGTAGTGCATGCGAGAAGATTGGTTCACAAATAGATGAACAAGGAATGCATGCAAGGATATTTGCTCATGAACGAGTGAACACATGAAGCATGCCAAAGTATAAGTGAAGAAGCGACATGCACATGCAACATCAAGCAAACACCAAAACCATTGAAGACTAAACACACCTTTCCATGCGAAGGTGAAGCTATGATACACCAAGAGCACATCCATCACTTAGCAGCACTGCAACTCGACATGCACACCACCACCACCATGAACACACCATCTCTATCATGTCGAGTCATGTCAATGTAATGTAGCGTGGAAGTCCAAAAGACCCACATGTAAATATGAAGAGTAATGTAAATTTGAACAGTAATGTAATTTAAACAGTCACGAGGGAGTCAAACAATCACAAGGGCTAGTTTTACCCTTCGCTATAAATACCCCTCATTTGTACATGCAAAAGACTTTTCACCTTGGCTCCTCCCACATAGCCTTAAGAGTCTGTAATATTTTCTTTAAGGAGCGAATAGTTGCTCCAACACCCCGATATCAGGGTTAGTGGTGTAATGGTGTATGGATGTGTCTTGGAAATTTTGATTAATTTAGAAGCTTGTTAATAGGCCAGCGTGTTTTCACACATGTATTGTATTCGTTTGTAAGACTATTCTTTGGACACTTATAATGCATGTTGCTTTAACCTGTATTAAGATAGTTCAACTATTTCAGTTGTTCTAATACATATGCTTACGAAAATGTGTTGTATACGTTGTTAATGCTATCTCGCCCTTGTGGGCTAACCCGTCGAACACTTAACAGAAGCATTCCCATAAACTTGTTATAACGACCATCACACTCATGTGGACTACTTCGCTGGGTGTTGTACGTGTTATCCATTCACTATGTGTTTGTGACTGCCACATCCATGTGGACTACTCTGCTGAAAGTTGCACGTGTCCTGTTGTGTTGTGTGTCTCTAACAAAGTTGGGACTATTCCCTTTCGACTTGAGACTCACTTCCACCCTCTCCCTCTACGGTGAAAGAACCTTGACACAAGTAACACTAAGCACTCACCAGGCACACGAACCTCATTGTTTGAAGATGAAACCGACCACTCTCATGTGTTGACAAGCAAGAGGTAAGGAAAACCTTTAAGACAATTGCAACAAGGCCATAATACTGGATGGGACTCCTACACCAAATGGTGTGAGGTCTAGTTGGGACTTCATACTGGGGAGATCCCCTGAATGTTGGCGGATCTTGCACCATCAACATTTCTAGTGCTAGAAGGAGGGCCAGATGACAAGCTGAGTCCTCACAATCTGTTTTGAATCTCTGAACACTTATCATGGCTAAACACATAATTTCTATTTCGGAGTGTATGTCTTATGGAAACGAGTTTGAGATCTCAGAAGAGCTATGGAATAACTTGTCATGTAAAACAGACGATGGTGGAGGCCAAGTATCCTTGGTTAGACACGTGATTGGCATTGTAGGCTTCTGTGAAAGGCATGAAATATTTGAAGATTACATGACCTATGTGTTGTTCGCATGCACACTTCAAGGGAACCCACTGCATTGGTGTGCCACGCTGCGCAAAAAATATATTCATTGTCTCCCTCATCTGGTTGCAAAGATAGACCGCACTTTCAATCATTTTGACCATCAAGCACTCAATAAAGAAATTATGAAATTACAAAAAGCACCTCATGAATCTGTTGAAAAATTTCACACACACTTTTGTAATCTGGCATGGCAATTTCCTGAAGATGAAATTGATTGGGAATTTCTCTATGGAAGATTTAAGTATCTTCCTTACATATCTGAAAATCCAAAATTCTTAGAATAATTCAAACCCCTCCCAACATACCGTGGTGTTAGAGCTGCCAAATCTAAGACAGACAAGGTCACTGTCACAAGTGATTGTATGTCCTCTTCTCATCAAATAGCTCTAGCCCGATAGTGCGAGATGGGAAAAGGTGTGCGCACATTTTTTGAACTGTCACATCCTCCCACCCCACTTGCTCTCAATATCTGCGTAGATTTGGCTTGAAAGCCTGCTAGTTCTCACATGGATTCATTACCTCAACCTCCATCCATGTGTTCCATTGATCCTCTGGATTGTATTGTCTTGTGTTATTTTGTTCCGGACTCCACACTTGTTGTGAACGAGGATCAAGTTTTCGATGGAGTTGGTGTTGTGCAGCCAACCTATGCTATCATGCATGATGAGTGTGTGCGGGAATCCAAAGAAGAACCCATAGTGAAGGATGACTCCCTTCTATCTATGCCTCATTCGCTCTACCCTAACATCCCTTGTGAATCTTCCACTGTTGATTTCCCCTATGAAAACTGTTTTCCAGATGTTTCTACTTCCGATCATTCATGGGACACATTGGATATCAGTTTATCATTACATTGTGGAGAGGACACATATTCCTCTAAAAATTTGTCCCATCTGTCATCTATCATTTCTGAAAACACAGAGGGTGAACATCCTTTCTTCTCATCTACCCCTCTAGACTATTCATCAAATCATGAGGATGCTGACAAACATCCCGAATTTTCTGATCGTGGTTGTTGTGATCTTTGTACTTCTTCATTAGATCACAATGTTGATTCAATCACTCTTAATCTGTCTAGGACATTGGTCTCTGATGATCTACCTATTGACGGAGTGGAAACTCCACAAGATCTCGAGCCCCTTCAGCCTGGGCTGATGGTTATGTCAATCCCTCATTGTCCTGAGGTTATTTCCACTTCCAATCAGAAATTTTTCAAAACACCCAAGGCTCCTAATCACTCTCTTCTTCGCATTAAAGATCAAAAAAACACCCAGATTTCTCTTCCTCCACTCGAATCACATGATCCCATCGCTCAAGATTTGGAGGAATCTTACACAATGAGCACGCTTGCAAAGCATAATATGTTGGTATTTCTCATGTTCGATAGTATGTCACAGTCCAAAGAGTGTGTATGTTTACCATCTACACATAGTACATTGCAACACCATGGTACACCTGCAGAATGTTTGTTTTGTGTGTTCATTCTTTTCTATTTTGTGCATGTTTTAGAACTCGGAGCATGTTGGTCTTCGCTGATCTATCTTTCTTGTTCACTAGTTTACATGCATATCTTTCTTGTTAACCATGCCTTCACCAACATGGGCCAACCAATGCATCGGTGGCTGCATTGGAAATATCACTTCACATGAGTAGGCCCATGCACTATTTAGCATAGGAGTAGGAGTAGTCTTTGCTTCCTTAATTTGATTTGCTTTGCCTTCTGGTTTGCATGTTTGTTTTCTTTCTTAAAGGTTTTGGTTTGCTTTATTCCTTTCTTTGCTTACATATTTTTCTTTCGCTTTACTTCTTATTTTTGCTCTTTGCTTTCTTTGCTTGCTTGTACCCATAGGTTAGCCTCTCGTGAAACCATGTTTGGCTCTCGAGACAAGCTGGTCAAATCTAAGAGGACTTGTATAGCTATCAACATCTGGTTATCTGTTGTCCTCTCTCTTTATGAAAAACTTGTTGTCTTCAGTCGATGATGCCTTGATGGAAAATACGTTCTGTTCAGAGTGAGTCTTGGTGAAAACACAACACTTGTGCTCTAACTAGTACCACCTACTCTAGTCAATTGTTTTGGGTTAACCCTTGTCAGCTCAGTCAAGTAGAGTAAGGTGAGGGGGAAAACCTTAACAAGTATGTCAGAGGTATACATAACATACTTCTCTAAAGGAACAACCTCTTCTGCTCTCAATAAGTTGGGATCCCTCTTCCGCCTCTGAAATAAATAAGTGCCTATGCACAGTTCTTTAAAAAAAAAATGAAAAATGAATAAGGCAAAAGAAGAGAAAGGATTCCCATACAGGGAGGTGATGCAAGTAACTTCGTCAAGGTACTAACAAGGCTCTCTAGTAGCGGAGTGATGCTTATGTTCCTGCATGACTCCACCGGTGTACTGTTCGAGCCTACTGGCAGCAGAGCAACACCAGAGATGAAACTTAAACTCTGACAGTCATATTACTTGTGCACCAATATACCCCTCATCCCCAATCAAAACAACTAAGTTGACTTGGCTTGGAATGTATTTTGACCAATCGAGAGCATGTCAGGTGCTACATCTTTCAATCAAGCTAGTGTGGAAACCACGATGATCAAAGAATCAAACAATGCTTCTGGAAGGGTTAGACTTTCTTTTCATAAAACAAGGTCCATTCAGAGAGCTGGAGTTCTACCAGTGTGTCGCCAAGTGTTGTAGTAGCTACAACCGCCCTCCAAATTTTTAGCTCGCACGAAAATTTCGGAGCTTACCTTGGATCCTGCGATCAATCATCCATGGTCACTTATTGGTAAGCTAATGATTTCAAGCTCCCTTCCTTGATCCTAAGAGTTGTCTGCGTTCTCATCTTTATGCCACATGTGTCATTTTTGAGCATAGGGGTTGTTGTTTTTCATGCAAAGGGAATGTTGTTTTGCTTCAAGGGAAAGAATGTGCGCATGAGTGGTTGTCATCACATAGACATGTTTCACACTCACTTCACACACTCTTGTCACGAAGGTTTTTGCATCAATAAAAGTATGTCTTATGCATTATGGATGGTCTACTTTGTGTCACTAAGTGTCCGTGTGTGATAACAATCAATTCCTATCAATGTATACATATGTTTCACTGATCTCACACTTATCCATTTTCCCAAGCAACCTAACCTCATCCAGCTTCCCATAACTGTGCACTTTGCTTCTGCAACCATCAAGCTTCCTCCCTTGCCTACTGAAACCCCGCAGTGCATAGAGACACCAACATCTCTTTCCTACTAAAACCCTGCAACTTGCAAAGACACCAACCTTCCTTACCTTCTGAAACCCCACAGCCTGCAAAGACCCCAGCCAACACTGCTCTCCAAAAATGCGCAGAGTAGTCAAATAGCCAACACTTCTCTCTAGAAATGTGCAGAGCAGTCCAGCACTGCACTTAGGAATTGTGTAGAGATTTCCTCCTAGAACCCCTGTCCCACGGCAGTGCCCTGAGCCTCAAAACTATGTAATGTTGTCCAAGTTTCCCTTTCTATCTTGCATCCAAAAACTATGTAGATGGGCATCCCAAGGCCTCATCCCGACAACAGTCATTGTCCATTGAAATTGCGCAAATCTACCTCTCAGTTACTATAGGAAAAGGTGACATGCTAAAATTGCTTCCAAGGAGCTGAGGAGAAGGACCAAGGAACCAAGTAATGGAAAAGATCAGGACCGCATGCAAACTTCGTCGGATGCATGATCATCTTGAGGGTAAGTATGGTAAGTAAAGAACACCTCCCTAAGTACACCTCTTAGTTGAGTTTGAAGGACTTCTTTTCATTGTCATATCATACTATCCTTAGTAACATGCATGTGAGAAAACACGAAAAGTTATTTTACATGTCTTGCTTCCTATTCACTTGTTCGACCAACTGTCATCTTTGGTCTGTTGATTTCTATGCCATGCTTGTGACATCGTTCTGGTGATGTTGAAGGTTGTTTTTGAGTTGTGTTCACTATGTAAACATCTATCGCACTCACACATGTTGTTGTAAGTACTGTCGCACAAGCCTCGTCGCGGTTGTCCGAACATCTATCTCAAGTGTCGATCTTGTCGCTCGCACCCGTTAGTCAGTCACACTGAGTGAATGTTTTCTTGATGGTTCAAGGTGTCTAGATATCAAGTCATGTTGAGTGTGTGTTCTCAAGGTCATACATGTACAAAGCCACTCGTTCACATACTTAGTCATTTTTTTGAAACCTTTTCGACCAGACCAACCTCCAATAGCCGGACATCCGCGAAGCTGCATTGCATAGTTTCAAATCTCAGTGATCATGTACTATTTCTCAGAATTGTGCAGATCTGAGGCTTCCTCCCAAGAAGTCTGCACTGTGCAATCCCAGAATCGACCCAATTGACTGTTACCCAGAACAATGCAAAAGTTGCTCAGCAAGTCATCCCAATCTGCATTGCCCACAAGCACATCAACCAAGCCTCCAGCTAGTCAATCGGAGAGTTTGACTGGGCAGTGACCTCGGGCCTCACTCCTCCAAAAAATTTCGTAGAAGTCGCTAAGCATGCCCACTTCTGCTAACTGAAGAAACTACGCAGACATGTCGGACAGACACCCTATGTCTGTCACTGCACTTCCCTAAAAAATGGCTTAGTTTTTCGAGCGAGTCACCAAGTCAGCCATCCTGCTGCTCACTCGAAAAACTGTGCAATTTTCATGAGCAGTCTCCCAGCTTCCTAGAATCCCACTCAGCTCAAAAACCACATAGGGATATCCAGCAGGCCAGCCTCCCAGCTCTACAATTTTTTCTAGTAGCCTCCCGTTGCCAACTCCCCAGAAAAATTGTGCAATTTTTGTGACCAGCCTTCCACAGTTCGTTGTCGAATCCATGGAGAAATTGTGCATTTTTTGTTGCCAATATCCCCCTGCTACCTGCACTATCTCCCTAAAAAAATTGTGCAGATCTTCCATCCATCCGAGCCAGATTCCATAGACAGTCACTGCTGATCCAGATTGACCATCTTAGCCTCCTAGTACCTCTGCACAATTTTCATGAACAATGCCCAAAGCCTGCATCCCGACTTGAAATTTTCCTTGTGCAGTTTCAGAGCCTTGTCCTCTCTCTCGGTCACCTACATCCAAAAGTGAACGACAATTCATCATGGTATACTAGGAGATTTATGGATTTGATGTTGTCTCATAATGAGTGATTGTAGATACAGGTACATGGATGAGACATGATGCAATAATGAACGGGATGAACAAGGAGTGCATGACAGGAGATTGGTTCTTAAATGGATGAACAAGGAGCACATGCGAGGTGATTGGTTCTTAAATGGATGAACAAGGAGTGCATGCAAGGATATTGGTTCACGAATGGATGAACAAGTAATGCATGCAAGGAGACTAGTTCGCGAACGGGAGAACACATTAAACATGCCAAAGTACTAGCGAAGGAGTGACATGCACATGCAACATCAAGTGAACACTAAGCCCATCGAAGACTCCACACACCTTGCCATGCGGAGGTGAACCTATGATACACCATGAGCACATCCATCACTCAGTAGCGTTACAGCTTGACATGCACACCACCAGCAACATGAACACACCATCTTTGTTGTGTCGAGTCATGTCATGAGTCATCTCAGCCACATCACCACTGTGGGTCACACTGTTACAATCAATGTAATGTAATGTGGAAGTCCAAGAGACCCACATTTAAATCTGAAGAGTCATGTAAAGTTGAAGAGTAATGTAAGTCAAACAGTCACAAGGGAAGTCGAACAGTCACAAGGACCAGTTTTACCTTTGGCTATAAATACCCCTTATTTGTACATGCAAAATACTTTTCACCTTGGCTCCTCCCACATAACCTTGAGGGTCTGTAACCTTTTCTTTCAGGAGCGAGCAGTGGCTCCAACGCTCCGCTATCGGGGTTAGTGATGTAATGGTGTATGGATGTGTCTTGGAACCTTCGTTTAATTCAGAAGCCTGTTAACAAGGCAGCACATTTTCACACATGTATTTTATTCATTAGTAAGACTATTCTTTGGATGCTTGTAATGTATGTTTATTTAACCTGTATTAAGATAGTTGAACTATTTCGGTTGTTCTAATACATATGCTTATGAAAATGTGTTGTATAAGTTTTTAACGTTGTCTCGCCCGTGTGGGCTAAACCGCCGAACACTCGACATAATAATTCCCATAAACTTGTTATAACGACTGTCACACTCATGTGGACTACTCTGTTGGGTGTTGTATGCGCTATCCATTCACTGTGTGTTTGTGACTATCGCATTCGTGTGGACTACTCTGCCGAAAGTTGTGCATGTCTTGTTGTGTTGTGTGTCTCTCACAGAGTTGGGACTATTCCCTTTCGACTTGAGACTCACTTCCAACCTCTCCCTCTGTGGTGAAAGGACCTTGACACAAGTAACACTAAGCACTCACCAAGCATGCGAAACTCGTTGTTCAAAGATGAAGCAAGACACTCTCATGTGCTGATAAGCAAGAGCTAAGGAAAACCTTTAAGACAATAGAAACCTGGCCATCATATCGGATGGGACTCCTACACCAAACAGTGTGAGGTCTAGTTAGGATTTCATACCGAGGAGATCCCCTGAATGTTGGTAGGTCCAGCATGCACAACAAGCTCTTGAACTCGTAAGATCCCACTTCAAGTAAAAATTATGGCCAAGGTTCCTTCTTCTTCTTTTGAAACAACTGAGATAGACTTGTGCTAAGATCATAAGAAACCTCCTACATGACCATCTTTTTGGTCACATACCTTGGCAAAATATGTGGAGGTTTCTAAAAACCAAGCAATTTGAGGTATGTGCTCTAAGGTGAGGCAAACCAATATGTTATTTATGCCACTATTTTCCTAGCATCATGGGACATGCAATGAGCTTCTTCCTCAAAGATCACTTGATATAGAACCATGAAGAAGTGATCAACAAGATTCTCATATACTCCTCTATAATTGTACTGTGACAATATTTTTCAATACACATTGATAGGGAGCTCCCTTAGGGACCACCTCCATTCTAGACCTGAGAATTCATGGCGAGCACAAATTCCATCCAGTAAGTAGGAAGACATGTAAAATTGTGGTTTCTTTCCCAGTGATGCTTGTTTCTCCCTATTCAAATTATATTGAGATGTCGGGATAACATATTTGACCAATTGAATACCTTCCCTTCTATGATGAGGATATAAAGCATGAAGACCCAGTATTCATCGAAAGATTAAGTATTCTTTCATCCATATATCCGGAAACGCATAGCCGTCAAGTACTAGTAAACTATTCTGAGAGACTTAGTTTTGTAATTACTATCAGGCTTCTAGGGAAACATAATTGGTTCCCATGACCATGACTTGATCACTTCTCTGGTGTTCAAATAACCCCAAGTTACATAAAATGGAGAATCCAAATGTTTCTTAGGCTTGGGAAAGTTGTAATAAAAGTGAAATTCATGCAACTGGTATGCGGAAAGTTGTTGCCACTAACATTGTTGAGTGCCATGTGCTTAGTATCTATACCTTGTAGTATCCACTTGATGACATCATCACAAGGTAGCACTGGATACCTGCAGGAAGCTCTATAGAACCTTGATTTCTAGATATTTTCATAGATTTCCCTATCTTCTAGATCTTCTGCGAACTCCTTTGAATTAAATACATCTTTGATGGTTATCCATGTGACAGTAGAATCTTTGTCGATAAAGCATTGGGTCTTTGACAAGATAGGAACTCCTATCAAGGTAATGTCAATGGAATATTCAATACTACTTTCTATGACCTCCTTAGATGACCCCTTCATTGGAGGCATGGTTATCGTGGATTATGAAAGGTTGATATATCCTCGATCTACATTGCCTAGTGAAAAATATGCACTCATGGTAATAACAAGTTTTTTCTGTAAGAGATTACCTAATCTAACAATTCACAAGCAGAAGATAGTCACTGAGAAGAGGGATTGCGCAATGGTGGGAACAATTGGGGTAGAGTGACCTCATTGGTCACTGGAAATGTGCACTTAATAGCATTTGAGGAAGGATTGCACATTTCTTGATTGCAAGGCAGGTTAACCATAAGGACTAGATCGATACAATGCACAGTTTCTCCTAGAGAGAGGCCCTGGACTGCGCAATGTGTAGTTACAAGGGACAAAAATCCCTCACTACTAACTGTGATTATGAAATGTGTAGTTGGGGCCCAGTGATTACGTAGTGCACAATTGGATATGGCAAGGGGGAGTCTTTGCTGGAAGAGATTACATAATGTGCAGTTGAGGAGGGAAGAAGGCTTTGAAAATTATGTAGTTTTCTCTGGCAAAAGGGCAGACTTGAGATCTACTAACCAAAGATAGGAAGGATGTGTACCATCTCAAAAATAATCCAAACAAGTCACTTACATCAATAGTGCAAGAAAATGAAAGGAAGAGAGCATGCATGCATAAATACACCCAACAACAATAATTACTAGTAGGCGAAAAGATAACGAATGTGATATGACACTTGAAAATAAGTTTAAAAGACTGAAACAACACTTGTAGAATCTAATAATAGAAAAAATGACACTTGTTAGAAAAAATGTAGGACAAAACGACACTTGCGAAAGCGAAAGTGACAAAAGTGAAAGAAAAAATGACAAAAATCAACAGTTAAGAAACTTTGCTGAAAAAGAAGTGCAAGTGGAAGAATTTCCTTGTGCTCATGAGAATGAGTAGAGATCCAAAGAAAAGTGTGAGAATGAGCTATAGGATAGATTTCTTATATATATGAGCACCCACGAGATTAGGGTTAGGGTTTCAAGTGTGCATGTCTAAAATCAAGGAGCAACTCCTAGATAATTGACACATGTTAGATGATTAAGTTAGAAACACATGCCACATTGCTAATTAGAAGTGTGCACTTCCTCTTTTCTAGGAATGCGCAATTGGTTAATTCTGAGAACTGCACAATCTACTTGCTCAAGGGACTGTATAATTCATTGAGACAAGAAGTTGCATAGTTTTCTTTCTCAATGGATTGTGCAATTTACTACCACATAGGGTTGCGCAATTTTCTCTCACGTCTAATTGAAAAATTTGTCGACTCAAGGGATTGCGCAATTCACTTTGACAAGGAGTGGCAAAATTAATTGTGATAGAGGATTGTTCAATTCCTCAAATCAAGTCATGAAATTAGTGTCATCAAGGCAATACTTAACATGTTTTCATAAAAATTCTTTGTTTATCTTCATAAGTTGTGCAACTACTGTTGAAAAGGACTGACTGTCATCGAGGAGTTCCCAGTAGTTGTTAAAGGAGATCATAGTTAATGCATTACAAGCTTAACATGAGAGAAAGAGTCATTGCAACACTTAGTAAAATAGGAAGAAGACTTGATGCAAGTTGAAATGACAGTTCTTATGGTCAAAGGGAGGCTCCAAAATCAAATCATGGGGAAAATTTTGGAGGGGGGTTGTAGCAGCTACAACATAAGTTAATTGATATTTTTGTCTCCTCTAGCATGAAAATAATTATTTTTCAATTGTTCCCACTTACCAAAAATACACCTAGTTAGAGATTTCCTATAGAAAAATTACATGTTTTAATTATCTTGTTGGAGAGAAATAGAATGAACTATCCAAATTTGTGCCATGAATTTCGATAATCTTATCAAATATAACACACCTAATCAAGATCAGGTGGTAGACAAACAACTAGAGTTGTTCAACTATTTTCTTTATTTTACAATTCGGTTCCCAAAATATTTCCTTCACAATTAATGTATGTTGTAATCACTTTGTATAAAAGATAGAAAGGGGTTAAGGAAAGGGATTTTTGGAATCAAAGGGAAACATTTTGTATTAAGTCAGTGGACAATATTTCATTATGGTTAAATCAAATAGATTCTATTTCTATCAAATGGAAGTATATTCATTTTCTATGTGTAAAGCACTTTTTCTAATAAATCAAACTCTTTTCCTCTACATATTAGTTTGAGTTATATGGATTGATGTTTTAAAGTGAAAATTGAGTTTCGTTATTTCCTTTGTATATTGTTTGTAATGCTCTCATAAGCTAAAGGATTTATGTGAGATATAGTTTGTGTTCAACATACCTTCTTTCTTGTGGAAATATATGCAGTACAATTCATACAATTATAGTCAACTAAATTATATGATTACTAAATCTCCTTTTCAATATGTCTTCTTCACAGAAATATTAGGAGATTAGTTTAATGTTTAAATCTTTGCCTATTTATATTTATTGGTATTCATCCATCATCATTCATTATAAATATAGCTGTATGTTTTAGTTGTAAAGTAGCCTAATGACTTATCTCTAAGAACCTATTTTCCTACTACAATATATAAAGTTCATCTAGATTATTTACTTTAAAATAATTGATTGCATTAGCATAGTTCCTTGGCCAGAAGAATCTCAAGGAATAATGGGAAACATAGCATCTCATTGGAAAGAACTGTCCAAAGAGTATGACTTTTGATTAGGGAGAGGCAATCCCATGGCAACACATGGCCCCTTGAATTGCCAAAAAATATTGTTTTGGGCCTTAAAATGGCCCTAGAAGTTTGGGTCCCAAAAAACCATATAATAGCTACCAAAGAACCATTGAGTTAGTGCAAGAAGTGGGTGGCTATCAATACCCACCTAGATCAAAGTTGGAATTGAATTTAGATGGAAATAAATTATATGTTTGATAATTGCAAGAGTGTAAGTCAATAGCTTAACAAATTGTTCTTATAGATTTTTAAATATAGTTATTATGTCCATGGGTATTTGTTTTGAATAAAAGTATACAAATCATCTTACTCTCAAGTTCATAAGTGAGAATAACATAGATTATATATTTTCAACCTTAAACAATAATTGGTTCATGAAGAGCCTCAATAGACAACTTGCTCAAGAAGAGTGCATATGTTATAAGTGGGAATTGAACTTGGATGGGGAGGATAACATTTTCCATCTCAACTATCCAAGAGATACCAAATTAACAATGAACAAACATGGGCATCAAAATGAATTATGTTTTTTATAATGGCAAGGGTACAATTCAACAACTTACTTAATTGTGCTTATAGATTTTTAAATAGACTTATTAACAATGCCCATAGGTAGTTGTTTTGAAAATAAGTCTAAAAATCATCTCATTCTCAAGTTCATAAGTGAGAATGAGATAGTCAGTATCTTTCAAAGCTTAACTAACAATTGGTTCATGAAGAGCCACACTCAAAAACTTTATCATGAAGATCCTTCATGTCACAAGTGAGAATTGAATTAGGATGGGAAGGAAAACATTTAACTTCACAACCAAGCAAGCTAGACTCAATTAACATCAAATGAGTAGTCATATCAAAATAAATTGTGTGATGTCTGAGGGTACAATTCAACAATGTAACCAATTCTGCTTATATATTTTAAATTCACTTCTTAAAAATGCTCAGAGGGTAGTTACTTTCAACAAAAGTCTACAAATAATCTCACTCTCAAGTTCATAAGTGAGGATGAGATATTTTGTATCTTACCAACATTAATGAAAATTTGGTTCATGAATAACCTTAATCAATAGCTTTCTCATTAAAAGTACACATGCCATAGATAAGAATTGAACCAAGATGGGGAGAATCAAATATCTCCTCCTGACCTGAATACATACTAGACTCAATTAACATTGAACAAACAATCATATTAAAATCAATTGTGTTTGATTGAGCCGAGAGGCTCATTTTACATCCCAGTATGAAGGCTACGTATAATTTCGTCTGTGCTCAACATGAAGTTGATACCTGTCCCTCTTAAAATAAAAATAAATCATTCTCTAAATAAAAAACAATGTTGACTATAATTAAAAAAAAAATGAATATGTTATGTATGCTTAGTTAGTTTTCCATATAACATAATATAATTTCATGTAAAGTAATTAGAAGTAAAAAAAAGTGAGTAAGATGTTTAAACCTTATACATTTCAAAAATATTTCAACACTGGATTTAAATAAACTATTTGAAGATCTATGTTAACTAATTTATGTCGATATCAACTTCATATATATTTATATATAGAAAAAAACGTTGAAAGAAAATAATGAATGTTGTATATAATAAACTAAGCAATGTGGGTACCCCCGCGAGTTAGCTCAATTAGTTGAGTTATCATCACTAAAGCACCTTGCTAATGGGAGGTCGCAGGATCTATTCTGCTCGACGCCTTCGAGGTTAGGCTCTACTCATAAGCTAGAGGGATGTGATCTCTTAGGGTGGATCTGCCTCGATATATACAATGTGGGTTATCAATAAAATATTTGAATTCAAATTAATATTGATGTACACCTAAAAATATAATAATAACAATAAAACAAAATAATGTGCATTGATAAAATGTCTCCATGCACGTGTTATGTAAAATATTTTAATTTCAACTATGTATATATTATATATTGTTAAATTTATTTTATGTATATATCATATAAATCTATTGGTGAGTCTAGGGAGGGGAACAAATAATTATGTTGAACTTCTCTCATTAAAACTCCTTCTATGATGGGCTCCAGAACATAATGCACACTCTCTACAAATTTTTGGAGACTCTATGAATGTTTTTAATTGGTTCAGTGTCCCAACCACACACGTTTTCCTTTACTAGAGGTTATTTTGCAGATAAAACAAGATTTTAACTCCATCTCATGTTGTCACATTTATAGGGAAAGAAAATTTGATGCAAACCTTCTCTCTAAGGAAGGCACTCAGAAAGATTGGGGCACTTGGAAGGTCTCAGAGCATATAAATGGCGCAGTCTTGGAATACATTCATCAATCTTGATATTAGCTCTTCTTTACAGATCAATTTCGTTTAGCTTATGGTTCCTGATTTTTTGTTAATGGTCTTGCTTCTCTATAGGGATAGATTCACATATATTATTAATATTTTTCTTGTTATATGCAGTTTTTATTTCGGCACTCATCTACATAATTTATACACAGACTCTGTACTTTTTTATACTAAAGCATTCAGAATTCCCAGCTCTCGACATTGAGACTCTTCTTTTCTACTCAGAGGAAAATTTTTGGAATGCACTTGGATGCATTTGCCATGTAACTTTTTATATTAATAAAAGTTATGACTTTTTAATGTGGAATATATATATATATATATATATATATATATATATATATATATATATATATATTATATATATATATATATATATATATATATATATATATATATATATATATATATATATATATATATCTATATATATATATATATTATATATATATATATAAGTTTTTATGGTTAAAACATTTTGAAGTAGTTTCAGTATTTTACAGTTTGGTCTTTTTTAGGTATATGTTTTTTGTTGAAATCCAACAAATATTTTTTGAACTTACAAGTTTAAGTTATGTACTCTATATAGGATTCACAAATACAATTTAAACAATGAAAAATTACATATTGTATTTTGCACTTTAAAAGAAATTTACAACTAAAGAAATTTGATCCCTCTTTACTTATATTAAATCCAGAGTTAAAATAAATCTATACTAACAATGGCAAAATTAATATTAACATATAATTAAGTTAATATAATTAACATATATTTAATATAAAGTATAATATTACCTTAAAAAAAATATATGAAATAATTCATTACAAAATCCCATAGTATACACTATGTAGCACACCTAAGGTTCTATCATCGATAGACATTGACCATAAATATATGGTATATATTTTTAAAAACTCTTGTAAATATCAATTTGTTCATGTGACATACATTTCATTGTGTAAGATAAACTAATATTACTAAGTATTATAAAATATTTAAGTGTATGTTAATTAATAATTTAATTTAATTATTTATAAATAATTAATAGTTATAAATATATATAGTTTAAGTGATTTTGTATTTTTTTTTAAATTTATTTATATAATTAAAAAAAAAAAAAAAAAAGTTAATTGGGTACATTTAAAGTGGTGAGGAACATTTAAATTTAAATCTCACTCTATAACATGTTTGTTTTTAATAAATCTCACTCTATAACATGTTTGTTTTTAATGAACTAATAGTTCATAGTTATGCTCTTTTTTAATTTGATTTGATTTAATACATTAAAATAACTAAAATTTACTTTGAATATTATAATTTATTATTTATATTTATATATATTTATATATATATATATATATATATATATATATATATATATATATACATACTTTTGAAGGTGAGTTCTTTGAGTAAACATGTGGTGTTGCCATCGGCTCACCCTTTTCCCCTGTTGTTACGAATCTTTTTATGGAGGACTTTGAATCCAAGGCTCTTAACTCAGCCCACCTCCTGCCTAAGCTTTGGAAAAGATATGTAGATGACACTAATGTCATCTGGTCTCATGGCCAAGAGGAGTTAGACCTCTTCTTTGATCATCTCAATAGTCAATCCTTGGCCATTAAGTTCACAAAGGAGCAGGAAGTCAATGGCTGCCTCCCTTTCCTTGATATTCTTATCTCGAAGAATAGTGATGGTTCCCTCTCCCACCGGGTGTTTTGTAAGAAAACTCATACGGAGCAATATCTTCATGCTAATTCCCACCATTTCCCAGCTCAGAAGTTGGGCGTTCTCAACACCCTTGCTAATCATGCCTTAAGGATCTCTGATGGAAAGAGCTTCGAAGAGGAGAAATCCCATCTCGTTAATGTCTTTGTTGAGAATGGTTATAGTAGGCACTTGGGTCAGAAGGCTTTCCTCAAAGCAGCTAAGAACTCAGTAGCTAAAAGAGATAAGAAGGAGAGGATTCCTGGTGTCCATCTTCCGTTTGTTCAGGGGACTACGAACAGGATTGCGAGGATCCTTAAGAAGCATAATGTCCCCTTGACCTTTAGACATCTCAATATCATTCGTAAGTCTCTCAGATCTGTGAAGGATCCCATCGACCCCAAGGACATGAAAGGGGTTTATATTATTCCTTTTTCATGTGGGACCCCCTATATTGGTGAGACTGGTCACTCCATTAATCAGAGGATTAGTGAGCATGCAGCTGACCTTAAGCATAGGAGAGCCAAGTCTTCTGCTTTAGCAGAGCATGTTGAGAAAACCAATCATCATGTCTGCATCGAGGAGGCTAGTGTGATTGCTAGAGTGTCCCAATTCCATCACCGAAAATTTAGGGAGGCACTTGAGATTGAAAAAAGGTCGAACAATCTCAATAGAGAGGATGGCTGGAGGATCAGTAGTTGTTGGGTCCCAACCCTCTCCTCCTAGTCATGGTCTTCCTGCCCCCCCCCTCCCCTTTGTTGTCTTTTAAGATTTTTTCCCCTGGTTTCCTGTTTCTTGGGGCCTTTGTTCCTTGAAGTTCTTATAGTAGCTCTTATTTATGCTAATAACTTAATGGGAATTAGCTTGCAATTAATCTTTGATTATTTTAACCCTTATATAAACCTTTAATTTTAAATATTAACATTTTCTTTCTAACCCTTAAATTACTCTAATATTTAACTAACTTTTATAGATAAATATTGAATTAAAATTAATTTATTTTTAATTGATTTATCTTAATATATTTTTAGAATTGTCCCTTTATCTTACATGTTAATAAAATTATATAACTCATTTTTTTATATTACCCTAATGTTTATAACTTTTATTACTAACTACTCTAATATTTAGATTTAATAACTTGAATTACGTACTATTAATTTATATATATATATATATATATATATATATATATATATATATATATATATATATATATATATATATATATATCATTAAATTACTCTATTATCATAACCCTAAATTACCCTATTATTTATATATATTTGTTGAACTTCTATAAATAACTATTATTTAATATTAATTTGGCTTATAATTAATTTAATATTTATTTATTAATGTATGGAACAGCGCCTTTGACTTATGTTTGAATTTAGTTAATTAGGTATATTTATATATTTAATAATTTTTATAACTAACTAACTATTAATATATATTAGCTTTGGTTATAATTTATTTTTTAATATATATTTATAATTATAGGTGGTTAAAAATGGTCCATTTACTTTTGTTCTAATAAGAATTTAACTAACCAAGGTTCCTTTTTTAAATTAAATAATGGTTATAACCCTAATCCGGTCCTAACTAACCAGTCAAATCTAGTCGTTGTCAATATAGCCGTTTTTACAGCCGTTGGAGTTTCTGCTCTATTTATTTAACATGCAAAGCCTGATCTGCTCATTCAACTTGTCCTGACGATGAACCACACTAGTTGGTTCGAAACGCATCGACAAATGAAATTTCTTGTGATTTACGCCGAAAAATCTCTCATACTATATATATATATATATATATATATATAGAATGAAAAAAATTGAATTAGAATCAAAATCATGTTTACATTTACTCTGAGGGATGAATAAATGAAGTAATTAGGACCTAGGGGAGGGTGCACACCATCCCACTGAATCCCACAATGATAGACAGGTTGGCATGACACACCTTCCCATACACAATTTTGTGTGAGATTTAATGACATCAATCTATGACCTTGGCCTTGGAAAGCTTATGAAGTGTTGGTAGAGTTATGCAAGAAGGGGAGGCTTGGGTCTAGTTCCTATCATGGTGGATGGAACATCAACATTTTTCCTTCTTGTGTTATGATGATGTCTATGTCCTCCAGTTCTGGTCATTTTTGGAGTGTTTGATTTGGTGGCATTATAATTGGGGTTCTTCTTAGTAGAGTGGGTCAGTGTTGAAGGTTTTGGTGTCGAGGCATAGGGTGCTCCAATTCCTTGGAAATCTAGCTCTAGGGTATAATATTTTGTAGTTAAGGCTGGTAGGTCGTTGGGGCAAAGGGTAACTAAGGCACTTAACAAGCAAAGAGTTAGTTGAAAATTCATTGAAAATCAACATCAAGGTAGCGACGATTGTTTGTTAGGCATATGGAAGTGGAGCTTCTACAGGAATCTCAAACCATTGGTTAAAGTTATCTTGAAATTCCTCTTTGAATTGGGTTATATTCAATGTTGTTAGTTCGATTTGGACGTACTAGTTGTTTTGGTCTTTTTTTCTTGGTGATATTTTATATTTTGTTATTTGGTTGCTCGGTGTTGTATGGGTCTTATTTCGAGCAACATGGTATGGTGCATTGTTCGTAGAATTGGTGTTATGGCTTAACAGGGAGGTTTTGTAGATCCTGAATTTAGTGTATATCAAGTATTTTACTCTATATTGGGTGTTCTGGCCTTTTACCCTTCCTCAGCTCTTTCTGCGTGTGAATAAGTATATTGAAATTGGGGTTAATGGTCTTGTGAATGTTCTTTGCTAGGTGGAGTATTTTGAGCGATGAATTTCATGAGTTGAGGGACGGGGTGGACTTCCCTTGCATGGGTGCTCTGTAAAATGTTATGGTGCTATAATTCCCTTTGGTAGGAGCTCTAACCTTTGTACACAGAGTACTAGGTGGAGGGAGGAGATTGGTGGGAGTGGTTATTACAGGGGACTCTCAGTGTTGTATTCTATATATGTTGGGGGAGGTTGGTGCGATGGTTGGCACTTATGAACATCTTCATATTGTTCTAAAGATATGTTGAGAATGCCTCATCAATGCAAAAGCACGAGAACAAGGGGAAAGGGTAGCGATGAAGATCAATCATCTTGGATTGGGCTCTTCTTTGGGTTAGGATGAGGCGTTTGAGTCATTAGGGACACCTAATTACATGAGCCTCCACCTAGTCAGATGGACATAGGGAATCATATTAGGGAACTGAAAATGCTAATGATACAACTCACCAAAGATAGAGGCAGAAAGAAATGTAATCATCTCATTTAAGAATTATTTACAAAGGAATCAGTGGTATATGCAAGATAAATTGGCCATCGTGTAAAAGGGTCAGTGGTGTCTTCAAAAGAAGTTGGATAGAATGGAGGGCCACTTGGCCCATATGGAGAAGCATGTGCACTATGACTTCAAACCTCTACCATCCCCTGGTTCACATCCAGAATACCCTGCTTTGATATCCTCTTCAAATACATAATGGCATTTGGATGTATTTTTGTTTTGTTAATGTTTTGATCCTTAGCCCCTTTTCATTTTCAATTAGTTGAAATTGTGTGGCAATGTATGGTCATTGTTAGAAACCATCTACTAACTAACAAATCTAATAAGATTAAGGCGAATATAATTTAAAAAAAACTATAGACAAATATATAAAATTCTTATATAAGTAAAAAAAATTACTAAAAAAATCATATTCACATTTAAACAATAAAATTTAAATTATATATATATATATCCTCCTTTATCAATTTTTTTTAAGAAATTTTACGCAATCTTCTTAAAAAAACACAAACAAAACTCCATATTTAGAGCAACATCTCAATCATCTTCCTTAGATGGTTAAGAGTCAATTCAATAATAATACCAAATGGTCATAGAGTTGGTTGGTTAGGGCGACACTTTTTCTTTATTTCTTTTTGCCAACTCAACTTATGTGCTAATCTTTCCCTATCATTATGAAATATTTTTTATTAAAAAAATAACATAAAATTGATATAGATATTCCTGGTCACGATGGATGAAAGCACTTCCTATTACTCTGTAAAGTCTGCATCAAGGTACATCCTCTCTATCTCATACTTACATCGGGAATTTTAATAAAATTTATAATTTTTTTATAAAATATTAATAAAACAAAATAATATATCTCATGTAAAATATATTTTTACATATTTTATAATTTATATATATATATATATATATATATATATATATATATATATATATATATTAATTTTTTACCTCCATATGATATAATATAATTCAGGTTTAAATAAATACATAAACATAATTACACCTTATATATAAACTTATTATAATTATGTTTTGTGTGAAAAATATGCCATCAAATATTTATACATGAATAATCTTGTTTTTTCCAGGATTCTTTCAATTTTGTCCCTTTCTTGGTGCAGCCTTTTTCCATTTTCCACGTGGCATGCAGCATATAATGCACATGGATCTCTCGAATCATTCAATGGTCCATACCTACCTGTTAATATTATCAAAAAAGTGATACAATTTGACCGTAGAGTTTTGTATGGGATTATAATGCACATGTATCTTTCGAATCATTCAATGGTCCATACATTTTATCAATGTGCTACATGTTAATATTATCAAAAAAGTGATACAATTCACTGTAGAGTTTTGTATGGGATTGTTAGTATCTTAATTATTTTATTTTTTATGGGATAGTTATTATTTTGATTATTTTTTTTGATAAATATTATTTGGATTAATCATATTATTAAGATTTAGTTGACATTTCAAATTAACTAATGTGGTTTATTTTCACAATAAGGTGAACCACACTAGAAATGTCGACTAAATCTTAATGATGTGATTAATCCGAAAAACATTTATCTACAATATAAATCACAAAATTCTCAAATCTAATATTTTTTTGTCATTAAAATAAAATAGATACCATCTTAATTATTTTACTTTTATATAAAATAACTACCATCTTAATTATTATTTTTTGTCAATAAAAATATCACTGATTATTATTAAAAAAAAAAAAAAACCTAATTTTTATTAAAGAAAATAAAAATCAGTACATCATGTTCAGAATGGAACATCATAAACAGTCCACCATCATGACTACCATCGTAGTTATTCTTAATTCCTTCAAAAATAATTTTATGTACCTCCAACTAATTAAATTTATTATAAAGATGTTTATGGATTACAACATGAAGCCTATCTCCATTGGGCAATGTTGATAGATAATAGTGTATAATGGCCAATATTGCGAGTTAAGCTTTTAGTTTTGAGTATTAGGGGAGGAATTGGAATGGGTAATTATGAACATTTCGTACTTAATTGATATGGGTCAATTATTATTGTGATCACTTTAATTTTTAGTTGGAAGTAAGGTAAGTAAGACACTCATTAAGTTTTGGAGAAATAATTTAACAACACATCTATTTACTTATTTTATATTAATTTTATATATATAAATAATGTTTTATATATTTTTAATTAGATTTATTTAAAATTTGATAAAAATATAAATGTGAATAATGTAATTTATATCATTTAAATATTTTAAAATTGTTAAATTTATTTATATATTTAAAAATACAATTTAAATAATAAAAAATTATATTTAAAAATATTTCATAAAAATTTAAAAACATTAAATTTATTTATATATTCAAAAACATAATTATATTAAATATTTATTTATTTTTTAATAATATAAGTTATAAATTCACATTATATTTATAGCTTGCATCATTATTAAGAAAAATAACATTCACCATTTATATTTATATATTTAAAAACACAATTATATTACCAAATTTATTAATTCACACTCATTTTGTATTACATTTATAACCTGCAGCATTATGTAAACCATGAATTCACACTCATTTTATATTACATTTATAACCTGCACCATTATGGATTGAGAGGAGGTGGCGTGCACCATTTATATTTGAATAAGATGAGAGTGGGACAATAGTACACATTAAAGAAAAATCTCACCATGTGCTTTCCGTCCCTTGGAATTTTGTAGATCAGAGAAATTGACGTGCCCACCAACTTGGGCTTTAAGTTATGTTTCACATTCAGTAATTGATTAACCGATATAAGGTACAATTTGTTGCACCCAACCTTCTTTTTTTGTGCTTTACGTTTCACAATTGGTAGACAAACCTTTTAATTTCACCTCATTTAATTGCGCTATGACTTTACATTTGGTAGGCAATATGTAGTTGCCATGTCTGCTTAAACTGAGTTGTCTTTCTGAAGAGTAACTTTGTTTAACGGTCAATTAAATTTGGATTCAAATTTGAAAAATGGTTGGGTAAACTTTTAGATATTTAAAAAAGTTAAGTTGGTGTGCTTTAGATATTAATGTTATGTGGTTAAACCTTGATAACGAAGATTATAAAAAGAAATAGAAATGATGCAAAACAAAATTGCCGTTATTTTCAATAATTAATAGGAATTGGTTTTTATAGTGCTTATATAAAGATTTACGAATAATTATTATTTAGTTTATTATTTTATATTTTGTACCATATACTATATTAGGTGGCCATATGTTGTTATCACTTATATGGAGGTAGGAAGGATATTATAATCTCTTCATTAATTGGTTATATAATGTACTTGATTTCTTTAGATGCAATGATTGCAATAATTTGTAATGTATTTAAGTAGTTGTGAATAAAAAATATATATGAAAAATAATGTGCATATATGTAAGTCTTAAAGATTTTAGGGTTATCTTCGGTATCACTTTAGAAATGAGGGAAAGTACTCAGGTTTAAGTACTCAGGTTTCTTCCAGTACATATAGTTAATATACATATATCTATATATATATCTATATATATATATATATTATTTTTTGGAAAATAGATATTAAGGAAAGCTCATAGCATTTTTGCTCCTTTTAAGGATGGTACTTAGTGTTATCTTAAATGGTTCAGTGTTGTGAATTATGAGCAACAAGTTTCAAGGTCAGGTTTTTAAGCTAGTCACTTTTGTGATGTACTTTCTATTTGCAAGTGTCCCTTGATGTCCCTCTTGGGTCGAACGCACTAAGTTTATGTTTTTCTTATTACACTAGGTAACATCCCCAAAACGAAGGGAAGCACAAAAGGGTTTCCTTAGGATCTGTTTTCCAAGGAAGAAAGTATTTTACCATGAAGAATATATATATTTTGGAAAATAATTTTGTCCATGCACAATTGATCCTTGGGAAACACTTAGTGACTTTCTCTTATTTAGATGATGGTGTCATGTGTGTGTGTGTGTTGGCTTAATGGGGCTTGACCCAGGTTCAGAAGTGATTTAGCCAAGCAAATCCTGGTACTACTGGCCCTTTCAGCAACAGTTTGCAGAGCGCGGACTGAGGTCTCACCCGAAGTAGTATGGGAGGGTGTTAGAACCAGGTTTCCGCATCCTGGGGATGTCTGAGATGAGGTGATTGGAACGCGGTCCAACCTTCGCACTTATTCCGCTACGCGCACTTACGGGTACCATGCACCCTGTGATACTGTCTTCGCGCAGTTCTAGCCCCAACGCAACCCGTGTTATTTGCCCAAGTCTTCCTTTATTAGTCTCCGTTAGTTGACTACTTAGAATAAATTCACATATAATCATTCATACGACTATTCATCAGGTGCGCGTAGTAAATAAATAGAGTAAAAGTAATGTATAACATCAACATAAAGATTCAAAAATAGATGCACAAAATAAACTTCTCGTTATTACCTTTCAATCCTAAGTACAGACCCGACTCCGCCCTACACACTCAGCTACAGGGGTCCGCGCACTCAGCTGCTAACTCAACTAGGCCTCTGTGCACTCAGCTGCAGAGCCTCTTCTTACCACTATGACCCAGTACACTTCAGATTCCACTCTATGCTCTAACCATGCCTTCACTATTCCATCTTCTACTTGCTAAAAATCCCTCTTTACACTTAGAGCCTCACTCTATTTATACAATCCCATGGTCCAAGGACACACTTTTACATTAAATTACAATATTTTAGGGCGGACAAACCTATGACTCGATTGTACACTTCGTGCTCCACGCCCACACTTCACGGAGTTCTACATCATCTTTGACCAAAACTTGGGCTTTAAGCCCCAAAATCTGCTGCGGGGGATCCCATGCCCAACAAGCCCCCAACACAATCATCGTGACTCATCCCTAGTCACTCGGCTGGTGTGGAAATCATTGCGCAGAGTCCATCCAGCAAGTCTTGCGCAGCTTGGGTGTCTGTGGCACACTGTTTCGTTGTCTGTTGTACTTGCTACACGCATATCTCTGAACCTTCATGAGTAGGGTCACATTCCTATCTAACCGCATAAAGTCCCTGCATTTGTGCCAGCTTTCCTTCAATGGTAGCTGTAATTGTGAAAGCTTCATCGATCCATGGCTGGATGCGCGCTTTAAGCAAAGCTTCTTTTTGTCGCACAATATCTAACTGGTCCTTCAATGCCCTTTCCTGCTGTAGTTTGGCGAGTCGTTGAGTAAGGAAGATCGTCTACATGGTCCTCCGGACACTGTCGTACTCCTGCTGCAACTCGTGCGCCTCTGTCTCTAGGCATTGTAGGTTTAGATCTTCCTACAAGGATGTAAGCATGGTTAGTGCTTGATCCAACATCCTGGTGCAATCCTAGACTGCTTGGCCAATTCGCTCCACCCCCGTTTGGATAGTGTGGGTGCGTTTCTCTCTGACTTCTGTGGGCATGGAGGGTTGCGCCTTCAACTGTAGCTCGGCGATCTGCAGGTTCAGCTCCAATTGAACCTTCGTCGTTTCCTCCCTGGCCTCACGGACTCTAGCCACCAATCGGTGGACCCGCTCTACTACTGGTAGCTCTATTGGCACGGCCAACTCTGGGATGCTCCTACACGCATCCTCTACCGCCTGCTCCAGTCTGCGAGCTTGCGCAACCAACTCATCACGCTAGAGGTTGAGCTGATCCATGTTGATTTTCTGCTCGTTCAAGACCTGGATCGTGCGGCCTTCCCTGGCACAGAGCTCTACGATGACCCCATCCTGTAACTAGTATAGGGTTTCACGCGGCAGGGCTGCCAAGTTTAAGTCGACGCCTTTCATGCTGCTCATTGTAGCCCGGTCAACCTCGCTTGCTGCTGCTAGGGTGCCTTCGAGCAACATGAAAGGGTTGTCCCTACGGGCGCGCAACATCTGTTCGGCCTCTACAGTTCCTACTGTGACGTACGGAGCCATTGTACCTGTTTGGGGGGGTTGTACCTGTAAGCCTTGTAGCTATGCATTGAGCACCCCCAACACAGTGTTCTGCTCCATCCTCATTTCCTGGAGTGCATCCTTTGTGACCTCGCAAACTGTTTCACCGATTTCAAGCAGATCACCTTCTGTGAGCGTGATCGGGTCAATGGATGTCTTTGTTGCCTTCACCTTCTTCCTAGGAGCTGTTTTCTCAGGTACACATGACCGCTTAAGTTGGTTCGATGCTGAACTGAGGTTTGTGCACCCTTCTGTCCTGTCCACTTCCCCGGTCTACTGCCTCGTGGACATCTCCTGGCCCTCCTTGGGCTCTTCTGTTGGTGTTGTTCTGGTTTCTTCCATCTGCACTGCTATTATTGCATCGACCATCTTCTATTGTGCAACTACTTCTTGTTCCTGACACCTCTTTTCAGCCAGCGGCATGATGCATAGCTTGGTGTCCTTCTTTCTTTTCTAGGCCACGACCTTCTCCATTCCTGCCAAGTCTGAGGCACACCACTCTGGAGGCCATGACTCCATTACTACGAAGATTGCATCATCCATTGCGATGAACGGAAGCTTCACCTAATTCTACACTAGATCCTTGCGTGCCTAGATATACAGGTAATACATATCTGCCTTGAACTCTGCTGAGCTCTACAAGCTATTATAAACCGTGGGAGACAGGCGTGGCCTTCGATTGATCCACATTCGGATGCTCGCCTCCATGAAAACCCAAAACACCTTCGTCTCGCGAATCCTCTTCGCGTCTTTTATAGCCCAGAGCGAGGTGTACCTTGCAGCTTCGGGCATATCATGCTTAATACTGGGAAACTAGCTATCCTTCGATAGTTCCCCTACAACCAACAAGATGGATAAGAGAAACCACGCGTAGTGGAAGGTCTTACCCTACTCCTGGGCCTCCTTGCAATTCGTCAAAAACTCCTCACAGAGGAACTGTGCCCAGTTGAACTGTACCCCCTCTGCACACTGCTTTGTCAACGCAATCACACATGCTGGTACTTCGTTGGCGCAGCATTTCCTCATCAGCTTGCCAGCCAGTAGCTGGGTGGCTATGTTCGCCCCTTTGTCCTTAATGCTTATGATTACGTACCCCGGCTTTTTCTTCTCTAGTTTATACTTAGCCTTCATAGCTTCTGAGAGGGCCAAGTTGCTGCTTTTTCCCGCTATGGCCGCAGGGTCATGCCCTTTGAAGGGCAGTCGAGAAATTCTATGAATTAGGTCAGCCGTGATGGGAATAGGCTCCTCCATCCAGAGAGACCCATCATGCACCAGGCACATCAGCTGCCTGATGGCAAAAATGGCGTTGGGTGCGCGATGGTAGTGGGGTATCCATCACAAATGTAGTAACTCAAACTTCTCCACACAGCGCACCCATTTTGGCGGCTCCAAAACTGTAATGGGCCCTTCTGAATTCTGCTTCATTAAACTCTCCTTGGCCAGGTGTGGGAACTTCTCGCTGTCCACGAGGTCCCAATCCTCGAAATTCATGGTAGGTACTCGTCCCAAAGGCGGACCTTCAAACCTTATACCGTCGAGGAGGAGCGGGGTTTGGAGCGTACTCTTCGTGGCCTCCAGTTCTTTCGCTATCTTGGCTTCCCTTTCCATGGGGGGACGTACGTGGGTAACTTTGTTGTGGAAGGCATTGGTGATACATCCTCCTCCACATTGTCTTGTGCCTCAATTTGAGCGATTCGAGCTTGCACATCTTCCTCCTCTTTGTCTGATTCAAGGGTGATGGCTTTGCCCTTTTCTGCCATTGACAATTTGCCAAATCGTGGGTTTCTTGGGGATACACGGACTGGGCCCATAGTCTGCTTATCTTTCTTCGACCGTGGCATTCGTGGTGATTTTGGAACTTCTGGTGCAATTGTCACCTCTCCAGGCTCCTCATGGGCCATATGGGGCTCTGCAGTATCTTCGGCGAATCACACTCTTGTTCTGGCAGCAATCATCATGTCTATAGTCAAAGGTGGTAAGAGTACGCGACACTCACTACTCTGTATCTACTCAATTCTCAAACAACTAAGTGTTGCCTCGTGGCTAGCCCTAGGGATTTTATGGCATCTTTTGAATTTGAATTCGACCATTCCCCCCACTTTTGAGTCATTAATGCCTTCTTGGCGGCAAATCGTCCCAAATCTAGCTCTTAATTTGTGTCTTCATTGCTGGCCGCCCGCTCCTCTTTGCCTTAACTTGGACATGTTGTTGTGAACTGTGACACTAACGGTCACCTCCCAACCTACCCGCACGGCAGCGCAGCCCCTATGCACGGGCATGACCCCTGTGACATACTGATCTTGTGCGCAACCTCCTTATCGCGCAGCTCCCACACATACTTTTTTATAGTCCCGCACTCTCTTTCAACTACTTGGAGCACTAAGATTGTGCTTCCGACGGTTAGTCAAGTGGTTGCACCACCTGTGTGAGACTTCAATCCACCTTCCAGCCTGGTTCACGGGCACTCCTCAATTACCCTTGCGACAGTCATCGCCGCGCGTTTCTCCTTATGCGGTGTGCTCCCCTGGTTACTTTGTTTGGTAAGGTGCGGTCACAGCCATGGTAGCAGGGTCCCAAATTCTCGGTGACAATCTTCTAATGCAGTAGTATGACTGTTTGTATTTTTCCTTGTCATTCTTAATTTATTGACAAGACATTCTTGCGCGATTTCGCGTTCTAGTATTTTGATCTCCGCGTCCATTAACATGCTTTTCTTCCTTAGTCGTACCCACTCCTCTTCGAGTTCTCGAAGCTTAAGGTTCCCTCGATGAATGGCTTATTGAATCCACATATGTTCACCCTCGCGTAGCTACATAATTCCTTCATTCTGGTCCTCGCGTACTGACCCAACTATGGGAGCTATTGTGTGAGGATTCCTTTCCTTCAAAACTATGGTCCTGACTCTGTTCTTTAGCTTCAAAATCATCTCTGTGCTCAGGTTTTTTCACATGGCCCTATAGGCCCATCGAATCGTTGACACGTGTAAGTCCCAATCCGTTTGTCTCACCTGGTGAACCCTGTTCAGGACTCCGCATAGCTTCTTGAATGCTTCTACGTGGAATTCTTGTGGTGCGCATCGCCCTTCCTATTTATGCGTCCTGCTTTGATTTTTGATCTTAAATTTGGGGTGTGCTTGTGTGGACTGCACAGCACATGTCTATACCCATCGAAACATGTGAGCGCGGAAGTTGTTCCGTCCTCACTGACCGACTTTTGTTCGAAGCTGGGGGCTTCCAAATCATAGGCACATCATCCTTCTACATCTACACCAGTCCTCAAAATTTCCTTGATGTGTACCCCACCATCGCGCGAGTGTTGCACGCAGTTTCCACTTCAACACATCGAACCACTGCAACTCTGGTACTGTACTTTCGAATTTGCTCAGGGATTCATGCACCATTGTTAATCCATCATATGTCGGCAGCGTTCTTGCCTCTATTGCCACACAACACAGTGATTGAACCATCATGTTGCAATTCAGCGTTGTCACTTCATGCAACCGATTCTGCTAGCACTCTAATTCTTCATCTGAATCCAAAGTGCAAGAGATTTTGTACCCCCACGAGATCCTCCCATCTGCAGTCGGATTCACCCAATCCTGGTCTCACGCAGTTATCTTATAAATACAACCAAGATCATTGTCGCTTTCATTGTCGTGCACTGGTTCAGTGTAGCAACATTTTCTCGAAGATCATTTTGTGCTTCTTCATATTGATGATTCCGTTCATATCGATGGCCCAGTCTATTCCTAACAACACGGGATAGGGATTACCATCATCGAAAATCTCTATTACTTCAAAATCTGTTTGCGCACTCGTGCCTTCAATATCAACTATTACCCCTTGTAGCCTTCCCATGGTCAAAATCTTCTGTTGGTTTGCCATTCATAATTGAATAGGGGACCATTGTAACACGGTCCTGCCCATGCGTTCCCATGTTTTCTTCAGTAATACATTTGTGTCCGAACCCAGATCTAGGATCACCTAATCCATTTCATATTCCCCAATCTGTGCAGTCAACCTCATTTCCCTTCTAGTGCGCAATGCATGCTTCCCCAATTTTCGGATGATGCGCAGTTCCCCTGACCCCACGCACCTGGTGATTAGTTCCTGTAGTCCTTTAACCGCCTTTTTGTCACGCAACAGTTTCATGCATGTCTCCAAAAAGGTAGTGAGCATTGAAGGATCCATTCCTGGCTCTGGTTGATCCTTACTACCTGAAGTGGAGGCCTCCGCGAAGCTCTTCTTAGCTTCCATGAATGTCTCCTTTGCGCGTTCTAAGTCAAACTCAGGTTCCTTTGCAGGAGCCTTGTGAACCCATGTATCTTCCTTGGGCTGCTTCCCCTTATCCTCCCTCGTGGTCACACCACTTCTAAGCATCATGTTCACATTCGGGTCTTCTTCGCGCGGCTCAAACCTCATAATTTGTATATTTTGAGTCAGAGAAGGCTGGAATACCCCTTTTTCACACATTTTTGTGATCAATGTAGGACAGTCTATTGTTTCATGATCAAACTGAGCACAATATGAATAGGATATCCTAGTTGGGTTGGTACAATCGCAAGCATAGTGCTCTGGTCCTCCAAAAATTTAACAAATTAACTATCCGCGACCCCTTCTTGTTCCCATTCCACCTCGTCCCCAACCACGCCCTGAAATCCAGCACACACCATCCCTGCATCTAGTTCGAGGGCTCGTGGTTCAGTTTACATCCTATAGGCTGGGGTCTTATCCATCATTAGCTCGTAACTGTGGCAAGTGCACTCATTGTGGCCTACCAACCTACAGAAATTACAAAACAATTGTTTGGGTGTCTATGTATATTTCTGCAACAAATGACAATTGTCTGTCGTGTGTTTTCCTCCTATTTAACATATCGTGCACCATAAAGCAGGTGTCGCACTCGGCCTTGCCTGCGCCCCTGCTCTCAGCAGCATTGGCCCTCCTCCTGCCAAGTAGTTCGCAAACACTGGGCAATGATCCTTGTCATGGCCCTGGCCTTTGCATTTAATGCACTATACTTCCTCGCGCACCTCCGGCCGCGGTGCCCTATCCTGCTTCAAGCTTTGCATTTCCAAACACAAATTTTGTAGTTACACGTGGATTTGTTGAACTCCCAACCCAGGGTCCTATATCGAGGTCTCATGTAATCTCATCGCCATTTCCAACGCTTCAGCCTAGGTAGAAAGTTTATGCTGTGACAACACCGTCCTCAAGTGTGGTGTCAGAGATGCTACAAACCATGCGTGATGTTGTGCATCTGTCAACGTCATATTGGCTTCGCGGATCATACTCTTCAGCCATTGATCCAAATCCCAGGGAGTCTCGCCCGGGAGCATTGTGATCTCTTTAAACCCAATGATTGACTGTGTCTTTGATTTTGGCCTGCTAAATTCTCTGTTCAATGCATTCTGGATTTCTGCTATCCCTGCGTTTGGGTGGTCGTTAGAATGCTTGATATACCATGTTAATGCGCGATCCTACAGCATGCTCACCAATGTAGCCTTCTTAATATTGTCGTCCATGACACCTTGTGCTTCCCATACTTCTCTTACCACAAACCAGAATTGGTTTGGATCCTCATTTCCTACTCCTCTGAATACTGGTAGTTTGATCATGCTTGCCATACTAAACTGTGGAGGTGGAGGTGGAGTGGGTGGAGATGGAGGTGAAGGAGGTGAAGTGGGTGGCGGTGTGGGTGGTAACTGCGGAATTTGCTGCCTTTACAAACTGACCGCACTTCTCGGAGAAACCTTCGTGAGCTCGTTCTCGCTTTCCCACGAGGGTGAAATTAAGGGATTGTTTTCTACTTCTTCACTACTCCCATTTCTGTAAATTTTTCCACTTCGTGTAGTCCCAAACATTAATTTATTCTCATAACCCGCTTTTCACATAACAACATCTTAATTCAGGTATTCAAAGACTTAATATACTTGCCTTGCAGTCCTTGGAGAAAACATCACTCTACCTCATTGTAACTGACAGTCGTGTCCACCACGAACTCAGTGATAAATCCTCCTATGATTCGATCGATCCAGTGGTCCACAGCTCGTGCTATCTTATCCTCTGACACTTCTAGTCTGCGCACTAGCTCCGGAGTCCACACTATCGGTTGGTCAAGCCTACACCTTCCCTGGCTGTTGGCTAACCTCGAGATCCACTCATACATCTCTGTCAGAAAATATGCAAAGAAAATCTCATGGATTTCAATGTACAAGTAGCGATCCAACCACTGTTCCTTAGATACCCACGGATTTCTATTTTCCTGCGCCGCGAACTCGTGAATCTTCTTATCCAACCATTCTTCAATTTCCTTCTTTGTTGGGTTCCAATGGCACGAGATTAGACATCCCTTATGTAGATCCCAGTCCCGGCAACGGAACCATTTGTTGGCTTAGTGGGGCCTGACCCAAGTTTGGAAGTGATTTAGCCAAGCAAATCTTGATACTATTGGCCCTTTCGGCAATAGTCTGTAGACCGCGGACTGAGGTCTTGGTGGGCTCCAGTATTGCAGCAATATTGCTGCAACTCCTAGGACTCCCGTCTTTACTTTTATCAACCCGCTAGTTCGTAACAAACTTGGAAGCGACGGTGCTGTATGCACAAGTACTAGCTCTTGCCGCAGCTGTCACTTGGTCAGCTGGCACAAGTCGACTAGGAGCTTAAGCCAACTTCTATGAGCTCTTAGAAGAAGCTTTTTAATTGATGGATGAAATCTAACTCGAAGGAAGCTAATCTATTTGCGAAAAGAGATTGAAAAACTGAAGGAAAACACAAACCCTAGCAAACCCTAATTTTACCAGCTAATCCTACTGATGCAAAGGAGAGAATTCAAACTTTTGAAAGAGATGCATTACTTCTATGAAGGTAAAATACATGTGTCTAGACTACCTCTACCCGAAGAAAACATCTTTTTGTATTTTTGAGTAAGTTATTAGAATTATCATGCATGTGCTTTTAACTGGCTTTTTACTGTGCAGGGGTGGATCAAGGAGGAGAAATGCTTAGAAAAGGTTGGGAAGGTTCAGAGAGGGTCTAAGGAGTCCCTAACACCCTTCCAGAGAGTTTCACAAAGTTTGGCTATCAAGAAAGCTCATTTGTGAGCTTCTACAGGAAGTCTACAGGGGTTCTACAAGATGTTCAGAGATTTCTACAGGATGTTCAGATTTTTCTACAGGATGTTTAAAAAGTGGATCTTAGAGGATAGGTGAGTGAGGGAAGATGCATGAATGGATAGGGAGGTAGGATAGGGGCCTGAAATGACCCAGGGACTGATGGATGGAGTGGTGAGAGGGTGTAGAAGGCTGACTTGGCTTAAAGAAGGCTAAGACAATGGAGGAGCAAGAAGGTAGGGTTACGTGGGCAGAAGAGTAGGTGTGAGACGAGGAACCTAACTAGGAGATGGAGCAGCTGGCTTGGACGAAGCTTAGGCGAATGAGAGAGTGGCAGAGATGCCCTGCACGGTGTACATTTAACCGAATCAACAAAGTCCTGCACACAATCAAAGTCTTAGCTAATCTACTCTAACTGTCAATGAAAGAAATGAACAACAGCTTTATTTGTAAAGAGAACCATGTACATCACTTAAGCAAAGAAACATTTCAGAGATCTGAACTCATATATAACTTCTACAAACGAAAACAGTACACCAAGGATTGCATGGTCAAGCAAACTAGTGTTTTTGTTGGGGCAGCACTGTTTCTGCAATTCCAGCCCCTGATCCAATAAGGATGATGTGAAATTGAGAGTGTTGTCGACCCTTTTCTTGGAGCTTTATCTGTTATTATCCTACCAATCTATTCTAAACATCTGAATCAATTCTATTTATCACGAGTGACCTATTTAACCAACACAACTAAACCTGCTCAACAGAAACACGTTTCAAATGCTTAAAAGGAAAATCACGATGCATAAAGAAAAGGTAGCAGTACAACGAAGGAAGCCCTAGGCTCTCAAGTTGGGCCCAACCCCGAGAGCTATGGCTCCTATAGAAAACTCAGAGCTGGAATAAAATCGGATTGCTTCTCATTATCAAAACATGATCATAAGTCAAGAGTTATGCCAAAAATGGCTACAAGAGAACAAAATGAAGCTAGCAGCACTGTAGTGCAAAGTATACAAGAGTTTCCAAAAGTACCTCACGAAGGCTGAGGCCTTAACATTTATACACCACGAGGGCCCTAACTGGCCTCCTAAATCTATGCGGCTTGGCTGCCCAAACTGTGAGTTCTTCCAAAATCTGCTTGGCTGCCTTCTAGATCCGGTTTTGGTGGCCTTTGGAGCTCGGAGTTAGGGGTGAAGATCCAGAGGAAGGCTATTTAATGCCATAGACAACCCCCCTACGAATCCTCACCCCAAGCTTAGCTGTCTTCCAGCCCATGATTGCTTGGTTTTGCTCCAACATGTGTCAAAAAACTTGAAATCAGCACGTGTTAGCCACCTAGGAAGAGTGACTACCCTTATTCGTACAAATGACATAAACATACTGAAAAATAATGCATAAGCTATGAAAGATGAAGGATTGAAAAATGATAATTAGGCCAAATGAGCCCAACAAGTTACCAAATGTGGGGCTCATCAGGTCTCACCCGAAGTAGTATGGGAGGGTGCTAGAACTAGGTTTCCACACCCTGGGGATGTCTGAGATTAGGTGATTGGAACGCGGTCCAACCTTCGCACTTACTGTGCTACACGCACCTGCGGGTACCCCACACCCTATGATACTGTCTTCTCATAGTTCTAGCCATAGCGTGACCCATGTTATTTACCCTAGTCTTCCTTTATTAGTCTCTGTTAGCTTATTTTAGATTAAATTCACATATAAGCATTCATACGAGTATTCATCAAGTGCACATAGTAAATAAACAGAGTAAAAGTAATGTATAACATCAAGATAAATATTCCAAAACAGATGCATAGAGTAAACTTCTCTTTATTATCTTTTAATCCCAAGTATAGACCCGACTCTGCCCTATGCATTCAGCTGCAGGGGTCCACGCACGTAGCTGCTGACTCTACTAGGCCTCTGTGCACTCAGCTGCAGAGCCTCTTCCTACCACTATGACCCAATACACTTTAGATTCCACTCCATGCTCTAACCATGCCTTTGCTATTCCATCTTCTACTTGCTAAAAAACCCTCTTTAAACTTAGAGCTTCACTCTATTTATACAATCCCATGGTCCGCGGACCATGGGTAGGCCGACACACTTTTACATTAAATTACAATATTTTATGATGGACAACCCTATGACTCAATTGTACAATTTTCGCTCCGCGCCCATACTTCACAGAGTTCTACATCATCTTTGACCAAAACTTGGGCTTTAAGCCCCAAAACCTGCTGTGGGGGATCCCATGCCCAACAATGTGTGTGCCCCAAGAGGTTACTTCAACCAATTAATGACAATATTGTTGGGTATTTGGCTTATTCCATGCCAACAAATAGATGGCTTGAATCCCCTTAGGTGAAGCACACTTGTTTATGTTAGTAGGTTTACTAGGGACATAAACCATGATTGTGGGAAGAATTCATTGGATTTTTGTGCAAAGTTTCATATATATATATAGAAGGAAAACCTTGTGGGATTCCTCCTTCCTTCGAATATCTAGATGGGAGGTGGCTTCACCATTACCCACAATAATAGATAGTAACCCAACATGGCTCATCTAGATTCAAACCTATCCCCCACATACACACACATATATATCCCTAAGAATAACCTCATGGGATCCCTCATTCTTCCTTAGAATATCTATAATTTTTAAGCCTTTACATTTAAGTTCTGAATACACAAATTCTTTACAAACAAAAAATCAAACAATAGAAATCATACATTATACTTAAAGATTTACCTTGGAAACCCTTAACTAGGAAAACCAACAAAATGTTTAGAGATGCACCTATAATTTCTATCACCAATCAATTTCATTATTTACAATATAATATATAGGATCCTATGACATCCAAAACTATAATCCATTAACACATGTTAGATTACAACCTTAATTCTTTCACTGAAATTAGAAAACCATGGGATGAAAATTTGTGTGTCACAAAACCACCAAAAATAAAAAAAAAAATTGTACTTAAAACCTCTAAAAATGAATGTAGAAAACCACCCAAAATTTGTTTCTAGGGAATTGTCCCCCTGATACCCCCCACTATGCCCAACGCATACAAAACACATGTGGGGTTAGTCATGTATAGAATATAATGCATGCCCAACATTCTCCCACTTCCTATTTTATTTTCATAGGAGGGATCACATGATTACATAACCAATATCCCATAGTAGCAATGCCCATTGTTTCTCTACACCAAGCGAATTTTTTAAAGTGCTCACATAATTTGTTAATGAAATTGCAACATTCTTCAAAATCTCCACCTTCACAAAAAATACCTTCTCATTAGGGAAAATTTGAGGTAAAAGATGGGTCTCAAATTAAAAAATGTACTAATAAAATTAACTTTAAAAGAACCGATGATGTCATCCCTAAGGGAGAATATTTTGGAGGGAAAAGAAGAGAACCATTTTTTTAATTGTATTTTTGGCTTATCCCTTTATAGTTTTACTCAAATGTCAAGTGTAGACACATGTTGGATGCTCAATTAAATCTCACATCCACCAAGTGCCCACCTTGCATACTTCTTAGTAGACCTACATTGAAAAAATTGAAAATACATTAAAATTTACATTGAACACATTTTTTCATGTATTTTCAGCTTTTTTCGATGTGGGTCTACTCAAGACTATGTAGAGTGGGTACACATTGGGCGTGAAATTTATTTTTTCATCCAACGAGTGTGTACACTTGAGATTTGAGTAAACCTACAAGGAGATACGCCAAAAATATAATTAAAAATGTAGTTTCATTTCTTTTTCTTTAAAAAATCATAACTCTTATCTTATTATTTTCCATAGGAGGCCCATTTTAGACTTCAAAATTCTCTTAATGTGTCTTCAACCATGTCTCTCACAAGTTGAAATTAAACATCAATGTGTTTTTTCTTAGACCTTGTTATACATACCCAATACCTAAACATAATCTCTATAACTATACAACGTCCTTACTTACATGAGTGGTTGTCATGTATTCACCTTTTGTAGTTGAGAGTGCAAGTGTAGATTATTTCTTACTCATCCAAATGATTACTCCTCCAAATAGGTTAAACACATAACTAGTTGTAGATATTCTATGATCTAGATCTCTAGCCCGATCTATTTCAATAAAAAAACATATTTCCAACACTCTATTCACTTTAGGTCTTCCTTGGTAGAAAATTCCATAATATATAGTGCCATGCAAATACCTAAAAACCCTCTTTACAATTTTCTAATACCCTTCCTTACAATTTTCTAATACCCTTCCCTAATTTTGACTTATACCTACTCAAAACTCCCACTCCATGTGCAATTTCCATTCTAGTATCGCACATTGCATACATCAAACTGCCAACAACATTAGCATGGGCAACATAGGATGTGTCCTCTTCTTCTTCTTATGTCTTGGGAGGTGTTAGATACCTATACCAATAGGTTTCATATTTCATGATTGGCAAAGAAAGTTCCAAATATGCTCTGCTTTGGTGATGCAAAGATCCCATATTTCCAAGGGAATGCAATATGTGTACATAGCTTGATGTTAACTGAATTTGGATGGGTGGTCCAACAGTCTAAGCTAGATCATGCCATGTTTCAATTTTTGTTGTAGATTAGAGAAAGAAGTCTGTCCAAACAGTTAAATCTTGGCAGATAAAGTGGTTAGGTAGAGAATGAAGGTTCCCAACTGTTTAATCTGGGGCCTTGGAAGCAATAAGGCTAGCTTTAGATAGAAAATCAAAAGAAAAAGCCAAAGGAAAAGAAAAGGCACATGAGGGTTTGCAAGTCTAAGTGCACCCTCCTAGAAGTAACAAAAAATGCTAGGCAATAGAATGGGTAGGTAGTTGGGGTTGCAGAAGCATGATTTATGACTGCTCACTGGCCTAAGCAAAAGAAAACATGATGCCAGTGCAGGTCTCTTATTCAGCAGTTTTGCAGCAATACAATGAAACATGTCTAACTTCCCAATCATCCCCCATTACATTCATTGCTAACATCCCAATACTACCTTTGGTCATGGAAGAAATCAAAGTCTTTTGTTGGTTCTTGTTTCTTTAAAAGCCACATTTCTTGTGTAAAATTCTTTTCATTTTGATCTACTTCCTGAAATAAGTTGATTTCATATAAACTTAGTGTATATTCCCCCCCTCATTCACCTTCTCCACTCATATTAACTCCTAACTTCTTATTATCTAAATCCCCTATGTTCCCCTTTTCCCCTACTATTATAAACACTATGGTGTATAAACCCCAAGCAATGTATAAATATTCCCTCCCCCTGGCATTATAGCCATATGTCCAAAAAACAGGGATTAAATTGACCTCTGGTCAGTCTAATAACCTAAGCCCTACCCCTTTTTCCCTTCACAAACCCTCTGAAAAGATTTACCTATTTTACTCACAAAAGGCCTTGTAAAAAACCCACTATTACCCCTAACCTGCGCTATTTGCAAAACACACCAAAAAACCCATTGTTCCGCTTTATCCAAAGTTTTGGTGCGATGCACATTTTCACAGAAAATACATTGAAAAACCCACAAAATCCGCCAAAGTCCAAAGTCCGCCTGGGCGCGCATTTCCAGAAAAACAATTAAATATTCCTCGCCCGCTGCCATATTGTCCTGGCACCTTATCGACCCGTCGACCGTCGGATCTGGGCTTTCCCATCCGACGGCCCACATCCATATCGGACGGGCCCCGAAGACCGGACGTTACCTCCCGAAATTTGTCAGAGGGTGACGTCAGGCCTCTGCCACGCGTCGCCCCCAAATCTTATCGGGCCGCCTTCTGACAATCCCGCTTCCGTATGAAGAGCGGTGCGATATCATACCGCTTACCACTTCCGGTTTTCCGCTGACCGGTCATGCCAACGTCACGCCACTTCACCGCTGCATCAGCGCCCCCGCCCGCCATCGCTCCGACATGTCCTCCACCTATGCTGTCCCCGTGCACCACTCACAGGCCGCCACGTCACCCGATGATGTCATGCTGACGTCACCCGACCCTGACCCCACCTGATGATGTCATGCTGACGTCATCCAAATTTTCGCGCCAATGCCAAAAAGCCCATATTTGGCCGAATTTTGCCATTTTTGCGCACTTTTTCAACGTTTTGTGCTCTGCCTCCTGCATGTATTTTCACTTTCTTTGCTGCCGCCAACCTACCAAGACTATTCCAGAGCTGCTGTCGCTCAGCATTTGAATGCAACCAAGCTCCTCCATCACTAAAAGACCAGGTATTTACCAATTCTCCAACTACGCACTCTGTTACGTCCTGCATTGATTAAAAAACCAGGAAATTGACCGTTTTCACCTGAGAAATAGGCCTGCTACACCTTGAAACTAAGTTAACTCCTTTTTTTAAACCGGCCAATTGTGCCCAATTACACCCCTGTTGCTCTGAAACAAACTGTAATTCAGCAAAATTACCTAACCTACCGCGCAGGAAGTATTTCTCCTAGAATAGTCGAAATTCAATCCAAATTCACTTATTAAAACATGGATACACCAGTAGCACCTGTTGCCCTAAATGTTGCTCCATTGAATGCCCCTCAGAGAGAGTTGGAGTGGAAATCATTAGCAGATCAAGATTACCAAATATCAGAGGAAATGCTAATGCATAGCAAGTATCACATTCACTTGCTAAATGAATTGAAACTCAAGCATGATAGTGGAATGGATATATTGGGCATTTGGGACTCTTTCCTCCCCATCTTCAAGCTCCCTCAGGTCAACCAGTTCCCTGACCTAATCCACCGATGTGCTGATTATTATGACCCCACTCAGAGGGTTGTGCTTGACCCTTCAGGCTCAGTTGTTTTTTATGTCACCCCTGCAGCCATCAGAGAGATGCTAAACTTCAAGACTGATAAGAAATTAGTTCCTTTATCATTGATGGATCTGATCAATCAAGGAGCTAAACTGACAGATGCCCAAATAACCAAGATAAATCAATTGTTCATTAATTCAAACTCTGAGACCATGAAGTACCCTCCCATTTCTCATGTATACCTGAATCAATTGGGCAGAGACCTTGCAGATATGATTAGTCCCATATTGGGCTATAATTCAATAGAATTTGTTGATGAAACTGTGCTGGTGATGATGGCCATGTTTTCCCCTGGCAAGCCCCCAATCTGTTATGACTATGCCACTTACATCTCCAATAAAATACATGAGCAATTGATAGATTTGGCAAGAGAAAGGGTCTTCAGATACACCTCCTATATCTACCATTTAATCCTATACTATCAGCATGAGAAATTTCCTTTTCCTGTGAGAAGAGTGGATGCACGAGGCAATCCAAGGTCAGTGGTCTATTGGTCCTCTGCTTTCCACTGTAGATCTAATTCCCCATACACTTATTGTGAGTTTATAGACCTCTTCATCCACCCAGCCATGTCTCTGCTTCTGAGCTCACCTCCTCCAAGACTAACTGATAAGATGCAGAGGATTCTTCAGTTGTCCAAGGTATACAGCATTGGGGATTGGTATTTTTACCAAAACCACACAGTTATCAGAATATACGGGTGTGAGTTGCCCCCATACAGATTGCCCAGATATGTGCCTATGAGATTGTTTGCCCTCGAGTATTTCAGGCAATTTGGGAATGCTGATGTACTCCATTTTTCAGGCAAGGGCAAGAAAGCACAACTTAAGGTTAGAAACCAATTAGGCCACTTCATCTACAATAAAAGGGAGGAAGGTTGGCAAGAGGTAGATAGAATGCTGGAAAGCCTTGGCTTACAGACCAGTTTCCTTTGGAAACCATACGACCCCAATCATTTCATAAGCTTAAGAAGGGTCAGATATAGGCTGGTCGGTTATGATCACATAAGGTTGCCTCACATAGAAAAATATGCAAATCAACTAGAATGGAGGGAAGGCACCTTAGAAGAAGCTACTACACAAGAAGAACTAGCTCAAAGAGGAATGAGAAATCTCCAAAAGTTGGCTGACTTGGAGCTTTGTTCACAGGTATTTTCTCTTCCAAGCACTCAAGTGGGAGCAGCTGCCTCATCATCTACAGCTCCACAAAAGACAGTCCAAGCCCCAATCACAGCAGAGACTTCAGCCAAGGATAAAGGCAAGGAAACAGAACAGAAATTAGCCCAAGAAGAACAGCCTCAAAATCATCCTGAACAGCGGGAAGAAATGGCAGAGGCTCCTGGTCCTAATGATGAGCAAACGCAAGAAAAGGAGGCCTCAATGCAGAATGTTACAGTGGAGACTTCGGTGCTCAAAACCCCTACAAATGAAGAGAGGGGTAAGAAAAGAGATAGAGAGGAACAGACTCCCCTTAGCACCGTGACATCACAGCAAGGGGAAAAGAGACAAAGACTCGATCCTTTCTCAGAGGAGGAGATGCCTTTTGGTCAAACACAGATGGGTCCCCCCAGCACAGAGGTATCAGCTAGCTCATTACAGCAAGAGCAGCAAAGAACACTTGGAGGAGAGGTCAGCTCCTCAGGGCAACAAAGAAAGGGTGAGTCTAGCATAAAGAAACAATTCATAGACATCAAGACCAGAAATGAGCCAGTCAGGGTGCAGCTGTATAATCACTTGTTGAAAATGGCTCCTACAAACCAGCAGAGGTTGATGTCTGCATATGATGTGCAAGAGGGAAAAATGATAATGAGCCATTTCAAGCCCACAGCGCTGCAGCCACAGTCTGCAACTGATTATATAAGAACAAACTTGGAAATCTTGTCCAAGGAAATCCACCCAATGGATCAAATTGAATTGCATAAACAGACGGGTGAGATGGTGTATGCTACCCTAGCAGATAATACATTGGTAAATTATAGATTGCAGAATTCTTTGAATAATACCACTGCACAATTGGAGTTAGAAAAGGCATCCTCCCAGGCTAAAGACAACAGGATCAGGTCTCTGGAGGATATAATCATAGAGCTTGGGCATGACCCAAAGGATCCCAAAGCTGTGCAGGCACTGCTAAAAGAAAGAGATGCAGATATTGCAGCTCTAAGGAAGATGATAAAGATCCCAGCAACTCTTCATCCCCAAACAGAAGAGGTTGCTCAGGAGAGGAAGGACCAGGATACTGCAACATTGCTGGTAACACTACATAAACAACTGGTGCAGACACAAGGAAAGCTAGAAGAGACAGAGGCTGCATTACAGGCAGCCCTACAGCAGAAAGAAGGAGGCCAAACATCTCAGCCCCCTTCACAAGTAATCAACCTTGAGGAACCCCCTCAAATTGTCACTCCTCCTACAGTCCAGACAGTTGAGACAGCCCTGTCAACATCAACATCAGCACCAGCACCGACATCAGAACAGGCTCCAAGCCTTGATATGTAGAAGTTGATGAATGAAATTAAACTCCTAGAAGCCCAGATGACAGAGCTGAATGAAGCCAAGGAGAAATTAGCTAAGCTAAATGAAAAATATGACAAATCTAAACAAAGTGTAGCTGAAAAGGGAAGGGAAATAAAGGCTCTTAAGGAGAAGATAAAGGAGCTGGAAAAAGAGCTCACCCTTGACAAAGTAGTGACTGAGGTTAAGACAGTTTTATGGGCCAACATTGGCCAATCAATAACAGATCAATGGCAGTATATAGAAACTATTCATGAGCAAATAGAGCTCATAGGCAAAGCACACAAGGAAGTCCAAAGATCAAGGGCATCTCTAGGCAATATGCCTGAGATAGCCAATAGAATGATTAATGTTCTCAACAACCACACAGGTCCTCAGATGGCTGCAATGGGAATCCCCAATAGGACTGAAACCATCCTGCTGATAAAGAGGGTCCTCACATTGAGAAGCCTGGTACAAACATTGGATAGAAGAAGCCAGGACATGCAAACAGAAGTAAACAAGTTCATGGATAAGTTTGTAGCATTACAGAGTAGAGGCCTTCCTGGCTTACTGAACAGCGCAGGGAGACTACTATCACATGAGAACTATGAAAAAAGGGTAAACACATTTGCCACCAATCAGATCACTCAAGGATCAAGTACCTCAGAGGCAACAGGGCCAGCATCTGGGCAGAGTCTCTATGAGAGAGTAGAGAACTTATTTTTTATTATGAATGAGATCAGACATTTGTTTGAAGTGCCTCCAAACTTCTACAAATATACAGAGGCAGATGAAACCTTAGATGCAATTTTGAGACATCAGCTGCCTACACAGGACTGGTGGACCAGAATGATACAGTTGTTACTATAAACAAGAGGCTTTCACCAAGTTTTTGCATTTGAAAACAAGTCATCATGTTCAGACAGTAGACACATCTACTATGACAGTAAAAGAGTGGATTGAGCCAGCTCAGCAAACCAATTCAGCCACTAAAGCAATACTGACAGCTACAAATGACAGGGCCGAGAAAGCTACAGCATGACAAAGCCATAAAGACACATCATTCAGCATTAATGCAGAATGCTCAACCGACTCAGTGGCCTCCAAAGGTCAAAAAGACTTCTGACAGAATTAAAGAGTATTCATTTTGTATTTAGAGCAGCAATAACTTCCTTATCTGCTATTCTGTAAAGATGGTGAGCGTATTTATTTATCAAGTGACTCAGCGGTTCAGATATTTTATGTAACCGATTGTATATATTCCCCCTCGCATAAGCTTGTAGGGGTTGTTGATTTTCTCTTCAAGAGATATTATGCTGTAAATGTTCAGAGTTTTAATACAACAAAGCTGATGGAATTTCCAAAGTTCTGTGTTGTCTGATGCGTTTTGATGTGCTTGCTGAATGCTACAGGATTCCTGCGTATTTCATGAAACAATAAGTTTCTTTAACCTGTTCGTTATGTTTGTTATTTCCTTCATAATCCACTCATGTTCTGTGTTTCACAATTTAATGGCAAAGAAAAAGAATAGTCTCAGGATTTATTCATAGAATACCCTGAACTCAATCTATGCTATTATGTATGTTTTCCTCAGTTATAGTTATAAGAGTGTAATTCTTAATTGCTGCACTTCCAAACTATACCTTTCACAGTGATTATCGTTCAAGAATTCAAACCTGCTCCTGGTCAACACATCTCTTTCTCACATCACCAATTTAGTGGAAACTTCTTAATTGCCTTCCACTGGTTAAACATACTTCATCACTACAATTTCAAGTTTGTTTCATGAAATATTTTAATGGCCCTGTTGTTTCAATAATCACACTCAACAAATTCAAACAACCTGCAACCACAGACTCCATAGCCCAATGGTCTAAAACTATCTGAAGATATCACATTAGGTACTGAAAGACATCATTCAACCAAAATTTTCAAACCAAATCCTCACCTTATATCTAGCCTAAGATCCTCGAGAACAAAGTTAAACAGTCAAAGAGAGAGCCCTCTCTGATTGCAGGTTGGCTAGAATCTGTGATCCAAAGCTTGGTTAGTGGTTACCCCGGCCATATTCCCTCAGGAGTCAAAGGGAACAACCTGGGTGTTAACATAATTGGCGACTCCACTGGGGACTTCCTCAGGATTTTCTAATTGCTGTATATTTCCTAAAGCTACAGATGAAGCCTGAAGGTCAGCCAGGAAGCCTTCAAAACCGTTTATGTTTTACATTAACAAGTTTAGATAAAATCTGCTTCAGTCAATCTTCATGCTAGCTTTAAGATATACACAGCCATTCCAAAATCTTGTCTGGCCCTTGTAGATACCAAAATATTCAAAAAATACCAAAAAACAAGTTCAGAAGCTGGCTCCTAAGAGAAGAACTAGGCACACCAGGTCAAATCCTGACCCAAATCCCCCACCTGTTTTTGATAACCCAAATCTCATCCCTAAAACTCTTAGGAGTCAGAAGGAACCAGAACAATCTCCTAAAACTAGCCCTGAGGCAGGTCAGCAGAGTTTCATTCCAACCCCCGCTAAGCCATCTATTCACCTCCATATAAGTCATTCTTCACCCTCTTCATCATCCACTTCACAGAGCATATTATCCACACCCAACACACAGACTGCTGTTGTTATCCCTGTTGTCCCACTTATTCTCCCAAATATGGCTAACCGTTATGCTCCACTTCAGTTACCTGGTAATCCTGCGGCTATGCCTCAGGACTACCAAAGCAAGGTTACTTATTTTGATGGAACCGGTACATACACGGCTTTACAGCATACTAGGAAAATGCAAGATTACTTTGAGAACTATGAGATAGATGATGATGATGTAAGGATGAAATTTTTTTTCCAAAGTTTGATAGGTGAGGTAAGAACCTGGTTCAGGGCCCTGGCCCCAAATTCAATAGCTAATTCGGGTGCCCTTTATCAGTCCTTCTTAAACCGATGGGAAAAGAAAAAGGACCCTCTGCACATTCTATCTGAATATGACACTATAAGAAGAGGCCCACAAGAAACTGTCCTGGACTATTGCACTAGATTCAATACTATCTATAATGCCATACCTCAAAATCTTAGACCTCCACCTGATCTAGCACTGATTAAATTCCCTGATGGCTTTGATGTTGATATGGCATATCAACTGAGAGAAAGAGCCCCTGCAACTCTAGCAGACATGCAAAACATAGCTGTTAGTGTAGAAGCAAATCTAATTGCCAAAAGAAACCGGGCCAGAACTGAAAGGAGGACTACTTTCAAAGAAGAACCTTCATCATTTGAGCAAAAGCTAGATGCAATTATCAAAGGGATGGATAGACTTGGAGACAGGGTAGAAACCATAGAAAGAAAATCATCATGGGAAGGTCAAACAAGCAATAATAGAAACCCAAACTTCAGAAAGAATCAAAATCCTAATGTTGGTAGGACTGATCCTGACCAGCATGTCAGACCTCCTTTCCAAGAAAATTATGCTGAGACATCTACTTCAAATGAGCAAATAGATGACACCCACATCAATTTGATGGGTTTGAACAATGAACAGCAAGTTTTCCTGACTCAAGAAGATCAGGAAGAGGATGAAGTAAAGCAGTTTCAAACAAAATCAGGTGAGTCTTTTGACTTTAAGCAAGGATATGATACAGCTGTTTTTGAAGTTCATAAACAGTACAAACTAAGAAGTAGAACCATAAATGTGTCACAGCCTGAAAAAGTAAAAAATGACCAGCAATCTAAGAAAGCTACCATTTCAGAATCCAAAGACAAATCTGATCCTATAACTAATGAAGTCACAGTGGAGGATATCACTGAAACATCTGCCTCAAATCAACAGACATCAGTTGCACTCCCTTTACATACCAATTCAAAAAACCCTCCTCAAGAGATGGGTAAAAAGGACAAACCCCAAAATCAGACACAGAACCAAGAGGAACCCTCTAAAAGGTCAAATGACAAAGAAAAAATGGTCAACCAGAATGCTAAGATTCAAACTGAAAAACCTTTTGACTTTGAGTCTGAAATTGGTAAACTGAAAATAGCCATACCCCTTGCAGAATTAGCCAAACATGATATTTACAAACAACAAATTAAAAAGTCCCTTCAATTGACAAACAACAAAGATGATGTCAATGTGTTGGATGATACCCCAGAATTACTTTTTGGCCCTGAGGTTGATGGAAAAACAGCAGGTAATGGAATTTTACCTTTTTATGTCAGCCTGCATATCCATGACAAGGTACTACACAATGCCATGTTTGATTCTGGGGCATCTCATAACCTTATGCCCAAATCTGTGATGGAGAGACTGAATTTAGACATAACAAGGCCATACAAGGACCTATTTTCATTTGACTCCAGCCAAGTTAAGTGTTTAGGTTTGATAAAGGATTTATGTGTGTCTCTTGTCCAGTACCCAAACAAAACAATCTTAATGGATGTTGTAGTTGCTGATATCCCACCCAAATATGGAATGCTGTTATCAAGATCATGGGGGGCTAAACTCCAAGTTTCCCTGCAATTAGACATGTCGTATGCCACCATCTCAGTCTTCGGTCAACCCAAGAGGCTATATAGAGAGTCACTTATGAAGTACATGGTGAGCAGTGAAGAAAAGCCTCAAAATTTCCCCATTTATGCAGTCCATTCAGATATGGATTCCTTTATTCTGTTCAATGATGATACAAGTCCTGAGAGTGATAATAAATCGGTCACACTTGAACATAATATGCATGAGAGTAAGCAACCGAGTCCCCAAGAAATCAAGATTGAGAAACCAATGGATGAGTCAGTCCTAAAAGATAGACCAGATGAAAGACAAGAACTCCAACTGATAATCCCAAGTCACAGAAAGGATGTTGAAAATCCATTAAAACAGGAGATCTTATGGTTTCTTGAGTTTGATGGATCAGTCAACAAATTAGGGGCAGGAGCTGGAGTGTGGATTCATAACAAGCAAAGTAATCATGCACAAGGTCGGGCCTATAGGCTTAATTTCAGATGTACCAACAATATGGCAGAATATGAGGCTCTTTTGCTAGGCCTCAAACTGGTAAAATCATTAGAGGCCACAAAACTTTCAATCATGGGAGATTCAGACCTTATTACCCAACAAGTGAAAGGCAATTTTGTCACCAATGACAAAAGACTAAGGTCATATAGGTCTGCTGCTATTGAAATGCTTAAAACTTTCACTGAGTTTCAGATAACCAAAATAGCTAGAGCCCACAATCTTCATGCACATAGTTTAGCCACATTTTCTAGTACGTGCAAATTACCTTTTGAACCTAACCATTGCTTTACAGCTGAGATAAAACATAGACCCTCTGTCCCAAACAATGTTAAAGACTGGCAAGTATTTGAGGATGACACACAGATAAATAATTTCTTAACCTTGCAGCACGAATTTTCAGGTTTGAACATTGATGTGGATTCAGTGAAAGACATGCAACCATTGAGTGAACAGGACCAAATAGCTATATCACCCAAAACAGCAAGTAAAATGCTTTATTCAACAAGCTTTGACAAGCAACAAATACAAGAACTTGAACAACTGCATTTGGATGAAATAGCTGGTACAGAGGTTGAAATCATAGAACTAAAGGATAACTTTCTGCCAACAGGCCTAACTCCATTGGAGGACATTTTTGACTCAAGTGATGTCCCTAGAAAACCCAAAATGCAGCCCCTCAATGCTGCCATTGAAGAATGCAATATTGGGACTCCTGAAAAACCCAAAATAATAAAATTGTCTGCAGTTTTACCTCCTGACCAGAAGCCTAAATATATTGACCTCTTTAAAGAGTTCCAAGATGTGTTTGCATGGAGTTATGAGGATTTGAAATCCTATGACACCTTTGTTATCCAACACACCATCCCTCTCAAGCCTAATCAAAAGCCCTTCAAGCAAAAATTGAGAAGGATCAATCCTATGCTTCTCCCTTCAATTGAAAAAGAGGTACAAAAAATGTTTAAAGCTGGTATCATAGCCCCAATCAGGTTCTCAGACTGGATTTCAAATTTGGTGCCCACAAGAAAGAAAACCGGTGAGATTAGGCTTTGCGTTGATCTAAGGAATTTAAACCAAGTATCCCTCAAAGAAAATTATCCCTTACCGAAAATGGATCACATTCTCCAAAGAGTGGTGGGGGCTTCAAGAATATCATTACTTGATGGATTCTCAGGCTTCAATCAGATCCTAGTCCACCCTGACGATCAAGATAAAACAGCATTCACAACCCCATGGGGAACTTTCAAATATGTTAAAATGCCTTTCGGATTGAAAAATGCAGGAGCTACATTTCAAAGAGCAATGGACATTGCTTTTGCTAAAGAGATCCATGACTTTCTTTTCATTTACTTAGACGACCTCACACCTTTTTCTAAATCTGACCAAGAACATATGAAACACTTGAGACAGATATTCATAACATGTAGAAAATATGGGATTTCCTTAAATCCTAAGAAGTCTCTATTTGGTTTGGAAGAGGGTAAGTTTTTAGGTCACATCATTTCTAAGGATGGCATTAGAATTGACCCAGACAGAATACAGGCAATCTTGCAAATGCCCCATCCAAGAAACATCAAAGAATTACAAGCCTTCTTGGGAAAGATCAACTTTTTAAGGAGGTTTATCCCAAACTTAGCAGAATTGATCAGATTACTAAACAACATGCTAAAAAAGGATTCAAAAGTAAAGTGGACAGTAGAAGCAAATCAAGCTTTTGAAGGTATCAAATTGGCCCTTACCCAAACTCCAGTCCTAACGAATCCTCAATTTGACAGAGAATTTATCATTTTCTCTTTTGCCTCCCAGCATACCATTGCTGCAGTCTTATTACAGAAAGATGACCAGGGAAATGAGAAACCTATTGCTTTCTTTAGTAGAGCTCTTAGGGATGCCCCTCTGAAATATCAGATCATGGAAAAGCAAGCTTATGCTTTGGTCAAGGCCATCAAAGACTTCAGGATCTACATCCTGTACTCCCATGTTATAGCATATGTGCCAAGTCCCATTGTGAAAGACATACTCACTCAAGAAAACTTGGAGGGCAGAAGAGAAAAATGGATTGCCAATATCTTAGAATTTGACATTGAGATAAGACCTACAAAACTGATAAAGGGCCAAGGTTTGGCCAAACTAATGTCTGAAACAAATTTCCAAGCCCTAGACATAAATTAAATGGACAATGAATCGGAGCTGGCGACTCCAAAGATCAATGTAGCCTTTGAACAATCCTCTTGGTATTCTGATATATGTTATGTGTTGCAAAACCTGTGTGCTCCCCCAGGATTGTCCAGAACTAAAGGTAGGTTCCTAAAAATGAAAGCTTCAAAATTTTGTGTCATGGATGGCAATTTGCTTTGGAAAAACCATGAGGGTATATTGTTAAACTGCTTAATTGAGAATGAGATTAACAATGTCATGAAAGAATTTCATGCAGGCGATTGTGGTGGACACTTGTATTGGAAGTCCACTGTGGATAAGATACTGAGGGCAGGTTACTTTTGGCCTACTCTGTTCTCTGATGTTAAAAAATTCACCACTTCATGTCATAAGTGTCAAATGTTTGAGGGAAAGAGAAAGTTACTGCCACTTCCTTTGAGGCCTATTGCAACAGAAAGACCTTTTCAACAATGGGGCTTGGATTTCATTGGGGAAATTCATCCCTCATCTTCAGGCCAACATAGATGGATCCTCACAGCCACAGACTACTTCACCAAATGGATTGAGGCCATCCCATGTAGACAAGCAAATGATTCTACTATCATTCAGTTTCTTGAGAATAATATTCTTTCTAGATTTGGCTGTCCTGACAAGATTATAACAGACAATGCTGCTGCTTTTAGATCCAAGAAGATGGTGAACTTTTGTCACAAATTCCATATCACTTTGGGCCATTCCACTGCATACTACCCTCAAGGAAATGGCCTAGCTGAATCATCAAATAAAAGCCTTGTAAACATCATAAAGAAGGTGTTGGAAGAAAATAAGAAGAATTGGCATAAGAAGCTTGTGAATGCCTTATGGGCAGATAGACTAACAACCAAGAGATCCATTGGGGTCAGCCCATATGAGTTAGTCTATGGATTAGAAGCCAAATTTCCTTCATCATTAGGGGTTGCTGTTATGAAACTACTTCAAGAAAGTCAAGCTGAGCCCAATGACATGCAAAGAAGGATCAATCAAATAATATGTTTGCAGCAAATGAGAGACCAGGTCTATTACAGAGTTCAAGTTCTACAAGAAAAGTTAAAGAAAACTTTTGATAGAAGGACTAAAGTTGAAGATTTCAACATGGGTGACAAAGTCCTCAAGTGGGATTCAAGAAGGGAAGATAAAGGAAAACATGGAAAATTTGATTCTCTTTGGAAAGGACCATTTGTTATCCGAGCAGTGCAAGGAAACAACACTTACTTCCTAAAACATCTGGATGAAACTGACTTAGATGAAGGCCCTGTGAATGGCCGGATGTTGAAGCACTATTTTGACTACTTCCCATGTATATAGTTTGACTTTCCCTTGTACATTATAGGGTGTATATATTACTTTCTGTTTACATGCATAAAAGGCAGCTTTCCCAGTTTTGCAAGTTATCAGCAGAAGACAAATAAGTTCAGAGATCTACCAAGATGGAAAGGGCACAATTTTGAGATTTCAAGGAGGAAAACTCCAAGTTTTGGTAAAAAGAAGTCAAGGGCCAAGGCATTCTGACCTGCTGTTCTTGGTCTTTCAAGAAGAAAAACCATCCCCATGTGGAGCCACTGTTAGATACCTATACCAATAGGTTTCATATTTCATGATTGGCAAAGAAAGTTCCAAATATGCTCTGCTTTGGTGATGCAAAGATCCCATATTTCCAAGGGAATGCAATATGTGTACATAGCTTGATGTTAACTGAATTTGGATGGGTGATCCAACAGTCTAAGCTGGATCATGCCATGTTTCAATTTTTGTTGTAGATTAGAGAAAGAAGTCTGTCCAAACAGTTAAATCTTGGCAGATAAAGTAGTTAGGTAGAGAATGAAGGTTCCCAACTGTTTAATCTGGGGCCTTGGAAGAAATAAGGCTAGCTTTAGATAGAAAATCAAAAGAAAAAGCCAAAGGAAAAGAAAAGGCACATGAGGGTTTGCAATTCTAAGTGCACCCTCCTAGAAGTAACAAAAAATGCTAGGCAATAGAATGGGTAGGTAGTTGGGGTTGCAAAAGCATGATTTATGACTGCTCACTGGCCTAAGCAAAAGAAAACATGATGCCAGTGCAGGTCTCTTATTCAGCAGTTTTGCAGCAATACAATGAAACATGTCTAACTTCCCAGTCATCCCCCATTACATTCATTGCTAACATCCCAATACTACCTTTGGTCATGGAAGAAATCAAAGTCTTTTGTTGATTCTTGTTTCTTTAAAAGCCACATTTCTTGTGTAAAATTCTTTTCATTTTGATCTACTTCCTGAACTAAGTTGATTTCATATAAACTTAGTGTATATTCCCCCCCTCATTCACCTTCTCCACTCATATTAACTCCTAACTTCTTATTATCTAAATCCCCTATGTTCCCCTTTTCCCCTAATATTATAAACACTATGGTGTATAAACCCCAAGCAATGTATAAATATTCCCTCCCCCTAGCATTATAGCCATATGTCCAAAAGACAGGGATTAAATTGACCTCTGGTTAGTCTAATAACCTAAGCCCTACCCCTTTTTCCCTTCACAAACCCTCTGAAAAGATTTACCTATTTTACTCACAAAAGGCCTTGTAAAAAACCCACTATTACCCCTAACCTGCGCTATTTGCAAAACACACCAAAAAACCCATTGTTCCGCTTTATCCAAAGTTTTGGTGCGATGCACATTTTCACATAAAATACATTGAAAAACCCACAAAATCCGCCAAAGTCCAAAGTCCGCCTGGGCACGCATTTCCAGAAAAACAATTAAATATTCCTCGCCCACTGCCATATTGTCCTGGCACCTTTTCAACCCATCGACCGTCGGATCTGGGCTTTCCCACCCGACGGCCCACATCCATATCGGACGGGCCCCGAAGACCGGACGTTACCTCCCGAAATTTGTCAGAGGGTGACGTCAGGCCTCTGCCACGCGTCGCCCCCAAATCTTATCGGGCCACCTTCTGACAATCCCGCTTCCGTATGAAGAGCGGTGCGATATCATACCGCTTACCACTTCCGGTTTTCCGCTGACCGGTCATGCCAACGTCACGCCACTTCACCGCCGCATCAGCGCCCCCGCCCGCCATCGCTCCGACATGTCCTCCACCTATGTTGTCCCCGTACACCACTCACATGCCGCCACGTCACCCGACGACGTCATGCTGACGTCACCCGACCCTGACCCCACCTGATGACGTCATGCTGACGTCATCCAAATTTTCGCGCCAACGCCAAAAAGCCCATATTTGGCCGAATTTTGCCATTTTTGCGCACTTTTTCAACGTTTTGTGCTCTGCCTCCTGCATGTATTTTCACGTTCTTTGCTGCCGCCAACCTACCAAGACTATTCCAGAGCTGCTACCGCTCAGCATTTGAATGCAACCAAGCTCCTCCATCACTAAAAGACTAGGTATTTACCAATTCTCCAACTGCGCACTCTGTTATGTCCTGCATTGATTAAAAAACCAGGAAATTGACCGTTTTCACCTGAGAAATAGGCCTGCTACAACTTGAAACTAAGTTAACTCCTTTTTTTAAACCGGCCAATTGTACCCAATTACACCCCTGTTGCTCTGAAATAGACTGTAATTCAGCAAAATTACCTAACCTACCACGCAGGAAGGTATTTCTCCCAGAATAGTCGAAATTCAATCCAATTTCACTTATAAAAACATGGATACACCAGTAGCACCTGTTGCCCTGAATGTTGCTCCATTGAATGCCCCTTAGAGAGAGTTGGAGTGGAAATCATTAGCAGATCAAGATTACCAAATATCAGAGGAAATGCTAATGCATAGCAAGTATCACATTCACTTGCTAAATGAATTGAAACTCAAGCATGATAGTGGAATGGATATATTGGGCATTTGGGACTCTTTCCTCCCCATCTTCAAGCTCCCTCAGGTCAACCAGTTCCCTGACCTAATCCACCGATGTGCTGATTGTTATGACCCCACTCAGAGGGCTGTGCTTGACCCTTCAGGCTCAGTTGTTTTTTATGTCACCCCTGCAGCCATCAGAGAGATGCTAAACTTCAAGACTGATAATAAATTAGTTCCTTTATCGTTGATGGATCTGATCATTCAAGGAGCTAAACTGACAGATGCCCAAATAACCAAGATAAATCAATTGTTCATTAATTCAAACTCTGAGACCATGAAGTACCCTCCCATTTCTCATGTATACCTGAATCAATTGGGCAGAGACCTTGCAGATATGATTAGTCCCATATTGGGCTATAATTCAATAGAATTTGTTGATGAAACTGTGCTGGTGATGATGGCCATGCTTTCCCCTGGCAAGCCCCCAATTTGTTATGACTATGCCACTTACATCTCCAATAAAATACATGAGCAATTGATAGACTTGGCAAGAGAAAGGGTGTTCAGATACACCTCCTATATCTACTATTTAATCCTATACTATCAGCATGAGAAATTTCCTTTTCCTGTGAGAAGAGTGGATGCACGAGGCAATCCAAGGTCAGTGGTCTATTGGTCCTCTGCTTTCCACTGTAGATCTAATTCCCCATACACTTATTGTGAGTTTATAGACCTCTTCATCCACCCAGCCATGTCTCTGCTTCTGAGCTCACCTCCTCCAAGACTAACTGATGAGATGCAGAGGATTCTTCAGTTGTCCAAGGTATACAGCATTGGGGATTGGTATTTTTACCAAAACCACACAGTTATCAGAATGTACGGGTGTGAGTTGCCCCCATACAGATTGCCGAGATATGTGCCTATGAGATTGTTTGCCCTCGAGTATTTCAGGCAATTTGGGAATGCTGATGTACTCCATTTTTCAGGCAAGGGCAAGAAAGCACAGCTTAAGGTTAGAAACCAATTAGGCCACTTCATCTACAATAAAAGGGAGGAAGGCTGGCAAGAGGCAGATAGAATGCTGGAAAGCCTTGGCTTACAGACCAGTTTCCTTTGGAAACCATATGACCCCAATCATTTCATAAGCTTAAGAAGGGTCAGATATAGGCTGGCCGGTTATGATCACATAAGGTTGCCTCACATAGAAAAATATGCAAATCAACTAGAATGGAGGGAAGGCACCTTAGAAGAAGCTACTACACAAGAAAAACTAGCTCAAAGAGGAATGAGAAATCTCCAAAAGTTGGCTGACTTGGAGCTTTGTTCACAGGTATTTTCTCTTCCAGGCACTCAAGTGGGAGCAGCTGCCTCATCATCTACAGCTCCACAAAAGACAGTCCAAGCCCCAATCACAGCAGAGACTTCAGCCAAGGATAAAGGCAAGGAAACAGAACAGAAATTAGCCCAAGAAGAACAGCCTCAAAATCATCCTGAACAGCGGGAAGAAATGGCAGAGGCTCCTGGTCCTAATGATGAGCAAACGCAAGAAAAGGAGGCCTCAGTGCAGAATGTTACAGTGGAGACTTCGGTGCTCCAAACCCCTACAAATGAAGAGAGGGGTAAGAAAAGAGATAGAGAGGAACAGACTCCCCTTAGCACCGCGACATCACAGCAAGGGGAAAAGAGACAAAGACTTGATCCTTTCTCAGAGGAGGAGATGCCTTTTGGTCAAACACAGATGGGTCCCCCCAGCACAGAGGTATCAGCTAGCTCATTACAGCAAGAGCAGCAAAGAACACTTGGAGGAGAGGTCAGCTCCTCAGGGCAACAAAGAAAGGGTGAGTCTAGCATAAAGAAACAATTCATAGACATCAAGACCAGAAATGAGCCAGTCAGGGTGCAGCTGTATAATCACTTGTTGAAAATGGCTCCTACAAACCAGCAGAGGTTGATGTCTGCATATGATGTGCAAGAGGGAAAAATGATAATGAGCCATTTCAAGCCCACAGCGCTGCAGCCACAGTCTGCAGCTGATTATATAAGAACAAACTTGGAAATCTTGTCCAAGGAAATCCACCCAATGGATCAAATTGAATTGCATAAACAGATGGGTGAGATGGTGTATGCTACCTTAGCATTGGTAAATTATAGATTGCAGAATTCTTTGAATAATACCACTGCACAATTGGAGTTAGGAAAGGCATCCTCCCAGGCTAAAGACAACAGGATCAGGTCTCTGGAGGATATAATCATAGAGCTTGGGCATGACCCAAAGGATCCCAAAGCTGTGCAGGCACTGCTAAAAGAAAGTGGTGCAGATATTGCAGCTCTAAGGAAGATGATAAAGATCCCAGCAACTCTTCATCCCCAAACAGAAGAGGTTGCTCAGGAGAGGAAGGACCAGGATACTGCAACATTGCTGGTAACACTGCATAAACAACTGGTGCAGACACAAGGAAAGCTAGAAGAGACAGAGGCTGCATTACAGGCAGCCCTACAGCAGAAAGAAGGAGGCCAAACATCTCAGCCCCCTCCACAAGTAATCAACCTTGAGGAACCCCCTCAAATTGTCACTCCTCCTACAGTCCAGACAGTTGAGACAGGCCCGTCAACATCAACATCAGCACCAGCACCGACATCAGAACAGGCTCCAAGCCTTGATATGCAGAAGTTGATGAATGAAATTAAACTCCTAGAAGCCCAGATGACAGAGCTGAATGAAGCCAAGGAGAATTTAGCTAAGCTAAATGAAAAATATGACAAATCTAAACAAAGTGTAGCTGAAAAGGGAAGGGAAATAAAGGCTCTTAAGGAGAAGATAAAGGAGCTGGAGAAAGAGCTCACCCTTGACAAAGTAGTGGCTGAGGTTAAGACAGTTTTATGGGCCAACATTGGCCAATCAATAACAGATCAATGGCAGTATATAGAAACTATTCATGAGCAAATAGAGCTCATAGGCAAAGCACAAAAGGAAGTCCAAAGATCAAGGGCATCTCTAGGCAATATGCCTGAGATAGCCAATAGAATGATTAATGTTCTCAACAACCGCACAGGTCCTCAGATGGCTGCAATGGGAATCCCCAATAGGACTGAAACCATCCTGCTGATAAAGAGGGTCCTCACATTGAGAAGCCTGGTACAAACGTTGGATAGAAGAAGCCAGGACATGCAAACAGAAGTAAACAAGTTCATGGATAAGTTTGCAGCATTACAAAGCAGAGGCCTTCCTAGCTTACTGAACAACGCAGGGAGACTACTATCACATGAGAACTATGCAAAAAAGGTAAACACATTTGCCACCAATCAGATCACTCAAGGATCAAGTACCTCAGAGGCAACAGGGCCAGCATCTGGGCAGAGTCTCTATGAGAGAGTAGAGAACTTATTTTTTATTATGAATGAGATCAGACATTTGTTTGAAGTGCCTCCAAACTTCTACAAATATACAGAGGCAGATGAAACCTTAGATGCAATTTTGAGACATCAACTGCCTACACAGGACTGGTGGACCAGAATGATACAGTTGTTACTATAAACAAGAGGCTTTCACCAAGTTTTTGCATTTGAAAACAAGTCATTGTGTTCAGACAGTAGACACATTTACTATGACAGTAAAAGAGTGGACTGAGCCAGCTCAGCAAACCAATTCAGCCACTAAAGCAATACTGACAGCTACAGATGACAGGGCCGAGAAAGCTACAGCATGACAAAGCCATAAAGACACATCATTCAGCATTAATGCAGAACGCTCAACCGACTCAGTGGCCTCCAAAGGTCAAAAAGACTTCTGATAGAATTAAAGAGTATTCATTTTGTATTTAGAGCAGCAATAACTTCCTTATTTGCTATTCTGTAAAGCTGGTGAGCGTATTTATTTATCAAGTGACTCAGTGGTTAAGATATTTTATGTAACCGATATTATATATTCCCCCTCGCATAAGCTTGCAGGGGTTGTTGATTTTCTCTTCAGGAGATATTATGCTGTAAATGTTCAGAGTTTTAATACAACAAAGCTGATGGAATTTCCAAAGTTCTGTGTTGTCTGATGCGTTTTGATGTGCTTGCTGAATGCTACAGGATTCTTGCGTATTTCATGAAACAATAAGTTTCTTTAACCTGTTCGTTATGTTTGTTATTTCCTTCATAATCCATTCATGTTCTGTGTTTCACAGTTTAATGGCAAAGAAAAAGAATAGTCTCAGGATTTATTCATAGAATACCCTGAACTCAATCTATGCTATTATGTATGTTTTCCTCAATTATAGTTATAAGAGTGTAATTCTTAATTGCTGCACTTCCAAACTATACCTTTCACAGTGATTATCGTTCAGGAATTCAAACCTGCTCCTGGGCAATACATCTCTTTCTCACATCACCAATTTAGTGGAAACTTCTTAATTGCCTTCCACTGGTTAAACATACTTCATCACTACAATTTCAAGTTTGTTTCATGAAATATTTTAATGGCCCTGTTGTTTCAATAATCACACTCAACAAATTCAAACAACCTGCAACCACAGACTCCATAGCCCAATGGTCTAAAACTGTCTGAAGATATCACATTAGTTACTGAAAGACATCATTCAACCAAAATTTTCAAACCAAATCCTCACCTTATATCTAGCCTAAGATCCTCAAGAACAAAGTTAAATAGTCAAAGAGAGAGCCCTCTCTGATTGCAGGTTGGCTAGAACCTGTGATCCAAAGCTTGGTTAGTGGTTACCCCGGTCGTATTCCCTCAGGAGTCAAAGGGAACAACCTGGGTGTTAACAGGAGGCTGATATGAATATAACTTTACACCTATAGGAATAGGGACCTTGACCATTTACATTCCTACATATTAACTCTTTGCAATATTATCTCTAATCCATGTGGACATTGGTGGTCACCCACCTATTTCACTTGGACCCCCACCATTGTTTCTTTTAGTTTTCTTGATTGTAGCAGAATTTACTATTTTTGGTAGTTTTTTGGGTCGTGAACTTCCAAAGCTGTTTTGAGACCCTAAACGATGTTTTTTTTGGAAAACAGGCAAACCTATATGTTATAATAAGGGTTTGCAATAGAAATTTGTTTTCCTCTAATAGATCTTTCTAATGAAGTATTGTACATGTCAAATGGAGATCGTATGCCAAATTTACAACCTTGGGAAGCTGATGTACCAACTAACCCCAATGGAGCCCACAAACTTTTGACACTTCATCTCCTAGGGTTAGGTTTTTTTATGTTTAGGATTTTCTATTGTTTCTCAATAATAAAAAGGCCTAGCCTCATTGTAACACAGTTCATAAGGCATGTAAACGCCGCATCTCTTCTAAGAGATAAGATACCATCGCTTGAGCCAATTTATGTCCATTCTACATGTAAACAATTTTCAGTACTTTTCTATTAATGAATTGAAGTTTCATTTTTGATGTAGCTCTATTTCTATTTATATCTATATTTAAATTTGTTCCTTCATAAATTCATATTATTGGTATCAAAGTGGTCTGCTCTTTCATTGTTTTTATATGCATTTCTCCAATGAGGTCGGGATATAAGGAGTTGGGAGTTGAACTCATTGAGCCCTTTTAAGGTCATCCCCGTCAACACCGACGGTCTCCCATGGTGGAAGAAAAGAAAGACAAGGGAGGAGGAGATCCTATCAAACTATTGCTCGAAGAAGCCCTCAAGAAAAAAAGGAATGAGACAACGGAAAAACTTTACCAAATCCTTAGGTGAATGCCCATCGACAATGCATCTTCATCTAGTAGTCACTTCGAAGGCATCACCCCTTCAAGGTACTAGTGAACTTCAATATCCCCATACTCGAAGGTCAAATAGATGTAGATATTTTAGATAAATTGTTGAATTTTTTGGAGGATTATTTTTCATTCCATAGTTTCTCCAATAGGGAGAAGATTACTTTTTCACTCCTTAAGGTTAACCCCCATGTCAAGGAATGGTGGGAAACGTATTGTGAGAAAAGGATCAAGGAACCCTCTTTGTTCACAACTACACCCTCTTGGAACTCTTTCCGAGATGCAATCAAGGAGCAATATTACCCCATGGGGAGCTATGAGGATAAGTACATACAATGGACCACAGTAGGGAAACAAAGGTACCAAGATGTGCATGAGTTCACAAATATTTTTCATACTCTATGCGTAAAGCTAGGTATCAAAGATTTCGAGTGACATCTGGTGCTCAAGTACCATGGCTATCTGCACAAATAAATTTAGGAATAAATGGAGTTCCTGGACATCTCCTTGCTTGGTGCAACATGTTGTTACACTGCCAATATTGAACAAAAATTTAAACAAAAGAACTGTGACTTTGGATCTGTGAATCAAAAGCAATGTAAGATTACCCCCAAACCAAAAAGCAAAGGATAGAGCCAAGGTGGAGCAGCCCAAGACAACCCATTGAAGCATCAAGAAAATAATGGCACCACAAAGACAAAGACGGACATAGGAAAATGGTGTGAGTTCCACAAGAGCCCCACTCGAAAAAAAAATGAGTGTCATGCCAAGCAATCATTAGTGGTCAAGCTGAAAGCTTCAAAATTCGATGCATGTTCTGATTTTGAGCTAGAACCCAACAAGGGGAACGACATGGGGAAGTAGATTATTGATGCAGAACCTAGTGCCACCATTGCTACCACCAAGGTACAAAAGACTGAGCCCGAAGAACCATAGGAGGGGGAGAATCTCTTCCACCCATAGATGTCGATGAAGGGTTCTTCGTTGCAGTTCATTGTTGATAATAGGATCCAAAATAACCTCATTTCAACAGAGGTCATTAAGTGGTTGGGCCTATGGGCCACAACACACCTATAACCATACACCAACAAGTGACTCCACGAAGGACGAGATCTCCGCACCAGCTTGTAGTGTCACCTTCCCTACATCATCAAGCCCTTTATGGATGAGGCACTATGTGATGTTACTCCTCTTGAAGTTTGTAATGTGTTATTAGGTCAACCATACTTATGGAAACATCATGTTGTGTATGAGTCCAGGCCTCACAATGTTATTATTTATTTGGGAAATAAATTATACATGATACCATAGGTAGCCCTGCCTACTTCCATCTCTTTGATCTCTACTAAGAAATGCAGTAAGATCATCTCCCAAATCTGGAAATTTGTTTTCTTTATTATTCATTCTCAAAGTAAGGGGAATATAGTGGCCAGATCCATGACCCCTGGTAACAGTTTCTCATGCAACAAAAGTGGGTGGATAAGGTTGTGGAAGAATACATGGACATCCTCTCCTCCCCATTGTGGTACTGTTACACTGTAATGTTAAGCATTCAATTGATCTGACTCCCGTAGCACCTCTACCCATTGGGTCGATATATCACAACTCCATGTTGGAAAATGAAGAAATCAAGTGGAATATCCAGGAACTGCTACTAAAAGGGCATGTCCAACTAAGTTCCTCTCCTTGTGGGAGCTTGATTGTACTTTTACAGAAGAAGGATGGAACCTGGAGGCTCCGCATTCATTATCAAGCACTTAAGAAAATCACTGTTAGGAACAGGTATCTAATCACATGGATTGATGATATTCTTGAGCAACTCAAGGGTTCCAAGTATTTTATCAAGATCAATTTGAATTTTGGTTATCACTAGGTTCCCATAGAACCCACAGACGTATGGAAGATCACCTTCAAATCTAAGGAGGGCCTTTTCGAGTGGTTGGTCATGCCTTTCGGGTTGAAAAATGCACCTACAACTTTTATGAGGCTGATGGATGGCATCTTATAACCCTCCACCAAGTCGTCCGTGGTTGTATATCTAGAAAACATCCTCATATTCAACAAGAGTTGGGAAGAGCACCTGCAGCACATTTGATGGGTCCTTCAAACCCTGCGACAACAAAAATTATGTGAAAACTTGGAGAAATACACCTTTGTCATGAGCCAGGTCCAATATCTAGTCTACATCATTGATGAGAAAGGTGTGCATGTGGATCTAGCTATGATATAAGTCATTTTGGATTTCCCAACCCTGACCACTCTAACAGAGCTTTGCAACCTTTTGGTCCTTGCTAATTTTTATCGGAGGTTTGTGTTGGGATTCTCTCATATCACTTGGCCTTTGAGTCAGGTTACCAAGGACAAAGCAAAGGAAATGTTTTTCTAGTCCAAGTCCCAACAAAATGAATTCATTGAGGTGAAGCACCACCTCTGCTTGCACTGGTAATCACATTACCAGACCTATAACAACCATCTAAAATTCAAATAGACACCTCCGACTATGCTATTGGTGCAGTTATCACCCCACAAGGGAATCCAATGGAATATCTCAGTGAGACACTTTACGATACAATTTATAAATACCCCACTTATGATAATGAGATGTATTATATCATGCAAGTGTGTCGAAAATGGAAACATTACATTCTAGGGAAGGAGATATTCATCCACACAGATCACCGTCCTCTTCAGTTTATATAGACAAAAAGGAAGTTGCAGAATGATCAACATCAGAAGTGGTCTACATAGCTGCAACAATTCCACTTGAACATTAAATATAAGAAGGGAAACACCAATCATGTTTCAGATTACCTCAGTTGGCCCCCAGTTGCAACACTGACTATTGTTCTCAACTCTTATGGCTACGAGACCTATGGATGGCTACAACTATACAAAAATGATCTTGAGTTCACCACCACATAATAGATGTTAGTGGATGGAAAGAAAGTTCCATATTTTTAGCTCCATCATGCCTTATTATGCTACCTGGGAAACCTTTTTGTTCCTTCAAGTGAGCATGCCAAGATGATTTGGAAGACGCACTACAGTCGGGTTGTAGGACACTTTGGTGTGGAGAAAATTGTGCTCATACTACATAAGTATTTTTATTAGCTAAACCTATGACATGACGTTGGAAAATATATCATATGCTTCATTGCCTATGCCATCCCCAAGCCAACCATCAAGAAGAAAAGCATGTACACTTCTCTTCCTACCTTGATCAACCCTAGGATTCCATCTCTATGGTGTTATACTGAAAAATACATCCTCATCAACTTAGAGGAGATTAGTATGCATTTGGTTGAAATATACCCCTTTACACCCCTTTTTCTAGCCTATATAAGACTATAACATGAGTTATGTACCATGAGGACCATGTTATCCTAGTTTATAACACTGTGTTCCTTAATCTAAGTTGTGTTACCAAATTATCATTCAGTCACAAGGAAAAAAATCTTGAGTTAACTCATTTCCACACTTGTTCACTTACAGAAACTCATGTGGTGGAATGTGATCTCTTTATCCTCATCTTTAGCGTTTTTATAAAAAAAACAAAGCATACAAAAGAGAGAAAGAGCATAAAGCATGGGGAGGCTTTTTCCTAAGCATTAAAGCATCTAAAAACAGGATAAAATCATTTTGTATGAGGAAACATTATTCACCCTAAATCTTTTGCCCAAATTGAACTAAGGAAGAATTTGGAAATATTCATAGCCTCCACTTACCTATATATTGGGAGCTTATTCATTGAGAAAGGGATATGAATTCTTGTATTGTTGTGCTACTAAGATCTAACTTGAGAGAGAGAGTTTTTGGAGCTAGGAGCTAGAGGAGGTTTTGTTGCAACTACATACTGTGGTTATAATCTTCCATAATTTATTTAATAAAGATGGATGATTGTTCTTGCTTCCATATAATTTCTCATAATATTTTTTATTATGTTTAACTAATTATTATTTGGAAGTTTTGTTTGCCATGATTTATTTAGTAATGTCTAACGACTTTGATTAATAATATTATTATGTTGTGAATTGTTTGTTTATTCCTCTTTATGTGCAGGACCAAGCTTGGGAGCTAGCTAGGAGCGCTTCCCAACTACAATGAACACTCCAACAAAGCTGCATGCTGATAGGATTATATTTCACTTATCTTCTTAATATATACTCTACTTCCTTCCTTGCTGAAAATACCACTCCTTAGAACATTCTTTCCCTTGCCTTGTCTTCCCTACATTTCTTAGATAATTTGAGAGGGTTTTCTGTTTGTCCAATCTAAGATTGATCCCTATAGAAATGGAATATCTATAGGGCCTCCCTTCTACCAAGCATCGTAATGACTGTGAATTTGTAGTCGTGGACAAATTTTCTAATATGGCTATATTGGTGGCTTGCAAGAAGAGTATCATAGCAAAAGAAACTACCAAACTCTTCCTTGAACGAGTATGGGTACATTTTGGGATCTCGTAGACCAATATATCAGATTAGGATAGTCGGTTTCTAAGCATGTTCTGGTCAAGGTGCCTCTGGAAATTATTAGACACCAAGCTCTCCAAGTCGACTGCATTCCATCCCCAGATTGATGGCAAACCAAACGTCATCAACAAGATGATACTTCACATACTACGCATGTACAACTCAAAGCATCGATGAACTTGGGATGATATCCTTCCTTATATGAGGCACAATTATAACAAAACTCTCTATAGTTTGGCTGGCTGCAATCCTTTTCAAGCGGGTCTAGGCTTTTAGCCATTGTGTCTGATTGATGTTGTCATGCCTAATGCAACTACACAGACATAATCCACACATGTACAGTCTAGGCTTGATAAAGCAACCCGATTTATTGAACACATCTAGCACATCTTCCAGCAAGTGCAAAACATCATGGATAAGTCCACATAAGTCCAATTCCAGGTACAAGCAATGGCATCATCAACATCGAATGTCACACAAGTTTTAAGTGGGTGACAAAGTTTGGTTGCATTTGTAGAAATAATGCCCTGTCAGAGCCCATCAAAATCTCATACCACTTTGATACGGGCCTTACACCATTACCAAGGTTGTGGGAGACAATGCTTTTGATCTCAGTATTCCCCCATTCCTTGGCCTATACCTAGTGTTCAATGTGGATTGCCTTCAACCATACTTTCCACCATTGTTGGCCACATTAGACATTACAAAACAACTACAACCAATAGAGCTAAACCTAGAATGCATGGAACAAGCCACAAATGAATGTATCCTAGACATAAATATCAAGAACATTTTCCAGTAGAAGATATAATTGTATCGAGTTGTCAAGTTTGGCCAACTCATGCACCAAGGCAAGTGGCTCACCAAGGACCAAGTTAAGCAGAAGTTTCCCCATCTCATGGAGGCACTCAAAGCAATGGGGACCATTGTGGGGGAAGACTAATCTAGGTGGATATTGATTGCCACTCACCTATTCCACCTGGACCCCAACCATTGTTTCTTTCACTTTCCTTGATTGTAGCACAATTTACTAATTTTGGCAGTTTTTCGGGTCATGAACTTCCAGAGTCATTTTGAGGCACTAAACGACATTTTTTTTGGGAAAACAAACAAACCCGTAGGCTACAATAGGGGTTTGCAATAAAAATTTACCATATTAAGATAGATCTTTCTAACTAGGTATTGTACTCGTTAAACGGAGATCGTAAGCCAAAGTTACGACCTCGGGAAGTTGATGTACCAACTAACCCCAACGGAGCCCACAAAATTTTGTTTCTTCATCTCCTAGGGTTAGGTTTATCGATGTTTATTTCCATTCTTTCTCAATAATAAAAAGTCCTTCGAGCCTCATTGTAACATAGTTCCGAAGGCATGTAGCCACCACATCTCTTCCTAGAGATAAGCTACTGTCACCCAAGCTAGTTTATGTCCATGCTGCATGTAAATAGTTTTCAATACTTTGTTATTAATGAATTGAAGTTCTATTTTCGTTGTATCTTTTTGTTTATGTTTATATCTATATTTCATTTCATTCCTTCATAAATATATATCAGTCTCAACATACTTCTTATGGTTCAACCAAAGTTTCCTATTTCTTCGATCTCTTTTAATTTTCATGCTCAAAATAAGATTTTCGAGACCAACTTCTTTCATGTGAAATATAAAGGAAAAATAGGTTTTCACATCCTTGATGATTTCCTTGTTGTTTCCAATTAGCAACATATCATCCACATAGAAGACCTCATAAATAAAATTATTACCAAGTTACTAATTTGGAATACACATAGTGATAATATTTTCTCTTTTTGAATCCAAGTCATATATATATATATATACACCACATCCTTAGATATTGTTTTAACCCATATAGGGACCTTTTCAGCTTAGAAACCAACTATTTCTTTCATTTCACTACAACACCTTATGGTTGTTTCATGTGGATTTATTCTTATAGATCCTCATGTAGGTTGTCTTTACATCCATTTTTTCTACTTTAAGATCAAAAACCACAACAATAAACAAAATAAATATAATAGAAGTTAACTTCACAACAAGAGAAAAAATTCACCAAAGTTTATTCCCTCTACACATTATGTAAATTTAATTCAATTTTTTCTTAAACACCCATCTACGACCAATGGGATATTCTCCAGCTAGTAATTCAACTAGATACCAACCCTCATTCTCACCAAGGATTCCATTTCTTCAACCATGGCCCTTTTATGGAATTTACCATCCTCTAAATCCACTGCTTCCTTAAAAATTATAGGATCTTCATCTGTAATAAACAAAACAAAACTAGAATGAAAATTAGGTAGATAATACCTTTCTAGTTTCCTTCTTTCCCGAACTGATCTCCTCAATACCAAAGTATGAGTTTATTCTTCTTCTTAATCATGTTCCTTTATTTAGTCAGATTATTCATCCCGCAACTTAAACTCTACTACCTTTGGTTATTTTTCCCTTGGTAGTACTTCCTATTTGGAAACATATTTTACCTCTCTAAAGACAACATCTCGACTATAAAAAACCTTGTTGAGTTGAGGCTTCTCTGATCCATAATCAGTTTATGAGAGCTTTTTCGGCGTAAATCACAAGATCTATCATTTGTCGACGTGTTTCGAACCAACTAGTGTGGTTCATCGTCAGGACAAGTTGAAGAACTAGATTTAGCTTTGCATGATAAATAGCTTGAGCAGAGCCTCCAACGGCTAACTAGGCCAATGGCTAAATTGGACTAGGGACCTTACCTCTAAATATTTTAATTTAATTGGAAGTTAGTTATAGTAACCTTACCTCTAAATAAATATAAAAATATTTTAATTTAATTGGTTATTAACAAACAACCTTCTTAATTTATGGATTCCAAAGCTTATAACATTTTATACCATATTTATAACCAATAAAGATATATTTTCAACTTTATTGTCTAGCTTACTCCTATTTTCCTTTGGAACATGTACATAAGCATCACAACAAAAAATTTTGAGATGTTTAAGAGAGGGTTTCTTATTAGTTCATGTCCTCATGTGGATTCTTGTCAACCAATTGTAATAAGGGTGATCAATTGACTAGGTAAAATTCAATATCCATTGGCTCTTCCCATAATTCTTTTCCTAACTTAGAAACACAAAACATGCTCTTTAATATTGTCATTAGTATCATGTTCATCCTTTCTACAACCCTATTCCATGGAGGTGTGTATATGGTAGTCTTTTTTATCCTAGTTGACTCAACTCTTGGATTTAACCAAGTTTTTTTGCTTTCGTGATGTGATTAGAATTGCATTTAAAAGAGCATAGAGGAACATATATGCATGATGTAAACAAGAAGGATCCTGACAAGAATCAACAACATAAAATATAATACATTGATAACAGAGTTCGTTCAGGAGGGACTACGTCTCCAGGTCCAAGAGGGACTACGTCTCCAGGCCCTGGTGTCAAGATGGTGTAGGGCGCTGCATTAAGTGCTGGAAAGAGTGATGATGTACATGAGTGTGTTTTATCTATCATGCAAGGAATATTCCCTCATGCAGGAGTGGCTCCAAGAGATGTTCCCTGCAGGAACTCTCATTCAAAAAAAGGACTCCTATCAGCATGACATAATTTCATGCATGTTAATAATGAGCATACCGCTAGCATGGCATCAAAGGGATCTCAATTCAAACATACATGGTGACACATGAATATCCCGTCAACATGACGACAAAGGGATATCAATCAAAACATGACAATAAGTACATATCACATCAAGAACAAAACAAGATCTGACATCAAACATCATGCAGGGATATATACAAGACAATGCATCTCAAGCAAAGAGGCAAAGAAGTACATGATCACACTGCATATACCTCACATCAAGGAGTTATCTAAAGAAGATGATGATAAACTGTTGGATTTGGCTGCCCCATAAATCTCGTGGCATCAAATCTCATGGAAATGACTGCTTGCACATTGAACGTTGACACATGCACTCCACTTTGAAAAGTGGCTGAAAAATAGAATGATCAAATGGAAAATATGATTACACCATTAGATTCATGGCGTCGAATAGTGTAAAATCGACTGCCAAATTTCTGAATTCTAACAAAGTGAAAATGTGGGGCTATAGGAATCTTTTAGATTCCCTCTAGGTTCCTCAAAGATTCCCTTCCCCGGGTCATGTGAAGATTTGCTGCTCAGATCAAAATTCTTTCTGTGCCATTAGGTTCCTTGCGAAATTCTAAGAAAAGTGAGTATGAAGTTGGCTACATTCTGACTCTGGCGAATTTTAGCCTCCAAGGAATCTAGAAGATTCCCTCAAGATTCTCAAAGATTCTCCTCCATAGGGAATCTGCAAATTTTCTGTTCAAAAGGTGAAACCAACATCACCATTGTGTTTCCTACAAAAATATGAGAAAAACGACTATAAACTTGGTTACATTCTGATAAAAAGAATTTTTACCTCCCAAGGAATCATTGGGCATCAAAGAATATGTTGCCTCGAAATACGTGCAATTCATGGTTCCACCTTGACACTGCAAATCATGGTTCCATTGTACAGAACTCCTTTTGGCACCTCCATCCTGTTGGCTCTCTCCCCATTCCGTTCTGCCTCCGTTCTCCTTCCCCTTGCAAATGAGAACATAAGGTTTAAGTATACTTTCGTGGGCAGAGTTACCTAAGAGGCTGTTGTGGCCTATTGGTAAAGTCGTTTGGTTCAAGGCAAGGAGGTCGGGGGGGATCAAATCCTGCCTCTACCAAAATTACACACAGCAATTATTTTTTATTAAAAAATGGGCGCGGTTTGTTTTAATTTTGGTTTGGTGCACATTTGGTTTTGGGTATGTGGAACCGTTTACATGTTAATACATGGTGACGGTTTTAAAACATTGTGCGGTTTTTGCGTGACTGTTGTGGTGGTGGTGTGAGGGCGCCCGAGAGGCAGGCTGGACACACCAGCCAGGCAGGTTCAAGCTTCGTCATCGTTGGCATTTATTTGTTATGTGCTGCATGGTGTGGGTTGGGTCCACCGGAGGTGGCTCGCCCTTTATACAACACAATCTATATTTAAAATAAGTTTGGGTATGGAGGTTCCACCATGGGTGGTGGGTCCGCTAGGGGTGGCCCGTACCCATTCTAAAAATTAATACGTATGTTCTATGGTAGTTGGGGGGGCCGACGAGGGTCATGGCCTGTTGGCCTGCTACAATTCATTTTTTTTAATATATTTAGATATGGTTTGGGTCTGATGGGGTGGTGTGGGTCATGGCTCGCCACCTAATTAATATATTTTTTTGTATTTTTATAACAATAATCACCCTTTCTGAATCTTTTTTTAATTTTTGTAATATATATGATATTAGACAAATTAAAGAGGCAACAATTTTGTCCAGTCTCGGGAGCTAGATTCCATGTCCGGGACTCAGTCAATTTGTAGGACCATTAAACCTGGCCCACATGGCAACTTTGACCAAAACTTTGACTCGCTCTTTCTCCCTCATATGAGCTCAGATTTGAGTGTCGTCCACATCGTTGGAATCAAGGCAACGAGCACTTCGATTTGATGCTAGGTTGGGAGCAATCTAACCACTTTGAATTTTGACCCTTTCTGAGTCCTCTTGGACTTCTGCCTGTGTCTCGAGCCACCTAGATCACTTGTACCTTGCTATACTACACTTCTTAAATAATCCCTCAAATTGATTCTCACAAAACTCTCCACCATTGTATATCCTCAACAACTTAATTTTCTTCTTTGCCTAATTATCTAAAAGAGGCTTGAACTCTTTCAATTTATCAAAGATATCAAATTTCTTGTAAAGGAAATAAAGCCATGTGTTCTTTAAGAAATCATTTATGAATGAAACATAGTACACAAATTTACCTAATAATGGAAGAGACATGAGAATAAACATATATATATGTTAATTCTAATATTCTCTTTGCTCTTGTAGGACCTAATGAGAACCTTTCCTAATTATGTTTACCATAAGTACAATGTTCACAAAATCAAACATCTATAGTGTAATCAGACATAACTTCTACCATACATTTATTGTGTAAATATTGAAGGTACCTATCTCCAATATGTTATAGTATTTGATGCCACAACATTGAATTTTCACTAGAGACAATGGGGATTTTGTCTTCTTCATCTCCACCCTCACAAACAATAGAATTGTCACACCCATCAATGACAACACTTTCCAATAGCTTGTATGGAGCTCCAATCTATGTTCCCATGAACAACACCATGTTGTGTTATATTATTTGCATGACTATCCCCACATGCGATTTTTTTCACCATGCATAGATGGGAGGTGATAAGAGGGGAAATAGCCACTTGCCCTCGGTTCACCCCTAAATTGGGTAGTTCTTGACACACAATTTTTTCTTTTGGTAGTTTTGTGGCATATGGTAGTTCATCCCATGGTTTTCTAATTTTTGTTAAGGAAGTAAGGTTACAAACTAATTTGAGGTAATGGATTATCGGTTTTGGATGCTTTGGGACCATATGTATTGTATTGTAAATAATGAAGTTAATTGATGGTAAATATTAGAGGTGTAGCTCTAATCAATTTGTTGGTCTCCGCAGTTTGAGTTTCTAGGGTAAATCTTTGTGTAATATGTGATTTTCATTCTTTTACCTTTTTGTTTATTAATAATATAGGCATGCATTGCATTACAGGCTAAGGGTTCTATTATCTTTCATCTGTGATAAACCTTGTTGGAGTGTGAGATTTGTGGTGGTGATTCTTGTGTTAAAAAAGAATGGTGAGTAGTTCAAAAATAGAGATTGAGAAATTTAATGGATTAAGTTTTGAGTTGTGGAAGCTCAAGATATATGATATTTTGGTAGACAAAGATCAATGGGTCATTGCAGATATAGGTAGGACACCTATGAGATTGTCAACAAAATTCTAGACAAAGTTGGATTGGAAGGCAAAGAGAAAAATATGGTCATCTTTCAAATTTAGTATTGTTAAATGCTATAAGAGAAACTTTAACCAAGCCAGTATGGAATAAGTTATGGGCCTTCTATTATTCTAAGTCTCCTGGTAAAAAAAATCCTATGAAATAAGTTGTACAACTTAAGGATGAATGATGGGGACTGAGTGAGGGAGGATTTAAATTCCTTTCATATTATGGTAAGCCAATTATTATCTATTGATATTAAGATTTCTAACAAACACAAGGGTATGAGTTTACTTGATCTTTAAAAAAATTGTTGGATAGTATAGTTGTAGCCATAGGTGGTAATGTAATTACTCTATGCTTTGATGATATGGTCCAATCCCTATTGTCAAAGGAGAGGAGATGGAAAAACATGGAAATTTGTAGCGTAGATGCCTTATATATAAGAGCACATTCACTGGATAGAAATAAGAATAATTCCTCAAGTGTAAGTGTTATCACCCCAAGAAACTCTCCTAGGTTGTAGCTCAGAGATGCTCAAGAACATTACAAACTCAACTTAATGTTGGAAGTGGATGAATGGAAGGAATGATGGTTGTTCAAGCTAGATAACCACTTCTACTTTGCTTGACTCCAGACATGCATGAACACCCCCAGACTACAAGGCTTTAGACCACCAATTACTCACAATTTAAGGATTGGGTGAATATGGAGAATACTGACCACACCAGCAGATGCACAGGACCCTGTGATGGCCGGCTGCAACCAGTAAAGAGGTCTGCAAATCTAATTCCCTAGTGCACAGACAGGATGACAACTCTCTGTCACTAAGTGAAAAGAAACCTGATTAACACATTCACTGATACATGCAAGATTCAAACACAGAGGTAGGATGACAGCTCCTCTAATGCTATACATCAAGAGTTCAAGAAGACTGCATATCAGGCACAGCCTGGAACAGAATAGAAATGGAAAGTGAGAAATTAACAACAAAAGAAGCTTGTATTAGCTGAAAATGAAGATGAGACACTGCAAGTATCAAACAGAAATTGAACCTTACATGAAAACAACAACCATCAACCTTGATTACATCTTCCTTCTGGGTATTTATAGAGTTTGAATACAAAGGCACTCGGCCATTCTAAGTCTGAGGAGGTCATAATTGACCACCAATCGTTTTAACTATCTGATGGAGTCTCTGGTGCAATTTGTCTGCTTCAATGAATGATTTGATCTTCTCGAGTGCTCTGTTGTCCTTCTCGAGCAGGTGAAATGTTATATGGGATGGAGCCCCATAATTTTTAAATACGTTCACCTGCTCGGCTCTGTCCTTTTCCTTCTCGAGCTTACTATCTCTTGAATGCGGTTGTTGAGGAGCAAATGTGCCATGTACTAGTAACTGGTCACCTTCATCCTTCGGGTGCATGGGATAGTTGAAGGGCGTGGACTACATAGCAGATTTGATGAACTGGATGGAGGAACAACATTGGTCATCGGATTGAACGGATGGACGTCGGATACGACTTGGCAAGGACTATCAGGAAGGCGAGGCGAAAGATGATCGTGAGCCGTTGGATCTCAAGCGGATGGATCCAACGGCCATCGAGCTTCGAAGATGAGCAGGCATTAACGGGCGGGAGAATAGGTCTGAGCGGTAATTGGTATTTCCCAAACCATTGTTGAGGGTCAAGCAGTAAACGTACAAGGGGGAGCGATCCCACTCGCAGCGTGACGCGTGGCAGCAGAGGGGTGAGAAAACGGCTTTTCATCACGCATTATCGTGCGGTCGGTTTGTGGGCGTGGGGAGAGCAAATGTCGTCTGATCGTGGTGGGGATGATCAGACGGTGTGGGTTTGATCGCAGGGGTTTTCGATTGGCGTGACAGGGAAACGTTGGATCGGCGGGGAGAGTGAATGCCACAGTTTAAAGGTGAGGAAGGGTCACGGGAGCATGGAGTCATGTGGAAGAGGTGCTATGAGGTTCAAACTTAGCGCTCGGGCTTAAGAGAAAAAGTTCCTTTTTGTGATTTTTTTAAACCAAGACCCAGAAAATGGAGGTGAAACGAGGACAAGCGAAGTGAAGGGAAGGGCGGGCATAACGGGTATTGGCCTCTTCTGAGCAAAACTGATGACTGAGCTTACTCCGGCTCCTTGAATATCAGCAACCTGTAGCAGAGCTAACACTGGCTCCTTCTAGGGATGAGATCCTCCCTGTGAGGTCTCAAGAACTTGCAGATCAATGCATTTCCTGTGAAAACCAATTCACAAAATTTCCTAGTGTTCCATTGGGCATGGAGTCTAACTGAGCTTACAATAAAACTGATAAAACAACACATTTACAATTTTAAGGCCAAAAGACCTTAAATAACATAAATTTTCAGAAAACACCCATTAACTGGGCCATCAAAAACTGTCTCCCCTTCCATACTTTGCAGTATGAAGGTATTGTTCCCTTGAATCTGAGAAATGATAAAAGGCCCTATCCAAAAAGCATCAAACTTCCCATGGTTGCCTTTCTTCTCTTTCAGTGCATCCCACTTAAGGACCAAGTCTCCAACCTGAAAATTATCTGTTTTTGTCCTCATGTCAAAAGCTTCCTTGATCCTCTTTTGATATGCTATAGACTTCTCTGCCAGCTGTTCTCTAATCTGATGTACCTCTGCTAAATCAGTGATCCTCTTTTCCATGTCTTCTTCCTCATTCTACTCTTCTTGTAGGAACTTTACCATAGGGATAGTCATCTATATTGGGAATACAGCTTCAGTGCCATATACCAACTTGAATGGATAATTCCCTATGGATTTCTTGGTGGTTACTCTGTCAGCCCATAGTGCATATTTGAGCTTAGAATCCCAATTCTTTTTGTTGTCTTCCAATAGATTTTTAACTATCCTTATCAGACTTTTGTTGGAAGATTCCACTAGACCATTTCCTTGAGGGTAATATTAGGTGGAATGAACCAACTTAATGCCCATTGAGTCACACATGTCCACCAATTCTTTTGCCTTGAAGGCTGCTGCATTATTGGTGACCAATTTATGTGGACAACCAAATCTGGTTAAGATATGCTCTGTCAAAAACTTCATGACCACATGATGATCAGCCTTCCTAGTAGGGATTGCTTCAATCCACTTAGTGAAGTAGTCAGTGGCTACTAAGATCCATCTGTGCAGGCCACTGGAATGTGGATTGATTTCTCAAATGAAATCCAAGCCCCACTGCTGAAAAGGGCCATTTTCATATATTGGTTTTAGGGGCAGGGACTTCAATTGTTGTTTCCCTTCAAATCTTTGGCACCTGTCACAAGATTTAACAATTGAAAAGACATTAGAAAATAAAGTGGGCCAATAGTACCCAGCTCTCAGGATCTTGTGGGCTATGGTTTTCCAATAATGGTGTCCTCCACACATGTTGGAATGAAACTGTTGCATAACGTCCATTGATTGTTCTTTATGGAGACACCTCAACAGCATCCCAAAGGAGTCCCTCTAGTAAAGCAGATTTTCATGAATGCAATATTTAGCTACCCTGAGCTTAACAGTTCTGGCTTGTCTTGCACTAAGACCTGGAGGGATTTCTAGCTTCAGCAAGAATTGGGTTATTGCATAGTACCATTCACAAGAAGCTAGATTTTCTGCTAATGACAGTTCTTTCCCTGGTTCAGCTACTTCCTCTTTTGTTTGACCATTTTCTGCATCTGTGCTCATGAGATTTATGTCTAGCGTTCTGCAATTTTCTTCAGCAAATAATTTGGCAAGGCCCTGACATCTGACAAGCTTTGTGGGATTTAGTTCTATATTAAATTCAATAAGCCTTGCAATCCATTGAGCCCTTCTCCCATCAGCATCAGGCTGCATTAGGACATCCTTTATTGAAGCAGAGGGCACATATGCAATTATCTTGGAATGCAGAATGTAAATTCTAAATGCTTTCAAAGACTTGATAAGATCATATGCCTGTTTTTCAATGATATCATACCTCAGCTCAGCATCCCTTAAGGTTTTTCTGAATAATGCCACTAGATGCTCTGAACCTTCCTCATCGGCTTGTAATAAAACTGTTGCAAGGGTGTCTCCAGAGGCAAATGAAAAGATATGGAACTCCTTACTATAATCTGGACTTCTTAACGTAGGAGCTTCCATAATAGCTTTCTTAATGGACTCAAAGGATTTTCTTGCTGAATCATTCCATTTGACTTCAGACCCCTTTTTCAACATGGAGGTAATATGCTTTACAAGTTTTGCAAATTTTGGGATAAACCTCCTCACAAAATTTATTTTGCCCAGAAAGGACTAGATGTCTTTCTTTGATCTCGGTACAGACAAAGTCTGTATTTCTCTTACTCTTTCTGGGTCAATTCTGACACCTACAACGGAAACAATATGTCCTAATAGCTTGCCTTCTTCCAAAGCAAATTGTGACTTTTTAGGATTGACTGAAATTCCAAACCTTCTGCACTTCAGGAACACTTTCTTCAAATGTTGAAAATGTTCTTGGTGGCTGCTGGAGTATACTGTTATAACATCAAGATAAACAAGGACAAACTTATCCTTCTCTCCCACAAATGCTATATCCATAGCTCTCTGAAAGGTGGCTCCAACATTCATCAACCCAAAAGGCATATTGGAATACATAAAAGTGCCCCAAGGAGTGGTGAATTCAGTCTTTTCTTGGTCATCTGGATGTACAACAACCTGATTATAGCCTGAAAATCCTCAAGGAAAGACATCACTTTGGCCCCTGAGACCTTCTACAGCAAATGCTCCATCTTGGGCAGAGGATAGTTGTCTTTCTTGGAGCATTTGTTTAGGTTTATGAAATAAACACGGAGTCTGATTTCTTCACTTTTCTTCCTCACCACTACCAGGTTGGCTACCCACTTTAAATATCTAAGAGGGACTATGATTTTGGCAACCAATAACTTCTTTATTTCTTTTTCAATCAGAGGAAGGATCAAAGGATTTATGGGTCTCAGCTTCAGCTTAAAAGGGATGGTGTCTTTCTCTAAAGGGATTTTATGCTGGATGATCTTTTTGTCATATGTTTTCAAGTCACTATATTCCCAGGCAAAGACATCAGCAAATTGCTTCATTAAATTGCAGTATCCAGCACTATGGGCGGTAGGAAGACGAGTGGACAGATTTATATATCTTGGCTGATCTGGACTCCCTATATTATGCTTACAAACTGCAGATTGGTATTCTTTTTGGGCAGCCTTATAAGGCACATCATTTTGGTCAAATAGCTTTTCTAATGGAACCAGACCCTTAGGTATATGATTGCTAGGCAATTGGACAATGCTATCTTTACCAATTCTGTTTCTAAGCTAGGACTGGGGATTTTCTTCCAAGGCTTCATTCTCTTGGTCAATTTGCATTTCAGAAAATTCATCAATGACTTGCAGAAACCTATTCACTTCATCATCATCTTCAAAGACTTTCCAATGCTGGACATTATCAGGCAAGGATAGTCTGTATTTCATTTGGACTTCATAAACTAGTCTGGGAGGCATGGGAGGAATAAACATGCTAGCAGACACAGTAAGGGAATCAACAAGCTAATTTTTCACTGTAGGGATGTATGAGATACAAAAGTTATCAAGAGAATCTTTGAGTCTCCATACCTCATCTCTATAAGCTTTCAGCCTTGGGTGCTTTGCTTGAAATGTTTTGTTCACTTGTTGAATGATAAGATCGGCATCTCCAAACACCTTTATGTTTCTGATTCCTCTGTCTTTGGTTGCATTGAGACCCAATAGCAGAGCTTCATATTCTGCTATATTGTTGGTAACTTGGAAAGGTAGCTTAAAAGACAGATTTGTGCTTTCTTGTTTTGGAGATATCAGCACCACCCCTGCTCCTGCAATCTCCCTAGAACATGATCCATCAAAGAACATCTCCCAAACCTGACTTCCCTGCTCTCCTTCAGCCTGATTCACTGGTTTCTTGATCTACATTGAGGCCTTCTGGGACTCTTCAATTTGGAGGATACATGCCCCAAAACCAGTGTCTATGGCATAAATAGGATGATTAGAAGGATTCTTCTCATCACTGATGATGTATGCCAGCTATGCTTCTATGTACAATCTCCTACTTTCTCCTCCAAAAACTGGGACAGTGGCATATGATAAGTCATTTTGTAGTGTCCCACCTAGTCTCTTAATCCATCCCCTGGACAACAACATGCCAAAGTTGGAGGGACATTTGCTACCACAATATCCATCATCATGCTCTTCATGGGCAATTGAGTTAGGGTAATGGCCTGGTCTTTAATTAATTCTATGCATTTTAGCTTTCTTGAATCAAATGAGAATAAGTCATGATATGGTATAGTGATATCAAGGCCTAACTCCTCCATGATAGCTTTACGCATCAAATTGTGGCTGGCCCCTGTGTCTAGCAAGAAATTGTGGAGGATTTTGTCATGAATGGTCAAGGAGACATAAAACGATGGAGAATTATTATTAGCGGGTTTGATCATGGGGCTAAGCACAACTGTAGGCTTATCATCTTGCAAATTGACATAGTCAGTGGAGGTTTGTGTGGCTTTCAGCTCAATGGCATCAAGGATAGGCTTTCTAAAAACTTCACTCTTTACTAGTTCTAACAGAGGCACAAATATTTTTAACTTCTAGACTTCTAACTCAAAACTGAAAAGGGAAAGGGACTTATCAGGACCTCTTACCTCTTGAGTTGGTGCTTTGAGGATGACTGGATCAGTTGCTGGTCTTTTCTGCCTGATATTATGTTGCTATGTTGGGACAACAACTCTTTGGGCAGGATTCTCCTTGACATTATTTGCTTTTGACCTCAGATTATATCTTTGTTGTTCACCAATCTGCAAAACAACCTCTCTATCCCATTCTTGACTGGTTTGGTCCTGTAGTAATGATTATTCATATGCAATCAATGCCAAAAAGGTAGAACTACCTTTATCTTCCATGCAATGAATTTCATCCTCTTCTTCAAACTGCTCCTCCTCCATGACTATATTTTGGAAAGGAGATTTAACCTTTTGTTCTTCATTTGCTTCCTTACCCCTTTGAATGATTTTCAATTGTTCATTTTCTCTTCTGAATGTATTTTGATTTCTTGGAGAAAATTTGTTTTGAAACCTTGCTTTCCAATAACTCTGCTCAACTTTCAGCTTAGATATCTCAGCAGCTAATGACTCTATCATTTTAGTCATCTTATCTAATTTGGGTTCTGAAGATGAAGCAGAGGAAGAAGAAGCCTCACCTCTCTGCCTTCTTTTGTCAGCATGAATTTTGAGTTTTTCTACAGCCATAATATTTTACTACACCTCCAGTGCTGCATCTTGCATATCAGCTAGAGTGGCACATCTTGTTTCTCTCAAAAACAGGCAGAAATCTGAGTCAAAAGCATTAGCATAAGTGAGTTTGGTAGAGGTGGGGGTAGGCTTTACTTCAGCTAGTATCTTACTATACATACAGTTAAATCTTTTATTAAAATTAGGCAATGATTCCCCATTTTCCCTCTTTGGGTTTCCAAACTCTGTATGGTAATAGTGCAGATCTTTCCTATCCCCCCATTGTTCGAGGAATGCATCATCCAATGCCTCAATATCTACTATGGACCTATGGGGCAGTTCTCTGAACCATTTTCTGGCCTCTCCATCAAGGCTCTGGACAAACACTCTCATCCACACATCATCCTCACTGATATCTAGGTTATCAGCATAGCTATAAAAAGATTCAAGGTGTTCTTCAGCTATTACTCCCTCTGTACCAGTGAATTTAGGCAAATATTTCTGATATTCTCCTGCAGGCATGGCGTTCAAAGGAACGGGCAAGACCAGGGTTCCATACCTAGCAACTATGATTCTTTCCATCTTCGTGGGGCTTGTTGGCTTGCCATGACCGGGGTAGGTGGAAGGATACTAGCAGATTGAATGGTAGGAAGTAATGAAATAGATGACAGACACAAAGGAATATGATGGACTATATGGGAGGATTTTTTTGGACTGAGATCCAAAAGGGAACTGACTGAACAAGGAGCTTTATGAATCTCTGAAGGTATTTCTTCACTAACAATATTAGGCTCTATATCTTCAAACTGTATATCCTTAGCTATAACCTTCTCTTTCAGAGATGCATAAGTTTTCTTGGGCTTACCTGATCTTGATGCTCCTTTCTGTGATGTTTTCCCTCACTTAGCAATCTTCTTAGGGTCAATCACTGGGTCAGCTGGTGATTTCTGAGGATTTCTTCGAGTATGCCTCACAAACTAAGCCAGAACTGTAATGTGGAGTCGCCACTAGGTTGGTCCTCCAGTAAAGTCACCAGATAGATGATTACAACCAGAAATATGCCTAGAATTTGTCTATCATCAAAGTATGGAACTGTGTTGTTTCCCAGGGAAGCTGAGCTTCAACCTCCTTTCCTCGGCAACGGCGCCAATTAATGTTATCACCCCAAGAAACTCTCCTAAGTTGTAGCTCGAAGATGCTCGAGAACATTACAAACTCAACTTAATGTTGGAAGTGGATGAATGGAAGGAATGATGGTTGTTCAAGCCAGATAACCACTTCTACTTTGCTTGACTCCAGACATGCATGAACACCCCCAGACTACAAGGATTTAGACCACCAATTACTCACAGTTTAAGGATTAGGTGAATATGGAGAATACTGACCACACCAGCAAATGCACAGGACCTTGTGATGGCCGGCTGCAACCAGTAAAGAGGTCTGCAAATCTAATTCCCTAGTGCATAGACAGGATGACAGCTCTCTGTCACTAAGTGAAAAGAAACCTGATTAATACATTCACTTATACATGAAAGATTCAAACACAGAGGTAGGATGATAGCGCCTCTAATGCTATACATCAAGAGTTCAGGAAGACTACATATCAGGTACAGCCTGGAACAGAATAGAGATGGAAAGTGGGCAATTAACTGCAAAAGAAGCTTGTATTTGCTAAAAATTAAGACGAGACGCTGCAAGTATCAAAGCAATTACAATCTCTAGAAGTTGAACCTTACATCAAAACAACAACCATCAACCTTGATTACATCTTCCTTCTGGGTATTTATAGAGTTTGAATACAAAGGCACTCGACCATTCTAAGTTTGAGGAGGTCATAATTGACCACCAACCATTTTAACTATCTAATAGACTCTCTGGTGCAATTTGTCTGCTTCAGTGAATGATTTGATCTTCTCGGGTGCTCTTCTATCCTTCTCGGGCAGGTGAAATGTTATATGGGATGGAGTCCCATAATTGTTAAATACATTCACCTGCTCGGCTTTGTCCTTTTCCTTCTTGGGCTTACTATCTCTTGAATGCAGTTGCTGAGGAGAAAATGTGCCATGTACTAGTAACTGGTCGCCTTCGTCCTTCGGGTGCATGGGTCAGCTTAAGGACGTGGACTACATAGCAGATTTGATGAACTGGATGGAGGAACAACATTCGCCGTCGAATTGAATAGATGGACAACAGATACGGCTTAGCGAGGGCTATCGGGAAGGCGAGGCGAAAGATGATCGTGAGCTGTTGGATCTCAAGCAAATGGATCCAACGGCCATCAGGCTTTGAAGATGAGCAAGCATTAACGGGCGGGAGAATAGGTCTGAGCAGTAAGTGGTATTTCCTGCACCACTGTTGAGGGTCGGGCGGTAAATGTACAAGGGGGAGCGATCCCACTCGGAGCATGACACGTGGCAGCAGAGGGGCGGGAAAACTGCTTTTCATCGCTCGTTATCGTGCAGTCAGTTTGGAGGCATGGGGAGAGTGAATGCCATCCCATCACGGTGGGGATGATCGAATGGTGCGGGTTTGATCGCACGGGTTTTCAACTGGCGCGACAGGGAAACGTTGGATTGGCAGGAAGAGTGAACGCCACGGTTTAAAGGTGAGGAAGGGTCACGAGAGCATGGAGTCACGTGGAAGAGGTGCTATGAGGTTCAAACTTAGCGCTTAGGTTGAAGAGAAAAAGTTCCTTTATGTGATTTTTTAAACCAAGACCCAGAAAATGGAGGTGAAACGAGGACGAGTGAAGTGAAGGGAAGGGCGGGCATAATTGGTATTGGCCTCTTCTGAGAAAAACCAAGGACTGAGCTTACTCTGGCTCCTTGAATATCAGCAACCTGTAGCAGAGCTAACAGTAAGATCTAAATGTCTAGGAAAAATTGTAAAGAGATGCTAGAAATGTGGAAAAGAAGGGAATTTTAGTAAAAAATGTACATCGAAAAAGTTTCGAAAAAAGAAAGGGATATTATGATGTCCCTCCAAAGAAGATAAGACCTTCTCAAAGGAAAGAGGGAATGTGTACTTGGCTTCTTCAAGAACACATGAATATCATGATGTATGGTTAATCAACTCAAGTGCCTCCTTTCATATGTCTCCCTAGAGGGAGTAGTCTTGAGAATATAAAAGGTATGATGGAGGCAAGGTTTTACTAGAGATAACTCTACAACTAGGATCATAGGTTGAAGAAACGTTAAATTGATACTAAAGGATGGAAGGGTTAAAAAATTTCCTAGTGTTCTACACATGACAGGTAGAAACTTAACATCTATAGGCATGATGAGTGATGCAAGTGTAAATACATTGTTTGAAAAGGAAAATTGTAGGATGGTTTGTGGAGAAATGGTTTTTTTGAGGGGATATTAGACTAGAAATCTATACAAGCTATTGGGAATAAGTATTCATTATGGGTGTAACAACTCCATTTTTCCTAGGGGTGGAGACAAAGAAGCCAGCAACCCTACTATCTTTGGAGAAAATATGATGTTTTGGCATAAAATACTGGGGCATATTGGAGAGAAGGACCTTCAAGAACTACATAGTAAAGGTATGGTTGAAGGTATGCTTATTACAATTTAGATCCTGATTTATATGAGAATTTTATTTATGGTAAAAAAAATAGGTAAGATTCCCTCAACATGTGATACTTATTTGCATTGGATCATTATATTATTTTTCATCTATCTCAATTCTTTCAAAGTGGAAAATTTGGAGGAATTAGCTTGCAAGATCAATGGGTCCCAATTTTGAGAACTAGGGGCTTAAATATTTTGGATATATTTTAAGGAATTTGATCTAGATTGGATCATTATATTGTTTTTCATCCATTTTGATGCTTTCAGAGTGGAAAAAGTGGAGGAATCAACTCACAAGACCATTTTATCAGCAAGGCCTAGTTTGGCAAATTGGGGTCTAAAACCTTCCAAGAGCTTTTTGAGGCATCAAAAGACAATTTTTGGGGGTAAAACTTTGTCACTCTAGCACCACACATGTTTTTCATATTATACACAAAGAGACCTTTCCAACGACACACGATTCATGTCAATCAGAGTCTGTATGCAAAAGTTATGTCACTCAGAAGTTGACTTTCCTATTTTCACCACCATAATTTGAGAGGAGGCCACGTCAGCCCCCATTATTCAAGGAAAATGGGCTAGTCATGTGATTATGATGAAGAATACTCTAGAATATTCCATATTTTAACTCTGACTAGGAGTTGAGGTAGTCAAACCTAACCACTAATAGGCTATCGAGTTGTGTTATAACCATACCATTATGAGGAAAAGGGGTTGCATTCTTTCAAGTGCATTTGTTCCATAAATGAGAAAAAAAGTCAACAGGGATAGGAGATAGAGAAAAAAAAGAATATTTGTGCAATATAGTATCCCATGGACCATATACCATACTTTTTTATACTCAAACATTTTTCATATAGATAAAAAGAGTAGAGTGACCCCACCTTTTAGTTGGGTTTTCTCCCGAAAGGGTTTCTGAGGTCATAACTTGTGTCAATAATGGTTTCTGAGTTTTTTTCTTTCATTGTTCTCTATTTTATACATAATTTTTATTTGCATGCATACATAATTAACCTAAATATACAAATCCATAAATCTAAAGAAAAATAAAACCATAATATTGTAGATTTCATATTTTTAAATATAGTTTTATGAGATTTATTGTGACGAACTATCCAGTGGAATATCCATGGTAGTTTACGGGTCATACTAGTATCATAGAAAATTTATTTGGGCATATTGTGGATATTTGCAGGGGATCTATATTGGCTATGCTTAAAGTCGTAAAACTCTAATCATGGTTGACGAATCTATGAATGACCCTTGTGATTCTGCATAGGAGATGTTTTCATGGCTAGAAGCACAAGTTATAGATATAATTCATTATTAATCTCCTCATGTCATCCTTGAGCAATAATCTTAGGATATTTTAAGAATATGGGGGCTCTAATGTAGAGGACATATTAGAGTGGATATCAAGATATCGGGAAGAAACAAAGAACTAGTAGAAGAAAGGACTCAAAAACGATCAACCCAATCCAAGTGTTGTGAATCATTCATAGCCCATGTTCAAAATGGAAGCAAAGGTCAATATCAAGTTGTACTAAGTTTAGATCGACACTCTGAAGCTAAATCATTAGTTTCTTCAATTAAAAGTTTATTTCAGTGTCCAAAAAAATATTTCATTTGCGAGGCTAAAATTAGAGGGTCATGCCCTCACTTGGTAGGAAAGACACATGGGGACCCTAAGGTTGGAGGGCTATCCTCTAGTGACTAAGTGGGAGGACTTCAAAACCCCCATAAAGTCATAATTTCGCCTTATGGGGTATGTAGAGGACCGGTGGATCCGATGGCACTACTTTAGACGAAAGAAAAGGCAAAGAATACATGAGTACACCACAAAGTTCAGAAAGATGGCCATAATGCTGAGTATCTCCCCAAAGAACCCAAATTTTATCCTCAATTATTTGGGGGGTCAACATAGATATATATGGAAGCAAGTGATATTATTCATGCCTAGATCAGTGGATGAGGTTTGTGTATAGGCATATAACACATGCTTGAAGAAAGGGAAATCAAGTGGATTGAAGTAGAAGGAGCAACAAAACACTTCTAAGGAGGGGAAGAAGAAGTGGAAAGGGGGGAAATATAAAAATATGACAACCACAACACACTAGTGCAAAGATCCCAACAACCACTGCAACATTGATGGCCATACAAAGGAGGAGTTTTGGAAGTTGCATTTAGAGCTTAACCCAAAGAATAAAAAGAAAGATAAGAAGAAGAAGAATCTCATGGCTGCCAATTCAAGAAACTAGGTTGAAAGCATATCAAATGTGGATGAGAAGATTATTTTTACAACAGTGAAGAAGGAGGTGAAGTTGAGTAACCCTCAGCAATAGGAAGAGAAACAAATGACCAAATTCTTCTACTTAAAGATATAGATCATGAAGACAAAGATTGATACTTTGTTTGACTTAGGATCATAGGTGAATCTCATTGCAATATAGTTGGTCCACAAATTGGGATTGGAAGTTTGTGATCATTTGAGCCCATATCCATTGGGAGGGGTAAATAAGGATGCAAATTTGAAGGTAATAGAACAGTGTAAAATTAGATTTTTCATCAGTGTTGATTTTATACATGAAGTAGAACTAGATGTAGTTCCCCTTGATGTATTTGGAGTCATGTTGAGAAGACCCTACTTGTACATTCGAGATGAAATATTCATGTGGAGAGCCAACCAGTACCATCTCATCAAGGATGGAAAACCATTCACCATCAATGCACATAAAGGCAAGTTAAAAAAATTCATTTGTAAGTGCCAACCAAGCTAAGAAATTGATTAGTTCCAACTAGAAGTATGTTTTACTATTTTTAAGAGAAAATCAATCTATAGAAGATTATGTAAGAGGCAAGGCATCCCTAGAGGGGTTACTAGGAAATAGAAATTTCAACTAAATATTTGTTACAAGAATGTAGGGATGCATGTTGGGAACCTCAAGGGTTACCACCCAAGAGGGAAGTGGATCATGAGATAAAACTATTGTTGGACTCCCCATTACCAAACATTGGGATATATAGGAAATCTATTATAGAAGTAAGTGAGTTGAAGAAAAAGTTGCAGTAGCTACTAGAATAAGGTGTCATTCAACCAAGTACATCACCTTATGGGTCACCCACCATCATTGTGCCAAAGAAAGATGGAACTTGGTGGATGTGTATCAATTATAGGGCATTGAACAAAATCATGGTCAAGAACAGATACCCCCTACCCAAGATAGATGATATGTTGGCTCAATTGCAGCAAGAGAAGTACTTCACCTATCTAGACTTAGAGTATGGATATCAACATGTTTGAGTCAAAGAAGAATATACCTAGAAAATTGCCTTCAAAACTAGGAAAGGTTTGTATGAGTGATTATTGATGTAATTCGAGCTATGAAATGCACCAACTACATTTATGAGGCTAATAAATGATATATTGTGCCCTTTTTTAGATTCATTTGTTATTGTCTATTCAGATGACATACTGTTATAAAGTGCTACTTAAGAGGAGCACATCTCACATTTGATGTAGGTACTGGAGACATTAAAAAAGCACCAGTTTCTATCAAATATAAAAAAGTGTGAGTTTTCACAACAACCTTTAGTGTGTATGGGGTATGTCATAGGTGGAGGAGAGTTGATGATAGATCTTTCCAATATGGAGGCCATCATGAAATAGTTGGTGCCAACTAATGTTTTTGAGGTTACGAGTTTCATTAGGGAAACACAGTCCCTAAGGGAATTCATAGCATCATTCTCAACAGTAATAGTGCCACTCCATGCTATAACAATAAGTAGCAAGAGTTTACAGTGGAGAAAGAGTTAGCATAGGGCCCTTGAGGAGCTAAAGAAGAAGATCATTCAAGAACCAGTTTCGGTATTACCAAACTTACAACAACCCTTCAAAGTGGAGAAATATGCGAGTGGGTATATTATGGGAGAGCTCTTGATGTAGGGAGGAAAGCTTGTATGCTACCATTTTGAAGTATTTAATGGGGCAGTTCTTAACTACCCTACTTATGACAAGGAGCTTTATTCCCTAGAGAAAGTTGTGAAGAAGTGGAAGCACTATCTGATAGGAAAGGAGACAATGATCCACACAGATCACCAGCCACTACAATACTCGAAAGCCCAGAGTAAGCTAAAATAGACTAGGCATAACAAGTGGATGGGGTTTCTACAACAATCTCATTTAGTGATTAAGTACAAGAATCATAGCACAATAAGTTGGTTTACATGCTTTCAAATCCACCCACATCAAAGATCACAACTTCGGAACTTTGATGCACATGGATCCATTCACCCATGATGTATACATTGAGGCATATTCAGATGTTGAGGACTTCATTGAGGTTTTTTAGTTGTTGCAGAACCAAAGTCATGTGCATGATGATGACAACACCATTGAATACCATATTTAGACGTGTTTCTCTAGAAGTTGGATAAGTTATGTGTTCCTAAAGGTGAACATTTGCAACTAATCAACGAGGCTCACACCTCCAAGGTTATAGGGAATTTTGGTGTAGGGAAGATAATGGAAAAATTGAAAAGGCATGTGTATTGGCTCAAGATGCAAAAACAGGTAGCTAGGTTCATAAGAGGATGCATGCTTTGTTGTACCATTAAGCATAGTAACAAGAAACAGGGTTTATATCATCCCTTACCTATACCCACTCGTCCTTGGGAAACCATTTCCATGGACTTTGTGGGAGGTTTTCCAACAACTAGGAAGGGACATGACTACCTATACATGGTAGTTGATAGGTTTAGCAAGATGTGTATTCTAAAGCCCTGTAAAAAAACCATCAATGGGAAAGAAGCAACAAGTTTTTTGGATAGGTCTGGGTGCACTTTGGGATGCCAAAGAGCATCGTTTAGACAAGGACACGAGATTCCTTAGAGCATTTTGGACTACAATGTGGGAGAAGTTAGAAATGAAGTTGAAGAGTTCTGCAACATTCCATCCTTAGATGGATGGGAAAATAAAAGTAGTTAACAGGACTTTAGTGCAACCTTTGAGGGGTTATAATTAGAAGCATATGAAGGCTTGGGATGAAAATATAGTATATGTACAACACTTTTATAATAGAGTAGTCCACACTTCTACTGGTATGTCCCCATTTGAAACTTGTTTTGGATATTTTTTGCCTTCACCTTTGGATACTACATATGGGAAACAAGGAGTGAGGGAGGATCTTACATGAGACACATTGAGGGTTGAAACTTTTGTGGAGAAGATCAGGCATATCCATATACAAGTACAAGAGACACTACAAAAGTCATAGGAAAAATATGAGGCCAAGCGTGATCAAAATAGAACAGACAAATCATTTAAGGTGGGAGACAATTTATAAATACAAATGAACAAGGAGAGGCTATAGGGTCCTGGTAAGAAAATTAAGGCTCTATAGTATGGTCCATTTGAGATACTAGAAAAGGTGGGTGATAATTTCTATCAACTTAGTGTACCACCATACATGCACATTTGTGTAGCTGTGAATGTAGAGAATCTGAAACTTGATTAGTCTTCCATGCTAAATCAGGAAGAAGAACATGTCCTACCTTCTGTGGAGGATTTGACACCATATGGTCAGGCAAATTTCTAGAACTATGCAACAGGGGCAGCATGACCTTTGGAATCTTGGGTTGAAAGGAAAACTTCCAGACAAAGCTAAATGGTACACATGAGATAAGGTGGAGGAAAAATTTCGTCACCTCATTTAGTAGAAGCCTTTGGGGACCAAAAACCTCCAAAAATGGGAAGGTGTGATCCATATTGGATCATTATATTATTTTTCATCCATCTCAATGTTTTCGAAGTGGAAAAAGTGTTGGCATTGATGTGTGTTTCACATGTGTTCTTGGTTGCATTGATGCCAACCTAGTAGCATGGGTTGCAGGTTAGTCAGTTATGCATGTGTATGTGTGGTTGCAAGTGACTTGTGTATGGATGATGTGTAGATGGTCCTTGGCATGTCTACTAGCTTGGAGATGTGATTTGCAGGTGTTGCATATAGAGTGTGATCAGAGGATGTCATGGTCCTCATGATCATGTTGTTGTTGTTGAGTTGGATGATGGTGTGTTGCACTTGCCTTGATGATCAGTTGTGCAGAGGTGTTGCGTGGTCAATACAAAGTAGATATGTGATGATATCCTTATCCATGATGCTGCTACAAGAGTTAGAGTCAAGGAGCCTTGTTGATTAGGTATCCATGTCCTGGATTAGGTCCTCATGTTGATGATATGATACATAAGGCTTGGAGAGGATCTACAGGTATCATAGGATGCTTGATTTGGTTATAACATGTTCTGGAGCTGCTTATTGATGGAAGAGTTGTTGTGGAGAAAGTTGATGACCCAGTGTTAGTATATTTGTTGGTTGGTATCCAAGTCAACCTAGTTTGACTTGTGATGATGTTGGTGATATGGAAGTGGCTTGGTGAAGTGTTGTAGAGGTGACAAGGGATTCCTAAGGTATTTCTAATGATGATCAAGATATGGAAGAAGTTTGGACAAATTTTGGGTTACGTTTATTGAGTTTCTTCCATACCCTACCCAGTCGCTCCCTTGCAGGCTTTTCCTTGTGACTAAGAGACTCCAGTCACGAGGAAGGAGGCTTGTGCATGAGTCTAGATGAAATCAGCTAGTTTTGTTCCTGCGGTTGAGGCTTGAAATGATTTTTTCTGGATTTCTCATGCATTTCAGCTAATTTTTGTATTATGGCGATGTTCTTGATCAGAACTTTTCAGTATATGGTCGAAAAAGTTAAGGAAGCTCATAGAAGTTCATTAAACTTGAAAATATCCATCAGTTAATTGAAGTGAGGAGCTTGATCAAGTCAAGGAGATGGATCTGAGCGAATTCAGATGTGTGAAAAGAATTGTTGAGTGCTCCATAACCTATAGCATTTACTGAGTTAATCATCACAAAAAAATGATAAATAGAGGAAGCCTTTGAGTCTATTTGGTTGGTTGTCTTGAGAGTGTGAGAGAATGCCATTGTGAGGGAATTGAGAGTGAATAGAGATTACAACAATTGCTCCAATAGTTTTGCAGAGTTATATCAGAGAATTGTATGCAAAAATTAGAGATAGGTTTGAGAAGAAGATTCAGAATTTATGGACTGTTTCTGGCAGAGAATTGGCAGGTTTTGGTGTGTTTTAGAGGAGTATTTTGTGAGAAGAAAAGAATAATTTACCCCCTTCAAGGCAAAGTTTGATTTAGATTTTGTGTGTAGAATGATGGGGTTGTTGGGTTTCTCATGTTGAGCAGATTGAGAACCCAATGAGAAATATTTTGAAACATGGTTCGCATGGAGGAAGTGAAGGCATGGAGGCTTCAGAGTAGACAATGATTCAGTGGATTTAGTAGAAGGAACATATTTATCCATCCAATAGAATTTGGATAGTCCAATGGTAGTTAGGAGAGGATCATTGGTCATGGAGGCTTCCAGTGGATAGATTTCCATAGATCCATGAGAGAAATGGATTTCCTGTCTGATAGGTTCCAACATACTGTGAAGGAAGCCAAGTCTTTTGGCTTATGGTTGTAAGCTAATCCATGCACAAATTGTTAAACAAAGTAAGAGAAGAATTGAACAGCACAACAGTAGCATGGTGGTTTTCTCTCGAAAGGTTTTCCACTAGAAATACTTTTGTCTTCATGTGTGATTCTTTGTGTTGATGCTTTCCATGGTTATTATGCTTTGAATTTATTGTTTCTTTCATGTTTTGATAAGATAATAATGTTTATGCATGTGGCTAATTGAGAATCTGGCAAAATGTTAAAATTGATATAAATTCCATCACTATTTATTCACACCCCCCACCCCCACCCTCTTAGTAGTGATCTTGTTTCCAACAAAAAGTGGAGGAATCAACTCATAGGACCATTTTTACCGATAGGACCTAGTTTGGAAAATTGCATCTGAAAAATTTTGGGAGAATTTTGAGGAATCAAGTGATATATTTTAGGGTTAAAAATTGGTTTCTTTAGTACCACACCTTATTTTCATATTCTACGAGATACATTTCCAACAGCACAACAATCATGACAATTAGAGTCTGTATGCAAAAGTTATGCCACTCAAAAGTTGACCTTCTTGTTTTCACCACCATAATTTAAGAGGATGCCATGCCAATCCCCATTACTCATGGAAAAAGGGATATCCACATGATTACTAAGAATAGTACCATATAAGAGTCCATATTGTAACTTGGTTAAGTGTTGAGGTAGTCAAACCTAACCACTAGTAGGTTATCGGGCTGTGTTATGATTGGGACACTAGGAGGAAAAGGGGTTCCACTCTTTCAAGTGCATTTCTTCTATAGATGAGAAAAAATAAACAAGAGGGATAGGAGATGGAGAAAAAAGAGATGGTTTGTGCATTGTAGTAGCCCATGGGTCATAGGCCATACTTCTTTGTACTCACAACCATTTTTTATTCAGGGAAAGAGAGTGGAGTGACCACACCTTCTAGTTTGGTTTTCTCCTTAAAGGGTTTCCTAGGTAATATATTGTGTCAATTTTGGTTAGTGAGTTTTTTTATTTCATTTTTTTCTATTTTTTACATAATTTCAATTTGTATGCATACACAACTAACCGAAATCTACTTATCCAGAAATCTAAAGAAAAAAAACCCTAATAGCATTTATTTTGGATTTAAAAATATAATTTTACTATATCTATTGTGATGAACTACCTAATGGAATATCCACAACAGTGTGTGGATCAGCCTTGACCAAAGTTATTTTAAGTCCAAAAATGCTCACTTTATCCAACACCTTTGGCACTAATCTATAATCAAATACATTTCGAATAGTGCAAGAATCACGTCATAAAGAGTTCTTATGCAAAAGTTATGCCTCCTGCAAGTTGAATTATTGATTTATATTGGATCATTATATTAATTTCATCCATATAATTTCTTTCATAATGGAAAAAAGTGGAGGAATCATATCACAAGACCATTTTACCGGTAGGACCCAATTTGGAAAATTGGGGTCTAAAACCTTCTAAGAGCATTTTGAGGCATCAAATGATGTTTTTCGGGGTATAAATTTACCAATTTAGCACAACACATTTTTATTATTCTACACATAGATACCTTTCCAACGATGCAAGGATCGCCTCAATCAGAGTCCATATGCAAAAGTTATGCCACTCGAAAGTTTACCTTCATGTATGTACCACCATAATTCAAGAGGATGCCATGTCAGCCCCCATAATTCATGGAAAATGGGTTATCCATGTGATTATGATGAATAATACTCTAGAAGAGTCCATATTGTAACTCAAGTTAAGAGTTGATGTATACAAACATAACCACTAATAGGCTATCGAGTTGTGTTATAATCGAGCCACTACGAGGAAAAGGGGTTCCATTCTTTTCAAGTGCACTTGTTCCATAAATAAGCAGAGTAGCCAAGAGGGACAAGGAGAGAGAACATAGAGAGGATTTGTGCATTGTAGTAAAACACAGGCCACAATCCTTACTTCTTTGCACTCATAATCATTTTCTATTCAAATAAAGAGAGCAAAGCAGACTCACCTTCCATCTAGGTTTTCTCCTGAAAGGGTTCCCTAGGTTATATCTTGTGTCAAATGTGTTTGTGAGTTTTTATTCTGTTGTTCTTTATTTTCTACATAACTTTTAATTTTCATGCATTTGCAGTAAACATTAATCTACATATCCAAAAATTTGAAGAGGAATAAACCCTGATATTGTAGATTTTCATACTTTTAAATATATATTTGGGGTAGCATCAGATGTGCTCTAGCCACGAAATTTGGTGGAGAGGTTGGGGCACATGAGATATCCAATACCCAGAAAGGGTTTGGGAAGATTCTAAATAGATCAGGAGATATTAAAATAATTAATATTTTTAATGGAGTCCCTAAGTATAAACTTAGGGAAAATAAAATATTAATGTGTATTAATATCAATCTGTGTTATAGTGGTCCAAAAGACATGGATCAAGCCAGATCTAATCTTAGCCGTTGATTAGGGACTTAATCTCGACCATTGATATGTTAACAGGAAAAGTATAATAGGAGTCTTGAGGGTCACTTGGAGATCACACTAGATGATCAGTGATTCTATTCTCTAGAGTGGGGTTTGCTAAGAGAGATAGAATCAGTGATCAGGAGAGTAGCTGAGGGGCATTGAGTACAGAGAAATAGAGAAGGTAGAGATTGTGCCAAGAGATCAGTACAGCAACCAAGAGGAGTGACGCAGAGCCAGTAAGGGCTCACGCAAGGCCATGCAGAGGTAGCCAAGTGCTGCGAAGAGCACCAAAGGGGCTAGCGTAGCTGACACAGAGGCTCCCAGAGCTAACGAAGGGCCTCCTGGGGCTGACGCAGGCCAAGAAAGGCTGACGTAGGGCCAGCGTGAGATATAGAGGGGTTGACACAGTCCAGATTGGGTAGACGTTGGGGTTGTAGGAGCAGTTTTGTGCTGAGGAACTACCGAAAGGGTTTTCCAAGGTTTCAGCCGAGAGATTTCTCTCAAACTATGAGGTATAGCTGCTAAGGAAATTCTCTGTTGGGTAGTCCAGTTACGGCACCCAGATTGTACTCTGATATTGCTTAATAAGAAAACCCTTAGATAGCTGCACCGATTTTTCCGCATTGAGTTTTTCCAGGGACATTGGTCCAACAATAATGGTGTCATGTGGTGTGTTTGTTCTTGTTTCCTTTAGTTGTTGATATGTAATATGTTGAGCATGCACTAGTGTTTATTTTCAGTATTTACTTTGTAAATAACTTGTTAAAGAAAAATAACAAGTAGGTAGGAATAAATGAGAAAAAGTGCATGAAGGGTTTCTAACTAAGGAAAATTAGAAAGTTCAACATGGTATCAGAGCATGATTGCAGATCACAGGAGGACTAAAAGGCATCAGCCAAGTGAAGCAATAGCAGCAGAAAAAAGTTGTCCCGAGGTGACAAAAGTTGTTTCTAGCAGTGCAAAAGCCAAGGAAGTGTGACGCAGAGCCAACTAGAGCCACACAGAGGAAGCTGGGAACTGCGCAGAGCCTCAGAGAGGCTAGCGTTGCTGATGTAGAAGGCTAGAGGGCTGACGCAAACCCATCTGGGGTGACGCAAAGCTAGTCTGGGGCAGGGAGGGGCTAACACAGTTCACAGAGAGGCATTTGCTGGAGTCTAGAAGGTTGCAGAAATATTGCAGAGTGGAGCTAGTGAGGTACTATAGTCAGAACAGTACCTGACAAAGCAGGGCCAGAGGAGTTTTTTCTGAGGGATTCTAGCCGAGGAACTTGGATCAGCAGTGCAGTTGCACAAGATGATCTGAGTAGGGGGAATCTCGACAAGCATAGAAGGATTTCCAAGAGGGAAATGGGGACTCAGAGGGAGTCTAGAAGAGAACTTTCAGGCGGGAAGTAGAGAGACTCAGTAGTAGTCAAATAGAGAACTTCTAGATGGGAAGTAGACTCAGCAGGAGTCGAATAAAGAACTTCCAGACAAGAAGTAGACTCAGCAGGAGTCGAACAGAGAACTTCCAGCCAGGAAGTAGACTCAGGAGGAGTCGAACAGAGAACTTCCAGAAGGGAAGTCGACTTAGCAAGAGTCAAATCGAGAACTTCCAGGCAGGACATAGAGTGACTCGGAGGAGTCGACAGAGAAGAGTAGAGAGATGGCCATGAATAGGATGAGGGATCAGGATACGCTGGATGGGGTGTCCAACTTTGTCATCAGGAAGGCCAGGATCATGTCTGTTCTATGTGCCATGAGTGCTCACGCACCACTTGAGTGGAAGTGGGGATACATCGAGCTGTAGTCAAATGGACTATAGGGGATGAGGAGCAGGATCCTTGAGGTACCCAGCCTCTTGGATTAGACCTTGATACGGAAGCTTCGACGAGGAGTAGTAGGACTGGCTGGGTGGGTAGAGACGGATGCATATGGAGCAGCAGAGAGAGCTACAGTGCAGGAGTCCCGAGACAATGCAGAGCTAGCAGACTACAACAGTGCTAGAGGCACAGGAGTGTTGCACCAATGCAAGAAGGCACAAAGAGGTGTGCAACGGTGCGAGATGAAGGGAGTTGTTGCAACAACGCAGAGGTCAGAGAGAGGGAGCTTCAGCATCAGTGGGTGTTTCTAGCCCAACAAGGAGGTCAGTTGGAGGATCAGTTACTTACTTCTGAGTAACTAAGTTACAGTGCAAAAGTGGACAACACAATGCAACATGATGAGAGGAGGTGCAGTGTGGATGCAGTGCTGGGAGAAAGGACCAGCAATAGCACAAATGCAGAGGGAGCTGTCGTAAATATGCAGCAGTGGCAGTGGCTAAACCACGGGTGATAGAGGGAGCTTCAGCATCAGTGGGTGTTTCTAGCCCAACAGGGAGGTCAGTTGGAGGATCAGTTACTTACTTCTGAGTAACTAAGTTGCAGTGCAAAAGTGGATATCACAATGCAACATGATGAGAGGAGGTGCAGTGTGGATGCAGTGCTGGGAGAAAGGACCAGCAATAGCACAAATGCAGAGAGAGTTGTCGTAAATATGCAGCAGTGGCAGTGGCAGAACCACGGGCAACAATACAAGAGGAAGCAATGAAGAGGATGTTGGGCAGGAAGGCATAGCATCAGCACAGGTACTGATGTCAGATGATCAAAGTAATACTCAGTGAGGAGTATTGTTAGAGCACAGGCCTCGCTAAGAGGGAGTGTTGATTTTGGGTAGCATCGGATGTGCTCTAGCCATGAAATTTGGTGGATAGGTTGGGGCACATGAGATCTACAATACCCAGAAAGGATTTGGGCAGATTCTAAATAGATCTGGAGATATTAAACTAATTAATATTTTTAATGGAGTCCCTAAGTCTAAACTTAGGGAAGATAAAATATTAATGTGTATTAATATGAATCTGTGTTAGAGTGGTCCAAAATTCATGGATCAAGCCAGATATAATCTTATACATTGATTAGGGACTTAATCTCGACCGTTGAGATGTTAATAGGAAAAGTATAAGAGGAGTCTTGAGGGTCACTTAGAGATCACACCAGATGATCAGTCATTCTATTCTCTAGAGCGAGGTTTGCTAAGAGAGATAGAATCAGTGATCAGGAGAGTAACTGAGGGGCATTAAGTATAGAAAAATAGGGAAGGCAGAGATTGTGCCAGGAGAGCAATGCAACAGCCAAGGGGAGTGACGTAGAGCTAGTAAGGGCTCACACAGGGCCACGCAGAGGTAGCCAAGTGTTGTACAAAGCACTAGAGGGGCCAGTGTAGCTGATGTAGAGGCTCCCAGAGATGACGTAGGGCCTACTGGGGCTAACATAGGCCAAGAAAGGCTGACGCAGGGCTACCGTGAGACAAAGTGGGGCTGACACAGTCCAGATTGAGCAGACGCTGGGGTTGCAAGAGCAGTTTTGTGCTGAGGAACTGCCAAAAGGGTTTTCCGGGGTTTTAGCTAGGATATTTCTCTCAAACTGTGAGTATAGTTGCTAAGGAAATTCTTTTTTGGGTAGGCCAGTTATGACACCCAGATTGTACTCTGATATTTCTTAATAAGAAAACCCTCAGATAGTTGCACCAATTTTCCTACATTGGGATTTTCCGAGGACATTGGTCCAAAAATAATGGTGTTATGTGGTGTGTTTGTTTTTGTTTCTTTTAGTTGTTGATCTATCATATGTTGAGCATGCACTAGTGTTTATTTTCAGTATTTACTTTGTAAATAACTTGTTAAAGAAAAATAACAAGTAGGTAGGAATAAATCAGAAAAAGTGCATGAAGGGTTTCTAACTAAGTAGAGTTAGAAACTTCAACAATATATTGTGTCAAATGTGTTTGTGAGTTTTTATTTTGTTGTTATTGATTTTCTACATAACTTTTAATTTTCATGTATTTGCAGTAAACATTAATCTAAAGATCCAAAAATCTAAGGAGGAATAAACCCTAATATTGTAGATTTTCATACTTTTAAAAATATATTTATTATATTTGTTGTCACAAATTGTGTTGTGGATTTTCCACAACAATTTATGGATAAATTACCTTTTAATCACCATGGTAAAATTGGATGCCAGGTCAAGCCCCATTACTCATGCGTATGAAGTGAGCCATATGTGAACAATGATGAAGACTCTAGAAGGTCCAAAATTGCAACTCTAGTTAAGAATTGAGGGAGTTAAATCTTAATCCTAGTTGGCTATCGAGATATGTTATATATCTAGCCACTAGGAGTGGGGTTTCCATTATAGGCTATTATATTTATTCCATAATTGAGAAGAGAAACTAGGAGTATGAAGCTAGAGAGGAAAATATAGCAAGTTAAAATTTTGTAGTATCCATACAAGCCACAAGTCTTAGGTAACTTAGAGTACCTATTCACTATACTTGAACATTTTCCATGTCAATGAAATGAGAGAGGAGTAGCCTCACGTTCTAGTTAGATTTTCTGTTGTAATGTTTCCTAGAAAAAATATTTTTGTCTATTGTGGATGATGTGTTTGTTCTTTTTATTTTCTATTTCCTGCATTTCAACTAATTCAATTAATAAAGTAGAAAATTAGCTAACTAAAACTAAGGAAAATTTTAACATTAAATATTTCATTCATTCTATATAATATATAGTGACAAATTCTTCCAATGGAATATCCATGGTTATTAGATCTATTGGCTGACTATTCTAGTCGAATATCCATGATAATTTATCGATTGACTACAAGGACAAAGGGGATTTTAGGGTTAACACATACTAATGTATTTGGACCTATGCATGTGTTGGGGACGGATCCCCTGGGGTCAATTTTGGGGTTAAAAGCCCATGTTTTGGGGCATAAAGCCGGAATTTTGTATAAAGGAATGTAAAGTCTCCACATTTTATGGTCGCGAGGTGTGAAGATATCAAGAGTCAAAAAGGGTTTCCGCCCTTAATTTAGATAGGTTTTGTTGGCTTGATGAGATCTGCCCTTGGTCCGTGGACCATGGGATTGTATAAAAAGGAGGTCTTAGAGGAGTCTAAGATAGTGCAGTTCATAGTTAGAGTCATTGATGAGTCTGTGAAGAGCTAAGAGCGAGAGTCTTAGCGTAGGAAAGAGGCTCTACAGTTTACTGCGCAGAGGCCTAGGGTAAAAGTCTGCAGCTGAGTGTGCGGACCCCTGCAACTCTATTCGCAGGGCAGTTAGAGTCTGTACTGGAAATCTGGATCATCAATAAAGAATATTATTATGAAATTACTGTGTATTTTACTTCAGTCAATTGCATGTTATTATGTTATGTTAAGCATTGGGTTTATGTTTTATTGCTAATTTTATGCGTGAATCTATATGTTTTCCTCTGTTATATGAACGCAAGTAGAGATATATGTTTACACAAAGATAATCTTAATTGCATCGTAGAGCTAGGAAACACATAAGATAATTCAGGGAACTATACAGCAAAGTAGTTATAGAGGCGCGTAAGTTCCTAAATCACTTGTTAGGGTTAGGTGAAGGACAATCGTAGACCTTCGCGAAGGTTTTGAAAGACTAATAAAGAAGTACATCAATAAGCCCTAAAGGCTTATTGATTTGCGCAAAGGCAAAATTGTGTAAAATCGACATCACAACCATATCAGGGTGCGAAAACTTGATTCCTGCACCCCCCTATACTGCTTCAGGTGAGACTTCAGTCCGCACTCCGTGGATTGATGCCAAAAGGGCCAGTAATGTAGGGATTTTCTTGGCCGACTAATGTTGAACCTGGGTCAGGGCCGATCAAGCCAAAAAATGGGCCTTGGGTGCCATTCAAACGGGTCTGCGTGAGATGTAGATCCAGGCTTCACAAATATAGACCAGCGTGGGACGAAGCAATGCGATGTCAACAAGCGATGTGCCCAGCACATCGGAAGCAAGAGGGATGGTACGCACACTGGATCCCTGAGCAATAATGTTGTTGAAGGGAGTGCTAACCACAGAGACCAAAGCTGACAGGCCCATTGTCAGTTCCCTCAAAGGAGTTGGGCTCAATTTTGTTGCGCTTCCCAGTGAGGCGCTTCACATTTTGTAGGATGGCGTGATCGCAAAACTTCGGGCCCACAAACAACATGTGTTACAGGTAATTAGTGAGCAGAAAGTCAACAATGCTCAGATGACTATACAAAGAGATTCCACTATTGACCTCGTCAAAGCCATCACAGACAAAAATGAGTGCACAACCAAGGTAGTGGCTGAGGCATGCAGGTTTGTCCCAGAGCTGGACATTCCCGATGATGAGCCAGTAGATGTATGGATTCAGAAGCTCGCTGCCAGCATGCGCCACACAAGAACAGAGTTGGCGAAGGTTCAGTTTGACCTGAACCTCAAGATTGTAGAATTGCAGTTGAAGGCCCAACCTTCAACTCTACCAGAAGTCAGAGAGTAGCGTGAGACAATTGTGAAAGACATCATGGCAGTAGTAGATAGCGCAGTGAAGGAGTGCACTGCACTCTTCGAGTAGGCACTCGAAGTGGTTACCAATTTTCAAGAGGATCCCACCTTGCAAAGGTTGGAAATGGAGGCCCGAGAGATGCAACAGAAATACAATGAAGTCAAAGTGACAACATGCACCGTCACCCGTACACAAAGGCTAGCAAAACTACAGGAGGAAAAGCTGCTAAAGGAGCAGGTGGATGTAGCGCAGCGCAAAGAGAGCATCCTCAAGGACAGAATAGGGCCTTGGCTTGATGAACCATATGCGCTCATAGCCACCATCGAAGGAAAATTGGCTAGTCTGTAGGGAATGCAGTAGAAGGTACAGGCACATGGTGCAGGGCCAGCGACGGAGCAGCTAGTTGAACAGATGAAGTAGGCGGCAACACAGTGCATTGCTAAAGTTGCAGTAGTCCAAGTGGAGCTCGGAGGTCTTCACGACAAGATCTCTATGTGAGCCGAGTGACTCGAGGGCGAGTCACCATGTTTTTGTGGGGGGTTGTTGGGAACGAGTCCCCTGGGGTTAATTTTGGGGTTATAAGCCCAAGTTTTGGCGTAGAAAGCCTAAATTTTGTAAAAAGGAATGTAAAGTATCCACATTTTGTGGTCGCGGAGCACGAAGACATCAAGAGTGAAAAATGGTTTCTACCCTTAGTTTAGATAGGTTGTTTTGGCTTGATGAGATCCGCCCTTGGTTCGCGGACCATGGGATTGTATAAAAAGGAGGTCTTAGAGGAGTCTAAGATAGTTTAGTTCATAGTTAGAGTCATTGATGAGTCTGTGAAGAGCTAAGAGCGAGAGTCTTAGTGTAGGAAAGAGGCTCTACAGCTGAGTGCGTAGAGGCCTAGGGTAGAAGTTCGTAGCTGAGTGCGCGGACCCCTACAGCTGTGTGCGTAGGGCAGTTAGAGTCTGTACTAGAAATCTGGATCATCAATAAAGAAGAGTATTCTAAAATTACTATGTATTTTACTTCTGTCAATTGCATGCAATTATGTTATGTTAAGGTTTATGTTTTATTGCTAATTTGATGCGCGAATCTATATGTTTTCCTCTGTTATATGAACGCAAGTAGAGATATATGTTTACACAAAGATAATCTTAATTGCATGGTAGAGTTAGCAAACACTTAAGATAATTCAGGAAAATATACAGCAAAGTAGTTATAGAGGTGTGTAAGTGCCTGAATCGCTTGTTAGGGTTACGCGAAGGATGATCGCAGACCTTCGCGGAGGTTCTGAAAGACTAATAAAGAAGTACATTGATAAGCCCTAAAGGCTTATCAATCTGCGCGAAGGCAGAATTAAAGTGTAAAACCGACATCACAACCATCTCAGGGTGTGGAAACTTGGTTCCTACACCCACCCATACTGCTTCAAGTGAGACTTCAGTCCACACTCTATGGATTGATGCCGAAAGGGCCAGTAGTGTAGGGATTTGCTTGGCTGACTAACGTTGAACCTGGGTTAGGGCCCATCAAGCCAACAACATGTTCTATCACTAAAAAAATATGTGTACTATGTCTCATTCATAGATGAATTCTTGAAAAATACATCGTTTTATTTCCTTTGAAAGAAATATGATGTCATTGGAAAATTTAAATAATTTAAGGCTATTGTGGAGAATCGGATTGAGAACAAAATCAAGTTGTTAAGGAAAATATAGTCGGGAATTTTGTGGGAATGAGTTTAAGGACTTATTTAAGTAGTGTAGTACAACAACGTAGAATACTACCTCATACACACCTTAAAAAAATTGGGTTGCGGAAAGGATGAATATGACACTGATGGAAAATGCAAGGAGCATGCTTAGTGGTGTTGGATTAAGATATGAATTATGAATAGAGGTAGTGGGTGTTGTGTGTTACCTCGTAAATCAACCACATTCATTAGCATTGTTTGACAAGACTTTGTACGAGCATGGACTGATAAGAAACCCTTTCTGAAACATATGAGAATTTTTTTTATGATGCTTATGTACATGTTCTAAATGAAAATAGGAGTAAGTTGGATAATAAAGTTGAAAATTGCATGTCAATTAGGTGTAGCTCAGGTAGTTGGGAGGAATGTTGTTATCCTCGCTGCCTAGGTTCAATTCCTATATGTGACATGTTGATATCATTATGAGTATTTTATTGTAATGGCTTCAATCCTTATTGTCTAGGCGTGCCTTGAGGACCTTAACATGTATATTCCTCAAATGGAATATAAATAAATGAAAAAAAGGTCTAAAAAGTGCATATTTATTAGTGATAAATATGGTTTAAAAGGTCATAAGGTTTGGAATCCAAAAAATAGAAAGTTTGTTTATAGTTAAGATGTTTTCTTTATAGAGGTCAAAGATGTAGTCAAAGAGGAAGGCCCACTAAGGGAAAAATAACCAAATATTGTGGAGTTCAAGTTACAGGATTAAGATTTTGAGCTAGCAAAGGAACATGATTTAGAATAAGAACCCCATATTCCAGTATTGAGGAGATTAGTTTAGAGAAGAAGGCAACTAGAAAGGTATACTCTATTTGATTTTCATTCTAGTTTTTACTTTGCCTTTTACCAATGATGATCCTAGAATAGTTAGGGAAGCAGTGAAATCAAAGGATGATAAACTCTATAAAAATGCCATGGTCAAGGGAGTGGATACTTTGGACAAGAATAAGGGTTAGGATCTAGCTGAGGTGCTAGCTTAAAGAAATCCCATTGATAGGAAATGAGTGTTTAAAAATAACTTGAATTATAAAGTTAAAGTGGAGAAACACAAAACTTGATAGTAGCAAAAGGTTATTCCCAAATAAAGAGAATTGACTTTGGTGAAATTTTTTTCTCCTGTTGCTAAGTTAGCTTCTATAATATTTATTTTATATGATTTTGTTTCTTTTTCCCCTTGGATACCTATAAGCTCAATTTCCTCTCCTTCTAAAGAAAATCTCATCAAAAGATCTTGAAAATTAATGGCCAATGTTTCCAATGATTATAACCATTGGAACCTTAATACAACATCAACACCTCCAATTTGGATTGAAATCATCAGACTATTTAGTAAATACTTCCCCATATTGAACTTAATACTATGGCACTTCCTTGAACAAATTATGGTACCTCCATCTAGAACTATTACATGAAATTATGGTGCTAGAAATACAAAGAAATTGAGAAATTTTGCTAAATTGCAATTGATAAAGATATGGGTACTGCGAGAATCAAGAAAAATTGTTACCTTTTCCTTTTTGATATATCCTTCTATCTTGATGGTTTTTGGAGTACTAATTTTGGCCAATGCATGGAAAGATATTGTTGGAGTAGTCTCTTCTAGCTCTAGATCTTGTGACAGTTCCAATTCTTGATCTTCTTCCTCTTAATGGTATATGTAGAATAATTTATTCTCACCACATTTATGCCCTTATTGTATTTACTTTTATAATTGAAATATATCCATGTTTCTCTTCTTTCATCCATTTTTTTAGGTGTTAACCTTGTAATTTTAGTGAGGTTAGGAGAGGAAGAATAATGTTCTCTATAATTATTAGCAACCACTCTTCTAGTAGCCATATTTTTACTTTCAATTTTCCTTTCCAAACTGAAATCATGCTCTAGGGATTTAGGTTCAAGGAGACACACATCATGTTGGATTATTTCCATTAAAGTTTGCATAATAAGTTCTAACAAATTTTCCTTTGAAAATTTCTTTACCTTGAGACTCAACTTTTGGAATCGATGAATGTGCTCTATAATTGGATTTGTTTGTCAAATATTTACCAATTTAGTAAAGAATGTATTGTCTTAATATCCCCATAATGTGATATAATTCCCTTATAAAATGACCAAGATACAATATAACACTTTTTCATTACACAAATCCATTAATACCATACAAATTGCTCTTATTCTAAATTCATGGATGTAATATTTACTCTTTCTAAGGTGTGACTTGATGTAGATCAAAATAATGCTCCATTTGGAATATCCATGTTATAGGATCATTTCCATTAAACTTCCTCATACATATCTTCAAAATGAAGTAGTTCCTTGGTGCTAACTTAAATACCTGATGATGATGATCTTGGATTGAAAAATCATGATTACATTCTTGTGATTCAATATTTATGCTATCTAATCATAGTAAAATACTCCCCATATGTGATTGCATTTCAACACTATTTTTCTCCTTATTTTCATGACTTCCTGGGATCTCCATATCTTTTTTTATGAAGCCTCTCTGAGAGAATCCTTTCTAAGGAATTCATGGATTTTTGTATTTATTCCTTAAAAAATTGTATTTCTTCCTTGTTTTCCTCCATATTTTGTTCCATACTTTTTTATTAATCCTTGCACTGGTGACAACTAACTTTCCTACTTAGATACCTAATATTGGACATATTTATCTCTTCATGAGTCACAATGATATTTTGGAGGTTTAAGTGGTGAAGTAACTTTTGAAGCACCCTTAGGATACATGTGTGTAAATAATAAATTCTCACATTTTCCCTCATTTTCACAAAATTTAAATAACCAAAAAAATATCTTGTAATGAAATTTTATGCCAATTATAAGTTACGTACCTTTCAAAATCCTAATTGTATATTCTCGAGATGACTGAAATTTGTCCTGATATATCTCTAAAACTTGACCTTATCTAAATCAAAAATTTCATCTTATAGTATTATGACATTCCTTCTCTACAATTCCATAGGTCCAACCAAAATTGACATACTAAGTGAAAGGTATGGTAACATTCCTTAAAATGGTTGATTTTTCACCTCTTCCCAAGATAAAACTTGTATATTTTGATACATGTCCAATTTTCAAATATGCTTATTTATCTAAAGTACTTCAATATGTCTCCTCATAACCATACAATTTTTATAGCCTAGAAATTTACTGGTAAAATTTTACAACAAACTTACGAAATTGATTCATTTAAAACATTATCTTAGGACTAGTCATAAGCCCTAATTTATATAGGGTATGTCTCTGAAATTATAGACAACTAGATTTTGGAATTTTTACCACCTATCCATTAAAATTTCTAGTTAATGACCTCAAAATTTTTGTCATTTTAATTCTCTATAAAAAAGAAAATAGAAGTTATAGCGAAAATTCCAATATGAATTATTTGAAACTGAATTCAAGACCAATCAGAAACCTTCTCGATAGGGTATGCCTTCAAAAGTATAGAAAATCAGATTCTGAAATTTTGATTATATGTACTTCAATATCTCTTATTAATTGTCTCAAAATTTCATGATCTAAATATTTTCAAAAAAAAGTTATAGTAAAAATTCCACAATGACTCAATTGAAGTAGCAAAAACCTATGGTCATATGTTATGTCACCATGTGAAAAGAGGTACTTGATTCCATCAAATATACATCATCATTTGCATGTTCGCTTGAAGAAGCCACATACACATCCCCTCCTTTATCTGATGAGTTCTTCTCTTCTTTGGAGGAACCATCATCAAATCCTTTTCCTCTCTCAACATTTTTGGATTTGCAGTTCTTCTTGAAATTCCCTTCTTTACCACATGTATAACATTTATTTATGATTTTTCTTAGACATTTAGATCTACCTGTAGATTTAGATCTTCCACTTGAGGCCTTATTTTTATTTCTATCCAATGAATTCCCTCTTATAGGTATGACATATGTGCTCTAACTTCCCATGTTTTTCGAAATCATTTCCTATGATAACAAGGATGAAACCACATCATCAAAACTTAAAGTGGTTGCATTAGTCCCTATGGATATAACTAGACTATCCCACAGGTCTACAAAATAGCACATTAATTTGATGCAATTATCTTCATCAAAAATCTTAATATCAAAAGATAATAACTGACTTACCACAATATTGAAGGCATCCAGATGCTCTATAATTGAGTTTGCATCAATCATCCTTAGGTTGTATAGCTTCTTCCATGGAAAAGTTTGTCTACCAAGGACTTAGACTAATACAAATTCCCTAGGTTATCCCATAATGTCTTGGTTGTAGCTTCTCTTGAAACATTCAGTAATGTTGAATTTGAGAGACATATCTAGTTTTTTCTTTTTTCCTTATAATCCAACTTTGTCTAGTATTTCACTGATATGCCCATATGTCTAGTACTTGGTTCCAAAACAATCCAATGATCTTTATATACTAAAAGATCTTCTGTCTTGGGCTTCCACAACTTAAAACTTCTCCCATTAAATTTCTTGACCTATATTTTTTAATTGCTCATGATTCTTATCCAATACAAGAATCATTGTTGTAGATCTCTCACTAAAATTAGGTTTATCATAGACCCAAGATAACCAAAGCCTTTGTAACAAAGGCATCCTCCTGAGGCTAGTAGCTCTTTGATACCAAACATAAATTTTATGCCTTTTATAGCTAATTTATGCATACACAAATTCATTATAAACAAATAATAAATAATGGAAATCACACATAATACTCAGAGATTTACCTTGGAAACCTTAATTAAGATGAATTTTAATGCACATATCAAATCTAAGTTTAAATTAGTATAGGTTAATGTCTATAGTCATTGCACCCAATCAATCATCTAAATTTATATTCCTACAAAGGAATCACCTATTTTAATATCTTATCTTATATTCCCAAAATAAATAACATGATATGTAAAATATTACAATGAAAATAAAAACTATTACAACACAATACAATGCCCATGTTGATGTTGATTAATGAACACTTTCATCATCACTCTATCATGAGATGAACACATTTCCATCCAAAATCCTTGCTCTTATGCAATAAGGGTCCTCATACCCAACCCTCCCCTCCATTTTTTCATATGCCCAACTTCACCCTCTACATATGGTGGGGGGTGAGGGTGTGCAAAGAGGGCACCCTAACCCCCACTCCCTTCTTTTCACACCCAACCCCACTTGCACCCTCACCCTCACCCTCATCTCATGATGTTCATTATCATTTCACATTTCATGAAGGTGGAACAAGGATGTTCGATGAGGGTCTATAGTGGGAGTTGAAGGGATTTAAATCTACATCTCCATCTACCATGCCACCCCATTACCCAATATCCATGAGATGTGAGACGATGGAGTAGGGATGCAGTGAATTTTTGCACACTCCCCTCCCTGGCAAACCCATGTTGGCCCATTTCCAAATATCCATGAGAAATAAGATGAAGATTGTGGTAGATGATGAATGCGTGCATTTTCACATCATCACAATGCATACATTTACACTACACCCCTACCCTCATCCTTAACCATACTTGAGATGTGAGATTAGATAGAGGGTAGGGATGGGATAAAATTTGCACCTTCAACCCCCACTCCAAGTATGAGATATGAGATAAAGATAAAATCGAAGATGAAATGTAAGAATATTAATTCAAAGTAATTCATTGCATATTCTTATGTAGAAAAATTCTCTTATCATACACTAATTCTATATTTAACTTAACCATAACCTTAAAATTAAATTATTATTATAATTATTATACTTATAATATATATATATATATATATATATATAAACCAATAAACATTTTAGTATCATATAAACCTAACATTTTAAATGTAGTTAATTTGGAAAAACATAGCGTTCATTCCTTTCCTAACAATTATTATACTTAACAAAAATTAGTTACAAGAACTATGTTATTGATGAAAAGTTTCCAATTAATTTTTCATTTTTAAATAATTATGTTTGATGAAAAATTTCCAATTAATCTTCCATTTTTAAATAATTATGTTCAAGTTTTTATTAATATTTTTATATGTTTAATAAATTTAAAATAAAAGTTTTGAAAAAAAATAAAATTTAAAATATAATATAATATAATTAATTTGATAATAATTATACGAATAAATATGTTTATTTTGGAATAGGTTTTTAAAATTTTAATTTAATGATCTATATTTATTATACAAATGATGTGAACTTAATTTCTATGGAATATTTAACAATATTTTTAGTAATATTTACAAATTAAAGGTTGAAATTTATTTTTCAAAGTAATTATGTTTTTTTAATTAAATTGGATAATTAAAAAAATATCAAATGAACAAGTGTTATATTAAATCATTTATGGTTTTTTGAGCATGTGGTAATGATAAACTATAGTATTGGCATGGTATTGTAGTAATTCCTATAATCGTTTAATAAAATGGAGGTGAATCTCCATGATTAAAAATCTTGTTACATGTTTTAATAATAATAATAATAAATAATAGTAATGATGTTACAATTTAATTGATTTTTATGTTTTTATGTTTTTTTTTAATTTAGCAATATGAAATGTATCATAAAATAAGTGTTTAGATTCTTTTTATGAATTGATACTTATGTGTATTTACTACCCATTTAATTTATATAATTGTATTTAATACTTATGTGTATTTACTACCTATTTAATTTATATAATTGTATTAATTTCCATATATTAAAAACTATTTTTATTTTTATAATAATGCATTTGTTATTTTCCATAAGTGTGGAACCTAGAACATGTACAAGGGAACTATTTGGAACCTTCTAAGTAGTGTAGGGATATAATAAACTCAGCTGTGGTAGGTATGATCAGAGAGAGCATGTTTGTTTGTGTCGATTTCTTATAGTTGTGCTGATAAACCCTGAAATGCACTTCCTCTTCCTTAACAATGTGAGGATTGAGATTGATCACTCTAGAAATTTGCTAAATAATGTTTCATAGATTATTTGTTTCCAATCTTAAATGTCACAAACTTTCTATTTCTTTTGAATATTTTTTAATTGTTTGGAACATGCATGCGTAAAGGTACACATGGCTCTCTAATATTAGCTTCCAAGCGTTAGGTGGTCATCATTGCACTTTCATATCATCAAAATACTTCAACTTCTAAGTTATTCCTATTCCCTCAAAATTAATAAATGTTGTCCAAATAATTAAATACAGATAAAGATGTTAGTGAATAACACCCTTAAAGCCTATATCCACTCCCAACTTGTTGCCACCGCATATGTTGATTGCTGATCTCTTTGGATGGTGACTGAGTGAATATTTGGCCTTTGTTTTGTATTGAACCATGTGGAACCTGCGATTTTCTAAGCACGAAGTCAATAGTTGAGAGGTGACAAGAGTGCACATTTATTTAATAAATAAATAAATTGTTTGCTTTCCCTTTCTTCGACTTTTCCTTTCACTTTTTTATAAAGGGTAAATTGTGGTGCCTACCAGTTACTTGTACACATTAACTAATTGGTTGTTTGCTTTCCCTTTCTTCGACTTTTCCTTTCACTTTTTTATAAAGGGTAAATTGTGGTGCCTACCAGTTACTTGTACATGGTTGTTTGCTTTCCCTTTCTTCGACTTTTCCTTTCACTTTTTTATAAAGGGTAAATTGTGGTGCCTACCAGTTACTTGTACACATTAACTAATTGATTAATTTATATAAATGTATGATTTGTTACACCCACCTTGTTCACGTGCTTTCCTTTCAAAATTAGGTATAGAATCTTTAACTTAAGACTCATGTAAACCTCGTTGTCTCTTTTGAATTTTCAAATTCAAAGTGTTTGAGAAGGGTAAATAGTTTTGTGTCGAAGATAACGTTCATCGTCGATGGGTGCTAGATAGGCTCGCCATTGGGTGCTCGCCCTATTGCCATTGATCGAGGATCCTATCCCTCTCTGCTTAAGACTATGTCCTTTGATTACCATTCATTAATAATCACTCTTATGTAGTATTCATAGGTTGTTAATCATCTACAACATGCTTGGCATGTCATTGCAACCCCCTCATTACAATGCTTTCATCATATCACTGTAATCTTTTCATTACAATACCCTTATTGTGCCATTGCAATCCCCTCATTACAATATTCTCATCCTTTCATCACTTTAGCCTTTTAGCATCCACTTCTAACAATACACACCCCATCATTTTATTTGGCACTATATTTTCTCCTCTATAATCTAGTTTGGCTTATTGTTCTCTTGTGAAGGATCATCTTTCTATTTTGTGGCATTGTTGGTTTCCCACTCTTTATGACTTCTTTTAGTTCTGGCTATAGTATTATCAAGGATGTTTTTGTGATTGTGTTCGATAGGCCAAGGATTATGACATTGTTTTTCAAGCACCATTTTCTATTCTCTGCAACTAACTTCAACATTGTTGAGGATTGTGACATTATTTTGTTTGTGGATATTGTTTTCCCTTATCTATGACTGGGTTCATCTCTAGCTCTAGTCCTGTTAGGGATCAAATCTATCTTTATCTGACTCATGGCTCTACCAAGGACTATTGACATGGTTCATGGACATTGTTTTCCCTTCTCTACGATTGAGTTTAAGTCCGTTGAATATTGTCATGTTGTTTTTGGGCATTGTTTTAAGGATTGAAATTGAAGTATTAAAGTGTAAAAACCTTGGCAAACCTTAATAGTTCCTAATATGCAAACTATAAAATGTTTGGTGATATTTTTGTAAACATATTCAAATTTTTAATGATTTGTATAGTCTCCAAAAAAATTTCGTGATTTTTAAGATAAAAAAGTTTTATCCTATAAAATTTGGGCAATTTTTTTTCAAAATAAGTAAATATGCAAGAATCCTTTTTTTTTGGAAAATGCCTAGAAAATTAGCCCATCTATAAAATTGAGCCCTTAAATTTTTGTCTACTCCTGCCTGCCTACATAGAAAAAGACGAGTACAATTGACATTAAAAAAAAATGAATCTTTACTTGAATGAATATTGTATTTTCCTTGGGCATTGAACATCCCTATCTATTAGAGAGTTTAACAAGGAATTACAAGAGAAAATTCAAAAATAAAATGTAGAAATGTGAAAACAAAAATCATATACGAATAGCAAGACTTGGGGTATCACGTGGAAAATTTGCATTTGGATGGCAAGTTGACATCAAATGTCAAAAAAATCTCTAATACGAATGTTTTCTATAAACTTGTGGAGTTGCTACTTTTATTTTTTTGTTACTCACAATGTTTTGCATATAAGTTGTAGATGAAAAAACAAATAAAAAGTAATACCTTTTGTTTGACCATGCTCTAATTCAGCCAAAGCTCGAAAAGACAAAAAACAACAAAAAGAAATTGCCCACTTTCTTCACAGGATCCCTTAGTTAATAAAAAGTAATACCTTTTGTTTGACCATGCTCTAATTCAGCCAAAGCTCGAAAAGAAAAAAAAACAACAAAAAAAATTGCCTACTTTCTTTACAGGATCCCTTAGTTGAACACCCCTTTGCAAATTGTTTTAACTAACCCTCTATGTAAGACCCATCTACAAACTATAATTCACTGATGATTCCCATTTTTTGAAATTATGTTCTCATGTCATAAGTATAGACATTGTTTTATGCAAACTATATGGCCATTATACATATTGATGTTAATTATGTTCACCATGTCAATATTTTTGCATGCATGAACTCATGTTTACTATATCAACATTATGCAAAGCATAAAGTTATGCACTCACTATGCCAACATTAATACGATTTAACATGTGTGCATGAGAATTATAACTCTACAAACAGTAAACAAGGATGATTTAGCAGGCATAATGTTAATATACTTATATTTTGACATATTTAAATATTTAATAGTAGTTCAACAAGGACCCTCTTTTTTATTTTGTTATGATATGCATATTTTATTATGTTTATATGTTTATTCCAAGCGTAATAAATCTCCAATGTAGTGATTCCTAGAAATAGAAATAGAAATATATATATATATATATATATATATATATATATATATATCATCATGTAAACCGTATCAATCATGACACTAACTGAGGTTATAAATCATCATATTGATGTTATTCCAACTACATCAACATGGTCCCTTAGGAAACTATTACTCTAAAAATAGGTAATTTAGCAAGGACTTCACATATTTTTTTTAAATTTGTTTATATGATATTTGAATTTTGTCATGTTATTATGTTATGCAAAACATCCCTAAATAACAACAAATGTTATAAATCATGACATCGCTATTAATTCATCTGAACATTGTTAAAGAAAACATGTTTGTAAACCTATTTGTAGGAGACATCGTATCATATTAGGTTTGTTGATGAAGATGATGATGGTATCAATAGGTGTTGAGACCAAGAGGATTAGCTCACATGTGACACATAAATTGTAGGTAATTATTTTGTAGTGACATTTTATATGTGACTTTTTTGTTTGTTTCAATTAACTTGAAAAAAAAAAAACTTCTAGATGGATTTGTATAGGTTATATATACAACTTTGATTGGGATATTAACTAGGCTTTTATATTCCTCTTTGATTTTTTATCACAAGCTCAAAAAGGATCATCACCTCCATGTTGTCAATCTAGAGAGAAACAAGCCCCTTGGCAGCCCCCACTTCTAATCTAGAAAGTTCACCCTCACCTTATCTTAATTTTGTTTTTGACTACGAAGATGAAGATGATGATATACTTGATGATTTCACACTAGATCCAACATCAATAAATCTACTCATGTTAACTGATTCCATGTTTTTGTAGTTAACTACTCTTTCATTTCGTCTTTTAATGGTTCCCCTATTGTTTAACTTTTGTTATTTGACCTTTGTGGGAGGAAGAGAAAGATGAGGAATTTGAACTATGGGTTGATGAAAAACTATTGGAGGAAACCTATGGTAAATGTGGGTTGGAAGTAGAGATTAAAAATATATAAGGTCATAATTTCCCAGCATGTTGATGCTTGGAACAGACCAAGCCAACAATATGAGAAATCACTCGATAAAGGTCCCAATTAGACCTATAATCATTTGGTATGGCGATTCTCACTGATATATGGGCCGAGTTGCCACCAATGAATTCAATGAAAAGTGCGATATATGGGTCTAATTGGGACCTTTAACGAAATAGGATATTTTTCTCCCGGGATAAGAAATAGTTAGTTTAGATATCTGGTTTATTATAGTTACTTTCCTTTCATCAAGATTTACTAGATTTCACCTATTATATTACTTTCTCATATACCACTTTTTACAGTGCAAAAATGAAAAGTGTTGATTCTGCATCACCATTTTTTTTTCATAGTAAATTTTCAATATTTTTTAGAAATAACAATAAAAACATTTCTTTTGGTGCAAAAAACACCTTGAAATCGAAAAGTGTTGATGTTGGAAAAACAATTTTTTTTTTTTTTTTTTTGGGATAAATTTCCAGCATGTTTTAGCAGTGGCGTTAAAGATAAAAATATAAAGACTCCGAAAAACCTTAAAATTCCAGCAATTTTCAAGCATGATATTATAAATAAAATATCATGTGTCTGGAAAACCTTAAAATTCCAACAATTTTCAGTCATGACGTTAAAGATAAATTACTTATAATTCTTCTAAACAATAACATTAAAGATAAAATATCGTGACTTAGAAAAGCCTTAAAATTTTAACAATTTTTCAACCATTGAATTAAAACCAAATATCACGACTACAAAAAACTTTTAAGTTTTCAATATATTTCAACCATGGAATTATGGAAAAATTTTATGACTAAAAATTCTTTGAAAATGAACACCTGAATGAAATATTCATTATACCAAGAGTAATTTCTCTTTAAATGCTAAAAGTACAGTGATTTTAAAATCTTAGCCTAAGACAACTTGACACATTGTAATGAAAATTTAAAAATCAACCATCAAATTGCCATGCAGTGTAGGCGATCTTGACCTATTGCAATGAAATCTTAAAAATCAACCATGAAATTGACACACTCTGGGCACAGACTTGATCCATTATAGCAAAAACTTTAACATCAACTATCAAATTGACACATAATGGGATCGGGTTGCTAGTCGAGGATCGACATAGACCGTGCAAATAATAATAATAATAATAATAATAGATAAATAAATGTAAAAAAAAAACAAAACAAAACAAAGTTAAAAGATTGAAAAAAACTAAAAGTAAAACAAAAACATCCACAGGGTCTTGGATAGATGATGACCAGGTGCTCTGTTAAGGAAATCCTTGATGTAAAGTCACCAGTTCAATTCCTCACCCCGATCGGGGTGATATATTGAACATGTAGTCCTACCAAGCTTTAAAAAAAATTAAAACTAAAAAAATAAAAACAAAAAGTTAAAAAAAATAATAATAAATAAAAAAATTAAAAGGATAAATAATGACAAAAAAAACATGAAAAAATATATACAAAGTAACTTTTGAAAAAATCATAAAGTAATTTTCAGGTCGATGTGTTTCGAACCACTTGCTATGGTTCATAATGAAGGTTGAGATAAAAAAACACAATATATATACACACAATATATATATATATATATATATATATATATATATATATATATATATATATTATTTAAAAAAAATAACACACAAATATTAAAAAAAAATTAACACACAAATATTTAAAAAATTATAAAAAAATTATTAAAGAAACTTAAAAACCTTAAAAAAAATGAAATAAAAAATGGAAAAGTAAAACAAATATTAAAAAAAAAATCATAATTTAAGGAAAAAATTAACATTAAAAAAAAAAAATACAAGTAAAAAGACATTAACAACAATAACGGTAAAAAAAACATAAAAATAAATAAATATTACAATAAAAAGAAATATTCTTAAAAAAAAAAATGTAGAGAAAAAAATTTAAAATCAAAAAATAAAAATATATAAAAAAAAACACACATTAATAAGATTGAAAACAAAACCAGGGATCTGAAAACGAAGAGATGGCTCACCTAGGCAGAAGCAGGGGCCGAGGGGTCGAGGGTGCCAGAGCCAGACTATAAGGAGAGAACCCACCACTTTGGAGAATGCAGGGCCCAGAAAGGGTAGGAAACCCATCGAGGTGGCGGTCAATGAGGTAGCTAGAGCATACAAAGAAGGAATGGATGCCGACATTCATAAGTTGATCCAGGAGATGGAGGACAGTATCATGGAGGAAGACTCAGAGCCGGAAATGGAAGAATGGGGGGACCTTGTCCCTGACCCAGGGCATACCAGGGGCAGGATGACTCTATTCAAACAAACCTTGCACATATACTGGGTCATGAAACGCTTGTTGGCCAGAGCTCTGGAACAGGTGGTGGGGGAGATGGTGAAAATTGCCCAAGGCATGCCCAACCTCAAAAAGGATATGAAGAATCTGCAAATGAAAATGTTTATGCAGGATAGCAAGCTGGATAGGATCCAACAACGAATGACGGAGCTGTCTCCGACGCCCAGTGACTCTGCTGCAGCACCGGCTATCGGGGAATTTGAACATGATGATAGCAAGGAATAGCATTTTACCATCCAAGTTTTACGAGACCTTTTAGCGGATAGCCTTTACTTTTCTTGTCTTCCTATGTCAGTTCAGACCTTAATTTGTGTATCTAGTTGTGATGTGTATTTAGCTTGGATTGAAAGACTTGTAAAATTTTGCTATTGAATGGCTTATAACAGACTAAGGTGGCCAAACAGACTTGGTTTCCCACATGGGCAAGTTGAGGCCACCAAGATTTTGTATATGGAACAACTTGCTTTATAAATAGAAAAAAGAAGGAACTACCATAGCTTACAAAAAAAAAGATTGAAAACAAAACATTAAAAAATAAATAAATTAAATAACATTATAAAAAAACATTTAAAAATAAATAAAATTAAAAACCAAACACAATTAAAACTTTTAAAAAAATATTATACAAATTTATAAATAATTAAAAAAAAAAAGAAATTTAAATTAAAAGAAAAAGTAGCTGCCCTCGGCCCTCTAGTTGAGGGTTGATTTCGAGAATCGGCCCCCCCGGCTGAGGGTTGATTCTCAGAATCGGCCCTCGACCAGGCAGGGGTCTGAGTTTCACCATTGGGCTGATGGAGCAGCCCGACCAGGACCCCTCTGCAAGCCCAACGACGACCCTCAGCCGGGTCGATTCCGAGAATCGACCCCGACTAGGCAAGAGCCTGAGGGTAGCCAGGGAGGTCCTGGCTCTGTCGGCCCTCAAGGCCCCGCATGGCCGACGGTCAATTCCCGAAATCAACCAGAAGGGGGGCAACATCGATTGCCGGAATCAACCCTTGGCCATGAGGTGGCCAAGGGTCGATTCCCGAAATTGACCCTCAACCAGGAGGGGGCTACCGCAAATTCCCAGAATTGACCCTTGACCAGGAGGGGGTCGAGGGCCGCAATTTTATTTTTTAATTTTAATTCAATTTGTTTTAATAGTTTTTATTAGTTATTTTAAAATCTTAAAATATTATATTTATTTATATATATATATATATATATATATATATATATATATATATATATATATATATATACCCTTTTTTATAAATGGTATTTATTTATTTTTAATTGTTTTATATTTTAATTATTTTTAAATTTTTTATAATATATTTTTTAATTTAATTTTAATTTTGTTATATTTTAATTTAATTTATTTTTTAGTCCTTAATTTAATTTAATTTAATTTTTAAAAATTGTTTTTTAAATGTTATTTATTTAATTATTATTATTATTATTATTATTATTATTATTAATGTTTTTTTAAGTCTTTTAATGTGTTTTTTTATATTTTATATTTTTTTCTTTTGGTTTATTTTTTAATTTTTCAAGAAAGATTTTTTTTTTTATTATTATTATTATTATTTCAATTTTTATTTTTTTTTGTTGACTAGCGAAATCAGCGACAGCGGTGGTATCGTACTCACGTTACACGGGGTCAAATCCCACCCTGCCACTATAACCTCTAAGAGGAACTTCCCAACCGCAAGAACGGCCCTTGGCTAAGACGAAATTCGAACTCGTGACCTACACAGTGGCACGGATGACTTAGTAGATCGTCTGCTGGCCACAAGACCAAACCTCTGCGGGCTATTTCAATTTTTTTTTTATTTTTTTTTTAAATTGTATGTTTTTTTATAATTAAAATTTTATCTAATCATTTTTTTTTGGAAAAAAAAACTTCAAATGTCATATTTGGATATTTTATTCATAAAATTTTATATTTTTCCAACTTTGTTTACTGAAAAGTTTCAATAAAATCTTGTATTTAACATGTCATTTTTAGCCCCCCGATGGGGGTGCTCTTCCAATGCCCATCTATCTCGTGCGAGGCCTCACGGGCCAACTCCTCATCCATGCGAACATTTATAGAGCCTAGACACTCCACACTTGCATTCATTGTCGCAACACAATGAGTCCCTCCCCGCAGCCAGTGTTTAAATTCATCAGTACGCAGCCTGTGCGTCTCAGTTCGACAAATCGGGAGATGAATTTGGGTTTGAAGGTTTGTGAAGGTGCTTGGGTCTGGGGTCATGGCATCCCGTTGGGGTGTTGGTCTTAGCTGAGGAGGAAGGAAGTTGTGGTTTGCCTTCGAGTGTGGGTTGTATACTGCCTCTTGGTCTACCCTTGAGACCCTGGTGTTAGAAAATTATATATTACAGAGCAATGGAACACATAAAATATATTGCAAAAATATAAACACGGAAAACACACAAAACAAGAGAGACACAGATATATGTGGTTCACCCAATTTGGGCTATGTCCACGGAGAAACAACGAATCCTTCCTTTTATATTATCCAACAATTTGAAGAGACACAACCTACAACATATCCGTTGTAATACCCTCTTCACTCTCACACAATATCCTCTCTCTTTATCACTCAGAATATAGATCTCCATAGACGCAATACAATTCCCTCATATATAGTGAGGGGTTTCCTTCTAGGGAAAAAAACCCTAAATTAAACATAACTTCTACTGTAAGATCTCCGCCTAATGAATGACCTAGATGACTACGAAATTATAACATTTTACAAGGAAATTTTACATCTATTTTTAGCTTCGGGGGCACTACCCCCGATCCCCCGCCAGGGGGGGTTCCCAAAGATCGCAGTCACCCCCCACTAGACCCCCCTTGTAGTGTAAATATTATGGGTGGCATTACCGCCACATTACAAACTACAGTCCAATGTGGTGATACCTCTGAATAAAGAAGATAATCAAGCTCCACACCCAACACCTGGAACCTGGACAGTTGTGGTTTTCCTTCAGAGGCTTCTACAGCACCGGTGACCATTGTTAGCTCCTCTCTCATCCGTGCAGTCTCCTTTGGGTTCTCGCAAGTGTGTGAATGGTGTTTTAATTTTGGGAATTTGGCTTCATGGTTTTTGCATTACTCCTTTGCATGCATTAAGTTTCACTCTTATCTCCCCCAATCGGGGTTGCACTCACAGCTAGTGGTATGCCTTGAATTTGCCTGCGAAGGCTTCTCAGCCTTGCGCTCAGGTTTGGGAGGGTCTCAAATTCATTTGCCTCTTTGGATTCTAATGGAAATTTGGAATTTTATATTGTAGTAAGGCATTGGCCCTATGGTTTTAGGTTTGGATACGTCTTTTGTAGGTGGGATACAACGTCCTCTACCGATTCCTCTTGTTGTTTTTCGTTGTCTACTGTTGATTTGAGTATGCCCCACCAAGAAGGTCATCCTCGCTGAGGGAGGGGTCAACCAGCTCACACTAGTCGTCTTGAGCCTAGGTACTCTTCAACTTCCGCCAATTCGGCCAATCGAGAAACCGAGGACGCTGAGGCTATTTCTCCAGCCAATTCTCCAGGAAACCTTGTAGCCACCGCCTCATTGGAGACTATAGAAAATCAACTACACTACCTTTAGCGTGATATCAATATCTTCAGGGACCACAGGTATGAGGACCACAATGAGATTGTGGCGTATCTGATAGATATTCAGTACAGTCATAGTGAAATCCTAGAGCAACTGGACAACCTCTGGTGTAGTCAACGACGTACCAATGACCATCTTTGCAGCTTGGAAGCTCGAGTGGAGCACATCAACTTCCACATTCATGACCATGTTGGGTATTTTGCAGCTCCCCCTGTAATGCCTCCCCAGCCCCCTCCCTAACGTGTTCCTATCAACTCAGGCTTATTTTTGTGTCTATGTTAGTAGGCATCAACACTTATTGGAAATAATGTATGTAATTTTTCCTCACTGGTATTCTCCAGTCCCCAATCTCACAATGTAAGGCTGTCCCAAGAGAGCGGGGAATATTTTGATCTTTTTTGTAAGCTATGCTATTTTGAAAATCTAATGAAATCACTTTCGAACGGGAAAAAAAAATGTCATTTTTAGTGAAAAGGTTTTGAAAAACATGTTTTTTTTAATTATATCTATATGCAAAATGTGTATTTCTTGTCGAGTGTTTAAAATTATTATTTTTTAGTGACAATTATTTTATGTGTATTGAAGTATTAACTAGCCTAGATCCATGTTAACTCGGATCTATCAAACGTCGAGAGGGATCCAATCTCTCGAGGTGCAAACCTCTTTTTTGAGTGAAAAGCTTGAGGAAAGGTTTGCACCTCGACAAATTTGATCCCTCTCGGTGGTTAATAGATCCGAGTTAAGATAGATCTAGGTTGGTTATATAATACTATATAATATTTGTATTTGTATCTATATGTCTCTTTCTTATTCCCTCTCTCTATCTCACCCCCCAAACATACACACCATCTCTCTCTCTCTCTCTCTCCATCATCACTCCCCCTCTCTCTCTACCTTTCTCCCTCTATGCATTTTTTCTTCCTTCCCTCTCTCTCCCCCTCCAACTCCATCTCTCTCTCCTTATCTCTCTTGAGTCTTCTCTCTCCTTTTCTCTCCCACCTCCCTCTATTTCTCCTCCCACATCTCTCTCTCTCTCTCCTCCAACTCTATCACTATCTCCCTCCCTCTCCCCTTCTCTCTCTCCCATCCATCTCTGTGCCCCCCACCCTTTGTCTGTCCCTTCTCTCTCTCCCCTCCATCTATATGCCTCCTTCTCTCTCTCTTTCCCTTCTCTTCCTATCTCTCTCCTCTCCTCTCCTCTCTCTTCCCTCCTCTCCTCACTTCCTCACTCTCTCTCCATCTCTCTCTTGTCACTTCCTCAATCTCTCCACATATATATATCTCTATGTATTTGTTATTTCCTCCCTCTCTCTCCCCCTCCAACTCCATCTCTCTCTCTCTCTCTCTCTCTCTTCCTTCCCCTCTCTCCCACCTCCCTCTCTCTATCTCCCCCCATCACACACACACTCTCTCTCTCTCTCTACCCTCTAGTTTTGTCACTATATCCTTTCCTCTCTCCCCCTCCCCTCTCTTCCCTTCAGTTTGCTTGTTGCCATGACTTGGATCCTTAGTTAATATGGATCTATGTTTATTCTTACTAATACTATTTTTATTATATAAATTTCACATATTTAAATATAAAATTATTCTCATTTTTTATTTTACTAAAATCTTAATTTAATTTCTATGGAAATATTTTTAGTAGTCATAGGATACAGGATTTAGATATACCTCAAAACTATTTATAACATTTTTTCTTTAAAATTTTATAAAATTAAATTAGAATAAAATAATTTTATTGTGAAATATGTTATGGTTTTTGGGCATGTGGTATTAATAAGAAATTGTATTGGCCCATGGTATTGTAACAAAGCTTATTTACAAGTTAATAATATCCATGGTAAAGTGGGGGTGAATATCCATGGTTAAGAATCTTGTCATATTGCTATAAAATATTTTGATTGTGAAATAAGTTATCATTTTTTGGCATGTGGTATTGATAAGCCATGGTATTAGCCCATGCTATTGTAGCAAAACCTATTCACATGTTCATAATATCAATGGCAAGGTGGGGGTGATTATCCATTATTAATAATCTTGTTATATTGTTACAAAATATTTTGATTGTGAAATAAGTTATGTGTTTTGGGCATGTGGTATGATAAGCCACGGTATTGGCCCATGGTATTGTAAGAAAGCCTATTTACAAGTTAATAATATCCATGGTAAAGTGGGGATGAATATTCATGGATAAGAATCTTTTGTATTGTTATGTTTTTTGAGCATGTGCTTTTGATAAGTCATGGTATTAACCCATGCTATTGTAACAAAGGCTAATTTTTACAAGTTAATAATATCCATGATCAAGTGGGGGTGAATATCCATGGTTAAGAATCTTGTCATATTGTTATAAAATATTTTGGTTGTGAAATAAGTTATGGTTTTTGGGCATGCAGTATTAATAAGCCATGGTATTGGCCCATGCTATTGTAGCAAAGCCTATTCACAAGTTAATACCATCATCAAAATATAACAAATTGAATTTTAGTATTTTATTACTTTAACTTTTTAATATTAATTAAGTTTGCACTTATCTCGATCACTTTTAACTTTTTTTAATTTTTTATTTTTTAACTAAGCTAACATTTAGAATTATTCACATACTTACATTACACCTACACATCTACTCTATAGTAGGTTGTAGAGTGCCTCTAGGTGCAATTAACGATATATAAATATATAAAAAATCCTAACCTCAAAATATTAATGTTATTAATTTTTTTAAATTTTGCAAAATAAAAATAAAATTTCATTATAAAAAAACATTGCAAATAAAAACAAAAAACACATGTTTGGAAAGCCTTTAAAAACAAACATCTTAGGACTAAAAATAAGACAAGGAATAAGACAACTTGAAAAATGGTTAAATAATCAACATTTAAAAAAAGTTGTGTATACAGTACATTAGAAAATTGTGTGTGTCAAAAAATGTCTTAGAAACAAGTTGATCTTTTTCAAAATGAGCATGAAAATCACCAACACTTAAAAAAAATTATCCACACTTAATACTTTCAAAAATTTAAAGCATAAAAAATAAGCCCTCTAAAAAGAGGGGTTGATGTTGCATCAACACTTTTCAAAATCAACTTGAAAATAACTAACTTAAAAAAAAAAATCTTCACATAAGAAAATTTAAAGTGCTAAAAATATACTCCAAAAAAAAAGGTGTATTATAAATAACCACTTTTCAAAATCGGGTGATTTTTTTGCTACCTCAAAAAAAGGGGTAATTAGTAATTTTCTCATTTGATCGTAACTACGTTTTAAACTCCCCCTAGATTGATTGAGTTTGGATTTGTTGTTAGAGATAACTATGAATAAATTATTAATCAAATCCTAATGCTTTTGAATTAGAATCATATTTATGCATAAATACTCCTAGGCTTGTTGCAATATGTCGTTGGCTATAATAGCCATCCTTTCAAACTGGTTTTTATCAATTTGATTCCTCTTCAGTTTTTGCACTTGTGATTGCAATTGAGCAACCTGCTCTTATTTTTGTTTATCAAAATTAGTAAACAAGTCCTCGATCTTGGTGATTTCTACTTTCAATTGTTTCTCTAAGCTTTTAATTTGTTCTAGTTATTGTCATTTCTCCTTTGGGAGATTTATCTTTCCCCATTCCTCAAACTGGGTTTCCTTCCTAGTCAAATGAGCTTCAAGTTCAGTGATTCTTTTATTTCTTTAACTAATTATTTTATTAAAATTTTCACTGATCAAATGTTAGCACTGGCAAAGGATCCCATTGAAATATCCAAGTCACCTGCTAATTGTTCATTGCTTTGGTTTGATCCATTGAAAATTATCCTTTGTTGAGTCGGGGTTTCCCCCTTTTGTTCAGTTCCTTTTATTTTATCCCTGCATTTCACAAAAAAAAAAATCTTGATATTAACGAACCGATTAGTTAGAGGGATATCCTCCTCTTCATTTGGTGAAAAAACATCAACTTAAAGAAACTTTGAGAAAGTTACAATGGGCATGGATGATATTGTAGTCTTAGCAACAACTTCAAATGCAACCAGAGTGGGGACCTGATCCAGACTTATGTCGTACGAAACATAATACAAATCTAAACATAAACACAATTATGCGGCAAAAATAAATCTTCATTTCATTAATATCAAATAACTAAAAGATGCTTGCATACAGAATGGAAATAAACTAGCTCGAGCGATGGTCGCTTATCTCTGAGAAGAGATGTGGAGGTTACATGTCTCTGAACTATGTTATAATGAGGCTCAAAGACCTATTTATTATTGAGAAATAATGGAAAACCCTAAACATCCAAAAACCTAACCCTAAGAGATGAAGCGCCAAAACTATGGGCCCGTTGGGGTAAATTGGTACATCCACTTCCCGGGGTCATAACTTTGGCATACGATCTTTGTTTGATGTGCACAATAGCTCATTATAAAAGTCTATCCAAGGAATACAACTTCAAATTGCAAATGTCAACCAAAGACTTTTGTTTTCCATTTTTCCAAAAAAAGTCATTTAGGGCCTCAAAACAGCTCCAGAAGTTCAGGACTCGAAAAAATGACAAAAATAGTAAACTATGCTACAACTAAGGAAATTGAAAGAAACAATGGTGGGGGTCCAATTGGAATAGGTGGGTGGCCACCAATATTCACTTGGATCATTCCTCCCCCATTTCATTGAGCACTTCCATGAGATGGGGAAACTTCTGCTAAACTTGGTCCCCGGTGAGCCACTTGCTTTGGTGGAGGAGTTGGCCAACTTTGACAACTCGATATAGTTAGATCTTCTATTGGTGATTGGTCTTGATCTATGTGTCCATGATCTAATCAGTTGTGTCTTGTTCCATGCAGTCTTCATTTAGCTCTATTGGTGTGAGTTGTTCTACAATTTCTGATTCATCTAGTAATGGTAGAAATTACAGCCAAAGGCAATCCACATTGAACATTAGGTGCAGGCCAAGGAATAGTGGAATGTTGAGCTCGAAATAATTATCTCCTACAACCTTAGTGATGGTGTAAGGGCCATATCAAAGTGGTTGAAGCTTGTGGTGGGCCCCAATGAGGCGCTCCTTATGCAAATGTAACCAAAATTTGTATCCCACCTGGAAATTTGTGTGGCACTCGATGTTGATCATGATGTTGTTTGTAATTAGCATTTTCTCTATCCAATATGTCATGGACCTACTGGCAGATGTGTTGAATGCACTCAATGAAGTTGTTAGCTCTGTCAACTTCGGACTGGACATGAGCTGAATTTTCCTGAGTAGGTGCAAGTGGTATGACAACATCAATGGGACATAGTGGCTAGAGTCACAATCCCACCTAAAAGGGGCTATGTCAAGTTGAGCCACGGAGAGCTCTATTGTAGTTTTTTTGGACATAGGGGAGGATTTCACTCCATGCGTGTGGATGCTTCGAGTTGTACATGTGTAGGATGTGCACAATCATCCTGTTGACGGCCTCTGTCCAGCCATCAGTTTGGAGGTGGAAGGTCATGGATTTAGTGAACTTGGTATCCAACAACGACCAAAGGCTTGACTAGAACGTACTTAGAAACCTGATATCCTAATATAAGATAATGGATTATGGGATCCCCAAAGTGTACCCATACTCGTTTAAACAAGAGTTTGGTAGTGGCTTCTTCTGTGATGCTCTTCTTGTAGACCGCCATAATGACCATCTTAGAGAACCTGGTAATGACCACGAAAACATAGTTGTTGCCATCCTTGGAAGAAGGAAGACCTGACATGTAATCCATGGAGATGGATTCCCAGGGCCAGCTAGGATTAGGAAGAGGAGTATACATGCCTTTATTCTTTATTGTAGGTGTGGAAATGGTGCACGAAGTGCAAGATCTAATGTACTTCCCAACATCATTTGAAAGGTTTGGCCAATAAAAATAACTTTGCAACACTGCTACTGTCTTTTCTACCCCAAAATGTCCAGTGACCCGACTGTAGTGTGCCTCCCAAATCATCTTGGCCCGCTCGTTTGAAGGAGCACAGATATGTCCCAGGTGGCATAACAGTGCATTCTGGAGGTGAAAGTTTGGAACATGCTTACATTTTAGGAGCATCTGGTATGTGGTTCCAAATTCTGGATCACTCTTTTAAATATGTGATCATCCCAAAGTCTCGTGTCCACAAGAGTTGAGTACAATGGTTAGTGCCATAATTGGCAATCGACTAATGCAGTCTGTAACATTATTGGTGTCTCCATTCTTTTACTTAATGTTTAGATGGAACTATTGAAAATATGTGGACTATTTCTGATGGGGATCGTTATGCAACTTCCCTCGTGTTTGTATGAACCGCAGGAGTCGGTGGCATGTGTGGATGACTGTTTCCTTCCCCATAATGTAATGCTTCCATTATTGATAGACCTGCACGATGGAATGCATCTCTTTATCATAGGTGGGATACTTTTGGACTACATTTGAAAGTGTCTCAATGTGATATGCCATCGAATGCCCCTTCTTGGTAAGAATTGCACCAACAACATAGTCAGAATAATTTGTCTCAATTTCAAATGGTTGTTGCAGATCTGGTAATGTGAGCATTGGTGCAGAGAAGAGGCGATACTTGAACTCAGAAAATTCCTTATGTTGGGACTTTTTCTCAATCTTGGCAGCATATCAATATGTTGCACCAAGAGAGGATATGTCTAGGAACTCCATTTCCTCCTGAATGTATTTATGCAAATAACTGCAGCACTTGAGCACTAGATGTTTCTCAGAATCTTTGATACCCAATTTTGTGCTCAAGTTATGGAAAAGATTCATCATCTCATGCACATCTTGATCCCTTTGCTACCACAATGTAGTCCATTGTATGCACATGTCCTCATAGATCCCCACGAGGTAATATTGTTCCTTGATGGCATCTCGGAAATAATTCCAAGTGGGTGCGGATGAAAATAGTGAGGGTTCTCTCTCGTCCCTCTATTCACAATAGTTTTTCCACCAGTCCTTAACATGAGGGGTGGCCTTGAGGAGTGCATAAGTAATATTTTCCCTATTGGAAAAATCATGAACCGAAAATATCCTTCCAACATATTTAACCATCTATCTACGACGTCTGCATCTATTTAACCTTCAAATGGGAATTTCAAAGTTGACTTGTACCTTGAAGGGAGTGGTACCTCCAAAGTGGCTGTCGGATGAAGATGTGTCGCTTGTGGGCATTCGTCGAAGGATCTAGGCAAAGTTGTCCATCATCGCATTCATTTATCGCTTGAGGGATTCTTCAAGCAATTTTTTGAAAGGATCTCTTACTCCCTCATCTTTCTTTTCTTCCGGAATGGGAGGTCGTTGGGTTTTGCAAGGTCATTCTTGCAAAGGTTCAACCAGTTCGAGCCATAACTCCTTATACCCCGACCTCATTGGGGATATGCAAAGAAAATCAGAGAAAGAGCAGACCACTATGATACCATTGATCTAGAATTATGCAGGAACAAAATTGAATACATATATAAACATAAACACAAATATGAAACAAACATAAGTCTTCATTTTAATAATATCAAAGAAATGAAAGATGCTTACATACAGAATGGAAATAAACTAGCTCGGACAATGGTAGCTTATCTCTGATAAGAGATGTGGTGGATAGATCCCTTTGAACTGTGTTACAATGAGGCTCAAAGGCCTATTTGTTATTGAGAAATAATGGAAAACCCTAAACATCCAAAATCCTAACTCTAGGAGATGAAGCACCAAAATTGTGGGCCCCATTGGGGTAAATTGGTATATCGACTTTCAGGGGTTGTAACTTTGCCATATGATCTTAGTTTGACACACACATTACCTCATTATAAATATTTATTCAAGGAGTACAATTTTTTATTGCAAACATGGAGCATGTTTTCCCGTTTTCCAAAAAAACGTCGTTTAGGGCCTCAAAATGGCTCCAGAAGTTCGGGACCCAAAAAACTGCCAAAAATAGTAAACTATGCTACAATTAAGGAAATTGAAATAAACAATGGTGGGTTCCAAGTGGAATAGGCAGGTGGCACCAATATTCACCTATATCATGACCTCTTCAGCTTGAGTCTCTTTACTAGGAGTTTCTAGGCCTTGAGATATCATCTTTGAACTCTTTGTTATGGTATTCAATGGAATTTTCCCTTTGCTCTCAACTAATTCCTTCTATACTTTTTCAAAAAGACTCCATTATTCCTGCATTTTATTTTCTTATTATTCTAAAGTGATAGTATCAGCTATCATGTTAATGTTTGATTTCATTTATTGAGGAACCCGATGAGGTGAATTCTTCAAAACGTTTTGGGACATTACCTTTGTAGGAAGTGGGCTAGTTGGATGGATTAGTGTCTCTATTATTTGGATTCAAAAATTTTCTTGGAGAATAGGTGGAAAGCACCTTCTCCTTGTATTTATGAAGTTGTAGAAATCAATTTGGAGATTTATAGGAAGTTGTTGAATTCTTTGTAGAACCTCCTGATATGTCCAATCTCCCATGAAAAGATCACCATAAGTTGACTCTTCATGGGCATACTTTCATCCTCCAGTGTGTATACAATGTTCAAACACTATCTTATTAGGTTCATGCTTTTTCGATTCAACGTAAGATAGTTTCATCTTATTTATTGCTTCAACTTCTAGTCTAGCATGAGTTATATTTGACAATGAGTAAATACAATTTGTATGGGGAGAGAAGCCTAAATTTTTTTGGATGCAGCTTGCAGGTCTCTGGTTGCACTTGTGATGATCATCTGATATGTTATCTCTTTGCATATGATCCTATTAGTAATAAATTTAAGTAGGGTGTGGGAATGAGCTAAGAAACTATAAATTCTAATATATCAGAAATTTTCCTCAATATACATGTCTCCAATTCCATTCAAGCCCTGTATGACTTCTTTGATTATTCTAGGGGTGGCACAGGAAAGAATTTCTTGTGAAGAGGAATCAAGACATGATGGAAAATTTCATAGCAATAGTCACTAACATTTTCCTACCATAAATTAGAATGATAAATGTGGATTGGTTGAAGATTAATAATTGTACATTCCTAAACCATTTGAGGAAAAGGGGTGTAGAAACATATAGCATCCATTATATGTGCAAAAAAATAAAATAGAGTAATTCTATCTACTCTCTACTTAGGATAGGTTTCAATTCATTTGCAAAGTTTATCAGACATGATAGTTTCCCAATTCAAAACATACCCATTGAGAGCTCTATGTATAGTAGGGTCCCAATCCAATTTGAAATGGCTAGGATATTTTCCAAAAATAACCTACATACCATTATGGCCACATATAGTGGTTCAAGCTCATATAAGGTAGTAGAATACATTTTGGAACTCTCTTCCCTAAATTTGTTCTCATTACCCCACCATTTCTGGATTACATCAACTAAGGTGTGATCATGTTGAAAATTGTAACTAGGTTCAGTCTTCATTATGTTGTAATTGAAATCGTGACATTGTATATTTTTTATAAAGAAAGAAGGAGAAAGAAAAATAAATTGTATTTTATTTTTGGAGTATGGGTTTCATACTCAAGTTTGAGTCAAAAGCATGTGCTTCGTGCTTTTAGGTCTTCTAGGTATTTCTAGGATAAAGAATAATATTGTTCATGTGTCATAGTCCCATTTGGACTCATTGTAATGAATAGAAATATTTATTTTGTCAAGAAAAATCCATGGATAAGCCCAAGACCAAGTCATGCCAAGAACAAGATCAAGTCAACCTAAAGGAGGGCTATTCGACTCCTCAAGAAGGCTATAAATACAAAGGATCTTGAACTCATTTAGAAACTGTTGTAGCAGCTACAACCACCCTCCAAAATTTTTCCTTAGCTTCATTTTGGAGCCTCCCTACCAACCTTTCACAACACCATGTCTTGCTTCGTCAAGTACACAAGCTTCAGTGATTTTCTTGTAGAAATACAACCTGTGCATAAAAGATTGGTGCATTCCCCTCACAGGATGTTTCTCCAGACTTGGTACACCTACAAGCTAAGCATCTCCCTCAAGGAATTGCCCAATTTTGGAGGGAAACCAGCCTTAACTCTAGAAATTATGCAATTCTGTCTGGAAGCCTGCTGGGATCTAGAATTCTACAATTCTACCAGCTAAGATTCATCCAGAAAATTGTGCAATTCCTCCCAGCAGGGCTGCTCAACCTAGGAATTGCGAAATCCTAGGCAGCAGTCAGTTTCTCTGTGCAGAAATTGTGAAAATCGCCTAGGCAGCCAGCCCAAATCCCTCCTAGAAATGCGCATTTTTTCCTAGCAGTTGAGCAGGCTCTTGCATGTGCAGTTGGGTTGACCAGTTCCACCCGAGACCAAGGAAACTTGACTTCCATGCATGGGTTGCTTTTTCCTAGAATAGAAAAAGAAACATTCAAAAAGAATCCCTAGATTTTAGGGAGCTATTTTTAGCAGTTGGAGGTTAAATGCAAAGATCATTTTAGAATCTTTCCTCCAAGTGTCTCTTTTTCCTAGATTTGTGGCATGCGCGTCATGAGCTTCAAACTTATTTATTCGATGCTTCAGAGCTCATTTCTTCACATCGATATTGGAGCTCTGACATCCCACAACACATCCAGGACTCTTCAACACATCCAGCTTAGCTATTCACAGGTAAGTGGTCTCAACTTGTCTTTTGTAGCATTTCTGTCGCTTTTTGTGTTTTCGCTTGTGTGAGTGTTGTTTACTTGATTTCTTTGAATTCTTGTTGTCGTTTACATGCATACTAGTTTGTACTAGCACCATTTCTATTTTTGTTAGCATCTCACTCCTGTCGCATGTATGAAACTATTTTGCACGAACAGTCGCTGATTCGGTAACCCGCTTCACCCACATGCATGTTGTTCTATTTTCTGAATCGTTCATTCAATGTTTGCATGCATGATAATTTTCTTATGCTTACACTTAGTATCACCATGCATCCACTTTCACATTTTCTTTCAATTGTCCGTCGGCGGGTCTGGGTAGTCTTGGCCCGGACTCTGCCTCACCAAGACAACTGTTTGGTCAATTTAGAGTGTCCTAAATTGATATATTAATTTTCAATCCAGGAGTTGTAAACTACTGAAGTGAGGTGCACTATATATGCAAGATAACCGATTTCCTACCTTTTGTCGTTTTTGATTTTTGGTTTGTTTCTGGGTTTATCTTTTATTGATTCCCTAATGTGAGATGGCAATTCTAAAAGTCAAGTATGGATATAAGTGTTCAAGGCAATGGTGACCTTTAAAATGATTTCCAAACTTCAAAATTTTCAAAAAAAAGTTTTAAAACTTACAATGGTGAAATCAATTCCTAAGAGAAAATAAAAATGTACCAATATTCTAATTAAACCAAATAGTGAGCTAGTGACTATGAAACCTAGTATCCTTGCTGCTGTATAAAAAGAAACTGAACTCAAAGAAATTCAAAAATTGCAAGCAAAGTAAACTAAATCATATTACATCAACTCATATTCTGACCCCTCACCATTCGACTCGCTCTGGCTTTAGGAGGTAATCATAAACAAATTGAGCAATCTGATATCTAATTTGCATAAAATGAAACTAATATCAAACTACGCATTCATACTTCAATCCCTCACCATTTGACTTGCTCTGGCTTTAGGAGGTAACTGAAAATGACATGAGCAATTCAATAACTAACTTGTAGAAAAATAAACTAATATCAAACTACGCATTCATACTTCAATCCCTCACCATTTGACTCACTCTGGCTTTAGGAGGTAACTGAAAATGTCATGAGTAATCTAATATCTATCTTGCAAAAAAGTAAATGAACAAAACTGAAAGAAATAAACTGCTGGAATTAGAACTAAGAAAATAAATCATTAGAAGGACAAGATAATTTCATGTCATTAGTCATTATAAAGCTATGTGCAAATGCCCGGGCTGCCTATTAGAACCTGAAACAAAGACATTGATTAGTTAACAGCATTAGAAAGCATAAAAACTATGGACAGCAATCGACATGAATACCATAAGCAGTGCAATATATACAAGTAAACAATTATGGCATTAGGAACGTAAAGAAATAAAGCATGAAACTATACAGCAGTTAAAAAAACCTTGGTGTGTACAGGGGCCCTCTGTACAACCTCGGCCAATCAACAATCAACCACGCATTGAGCTTATAATAAATGTCTTCTCATTTATTAAAATGCAGTCATAACATAAGGATAAAGTCACTGCACAGTGGGCTCATAAACAGTCAAAATTACATTCAAAAAGCTAACTAATATGCGTATGAGAACGTTTTATTTATAACAGAGGATGACACAACTACTTTCCTAAAATCTGCGGTGATAAAAAGACACGTGAATAACCACGTCCATGGAGATTAAATCCAAGGAGGGTGGCTGCTAGATTTGGTTCATGGAGTAGTCCACAAGTGTTAACACATCTCCTGAGATTTAGGAACAACCATGCAAGTCTTCACGTGGTGAAAAACAGAGTTTTTCCACTGTAAAACTCTTAGGTTGACCACCGCTTGACTATCTTTGACCATGGCCTTCTATGAGGGATTCAGCTGAACCAATAGGACACGGTCCATGTCCACATCATTTACAACTTGCCCATTTGGCAGGATTCACATGTAGACACCTGTAACATAGACTTCAACAAAACGGTTGCGGAAAGTGACAAGATTCTGCAGCTGAATGAGAAAAAATCTAGATCAAACAACAGTCACAAGACATAGTTAGGAAACCATTTTATATGCTCTTTTTAAACTAATATGCAATGATTTGACAACTTAGGAGGTCCAGGTAAATGGAAAAAGGCTAAAAAGGTGTATAGGGAAGATGCAAGTTTGGGACTCAACAACAACATTGCGCAATATTGAGAAGGAAGGCTCTGTCTTCCTCTCAGGAAATCCAAATTTCTTCCCAGGAGGTATCCACCAAGCCTACATTCCACAACTCTGAGGGATAGTGACTACTGGCCCAGAAAATTGTGCAATGCAGTCACTAGGCCTACAATCATTGCCAGCTGAAACTGCAGAATGCGCAATTCCAGTAGCCAGTCAGCCAGCCTGGATTGCGCATTGCACAATTCCAGCAGTCAGTCAGCCTCCCCAGATAGCCCATACTATCCTTTGTGCAATTCTAGTAGCCAGTTAGCTAGCCTCCCAAAAGAAATTGTGCAATCCCTGCCAATCAATCCCCAAATATGTTGCATGTATTTCCTCAAGTTTGCTTTGGTTTTTGCTGACAGATTTCTTTCCATGCATGTTTCTTTGCCTCCAAATCTAGCAGGTGTTCATCCGCCTCTTTGCAGTTCAAGATCAATGGCCTCCAAGAGGGTAGGATCAAAGGACATTGACGAAAGTGCAACTGGAGTAGCAGTTAAGCAAGTGTCTGCAAGTCTACCGATCTTTGAAGATACCAAGCTGATTCTAGACAAGGACATGAAGTTGAAATGGCAAGAGGTCAATGATGCATTTGCAGGCACATTTAGGGAAGACCTCAAAGACTACCAGATGTATGTGAACATCCACAAGTCCAGCTTGTACCGGATTGCATTCAGGTATCCCGTGCTCCCATGCGCGGACATGATACATTGGATCGTCTTGCACATTGATCCTGAGACGATGACATTGAGCAGTGTTAGTGGGGTGGAGATTGCTACCTTCAGGGCACAGGATTATGATGATATGTATCATATGTTGAAGCTCGTGACCATCATGGAAACTCCCTTCAACTCACCCAACAACAATGCTAACTCCAGAGACATTTTGAAGAATTGGGTGAAGGAGCCGACTAAATTCAGGATGAAACCCAACTAGGTCTATAAGACAAAGATATTGTGGAAGGCGTATCAATACTTGGTCATCTTTGCATGGTGACTGTATGGCCAAGAAAACATGAAAACCTTCCCACGGAGTTGGGTGATTGCGTTAGACCAACTGGCCAGAGAGGTAAAATTATGTAACTGGTCCAGCATGTTGGCTCATCAGTTGAAGGAACTGGTAACAAGGGATTGATAACCACCCAAAGGTATGCAAGCAGATATGTACATGTTCACCTACATCTTGGATGCAATATGTGCCCGACAGGAGTTCCCAGGCTTGAAGTGGGCATGGATACCGACGGAGGTTACTGTGAACACTTGTTGTAAGATGTTGTCCGAATGAAGCTTCAGAGGAGTTATCACATGGCTATCCGATCATTTTGTCACCCCCATTTACAAGATGATATTTGAACAAGATCCACCCTGCATGTCGAAGGCAACAATGGAGTCACTGATAGACATTGCTAATTGGTATACCTCACCGTCCAACACCTTCATACGAATGTACAGCACAGAGAAGCCTTCACATGTTCTACCGAAGTTTTCCTTGGAAGTACTCGTCATGCAGGAAGTAGGATATCACATCTCGGCAGGATTGATAGCTAGGTTGCACCGGAAGAAGAAGCTACCTTGGCCCGCTCTTTTGCTGCGCATTGGGTTATATAAGATCTGGAGTTTCAAGCATGCGCATGTCGAAGAAGAGCAGATGAAGAAGTATCCATTCGACCTCCGAAGTTACAATCCGTATGACCCACATTGTCTTTTGAAATATCACTGCACAAGAGTACAGTTCAAATGGATCCACGGGGCATGTCATTAGGCAGAGGACCCATGGATATATTGTTACAACTCCTCTAGACTCAATGAACCAGTCGGCTTCGCTATGGAATGGTTAGCGAAGCAACGTGAAGCAACATCTTGGAGAGCACCAAAAGCAGCAGCAACAACAAAGGTGAACATACCAGTGCACGACAAGGGCAAGAGGAAGATTGTCGATCACATGGAGGAAGAGCAAAGCTGCAAGTTCCGAGAAGATCCACTTGTGGAGAAATCAACTATGGCTATAGAGGCGAAGAGGAAAAAATGCCGGAGAATGGAGGAAACAGAGAAGGAGTTGCATGAGTTGAAGGAGCAACTCTGGAAGCAACAGGAGCTGTGCAGACAGGAGAAGGAAGCATAGCAAGAAAAGGTACAATAGGGGGCACATCTTGTGCAGATGGATGAAACAACACCCATACAGGTAGTGGACTCATCATAACAGCTGGCATCAGGCAAATAGGGTGAGCCATCGCAGGAGCAGGACTTCACTCAAGAGATAGAGTGAGCACTTGAACAAATGGATATTGATATGGAGAGACATGAATTAGAGCAAGACACAGACCTCTTGCCTCACCACCAAGAGGTCAACCCACTGGCTTCATCGCATCCAGAAGACGAGTAAGTCCTAAGTGACAAAGGAGACACTAAGATCCTTGGAGATTAGCCGGAAGGAGAGATGCACAACATCTCATTCGACGAGTCTCAACATAGAGTTGTGCAATATTTCAGGGTGTCAACACCAGAAGATCACACATATCCTGAGAAGTATGAGGAACGAGTGGTCATGTCTGACATGCGCAAACATCCAGCTGCATTGGCCGATGCTACCAAAGCTTATGCCAAAGCCACTAGCTCGAGTGTTTGCTTTCTAATAGCTGAGAATGAGCGAATGCGAAGGAACTACAGACAGAAAAATAGGGGTGAGAATTGGTTACAGCATCTGCCCGAACAGAATTGAAGAAGGAAATACTAGATGAAGTGTTGTCCCTTGACACAGTCATGCGGGCGTTGTATTCCAAGTTTGGTACCATGCATAAGGAAGTAGTCCATCTCAACACATGGCAGCATCGATGTGCTAGAAGATCACGTATCTTGTCAAATGTGCATGCTGATGTTGATTACATGAAAACATGGACGATGAGATACAAGGGAGCCCCACTTCACTTGACGGACATTATGAAGCCCAGAACGGTCTAGCTGAAGGCACACATCCGAAGTCAGATCTGGAAATATGAAGAGCTCCCGCAGCTCATCACTAGTCTACAGGCTTCCCATGCATGTGTATTTAAGAGTATGGATGTTGTGGTGCGTGCACATGCGATCCCATATATTGGGACTCTCACCCAGGTGAAGACAAAGGCACAGGTCTGACTAGAGCTTGACTCATACTTTGACAAGTTTATGCACATAGCCATTAGCCTAGACTTGCTAATCAGTGTAGACATCATGCACAAGTATGCTGCTGGTCTGGTCATGCTGAAGACAATGATGTGCATGCTTTCATATGATTTGGATAGAGGAGCCCGAGCAGTGTACTCGGATGCTAGTGAGGCAAGAGTCAGCTTCCAGAAATATGTCACCTTGGAGTACACGGACACCATCACAGACTACCGATCTTGGCATCAATTCGCTACTGTCAATCATTGAGAGAATGTCGAAGAGTTAGACTTCCCATGGTTGTCCGAGTCATAGTGATGTCTTGCATGGCTTTCTCAAGCCATTTTGTCTCACATGGGCACATGTGCATTGTAATGTAACGTCTTGTCAAGTGTAATTTCAAGTGTCGATAGTTGGATGTAATAGTCATAGAGTAGATGAAGAGTCATGAGGGTAGATGAATTGTCACAAAGGGGAATGTTAAGGGTCACCCCGCCCTTTACTAGAAATAGTCCCTCATAACTCATTATAAAGGCTTTTGGTCAGCTAAGCTTCAGTAGGACTTTCTTAGAGAAATCTTGGACAGTATTGTAACGTGCATGGCTTCTTCACTGCGCAGAGCTAGTATATCTCTTTGGAGGAGCAGGCGGTTGTGGTTGTAACATTCCACTATTGGAACTGGCGGGTGTACATGGATGTATTGTATGACTGGAACTTACACTTCTTAATATAACAGAGCCTGTACATTTTCATGCATATGTTATTGTAGTTGGATTATTCTGGTTGTTGTAGCAATGTATGTTATTTAACTTACGCAATTGTGTATGAACTATTTTTTATCAAATTGTATGAATCTTGTTGTAGATGTGATGTTGGTTTAAACATCAATTTGGATTGCTCGCTATCTTTCTTTCCAGTCGGTGATGCATCTTTGCTCGTGTGTTCCCTTCCAAGCCGAGTACTATTGCAAGTTTCCAAAGGGTGCACTCAGCTCACTCCCCATGTGTTAGAACCTCTCATGCACCTTCCTTGATTCACCATAGCTATCACACCCTTGCTACCAACAGGTACATCTTACTTGCCTCTGTGTGAAATCACGATCAAGGAATTATCGTACAACCCACTATAGGGACTCCTACACCAAACGGTCTGAGGTCTAATTTGGACTTCTTACCAGGGAGATCCCTTGACATGTTGGTGGGTCCAGCACCGTCAACAAAAACTCAACTCAAGCAAGTTTGGTCTACAATAGCGAAGAAGAAGAGTACTTGGGAGGATGAATAGGAAGAGTATAATAGATATCATTTTTGGGATTCAACTGCGTTAAGTAAGTCATTCACGTATGACCCATTTCCATGAGAAGTAGTCGTAAGTGACTAATTTCTCATGATTTGAATAGTTCACTTAGCACTCATTGCATCGGGTGATGCTCACAGGGGTGAAGAAGTGGGATTGAAACTGGTGATATAAATCACATAGCATCAATCATCACTTCCGGGGCTTGCACCCGGTAACCAGGACTTCCCGGGAGGTCACCCATCCCAGATCTCCTCATCCGTGAATGACTTACTTAACGCAGTTGAATCCCAAAAATCATATCTAATATAATGCACTGCGTAAACCCCCTATACTTAAATTCAAAAAGAGTGAAGGGATCTCTACTTGAATGGTTCATGAGGTACAATACTTGCTAAGGTTTTGCAAATGGGGTAGCAAGCTAAGTGGGCTTGATTGTGGGGAAAACTCCACAGTTAAGCGCGCTTGAGCCAGAGGAGATCTGGGATGGGTGACCTCCCGGGAAGTCCTGGTTACCGGGTGCAAGCCCCGGAAGTGATGATTGATGCTATGTGATTTATATCACCAGTTTCAATCCCACTTCTTCACCCCTGTGAGCATCACCCGATGCAATGAGTGCTAAGTGAACTATTCAAATCATGAGAAATTAGTCACTTACGACTACTTCTCATGGAAATGGGTCATACGTGAATGACTTACTTAACGTAGTTGAATCCCAAAAATGATATCTAATATAATGCACTGCGTAAACCCCCTATACTTAGGAAGAGTATAAGTCGATTTTTTCCAAAGAATCTCTTGTTTTTCTTGTCTCACTAAGGTTTGTGAAGTTATAATTATAGGAGATCAAAATTTTGTAGTAGTTGTAGGGGACCGAAATTGCAGGGCTGAAATTTTGTTGTAGGGGTCGAAGTTGCAGTAGCAGTATCGAAGTCCTGGAAGTTGTATAAAGAAAGATCTCACTGGGGGTTGGATTGGGGCTTAGATGGTTTGTTGTCTTTGGCCTTTGGGTCATGGAAGTTTCTTTTTGTAAGCAGATTCTAAAGAAGAAGAGAAACATTTTTTATGGGTTTTCCCCTTGGAGGGGTTTTTCCCTAGGTTATAGCCTATATCTTGTGTACTCTATCTCTGTGATCTTCATTGTTTTGATAATTTCTTGATGAAAAGAGCTAAAGAAGTAATAAATAATCAACTAACATCATGAGTAATTATCACGATGAGGAAAATAAATTATACTATACAAGTCTCCATATTTTCCAATAGATCATACTAATTACATTCTTCCTAATGAAATTTCTTAAGGAATTTAAAACCATAAATAAATCCAAGGTTGGAAACTTTATACATTACTTAGATGTCCTCAGGCATAAAGGAGCCAATAATCATCTTTTTTATTATTGAAAGTCAAACTCGTTTGAAGATCAACATGGTTGAGGGCCCAACATACCATATAAGTGTAAAGAGCTCTCTTTGGTCATGCATCAATTTTAGGCAATTGTGATTTAGAAATGCCCCTGAATATTTTATAAGGGATGTAATCATCATATTCAGGATCACATTTGGAAACAATTTCTTCCTCAAACATCTGATAAATTTTGAACCATGACATACTCCTGCTATCCAACCTACATGTGGTATTTGAAAACAAATTGGAATTTGGGTTCTTTGTATTGGGATCTCTGACCTATTGGATTAGATTTTGTTTCTGAGCTTTCTTTCCCATTGCTAAACCTGTTATTATTCTCAGTAGTTAGAATAAGAATCTATGGAAGAAGTACTCATGATGGGGTGATATTGGTAGCTCGAGGTGTTAGTGTCAGTCTTTCCAGCCTTCCTCCAGTGATCAAATATGCTCTTACAAAGTGGTCTCAGAGTGTCAAGGTCAAATTTTGTCATTTCAGTGAGTCTTCAAGCAAAATTTGGTCACTAGGCATTAGGTCTAGGGTTTGCTCTCACTCTTTTCAAAGTTGCCCAAATTCCAATCTATGTCACTATTCAGCTGAGTCTATCATCATTCATAGGGTTTTCATTATCATCTTAGTGTCTAATGAGTCATTTTACACCTTGTCCATGCTTCAGTTGCGCCCAGGTAAGGTCATTTCCCTCTCCTAGGGTTTTGAAGGCAATTTCTCTTGGACGGTCAAATCATCGGCAAAACTTGTATCCTGATGTTCATACACCTTCCCCTATCCTTAAAGTACCTTATCAAATGCTTCCCATCACTGAGATCCCCCAAAATCCTCATTTTCGCACAAACCCTAGTTTCTTGCTACAACCTGGCAATTTTCTAGGTTGGGCCTGTCTTTTGACCTTTTGGACCCCTTCCCCTCACTCAATCTCTGAGATTCCACTTTCCCTTGCTTCCTAACATCCCTCCCTACTTCCAAAAATTTCCCCAAGAATTTAGAAGCCTCTTATCCCCTTCATTTCGCTTCATTTCGACAAAATCCCTTGTTCCACACATCGGGATAAGTTTCACTCAAAATCCGTTTCAGAGCAATCAAAGATGAATTTTGGAAAACTGAGAGAGGTTTTTGTCCACAACATGCCAAGGAAGAAAAAACTCCTTCACTTTTTGCACAGGTGTCATGGTTTTAGAGAAATGTCAAAATTACAATCGCTAGATCCAAGGAGGTTGGCCAAGGCACTAAAACGACGAAAAAGGCCCGATCCACTCCAAATTTTGGCCAAATCCTTTTTGACTGAGCATGGTACTTGATTGGGGACTCCCAGCCCAAATTTCAAGAAATCTAGAGAAAATTTTGTCAATTGTGAATTTTTTGTGCCAAACACAGGTTTTTGCCCTCAACGCGTAGCGCGCCGCGTGCGACCCTTTAGATGGGCAACTCCATTTCAGGAAAACTCAGCATTTTTGGATTTTTCATGCAAAAATACGCCTTCTCAGCAATTACCAAGAGATTTCATCAAGTTTTGAGCCTCCAGAAGGTCAAAAAACAAGCAAAAAATGACTTTCTGCCACTTTTTTGACACACAGGAAGCAGTCTTGGGAGATTGCAATTTTGGAGGGGTAAATGACCACCAAATTCAGAAATTCCACTTGGTTTGGAACGTAGACATCTAGACCTTTCCAACAAGCCCACTTTTTCCTCATTTGGACACCTGGAAGTGCCTCAAAAGTTGCTCCAAAGGCGCGCTACGCGTTGGGCAATTTTCACAGAAATGCACCTACAGCTCACCAAAACGCAGTTTTGACTGGATTTGACTTTTTGGAGTGGATTTTGATCCTCCTTGTTGTAAATGATGTAATTTTATGATATTTTGACACTTATTTACCTATTCTAGAAGATTCATTCATAAAATAACAAACATTTAATGAATGAATTGGTTTCCTAGCTTACAGAGGCAAGTTGTTTTGACTGCCTAGATTGTAGTGCTTTGTTTAGAATTGGTTGAAACAGCTCCTAGGATGATGAGCTCGACCCCTAGAGGAAAGGGAATGTGTTATCTTGCCTATATTATGTATTTTCTTAGTCATTTTCAGAGGTTGGAGAGGTTGGACTCTTGAGGGAGAAAGCTTCTATTGTATTACTCATTGTATCTCTGCAATTTTGGCAAAGGAAGAAAGACCAGGGTTTTGCAGTCCTTTTTGGGATTCCTGTGGTTACATGTATTTATGGTGTGTTTCTCTTTGTACTTGTAAGTTTGTTATGTGAATCATCTTCTTACTTTTCCTTCTGCAAATTAGGCAAATGAAGTGTTAAAGTAGAATCCATGATTGTCATGCTCTGCTTTTAAGTTTGCTTAATATTTATGTTTTCATCTGTCTAAAGAGAACTCTTGAAGGTTTCTTGCTCTCTTTAGCTCCTCACCGGTCATTCCTATCCATTCACTTAATTCAAAGGCATCAATACAGTCTCCTACCTTGCCCCAAAGAACCCCCTGCAAAAACTATGTCCAATCCCCGCACCCAAAATTGCCTTTTCCCGATTTTCCACCAAAATCCTAAAAATCTCAAATCAAACCTTTTATCAGTTTACTAGCCTAAAATCAGTGTTCTTTATTGGTTATCTCGCCCGTTGAAGATCTCTACCGAGATAGACCGGAGAGAGCCCTCTCCTGCCCCGTAGGGCTAGCTACGAGGCTAAGTGGTTTGATGTTGCCTTGGAGTTTACCTTTCTCAGCCTGAGGTGAAATTTCAAGCGCTAACATATTGGCGACCATACTGGGAAGAACAAATGGTTTGCTTGTTGATGTCATTTGTTTTATAAGCTACAGAAGGAGCTTGAAGTTATGCCAGGTAGCCTTCGAAACGCTTTTGCTTTGCATTAGCGGAAGTAGATAAACGCTGCTTCAGTCAATCTCCGGTCTAGCTTGTAATCGTGACATCTAACTTGTTAATTACCCCAGTACATGTATCAAGTTCAGATCTGATTGTTGATGGTGGACAACGATCAGACACTTGAAAGGCTGAAATCATTCACTTGGCGACTCTAAATCAGTTTCGAGATCAGATCCAAAGACTCCACTGGAGGATGATCCCGACCAGCAAAAACATGAAAGGACAACATGGACAGATCAGGTATTCAAGTTGGAATTTCATCCAAGACATTTTGTTCTTTGTCATAAATTATTTCTTCTCTTTTCCCAAGAATGTCAAGAAGGCTTTGCAAAGTATACTATGCTTGAGAAAAGATCCTCGGCCTGCAATTGATTCTTTCCCTTTGAAGATTGTGAATACCAAAGATTTGCATGCCTTTGAGCTTGATCAAGACCTTTCTTCTAAATCTTGTGATGACCATCTTCAAATTGATGAGCCTCAAGAGACCAAGACTGATTCTATACCTACTGTACATACCCCTACACCTTGTAAAATTCCAGATCGGTATAAACCTCTTGTTTTACCTTCTGTTCTCCATGCTTTCCCCAAAAACTATGATCTATACTTGCCGAGGTTTGACGGTGAAAGTAAGAATGTCAACGTTGAGCAACATGAGCAGAATTTTGAGAATTTTCTAGATCTTTTTGAAGTTGATGAAGAAGATGTCAGTATAAGGCTTTTTGCTCTTTCTTTGCAAGCTAAAGTGAAGAGTTGGTTCAAAACCCTGCCTGATGCAAGCATCTCAGATTTCCGGCAGTTTGTCAAAGTTTTTCTCGACAGGTGGATGATCGGGCAGAACCTTTTCCTTATTATAGAAGAGTATAATCAGTTGAAAAGACTACCAGGGGAGACAGTACAACAATTTTCTGCCAGATTTAACCAAGTTTATTATTCGATGCCAGTTGATATAAGACCTTCTCCTAGATCTACTCTCTTGCACTATCCGGGTGCCTTTGATCTGGAGATGGAGTTTCACCTGAGAGAAAGGAATATTGCAACACTTCACGAGATGCAGAACAGTGCAGTAAATATAGAGGCTTATCTGCTGATCCGAAGGGCAAGGATGAAGGAAGAAGAGATGAAAAACATAGATCCGGAAAAATCAACATCTCTAGAGGTGAAACTTGACATTTTGGTAAGTGCAGTGGAAAAGATGATGGACAAGATCAACGCAAGAAATGATTATGATGTTCAAGCTGATGTCGTGCTGATTGAAGAAGAACAAGTTGCTGATCCAAAACATTTTGTTTCTTATCCTAGTTGTCATAGATCTGATAATGATTGTTTTGTAGATCATCTTGGAGAAGAGAAATCTGTTGATATGACCTGCATGCTTGATGATATGTTTTATATCGATGATTTGCCTCAGTTTGATCAGTATGATGATGATTATGTTCTCCAAACAAAAGCTAATCTTATAGACGAATCAACAGCTAGTTTGTGGGAGGAGGAAGTTCACTTACAGCAGCTCGAGTACGATGATCAAATGATGCATATCAGCTATGACATTGATGAGGAAAGTGCAACAAAGTTTGAAGTAAGTGAAGGATTTTTTCCTTTTTGTTTTGATTCGTTTCAGTTCATCAGAGAGAACTACCATGCAATCAGAAATCAAATGTCAACAAGTCTTGATTTGAATCATCTTGAGAGCAATGAAAATTTTGTTCAAGACTTCTCATATTCAGATATCCAGCCCCCAAAAGCCATTGATTGTCAAGTTGCAGATGAAGACTTGGAAGTGCACACACATGATTTAATGATTCAAGGTGACTCCGTACCATTCTGTTTTGAATCATTTCAGTTTTTGAAGGGTAGATTGCATAGTAAATCTTCAAATGAACAGCCTATAACAAATCAGCAATCTCTCAGTGTTAATGTTGAGGATGAGACAGATAACAAAACTCTTGAGCAGCCTGTAGCATTAGATTTGCAGCCACCAAATGAAATTGAAGGGCAGATTACAGATGAAGATGTGGAAGATGAAATACATGATTTGATGATGCAGGAAGATTCTATACCCTTTTGTTTCGAAGCATTTCAGTTTATAAGGCAGAATCTTCGTAAAATCTCTCAAGAAAAAGATGAACAGCTAGAAGGATGTCATACATTTTCAATGGATACATTACAACAGTCTTTTCAAGTTTTTCATGATCCAATAGCTGATGTTTTGGATGAGGTTTGCAGTCAAAGTCTTTCTCCATTGACTACATGTGAGCTTGAAACATGTGTTGATATGAATTTGATCCGACAGTCGGTTTCTTTGTCATTTTCAGCAGAGGTCTCGTCACAAGGCTCAGATCAAAGTTTGCATTCATGGTATGAGGAAAAGAGAAGTAATCCATTGGATGAGCTAAGTTCCAGTGTGCTTGAATTTCAAGATCCTTATGCAGTGTTTTTGGAGGTGGAGAGAGAATTCATATCATTTTACGGATCTATTTCCAAGTTGCCATCGGAGTTGCCTTTCAATATTTCTCTCTTGTTGTTCATAAGTGAGCACTTGCGGAAAATTCGAACAGCAGATGGAATACTTACTTGGTTGCATTGGTTGTTTCATTTCACTTGATCAGGTGATGAATGAAACTGTTAGAGTAGGTTTTCATGAATAAGCTCCACTTTGAGCATCATTTTCAGTTTGTCAGTTGTGTTTAAGTATTGAGTCAGTTTTTAGTTGAGTGAGAGTCAATTTGTGTTGTCAAGTCATCAGTTTTCAGTCATACATTTCAGCTTGAGTTTTTGACTCCATTGCCCAATGGATGAAGGCACTGTCTAGCTCTTACAGAGCTCTGTGGTTCTTGGCACCTCCAAGGAGCTACCATCCCCATTGGAGCCAATGTTAGTGTCAGTCTTTCCAGCCTTCCTCCAGTGATCAAATATGCTCTTACAAAGTGGTCTCAGAGTGTCAAGGTCAAATTTTTTCATTTCAGTGAGTCTTCAAGCAAAATTTGGTCACTAGGCATTAGGTCTAGGGTTTGCTCTCACTCTTTTCAAAGTTGCCCAAATGCCAATCTATGTCACTATTCAGCTGAGTCTATCATCATTCATAGGGTTTTCATTATCATATCAGTGTCTAATGAATCATTTTACACCTTGTCCATGCTTCAGTTGCGCCTAGGTAAGGTCATTTCCCTCTCCTAGGGTTTTGAAGGCAATTTCTCTTGGACGGTCAAATCATCGGCAAAACTTGTATCCTGATGTTCATACACCTTCCCCTATCCTTGAAGTACCTTATCAAATGCTTCCCATCACTGAGATCCCCCAAAATCCTCATTTTCGCACAAACCCTAGTTTCTTGCTACAACCTGGCAATTTTCTAGGTTGGGCCTGTCTTTTGCCCTTTTGGACCCCTTCCCCTCACTCAATCTCTGATATTCCACTTTCCCCTGCTTCCTAACATCCCTCCCTACTTCCAAAAATTTCCCCAAGAATTTAGAAGCCTCTTATCCCCTTCATTTCGCTTCATTTCGATAAATTCCCTTGTTCCACACATCGGGATAAGTTTCACTCAAAAGCCGTTTCAGAGCAATCAAAGATGAATTTTCGAAAACTGAGAGAGGTTTTTGTCCAGAACATGCCAAGGAAGAAAAACCTCCTTCACTTTTGGCACAGGTGTCATGGTTTTAGAGAAATGTCAAAATTACAATCGCCAGATCCAAGGACGTTGGCCAAGGCACTAAAACGACAGAAAAGGCCCGATCCACTCCAAATTTTGGCCAAAGCCTTTTTGACTGAGCATGGTACTTGATTGGGGACTCCCAGCCCAAATTTCAAGAAATTTGGAGAAAATTTTGTCAATTGTGAATTTTTTGTGCCAAACACAGGTTTTTGCCCTCAACGCGTAGCACGCTGCGCGCGACCCTTTAGATTGGAAACTCCATTTCAGGAAAACTCAGCATTTTTGGATTTTTCATGCAAAAATACACCTGCTCAGCAATTACCAAGAGATTTCATCAAGTTTTGAGCCTCCAGAAGGTCAAAAAACAAGCAAAAAAAAATGACTTTCTGCCACTTTTTTGACACACAGGAAGCAGTCTTGGGAGATTGCAATTTTGGAGGGGTAAATGACCACCAAATTTAGAAATTCCACTTGGGTTGGAAAATAGACATCCCGACCTTTCCAACAAGCCCACTTTTGCCTCATTTGGACACCTGGAAGTGCCTCCAAAGTTGCTCCAAAGGCGCGCTACGCGTTCAGAATCAAGGCGCTACGCATTGGGCAATTTTCACAGAAATGCACCTACAGCTCACCAAAACGCAGTTTTGACTGGATTTGAATTTTTGGAGTGGATTTTGATCCTCCTTGTTGTAAATGATGTAATTTTATGATATTTTGACACTTATTTACCTATTCTAGAAGATTCATTCATAAAATAGCAAACATTTAATGAATGAATTGGTTTCCTAGCTTATAGAGGCAAGTTGTTTTGACTGCCTAGATTGTAGTGCTTTGTTTAGAATTGGTTGAAACAGCTCCTAGGATGATGAGCTCGACCCCTAGAGGCAAGGGAATGTGTTATATTGCCTATATTATGTATTTTCTTAGTCATTTTCAGAGGTTGGAGAGGTTGGACTCTTGAGGGAGAAAGCTTCTATTGTATTACTCATTGTATCTCTGCAATTTTGGCAAAGGAAGAAAGACCAGGGTTTTGCAGTCCTTTTTGGGATTCCTGTGGTTACATGTATTGATGGTGTGTTTCTCTTTGTACTTGTAAGTTTGTTATGTGAATCATCTTCTTACTTTTCCTTCTGCAAATTAGGCAAATGAAGTGTTAAAGTAGAATCCATGATTGTCATGCTCTGCTTTTAAGTTTGCTTAATATTTATGTTTTCATCTGTCTAAAGAGAACTCTTGAAGGTTTCTTGCTCTCTTTAGCTCCTCACCGGTCATTCCTATCCATTCACTTAATTCAAAGGCATCAATACAGTCTCCTACCTTGCCCCAAAGAACCCCCTGCAAAAACTGTGTCCAATCCCCGCACCCAAAATTGCCTTTTCCCGATTTTCCACCAAAATCCTAAAAATCTCAAATCAAACCTTTTATCAGTTTACTAGCCTAAAATCAGTGTTCTTTATTGGTTATCTCGCCCGTTGAAGATCTCTACCGAGATAGACCGGAGAGAGCCCTCTCCTGCCCCGTAGGGCTAGCTACGAGGCTAAGTGGTTTGATGTTGCCTTGGAGTTTACCTTTCTCAGCCTGAGGTGAAATTTCAAGCGCTAACACGAGGAACAAGACCCTTCTCCTGCGTGGCAAAAAAAAATTCGCTTCTGGTAACAAGGATCTTCTACTGCACGGGGGTGAGGACGTTGAACCCTAGCTGCCTCTGTCCCCGGTTTTGAGCCTCTGCATCTTGGCCAGGATTTGATGGTTTTCGTTGATGCAGACAATGCAAGTTGGCCGTGTGTTGGCTTCTCTTTTGCTGAGATTTGGAGCATTGAGGGAACATGGACGTGGAGAACCTGGCCAAAACTGTTCTTGTTTCGTGCCGCTGCAACTTGGCTGGGTGTCTTGGGGCTTTTGAAGGCTGTTGTGGAAGATTGGTGGTAGTTTGTTTATTTTCTAGTTCGTCTGATATAGGAGGAGAGTTTGAGGGGGTAGGGGAGGAGTTGCTACCCTAACACCTTTTCCCCCCCATTTCGTGCCTCTCTTTATTGTCTAGGCTTCCAGGATTTGAGCTTACCTGTCACAGTTTCTTTTCTAAGGATTGTTTTCGACTGTGGCGGATCGGTGTTGGGTCTATGTTGTTCATGGGATTTGCACTATCACTCCCTTGGGGCTACACCACTGCTTCTTATTTGTTGGGTTTTGTAGTGGGTATGGAGTTTCTTTGTTACCCTCTACGGCACTGCTCCGGGGCTCATTTTCTTGGCAGACTGTGATTGGTTTATGCAGGGTTTTAGCTATTTGGCTTTGGCGAGCATATGTGCCTCTCACAGTTTTTCCAATAGTATATTTTTCCCCTTTGGGGTTTCTGGGCAGCTGTTTTTGCAGGATTGTTGGGGTTACATACCCATTTTTTTGTCTTTTTTCCTGAAGACTATGCTTCGAGATTTTTCACGAATACTCCATTTGGAGTATTGAATTGTAAGTGGCTCTTCCCACTATTCTACATATGCTTTTTGCATCTATAACATGTAATTTTCTAAAATCAATGAAAATTACACTTTTCCTCCCTGGGAAAAAAAATAGAATCTATGGAAGAAACAACTGCAGTATTAGAAATATCCTTAAGCGATTCATATAAAAATCTTTGTGTATTGAGCAAGTTTTGAGTAAACTAGAATAATAAAAACTCATTAATGATGACCACTTTTAGGTGTATTGGTGACAAACTTCATTTATTTCAAGGAGGAAGGCCACTACTGCAAGTTTTTCGTTTGGTGAGTTTAAATTAAAATATATGTTAACCCTTGATCATCAGGATCTTAAAATAGGTTAAAACTTGATTAATTTTTAACATTGGATTGCTAAGGACCAATAAGGGCCATCTTTATCACACAAACACAATTAATCAATATGGCATGACGTGGTAGTTGTGCCATGGGAGGCCATGTAGGTACCACATGGATGCTACATATGAAAAGAACACATGAGACAAGGTTATGATGTGGGAGCATAGTTGGCTCATCAGGCTATCAACTGATTGGAGGTTCCAAGCTATGTAATTGGACATTAAAATATCATTCATCCATTCATTATGTTATCCTCCATAATGTCCCAGGCTAAGGAGAAGATCGACGGAGGTAACCTCAAACCAAGCTTTCAGTTTGGTAGCTAAAACTACCAAACCAGAGAGGTCTCTCTCTATGAAATCACAACCAAAGTTTGACTGGAATGTAAAAGAATATTAGGCTAGGTATGCTAGGTTCGGGTAGGTTTTAATTTTTTTAGGGTTTTGGTGTTGGATTAGGGATGAAAACCAAGTAGTTAGGTCAAAATATCAAAGGGTTACAGCAACAAATATATGGAGGATAAAGGTAGCAATACTTTTGTGATGGATTTAAGGTTTTGTCCTTTCTCCTTTCCATACCTTATTTCTTCAGTGATTTTCGTTACATGAAAAGAATTATGCTTATAAGCTTTAAGGAAAATTACTGAAGAAATAAGGTATGGAAAGGAGAAATGTATATCATTCATATAAAAATATAACAGAGACAATACATCATCACAAACTCACTGCACATGAATTCCTAGATAATAGTTTCAACTGCTCATTTGATTTCCTGAATAAAGAGTTGAAGTACAAGCTACAAGTGTTCCAACCTCTAATGTCCAACCATCCAAATGACTAAGAAAATGATACATATATACCAAAACAAGATCTCCCTTATCTTAGGGTTCAAATCCATGAGTGGTGGAGTAGTTCCCAAAATATCTCTAACCATAACCTAATGACTAGGGAGGTTAACAAACTCTCCTCTTAATAATAAAACTAATACATTTGACCGTAAAATACATTTACAACCATGTATCTACTTCACATTCACTCTAACCAATCTATTTACACCTCTTTAAATAATCACAACATAAACAATGACAAATTACATCAATGGAGGTCGAATCTGGACTAAGTCAACTGAGGAAAGTGGCTTTCAAGTGAAAATGTAGCGAATTCAGGCAAAAGTGCAGCGTGCCAGGAGAAAACACAACGAAATTGGTAGAAGTGACTTTTGGAGGCCTTCCCAAGGTAAAAATCAGGATCTTAATGGCTCATTGGAAATATGTGGATGTCTGGTTATCATTTAACTCATCAGGAAAGTCATTTGGACACTCCATGACATAGAAAAATGCATTTTCCCAAGACTACTCCCAAAAGCGAAGCAAAAACACAGCAAACACATAGCGCCATCTTGCCGGGAACTTTTGACTGCGTCCCTAAGATCCAAATGAATATCTGAATGTACCATTGGAAATATTAGGATGTATAGTTGTCAATAGAGTACTCAAGCATGCAAAATGGCCTCTCCAAGACTACAAAAAATTCATTCTCCCAAGGTCACTCCAGAAGTGCAACAACTCTCTTGTAGCAACTGTATTTTTGGCATTTCTCCCAAATAATAACACTTGAGTATAAAATTAAGGGGATTTTTTTTCCTTGGTCTATGATTGACAAAATCCTCTTTCACTTTTGTCAATTTCATCTCCATTTGGTCACAAACATACTTTGAAGCAAAATTGTCCATATGTGCAGCAAATGATTTTTTTAATGTCCCTTTGACCTAGTGAAGGAAATGGCTCACTCTCTTTCTCTTTATGCCTCTTGAGATATATTGTCCTTGGACTCCTTTATTCTTCCTATGATTAGTGGTTGTGTTCTCTAGATCCATTGTGAAACCTTAACTCACTAGGAAGGGAAATTAGGGTTTAGTTTAGGAAAACAGGGGTTTTGGGGCAGTTTTAGGAATGGAGGGAGATGAAGGGTTTTGAAGGTGTCTAAATTCCTGGGTGATCCAAAATGGATTTTGGATAGATTCATAAGTCCAAGTGTTCCTCACTGAGGAAAATGAAATTCCAAGGAAGTTCCTGGAACTGACCCCATTGCAGATATCATCTCATTCTGAATCTACTGCAATTTGAATGGGCCAAAATTGACTTAGGATGCAGAAGTTATCATAAAATGAAGCTGCCTATATCCTTTTGGAAAAAGGAGCAAAATCCCTTTCAAATGGGTCCTAAAAACCCTCTAAGTCTTCAAAATCCTCGAAAAGGTCAAAATCAGTGCAAAAGGAGGACCTCTTAACAATTCGGATTACACTATCGGGCCTTAAAAATATGAAGAAATGGCATAAATGAGGCCTATTGGAGGCTTAAACAGTGTTTGCACAGGAGCCATTGGATCTAGTCGATCAACGGTCCAAATCCAATCGGCATATCGCATCGGTGATGATAGGCGGAGACAATCGGAGGCATAACATGCGATGGGAACGGGCTGATGCGATACTGCGATCCCGATATTGGCGGATTGCAATCGACATTGACATAAACCATGCTATATGGGAAGGCCTCAGGCTTGTGCGATCTATGATTACGATTTGTTGCATCGCAATATCACATTGGCGCATTACAGAGGAGCAAAGATATGTTATATGGTATATATGCAATGCAATGGCTGGACCCGACGGAAATATGAACCGGGTTTAATATATTTTGAAATCCGCTGAAAGGAATTTTCTTATGTATTTTCGTATATTTCGCTATTAAACGAAATACAAAGGAGAAGCGCGATGCAATGAAAACCGGACCCAAAAGGGTTGCTAAATTAGAATACATGATATTTAAAATTTGTCATGAGCCATTTTGCGGTGTTTTCACAATTTTAACGTATTTTTAAAAATACAAAGGGAAACCTTGGAACAAGGCCCTTGTGACATATGATGGTGACTCACAAGCGGACCTAATAGGGATATAAGCGGGATTATGAAAATTTGAAGTCCAGGACAGTGTTTTCTATGGATTTTTCCATGTTTTTACAGTGTTCTCTGTGTAAACAAAGAACGGATTTTTCTAAAGGATTTCAAGTGCCGATGACCCACTTCGTTATAGAATAGGTGGCATTCATCCTCGAGGGCATTTAGCAATGATGGCTAATGCTCAGAGAAGGGATTTGAGCGGACTGTGGATGGAAGACAGAGAGCCCGAGAGGGAAGATGAACCAACAACGCCGATTTGGCTTAAAAAGCCACAGAACGACAAAGACAGGTTGTTGATGGCTACTGAGGGGTTGTTGGTCATTGTTGGTTGTTGTTGTTGATCATTGGGGGTTTGTTGCTGAAAGCTAAGCCAAAGCAGGAAGCCAAGGCAAAAGAGGCAACGCAGAAGCCAAAGAGGCAGCGTAAAAGAAAAAGAGCAGCCAAAGGAGTCACTTGGAAGCCAAGTGAAAAGCCAAGAGGGTTGTGAATTGATAGAGGGCAGAAAGAAGCCAGAGCTGAAGAGCCAGAGAGCTAGAGCTAGAGCCAAAGAGCCAGAGTCAAAGCCAAGATCCAGAACCAAGAGGCAAGATCCAAAGCCAACAGCCAGAGCTTCAAGAGCCAGAGGGAATAATATGGTGTCTGAACCCACTGTTTCTGTGTAAAAATAGCAGGAGTTGAGCCAAGAGCTTGTAAAAAGGACTAATACCATAATCCCAGAGAGCCTAGTTGAGTTGACTAGAGCTCACGGAGATGTAGCCCAAGAGTTGTGGGTGAACTCCTAATTAAATTGTTGTCTTATGTGTTTGTTTTACTGCTGCATTATTCACTGTTATATGCATTTATATATATGTTTAAGCACATTTACATATCAGCTAAAACAATAGATTTTTAAAGCATATAATCAGTTTAAAACAAGTACAAGCATACACCCATATTATCAAGCACTTATTAATTCCACATTGGTTAATCAATAAGACTTGGGAATATTTAAAGCTTTGGAAGTGGGAGAGGTTCTTGTAAGTTAGACAAGAAGCCTAAGAGCCCCATTTTCAAATCAAGTGGTATCAGAGCTTAAGATTGATTAACCACACCTCTAAGAAGGTTATATCAGAATGCTTGATTGACAGAGCAGAGATTGCTTGTCTGAAAGGTGTTTGGGCAGCCAAGGATTGGTTGTCTAATTGATTATATGCTTGTTTTCAGATTGACTATTTGTTGAGTTTGTAGAGGTGAAGGGAAAGATATTGATAGCTAAGTCCAGGAAGGACAAGGAGGAGAAGGGCTGAAGGCATTCTTCTATCCCAACGGACCTCAAAGCAGTCCTTGAAGCACAAGAGGTTTGTTGCAAAAGGTTGCTTGAATAAAACTCTTTGTTATTCTTGTTTGAAGTTCTTTGTTCATTGACATAATGACAACTTCTTCAAGTGAGTCCTCAAATTCTCCTTTCTTCACAAAAGTCTTTGATGAAGACATGAAGCAAGATTTGTTCATCATGATGGATATGGTGAGAGAAATGTATGAGGATGGAAGGAAGATTAGCATGCTTAAAGAGAAGTTGAATTCCGTGGAGGAAGAGAAGCAGTTGCTTTCTGACAAATTGCAGGAAATGGAGAGGCAACTTCATATTGCAAATATGAACCTGAAGAGAATGCATGAGTTGGAGTCACAGCTCTTTTTTTCCCAAGATGCCTTAGCTAAGTATTAGCTTGAAGAAGAGGTAAGCCATTGCAGTTTGTCTTCAAATTCTTCTAAGAATGCTTGTATTGGTTCTTTTGAAAAACATAATAAAGGCATAGGTTCCAAGCTAATGTCCAAGATGGTCTATGAAGGAAAAAGCTTGGGAAAGCATGCACAAGGTATTGTTGAACCAATAATGGTTGAGGAAAAGCCTAAGTATTTGGGTCTTGGCTATGGACAAAATTCCAAAGGTGCCATGAAGACCATTGAAACAGTCCCAAGAAGGAGTTTCATTTCATGTCCCCTACCTCAGAAGTGTGAAGGTTGTATTTAAGAGGAATGCAATGGCTTGAAACATCATTTGTAGGATGTAGGTGTTTAGAAGCACACACTTAAACCAAAGAGTTTGGGAGACTCTGATAGCCTTGAAGAGATTGATGGTGTTCTAAAGGGAGCTACTTCTTCACTCAATTCACCTCCTCATGAAGGCAATAAAGGTGAAAGAGACAGGTATAAATCTGGTTCTAAACATTTTCCTTTTGACTGTGCAAAGCATGATAAATTTCCACATATGTATGGGAAAAGAGTTGCATGTTCCTTTTGTGGTTTGGATAACCATAATGTTTCTAGATGTTGGAAGAGAATGGCCACATACAAGAAAATTTTGAAGGAAAGGAAGCAAGCAGCCAAAGGTCCATTAGACAAGGCAAATCATGTTGTCAAGAAGATGCACATGCAGTACACTTACTGCCATAAGCAAGGACATCTTGCTGCAAAATGTTGGACACGGAATCTAGCAATGCTTCCACCAAAGCTGAAGAAAGTGGAAAGAGAGGATGGCAAAAATGGAAAGGCTGATTCCATGAGTGATGTGTCTCAAAATGATTCATATGTTGATGTTGATGTGTAGACAGAGGTAGTACCTTTGAAAGGGATTGGTAAGAAACGGTTAGATTTCTTATTCGATTAAGATTGCATGTCTATTAATGCATCTATTTGCATTTCTTTGTTAATGGAATGCAAGTTGCAGGCCTACCAAGATGGTGAATGGAAAAAGGTTGAGTAGGAGACTCACTTTGTTTCTGCAACATTATATTTCATTTCAGCTTCGAAAGTACAGTGTGCTTAAGTGAAAGTTGAAGGATGAAATGCATGCATAAGCATGAGATGCATGAACACAAGGATGTTGATGATTTCCTTGTTTTTGAACATGTATGTGTAAATTAACCTGTAGGGTTGATTGCTTTGACATGCATGTGATGCCATGTTGACTTGGGAGAAGTTAACTTGGTCCCCAAATGGAGATAATAATGAAGAGTTTCATCTTTTGAAAAAGAGTCCAAATGGTCTTTTTCTACCTGCTTGACTTGAAGGGTCATTTGTTTTGTGGGCTTGTTGTCTAGTCCATCATTTGTATACAAATGTAAGACATGGAGGTGTTCACAAGATGTGAAATCTATTCCTTTGTTGGAGTAGGGGTTAGGCCATCCAATTGTTGTTGTCTGTATTTCTATTGTTGTTAATAGTTGTTGTTGACAGCTTTTCAAACAAGTACAAGTGAAAGTTTTGTGAAGCAGGTGTACTTCACACTTGTTTGAGCCACCTTGGATCAATGATCAAGGTAGAGAAGCTCAAAACTACCTTCTATAATCATTTCAGCAGGAATTGTGCAGGAAGGCAAGGAGGAAGACAGTTCTTCCCAAGAAGACCAGCCCATCCAAGAAGGGAAGTGGTCAGAGACCTTAGTTCAGAGGCACTATGCAAAGGCAAGTGTAGGAAGGTTGAAAGAAGAGGGTGATTCACTCTCATTTACTGTTCAGATCAATGTATTAGGCTTTTGGAGACCAAAAGGTCTTTTAGTAGGAAGGCGTGATACAAAATGGATTTTGGATAGATTCCTAAGTCTAAGTGTTCCTCACTGAGGAAAATGAAAGTCCAAGGAAGTTCCTAGAACTAGCCCCATTACAGAGATCATCTCATTCTAAATCTACTGCAATTTGAATGGGCCAAAACTGACTTAGGATGCAGAAGTTATCATAAAATGAAGCTGTCGATATCCTTTTGGAAAAGGGAGCAAAATCCCTTTCAAATGGGTCCTAAAAACCCTCTAAGTCTTCAAAATCCTTGAAAAGGTCAAAATCAATGCAAAAGGAGGACCTCTTAACAATTCGAATTACACTATCAGGCCTTAAAAATATGAAGAAATGGCGGAAATGAGGCCTATCAGAGGCTTAAATAGTGTTTGCACAAGAGCCGTCAAATATAGCCGATCAACGGTCCATATCCGATCAACATATTGCATCGGCGGTGATAGGCAGAGGCAATCAGAGGCATAACATGCGATGGGACTGGGCTGATGTGATACCGCGATCGCCGATATTGGTGGATCGCAATCGGCGTTGACATAAACCATGCTATATGGGAAGGTCTCAGGCTTGTGCGATCTGCGATTGCGACTTGTCGCATCGCAATATCATGTCAGCGCATTACAGAGGAGCGGATATATGTTATATGGTATATATGCGATGCGATGGCCGGACCCGACGGCAATATGAACTAGGTTTAATATATTTTGAAATACACTGAAAGGCATTTTCTTATGTATTTTCATATATTTCGCTATTAAACGAAATACAAAGGGGAAGCGCGATGCGATGAAAACCGGACCTGAAAGGGTTCCAAAATGAAAATACATGATATTTGAAATCTGTCATGAGCCATTTTGCGGTGTTTTCATAGTTTTAACGTATTTTTAAAAATACAAAGAGAAACTTGAACAAGGCCCTTGTGACATGCGATGGTGACTCACAGGCAGACCCGATAGGGATATAAAACGGGATTATGAAAATTTGAAGTCTGGGACAGTGTTTTCTGTGGATTTTTCTGTGTTTTTACAGCGTTCTCTGTGTAAATAGAGAACAACTGTTTCTGAAGGATTTCAAGCGTCGATGATCCATTTCGTTATAGAATAGGTGTCATTCATCCCCGAGGGCATTTAGCAATGATGGCTAACGCACAGAGAAGGGATTTGAGCAAACTGTGGATGGAAGACAGAAAGCCCAAGAGGGAAGATGAACCAACATCATTGATTTGGCTTAAAAAGCCACAGAACGATAGAGACAGGTTGTTGATGACTGCTGAGGGGTTGTTGGTCGTTGTTGGTTGTTGTTGTTGATCATTGGGGGTTTGTTGATGAAAGCCAAGGCAAAAGAGACAGTGCAGAAGCCAAAGAGGCAGCGCAGAAGCAAAAGAGTAGCCAAAGGAGTCACTTGGAAGCCAAGTGAAAATCCAAGAGGGCTATGAACTGATAGAGGGTAGAAAGAAGCCAGAGCTGAAGAGCCAGAGAGCTAGAGCCAGAGTCAAAGAGCCAGAGTCAGAGCCAAGAGCCAAAACCAAGAGCCAAGAGCTAGAGCCAAGAGCCAGAGCTTCAAGAGCCAAAGGGAATAATATGGTGTCTAAACCCACTGTTTCTGTGTAAAAACAGTGGAAGTTGAGCCAAGAGCTTGTAAAAAGGACTAATACCATAATCCCAGAGAGCCTAGTTGAGTTGACTAGAGCTCACGGAGATGTAGCCCAAGAGTTGTGGGTGAACTCCTAATTAAACTGCTGTGTTATGTGTTTGTTTTACTGCTGCATTATTCACTGTTATATGCATTTATATATATGTTTAAGTACATTTACATATCAGTGAAAACAATAGATTTTTAAAGCATATAATCAGTTTAAAACAAGTACAAGCATACACCCACATTATCAAGCACTTATTAATTCCACATTGGTTAATCAATGAGACTTTGGAATACTTAAAGCTTTGGGAGTGGGAGAGGTTCTTATAAGTTAGACAAGAAGCCTAAGAGCCCCATTTTCAGATCATTGGGAAAATTTAGGGCAGTAGGGATAAATATTAGGGAGTGTAGGGAGGTGGAGTTTTAGGGAATGAGTGAGGGGAAGGGGTCCAAAAGGGAAAAAGACAAGCCTAGCATAGGAAAGTGTAGTCTAGGCTAGGGTTTGTGGGAAAATGATGAAATTGAGGTATAGGAATGAGGGGAAGTGTTCAGGAAGGTGTATAACAGGTGGGGGAAGGTGAATGAGCTCTAAAATTAAGGATTTTCTCAGCAATTTATCAATGAGATTATGAAACCAAGCAAATGCAACCAAAAGCCTAGAAGAGGGAATAGATCCTTCCAAGCATGAACTAAAGTGAAACAAGGTATAAGATGACCCACTTACTTGCAAATCATAGTCTGGAACCTGAAATTGATGAAGAAACCTTCTGTAATTATGATTTTGATGGTGAAATGACCAATTTTCATGATTTTAACCCTATGACCTAATGATGACACAACATGGAAATATGAGCTGAATGATGACCATGATGACTATGGGACTCTTTCAACAATGAATGACATGACCATGATGATGTCCATTGACCATGGAGGTGAAAGGAGTAGTAATAACCTAATTGACCTAACCAGTGACCAAATTTTTATTTGAATACCTACTAAAATATAAAATTTTGACCTAGGACCCTAACAAAAAACTTTGTAAGAGAATATTTGATCACTGGTGACTAACAGGACTGACAGACACTAACACATTGTATCATTTTTTATGGGTGGTGAGATGATAGATGATATTTTAGCCATCTAGTGATGAAGAGAAATCTATCTCGTGCTATATATGTTTATTGGATCACCCAATTTGAGTATTTAGTAAACATTAGCGAATGTGGTGGACAGGTGGTGGTCCAACAAATGAGAATAATCTACAACAAGTGTTAGTGAACATGATCAACGTTAAGTAAAGTAATATCCATATATCAAACTTCTTTGAGAAAAGAGGGTTTTCATTACTTGCATGTATTTTTCGACGGGTGGTAGCCCTATAGACAAACATATATTATGTCAAATGAAAGAGATTAAAAAACCATTATTTTACATTTATATTTATTTAATCACTGAGATTTATGATAGTTGAAACCTTAAGTGCACATTGCCGACAAGCGACAATTTGAAGGACAAGGATATATTTCAGATTAACTGACACGCAAGTACCAGTTGAACATTAACATTTGTTAGCACTGAAGTCTTGAGGGGAAAAGTTAGAGCTTTGGTTCAGAGTGGAGTTTTTATTCACTCTTAACAGTTAGCCTTTCAATATTTACAAAAAATGCATTGATTACTTATGCACAAAGAGTAATTACATAGAAAAGTTTTGGAAATTTAGAAATTCAATGGTCCCCATTATTTCTATTAAATAAAAATAATGAGGGGCTGTTGTTTGCTACAACACAACATTATGAATTTCTACAAGTTACTCTATTGTTATTTTGTTTCTATAGTTCAAATTGTCAGTGTTATAACTTTTATGATTTTCATGCACAACATGAATCCATGATAGTAGATGATGTTGGGTAACAATACAAACAATATGTAGAGATGGTGTGGATAAATGTAAATTTACATTTAATTTCCATAGTTGTTTATTTATTTATTTTGATATGCTACTCTTATTTTATTCTAACACCCTTTATCATGAATAGGTAATTGATGATGAGCTTACCTTTGCTTATGATGTCACCTAGGTAGAGTTGGGGAAAGGAGGCAACAAACTAGATCCAGGATAGATATTTGTGCATTCTAAGCACAACTTTCCACATAGCAAAAGAAAGAAAATCTCTAGAATGCACATCACACTGCAAGATGTGTTGGAGGTAGGTGATGACATGCAAGTGAAGTGGTACAAGGATATGGAAATGGAAACCACTGCCTCTGGGAATAAACTTGCAATGCGGCTATTTTTAGTAGCTTCAACAAGTTATCGTGATTGTATTCATGTATCCCAAGAAGCATACAAAATTTAAATTCCATGTAGGGAGAATGGGAGTTGTGAATAATACCTTTATTATTTCTTATGATCATCTAAGAGAAGGTTTTTTGGTATGGACTCCTCTACATGACTTCCAAACAATCATTTTATAACTACTATTTGTACTATTTGTATATAAAATAGAATTTAGACATCCTTGTAATAGATTTGTTCATTTTTTTGTTAGTTATGTTATAGTAGTTATGTTAAACTTATGCTTCATGTTTATAAAATAATCATCCAGGCTTGCTTAGATCTACGTTTGATGTAAATGGTTTCACAATATTGTGTTACTTCCATCATTTTCTTTATTTATTTCAACTAAAGGTTCTTATTTCTAATAAATATTTTATTTTGTATATTATCTAGTATTCCAAGAAATGATGTATGTTGAGTTCATAAAAAAGGAAGTTGATGCATTTCTATTTCTTCTGTCATACTAAAATTGAGAAATCAAAATTTTTGCATATTCTTATTTTATTTTTAGTTGCCTTTAAGAACAAGGGGTTTGAAGGATGACATGACTTGTATTATGGATGATGTTATTCCACCCAAACACATTGCTCTTATTTCATTTCCTCCTAAGAAGAAGAGTACATTGAGATCACTTATATTCATGAAAAAATTTCAAGATTCAATGAATAAACAGACCAACATGATATTTGCACTTATATTTGTTGAAGAACTCTTTCTAGAAGAGTCAATAATACTTATCAAAAGGTTAGTAGTTGACCTAGAATTTTAACTATTGAGTTGAAGCAGAATATCTAAGCTTAGTATTCAAGATGCAAATGCTTATCTAGTGCTAGTAACATAAGCAAAGGTAGAGGTAGAAGTTGTCTACTAAGCAATATACCCATCAATAGTAGATGAAATTCAATTCTTTAAGTGATATCGAGAGTACAAGTTGTTTATTCTATTGCTTAATTGTTCAATACCTAACATCAATAGCATAGACTACAACAATATGCACCTAGTAACATAACTAGTAGCATCGATAGAACTATCAATAGCAAAGGCAAAGATATATCTTGTTGTGATGGCAGGAAAGCCATATGTTAGGGTAGAAGTGTTATAGTAGGAACTATTAAGGTTATATTACCTAATCTATCAGTAACAAAGCTAGAAGCAACAATATAAGCATAACCTAGAGCACAACGGATCAAATACAAAGACTAAGGATGTAGGAGTGGCAATTATAGTTCCAAAATAAGCAATTGATCTAAGTGATTGGCTTAGTTAACTATAACTAGTTAAGATGGTGTTATTGACTACAGTGACATTGGCATTATTAACTATAATGATGCTAGCATTATTATTTGTTTTTTTTTTTTTTTTTTTTTTTATGCTAGTTTAAGTTATAAGTTTTTTTGTTGGTATGTAGTACATAAACAATTCAAACTATTCTAGTTTGTTTTATTGTTATTTATCATAGTTGTTTATTTTTCAAGTTATAGTTTATTTTTATTTGTTATGTTAGTTACAATGAACAAGTTTTTTTTTCCACTGGAAAAATCAGTAACTTTCATTAATGTTTGAAAATTACATAAAGCAGATGCCAAGGCATTGCTGGATTGTTCATACAAAATTCACCTCACCAAGGTGTTGTTCTGTAGGTATAAGCAAAATTGTTCTGTGTACATTCATCTGACTGTGCATTCTATCCGCTGTCCGAAAGAGGACTCTGTTTATAAGCATAATATCCATGTTCTATATATTTCTATTAATAAAAAAACAAAAGCGCCATTGACTATCAGCTGTTGGGACTGTTGCCCCTTTGTTCTCTTTGATCTATGAATGGCCTGTGGTAAAATTGATACTCCTCTGCTCCATTCTGCTCCACTATTATCCCCTCGCCTCGGGGAAGTAACGAGGCCTCTTTGGATAATTTGTCAGCCTCGCTGTTATGCTCTCTGTAAATATGTAAACATGTGCAATGGTTAAATGCTACTTTGAGTATGAGTGCATCATGTAATAAATTGCTGAGAGTGTGTGTATGACAAGTAGTGATATTGTTAATCCAGTTAACAACCACCAATGAGTCCCCAAATATATTGATTCTTGTATGATGATGCGATAATGCAAAATGTAGAAGATTGTGGACAGCAGAGAGCTCAGCGAAATTATTAGATCCATTGCCAAAGCCCATTTTTGCAAGGTATCGATGGTGTTCATTTATGTGCAGTACAAAACCCCCGCCACATCCACCCTGATTTGCTGCTCCGTCGAAAAATGCCCACGGGATGGATCTATCAAAGTTGGGCATGGGCTGTATGGATCTCGGTCTCGGGGGTGGAGGGTCTGGTAACTCATGATATGCTGCAATGATGGTGGCCTCTACCCGATTCCACGATATCAATCGGTCTTCAAATATAGCCCGATTTCGAGCAAGCCATATATGCCAAGTAGCCACAGGTGGAAGGTTTTGTAATTTAGTGCCCGAATGACAGTGAGACCAAGTATCCCAAGCACTTCTAATATCGATCCCTTTCCAATTGACAGCGATACCCAACAGATTACATATGTTGTTCCATAGGTTGAGGATGACAGGGCAGAGGAGGAATATATGATCCTGAGTCTCTGATGCATTTTTACAGAAGATACACCATGATGGGCCAAAAATGGCTCTGCGGGTAAGATGTTCCCCTGTGGGTACATTGCCGTTGAGTGCACACCAAAAGAAAAGTTTGGACCGGGGAGGAGCCTTGAGCTTCCAAATGGATTGCCACCATGACTGTAACGATTCAGGCATTCTGTGAGAAATGAGAGCAGTGTATCCAAATTTTGGAGCATATATACCATGATCAGCAATGCACCAAATAAGTTCATCCGGTCCTTGTTTTATACGGATGTGAGATTCAGATAATGCCTCAGTATAGCGATCCCATTCCTGATGCCATTGTAAAGGGAGATCCAATTGCTGTGCGGATTTCCAAGCCTGGGAAAATATATCAGTGCGCTGTTGGTCTGCGATCTGTGCAAAATGTCGGATATCCCGGGCCTGTAGGTGCATTATAAGATCTGGATTAAGGATATGTCTACCCCCACAGTTAATCCAAGGATCCAAACCAATTCTGCCTGTCAATCCATCATTAATGCGCCAAGCAAGATTGTTCCGAATGAGAGGAAGGGATTGAATCAAAGCCTTCCAAACCGATGAGCATCCCATTGTTGACCAAGTAGGGAAACGGGCCCAATCCAAAATATTATGAGGCCAAATGTATTTATAATAGACTACCTGTGTCCAGAGATTTTGACAAGTAAGCAGAGTCCACCCCATCTTGGCGGCCAGTGCTTTTGCAAATTCAGGTAGTTCCTTTAGTCCCCATCCACCCCACTTTTTGGGCAATGAGATTTTCTTCCATCCGATCCATGCAAATACTCTTTTATCCTGACTCCCATTCCAGAGGTATCGGATGCATAACTGCTGTAGCCGCCCCAGGATGTTTCTAGGAATCCAGGCTAGGGCCATCCAGAACACCGGGGTGGCTTCTAATACAGACTTTATGAGCACCAGTCTACCAGCCCTGGAGAGATATCTGAAGCTCCATCCTGTGAGTCTTTTTTCCAATTTGGCAACCAACCAGACCCAGTCAGCAATCCTTTGGCAAGTAGGTTTCAGATTGAACCCCAAATATTTGAGACCTCTATCCAGGGGGTGGACCGAGTAAGGGAATGCTTGTAAGCCAGTCTGGGTCTCCTGTACAGATGTGCGTGCACAGGTAATGGTTGATTTCATCTGGTTTGGCATCATACCCATGGCAGAGGAAAAAAGTTGTAGGATCTTTGAGAAAGTTCGAGTGTCACGAACACTGCCATTGAGAAGTATAAGAACATCATCCACAAAGAGTAGATGAGTGAGATAGCAAAGGTCAGTTATGCGGAGGCCCCCAATGTCTCCAGATCGCTTGGCCGCTTCCATGAGGCGGCTGAGACCTTCCATGACCAACAGGAAGAGGAGGGGCGATAGCGGACACCCCTGCCTCAGACCCCTCTCCGAATGAAAAAAATTTGTAGCCGAACCATTGATAAGAATACTGAAAGATGGTGTGGTAATGCAGGCCATGATCCAAGAAATGTATGCATGAGGGAAACCCAGATGAATGAGGATCATTTTGAGATAGAGCCAGCTGACATGGTCAAAAGCTTTAGACAGATCGATTTTGAGGAGGATGGCTTTTAAGTTCTTCGACCAGATGGAATGGAGGGCTTCTTAAGCGAGTCCAATGGCCTCATGGATCTGTCTAGATTCGAGAAAAGCAAATTGCTGCAGGGCAATGGAACGGGAGAGGATAGGTCTAAGACGATTTGCAATGGTCTTCGAGATGATTTTATAGATGCAGTTACACAAAGAGATGGGTCTGTAGTCATCAAAGGATGCTGGGGAGTCAGATTTGGGGATGAGAGCGATGAAAGTAGACTTGATGGCATGATATAATGATCCAGAAGTCCGGCTTTCTTCAACCACCTGTAGTAAGTCCTGACCCAAAACATCGAAGAAAGCTGTGTAGAATTCAATGGTCCATCCGTCCGGCCTTGGGCTTTTGTCTTTTTTGAACCATTTCAGAACTCCTTCCAGTTCCTCAGCAGTGACCGGGTCCGTTAAGGTCTCCACATCTTCTTCCTCCACAAATCTCGGGAAGTGGTTAGCCACATTAATAATATCAAGTAAGTTTTCTTCTCGTGGACTCTTGTAGAGGTTCCTAAAATGAGAGATGCCCAGGTGAGCGAGCTTATTGAAGTTGTCCGCGATTTCTCCATCCGGGGTAGGGAGCTTCCAGATAGTATTAGATACCTTCCTGCACTTTGCAAAATTATGGAAAAACTTTGTGTTGTCATCCCCAGCTTGAATCCATAAAGCTCGGCTCCTTAATCTAATGGATTCCTCTCTCTCTTTGAGAATCTTGGCTTTTTGATTCTCAAGGTCAATAAGCCTACATTTGTCCGCAGCTGTCATGAAGCCCTGTCCTCTGTCATCGGTGAGTGAACATAAGTCCGCTTCAATATGGGAGAGCTGTGCTATTTCACGATCCAATTTATCCCTTGCCCACTTAATAACAATGAACAAGTTACTGTAAAAATGAATATAATTATTTTTAGATTTGTTATCAATAAATCATATTCTTTCATTCGGTATATTAGTTTTTATTTGCTTTTATGTTAGGCTTGTTAGTTCAAGTTATAATTTGTTTTTTTCAATGGTTATGTTGTATGCTTTATAAATAAAGAAATTTGATAGTAAATGGCTATAGACATTGTGTAACTATACCATTGTACTACATGGAATAGATCCTGATATCTCCAATATTAAAATACTCCTCTTTGAGATACAATATTGTTTTTGGAATGATAAGTCAATGAGAAGTTACTTTAAAAGATGGAAACGATTATTTTCAAATTTGTTATCAACAAATGATTCATTTTTTAATTAGATTTCATTGTACATGCACTCTTCAAGGAGTGAATGTTGACATTATTAGTTTGTTTGTCCAAGAGGGAAAATGCAATCTCTAGGATGTCATTGGTGATCTATTTTGAGATCTAGTATATGATTGGATTTCTTACATCAAGTGGCACATCTTATATAATTCTTTGTTGCAGTAGGTATGCCAATTGAGGAAATCAAAGATGTTCATGTACCTACTTTTGGCTAGACCTTTTAGAATGTGTTTCAATAATTAGCTCCTTAGGTGCTTGTGAGAATCACCAATGCTTGCATTATCCCTTTCCATATTCCTTAAAGATTGAAATCAACAAGTTGAAAATTCCCCCAAACACTTCGTTGTTGTTTTGCACCTGGCTACTTCTAATCTAAACACTTTATTTTTTCCATTTCACAAGAATATAGTGATCTATAGCCTTAGAATTATATTATCACCCACCGCTTAGTATGTTCACCTATGAGATTATGGTTTTCCTCTTCATCATATTCACCAACCAATGTGGTGACCTAATCATATTCAAAATCATTGCAATTAAGTAGTAATGCCATTGATAATGGTGGTAATAATGTCTGCAATTTAGTGAAGATTGGAAATAATGTTGCACCCATCAGAGGATCCATGAGTGGGAAACTAGGTGGAATAAAAGGGGATGCTCCCTTGATGCACATTTATTCCTTTGCAATGTTTTTGCACAAATTTACCCTCCTTGCATTTGGGTAGTTGCAAATTGCCATCTCCAATCTAAGATTTCACATAGTGTAGAACATATCTAGTTATATAAATTGTGACTTGATGTTTATAATATTAGAGTTGATAGCATCATACCGGGCATATATGTCTAGGATGTTAAGTGCACTCTACAATGATGTGTTGCATACGTGGTATGCTATAAAATTTTGAGCAAACTATTTTCTTTCATTAACACAATAAACCAATTGGAGTGTACTTGCATTGTAAGATTCTAACAAGCCAATACATTCTACGAGAAGATGTATTATAAACCTAACATAACATTGATAACATTAAATTAAATTTAATATATAATTGCTTTTATTTATTTTTACATATATTATCAATACATAGAAGCATGGAATTGGCATTGAACACACACCTCTCTAAGGAACTATTGTTTGATATGATTATGGATGACTCAATGAAAGGATTTGTTTCCTTGATCTAGATCTTAGGGGGAGACCCCCAAGATCTGAAAAATTAAAATGCCAGAAGAAAAAGAGGAGAATGCCCAATAAACAAAACCACAAAGAAACTTTTTATTAAAACATATAATAACAGTAAAGACTACATTGTGGTGGACAATATGTCCTTTTACAAAATGTGTCTTGTTACTTATAGTATTTTTTAGTTACAATACCACGGGTCAATTCCATAGGTGAATGAATACCATGGGTGGATGTTACAATACCATGGATAAATACCATGGGTGAATGAATACCATGGGTAGATGTCACTTACAATACCGTGGGTGGATGCCACTTACAATACCATGGGTAAATTCCATGGGTGGATGAATACCATGGGTTGATTCCATTTTCCATTCAGATAATTCCTCCCTCATTAAGAAGCAATGGTTCCCATTGCATGAAGTTCCCTCTTGTGAAGCCTTTGTTGAATATGAAGAGCCACTGAAGAGAAGGATTTTATGTGGTTAACCCATAACCATGATGAACGAAGATCCGAGGATAGAGATGCCCTGTAATGCTTGTGACTAACTATGATATTGACAGTGTGCAGCCTAGAAAATGGACTTCGATGAAGTGTGAGTTTGTGGATGACCCATAACCATGATGAACGAAGTTACGAGGATAGAGATACCTTGTAATGCTTGTGACCAACTATGATACTGATAGTGTGCGACCTAGCAAATGGACTTCGAAGAAGTGTGTGTTTGTGGATGACCCATAACCATGAAAAACGAAGATCTGAATGGAAAATGGAATCAACCCATGGTATTTATCCACCCATGGAATTTACCCATGGTATTTTAAGTGGTATCCACCCATGGTATTGTAAGTGACCTCCACCCATGGTATTCATTCACCCATGGTATTTTCCCATGGTATTGTGACATCCACCTATGGTATTCATTCACCCATGGTATTTTCCCATGGTATTGTGACATCCACCCATGGTATTCATTCACCGATGGAATTGACCCATGGTATTGTAACTGAAAAATACTACAAGTAACAAGACACATTTTGTAAAAAGACACATTTTCCACCACAATGTTGTCTTTGAATACCATGGGTGGATGTCACAATACCATGGGGAAATACCATGGGTTGATTTCGTTTTCCATTTGGATCATTCCTAAATTAAATGTTGAAAATCCATGGATTATTTGACCCGCATACTTGCAAGACTCCACATGACATATCAACATAATAGGTAACGCTAACCAAATCACCAACAATAACAAGTTATAATTATGACACATTTAGAAATAACATTAGCTAAATCATTAACAATAACCATTTATCATTATGAAAAATTTAGTATAACATTGTTAAAAATGAAAGTAATAACATATCACAGTGATATATCTATATATCTATATATATAGTTGTAGATCCCATTGATTTTGAATATGTTGATGAAAAAATTTTCAATAGAACCCTATCAATTTGTTTGTGGTAGCCTCAATTGACAATAATAGATGATGTTTCCCAGATACTTTGACAATTCTATCTCTCTTTTGCTATCACAAACATACTTGGTCAGTTTTTTCAACCAATAATGATACATGTGCCAAATGCAAGGAATTATGAAATATCCAAACACATTAATGTGGATGAATTTGGATGAACAATATTTAGTGAACAATCAACAATTAAATAAATACTCAACAAAATGAAGGAAATTGGAATTAAGAGATTTACACACCTATCACCCTATCAATTTGTTTGTGGTAGCCTCAATTGACAATAATAGATGATGTTTCCTAGATACTTTGACAATTCTATCTCTCTTTTACTATCACAAACATACTTGGTCAGTTTTTTCAACCAATAATGATACATGTGCCAAATGCAAGGAACTATGAAATATCCAAACACATTAATGTGGATGAATTTGGATGAACAATATTTAGCGAACAATCAACTATTAAATAAATACTCAACAAAATGAAGGAAATTGGAATTAAGAGATTTACACACCTATCACCTAGATCTACGTGAGGTCATCATCCTTGAAAATGGATGAAGGTTTCCATGTGTAATAGGAAGTCAAACATGTTGGAAAAATGCTTGCAACCATGTCATAATTGTTTTGTGCATTACAATTTTTGATATGATTCGACATATAGGATCACCATTTTGATATTGTGTGTCAAAAGTTGTAATGGTGAATAAAGGATATCATACTTACATACATAAATATACAATAGTGTGATCAATGAGGCCACTAGAGGCAACCATTCCATGAATAGATATTTTAGAACAATGACACCCTAGACAAGCGTTTCATGAGTTCAAATTACATGGTAATAACACTTGCTTAGTAATAGTAGGTCACTAGAAACAAATGGTTCATGAATTCATTGTACATAATAAAATTCATGCATGGTAAATAAAATCCCTTGAATAAGGATACAAACATACAAATAATGACCCTTATAATTATGCATTTCACAAATTCATATAATAAGGGATATATGCATTGGCCTACTTATTTCTTTCATATTGTTGGCTTAAGAAAGAAAATCCCTTCCTAAGAGTGATAATGTCAACCTAGTATACAAGTTTGTTATAAACAATATTTTCATGAATTCTTACTACCTAAAATAATGTCATCATGACAAATAAGGCAAATAGAAACTAGAATACCTTGTATTGATTTGTGCAAAAGGTAGAATCAATTGCAAGGATGTTGTTATGCACATGCCTAATAAATCCCTCCACTTGTCATCCCGTCATTATGCTTAGAGTGAATAGTTCCTAATTTAATAAAAACACATCCACCTCATTCTTTTCTACGTGACATTGAACACTAAAAAATTCATCATCATGAACTTGATACTATGGGTCATCAAGTTGTTTTCTTTGGTTTAGGATGTCTCTTAATCAAGAATGTATCTCTCCCCATTGTGAGAAAATCGTCATGGGTTTGTTGTAGTGCAAGAATTTAAACATGATTATTATGTATCTTAGTTGGATAAACACCAACAAAAAAGAGGGATCCCACCCATTGTTTTACATGTTTCAATAAAACACATACAAAGAATCCATCACTCATGTGTAGTTTTAGGTTGATGCAATAATGGAAAGTGTTGGCGGAAATAATCCCCAAGGCTTGAAATCCTCAACAAAGCGAAATAGATCAATCAACAAAGAACACTCAATTCAACATGTCAAACATTTGAATTATTAAAGTTGGACTTAGGAACGTACTTGGGGGTCCTACGTTTGAAGATGTTCCTGTAGGGTCCAAACCCTTTGCTTCCTCCAAGATGTGCAGACCTGCAAATCAATCAAAAAAAGCATAGATAGAATATATAATTCAAAGTACATGCATAAGAATATGTTAGATCATCATAAATAACAATTTAGACTATCATTCATAAGATGAAAACATATATCGGGAACAAGACATGAGCTTATTTATTGATGAATAATAGTAAGTACAGGATAGATACAACCTGATCCAAGCCAAAGGCACTAACGAAGCCTTCCTCTGGATCTGTTCAGCCCGAGCCACGAAGACAACCTCTCTAATAAATGCAAGAAGATGCTAGATAAGGAGACTGAGCATCCCTGTAAAGAAAATTGGGGTTTCATAGAGACTGGAAGTGCAGGAGGTACGAGAAAAGCATACTTGATCTAGGGGAAATCGAGTATAATGCTGATATCTCTCTTCTCTTATCCATTAGACCTACCCAAGGGGTGTATATATACCACCTCAAATTGGTTATTTCAGTTAACCCATATGCTCCTATAGGTGGGCTCTCGGTAATATCCATAAACCCTGCTCGAAAAATGGTATTTTATTTTATTTTTTCAAATTTAAAGATGTATATGCGGGTATAGTGTTATGGGACCCATGTATGGATGCGCTTGTGTGTGGGCAGAGTCACGTATGGAATTTGAAATATACATTTTAAATATAAACTCAAGTTTGCAAGGGTAAAGGGACTGCCCAGGGCCATCAAAGAGCATCAGGTCTACAAGAGTGCTGAATGATCCTATAACAAAAAGGAAAACTTTTTTTGTCCACATGTCTAGACTTGACATAAATGATGAATGATAGGTGTAGTATATTTAAGACTATTTTAACTATGTAGTGTAAGTGACATCCTCTCTTCCTCCTCTCCTAATTAGGACACTTTTTTATTTTTCAAAGGAACTTTGATAATGCATTGATAATAATTTGGGATATAAGAACATCATTGCTTAAAATTTAAATCCCAATTTTAAAAATTATGATGTAATTGCACATATGTGATTTAGGCTAGTAAGGTAGTATGTTGTGGCCTAGAGAGATTGTATTGATTGATATGGCTAAGGGTTGAGCTTTGTGTATTTTACATTGAAAATTATAATAAGAATAAATCACTAGCTACAATATGACAGGGATGATAATGTTGGGGGGATATGATTCCATAAGAGAGTGAGCTAAAATAGGGTTTAATGGGTTCCACATGCATAATAATCCAAGCCATTATATTATTAACATTTGCCTCACTTGAATGATCAAAACCATATTTAATGCATGTAAGAGTGATTTTTGGGGAAGCTCATCTCACCAATTTATGACAATGTGCACAAAGTACAACCCTCTTAAAATTTGTGAGGGTCTCAAAGAATGCATGAGGGAGAAAGGAAATTTTAGTAGGAAGATGGATTGGTTTTAGAAGTGAAATTATGGACAACATAAGAGAGTTGGGTGTTGAGAAAGAGCACTAGCCATATTATATATGAGAAAATCCATGAGAGGGCCTAGTTTTGTGCTTAGAACTAGGTTGGCATGGTTGGAAGTGTGATTTAGGCTAGAAATGTAGGTTGTGTGCTTACAAGTGAGTTTTGTATCAAGGAAATTGCTCAAGAGCCTTGAGAAGATTGTCGTGAGCACTCTTGGAATAATTGAGAATTCCTAGAGTCTCTAATTGAGAGCTTTCCTCGTGACCTTGTGTTGGAGCCCTAGAGACAAGTGGGATAACTCAATGGATTATGTGGTAGAAAAGGGGAATCCATCCCTTGGGTTGTACAGGTTGATGAGAAAGAGAGTTAGTGGATTACAGTTGATGTTGAAATTACAAACCTCAATATTGGGCCACTATGTGTGGATGATGGATAATCAAAAGAACTAGTTCTCCTTAACCCTAGCATAGGCGTGTCGTGTGCATAACCAAATGGTGAAGTTTGTATATATAGGCAAATGTTCTTGGAAAAATTTAATTATTAAATTTGTCTGCATGGGATAGCTCAAGTGGCAATGGCCATGGAAATGAAGACTCACCAACCAGAGATCTTGGGTTCGATTTTGTGCTACCCTCCCTGGAAATGGGGTGAATAAAGTACATGTAAAAACTAGAAAAACTAGAAAATGAGAGGGTCCTACCGAAGCTTACAAAAAAATATATATATATATATATATATATATATATATATATATATATATATATTAAATTTTATTGCTATATTTTACTTTGTATTACAATATTTAAATGATGTCATGTTTGTATAAAATATGGTGTAGTCTAACTTATAGACGAAATGGCCTTTTTCACGACATCTTTTCTCGTTAATTTTAATCAAAATCCAATGAAGATTTTTAAAAACTTGAGTTTAAATTGTTTAATCTGCATAATTTGAGTTCCTTAGGTTTTTTCAGGGAGCTGATGCATTCAAAAATGCATTTTAAATAATAAAAAATCTTGCAATTGCATTGCCAGAAATGCATTTTAAATAATAAAAAATCTTGCAATTGCATTGCCAGATTTTGGTGAATTCCGGTGAAATTCAAAAATGCATTTTAAATAACAAAAAATCTTGCAATTGCATTGCCAGATTTTGGTGAATTCTGGTGAAAAAAACTATTTCGTATATAAGTTAGACTACACCATAAAATATTTGCATTAATTAATTTTAAAAAGTATTAATATATATATAAATATTTTAAACTTATTACATATTAATTGTATTAATATGAAAGAGTATAATGAAGAGATATTTATTAGCAAGAAGTTCAAAGACATTACAAAAAAATATAATTTTTTTTAATTAAATTTACATATGAAAAACAAAACAATTCCTATCTCATTCCTATCTCAGATATTAAAAAAATAGATGTTATTTATTTATTATTTATATTTATAACACAAAAGTCTCATATTTTACTTATAACAATCATATTTTATGAAACATATTGATTTTATTTATTTATTAGCATAATCATAACATGCATAACATAATTTTGAATATTTTAAACACCACAAAGTTGATGATTAAGTTTCTTTCCATTTCTTTTAATACTAATGCTTAATAAGATTGAATTAGATAAACACCTTAGATGAAGGTTGGGAAGCGTAATAGGGTGGGCATGAGAATGGGACGAGTGAGGAAAGAGGGTGAGTGTGAAACAATGCTACTACATGCTTTGCAGTAAGAACACTTAAACGCAACGAAATAAATGTTTTATTGTTCTAGTGAAATTTTATATAAGATTCGTATAATATAAAATGTATTACTATTTTTATATAAGTTAAAGTTTTTATTCAATAAAATATTAAAAAAGGGCAAATTTAAACATGCCTCTAACCACCCACAAATTCCCCAAATATGATCCAATTGAATTGATATGTTTATAACATCCAAAACTTTGATCATAATAGAACGCATCCAAGTTAACTTTTTTATGCGCATTCATCCAGTACAGCCGCCCTTGCTAAAGCCACTTGGTGGAAGAGCCAAACTTGGGGGTGTCCCTACCACGTTATACTACGACAGGTCCGAGATAACTTTGACACGTAATGGAAAAATATAAAAACGATAACTTTACCACGTTACAGTACGACAGGTCCGAGATAACTTTGACACGTAATGCAAAAATATAAAGACGATAACTTTGACACGTAGACCAATTGATTAGTAAAAAATAACTTCGACTTGAACCAGAGTAAGATATAAACCTTATCCATTCCAAACAATTTTGGGAGTTCTACATTCATTTTCGTGGTGGGGTTGGTTTGTTTTTAAAAATAAATAAATTATAAGTTATTTTATTAAAGTATAAGTTATTATTATATTTAATTGGAGTTGTTTTTAGTGTGAATTTTTGGTTTTTTCAGAGTTGGAATTTGGTAAAAAAATTTGAGGTGAAATCTGATTTGTGTTATTTATATATAGGGATTAGTACCCTGAGAAATTTCAGGGCACTTCTATTGTGCAGGGCTTACCCATCAAGCTTGTGATTTCAATAAAAACCTCTCAGAATTTAGAGAAATTAGACTAGAAAATGCCACGGGAAAAGCTTCCAAAAAATCTCACTATATACAACTCGTATTTAATTTAAGTTATAAGTTAAATTATTTAACATATTTTGATTTCGTTAGATCTCACACTTTTATCCTGAGGATGAATCACATTAGTTGGTTCGAAAGGTCCACCAATTCTATAACATGTTCAATTCTATAGCATGTGATTAATCCGTAAAACAAACTAGTTATATTTTGATTTTGTTAAATTATAATTTATTCTTACTAAGTTATTATTATATTTAAAGAAAAAAAACAAACCTACAACTAAAATTAGTTAAAAATGACTTGAAATAAATTATTATTATATTTAACTTTAGTGAAAATTAAAAAACATAACTTACAAGTAAAAATTAGTTAAAAATAACTTTGACTTTAAAAATGTAAAATATAAACTTTACACATTCCAAACCACTTTTAAATTGCATTTTTTTACTATATTATTTTTCTCGTAAATATAATTTTATAATATTTTTTAAAATATAATTAATAATAAATTATTGCCATATTTAATTTATTAAATCTACTCAATTATAAATTATTACAATATTTTATTTATAAAATATACTCTTAATATTATAATAATACTAGAAAATTTCATCTTATCTCAAATATTATCCATTCACCCCAGATTAAAAATGAAAACCTAAAAATAACTTTGACCTTAAGAATGGTAAGATATAAACACTAGACTCAACATTCCAAAGTCCTTTGAGAATCGCTCCAGCATCCGTAGATCGTCTAGCTTTTTCACTGGAGCCACTTGCTCACCGTCTTCCCAATAATTCCACATCGCAATATATTATTGCGGTATGAGGGAAGAAGCGGAGTATTTATATCAAATCTTTTTGAAAGGAATTTTCAATTCCGAAATTAATTTTGGACCAATTAAGAAAAGATCAACCACACGCAACATTTTATTTATTTATTTTTATTTTTTCTGCAAAGGTAATTTTTGACCCGTATGAGAAAAGTATAAACCACACGCAACGTATCATTAATTTAACTTTTCCCCGAAAGTTAATTTTTGACTGGTTAAAAAAGGAAGCTGCAGACGATGACAGTCAACTTGAACGTGTGAAATGTTTCACCTTACGCGTGTGTACGGCAGCCCAGGAATAATGCAACTTTACCAAACCATGTGTCAGAGTGGGTCCCAACCGGCCCGCCTGTCTTTCTGTCGTCTAATGGCAGCTGGAATTGTGCATCACGGAAGTTTCATATTTACGTGAGGTAACGGAGACGGAACCCGGAAATTATTAAAAGAATTGACGTGACAGCTCAGTGCAGCAAATGATGACATCAACTGAAACTACCAAATCGAAAAAGACGATGGAGAGCTAATTTTGCTGATTAATTTTTCGGGATCGAAGCGATTGTCGTTAAGTAAATTATTTCGGTTTTGTGTACCGGGGGTCAATTTGGCCGGAAAGGTAAAAATCGTTGGAATTTGATTTTGTTTTTAGTGGTTTTTACCTTGATTTTTTTGGAATTTTTTTGGTGGGTTTTTTAGTCAAATTTTTCTAAAATCCCGTAAGAATTTATTTTGAAATCATAAGTTTGATAGGTAACTCTTGCACAACACAATCGAAGTGTCTTAGGAGATTTTTGAGGATGTTGAATCTATATATATAATCAAAAACCCAATTTAAATATCACAAATGAGGATTTCATTTTAAATTTTTCTACCAAATTCAGACACCAAAATACCAAAAAAATCACACTAAAAACAAAAATTTTTACGGCATCTTGAAATTTCACAATTTTAATTTAGATTTACAAAAACTTCTATTAAATTTTATAAAATAATAATTATTAAAACCTCCATAATTCAACCCAATCAAAAAAATTTAAGACACCCAAAATTTATCTATCTTGTGAAGTAAATTTAAGACACCCAGACACCCAAAATTTATCTATCTTGAAACTTCACATTAGTAACCCCGATTTCCAAAAACTTCCATAGAAATTTATAAAAAGTTTAGGCCTCATTAGCATACGCTATTTCTTGCTGCATTCCGAGAATTTCAATCAATCGGTGACTGGTGTCGACGGATTGCGACGACTGGTGTAAGAATCACCGGGATTTTCAACATGAGAACGTGAGATGGCGGCCTGCCCACGACTTCTCGTTCCCATTATCACATGCCCATGCAGGCGCACAGCCTTTATAGGTGTCGTTTCTAACGGGTAAAATTACGCCCGTGCATCGATATTCGCGTCCCCTGCGGTCAATAGAGGCGACCATCCTACATTTTTCAATTCATTTAACATCTTCCAGAAGCTGAAGCCCTCCATTTATATATTTCTGAGTGTGTCCTAAAGCTCTACGGTGATTTATCTATTCCAATTTGAGCTCCTCTTCTTGTCTGAATAGCCAGGCGAGGCGATCTTTTCTGGTTCAGAGTCCAGAGATTGCCAGGGTAATCAGTTCTGTAGTCCTTTTGTTCAATCATGGCCATGGAAAGGCTTCTCATGGCGTTAACCCTGTTGGTGTTTTCGCTGCTGGCGAATCACGCAGGCCTGAATAATGGGCAGATTGTCTACAACTCGCCTCCTCCTCCTCCCAATGTGATATGCACGGCCTGTGATACATGCGAGAATCCATGTACCCCTGTGGTACCTGCATCGCCTCCTCCGCCATCGCCACCACCGCCAGTTGGTGTCGTGAGCGCGTGCCCTCCGCCTCCCGGCACCTACGCTTACCCCTACGCACCACCTCCTCCGGTCAGCCCTGGTTCACAGTACCCCTACTATCCTTACTACACGCTTTCGCGCTCAGCTCCTCTGATTAACCACGGATCCGCCCTTTTCTTCCTCGTCTCGCCATTGATACTAATTCTGGGCCTCTGATTTTGTTTCCTCACTTCAAGCATTGTACACAGTTAATGTCGTTGAGGGAATCAGCATCAGATGGGTTAATCTCAGTTCAAGCTTTCATTTTGACCGCTGTTGGTTGATTGATCTGGACATTGTCAGGTCTGCCATTTCTGAAGCAGCTGGAACAGAATAATTGAATGAATGTATGAATCATCGATGGGAAAATGTCCATCTCTTTTATCTTATATTTGGCGGAATTTATAGCCTAATTTGTTTCCAAATACAATGCACATTGCAATAATCTCTGTATTATCTCCTGATCTGCATAAATGCAGCTAAGGTTGTGGAATTTGATTTACAAGTTGCAGTAATCTTTACATTACTTTCCTTTTCTTTCATTTACAGAATGGTGTTCTCGATGCCGTTCATTTACAGAATGTTGTTCGCAAAATTGTGTGCAATTAAGTGAATACTTTCGATAATTTACAAAAATTGATATGGAGAGCTCAGAAGTTATCTCCCTCTCCTTGGGCTTTCACAGTTTAAAATCCCTCTCCCTCTCCTTAGGCATTCGTAGCTGGAAAAAAAAAGGGCCAGAAGTTATCTCCCTCTCCTTTGGCTTACATGGGTTCTTCTATTGTTCTTGATTATGAGATCTGTTCTTGATGGTTCTTCTGTTGTTCTTGATTATGAGATCTGTTCTTGATTAGGGATCACTAGGAACGCTAATTAAGTGTCAAGTCACTTAATTGGATGGTTCATTCAAAATGTTGTCGATGAGTGGAGGGTTCACTCAAAACCTCTTTCATGATGAGTGGAAGGGTTACTCAAAATGGGTTCCCTTCTCCTTTGGCTTTCATCTGTTTTCTTGTTGTTCTTGATTATATGATGAGTGGAGGCTTCATCTGTTTTCTTGTTGTTCTTGATTATATGATGAGTGGAGGCTTCCCTCAAAACCTCTTTCATGATGAGTGGAAGGTCGACTAAAAATGGGTTCCCTTCTCCTTTTGTTTTTATTTTTTTTTCTATCTTTTTTTTATTGTTCTTGATTATGAGATCTGTTCTTGATTAGGGTTCACTAACAATGTCAATTAAGTGTATGTCAAGTAAGTGGAGGGTTCACTCAAAATGTCTATCTCCTTTATGACGAGCTAAGGGTTCACTCAAAACCTCTTTCATGATGAGTGGAAGGTTGATTCAAATGAGTTCAGTTTTTTTATGAGTGAAAAGTAAATGATTTATTGAGTATCTATTCAAAATATCTTTGATAATGAGTGGAGTGTTTACTTAAAAACATTTTAAACTTAAAAAGTTCACTCAAAATGTTGTTTTTATACTTAAAGAGTTCACTCAAAATGTCTTTAATGATAAATTAGGGTTTACTCGATACCTGACAAGTTTCACACATCCTACAATACTTACAAAACTACAATATGTGATTTGTATAAATAAATTAAATTGGAATCACTCCTTCATGTGGCTAGTGATATCTCGAGGCTTTCCTACTGAAGTTAGATCTGCTAAATTTGGATTGCTCAGAAGGTTGAAGGTCTCAAGCATTTTTAATCATCTCTGTCACAAGTGCATTTTTTTTTTTAAGAATCATGGTATACGAATTTCTAATTCAGAGAATCAACTTTCTTCTTTATGGATTTTTACATTATCAAGGAGCGCTGGGTTGATTGTTAATTAATCTTTTCTTTTTCTTCCGAATGACTCCTTTGTATATTCTGGTATTTTGTCATATCAATGCGTTGAATGTTCTGGTATTGTGTCATATCAATGATTGAATACGGATTTGGTGTAACAGTTAATGTGTTTGGTGAGATTGCATTGTATGATGTCGTGGTGTAATTGTCTCTAGCTACTGTAAATGTGACTAGAGTAGTTGGGTTTATTGAATTTGGGTTTTTCCAATTCAAAGAGTAACGCTTGCCATTTTAAGAAAATATGCTGAAGGATTCATGTTATGGGGGTCTAATTCAGATTTCAAAATCTCTGAAAACTGTATGGTGACTATTCTGAACTCTCAGAGTTGATTTGAGTAGGTATAGGAGCAAAACTGTTGCAGACAATAAAGAGTAACAGGTTCCAATTAATTTCATTGAACTTGAGTTTAAGGTGCAGAATTACCAAGTGCATTGAGCTTGGATTAGATAATCCTTCAAGGGTTAAACTAACTGCTTTAATCAGCTTTTAAAAATGGTCATTTTGCTGTAATCTTGATCTGTCATATCTTTAATGCTTTAACTATCGTGGAAAAGTCATGTTGTCATGGATCAAGTTGTCTGGGCAGGCGTGCGTGGATGTAGAAGTAACTTCTAAGCAACTTTTGCAAGATGGGGTTTGTTTTAATGTGAACGGAAAAACAATATATTATTTTAAGCAAGTTGGGCTTAGTTTAAGTTGGATTGGCTTTAATGTCGAATGAAAAACAATATGTCATTGTTATTACGACTATGTGATTTTGTAAATTTTAATTTTGTTTGAGCACACCCTGAAAATGTTAGCGTCTATTCACTTTAATATTAAATGGAAAAATAATATGTCATTGTTGTAAATTTTATTTTGTTTAAGCACACCGGAAACAATTTGTTTTCAAGGAATATTTTAACATAGTTTTTAATACAAAATTTTAAATGATAAATAGAAAAACAATCTATACAACAAATCACATATACAAAATTTTCCATACTCTCATTAACCTGAACACAGTGAAACAGTTTTTATGTTACACTCTGTTACACACTCATATTCTCATTAACCTGAACACGGTGAAACAGTTTTTCTGTTACACTCTGGAGTCTGTTTCACACTCATTTCTTGGCCACCATGTCATTAGATGCTGCCGATTTTGGAAAATGGGGAAACAGGCCACAGTAGACTATGGGGAAAATAAAAAAAAACAAACCTACAACTAAAATTAGTTAAAAATGACTTTGAAATAAATTATTATTATATTTAACTTTAGTGAAAATTAATAAACATAACCTATAAGTAAAAATTAGTTAAAAATAACCTTGACTTGAAAAATGTAAAATATAAACTTTACACATTCCAAACCACTTTGAAATTGCATTTTTTTACTATATTATTTTCCTCGTAAATATAATTTTATAATATTTTTAAAATATAATTAATAATAAATTATTGCCGTATTTAATTTATTAAATCTACTCAATTATAAATTATTACGATATACTCTTGATATTCTAATAATACTAGAAAATTTCATCTTATCTCAAATATTATCCATTCACCCAAATTAAAAATAAAAAATCCTTGTCAGGTAAGCTTACCTAAAAATAACTTTGACCTTGGATTTAAGAGATCTGTGGCTAGTGTTTTTTGAATCAGTGATCGGAGAATCCACAGTTTTAACATCTTTGTACCAACGTTTCAAATCCCAAGTGGGATCCATCATCAGGGTTGAAGAATGATGATCCAAGAAGAGCAAAAGACTTTAATAAATACTAATGAGGAGGAAGAATGGGAGAGGACAAAGAGTCGGCTTGAATTTCTATTTAATTTTTATATTTTTATTTTTATATTTATATTTTTAATTACATTTTTATTTTATTGATATTAATTTTTATAATAAATAATTAATTAGTATTAATAACATTATTTGTTATACATATTAATATAAATAATTACTATTTCCTAAATTTTTATTAATTAATTATAATACATAATTAATAATAATCATATTTACTATGTTATTTCTTATTAATTATTATATTTATAATAAAGAAATTAATAAAATTTTTATAAAACTACCACAAAGAAATTATTATGTGAATAATTAATTAATATTGAATAATAATTAATTATTATTATTGAATATTAATAATTAAATATAATAATGATTAATTAATTAATTAATATTCTACTTAATATATTAATATAATTATTAAATAACGAAAATAATGAAAATAATTCAAATCATATTAGGAGATTAGGAATTAAGGATGACTAATATAATAATTACTAATTAATATGATTAAGTCAAATTAACTAATAAACAAATTAATAATTATTATTAATTAATTTTAAAGCTAACTTTGACCTTAAGAATGGTAAGATATTAATGTTAAGATATAAACAGTGAACTCAACATTTCGGAAAGAGCTAACGGGCATATTATAAGGCATTAAATGCTCGGCTATATGCGCCCTTGTTAGTTCCTTAACACACTTATGCGTATTTTTTATTTATCTATCACCCCACACACGGGTGTTAAAAAATTAACAAAAACACATGTAACCAGGCATTTATGCCCTATAATATACCTGTTAGCTCTTCCCTATACCCGTTAACTCTTGCCCAACATTCCAAAGTCTTTCCAGAATCGCTCCAGCATCCGTAGATCGTCTAGCTTTTTGACGGGAGCCACTTGCTACCGCCTTCCCAATAATTCCACATCGCAATATATTATTTATTCATATTTTTCCTCGAAAATTAATTTTGAACCAATTAAGGAAAGATCAACCACACGCAACATTTTATTTATTTATTTTATTTTTTCTTCAAAGGTATTTTTTGACCCGTATCAGAAAAGTATAAACCACACGCAAAGTATCATTAATTTAACTTTTCCCCGAAAGTTAATTTTTGACGGGTTAAAAGAAGGAAGCTGCAGACGATGACAGTCAACTTGAATGTGTGAAATGTTTCACCTTACGCGTGTGGACGACAGCCCAGAAATAATGTAACTTTTCTATTTTCATCTCTATTGGTCCATAAATGTGCCGCTACATGCGCCCTGGATAGTCTGATATAGCATGTCTTTATTTTTTTTAATCTAGTCATCACCGCACGCGTGTTATATCGAGCTATCAAAAACACATATAGCCACACATTTATGGACTGATAGAAGTAGAAATAGAAATTACCCAAAAGACCAACCCATGTGTCAGAGGGGGTCCCAGCTGGCCCGCCTGTCTTTATGTCGTCTAATGGCAGCTGGAGTTGTGAATCACGGAAGTTTCATATTTACGTGAGGTAACGGAGACGGGACCAGTAAATTATTAAAAGAATTGACGTGACCCAATCGAAAAAGACGATGCATAGCTAATTTTGCGGATAATTCATGTGATTAATTTCTCGGGATCGAAGCTTCGGTTTTGGGTATCGAGGGTCAATTTGGCCGGAAAGGTAAACAATAGTTGGAATTTGCTTATGTTTGAATTTTGTTTTTGAATGGTTTTTAGTGTGATTTTTTGGAATTTTTTTGGTGAGTTTTTTAGTCAAATTTTAGAAGAATATATTGAAATTATAAATTTGATGGGTAACTCCTGCACAATTGAAGTGTTTTATTGGTTTTTGAGGGTGTTGAATCTATATACAATCAAAAAAACCAATTTAAATAACACAAATGAAGATTTCACCTGAAATTTTTCTACTAAATTCCGGCATCAAAAAACCCAAAAAATCACACTAAAAACAGAAACTTTTATGACATCTAAAATCTATCTTGAAATTTCACAATTTTGATTTAGATTTACAAAAAATCCTGTCTGATTTTATAAAATAATAATTATTAAAACCTCCCTAATTCAACCCAATCAAAAAATTTAGCACACCCAATTTTTTTTTAAAAGAAGTGGCTAATCCCTTGAAGAAGCTGTTATATTAAGCCCATTGTTCAATATTTACATATATACATCAGTCACATCAATCACATAACACCAATTTATAACTACACAATGATAGCTGCGCAACGTCACAATGGTAAGAGCGAGGTGCCAAAAAACTGACAACCCCCACTGCGTGAACTGTGCACTCAGGGCACACCCAAAATTTATCTATCTTGAAACTTCACATGAGTAATCCAGATTTCCAAAAACTTCCATAGAAATTTATAAAAAGTTTAGGCCTCATTAGTATATGCTATTTCTTGCGGCATTCCGAGAATTTCAGTCAATCGGTGACTGGTGTCGAGGGATTGCGACGACTGGTGTAAGAATCACCGGGATTTTCGACCTGAGAACGTGAGATGGCGGCCTGCCCAAGACTCCTCGTTCCCATTATCACATGCCCATGCAGGCGCACAGCCTTATATGTGCCGTTTCTAACGGGTAAAATTACGCCCCTGTGCATCGACATTCGCGTCCCCTGCGATCAATAGAGGCGACCACCATACATTTTTCAATTCATTTAACATCTTCCAGAACCTGAAGCCTTCCATTTATATATTTTCTGAGTGTGTCCTAAATCCCTACGTTGATTTATCTATAATAATTTGAGCTCCTCTTCTTGTCTGAATAGCCAGGCGAGGCGATCTTTTCTGGTTCAGAGTCCAGACATTGCCAGGTTAATCAGTTCTGTAGTCCTCTTGTTCAATCATGGCCGTGGAAAGGATTCTCATGGCGTTAATCCTGTTGGTGTTTTCGCTGCTGGCGAATCACGCAGGCCTGAATAATGGACAGATTGTCTACAACTCGCCTCCTCCCCCTCCCAATGTGATATGCACGGCCTGTGATACATGCGAGAATCCATGTACTCCTGTGGTACCTGCATCGCCTCCTCCGCCATCGCCACCACCGCCAGTTGCTGTCGTGAGCGAGTGCCCTCCGCCTCCCGTCGTGAGCGCGTGCCCTCCGCCTCCCGACACCTACAGTTACCCCTACGCACCACCTCCTCCGGTCAGCCCTGGTTCACAGCACCCCTACTATCCTTACTACACGATTTCGCGCTCAGCTCCTCTGGTTAACCACAGATCCGCCCTTTTCTTCCTCGTCTCGCCATTGATACTAATTCTGGGCCTCTGATTTTGTTTCCTCACTTCAAGCATTGTACACAGTTGATGTCGTTGAGGGAATCAGCATCAGCATCAGATGGGTTAATCTCAGTTCAAGCTTTCATTTGGACCGCTGTTGGTTGATTGATCTGGGCATTGTCAGATCTGCCATTTCTGAAGCAGCTGGAACAGAATAATTGAATGAATGTATGAATCATCGATGGGAAAATGTCCATCTCTTTTATCTTATATTTGGCGGAATTTATAGCCTAATTTGTTTCCAAATACAATGCACATTGCAATAATCTCTGTATTATCTCCTGATCTGCATAAATGCAGCTAAGGTTGTGGAATTTGATTTACAAGTTGCAGTAATCTTTACATTACTTTCCTTTTCTTTCATTTACAGAATGGTGTTCTCGATGACGTTCATTTACAGAATGGTGTTCCCAAAATTGTGTGCAATTAAGTGAATACTTTCGAAAATTTACTAAAATTGATATGGAGAGCTCAGAAGTTATCTCCCTCTCCTTGGGCTTTCACAGTTTAAAATCCCTCTCCCTCTCCTTAGGCATTCGCAGCTGGAAAAAAAAGAGGCCAGAAGTTATCTCCCTCTCCTTTGGCTTACATGGGTTCTTCTATTGTTCTTGATTATGAGATCTGTTCTTGATGGTTCTTCTGTTGTTCTTGATTATGAGATCTGTTCTTGATTAGGGATCACTAGGAACGCTAATTAAGTGTTAAGTCACTTAATTGGATGGTTCATTCAAAATGTTGTCTTTGCTTTTCATGATGAGTGGAGGGTTCACTCAAAACCTCTTTCATGATGCGTGGAAGGGTTACTCAAAATGGGTTCCCTTCTCCTTTGGCTTTCATCTGTTTTCTTGTTGTTCTTGATTCCCTTCTCCTTTGGCTTTCATCTGTTTTCTTGTTGTTTTTTCATCTGTTTTCTTCTTGTTCTTGATTATATGATGAGTGGAGGCTTCGCTCAAAACCTCTTTCATGATGAGTGGAAGGTTGACTCAAAATGGGTTCCCTTCTCCTTTTGTTTTTATCTTTTTTTTCTATTGTTCTTGATTATGAGATCTGTTCTTGATTAGGGTTCACTAACAATGTCAATTAAGTGTATGTCAGGTAAGTGGAGGGTTCACTCAAAATGCTAAGGGTTCACTCAAAACCTCTTTCATGATGAGTGGAAGGTTGATTCAAATGAGTTCCGTTTTTGATGAGTGAAAAGTAGATGATTTATTGAGGATTTACTCAAAATATCTTTGATAATGAGTAGAGTGTTCACTTAAAAAACATTTTAAACTTGAAAAGTTCACTCAAAATGTCGTTTTTAAACTTAAAGAGTTCACTCAAAAGGTCTTTAATGATAAATTAGGGTTTACTCGATACCTGACAAGTTTCACACCTCCTACAATACTTACAAAGCTACAATATGTGATTTGTATAAATAAATTAAATTGGAATCACTCCTTCATGTGGCTAGTGATATCTCGAGGCTTTCGTACTGAAGTTAGATCTGCTAAATTTGGATTGCTCAGAATGTTGAAGGTCTCAAGCAGTTTTAATCATCTCTGTCACAAGTGCATTTTCTTTTAAGAATCATGGTATACGAATGTCTAATTCAGAGAATCAACTTTCCTCTTTATGGATTTTTACATTATCAAGGAGCGCTGGGTTGATTGTTAATTAATCTTTGCTTTTTCTTCCGAATGACTCCTTTGTATATTCTGGTATTGTGTCATATCAATGCGTAGAACGTTCTATGTCCTTAGATGCTGCCGATTTTGGAATATGGGGAAACAGGCCACAGTAGATTATTGGGAATCGGGCTGTAGTAGGTTCCAGTTATTACAATCATTACAGTAATGTCTATTTTTGACCTGAGAGGTCATCTGGAGGCTGAGGCTGCATGGTAGCCCATGTGGAGGATGATTCCTGTATAAGAGCCCATCGTTTTGGACAGGTGTTGATTTAATAATAAAATTGAAATTGCATTCCAGGTAGGGAATTTTATTAAGAGGATAAATTTTATTGGCTGGGAAATTAGTGGAAATTTTGTATCATTTTTGTTAAAACTCTCTATAAATTTTAGAAATTTGGGTTACCACTTTGATTCTGGGGTGTCGAACCTGTAAAAAACAATTCAAACACACTTATGATTATATTAGAAAAAAAAAAAACAAACCAGATTCCAACCAAAAATGATCATTTTTTTTCCGAATTTGTGCCCTCGCGATCCGCTGTAAAGTGTCACCAAAAATTATAATTTTTATTGCGAATTTGTGCCCTCGCGATACGCTGTAAAGTGTCGCGATCCATTTTTGTGGTGACTTTTGTATCTGTAATGCACACTTCTAAATTTGTAATATGGAACTGTTTGTTCACGCCACTGTCTGTAAAGTGTTGCGAGTTTTGCATATGTAATACACACTTCATAATTTGTAATAAGAAAATGATTGACTAAAGCGAATTTGTTGGCGCGACGGTCCCCGCATTTTACAGAGTTCTTTAATAACTTTTCCATCAATCTTCTAATTTCATGTATTCTTTAATTTTTTACACTATGAATTTGCTAATTTCATGTATTTTTTAATTCATTCGTCATAAAGGCAAACACGTAAATAATGAATAAGACAGGTTCTCTCTGCACCAGTTGGGCCCTCACCGATGTCATATTTTTCGATATTTTGTCTTTTTATATTTCTTTTTTCTTTACCACCTTCATTACTTTGCCACTTATACCTGTCATATAATCCATATTTTACTTTTAATTTTATAAATGGAGCTTTCATATCCTTCCAATATAAATAAATAGACAACGTTAAATTTTATAAACACATTTATATATTTTTAATTTTCCAAAATTTGGAATCTTATAGAAAATTTTAAATTTTATAAACACATTTATTTATTGTTAATTTTCCAAAATTTGGATTCTTACTCTATTTTATCTCGTTAAAATATAATAATAATTTACGAATATATCTTCTCTTAAAGAAAAATATTTTCCATTATATTTTATCATATTTTTATAAAAAAAATTATTTTTTCATTATATTTCATTATATTTCTTTTTCGAACTTTTTAATTTTATTGTCATTTTTAATTTTATTTGTGATCAGCGACCTTTGGTTAAAATATGATAATAGTTTACAAATATATCTCTTCTTAATTTAAAAAAATATATATTTTTCATTATATCTTATTATACCTCTTCTTAAAACCTTTTTTACTTTATTGTCCATTATCTCTTTAATATTATTAGATGTGATGATATATCTCTTACTCAGTAGGATTATCTTAATTATTTTATCAACCACATCTAAATGTTATTTTAATATTTCTCTTCTTTTTTGAAAAATATGGTTTAGATTTTAAAATTATAAATTTATTATAAAATAATCATTAAAATTTTAAAATTAAAAAAGTTTAATAATTTTATTTTATAATTAGTCGAGGCCTATATATATGAACTTTAGGTGGAAGGAGGTTTGTTAACTTTTGAACAAATGGCCAAGATTTATTTTTTAAAGAATATACTTTCATCTGAACATATATCTACGGTGGAGATTGTTGAGAAATCAATGCTACTAGGATTAGGGTTACATTTCTCTTTCTTCATAATTACTTGTAAATTATGTTGACTTCTTTTACTTATTTGTTATATTATCTTTCATCAAGAAATTACCAAATTATGAGTGCATGAAGATCACAAAAACACAAGACACAAGATGTAGGCCCTCTGTGAGGGCAAAGCCCCTACCTAGGGGAAAACCTAGTCAAAATCTCTTCCTTCAATAGTTTTCCTTGAGACTTTTCAACCTAGACAAAGACCTCCTCCACACCAAGCCAACTTCTCCTTCTTCGATCCAACCTTCGACCTAGCAACAACAACACTTCGACCATAGCAATTTTGACTTGGCAGCTTCCGGCATCAACAACAGCTTCGAATTTGACAAGGAGACTTCGATCTCCTAAACTAGCCCACACGAGAGAGAGAGAGAGAGAGAGAGAGAGAGAGAGAGAGACCAAAACTTCGATTTTTTTCTTCCCTTCCTCCTTGACCAAACTCATACTCCTTTTAGCCTCCTTCTTCACTTTTTCACTTTTCCCACCTTCCAGCTTCCAGCTTCAAATATCAAACTATGTGTGAGAGAGTGAGATGCTCTAAATGAAGTTGAATTGCCTTATATATATATAACCTTCCAATGAGGTCGAATTGTCTTCCTTGAGGCCGACTTGGTGTGGCGATTACATAATTTGTTTTGGACTAAAAAATAATTTCTATATCATTTTTTGGGATTCAATTGTGTTAAGTAAGTCATTCATCTATGACCATTTCCATGAGAGGTAGTTGTAACTCACTAATTTCTCATGATTTTTGAATAGTCCACTTAGCACTCATTGCATTTAAGTAAGTCATTCATCTATGACCATTTCCATGAGAGGTAGTCATAACTCACTAATTTCTCATGATTTTTGAATAGTCCACTTAGCATTCATTGCATCGGCTGATGCTCATAGGGGTGAAGAAGTGGAATTGAAACTAGTGAAATAAATCACATAGCATCAATCATCACTTTCGGGGCTTGCACCCAGTCACCAGGACTTCCCAGGAGGTCACCCATCCCAGATCGTCTCTGGCTCAAGCGCGCTTAACTCTGGAGTTTTCCCCACAATCAAGCCCACTTAGCTTGCTACCTAATTCTTTTTACATCATTCAAAAACCCAAGAGGGTCTCATCAATGACTCTAATGACTCTTTATTAATCCTAAGATTCCATAATGGAGACTTTGACTAATAAAATGATGACCCAAGCATAAAACCCATGCTTTAATAAGTCATTGTAACCATAATAATAATTCTTTTGACAAATACATTTTATGAAAACCAAGCCTAGTTACATTTTTCAACACTCCCTCTTAACTAGGGAGGTATTCATATAGAAGATCTCAAACTATGTGAACTATCAAGAGTTTAGGCACCACAATACCATGGACTAGATTCCTGACTAAGGCAATCTATTTAAGGCCTCTCAACAATTTAGGAACCACAGTACCACAGACTAGATTCCCGACCAATGATCCGAGTTGACTTAACTCCCTGATTTAACCAAGATCTTTTGCTTTCATGATGTGATTATAATTGAATTTAAAATAGCACAAAGGAACATATATGCATATTGTAAAGAAGAAGGAACATGACAAGAATTAACAACATAAAACTCAATACGTTGATAATGGAGTTCGTCTAGGAGGGACTACATCTTCGGGCCCCAGTGTCAAGATGGTGTAGGTCGTTGCATTAAGTGCTGTCAATAGTGATGATGTACATAGGTGGTGACATCGCTATCATACAAGGAAAATGCCCTCACGTAGGAGTGGCTCCAAGAGATGTTAGGTTACAAGAACTCTCATTCAAAAAGGACTCCTATTAGTATGACCTAAACTCATGCATGATGACATCTCACTAACATGGCATAAAAGGGATCTCAATGCAAACATACATGGCGACACATGAGTATCCTGTCAACATGACGACAAAGGGATCTCAAACAAAACATGACGAATTATGACAACAAATACATCCCACAAATGATTATGCATCACATCAAGTAGGAATCATGAGACAAGTAAGAAAACAAGATCCCACATCAAACATCAAATAGGGATCTATGCAGCACAATGCATCTCATAGCAAAAGAAGTACATGAACACAGTGCATATACCTCACACCCTGGGGCCATCTGAAGAAAATGATGTCAAACTGCTGAAGCTGGCCGTACCATCAATCTCGCAGCATCGAATCTCATGGAAATGACTGCTTGCCCATGAATGCTGACACCTACACTCCACTTTGAAAAGTGGCCGAAAAATGAAATGACCAAATGGAAAATATGATTGCACCATCAGATTTGTGGCGTCGAATAGTGTAAAATCAATTGTCAAATTTCTGAATTTTGAGAAAATGAAAATCTGGGGTTTAAGGAATCTTTTAGATTCCCCTTAGATTTCTCAAGATTCCTTTCTCCGGGTCATCTGAAGATCTTCTGTTCAGATCAAAATCTTGACTGCGCCATCAAGTTTGTGTCGCTGAGAGTGTAAGATCAACATAAAATTTGTCCAATTTGGACACTGGAAAAATTCCGCCCTCTTGAGAATTTGGCTCAATCATGGTTTCGCTTGTGCTTTTCCAGGATCATGGTTCCACTTGCAATAAAGAAATAAAAATGTTTCTTGATTTTCGTGCCATGCCTTGGCCTCTGTGCACTGAGAAATGGAGGGTTTATATAATGTTTTTGTGGGCGAATATTACAATGAGGTGGTTGTAGGCGGATTGGTAAAAATGCCGAGTTATAAGGAGGAGGTCAGGGGGTCAAACCCCGACCACTCCATATTAACACACATTCTCTTAAGAAAAAACCGCATTAATATATTTTTTGAGGGTTGGATTCGCATTGGGCGGCCTGCCCCTTAACCTCCGCAACACGTTGGAAATGGTGGTTTGTTTTTGTATTAAAGGGGGCGTATTGTTTGGTTCGTTGGGCTGCTCGTGGTGCGGGCCGGTCACGTGGCCAGGCGGGTTCGATTCCTGCTGGCCCATTGTTATATATGGCATATGTTATATGGAGGTGGGGGCGTGGGCTAGGTCCACCGGAGGTGGCCCACGCACCCCCATTTACTATTAATGTGTGTTGGCGGTTGAGGGGGTCCGACGGGGTCATGGTCGTCGGCCCATTAATAATGTATGTGGTTGAGTGTTGGAGGGTTCGGCGGGGTAATGGCCGCCGACCCAAATTAAAAATTAAATTTTTCTATGTAACATTGGGTCCGGTGGAGGTGGCGGGGGTCATGGCCCGCCACCTATATTAATATTTTTTTGTTTTTTATAACAATAAAAGTCATTTCTTAATTTGTCTAATATAAGGGATATTAGACAAATTAAGTATCCAATAAATTCGCCCACTCTCGGGAGCTAGGTTTCATGCCCCGGGGTCGGTCAAATTGTAGGACACTTAAACCTGGCCCACAGTCCAACTTTGACCAAAACTTTGACTGGCTCGTTCTCCCTCATACGAGCTCAGATTGACAAACCATTCACACTGTTGCGATCAGGATGACAAGATCTACGCTCTAGTCCTAGTTCGAAAGAATTCTGATCACTTTGATTTTTGAGCTTCCATAAGCCCTCTTTGTCCTGTGTGTGTCCCTGGAGCCACCTGGATCAACCAGGGAAATCTATCCAAGTGGGACTAAGATGGCCTAAAGCTTTCAACCTCTCTAGGTACCATCAGGCTTACTTGTTAACCATCAACCCATGGATCTAGGTGTGTATCCGAAGTCAGAGCTCCATGATAAAATCCACCCTCCCTACATCGGGAATTAGACATCAACACATAGTGTCATCTAGGTGTCCTCTAAGGAAACGTGTCTCACACACAAGGCCTCAACAAATCTCTTCCAAAATTTTATCATCATCAACAAAATCAACAATATCAACTAAACTAAGCATGCTTCTAAGATATTCAAACTTCTTATTAGGAAGAGACTTTGTTAGTATATTAGCTACTTGATCGTCTGTCGGGACATACTGTAGCTTCACGATCCCATCATGCACCAAGTTCCTAATATAGTGGAACTTATTGTTGATATGCTTCATTATAACATGAAACATGGGATCTCTAGACATCTTGATACAACTTTGATTATCACAATTAATCACAGTAGGATCCATAGGCTTCTCAAACAAATATGTCAAAATCTTCCTCAACCATACAACCTCCTTTCCTACTTCACATGCAACCACATACTCTCCTTCAACACTACTCAAAGCAACAGGATCTTGCTTTCTACTCATCCATGAGATCACGATAGATCCTAAACTAAAGCATCCTCTAGTAGTGCTTCTTCCATCGGTCTCACTACCATCCCAATCAGAATCTATGAAGCCAATCAACTTAACTTCCTTGATATTGTACTTTAGGTAGTGATGTATCGTGCCATGAAGATATCTCAATATATGCTTGGCAACTATCCAATGATCATGACGAGGCTCCAACTAAAACTAACTGAGGATGTTCACAATAAAGCATATATCCGACCTAGTATTTACTAGATACATCATAGAACCTACCAACTGATGATATGGGGTAGGATCTACGAGACTTGAGCCGAAGATCCTCAACTTCCTTGTCAAGAGTAGCACAGGGAAGACATGAAATGAAAAACCAACACACGAGGAGCTCATAGGTGTGAATCACCAGGAGCTACCTCAAGCAAAACGCTGGACGAGCTTCACATTAATCTCCAATATTAAATAGATACAATGTTAGGGACAACAAATCATATCCCTGAAGAATAGGAATTGAATAACTATAGAAAGTAAAATGCATAACTACGTAGAAACAATAACCTATTCTCCATTAATTCTAACACTCCCCCTTAATGGAGAAAGGGTTCTTAAACACACCTAATATGTTCCTAAACAACTCAAACTTGAGTCTTCCCAGAGGCTTAGCAAATATATCAAACATATTAACACAAGAATTATAATATTCAACACAAATTTCTTTGGACTACACCTTTTCCCTAACAAAATGAAATTGAGTGTCTATGTGCTTAGTGTTTTTATGAAACATGGGATTGTAAGCCAGTTTGATGGAACTTTGATTATCGCAATTGATAACCATAGCTTCTATATGTTCTCCCCCTGCATCTTGGAGAAGTCTGCGCAACCAAACTGCCTCACATGCTACTGCACACATAACTTGATATTCTGCTTTTGCTGAGGATAAGGCTACAATATGCTGCTTCTTGATGCACCAAGAGATGACCTCGGATCCAATGCTAAAGGCGTAACCTGTAATTGATCTTCTATCATCTAAATTTCCCGCCCAATCAGAGTCTGTATAACCTATCAAGCTAACATCAAATGAGTCAGAATACAAAATACCAAAGTCTGAAGTTCCTTGCAGATACCTCAGTACTCCTTTTGCTGCAAGCTAATGGTTCTCATGAGGTTGAGTCATGAACTGACTCAAAACACTCATTGCATAAGCTAGATCTGGTCTCGTTGTAGTCAAATAAATAAGACTACCAACCAATTGTTTGTACAATGTTGCATCTACATATTTCGAACCATCATTCACCTGAAGTTTGTTGTTCTACTGTAAAGGCACAAATGCAACCTTGCACTCATCCATTTTAAATTTAGTCAACAAACTCTTAGCATACTTACCCTAGGACAAGAAAGTTTGGCTTGAATCTCTCCAAACTTCTAGACCCAAACAATAATGCATTTCTCCAAGGTCCTTCATCTCAAATTTCTATGATAACTGTTGCTTGATTTCTTCAATGAGATTGTCTGCACTCCCTATCATGATCAGATCATCTACATATAAAGAAATCAACACTATCTGCCCCTCATCATTAAACACAATATACAAATTAGGATCATTTTTGCTCCATTTATAACCATGCATGAGGAAAAATGAATCAATTTTGTCGTACCAAGATCTAGGAGCTTGTTTTAAACCATATAAAGCTTTCTTTAGTCTACAAACTAACTGCTCTTATCCCTTCTTAACAAACCCCTCAGGCTGCATTAAGTATACTTCTTCTTTTAAATCACCATCTAAGAAAGAAAATTTAACATCTAATTGATGTATTTTCCAATGATGTTTAGCGGCTAAAGCAATAATCAATCTAATAGTATTTAATTTTGAAACAGAGGCAAATGTTTCCTCAAATTCAATACCTTCTTTTTGGGAATACCCCTTTGCAACCAACCTTGCTTTATACCTATCAATAGACCCATTTGCTTTAAATTTCAACTTAAATAACCATTTGCAACCTATGGGTTGTTTATCATGAGGAAGCTTTACTAGATCCCAAGTATAATTCTTAATAATAGATTCATATTCCTCTTTCATTGCTTCCTTCCATCCAGAAATCTTACTAGCTTCATGAAAATTAGAAGGTTATGCAATGTTTAACATACCAGTCATGAACACACAATCCCTATACCGAGCTGGTAACTATTTCAACCTGCTAGATCTCTTGAGTGGTGGGGTGTCAACTATTCTGCTCTGTTCTTCTCTTTGTGGACTGAACTCAATTTCCTCCTCTTTATCCTGTTGTTGCTACTGTTGTTGCTATTGTTGTTGTTGCTGACTGATCCCTGTTTCAACATCCTCATCTGAAAGTAAGGGTACATTCCATTCTTCATTATCTTGAACAGGATTTCCATCATCAACCTATTCATGGAATACTACGTCTCTACTAACAAACACCTTGTGAGTAGAAGGATCAAACAACTTATAAGCCTTATACTCATTGCAGTATCCAATGAAAGTGCATTTAATGGCCTTTGAATCTAACTTCTTCATGTTTTCTTTGGGAACATGCGCAAAAGCTTTACAACCAAATACTCTAAGATGACTTACTGCAGGCTTGAAGCCAAACAATGCTTCAAAAGGAGTTTTATAATCAAGACTTTTAGTGGGACTCCTATTCTTCAAATATACTGTAGTATTGACAGCTTCTGCCCAAAAACCATTAGTTAGATTCTTACCTTTCAACATACTATGAGCACACTCCACCAATGTTCTGTTTTACCTCTCAGCTACTCCATTTTGCTAAGGAGTGTAAGGTTTTGTAAAATGATGCTGTATCCCATGCTCTTTGCAGTATTTGATGAAATCCTCTTTCTTGAATTCTCCATCTTGATCTCATCGAATAATCCTGATGAACTTTCCTGTCTGCTTTTTGATCATGTTCCTAAACTGCTTGAAATACTCAAAGGCATGACTCTTCTGTCTAAGAAAATACACCCATGTGAATCTTGTACAATCATAAAAAAATATTAGAAAATAGTAGGCCCCACCTAACGATATTGTCTGCATAGGCCCACATAAATCAGTGTGTAAAAGTTTGAGTGTATCCCTCTATTTCTATCTTTAACAGCAGGAAATTCATCTCTATGTTGTTTACTGAATGCTTGTTCCCAAGTCGTTGATGCCACAAATTTTCAGCAGACTTATCTGATGACATCAATTCTTGTTGTGGTGTACTCTTCACATCCAGTTTGTAGAGTCCTCCTATATGAACACTTGTAGAAATAGGCTTCATCTGGTTCAACAAGTCTTTAATAATATAATAAGATTTAAAGAATTCTACCTTGAGATCCTGATCTGCAATCTTTGATACAGAAATCAGGTTCTTCTTAATACCAGGTACATACCACACATCAGATATATTTCTAATTTTTCCATCAGGCAGAGTGACAAGGACATCTCCATGTCCCTTGATCTCATACCCTCTATCATCTCCAAGGTATACTTTTACTCCAGTTTTGGATTCTCTAAAATTTTTGAACCATTTCCTTTTACCTATCATATGTGAGGAGGCTCCAGAATCTACGAACCAAATATTTGATTCATCCTCCTTAGTGGCTAGTGCAGTCTCAGCCATAAATAATCTGACATCTTGGTTCTGATCTACATCAGCGAGATGACCTACATGTCTTTTCTGCTTGTACCTCTCCCCATCTGCCTTTTTCTTATGGCAAAATTTAGCAATATGGCCTATCTTACCACAATAAAAACATTTAGGAGAAGAGTCATGTTTATGTGAGGTCATACCTTATGGTGTCCTTTTTCATGATACGTTGCCTTTCCTATGATCAACCACTGCTTTCCCTTTCGGCTTGAACTTGGTCATCAATGCAAGATCTGGATTTTGAGGTTTGAGGGACAACCTCCTTTCTTCTTCTTGTAGCAAGATCCCAATAATCTCTTCAAAGATTGGAGGCTTTTCTCTTGCATTCAATCCTGTTATAAACATCTGATAATCATCCATCATGTCGTTCATGGTAATCATCACCAGATCATCATTCACCATAGTCTGACTAATATCAGTTAGTTTATCTTTAACCTCCTTTATCCGAGATATGAATGAAGAAATAGACTCATTCTCCTCCATCTTGATGGAGAGAATCTTCTTCCTGAGGTACAAAGTTCGACTGGTGTTCTTGATCTCGTACATTTCTTTGAGAATCGTCCATATATCATTCGCTGTCTTGCACTCCTGAATGTGAGGGATGATGCAATCTTTGACTGATAACTTGAGGAGAACCTTTGCCTTCATCTCCCTTTTCTCCCAGTCTTGAATTGTTGTATTTGATCCACCAGTTGCAGTAGTCAGCTTGACCTCATCACCGGTGGCAATGCCATAGGCATTCTGTCCCTCAAGCAGTTCTGGAGCTTAAACTTCCAATTAGTGTAATTGGAACCATCAAGCTTATTACTCTCATTGAGATAAGCTTCAGCAATTTGATTATTCATCTTGAATGAATAAAACCTTCAATAATTTAAAGAAACCCCAGATCTTCTTTTAAAAAAAATGTTGACCCCAAATTCCTTTAAAAAAAAAACACCCCCTTAATATCAGATAATAATCCCTTCAAATAATGAGAGCCCTTCAATTAAAAGAACTCCAAAATTTTTAATTAAAGCTTTGAAAAAAAACTTCAATTAAAAAACAAACTTAATTATCTGAGCGATAATTATTCAAACTTTCTTGTTGCAAGGGGCCACCTCAACATATATTAAAATGGCAGATCGCTTTAATTCAATGCAGGTTCACCAGCAACAAACATTCAGGATCTTGTTCTCACATCCTCTCACCAGCAACGAACATTCAGGATCTTGTTCTCACATCCTCTCACTAGCAACGAACATTCAGGATCTCATATCCTCTGCATGCCTCCACGAAATTCATGCTCACTGAATCCGCTGCCTTCAGATCTCACCGAATTTGGCTGTTGTTTCTTCCCTTGCCGCGATAGGGAGAAAATCAGAAGGTTCACAAGGTTCAAAGATCCACACCAAATCCAAAAAAAAAACACAATCCTTCTCACACAATTCTTCTCCACGTAGAGGCAGTAGCAACGCTCCATGAATCTCCTTAGATTGCATAGGCCTGGATCATATTTTTGCTGCACAGATCTCACACTGCTCCGAGGATGGTAATCTCCTCATAGCCGGCAAGAAAAGAACAGAAACTGGCCTCCTCCTCGCAACTTCCGGGCAAGTCCAAGCTCCTCTATTCTATCAGCCTGCGCTGGTTCGAATCCTGCCATCCACGCCAATCACTCAGCCAGACAGCGATTCACGCAATCCCTTGGTGGGAAACTCCTCCACGCGGCCTCTGTGGCAGTCCTCACCAGTCTGACACACAGCCACACGCAGCCGGCTTCTTCCGCGATCTTGGCCTCCTCACCTCCTCAGTAGTTCTACTTGGTGATCCGGACCTCCTTCATGTCACCTCAACATCCAACGGCACGCATACGTAGATGACCACAAAAAATATATATGCAACTTTTTTTTTTTTTCTACAATGATCAGCGCCCCTATCCACCAGGGAGTCACTGTTAGGATATTCCGACACATAGGATATAGTTAAGTTCAACTTGGTCTAGTATAGAGTTAGGTTAGAGTTAGGTAAAGTGTGTTTCTTTACCGTTGTACATTTTGTAACTTACAATCCGACGGTCACGATATGTAGTGATCCGACGGTTCACTCTCACCTCGGTAATACCGAGGTGAGAGTGAACCGTCGGATCACTACATATCGTGACCGTCGGATTGTAAGTTACAAAATGTACAACGGTAAAGAAACACACTTTACCTAACTCTAACCTAACTCTATACTAGACCAAGTTGAACTTAACTATATCCTATGTGTCGGAATATCCTAACATCCCCCCTTAAGAACAACTTGGGATAGGATTGAAGGATTTACAAATATGACACAATAGGAGAAGGAAGGAGGCACTAGAGCCTATCCCCCCTTAGTGACAACTTCCTGAACTCCAAGCATATATCGAAGTTTAGTGAACTTCGCCTCTGTGAGAGCCTTTGTGAAGATGTCTGCAACCTGATCATCTGTTGGACAATATTGCACTTCAAGAACATGGTCATGAATGAGCTTTCTGATGAAGTGCATGTGTAGTTCAATGTGTTTGCTGCGCTGATGCTGGACTGGATCTTTGCATAGCTGAATGGCACTTTGATTATCACACCAAAGTGTGGTTGGATGCTGCTGCTCAAAGCCAAACTCTGATAGGATCTGACGAAGCCACAAGGCTTCCTTACTAGCTTCCACGGCACCACGATACTCTGCTTCTGCTGACGAAAGAGAAATGGCAGCCTGTTTCTTACAAGCCCATGTAATAGGTCCTGAACCAAGAGTGAAGACATAACCGGTAGTAGACTTCCGATCATCAGGGTCACCAGCCCAATCAGAATTAGTGAAACCAACTAACAGAGGAGCTGCTTTGGCACTGTAATGAATCCCAAACTGTACTGTACCTCGAACATAACGAAGTATTCTTTTAGCTGCTTTCCAATGACTTTCACAGGGGTTTTGCATAAAACGAGCAACAAGGCCAACAGCAAAGGAAAGATCAGGACGAGTATGGGTTAAATACAAGAGTTTTCCGACAAGTTGACGGTATAAGGTAGCATCAACTTCAGGAGAAGTACAAGAGACTGAAAGTTTGACTCCAGACTGAAAGGGAGAAGGGGCTGGCTTACAGTCTTCCATGTGAAAATGACGAAGAATATCACAAGCATACTTGGACTGGGAAAGGAAAATACCCTCTTCGAATTGCAAGACTTGAAGACCGAGAAAATAGTGTAAATGTCCTAAGTCTGTCATTTCAAATCTCTTTTTAAGGCTGGACTTCACATGGTTTATAAGGTTGGGATCACTACCAGTAAGAATAAGATCATCAACATAAAGAACAAGGATGATAAGAGAGTTGCCCACTTTCTTGGTGTAGACAGTATTGTCAGAATGACACCTAGAAAAGCCAGATTCTAAAAGAAAGTTATCCATTTTGGCATACCAAGCCCGAGGAGCTTGCTTGAGGCCATAAAGGGATTTCTTAAGTCGACAAACAAGGCTGGAGTCTGTTTGTATGAAGCCAATGGGTTGTTCCATATAGATTTCTTCCTGCAAGTCCCCATGCAAGAAGGCAGATTTAACATCCATCTGATGGACTTCCCATTTTAAAGAGGTAGCAAGGGAAAGAACAAGGCGGATAGAGTTCATTTTGGCAACAGGGGAGAAGGTTTCAGTGTAGTCAATGCCTTCAACCTGTGAAAAGCCCTTAGCAACGAGACGAGCTTTATGTTTATCAACTTTCCCATCTGGTCCATACTTGGTTCTGTAAACCCATTTACATCTAACAAGTTTGCGTCCCTTTGGTAGAGGAACAAGATCCCATGTATCATTTGTCATTAATGAATGATATTCTTCATTCATAGCTGCTTCCCAATGTGGATGGCCTGAAGCTTCTGCAAAAGTGTCAGGATCATGATTTACTGGAGCTTGAGCCAGTAAAGAAGAGGCTCTTTCAAACTGAGAACGTGTACGTCGCTGATCTGTAGGATCACCGACAAGATCACCTGCTGCATCCCGAGTAGCACGAACCCATCTTGGAAGTTGAGGATCCTGAGAGGGTGGGGGAGGATTATCATCCTCGCTTTCATAATCTGAAGAAGAAAGGTTTTCAAAAGTAGAAGAGATAGGAAGAGGTGGCACATCCGCCGGACTAGGCTCGCAGGCCGATTTATTTTCATCAAATTTTACATCTCTTCTAATGATAACATTTTTGGACTTAAATGGAATAAGTCTATAACCTTTTACATCTTCAGAATATCCAACAAAAGTACATTTCTCACTCTTAGGTTCTAAAGCTTTATGCTTTTCATCTGGAATATGGGCCCATGCTTCACTTCCAAACACACGAAAGTGACTTACATCTGGTTTAATGGAACTCCAAGCTTCTTCTGGAGTGATATTCTCTAGAACCTTAGTAGGAGTGCGATTGATTATATAATTTGCACAATTAATTGCTTCGGCCCAAAAACTAAGACTGAGTCCTTTAGATTGCAGCATACAATTAGCCATTTCCTTTAAGGTGCGATTTTTCCTTTCAGCTACACCATTTTGTTGTGGAGTGTATGGAACAATATGTTGCATTTGAATTCCATTTTCGGTGCAAAAGTTGATGAATGTGTTTTTAACATATTCTCCACCATTATCAGTTCTTAGCTTAAGAATTTGATGTCCAGATTGTTTTTCAACAAAGGCTTTGAAGGCCAAAAAAGTGTTAAATACTTCGCTCTTGAGTTTTAAGAAGTATACCCAAGTGCGTCTGGAGAAATCATCAATGAAAGTTAAGAAGTACTTGCAGCCAGAGAATGAAGCAACAGGAAGAGGACCACATAAATCACTGTGCACAAGCTGTAAAGGGCTGAGGCGTGCCAAGAGGCACGTTTGTCAAAACTGTCCCGATGATGTTTTCCGAGTACACATCCGGAACAAACACCATCTCTGCAAGATACCATAGGAAGACCTGTCACCATATTTTCTTTACATAGATGCTGAAGGGAGCGATAGTTTAAGTGACCAAATCGCTCATGCCAAAGTTTGCTCACTTCATCATTATGAGCAACAAATACTGAGGGAAGATTGGATGACCCAAAGTTGTGAAACTTATACAACCTTTTGGAATCATCAGCAAGACCAGTAGCTAGAATCTGTTTAGGATCTTTTAGATCCTTGATTACAACATCATGAGGTGAAAATTCAACAATTTTACCTTCACCTGAGTGAGTTATCTGATAGACAGATAGAAGGTTGCAGGATAAGGTTGGAACACATAATACATCATTAAACTGACCATTGTCTAGATGAACAGTTCCAGTCCCTACAACATTAAGAGATCTATCATCACCAATATATATATTTTTGGTGTTACAATCATTTAAAGAAGAAAACATGGCTTGGTTTTTGGCCATGTGACAAGAGGCTCCAGAATCAATGAGCCACTCATGAGAATGAGAAGAAGAAGAAGATACATTTAATGCATAACCAGACTGAGATGATTGACAATGACATGCAGAAAGTGCCATTCCGGAAGTTGAAGTTGAAGTAGGCTCCACATGGATGTTATGTTTCTTCATTGCGGCTTCCAAGGCTTCCATCTTCTTAAAGCATTTAGATTCTAAGTGGCCATCTCGATTACAAAAGTTACAATGTCTATCAGTCTTCTTCCATTTGTTTTTATTGGTCTTATCATTTTGCTGAAATGATCTTTCATTTTGAGGCTGAGATGGTTTAGGACCATTCTTTTGAGGATATGACTTCTTAGGATTCTTTGAATTTGGTTGCTGCTGGGCGGCTAATGCTTTCGTGGAAGAGTTTCCAAGATTAAGAAGACCAAGGTGTAAGAGTTTTTCTTGTTCTCTTATTAAGGAATCACAAAAGGAGTCAAAGGAAGGGGCCTTGTAGTCTTGTCCTTGACAAATGAAAGCTTCCCTTGTAGAATGGAAAGTGGAAACAAATACAGAGTAGGCTGGTCCCAACTTAGTAAGGATGGAATAAATAAGGTTACCATCTTCTTTCTTAACTTTAACACCTTCCAAGAGATATCTAAGGGTCTTGAATTTGGACAAGAAATCTTCAATGCAAGAAAAATTATTAGGATCCAAAGTAAGCAGCTCATTTTCAAGTTGATGGGCTCTAATTTCATTTTTAATCCCAAAAACTTTAGCAAGTTTTTCTAATGCTTCATGAGGAGTCTCAAGTCCTGCAATGTGGAATCTAAGATCAGGAGAAATAGACATCCCTATCAAACCACGTGCTTGATCTTGTCTATTTTCCCATTTTGCCGCCTTGTCTTCATCTTTTGGTTTCTTCTCTTGGTTTGTGGCTATTCTGAAGAGACCTTTACTTCTAAGTAAATCTTCCATGTATTCTACCCATTGGAAGTAGTTAGTGCTGTCAAGAATGACTTGGCATGGACTTTCCATTTTAAAAAAAACTGAAGCTGAAGATGCTGAAAGTAAGTGTTCCAACGGATAAATCTCGAAAAAATAGGCGGTTTTAAAAAAAACGGCTCTGAAAAAGGCTTCCGGATGAAGAAGTTATGGCTTTTTGAAAAAAAATTGTTGACGTTGCCGGCAAAGTGCGCGAATGTGCGGGAATGAAAAAATCCGCCCCCACAAAATGGAGACTTGAACCCAAGACCTCTACTCTCTTAAAATAGCTTTGAACGAATTGATCTATACAAAAAATTTGAGAGAGAGAGAGAGAGAGAGAGAGAGAGGGGGGGGGGGGCTTGGTTTGCGTGCTTGCCTTGAGAAAGCTCTTTTTCCCTACAAAACACAAAACACAAAACCCAACACGAATATGCAAAGAAAAACGAACCTTGCGGCTCGAAGTTAGCTTTAGCCAAAAAACTAGAAATTTAAAAAAAAAAAATCTCAAAGTTAGCTTTAGCCGAAAAACTAAATATTTTTCTCAATGTTTCTGATTTTCCGAGATCACACTAAGGTGCAGGGAAAAGAGCATACGCATGAGAAAAATCCTTCCTTTCTGTTTCTGATTTGTTCAGATCGCACAGAGTCGCAGGGCAAAGAGCATACGCAGAAATGAAAGGTATAGATTCGGTTAAAAAAAAGGCTAAATAAACTGAGACCGAAATAAGCAGAGAGAAAATAACAGTAAACTGCAAAAGAAACACTGTATACCTCCCGATCTGAAAAATGACGCAGCTAGGGCTACCGGAAACCTTTTCGCGTGAAACGAAAGGGGTTCCTCACTGGAACAGATGCTCCGAACGCAACAGAGCAGTCCTCTCGGCCCGAAAGCAGTCAGAAACAGCAGATCTAGGAAACGACAGCCGCATGCAGTTCTACCGGCTTCAGATTTGGATCACCAATGGACGCGGCCCTCAAATAGCTCTGATACCATGTAGGAATTTACAGGGTTTTAACCACGTTAAAAATACTGGTGTATTGATTTGAGATCTGGTTGTGAGCGGTGTCCTTTTGGTATTCTTTCTGTGGAACTTACCCTGTAAATTCCTACAGTCACGAAGCTCTTCGCAGATATTCAGGATGGAGTCAGGACATCGTGCCAAATTTTCAAACTGAATTATGGGTGAAGTGCTACAATGTGATCGTTTCATTTTTCCACCCAAACTGTGCGATGATTTCCCCTCAGTTGAACCCTTCACTCAGCGTACAGGATCACCAATCCTGCAGTTTTGATACCATGTCAAGAGTAGCACAGGGAAGACATGAAATGACAAACCAACACAAGAGGAGCTCACAGGTGCGGATCACCAAGAGCTACCTCAAGCAAAACGCTGCATGGACTTCACATTAATCTCCAATATTAAATAGATACAATTTGTTAGGGACAACAAATCATATCCTTGAAGAATAGGAACTAAATAACTATAGAAAGTAAAATGCACAACTACGTAACAACAATAGCCTATTCTCCATTAATTCTAACATTCTTGTGATTGGTGATCATAGGAGTTGTCATGGGCTTGGAATCCACCAACCCAATTTTTTGCAGCAACACGATGATATACTTTCCTTACCCCAAATATATTTCCCCATGATTTTTCCATACTTCCAAACCTAGGTAACAGTGCAGCAAAAAGGTGGCGTATTGGAATGACCCTGACCTTGTGCAAAGTGGGTAAATTCAGTACAGAAAGGTGGCCTTGGTACCTGGGAAATTGAATAGTGAAGGCCTTAAGGTCAGTGCCGATAGACAGGAAGGAGTCATTGCCAAGCCAGGTGTCCTTTTCTGGAGTCATTGCCAGTCCTAGCCATACAGTAAGTAATAACCAGTCATAGCAGGAGCCTTAAGGTCATTGCCACCAGTATCAGAGCAGCAGCCATAATATCATTCTAGTCAGTGCTACACCCTCATTGACATAAGGTCAGGCCATACAGCTAGGCATTGCCAGTCCTCATAGCCTTAAGGTCAATGTTGATAGCCATTTGTCTTAAGCCAATTGTCTTAGCCAATAGTCTTAGCCAGGAGGCCTTGCCAGCCGGTACTAGTCAGCCAGTCAGAGCCATAGGGGCACGCTGATAGCCAGTTTTCAAAAGGAGCAATTTCATTAATGAATAATGGTGAATTAGGCTGTTTTAAATAACTGGTATCTAATCCAAGTATCCAAGCTCGAGTATCCAAGCGGCTATAAGCCCAACCGAGCCGGGGAGCCCGTCCAAGTGTGGCCCATCCAAGTATCCAACAAAGTATCAAAGCCGAACCGAGCAGCCCAGCTATGATTGTAATCGACTCTTGGGATCGAGTACCATCATTGACACTGGGTATAAGCGACACCTGGCAATACTAATAAACGTTGTGAAAGGGGCGAGGGAGCCACTACTGAGGAAAGACTGATGAACATGGCATTGATGCTCCATTGATGATGCGAATAGATTGGCCGATGATAGCGATGGCACGCACGGAATGATGTCTATGAAGCGAATGGTTCGGACAGAGAGACACGGTATCCATTTGTTTGCGAGTGGCATGGGGTATGGGTGAATCGGGAATGGGCACATCGAAATAATTGCATTGACTGGCCTTTACCTCGACATATCCTTCATCTCAAATACAGCTGCCAACATTTTCTTTCATTCTTTTATTCTTCTCTCCACACCTGTAATGAATAGATAATCCACATACATTAGAATAATGACTGGCTCATTATTCAAAACCTTGATGTAGAGATTTGGGTAAGTGGAACTCTTCACGAACCCATTTTTTAGAAGGCATGCATCCATTCTTGCATACCATGCCCTATGAGCTTGCTTCAAACCATACAGGGCCTTCTTGAGTATACAAACATGAGTATCTTTGCCATTTACCTCAAAGCCTTCACACTGCTCAATATATACTTCCTCATCGATGGTTCCATTCATAAATGTTGTCTTCATGTCCATTTGATGGATGTTCCATCCCATTATAGCAGGCAATGAAACCAAAGATCTAATGGTAGTATACCTTGTAGTGGGTGCAAATATTTCTTCATAATATATGTCTTCCTTTTGAGATAAACCCCTTGCAACAAATTTTGCCTTGTATTTATCTATGCTTCCATCAACATTGTGTTTAATCTTGTAGATCCACTTTGAGGTATCAATAAATTTGTGACTAGGTCTAGGAATGATTTCCCAAACCCCATTCTTCATGATGGATTGATAGTCTTCCTGCATAACTTTCTTCCATACTTCTTGATGAATAGCTTCTTCAAATGTAGATGGTTCTGCTTCAATTAGTCTTGTCATATATGCAACATATCCAAAATATATCTTCGACCTTTTGCTTTCCCTAAAGGTACCTTTCATAGCTCCATGCCCTTCAACATCTTCAAGAGTAACTTTTAACCAATTTTGGCTCTTCCTTGTGCTTGGTATGACCATAGGTTGAATAGGCTCACTTGGTCATTCTTCTTCCTCTTGAATTGTAGAAGGGTTGTCGGGTTGTACTTCTTCTTCTCCAAATATGGGTAGATCTTCGTCATCGAAATCAATAGGAATATCCTTCGATCTTTTCTAGGCTTGATTCTCATAAAATATAATGTCCCTGCTTACTTCAATGTGTCTCCCTTCCTTGATGTAGATTCTATATTCCTTTAAGGATAGACCATAGCCAACGAAGATGCGTATAGAATCTAGTTTCTTTCATTTTTCCTTTAGAACATGGATATAGGCAGGACTCCCAAATATTGGGAGATGGTCCACACTTGGATTATTCCCTATGAATGCTTCCTCGGGTGTCATATTATCAAGAATTCTATGAGGACTTATATTTTGTATATACACGGATGTCATTGCTGCTTCTCTCCATAGAAATTTTATTAAGTCTTGATCAAATAGCATTGTATGTACACCTTCTTCAATTTTCCTATTCTTTATTTTAGCCACTCCATTGTGTTCGGGATAGTAGGGAACAATAAGCTCCCTCTTAATTCTTTCTTCTTTACAATATGCAATCAATTCTTTAGAAGTGTATTCCCCACCATTGTCGGATCTCAAAGTTTTTATCATTCTTTCGGTTAGGGTTTCCACTTCGCAACTAAACTCTTTGAATTTATCAAATACTTCATCCTTTTTCTTGAGAAGGTAGAGCCATGTTTTTCTATAGTGATCATCAATAAATGCTACATAGTAAATATGACCATATCTTCTATTCCATAGCTCAATATGAGATATTTCCATATGAACTAGGGATTGAGGAGGTGGTGTAATGACTCTATACAAACTTCCTTCACGAACTCCAATAACCCTAGCTTTATCAATAATTGAATCTCTTCCCTAAACCAAGGCCTTTTTATCAACAAAAGCAACTCTATCCCATTTATCTTCTAAGCAAGAAATTGAAAGCAATTTTTTTTTCAAACATGAAACATATAGTATGTTGTTAAGATGTAGTTTTGCTCCATTCTCCAACTTCAATGATGTTGATCCTAGGCCTATAACAACATAGATTTTGTTGTCTCCCAATTCCACTACATGGGAAGATGGTTCCTTTGATAGAGTTTGTGGTTTTTTACTTTTCCCAGTCATATGCCTTGATGCTCCACTGTCAATGATCCATGCATTATCATCATTAAGTGATCTTGTAAGTGTAGCTAAGAATCCTTGGCTTTTGACCTTGTTGACTAAGTAGTAGACAATCTTCTTGATCCATATTCATGTAAAATCGAATCCCATTCTTATCATATAGGGAGTAATAATTTCCTTTAAGCCAACGAAGTGATCTTCAATCTTCTTCGACCTTAGCTTCGATAGCATGTTGAGAAATCAATGCTAGTAGGATTAGGGTTAGATTTCTATTTCTTGATAATTACTTATAAATTATGTTAGATTCTTGTACTTATTTTTTATATTATATTTCATCAAGAAATTACCAAATTATGAGTGCATGAAGATCACAAAAACACAAGACACAAGATGTAGGCACTCTGCTAGGGAAAAACCCCTATCTAAGGGAAAACCTAGTCAAAATCTCTTCCTTCAATAGTTTTCCTTGAGACTCTTCAACCTAGAAAAAGACCTCTTCCACACCAAGACAACCTCTCCTTCTTTGATCCAACCTTCGACCTAGCAGCAACAACAATTCAACCCTTGCAACTTTGACCTAACAGCAACAACAATTCGACCCTAGAAACTTCGACCTGGAAGCTTCCGACATCAACAATAGCTTCAACTTTGACAAGGAGAATTTGATATCCTAAATTAGCCCACACGAGAGAGAGAGAGAGAGACACCAAAACTTCGATTTTGTTCTTGCCTTCCTCCTTGAAAAAAATCGTACTCCTTTTAGACTCCTTCTTCACCTTCACAGTTTTCCCAGCTTCCATGTTCCAGCTTCAGATATCGAATGATGTGTGAGAGAGTGAGATGCTCCAAATGAAGTCAAACTACCTTGTATATATAGCCTTCCAATGAGGTCGAATTGTCTTCCTTGAGGCCGACTTGATCTTCTAGAGGCTGACTTGGTGTGGAGGTTACATAATTCATTTTGACTCAAAAATAATTCTTTTTACATCATTTGAAAGCCCAAGAAGGTTCTCATAAAATATACAATGACTCTAATGACTCTTTATTAATTCTAGGAGCCCACAATGGGGATTTTGAATAATAAAATGATGACCCAAGCATGAAACCCATGATTTAATAAGTCATTGTAACAATAATAAAAATTATTTTGAGAAATGCATTTTATGAAGATCGAACCTAGTCACATTTTTCAACAGAGATGGCCTGGTGAACAAACAACAACCCACATCTTGTGGCAACTGCCATCATTGACATTTATGCAATAGGTGTAGTCATCATAGCTTGGCATTCATTATTACTCCACTCAACACATATTTTAATTTCGTTATTACTCCACGTGTTTCTTCTTCAATCCGGTTCCTCCTACTTTGTGGTGAGATTTAACAAACAAATTACTACAATTGTCAACAAACCATTCGATGGGGTGACCTCGGAGAATTGAGATGTGGACTCTGGAGAACTGAGATGTGGACTTTGGACATTGGAGAATTGTTGTAGCCGCAAAGCAGAGTGAGAAAAATCCTCTTGTTAGAGATGTCTGTGAATGAGATGTTTACTTGTGTGATTAATTAATGAACTTGTATGTGATTTTTGTTGTCGTGACACTACTATGAGGAAGAAAGAGCTACGTTCAACACTAGATGTTGGCATTTCTTTTTTGTTGTTGAGTTCAGCATTTACAAGTAGCACTTCTAGAATTTCCCTCAACATATTCCTCAGACATAGTATATAAGCATTATGCTCCTTTTGAAGAAGGAGAAAATGGCGAATACAGAGCACAATTATTGATCCTCCAATAGTTTCTCGCCTTCCATATTTAAAATGCCCAAAAATAAATATCCTTTGTTGAAACAAACAGTAATTATGTTGAAATGGTGTTGCATTGTTGCATTTTTAGCTTGCATCTCTCTTGAACATGTTACATAGAGGCTAATGGTGTATTTTTTCATTTCCTGCGCTCCAAGCCACATTCATTTTTGCATTTGATTGGTGGCTCTGCCATTACTGAGGTCTTACAATAACATTTTACCAATCCTCTGCGTAGCAAAGGAAGAGACCGTAAACAATGTATGTGACATTGTGATAAAGCAATTATCATTTTCAATGGTAGATACTTTGACAACATATTCAAATTTTAGTGAGCTGATGAGCATTAGCTTCAAACCATCAATGGAGTTGGCTGTTATTTGAATTAGAAGTGCCTTCTAAAGATATAATACACAAATAAAAAAACTATTTTAGATTAGAGAAATTCATTGGTATCTGTGATATGGTGATTAGCAAAATGGAAGCATGAAGAGAATTGTGACTGTACAATTCACACTGGTTTGGAGATATTTGTATTGTAGTGGCTACAAACACCCTCCAAAATTTTTCCTTAGCTTCGTTTTGGAGCCTTCCTACCAACCATCCTTAGCAGCATGTCTCTGCGTCTTGTTAGCTTATGCATGTCATTTTTCTTCACTCCCCTCACATGATGTCTTTCTGGACTTAGACCATGTGTTGGCCTGTTAGGCCAGGAGGTAACTCCTCAAATGTAATTGTATTATTTGTTCAGGTTGTTCATTATTATATACAAGAGGAAGTGATTGTTCAGTTCATCTCCCGATGACTCTCCATTTTCTCTATTATTTATTTACACTGGTTACAATTGTTCACCCAATCCATATGATTAGGTGTCAACATTCCCCCCCTTAATCTGAAGGGATGTTGGTGAGTCCAAGCATCATTCTAAATCTTTCAAGCTTTTCTCTTCCAAGCACTTTGGTGAAGATGTCTGCAATTTTCTCATTAGTGGAACAATGGGCGAAGATGGATTGTTTTGGCCTCAACATGATGTCGAATCAGATGATATTTTGTATTGATGTGCTTCGTTCGATCATGGAACTTTGGGTTCTTGGCCAACTTTATTGCCGAGGTATTGTAAATCATGAGTGGAGTCGATTGTACTTGTTTTACCTGCAAATCTTCAAGAATTTTCCTGAGCCACACAATTTCTTTTGTTGCCTCAGCTGTTGCCACATATTCTACCTCTGTTGTGGAATCTGCTGGAACTGATTGTTTGCGTGATCTCCAGGAGACAGCTCCTGATCCAAGACTCATAGCATAACCTGAAGTAGATACCCCAGTTTCTTTATCTCCATCGAAGTCTGAATCAGATTATGTAATCAAGCTAAAGTCGCCCACCTATGTATACTTGATTCCAAAGTCTTGAGTTCCCTTCAAGTACTTTAGAACTCTTTTTGTAGCAGACCAATGTCCCTCACAAGGATTTTGTATAAACTTGGAGAGGATTCCAACAACAAATGAGATGTCTGGTCTGGTAGTAGTTAGGTAGTTGAGGCTTCCTACAAGCTGTCTATACTTTGTTGCATCCTTAAATTCTTTTCCTTCAATGGATGTGAGCTTTAAGTTTTGTTCCATTCGAGTAGTCAGAGGATTGCATTCAGTCATGCCAAACCTGTTCAACAGATCTCCAATGTACTTCTTTTGAGAAAGGAATGTGGACTTGGGATGTTGAGTTACTTCAATATCAAGATAATAATGAACATAGCCCAAATCAGTCATTTCAAAACCTTTCCTCAATTGTTTCTTTATGGATGCAATGTATCTCTCATTGTTCCCTTTCATCAAAAGATCATCTACATATACCTCAAGATATAAAATTGTTTTCCCAACCTTCTTGACAAATAAAGTTGCATTATCAAGATCATAATGTTTGAAATTGAGTTTCAGAAGATGCTCAGTTAGTTTTTCATACTAGGCTCACGGTGCTTGTTTGAGGCCATACAAGGATTTCACAAGTTTGCATACTTTATGTTCATGTCCTTTCATAGAAAATCCTTCAGGCTGGGACATAAAAACATTCTCTTTTAGATCTCCATTCAAGAAAGCAATTTTTACATCCATTTGATGGACTTTCCAACCGTTCTAAGCTGCTAGGGCAAAGAGTGTTCGGATGGTAGCCCATTTTGCTGTGGGGGCAAAAGTCTCCTCATAATCAACCCCTTCCTTCTGTGTAAAACCTTTTGCCACAAGCCTGGCTTTGTGCTTGTCAAGTGAGCCATCAGCGTTATACTTGTTCTTGTAGACCCACTTGTAGCCAATTGGTTTGGTTCGCAATGGAGGATCAACCAGCTTCCAAGTGCCATTCTTTATTAAGGAATCATACTCCTTTTGCATTTCTTCTTTCCATTCATCATGAGAAGAAAATTCTTTAAAGGAAGTCGGTTCAAGATCTGTAGACAAATTCAATTCACAATCATAAGAAACATCCATATCAACAGGTGAATTAGAGTCATCTACATCACCTCCATTTTGCCGGTTTGAATTTCTAGTTCCTGTCTTTCCAAACTCATCAAGATGAACACTTTCAAGTGTCTTTATCAGCCACTTTGGGGGACCTTTCTCAGATGGTCCAGGCTGCTCCTTTGATTGAGTTGGGACTGAATCAAGATTGAGTCTCCCAATTCTGTTAATCACATCACTCAAAGTATCATCCGTTGTTGAAGTTTCATGCAGGGGAGAGAGTGCTTCAGAAGAAGATTCCATAGGTTGATCTAGTATAGGAATCCCCCCTTCAAGCTATGGAATCTGATTATCCAATTCTTGAAATGATTTTGCATTTGTGAATCTATCCAAGCGATTAAGTTGTCGCTCAACAACATTGTCAGTTTTGGATGATTCAAGAAAGATTACATCTCTAGATACAACAAAATTTTTATTGACTTCATCATAGAGATGGTATGCTTTGGAGGTGTTTGAATACCCCAGGAAGATACACTTACGACTTCTTGCACCAAGTTTGTTTCTATGTACCTTTGGTATCAAGGCATAACATGTGGAACCAAAGACCCTGAGATGCTTTACCGAAGGAATGTGCCCATACCACATTTCATAAGGAGTCTTGTTTCTAATAGCATTAGATGGACATCTATTCTTTACATATACAACACATAGAACTGCATCAGCCCAAAAAATCAATTTTACATTTTTGAAAAACATCATTGTCCTATTCATTCTTTCAGCTACTCCGTTCTGTTGGGGATTATAAGGCATAGTTGTTTGATGTTTGATCCCATGTTGGCGAAGATAGTTTTCAAATTCATTTGAAGTGTATTCTTTTCCATTATCAGTGCAAATAGAGCCAATATGAGATTGTGCATCATTTTCAATCCATGTATGAAAGTTCTTGAATGTTTGAAAAGCATCAGATTTGTTCTTCAATGAATAAACCCAACACATTCTGGTGTAGTCATCAATAAATGTCAACATATATTTATTTCCATTTGCAGAAGGAACATGCATTCGACAACATAAATCTGAATGAATGAGTTCAAGTTTTCTTTGTGCTCTGGAATGTGAATCATGAAAATACTGTTTGCTATGCTTTCCTAAAATGCAAGCATCATATTGCTTAAGTTTCCTAGGAATTTTAGGCAAACCAGTAACACCATTTTTCTTCAACAAGTGGAGGCTATCATAGTTCAAGTGTCCAAATCTAGCATGCCATAATAAACTTGATGCAAATGTACCTTCTTCATAATGAGAATTGTATGAGAGATTTTGTGCACAAGCAGAGGTACCCTGCAACTTGAGAAGCCTTTCTTCTTCTATCCCCGTCATGACAAGTGAGTGGTCTGATGCTTTTGTCACCTCAAGCTTGCCATCAAACATATGAATTGAGTGCCCTTGCTAGCATATGTGGACCAAGGAAAACATTTTCTCCTCAGCTGTGGGAGATATAGAACATGATGCAGAAGAAAATCTGGAAGACCAGGCAATTTAAGCCTGATTGTGCCAAGCCCTGATGGCTTGAGTTTTGATTTGTCTGTAAAGTATACTTCTCCATCAACATTGTCTGTAAATTCTTAAAAAAATCTCTTCTAAAAGTCATGTGGCAAGTTTCTCCTGAATCAAGAAACCAATCATTTTTCTAAGAAGCAAGTGAAGCATTAAATAAGCATTCATTTACTCCAATATTACAGTGTGCCACAACATAGTGAGCGGATTCAGGTGCTTTACCTTTCTCTTTGTCATTAGTTTTACCTTTGGGTTGGTTTCTTTCCTGCTCAATTTTGTCCCAAGGCAACTTGCATGTGGATGCATCATGTGATCCATCTCTTTTGCAACATATGCAGTGCAAATCTGACTTTTCTCCTTGAGAGTGTCTGCCCCCCCTGCCTCTGAAATTTCTTCCTCTTCCTCTTCGACCACCTCTTCCTCTAGAAGAATCTTGAGCAAGATTCTTTTTTCTATGAGCAAGGCACACAACCTATTCAGAAGACTGAGGAGCTGTCTTCTTCCTAAAATCTTTCTCTATTTCAGCAATTTTTTTCAAAAGGGAGTCAAAGTTAATATCTTTGAGGTTTCCATTTGCTTGCAATGACTCAAGATAATTTGAGTAAGTGGGATAAAGTGCCTTGAGAAAAGCTATCAGAGGAATATCAAGCTCAACATTAGTGACTTTGATATCATGCATAATAGAGTTTACTTCTGATGCAAGAGCAAGAGGATCATCATTTTGTAATTCAAGGGTGAACGATTTAATCATGAGTTGAAAAACTTCATGTGTAGAGTGTGAGTCATAGAGTTCCTTCAGTTTTTGTCAGGCTTTGAAAGCATTTGAAAATGGAGAAATATGGCGACTCACCTCTTCATTTACTGATGCTACAATCAATGCATAAGCCTTGCTGTTCTTATTTTCCCAAACGGTGAATTCCTTGTCTGAGGTAGGTTGTTCTAGCTCTTTGTCTCTGTTTCCAACACACACTCCTTTCCACACCTCATTAAAAATGAGAGTGTGTTTGATTTTCTCTGACCATTCTGGATAGTTCTCCTCGCTAGTGAGAACCACTCCCATAATAGATATCAATGAATGCATTTTAAAAAATTGTGTACTGTAAAAATACTTCTGCTGCCAATGTATAAAATTTGTACTTCTGGTGGTAAGACAATCACAATATGATATGTATAGAGCAGAGGTATTACTGGGGGAGGGTATATTTGGGAGAGGGAGTATGTGGGGGAGGGAGTATGTGGGGGAGGGGAGATATTAAAAAAAAATCGGATTTATTTACTGTGCAATGGAGTTATATGGAGGCACTGCGAGTGGTGGGACTAGCGCTGCGAGTTAAGAGGGAGAGGATACCCTATGGCGGATATACGTGGAGCAGCGACAGTGTGGGAGAAGTAGCGCAACGTGGGAGGAGGGGTCGTATGGTTTGAGGAGCAACGCAACGTGGTAGGATTTTAAGGTAGCATATGGAGTGAGCAGAGTGGAAGTCTGCGGATATCATATATTTCACAGTTACAATTCTGTTGTGCGTAACCTGGGAGTGGTATGGCCACACAACGTATATAATAGCCAGTGGCAGGCCTTTGTAATATGACAGCGTGCAAGTCGTATGGAGTATGGGAGGAGCTAGACAGTGTGGGAGCGATGGTATGGGAGCATATACTTTCATAACAATGCATTCATAACAATAAAAAATGGTGTATTAAACAGCGTGAGGGAGGTGTTATGAATGATACCAGCGTGAGGGAGGTGTTATGAAAACAATGTTGAAAACAGTGCAGCTCAGAGCCACAATGGCACCACAGCAGTCGAGTCTTGTCCTGCAGTGGCGTTCCCTCCTCGACCTTCGATTCTGATTCTGCAAGTTTTGGACTCAGCTGAGTTTTGAATTGGGAGTGCTACTATCTGAATCAGAGGTGTCAATATTAGATGTTGGAATAGGCACCACAATACACTCAAAGGTGTTAGTTCTGCAATATGGGTAGAACATAGGCAGAATAGGAGTTACAAGGGAAGGAATGCTAAAAGTAGAGCTAGCTCTGATACCATGTCAGGTCAGGAGGTAACTCCTCAAATGTAATTCTATTACTCATTTAGGTAGTTCATTATTATATACAAGAGGGAGTGACTGTTCAGTTCATCTCCCGATGACTCTCCATTTTCTCTATTATTTATTTACACTAATTACAATTGTTCACCCAATCTCTATGATTACGTGTCAACATGGCTAAGAAACTTCCCCAGAAAATTGTGCAACTCTAGAGGGGAACCAACCTTCCCTCCAGAAATTATGCAAATCAGCTAGACAACCTGATGAGCTCAAGAATTGCACAAATTAGTTTGTTAGGCTTCCCTCAGAAAATTGCACAATTATGGAGGGGAACCAACCTTCCCTCTAGAAATTGCGCAAATCATCCTGGAAGCCTGCTGAGCTCCATAATTGCGTAGTGTAGTCAGGTAGTCTTCCTCCAAAAAATTGCACAATCTGACCCAGCACTGTTGCTCAACCCAGAAATTACGTAATTCTGGGAGGTAGTCACCTGCTGACCCTAGAAATTGCGTAATCCCTCTGGGACAGCTAGCCTAGTTCATCCTAAGAACTGCGGAAATTTTTATCCCAGGCTTGCAGACCGATGCATGTGCCTTAAGGTTGACTGGTTCCCTCCGAGACTGAGCAAAATTGATTTGCATGCATGGAATGCTTTTACCAAGGTAGCATGTAAAGGCATCCCTAGATTTAAGGATCTATTTTTAGCAGCTAGAGGTTACATGCAATGCTCATTTTAGAAACCTCTCGCAAAGTGTTGCTCTTCCTATATTTGTGGAATGCACGTCATAACCTCGATTTTATCAAAAAATATGAACCGAACACTGCAGAGATTATTCCTCACATCGATATTGCAGTGCTAACATCCCACATCACATCTAGGAGTTGTTGGCACATTCAGCTCAGTTGTTTCAATGTAAGCCCACTTTTCATGTCTTGCGCTTCGTTTATGTCGTTTTTTGTGTTTCAGCTTATGTAAGTGTTGTCTTCTTGATTTCAATGAGCGCTTGATGTCCTTTTGATGTATGTTAGCTTGTAGAAGCATCGTTTCAGTTTTCATTCGCATCTCACTATTGTCGCATGGATGACACTGTTTTTGCACCGACGGTCACCGTTGTGGCGACTTGCTTCACACACATGCATGTTTTCCTATTTTCTAAATCTGGAACTCACTGTTTGCATGCAATATCATTCACTCTTGTTTACACTCAGTATCTCCATGCATTCAGACTTCTCATGTGTTCAGTTTTCCGTCAGCAGATCTGGGCTGCCTTAGCCCAGACCTTGCCTTGCCCAACTAGCATTGCGCATTTTCAGAAGTGAAGGCTCTTCCTTCCCTCCAGAAATTGCGTAAGTCTATCCCAACACTGACCTCGAGGCTTGCATTGCGTAATTCTGGGAGGCAGTTCCTTGCTGGCCCCAGAAAATGCACAATGTCATTCGCTGGTTTGCATGTCACTATTGACTGAAATTGTGCATTACGCAATTTTAGTCCTCAACAGGCTCGGTTAGACTGTGCATTGCACAGTTCCAGTGGTCAGTCAGCCTCCCGATAGCTTGGACTATGCCTTGCGCAATTTTGGCAGTCAGTCTCCTAGCCTCCCGGTGAAAACTACACAATGTTCACAAACAGTGACACATGTATGTTTCATGTCAACCCTCTAGTTTGTTTTGGTTTCCGACTGACAGATTGCTTGCCATGATTGTAGCTATGTCTCTAGGTATCATAGGTTTTCGTCTGCCTCTTAGTAGCATAGGTACAATGGCTTCCAGGAGAGTAGAGTCGAAGACACCATTGAGAGCACAACTGGGGATGCAGTTGATTGGGTGTCCATGAACTTGCCTATCTATGAAGACATCAAGTTGTTCATGCACAAGGATATCAAAATGAAATGGCAGTAGCGTCATAGCGAGAAGCACCATAAAAAACAATAGAAGGTAGCACACCTGCATGCGACGAATGTAGAGGAAGTTTGTTGACGTCACAGAGGAGGAACAAAGTTGCAAGCTTAAGAAGATCCACTTGTGATGAAAGCAGCTTTGGAGATTGAGGCTATGAAGTGATGACACGACAAGAGGATCGTGCGAAGGCAAAGAGAGAAAAAGAGAAGGAGTTGTAGGTGCTGAAGCAACAACTTAAAGAAGAACATGAGCTGCATGGATGAGAGAAGGAGTTGCAACAGGAACAGGTACAACAGGAGGCGTAACATCCACAAACAGACCATGCCCATACAGGCTATAGATCCATTCAGCAGCCAACATGGAGCAAACAGGGTAAGTAGTGTTGTTGATCACATGCAAGAGTATTCAGGGGCATGTATGTCATTATGCGCATGCATGCGATCCCACCCATTTGGCACACTCACCGAGGCAAAGACAAGAAGCAAGTCCGACTGGAGCTGAACATGTATTTTGAAAAGTTGATGTGCATGGTCACCAACACACACTCGAAGATTAGCACAGACACTATTCATCAGTCTGTTTCTTGTCCAGCTGCACTCAAGACGATGATGCGCATGTTATCAGACGAGTTGGACAAAGGAGCCATATTAGTGTACGCAGATGCAACAGAGGCAAGAGTTCACTTTTAGCAGGATGTCACCATCGAAGCACACAGAAACCATCACGGATGACCAAGCTTGGCATCAGTTTGCCACCATCGATCATCGCAAGGATGTCAAATAGTTGGTATCACCATAACTATCTGAGTGTTAGTGATGTCTTGCATGGATTTCTCAAGCCTATTTTGTCTCACATGGGTACATGTGCAGATTGTATGTAACGTCTTGTCAAGTGGAAGTTCAAGTGTCAATAGCTAAATGTAACAGTCATAGAGTAGTTGAAGAGTCATGAGGGTAGATGAACAGTCACAAAGGGGAATGTCAAGGGCCACCCCACCCTTTTCTATATATAGTACCTCATAACTCATTGTAGAGGATTTTGGTCAGCCAAGATTCTGATAGGAGTATCTTAGAGAAAGCTTGGAGAGTATTGTAATGAGACTTGGCTTCTCCACAATGCAGAGCTAGTACATCTCTTTGGAGGAGCAGGCAGCAATGAATTGTAATGTTCCGCTGTTAGGACTAGTGGTCGATCATGGTTGTACTATATGATTGGAACTTTCACTTCTTAATATAACAGAGCTAACACGTTTCATGAATATGTCATATTGTATTTCATCTATCTTGTTTACTCTAAATGATATATGTATCTATTTGCTTATGCATGTGTGTATAGAATTTTTATGTATATGTATGTATGAATCTTACTGAAATGTGTTTTTGGTTGAACCATCAATTTGTATTGTCAGCTTACTTGCTTTCCATTTTGTGATGCATCTTTGCTTGTGTGTTTTGTTCTTAGCCACGTTCTTTCACAAGTTTCCAAGCAGCACACTCACATCACCCTTCGTGTGATAGAACCATTCATACACCTTCCTTGGTTTGCTGGGCATGTCACACCCTTGCTACCAACATGGACATCTCACTTGCCTCTGCACGTAACTGCGGTCAAGTCGATACCGTACAACCCACTGCTGGCACTTCTACCCCAAAATGTCTGAGGTCTAGTTGGGACTTCTTACCGGGGAGATCCCCTAACATGTTTGCGGGTCCAAAACCATCAACAAGCTATCAGATGAGTCATGAAAACAAAGCTGCGAGCAAAAAGGGTTTGTATGGGATGATGTTTTTTGTTTTTAATCTTGTGTGAAAGCTACAATGAGATTAATCTTTGTGTATAAATCTAAAGCCTTCATCCCATGGTTGTTCGAAACATGTGTACCAATAATATGAACGATGGCTTCTCGCCGCGTGATTACATCAAGTATACACAATCAGACTGTTGGCCTCGGAGAGCAAACTCCTCTATGATGCATATGGCGTCGGATTAAAAAACTGACCATTCGACGACCAAAGGGAATGCCAAATCAAGTAGACTCAAAGTTGACTGAAACATATAGAGGAATATGAATGGTCGATGTGGACTCCATGTACGAAGGGGATGAGATGACATGGCATCATTTTCGCAGATTGTGATCAAAGAATCTATGGATGTCTTACCATTAGAAAATTATATATTTTTTTCATGAATTTGAATTTTATATGACAACTATTACATTCATTTGGAATTTAATTTGACTTCACCTAATTTATTTAAAAGAGTTCGAATGGTGTACTCAAAACAAATGCCCAGTTCTTACCAATTGCATGGGTGTTGTATGTTTAGTGATATTTTTTGATTAATTATTAATCATTATTTTTGTTGCAATAATTTTTATTATTATTATTTTTATTGTTATATATTTATCAATAATAGATTGAAATGAAGTCTTTAGATATATTAAGCATATTAATATTTTTAATATGGTTGTGCATGGTATTCCAAAGAGATGTTAGACATCAAATTTTGCTCGAGAAATTTTCCAATTTGAGGAATTATATGGCTGATATGTTTTGTAAAATATAGATGTGATTGTATTATTATGTTGGTTTTTATTTATATTCACGTTTTTTTAAATATTATTTTGTGATATAGATTAAGATAATTTAATTTAGTAATTTATATATTGATTTATCTTTAATTTAGTAGTCTTTCAAGATGATACAAAAATATTTTTTATTAATTGGATTTATTTTTGGTAGTTGAGAGGTAAGTTGATATTATTTCTTATTTATAATAATAATAATAAAAAAAAATTAATTTAAATTAATAATTTGATAAATTAATAAGCATTATTAAACAATAATATTATCAAATATGAATATTATTAAAAATAAATAATAGTAAATAATAATATTATAAATAGATAACACATTTTATTAATTTTAATATTAATAATTTTAAAGAACATTAATAACAATAATTTTTTATAATTTAATTATAAATAATTTATAATTGAAATTATTGGATAACATTGAACATTAATTTAACCATGTTTACATTAATATATTAATATTAATTATTATAAATAAATGACCTTAAATCAATTATTAATTAATTAATACTACTTAATAAATTAATAAAAATTAATAAATTTTTAAAGTTGAATATGGTCAACCATGCTCAACCATGTTCAAAACAATCAATGTCAACCATTATCTACCATGATCAACAATGATCTTCCATGGTCAAGCATGCTCCACCATCATCAACCATGGTCATAATGGTTAATCAATGTCTCTACGGTGAAGCATGATCAACGATGGTTAATCATGCTTGAATTTGGTCGACCATGGCCAATGTCTTTATGGCCAACCACAACCAACCATGGTCAACCATGATCAACCATGGTCAGTGATGGTCAACCATGATTAATCATGGTTGAATTTCGTCAACCTTGATTAAAGTCTCTTCTGTCATGATCAACGATGATGGTCAACCATGGAAAACCATGGTCAATCATGGTCAACCATGTTTTATAAAATCAACCACGGTCAACCATGGTCCAACATCACATTGTGACAAGGATTGTCTCAATATGAAAATGGACTTTGGTCAACCATGCTTATATTAGTGTTTATAATATTTATCTTAGTGTTTATATACCTTAGATTTATAATATTAGTCCATTGGATTTAATATTATTCCCTTGGGTTCATAATACTTTAGGGTTTTGGTATTAATCCCTTAGGTTTATTATTCTCTTAGGTTTATAATATCAATCCCTTGGGTTTATTATTCCCTCAGGTTTATAATATCGATCACGGTGAACCATCATCAATCATAGCCAATCATGGTTAAATGTCAGATTGTGATAAGGATTGTCTCAATATGAAAATCAACCATGGTCAACCATGTTTATTTTATTGTTTATAATATTTATCTTAGGGTTTATATACATTGGGTTTATAATACTAGTTGCTTGGGTTTAATATTATTCCCTTGGGTTTTAAGTATTAACCCCTTGGGTTTATTATTCCCTTCAGTTTATAATATCAATCCCTTGGGCTTATAATATCAATCATGGTCAATCATAGCCAACCATGGTTAACCATGGTCGAATGTTGCATTGTGACAAAAATTGTCTCCATGTGAAAATCATGGACAATCACGGTCAACCATGTTCAACCATGGATGATCATGGTCAACCATGTTTTATAAAATCAAACATGGTCAACCATGGTCAATCGTCACATTGTGACAAAGATTGTCTCAATATGAAAAACATCCATGGTTAACCATGGTTGAAAATCGCATTGTGACAAAGATTGTTTCGATATGAAAATCAAGCATAGTCAACCATGTTTATTTTAGTGTTTATAATATTTATCTTAGGGTTTATATAAAGTGGGTTTATAATATTAGTCCTTGGGGTTTAATATTATTCCCTTAGGTTCATAATCCCTTGGGGTTTTAGTATTAATTCCTTGGATTTATAATATCAATCATGGTCAACTGTGGTCCAACGTCACATTGTGATAAGTATTATGTCTATATGAAAATGAACCATGGTCAACCATGGTTCAATGTCACATTATGATGAATATTGTCTCACTTATAGTATTTATCTTAAGGTTTATATACCTTGGGTTTATAATATTAATCTATTAGGTTTAATATTACTCCCTTAGGTTTATAATATGAATCCCTTGGGTTTATTAATCTAAGGGTTCACATTATGAATACTATTTAATATTCAATAATAATTTGTTGTAATATTATTTTAATTAATTATTATTATTAATTATAGTGATAGTAATAATACTTTTGTTGTAATAGTTATTGTTGTTGTTGTTGTTGTTGGTTTTTTTTTGTTTGCTTTTGTTTTGTTTGTTTTTTTTTTTCTTCGTATTATTATTTCTATTGTTATATATTTATCAATGGTAGATATGAATGAAGTCTTCGCCTATATACATTTTTTTTTTGTAAGCTTGGTAGGACTACATCTTCATCATGTCCAATATATCACCGTGATCGGGCGAGGAATTGAACCAATGACTTCACATGAAAGAATGGCTTAACATAGTACCTAATCATTGTCTATCCAAGAGCCCGTGGACAACCCTTCGGCTATATATACTTAAAAAACATGTAACATGTAATATTATTATTTTTGAATCCATGCGTAAATTTATAATTACAGGTTGGAGGTTTAGTCAATCGATTTAGCATATCCTTTGACATATCTCTTTCTAACTTAGGTAAGCCTATTGTTCTATTACTGGGTGCAACTCAACCAAAAAATTCTTATCATTTTGTGCCTGTCATTTTTCTTATTACAATAGTTTTTTTTGTTCTTATATTTATTATATTAGTATTATTGATAATAACATTAATAACATTAATTCTTAATATTATTTTAATCGATATATGTGCTTCATATGTGCATATCGACATTTATCAACCACATTTAATAATGTGCTTGTGCTAGTATATTCTATTAGGAATTTGCTCCTGTAACAAATAATATCTCATATTTACTCTTTGGTGTATTGAGATTAGAAGATTCAATGTATGGAAGTTTTTTGGAGACTTAGGATATTCACTATGTTTGAGATGTTTTTGGTGTCTTCAAACTTATTTTTAACAACATTTCAAGTAGATTTTAAAAAAGTTTTAAGCAAATTTAAAAGATATTTTAAACATGTATTTTTCTCAAAACATGTGCTTTGTATGAGGTAGTTAGTTTGAGGACTCATAAAATTTTGTATAAGTTGTAACCTAAAATATGTGTTTTGTATAAGGTAGTTGGTCCAATGACTTAATTCCATTTATGAATCATGAAGCATGTATTTTGTATGTTAACATCGATTCCATAAAATTCTAGACATGTCCCAAATCAAGGGATTATATATATATATATATATATATATATATATATATATTGGAGTAGAAAGATCTAGATTATCCACAGTATCAATTTTGGTCCTGATATCGAGAGAGAGAGAGTGAGAGAGAGATTTTATCTTGAATGGTTTGGAGGAATGTTGTCCTATCCACCTAGGTTCAGTTCCCAGAAGTGGCATGTTGAGATCATGAATTTGAGCATTGTCCTATGGAATATCTTACCCTTGCCAAGGAATTGGAGGTTGGGGTGCCTTGTTTTATATATATATATATAGATATAGATATATGAGAGCACTCTGATCTTACATATATTAAAATTTTAGAAATGTATAATGATGATGATGATTATTATCATTCATTGAAACAAATTTTGGTTTTTTAGTAAATAATTTGTTTTCTTTAAAAAATTACTTTTATGTGCAGAGAGAAACTTTCCTAGATCTCCATAATTTTGACAAGTTAAAATGGAAAGAAAGTTGGTGTTCTTACCACTATTTTGAAATTTAAATTTAAAGTGGGGATAGAGAAGGCATTTAAAAAAAAGTATTTGCATCCTGCACTTTAGTGTTACAAACATGATAATTTCTTTCATCCTACAATGATTTAGGAACAATCCAATGCAATATTTCATTATGGAGTTTATAATATTATTCGAGCTATGTTGTTTTTTTTTTTTTTTATTTAAACTAATTGGAACACAAATATACTTTTAATTCTCCACATTGAAGATAATGAACTCTCATATATATATATGAAATACAAAGAAAATAATTTATATTATATATAATTTAATATAAAAGTTGAATTTTAAATGTAGAGTGTTATGTAGAAAAAATGAATGAGAGCTATTTATGTATTTAGAGGGTTACAATAGCCAAAAGTTTCAATATCTATGTATGCATGCATCATTTAGATTGATATGGAGTGGCTAGAAACAATCCTCGATCCTTCACCCTCTCCATAAACTGATATGCAGAGGCTAGAAGCTATCCTTGATATTCACCCTCGTTACATTTTCTTAACTTGTATATATTAATTAAATTGGCATTCTTTCCCGTGGTTGGTGATATTTCTAGGGTTTCCTATTGAATTCAGATTATATAAATTTGGATAAAAAGTGCTCATAATGTTGAAGGATTTGTTTTAGTAACACATTTCTAAAAATAATGGTGAATGTCTGTTGCATAATCAACTTTTTTTTTTTCTAAGTAAAGACTAGTTCTATATTAAAAAAGTGAAAATATGTACATAGAGATCAGACCTTCCGAGGAGGCCGAGGCCAGTCCTCAAACAAAAAGACCTGGACAATACTGTCTAACCGGTCAAGCGGTTTTACAAAAAATACATCATAGTTCTGATTTGTCCTGACATTCTGACTAACTGGACTTGGACTACAATTACCATAAACAACAGTAATCGTAACTAGACAAAACCATTTAACATAGCTGACGCTAGAACAGAGGAGGAACAGACTAAAAAAAACAGGATGAGATAGCTGCATAATCCACGACACAAGTTCAAAAAAGCTTGCCATATGCACCCGAAGAAGTTTAGACCGCATGGCTGGGCGACGCTTGCTGCTCCTCTTTCTCCGGGCTTGGTGAGGCCAGCCAAGTGACATATCCTTCCTCATCCAGAATCGGCTCTCCACGAGAGTCAGTGACCAAGTGAAGGCAGCCAAAACCATGCGGCGAATGTTCGCTGGTCGTATCCTTATCCTTAGCAGGGTTAGATGGCGGAGGATCTTCCTGGACCGGGGCTTCCTCAAACAGACAGTCAGCCCTGTAAACCAGCCCATTCATGTCCCCCAGGAGAATGCCACTTTCCTGAGCGCTTGTGGAAGCAGGGGAAGTCGAGCTGGTTGTGCGAGGCTCCTCCTCTGAGATGTACACAGTGAAATTGACAGTCACCACTGGTCTAATAAGCCCACTTTGGAACCTGAGGCTGAAGGATTGATATGAGCCATTCGGGACATATCTCTCCTGGTCCGAAATCGGGGATGAGGGGGGAACAGAGGCTATTGGGACCGCTTGCTGCAAGTCCGCATGAGCGAGGCCAGCTCTGATGCCAGACCGACCCCCTCGTCGCGGAACTCCCCTGCTACGCGGCATAGTACTCAGAGCAAGAGACCTGAGAAGCCGCTCGAGCCAGTGTGCACTGGAGGCGTGAGGATCCCTGAGCATATCACAAGCATCGACAGAAGAACTTTGGTCCTGAAATTGAACAGACTGCACCTTATAAAGAACTGAAACATTCACCGCCGCGGGAATATGACGCACATCCATTTGCCTGGTTTGCATCAAGGACAGAGTTGCCATGCTCGCCTTGAATGCGAATTCTCCTCGGGCCTGATCAGAAGTGAAGTCGCCTGCCTTGAACATTAACTGATAACCACCAGCACAAACCTCGGAGGACGCCTGCCTGCCATCCGTCAGCCTTGATGGTATCGTGGCGTGCTGCATAATTAATGGCTGGAGTAAACACCCGCATCCGGGTGCATTTTCTTTATCGGAGACTTGTCCTGAGAGACAATTTCCTGCAGTTTGGCCATTTGGTCCCTGGAAGCTAAGCTTTCTATTGTACCTTCAAAGTGGTTTTCTTTAGCCTCCACTCCGAGGTTGGCTAGAAGATCAGCTAGCTTATTCCCTTCCCTTCTGGTATGTTTGAAAGTGATTGCTTGGTGCTGAGAAAGCCAGTGATTTATTAGTTCAAGCCTCTGGGCCATTCTCCAGCTGTGGCTTACCTTATGAATTGGAGAGCCATGTTGGAGCTTTGTGGTCATTCTGATTATGATCTGCGAGTCTCCTTCTATGATGAGGGGAAAGAAGTTCTTTTCGTGTGCTAGTTTTAGACCTCGCCATAGACCTTCCAATTCTGCTGAGTTGTTAGTATCCCAGCCTATCGAGCCCATGTAGATGCAGAAAGGGTTGCCGTTATGATCTCTGAAGACTCCTCCATAACCTGCTTTTCCTGGGTTTCCTTTAGATGCCCCATCAAAGTTGAGCTGGATCATGTCTACAGGAGGTGGGTTCCAAATGCTTGCTTCCTGACTTTGTTTGTTGGGGTTCTTGCCAATGGTTGATTTTTGATTTAACCGCAGCTTCCAATTGTCCCAAACAGTTTTTTCCTGAGGAAGAGTGGGAAGGTCTTCTGAATACCAATCTTTGATTGAAAGAGTTTCCATAATGTTTTGATGGAATTTGTTCCAAATTTTTTCCAGCGGCATCGTTTGATCTTTAAATATTCTTCTATTACGCTCTTTCCATATATTCCACATCAATAAGCCTGGAATGAGTTGCCACAATGCGTTGAGGAGATTACTTTGAAATGGGGTTTGACTCCCCTTGCATATGGTCCCTTTGAGGTCTCCTTGCACTCTTCCTTCTATTTGGCAGCGGAAAGCAATCTTCTCCCATAATTTCCTTCCAATTTGACAATTTTGCATAAGATGAAGGGCTGTTTCTTCCTCCTGTCTGCACATGTGACATATGGATGGTCCAGAGAAGCTCCGTTTTCTGAGATTATCCCACGTTAGGATTCTGTTATGACAGAGAAGCCACAGAAATGTGGAGACTTTCGGCCAGTTAGACTTGTGCCAAACTTTTTCCCATAAGTTGTCTTTGTTCATCTGCCCTTGAATGATTAAATTGTATGCTTCCTTAGTGGTGAAAGTTCCTTTCTCTCCGTAACCCCATCTTAAAATATCCGGTTCTTCTGAGACTTTGATTTGCCTCTTTTGTAATTCTGTGTTGGGTCCCTATAATACTAGTGATTACCCCATTACTATTGTAGTTATACCCCCTATTTATATTGTTGTGCCCCTATTACCCCCATATTGTTATTTCTGTGCCCCATAGAATCCCTCTATTGTTATTTTTGTGGCTTTATATTATTATTGTTAGGTCGGCTGGATTATATTGTGACTCCTTAGACTCCTATATATAGAAAGGAGGTTTTGTCATTTGTATCATCCAAGAATTGTTCATTTATGTAATGTAAAGGAGGTTGCCCCCTCGAAGAGGCTGAATTCTAAGGCGTTGATCTCTCTTTTCTATCTTTTTTGAGCTGGTTTCATAACATTTGGTATCAGAGCTTTGGATTCTAGGGTTTCGCTGCTCCAAACAGGTCATCGTGGCATTTTCGCTATAACTTTTTTTCTGTGACGTTTCAGAAGTCGCAAAAAAAACCCATTTGAGAAGAAATCGCGCTGAACCTTGGGTCCGAATTTCAGAGCTTTTCGCGCGATATTTGCGGAGATATGATCTGAGGAAGTTGGTCTTTTTGCAGACTCCTGAATTACATTCAAAACAGGTGACCTGGGGAAAATCGTCATAACTTTCTCTCTGGGGATCGGATTGAAATTTCGTAAGAAGGTACAGAAAGAGGACGGACTGTAGTTTCTTGTATGTGTGTTTCAGATTCAAAGGTTGAAACAGTGACTCGTGGCACGTCGTACAAGTTCGCTCTACTGAACCAGTCTAAAAGCAAGTCACTGTGGGAGATTTCACATAACTCTTCCTTGGAGAATCCAATTTGGCTCAGACTTGTGGCATTGGAAAGAGGACACAGAAGGCTACTACAGGTAGCAATTTCAGAACTGGATGATTCGAAATTACAGAGATACATCAGATTCAATATCAGGCTTCTATAAAGTGAAAAAAGGTGTGTAGTTTTTTTTTAATTTTTGTGTAAGCTTGGTTTAACGGAATTCAAAGGGCATAGTAAAGCATTATTATCGGTAACTGATGCCCCGAGGAAAGAAAATGCAAACACCTAGTAAGGAACCTGAAAGCTCTAGCATGACTCATGAAGAAGAGGAAGAAATGCTACATGATATATCAAAATTACAAGAACAAGTGCAACAAATGTCACGCTCACAAAAGCTAACAGAAGCTAAGATAAATGGCGTGGAATCTAAGATAAAGGGCATGGAAGCTAAGATGGAGGATTCGATGGCAAATTTGAAGATAGATTTGAAGACAGACATGGAAGAATTGAAGAAGTTGCTACAAGAAAGGGTCACTAATGGTGAAAAGGTAGTAAAGGAAACTCATGATGAGAACAAAAGAAATGTTAATCATGATTCCATAGACTCTAATGTTGGATCGAAGACTCACCATATTCCAAAAATCGATATGAGGAAGTTTGATGGCAAGGATCCCGCCACATGGATATTACAGATGGAGCAATTCTTCGATCTCAATAATGTGCAAAACACACAAAAGGTACGTATGGCAACTTTATATTTGGAACCAAATCAGTTTGTATGGTATCAATGGCTTTGTTCTCGTAAACAATTTATCACTTGGGCAATTTTTACGGAAGAATTGATAGCACATTATGAGGATACAAAAAGCAACACTTTTTTTAGCCAATTGATAAGTCTCAAACAAAAGGGTTCAATAATGGAGCACATTGAGGAGTTCCAAAAATTGAACATAAGGGTAAAAGATATTCCAGAGGAGCATAGGATTGATGTGTTCATAGGGTCTTTAAAGGATAATATCCAACATGATGTTCGCCTTTGGGAACCTGATTCATTAGAGAAGGCATTCAGGTTAGCAAGAAAAATGGAAAGCAAAATTATGGCAACTAGGAAGCATACCACTCACAACTATAAAGACGGAAGTGTTGTTGCCCATAGTCTTCCACAACCTACAAGGTTGACACCACAACAATTGGAAGAAAAAAGAGCAAAAGGGCTTTGTTACAATTGTGATAGCAAATACACAAAAGGTCATAAGTGTGCTGAGAAGAAATTATTCTACATAGATTGTGAAGAGGAAGAAGAAAAGGAGCAAGAAAGGTCAAAAGAAGAGGATATATTCCAGGAACAAAGCCTAGATGAAGAACAAATAAATCCGACCATATCTTGTAATGCATTGGCGGGAATTACCACTCCTCAAACCATCAAGATAGAAGGACAAATCAAGAAGAAAAAGGTAATAGTGTTGATTGATTCAGGAAGCACCCACAATTTTATTCATTGTAGGGTAGCAAAAGAATTGAATTGCTTCCTATATCCAGCACCAGAGTGTCAAGTGATGATTGCAAATGGAGGAACAATAAATTGCTCTGGAAAGTGCCATAATATCAAGCTATCCATGGGAGAATATGTATTGACTAGCCCAATGCTTTCCATTCCAATGGGAGGTGCTGATGTTGTACTAGGAGTCCAATGGCTACAATCCTTGGGTACAATAGCTTTTAATTTTCAAGAACTTTTCATGAAATTTTCTGTGGAAGGAAAGGAAGTTGAATTAAGGGGTATTGCAGGGAAACCAGGAAAGATAATCAGCTCTAATGGCATGACAAAGCTTCTAAAAAAGGAGCAAAGAGGTGTAATTGCACAATTATGTTCGCTAGATGTTTCCACATTGGAATCATCTATTTCTCCAGATCTCCAAAAAGTCCTGGACAATCATTCCAAGGTATTTGAGACTCCCAAAGGTCTCCCACCTATGCGTGATCATGATCATGCTATTCATCTGATTCCAGGAAGTGTTCCTCCAAACATCAGGCCGTACAGATATCCCTATGTCCAAAAAAGTGAAATTGAACGTATGGTTGCAGAAATGCTAGAGGCTGGTATAATTCAACCGAGTCAAAGTTCTTTCTCAGCTCCAGTAGTATTGGTGCACAAGAAGGATGGATCATGGCGCATGTGTCCAGATTATAGGGAGCTCAACAAGCTCACTATTAAAGATAAGTTCCCCATTCCTGTCATTGATGAATTACTGGATGAATTGCATGGATCAATTTACTTCACCAAGTTGGATCTTCGTTCGGGATATCATCAAATCAGAATGAAGATTGAAGACATTCCGAAAACGGCATTTAGAACTCATGAGGGTCATTATGAATTTTTGGTCATGCCTTTTGGCCTTACCAATGCACCTTCAACATTTCAAGGTTTGATGAATTCAATTTTCAAACCATTCCTTAGAAAATTTGTGTTAGTATTTTTTGATGATATACTAATCTACAGCAAGTCTTGGAAGGATCATGTTGAACATGTTGACAGGGTGCTACAACTATTGGAGGAGAAACAATTATATGCAAAAAGATCCAAATGTTTCTTTGGAGTCCAGGAGGTGGAATATTTGGGTCATATTGTATCTCATGAAGGAGTTAAGGTAGACCCTAGCAAAATTAAAGCCATTAAGGAATGGAAAATCCCCACATCCATAAAGCATCTGCGAGGATTTCTTGGGTTGACAGGGTATTATCGCAAGTTTGTTAAGAATTATGGGAGAATAGCAGCACCTCTAACAACATTATTGAAGAAAGATTCATTTTCATGGACTCCGGAAGCAACAAAGGCCTTTGAACATCTTAAAGAGGCAATGTGCCAAGCACCGGTCTTAGCTACACCGGACTTCACAAAAACCTTTATTGTGGAATGTGATGCTTCAGGAAATGGAATTGGTGCTGTTCTAATGCAAGATGAAAGACCCATTGCTTTTGAAAGTCGTCCAATCAAGGGAAAGTTTTTAAGCAAAGCTATTTATGAGAAGGAAATGTTGGCAATACTCCATGCACTTAAGAAATGGCGACCCTACCTAATGGGAAGACACTTCAAGGTAAAAACGGATCATGATAGCCTTAAATACTTTTTAGAACAAAGATTATCCTCTGAAGAGCAACAAAAGTGGGTCACAAAGATGTTGGGTTATGACTTTGAAATCATCTACAAAAAAGGGAAGCAAAATGTGGTGGCAGATGCACTCTCAAGAAAGGATGAGGATGTGGAAGCATTGTTGTGTGCCATTTCTATTATCCAACCAGATTGGATAAACGAAGCAAGGGAGGAATGGAAGAATGACGAAGAAGTGTGGGCACTTATTCGAAAGCTACAACAAGATTCCAGTACTTCTGATACATTTAGCTGGCAAAATGATTCGTTATGGTACAAAGATCGCTTATACCTCTGTAAGAATTCCCAGCTAAAACAAAAGATTCTTATGGAATTGCACACTTCTCCCTTAGGAGGGCACTCAGGATTTTTAAAAACTTACCACAGGGTTAAGAAGGAATTTTTTTGGGATGGCCTTAAATCAGATATTCAAAAGTTTGTGGCGGAATGTTTGGTTTGCCAACAAAATAAAGTTGAAACAATTAAGACACCGGGTCTATTACAACCTTTATCCATTCCAAGCCAACGTTGGGAGGAGGTTTCAATGGATTTTATCACAGGTTTACCCAAGTCTGAGGGAAAGAGTGTCATCATGGTGGTAGTTGACAGACTTACCAAGTATGCACACTTTTGTGCATTATCACATCCATTTAAAGCCAGTACAGTTTCTACTGCATTTATGGAAACAGTTCAAAAGCTACATGGAAACCCAAAGATTATTGTAAGTGACAGAGATCCCATTTTCACTGGAAATTTTTGGACAGAATTATTTTCTTGTCTTGGTACTCAGTTAGCTCATAGCTCATCTTATCATCCTCAATCTGATGGGCAAACTGAGATAGTAAACAAATGTTTGGAAGGATATCTTCGTTGCTTTGTATCTGATAAACAGACACAATGGGTCAAATGGTTGCCTCTGGCTGAATGGTGGTATAACACTTCCTTCCATACAGCAACAAAAATGACCCCATTTATGGCACTTTATGGGTATCAACCACCATCCATCACATCATATTTAAGAGAAAATTCTAAGGTTCAGGCAGTGGAACATCACATCGAACATCAACAACAAGTCCTCCAACTCTTAAAGGATAACCTCGTGTTGGCACAAAATAGAATGAAACAACAGGCAGATCAACATCGCAGTGAAAGAAGTTTTGATGTAGGTGATTGGGTATTCCTACGGCTACAACCATATAAGCAAATGTCCCTAAAGCAAGCTAAGAAGGATAATAAATTATCACCAAAGTATTATGGTCCGTACAAGGTGTTGCAAAAGATTGGTACTATGGCATACAAATTGGAGCTTCCTGCAGCTTCTCGATTGCACCCAGTTTTCCATGTTTCATGTTTAAAGAAGGTTATAGGTGACAAGCTCCCAATTCAAACAATATTGCCAGAACTTGACGAGGAAGGAAAAATTATATTGGAACCGGAAGCAGTCACAGAAACAAGAACTCGACAGCTACGAAATCGATCAATTTCAGAGTATCTTATCAAGTGGAAGAACTTATCCGCTGAAGATTCCACATGGGAGGATGAGAATTTTATGCAGAAGTATCCAGAACTACTCAAGCGTTGAGGACAACACTTTTTTGAAGGAGAGGGGCATGTTGGGTCCCTATAATACTAGTGATTACCCCATTACTATTGTAGTTATACCCCTTATTTATATTGTTGTGCCCCTATTACCCCAATATTGTTATTTCTGTGCCCCATAGAATCCCTCTATTGTTATTTTTGTGGCTTTATATTATTATTGTTAGTTCGGCTGGATTATATTGTGACTCCTTAGACTCCTATATATAGAAAGGAGGTTTTGTCATTTGTATCATCCAAGAATTGTTCATTTATGTAATGTAAAAGAGGTTGCCCCCTCGAAGAGGCTGAATTCTAAGGCGTTGATCTATCTTTTCTATCTTTTTGTGAGCTGGTTTCATAACATTCTGTGTTGAGGAGATGTTGAGTCTGAACTGAACTATGTGGGAGGAGCTGATCTGCATTTTTCCATTGCCGATGTTCTTGAGCAGTAGCTGTAGTCCAAAAATGGTTGACTTTGGCTAATTGATTTATCTCCCTCTCATCCGCTGGAAGGTCCTGGAGTATGTCTTTGATTTTTGGCAATTGCTGCCATGAGTCCTCCCAGAAACGAGCAGTGTTCCCATTTTTGATCTCCCAAAAACAGTGCTCTTGGATGAGATATCTGTGTTGTATGGCTGAATTCCAGATTGCGGATCCCGAACTTGTCTCTGTCATACGCAGTCTTTCTTCCATGGGATAGTTACTTGCATACTTAGCTGTCCAAAGGGAAGCCCAAGGAGTATTAGGATGGGCAAGCCACCTCCACCAGATTTTAGCTCCCATTGCTTTGTTGCTATGCTCAGGGTCTCTAAGGCCTATGCCTCCTGCTTTCTTGGGAAGACAAACTTTATCCCATTTGATTAGAGCCCATTTTCGATTTTGTCCAGAGCCCCCCCACAAAAAGTTACGCTGGAGATTCTTGATTTCTTTGAGGACCCACTTGGGGGCAGCTAGAATGGAGAAAAGATACAGGGGCATGGAGTGAAGAACTGCTTTGATGAGAACTATTCTGCTTGCCATATTCAGAGCTCGATTAGTCCATAGGAGTAGACGAGCTTCCAATTTTTCTAACAACTGCTTCCAGGAGGAATGTTTAAGAGCTGAGGCCATAAGAGGGGCACCAAGATACTTGGATGGGAGAGAGGCACAGGTGAATCCCAGAATACGCCCTATGGCTCTCTGGGTAGAAACAGGAGTATTGAAGAAAAAAATTTGGGATTTGACTCGATTGATGAGGGCACCAGAAGCATCAGAGAAAGTGGATAGAATGGATTTTAGAAGGCGAGCTTCCTGTACCGACGGATGACCAAAAAGCATATTATCATCTACAAATTGTTGGTGGGAGTAGACAGGGGAATTGTTAAAAGAGAGCCCTTTTAGATGCCTATCATGCCTAGCAGCCGTGATGCTTCTACCCAAACCCTCAGCCATAATTACAAATAGAAAGGGAGACAAGGGATCGCCCTGCCTGATTCCTCTGGAAGGACGGTAGGTGGCTGAAGGAGTACCATTGATTAACACAGAGAAGAAAGCTGAGGAAATTAGATTGTAAATCCATCTTACCCAAGAGTGAGCGAAGCCAAAAGCGATTAGAATTTTTTGTATGTAGACCCAACTGAGACTATCAAAAGCTTTAGATAGATCTAGTTTAAGCAACATACCTGGCTTCTTGGTTAGCTTTAGGGAATGGATTATCTCATGCGTGAGAATGATTCCGTCCGTTATTTGACGCCCTTCTACATAGCCCGACTGCTCAGGCGAGATGATGAGAGGGAGGATCGGTTTAAGCCTGGTTGCAATGACTTTTGAGATGATTTTGTATATCATATTGCACAGAGCTATGGGCCTGTATTTGTCAGGGGTGTTGGAATCTTCTCCCTTAGGTACTAAGGCTATGAAAGTAGCATTTAATCCAGGATACATCCATCTGAGAGCCCTGGATTCCTCCACAACCTGCCAGACTTCATTTTTTATCAAATCCCAGAATTTGTGAAAAAAATTGGATGTAAAGCCATCCGGACCTGGCGCTTTCCCCTCCTTCATTTGTTGCACGGCCTCTTCAACTTCCTGCATACTGATAGGTTTGATAAGCAAACTGTTATGCTCCTCTGTTATGACTCTGGGTATGTTCTGTAGAAGTTGATTGATAGCCGGCATTCTATTGAAATTGGGCTCCTGGTGGGCTTTTTTGAAGTAATTAATAAATTCCCCTTCAATGCCATCATGGGTTTCAATCTTCTCCCCCTGCTCATTTTTAATATGAGTGATGTGGTTTATCATTCTGCGCTGCACAGTGGTTTTATGAAAAAATTTTGTATTTTTTTCTCCACTTTTTAGCCATCTGATTCTTGATTTCTGCCTCCATAAAGTTTCTTCCTGCTTGTCTCTTTCTAAAATTTTGGATTCTATGGCTTGTTCCTGTTTGGTAAGATCCTCCGTTCGCCCTTCATTGATAATGGTTTGCTGGATTTTCTTCATTTCTGCGTTGAGCATGGCCTGGGCGGCAAAGATGTTACCAAATGTTTTGTGGTTCCATTGTTTGATGGCCCTTTTTAGATGCTTGAGTTTTTGCTGGAACCTGGACATTCTTGTACCTTCGGTCGGATTGAAGTTGAGCCAGGTTGATCTGACTAGCTCTTCAAATTCTGGATGAGAGAACCAAAATTCTTCAAAACGAAAAGGGCGTCTGAGATTGTTACCTGGCCTGTTCCATTGGAGCTCAATAGGCCAATGATCCGATCCAGAGATAGGGAGAATGGATGCTGTGAATTCCCCCCCTATGTGTGTTGCATTATCTGAGATTAGGAATCTGTCAAGACGCGATGCAATTTGCTGCGACCCTACTCTCTTATTTGTCCATGTGAAGATACCATTGTTTGTAGGAATATCTATCAACCAGTTGTTGTTGATGAAGTTCTTTAGAAGGTTGTCATCACTGTTTGTGTTACTTCTGCCCCCTTTTTTTTCCTCCATGCTGGCGATCATGTTGTAATCGCCTCCAGATATCCACAGAGGGAACGGTCTATCTTTGTTGAGATCTGACAATGTATTCAGGATGTGGTTTTTTTGAGCAGTATCCTGAGGGAAATAAACATTAGTTATCAGTCCATGGGTGTTCGTACCTGAGAGATGGAATGTGGCTTGGATGAAACTTTTGTTAGCTTGAATGTTGTTGAGATGGATGATCCGGGCATCCCAAAGGATTGCTAGGCCTCCCGAAGCTCCTTGAGCATCAACAGCTGTGACTAGCCCTCCTGGCCAAGCCTTCGCTGCTATTCTTTCCAAAATTGTTGAGCTGCACTTCGTCTCCTGCAAAAAGAGAATACTTGGTTTTTCTTGCATCAGCATATTTTTTAATATTCTGCCTTTCCTTGGGCTGTTGAGCCCTCTGATATTCCATGATATTAACTTCATTGAGAAGGGTGGGGGTTTGCGTTGAAGTACTTGGTCAGTTTGGCATACCTCCCTGACTCCACCAGTATTTCTCCTATCTTAATGGTTCTTTCCAGGGTTGTTTTCCTGCCCCTCTTCTTGCTATCCTTGGTGATAAATTTTCCATCCCATGGACTACCTATCTGGACTCCTAGAGAGTATTTCTTCTGTGCCCTGTTTAGCACTTCTACTAGGTTGTCCACTTGCGTTTCTGGGATTTTTTCAAAGTTCCTTGTGCTGCAAGCATGTTCCAAGCCTAATATGTCCAGCTCCCCTATGTCTAAGGGTTCCGGATCTTCTTCCATGACTTGGGGCGATTGAAAAATATCCTCGGGCTCATTTGAGACTTTTTCATTTGGCTGCGAGTATTCAACATCCATTCCTTGAGTTTGCCCTGGCAAGGTTTTGGCCTGAGAGATCAGGTTCGCTTGACTTGTGGTTTTCTGTCCTCCTTGCACTGATGTTTCGCCTGGCTGTTTTTGATGTACCGCTTTGTCCTTCGCCTGTTCCTTTTCCGGATCTTGCTCATCAGTCTTGTTCAGGGCTTCAAATCTGTTGCTTGTTGTAGGCATTGCCTTATTGGCAGGATTTACCTTGGGATTGCCTGTAGTTTTCTTGTTTCCTCTCCTTCTGTTAACTACCTTGGTGAATCCATCTGGGGTATGATTGTCAGGATTATCTTGATAAGAGGGTATCTTATTTTGAGGACAATCTCTATAGAGATGCCCTATATCATGGCATTTCCTGCATCTAAATGGCACCTGTTCATAGTCTATAACTTGAACCCACTCAGAGTCTTCATGAAAGAAACTTACCGTGTCTGGCAGCGGTTGCTTGAGATCCATGTAGACACAGATCCGAGCATATGATGTATGTTTGCATAGCTTTGTTTCCTCTGCTACCTTTACAAATTCACCAATAGCATTCCCGATTTCTTGTAGCGACTTTTCCTCCCAATATTCCCATGGCAGTGAGTAAAGCCTTATCCACACTGGCGCACAACTCAGATCTTCCTTATCTGGGTTGAATCTTTCGACCCAGCCTTTGAGAAATAGACCTGCGGAGTTGAAAAAATACGGACCTCCCTCCAATATCCTGGTGCGGTCTTCCAGGCAGTTAAACACTGCGGTGAAGAAGCCCTTGGCTCCCAAGTGCAGAGTTATATCCCCCTTTGGATGCCATTTGGTGCTGATCCAACTTCTCAGTGCCCTTTCTGTCGGCCAAATCCCTATAAACTTGCCGATCAGCGCATGATCTCTCATGTACTGTATCCTGGCATTGATGCGTTCACTTGGGAAGTACACCCGTGGTCTATGGGTTGCTACAGGTTTGCAAGTTGAGGAACTTGCTTTATTTCTTTCCTCTGCGTCGATGTCCTTTCCTTTCTGCTGTCTATTATCCATAGTGCTGCCGCTGGTCCCGTTTTCATTCTCCCTGTCGGCCGTATGCCGTGATCGATTACCCGGAGACGGGGGAGGCTCCTGGCCCTCCCCCTGAGGGGGAATCATTTGTCCTGTTCCTTATGGACGCGTCTTCTTGTTCTCTGCTTCACCAGACTCTGCCGCAAGTACCAGGTTCGACAGTCCTGCCGCTTGCAGGTTTCCGCCTAAACCCTAGGGTTAGATGCAGCGACCGGAGCTCTCATTTCTCTCTCGTTGCATAATCAACTTTCTTCTTTATGGATTTGTACATTAACAAACAACATTGGATTCACTGCTAATTACTCTTATTTTTGGTATTTTTTCATAATGACTACTTTATGTGTTTTCATATTGTCATATCAATCCATTAAATATAGATTTGGTGTAATTTTAAATGTGTTCAATTGGCTCTAGCTACTATAATGTGATTAGCGTAGTTGGGTTTATTGATTTTGGATATTATCCAATAGGAGGCCTTGCCTTACCACTTTCTTTTTAAAGAAAATATGATTAAGGAGTCATGTGAAGGGATAATTACAATTTCATATTATCAAAAGAAAAAAAAACATATTTAAGGGTTCTCAACTCGCAAAAGTGAGTAGGAAAATTTGTTTCAAAGGATAAAGAATTACATGTTTCAAATTTCATTGAACTTGAATAACATTTAAGATGTAGAATTAACAAGTGCTTTAGAGATTGGATTAGAGAATCTTCCAAGTCTTAAAGTACTTCTAATTAATATATAGATCAAATTATATATTGAACATGGTTGACATAGCAAGAGATGTCCATTCCTTTCCATTTCATGGAACCTACAATGGAAGAGATGTCAATCCTTTTTGTTGAGAATTTTTGTGGTTGGGAATGCAAGATATGAAACTTCAAAATCAGTTTCAAAAAATTGTCAGTTTTGTAAAACAAATTTTTGAAATTGTCAATTTTGTATGGCCTTGATTTGCCACACTTCTAATGTATTATCATGAAAAATAACTTTAATTTTTATTGATCAAGTTGTTGGGGAGGCATCTATGGATGTAGAAGCATACTTTTTAAAAACTTTTAATTAAGTTGTGCTTGCTTATAGAGTCAAACGAGTTTAGTTTATAATCATGGTTTTTCGGTACATGATATTAATGTCTTATGGTATTGAGCTTGTGGATTACATATAATGAAGCCTTTAAAAGGCTTGAAATCCTGTAATGTAAGGTGCTATATGTGAGAGGGTGTTGGGGTCACTTGGCTAGTTTTGGCCAAATGGAAATCAAAGTTATGCTCATTTCTAGTTTTTCCTCTATTAAGAATTTTGAAGGTAAAATTGTTGCGTTGTTGTTTATTGTTATGTAGTAAAGGTTATGAGGTTGTACACGGGTTTAGGAAAAATGGGTGTAGAAAATCTAGGTTTCATTTAGGATAGTCAAGTTATAGTAAGGAGGTAAGAGGCACCAAAGATGGAAAAATAGTGTAAGGATTTACAGGGTATGGCTAACATTCACAAGCAAGATGTGATGAGAAAGTAATGTGATGTTTGTTGAATGCATGCAAGCTGACATGATGAGAGACCATGAGTGGAAATTAATTTTGAAGGTTGGGTCAAGATGAGACAAGTGCAATACATGACTTCTAAGTAGAGGTTAAGAAGAACATGCAAATTACGGATCAACAAATGTAATGTCGCCTACTAAAGTTTGCTTGCTTATTTGCACAAAATTTTAATTTCCTCTCTTAGATATTTAAACAAACAATATATAGGCAATTATTTCTTCAAAAACAATTAAATTAAGAAACCATCACTGATAAATTTTACTCAATAAAAATCATTAGAAGAACACTAACCAATTTTATTGGACTCAATTTGGAAATTACATACAAATTTATTTGTTGGAACCTAAACACTTACTCCAGTAATGGCATTGTTGGCTCCTCTTGAAATGAATTTAGCTTCCCAAATAAAATTCGTCCTCTTTAGATTTTTGCTTGGATTCTTCAATAATTAAACCCTTGTAGCATAATTTCAACATCTCTTGCTTCAATTCAGCTACCTTGATAACTTAGCCCTCCTAAGAACAATTTGATCTCTCCAAACAAACAATACCCAAAAAATTCTACCAAATAATTTGGTTCTCGAAATAAATTTTGGCCTCCTTAAATAACCTTGATTTCCTTAGGTAACTACTCTAATTAATTTCGCCCCAGAGAGAAAAAATTCCTCTCCACAAATTAATTTGACCTCCAACAAATAAGAAATTAACCTTCACAAGAAGTTTTGCCCTTTCCCAGAATATTCAGTTGCTCAAATAAATTCATCTTTGACATTATTTAATTTTTCCTCTTATCCTGCCACACTAATTTAACCTGCCAAGAAAAATATTCGAACTGCAGCAATGGATAATATCATGTTTCCCTCTGGTTCCACGATATATGAAAAAATTATTCTCCTCATTAAATCCTTATAAAGAACTCAAGTGATCCTCCCCTTAGATCGACTAGGGTGCATAAGTTTCACCACCGAAACCAATCTTAATCAGCTAGGGTGGATAGTTTCATCATTGAAACTAGTTTCTCACTAGTGTTTCCCCTCACACAACAAATCACTAGAGATTTTTGGATTCAATTCACAAATATTCCAATCATATCTCAAAATTAGTTTCTATCTTCTTTTTATAATTTTTTCCTCACCCAAATACCTTGGGTCAATACCATGGGTCACTTGACATAAACACTTGTTGATGGTGTTGGAAATCCATCAACCAAGGGGTCTCTCAATATGTGGTCCCAATTAGACCTCACACCATTTGGGAGAGGAGCCCCATCTGGAATATCGGCCGGGTTGTCATGTATTAATATATATTTTCCTTGGCTCTAACTATCATTAAGAGAGGAACACATGGTGCTTTCGAAAGAAAGAAGGTGTACCTGGTGAGTGTTCGGTTGTAGGTGTGTCAAAGTTCTTCTACTGTGGAGGAAAAGAGTAAAGTGAGCCTCTAAGAGAGAGGTAATAGTACCACCGAAGTAGAGACACACCCAAACAAGAAGGATTCGTATGACATCCAGCAGAATAGTCCACAAAAGATGTGATGGTCATTCAACCAACGAATGATAAATATATGTCTAGTATCTTGCATAATAGTCCATAAGGATGGGACAAAAATAACAACCATTACAACACATTCTCAATAAGATAAGTACTATGATAACTGAAATAGTTCAACTACTTTAGCATAGATGAAAGAAAACATGAAATAAAAACATCCGCATAATAGTTTTACAAATATTCATAATCCACGCATGAAGAACGTGTCGACCATGAAGGAATTTTTTATTAAGTAAAAATTCCAAGACACATGCATACAATGAACATCACTAGCTCCAATTGTTATGCAACCATCTAACAAATAGATATATCAACGACTTAAAATTTATCCTCTTCGATGGGGAAACCTCCTTTACATTACATAAATGAACAATTCTTAGATGATACAAATGAAAATACCTCCTTTATATATATGGAGTAAATTATGTAGAAGGAACCTCGCAATGGAATACATTTACAAAAATACATGATACATAAAAAGAGAGACTAAGTTGACCGCAAAAACCAAAGACACTATGATACTAGAGACACTATGAAGCGAAAGGGAAGTCACCCAAAGTTGTGCTTTCCCTTGTCGGGTTCCTTGGCTGATGAGACCACTTACTACCAGGAAGAGGAGTTCCAGAAGTGTTTTCCCTGTAGAAATTTTGAATAATATGACACTTATTCACAGAGATTATACTGATTATACACTATTGTAGAATACATGCACAATACGTAATCTCCTCTACGTTGATCATCAATTTAGCAACATAAAAAACAATGAAACATCAATCGCATGCACACATTAACACAGTATGTAACCCGGAGAAAGCTTACAGTTGAAAATCCCACACTATCTGTATATTAATGATTGAGAACATGTAACATTACATAGTACAATACTCCTCACAAGTACTCAGTATTATCTCCACCTGTTACACACAATACAGCTCAGATCTGATCTCCAAATCTCCTCTGCTGCTTGCCTGCCTCCACTGCACAATCCTGCAAGAGAATGAATGATGAATGGCTGATCCAAACTCCTATTTACCTTGTGAAAATCACTCACATTGGGAATCACGTGAGCACAGTCTATTCTACTGGGCATATGTTGTGCAATTATCATGGGCATACTCAATACATTGCTTGTGCAAAGTCTCATGCACAACTATAGTCACAACTAATAGCAATCTCAACCTCTAACACCTATCTCCACTGAACTGTACATGCACTGAGTTAACTGATGTATTCTTCAGTTGCATTATGAGTTAATAATTAGTGAATTAATTAATAACTAATTCACACAACTCATCAGTTAGTCTATTGGCCAGTTAGACTAAATACAAATAGTTCAACTAAGTCAAACTGAACACAACTCCATTAACTGCTCATCCAACTCCACATAACTCAACCACATGAGTTCCAACTCATGTCCTACATGCAATAGCTCAATTGACTCATAAAGAAAGCGTATTTCCTTCTGACGGCTGCATGTGCCACATCTGTAGCTCAAACTGAAGTGCTCCAAGAGGATAGGATAAAGTTTATAGTCTAAATATTATTATGAGACAATAATATTTGACTTTTCTATTTTTGACTAGTAGTCTAAAAATATACTCTGATCACTCCTGCTGTGATCCAAAAATAGAAGTCCATCTATTTTTCCCAACATGACCAATCATCCATAAACAACATCCTGCAACTGATAGACCATGATCCATATGTCTAAAAATAGACATAGTCTAAAAATAGACTTTGTGCCAAAACTTGCCTGCGGGACCACTTAGTGAAGGCGACTCCTTTCCACTAAGCTCCATCATCTTGTTGCATTCTCAACAATCATTTCTTGTTGCACACTTTTCAACACTCCCTCCCAACAAGAAAGGCTTCCTCTCAAACCCGATCCTGTAACTCTGGAATGTTCTACATGCAACACATATGCCCGATCCACTTTGCTCCAATAACACTTGGAACAAAAAAACTCCTAATTGACCACTCTGTTGGGCTAGGAACATACTCTGATGCTGAAGCTCTACTTGCTTCTGACAAGTGCTCCCTCTCTGACATCTGCGTTTCTGCAACATCTCCATGCATCTCGCACCATTGCACACTTCTCTGTGCCACCTAGCACTGTGCAAAACACTTGTGCCTCTCGTACTGCTGCAGCCTGCTAGCTATGTGCTGTCCTGGGATTCCCTACACTGTCGCTCTCTCTGCTGCTCCATCTGCATCTGTCTCTACCCAATCAATCAGTTCCTGCTACTCCACATCAGGGCTCCTGTAGCAAGGTCTCATCCAAGAGGTTGGGTACCTCAAGGATCTTGCCCCTCCTCCTTGGGACGATCAATCCACATCACCCCACCTCCTACCTGGAGGTATGGTTACATGTGATCCCTCAGCCCACCTGGCTCGAAGTTTCCCCCTACTGGAGGTCTCTGCATGAGTATATGTCTCTACTCGAATCTCCACTCAGCTTCACTTGTTGTGGCTGCTCCACAACCTCCTGAAGCTGCTGCACCAATTGTGGCTCCTCCACAATCGTCTGAGACTTCTTCTGGCTCTGCATGTTGAGAGGTAATATACCCTCCCTCTCAACCACCAAGTCTCCATCAGTTGCCTCGCTGCTCAATGCTTTGCATGCATCTTGAACCTCAAGAGCATACAGGTTCTTGACCCGTGAACCAATCTACTTCACCTGTCTAGTGATGATGTGTCTAAGGAAAACCTTTCCCTTACTGAAGACAACATCATACCCTCTATCTTCCAGCACCACGATCGACACCAAGTTTCTCTTCAGTCCTAGTACATACTTGACATCGGTTAAGGTAAGCCGAGCTCCATGCTCCCTCTGAAAAATAACTGTGCCTGCACTTGAGACACTATACTTCTCATCATTACCCATTGCTATGTGTATATGGAGATCTTTCTCCTCCAAAGTACTGAACAAACTTTTGTCACCGATCATGTGGAAAGGAGCTCCACTGTTAAGAAACCAACCACTTCCCATCATGGATGAAACCATGCATGCGAAGAGTGTGAAATCCAACTCAAACTATGAAGCAAGTGCCTCACCTTCAGATCCTTCCCTGGATCCCTTCTTGGACTTCTTCTTTGGGCAATTAGTAGCATAATGGCCCAACTCATGACAACGAAAGCATCGCACCTTCGACTTGTCAACCTTCTTCCCATCATTGGAAGAACTGGATTCAGAAAGAGAAACCTTCCCCTTCCCCTTCTTCGCCTTACTCACTAAGGCACAGTTCTCCTCATCATGCATAGATGAAGAACTGTCTCTGGTGCACCGTATAATCTCCTCTTGCACAAGATCCGACCAAAGTCTCTCCCATCCTGGCAATTTCTCCCTTCCATTCACCGAGTCCTGGTAGCTATGCCAACTCTTAGGAAGGCCAAGGAGTGCTCAACTCACCATATCCTCATCCTCAACAGTTACCCCCACACTTCCCAGCTCATCCCAGCATTGGGTGAACTTCGTGAGATACCTGGGCATACTGTCTCCATTCTCACACCTAATGTTTCTGAGTTTATCCTTGAGCGCCATTCCACCAGCTCAAAACTCAACCACTTATGATCTAAAATTCGTGAGAACAAAGTATTTCTCGTACAGAGATCGACTGTATGGGCATTCACGGATATCTCACCTTCCAAAAGAAGGATGAAACTAGAGGCTACCTGGCCCGATCACAGACTCTGCCTGAAGAAATAAAATGTAAACACTTTGTGAATAATAGATCTGATGATCTATACAACACTGATATCATGTAGAACTTCTTCTACAAATCAACTCACTCTGATACCATGTAGAAATTTTGAATAATATGACACTTATTCACAGAGATTATCCCGATTATACACTATTGCGGAATACATGCACAATACATAATCTCCTCTATGTTGATCTTCAATTTAGCAGCATCAAAAACAATGAAACATCAATCGCATGCACACATTAACACAGTATGTAACCCGGGGAAAGCTTACAGCTGAAAACCCCACACTATCTGTATATTAATGATTGAGAACATGTAACATTACATAGTACAATACTCGTCACAAGTACTCAGTACTATCTCCACCTGTTACACACAATACAGCTCAGATCTGATCTCCAAATCTCCTCCGCTGCTTGCCTGCCTCCACTGCACAATCCTGCAAGAGAATGAATTATGAATGGCTAATCCAAACTCCTATTTACCTTGTGAAAATCACTCACACTGGGAATCACGTGAGCACAAGCTATTCTACTGGGCATATGTTGTGCAATCATCATGGGCATACTCAATACATTGCTTGTGCAAAGTCTCATGCACAACTATAGTCACAAATGATAGCAATCTCAACCTCTAGCATCTGTCTCCACTGAACTGTACATGCACTGAGTTAACTGATGTATTCTTCAGTTGCATTATGAATTAATAATTAGTGAACTAATTAATAACTAATTCACACAACTCATCACTTAGTCTATTGGCCAGTTAGACTAAATACAACTAGTTCAACTAAGTCAAACTGAACACAACTCCATTAACTGCTCATCCAACTCCACAGAACTCAACCACATGAGTTCTAACTGATGTCCTGCATGCAATAGCTCAACTGACTCATAAAGAAAGCATATTTCCTTCTGACAGCTGCATGTGCCACATCTGTAGCTCAAACTGAAGTGCTCCAAGAGGATAAGATAAATTTTATAGTCTAAATATTATTATGAGACAATAATATTTGACTTTTCTATTTTTGACTAGCAGTCTAAAAATAGACTCTGATCACTCTTACTGTGATCCAAAAATAGAAGTCCATCTATTTTTCCCCAACATGACCAATCATCCATAAACAACATCCTGCAACTCATAGACCATGATCCATATGTCTAAAAATAGACATAGTCTAAAAATAGACTTTGCGCCAAAACTTGCCTGCGGGACCACTTAGTGAAGGCGACTCCTTTCCACTAAGCTCCATCATCTTGTTGCATTCTCAACAAGCATTTCTTGTTGCACACTTTTCAACATTCCCTAGCCTTTGCACTAGTAGTAATTGAAAACGAAATCTCCAAGCCCCTTGATAAAAAAGAAGATGATTTTTTTCCTTAAAATCCTCCAAATTATCCTTCCGCTTGGTGGGCAAGGGCAAGCAACTTTGCTTCCAGGGAAAGTTGGAAAAAATATTCTCTATCGTTCCACCATGTCCTCTAACTTTTAAATTGAAACCAACAACACTTGAGATGCATTTAGCATTCTATCAATCATAGTTGTGAGGTCTGCATAATCATGAGGGTCCAAGCTATCAACCATACTGAATTGGAGATGGAAAATTTAGTAGAAACTAACTAGGCGAGGCACAAAGAGTGATAGTTAAAAAAACCAAGAGTGTCAACCATTAACCAATGAAGAAAATGAGAGCCAAAAGCCATTGTTAAATAGAAGAAGCTCATAGTCTGGCACGAGCCAAACTGCATTGAAATTACCTAAATTCTCATTGCAGAGACACTAACACAAAGTGACTATGATAATAGAACGTTCCAAGTCTAGAAAAATAAACTCATTTCCCGCTGAGGTAAAATGAACCCTTTAAATCAATAGATATGGAGTTACTGAAGCCGGATTCCCATTAAATGGATATGACTGGTGTTTGTGTTACCATCCTTGGGATATGTCCACCTGTACTCCACCTTAATACACTTGTGATGTCTTCTATTATTTGAAGGCCAAAGGTGATGTAAATGAGATCAAGAAGGGAAATCTCAATGATCCACCGGAAAAACTTCCAACTTGTTCGAATAAGCGTGCCGGGATATTAAATAAATATAAGAGATTGTCATGTCAAGGAATTGGGATATAATCTAACCTTTGATTATGCTCAATTTCTCCTTGAGCCATCATAGCCCCCATTTTTACAAGGATATCAACCTCTAAGTTCAAATTCCAGAGAATATGATAATCATTTACCTCTTAAGTCTTTACATTAAGTAGAGGATTACGCTTTGGAAATAACATTTTGAGCTTGAGTGAATTAGCAGATAATAAGAATTGAGTCTCCAAAGAAATTTAATTTTGATATTTGGTGTTCCATAACAATCTCCATGCCCTTCCATATAGCCAAGAATTCAACTTGGTTGTTTGTAGTAGTTCCAATACCCATGCGAATTGAACACCATTTTTTTGACCAATATGCAAATTGAAACACCATTTTTTAACCATTTAAGATCCCTCTCGTTCCTACCTCTCCCAAGAACAAATCAGAATTTAATTAAAAAAAAGTCAGTCCAAAGTTATCACTAATGTAAATATGATTATGACAGAAGATACACATTATATTAATTTTAGAACTTTGAGGATAAGGGTTTCATGTGAATGAATGCCTAGAGAAGCTCGCTCCGCAACATCTAAAGGCGGAAATCATTCACAGCGGAAAACAATGGTGGGAAGAGTTTTTGGGTTGACGAGTTCATTGCTAAGAGATTTTTGTAGATAATCTTCTAAGGATGTCGGTAATAAATTTTAGCAAATAATATTTAGAGTATGAAAATGGTAAATTAAAATTACAAATTGGTAATTTGAAACCCTCAACACCATATGCCTCTAGGCGATGCCTTTAAATAGGTTACATTAGATAAAAATACTATGTAAAATACCATGTGTTAAGAATACAATGAAAAAAACCATGGGTTAAGAATACAATGGAAAAACCATGACCCTATCCCAAAAAGGTAAATTGACTATTTTACCTCAATTAACTTTAGTTTTTTATTTTATTTATATTTTATCTAACTTGACCAAGCCAAAACGTTTACACGATAAAACATTACAACATTTCTTCTATATTGGGTTGGAGAGTGCCTCTTAGCTCAACAATTATCCTCCATGTTACTATTTTCTCTCCATAACATCATAAATAGTTTTGTAAAATTTCAATATTTTTTTGTTTTTTCTTTTGAATTTTTTGTTTTTGTTTTTAAATATAAAATTATTCTTATAAAATTTCCATATATATATATATATATTTTTTTTACTTCGTTTTAAATATTTATTTTTACTTCGTTTTAAATATTTATTTTTGTTTTTAAATGTAAAATTATAATTATAATTATATATAATTTTAAAATAATATTTGTAATATTAGTTTAATATAAACAAATAATTAATACTTCAAAGTAAAAAATAGAATCTTATCATGTGATGTTGTGCGGAAATTTGTTTCATTAATAAAAAACTATATTCATTGATATAATGTTTTTGGGACTCGGAGATATTTAGGAAACATGGAAATTTATTTCATCAATAAAAAACTATATTCATTGGTATAATCGTTTTTGGACTTAGAGATCTTTAGGAAACATGTTAAAATGTTGTGGAACTTGAAAATTTTTAGTAAACATCCTACATTATAATTTGGGGATTTTGGATTTAGAATATATTTAAAATATTTTGGTGATTTTAATAGATTTTAAAGATGTTTTTAGATAGATTTAAGAATGTTTTAAGTAAATTTCAAGTATATTTTAGGTATGTATTTTTATTTTTGAGAATGGATATTGATGATGGGATAATATGATTATTTTTCTCACTCATTTTTTTCATATTATATTGAATCTAAATTTGATTTTATATAAATTGTGACTCAAAACATGTGTTTTGTATCATGTGTTTTGATTTAAGTTTTTAGTAATTGAACTATTGTTTTTTTATCTATAACATTATAGTGAGGAAAAACATCCCCGTCAACAAACCAAGAAATGTAGCATCTCAAAAATTTGATCCTTGTGGTTAATTACTTTTATCCTTTATTTTTGGGGTCATCTTAGCTTTTACATATTGTGCATGGGTGTTTAAGAGTTAATCAAGTCTAGTTCTTCCACTATCCCAATCTCAAATATTATGAAAACAATTACATGAACATAGATCCATATTAAAACTAGACCTATCAAGCATTGAGAGGGATCAAATTTCTTATGGTGTAATTTTTTTATTATTTAATTCCATGTCATGTATCAATGCTAGAACTTATGAGACTTTAATGCTATAACAAAAACTAACTAATATATTCTTCTAAGCAATGATTCCAACACTAATCCTCTTTGGCTACATTAGAACCTTGTTTTAGTAGTAAATACAAAAGAAACTCTAAAACCCTAACTAAGAATTTATTTGGCAATGAGTTAATCAAGCTTTGTAGTCCTTGCCTAGCTCTTGGAATTATTGATTCCTAGAACTATCCAAAAAAACTTGCGGAATTCTACAATAAAGAACTTCAACCCGGTTAATTAGAATGTAGTTATCGCATCTAGAGAAGAAGAAGACATACATAATTACCATGATCAGAGAGGACTCAATAGATAAACTCATGAATCCTTGTTTATTATTTATATCACCCTACCCACCTTCAACACCCCACACACAAATATATATATTCCAACCTTTGCACACCCATCTATATATATAGATATATTCCAATTAAGGTATTTACATCCCTATATATTTAGGTGATCATTATTTTATATATATAGTTGTAATATTATGATAACTACTTAAATATTATATTATATAGATCCATATAAAATTGAAGGAGGTTAAGCGATATTGTTTATTGATTCATTATATATATATAGTTATAATATTTTGCAAATTATATAGATTTATATAAAATTGAAGAAGATAAATGGTATTGTTTATTAATGTCAATGAAAGATAGAAGTATTGATGATTTATTTAGAAAAAATGAAAATACAAACATACTAAAAAAAACTTAACATCCAATTATAACTCAACTCGAATTGGATCTATAATTTAGAGGACGCAAAGTTTGAAAGCGTTGTCATACAATTTGTATAAAAAACTTGACATCCAATTATAGCTCAACTTGAATTGGATCTATAATTCAGATCAACTCTATGGAGTCCAAGTTTGAAGAATATTGCCATACAATTGTATAGTTTTAAATGTATATTTAAGAACATTATGTGCTTCCTCCTTGTAGTAAAAAAATCTGAAGGGAGATAAGTAGATAAATCTTCATTAATTAATTAAGCATTCAAATAGTTGTATAGTCACTTAACTCACAAACAAGGCATTATGCTATTTATCAATTTGGTGGTGTTGAATTATAAGGTGTAAGTACAATAGTGATTGAAGACCAAATGTATAAATCAACTACCAAATCTACATAATTTGAGAAACAATATATGTAATATAGAAGTATATTATTCATGTTATTGGTTGTGGTATTATGAAATATCACCAACATATTGATGCTACCACAATGATAAATTTAACATGAAAAATTTTAATTAACACTATAAATTATGACAAAAAGATTATACTATTAAGTGTAAATGTGATCTCCACAAATTTAAGTAAAACTATGATTTTTTGTGCTACATAAGGTCTTATATACTAATTTGGTCTTTAATTAAATCACAACTTAAAAATTAGATAATTATGATTGTTGTTATATATTAAATATTACTAATTTATAATCATCTAATTGTTAACTAATCATATATATTCTTAATAATATTCACAGACAAAAGATTGAGATTCATATTCAAAGTAGTTATGTATTTTTTGCTCTTTTAATTGAGTTGATTAATTAAAAAAATGTCAAATGAACATGAGTTGCGATTTTTTTTCGGCATGTGATATTAGTAAACCATGGTATTGGCCCATGGCATTGTAAGCCTATGTACAAGTAAAAAATCTCCATAACAAAATGAAATAAATCTCAATGGTTAAAAACCTTGTTATATATCTTTTCACATCATTCATATATTATTATTTTTTAATTAATAAAAATAATTATAATTTAAAACAAAATTATAATTAAATCATTTTTAATGATTTTCTTTTAATACGTGAAATATATCATAAAATAATAAAATAAATTTGGTTATGTACCCATCTTTTTGATTCATATGAATTCATTAGTATTTCACGTCTTATTTTTTAATTAAGAATTAATCAATTATAAGGTGTTATATATATATATATATATATATATATATATATATATATATATATATATATAGTCGTTATCCTTCTTCTCTACGCTGACGATATTGTTCTTTTGGCAAGGTGCCCTTCTGATCTTGATAAGCAACTCAAGCTTCTTAAGGATTTCTGCTCTACCATGGGTATGACTACACTGACAAAACAAAAGTTATGATTATCAAATCCAAGAAGGACACTTGCGCTAATTTTATGTATGAAAATAACAACTTGGAGGAAGTGTGTTCTTACAAGTACCTAGGAATTGATATCCATCACAAGCTCAACTGGAACCATAGCATTGAGAAAAGGATCAATGGGGGATGGAAAGCTTATTTTGGTCTTGAAAATAATTGTAAAACTGCAAACCTTGTAATGTGGGATAAAAAGAAGTTCCTCTTTGAAACTTTAGTCATTCCTGTTATCTTATATGGCTGTGAAGTTTGGGGCTGCAGCATCTCCAGAGAATCATGGAGAAAGATTGAGCAAATCCAGAAGCGTTTTATAATTTATAACCTGAAAATTAAAAGTAATACACCCTATCCTATTCTCCTTATAGAAGCAGGTCTTTCTCCTATTGAGAGCCTAGCTATGCTCAGGTTTCTGGTGTACAAGCACAAGCTCAATAACATAGACAATCATAGACTTCCTAAGCTAGCTTTAAATTCCAGCCAAAACCACCTAAGGCTTAACCGAGGATGGCATAAAGACACAAGGGCCTGGTTAAACTATTGGGAGATCAATGAGAATGATGTTTTGCAAAACATAAATAACATTAAAGATATTGTTACTTCTAAGTTCAAAGAAAAATTGTGGTGTGAGAAAGATTTAGCGTCTAAAAGAAAATTAAGTTATTATAAGAGGGTCATCAACCCCACCCTTGAAGATCAAAAGTATCTCTCTATTTTAACTAGCTCAAAGAAGAAAATTAATATAGCAAAGATTAGAACGAATTCTCATGAGCTCCATAGTGAAACTGGCCGTTGGACAGTTCCTAAAACGCCATGGATAGAAAGGATCTGCCATATTTGTGAGAATAGGAGCATCGAGGATGAAAACCACTTCCTCTTAGAGTGCCCTGCATACAACCACATTAGATCTCAATTTCACAAGCTTTGTTACAATACTGACCTTCCTAGCCTCTTACAATGCCAAAATTATAGTGAACTCGGGAGGCTTCTCTCCAAGCTTTTTGAGCATAGGAATAAAATCTTAAATCAAAATAAATAATTTGTCTTTTTAGGTCCGATAGATCATTATTTGGTCTCAGTGGACGTTAACCATCATCATCATCATCATCATCATCATATATATATATATTATTTTTCATTTAATGTTATATTTTAACATATTTATTATTTTCCATCTAATAATGTAGAACACCTTAAAATATCCCAAAATTTTGATGGGACACCGTTTCATGTTTTTAAAATTTCAGTTATTTGGATCTTCTTACTTAATAAGGACACCAAAACTTGCAACTACTCACCTTGCCTTGTCGAACCAAATCTCACCATGTTTTCTTTTCTCTCCCTATGGTCGGCGGGCAACGACGCGTCCGTCTTGCACCATAGAGTCTGGACGCACGTGCCTTACTTTCTAACCACTACTCACCTCCTCTCGCACACCAACACTTGTGCCCATCTTACTTTCTTGCTCCTCTGGTCGAGAGACCGCGACGAATACATTCTTCCAGAGGGACTTTGTGGCCACGTGCTTCCAATCTAACCACTTCTCCTCTTCGCAAGTCGCTGGACATCGCGCTATAACTTACTACTCACTCCCTGCAGGATTCATCCTTGAAGGAAGCAAGCACGCCTGCTAATGCATCACAACATAAAGATCTTCATAATTGTTAGAGCAACTCAGCACCAATAGAGAAAGCAAGCATGTCTTAGAATTTGGGTTTGGATTTAGAAGCGTTCGGGAAGGCGCAGAGGGCAGATGGCCCTGCCACCATCCTCGCTATCAGCACTGCAACTCCCCCCAATGCGGTCGACCAGAGAAGTTATCCCAATTACTACTTCAAAATTACCAACTACGAGCATGTGACAGAGCTCAAGGAGAAATTCAGAAGAATGTGTAAGAATTTCCACCTCTAATTTCATGCTAGTAATATTATATGATCTGAAATTTTGTTTATGGCATAATATTCTTATGATGACGAGGCTGCAATATGTATCTGATCGGGTGTGTGTTGCAGGTGACAAGTCTGCAATAAACAAGAGATATATGTACTTGACGGAGGAGATTCTCAAGGAGAATCCCAATGTGTGCGAGTACATGGTGCCATCGCTGGACGCACAATAGGACATGGTTGTGGTGGAGGTGCCCATGCTTGGAAAAGAAGCGGCTGCCAAAGCCATCAAGGAATGGGGTCAGCCAAAGTCCTAAGAATTTCATCACCACCAAATCATTTTCTTTCCTTGTTGGGACAATCTCTACCCATTTAGTAAAGTAGTTTGTTCTTGTGAATATCCATTTATATTGTCCACTAGATGGTGGATTAATTTCCCCTATAAAATCGAATCCCCATTGCCTAAAAGTTCCTCTACAAACACAGGAATTAGAGGTAATGGTGCTAATTTTTTCTTTTCAGCAAAGACTTGACATTTTTGACAACCCCTCACCAACCTCTAAACATCTAAAAACATACAAGGCCAGGAAAAACTAGCTTTTAAAATTTTATGAGTTGTCATTTTCCATCCATAGTGACCACCACAGAGAAACCCATGATATTCATTTACTACTTCAATGGTTTCTCCTTTTGTCAGACATAGTAACTAGACACCAACCAGATCTTTCCAATATAGTTTCCCATTTGTTATTACATATTCTGGGCTTTTAATCTCAAAGATTTGTACTTTGATCTATTTAAAGAGGGAGGACAACAAAGGAAACACAAATAATGTACAATATCTTTATACCATTCAGAACAAAGATACTTATATTGAATTTTGTTACCAGATTCAAGCTCTTTTTCTTGTTCTCATGTGGTTTTGTTTTCATCAACTTCAACCAACAGATTTATTCCCAAGACTTGAAAATATGTCTTTCTTAAAATATTTTCTAAACCCTTTCCTTTCACCAGCTTAGTTGGATTTATATCCAAATCATATTCCTAAATCTTTGCTATCCATTTTCTTTTTCTTCCTTCAACATCACTCTGGATTAAAACATATTTCACAACAACATTTGGAACATAAGCAGTAACCTGAGATTGGAGAATATAGACCCTGAAATATTTTAATGCCTTGACCAAGGCATAAGCTTGCTTTTACAAGATGTTGTATTTCAATTCCTCATCTCTTAATACTCTACTAAATAATGCCACAGGTTATTCCCTTTTCTCTTCATTTCTCTGTAAAAGCACAACTACAATAGTAGAAGCAGAAGCAAATGAAAAAAATTGAAATGGATTTTTATAATCAGGGCTTACCAATACAGGGGCTTCTTGAAGAGCCTCTTTGATTCTTGAGAAATATTCCCTGGCAATTGCATTCCATTTAACCTTAACACCCTCTTTCAACATATCAATAATCTCTTTAACAATCTTTGTGTAGTTAGGAACAAACCTCTTAAGGAAATTTATTCTCCCTAGAAAGCTCTGAATCTCGTTTTTGCTTCTTGGCAATGGTATTTTTTTAATTTCCTCTACTCTTCCTGGATCTATTTTGACTCCTTCCTTTGACACAATATGGCCTAACAATTTCCCTTCCTTCAAAGAAAAATGAGATTTTTTAGGATTTAATGATAGACCATACCTTCTGCATTTTTCAAATACCTGTCGTAGATGCTCCAAATGTTCCTCATTTGACTTAGAGAAAACAGTAATATCGTCCAAGTAAATAACTACAAAATTGTCTTTTTCTCTTACAAAGGCTATATCCATAGCCCTATTAAATGTGGCACCTGCATTCATTATTCCAAAAGACATTTTAGAATACATAAAAGTACCCCAAGGCATTGTAAATGTTGTTTTGTTTTGGTCTTCGTTTTCCACTAAAATCTAGTTATAACTAGAGAAACCATCAATCATTGATAACTTGGAAGATCCGGTTACCTTATGTAATATGTGCTCCATTTTTGGAAGAGGATGTTTATCTTTCAAAGGTGCTCTGTTCAAATTTCGGAAATCAACACACAATCTAATTTCTCCATGTTTCTTTCTTATAGGAACTAAATTTGCTACCCAGTTAGAATACCTTAAGGGAACAATTATTTTTGCTTGTAACAATTTCTTGACTTCCTTTTCTAGGTATGACAACAATAAAAGATTAATCTGTCTCAATTTTTCCTAAAATATTTAACCCCTGGCTTTAAAGGAATCTTATGTTGAATGATACTGGTATCATAAGCTTTTAAATCTTCATATGACCATGAAAATACATCAAACAACTTCTTAAAATGACTAATATATCTCAGTTTAAAATATTCTAGAACACCTTTAGCTAACCTTACCATTTTTGGTTGCTAATTTGTTCCCATATTGCACTCCTCAAGGTCTTCTTCCAAGTCTGTCTTCTTTGGATTGATAGCAACATCATTTGCATTAAACAAACTTTCCGAGGGCACAAAAACTTTTGGTATTACATTGTCCTTAGGCTGCTGAATTTTATGGTTTCCTACTGAATCTTTAAAATATAATCCATTCATATGTTCCTCTTTAGCTTCTTCTTCCTGATCAATTTCCAAGTTTGAAAATTCTCCAATCACTTCAAGAAAGTCTTTCATCTGTTCTTCATCTTCAAACACATTCCAATGCTTTATATTATCTGGGATAGATGGCTTGTGTCTGATTTCAACTTCATACCTTAATCTAGGATTGAGAGGAGGTTTGAAAGTATTGGTTGTAATTGTTAAAGATTCAACAAGTCTATTACCTTCCCCTATTACCTTCCCTAGGTATAAACTGTATATTGAAAGAAACAAATAAATTGTCTATCAAATCCTAGACCTCATTTCTATAAGTCCTCAATATTGGATGTTTACTTTGGAATTGATTCTTGATCTGTTTAACTATTAATTCAGAATCCCCCAAAACATAAATGTTGAAAATAGCAACAAGAAATGTTAAAAATAGAATCTAGAAATTCCAATTTAATTTGTCCTTGAATTAAATTGTGAATTAAAATCGAAATCTATTCTCATAGCAACTTGTAATTAGTTAATTAAGTTTAATTATCTTAATTAGCTTAGGAATTTCAAGTTGGAAGTCTTTCTGAAGTCATGTATATGTTCTCCCTAAGTTTTAGGGCTCCAGTATGAGTTTAATTATGAGTTGTAATTAGATAACTCAGTTCATTGAGTTATGTTCAGTTAAATTAGTTCCAAACTGTTTGTGGAACTAATAGAGAGTTAACAGTCAGTTGGTGCACTCATGGATTCACTAGTGCTACTCCAGTTAATTGAAGATTCCCTCATCAAAAACTCATGCATGTCGATTCTGAGAAAGACCTAGTTGAGACTAGAGTGCAGGGATATTCATCTAGATCAATAGTGACCAAAGGAAGTTGGCACTGAAAAATAAACTTCAAAAAATCAAGATGGAGGTGGGCAACTCAATTCCAAATTACTTGACCAAGTTCACTCAATGTCATGGTGAACTTGGAAGTGTTGGAATCATAGTTGCAGAGGATGATACTGTGAGTCTTTCTCTTCTAGGACTCCCAAAGAGTTGGCATAGTTATTAAGTCTTTTTCAATGCTCGGAAGAAGCTTCCAGACTGGGAATGACTGTGTTCAGATTTGATACAAGAGGAGATCAGGAGGAACACCAGAGATGGGACCTCTTCCAAGGAAGTGGAAGAGGATTTTTCCTTTGTGAGTAAGAAAAAGAATGCCAAGGGAAAGAAGTCCTAAGGTGATGAGGGTATAAATAATATGGACTTGATGAAAGTCAAGTGTTTTCACTGTCACGAGCATGGGAACTATGCTAAGAACTACCCACAGAAGAAAGCAAGCAAGAAGGAGCCGACAATAGTGGCAACAGGTAAAGTTCTAGCTTCACAATTCAAACTTGATTTTGTTCTCATTACATGCATGGCCAACACTGTCATGGGAGGCGTGTGGTATCTTGACAACGATGCCTCGTTCCATATGAAGGGGAATAGATATCTCTTTAGTGATTTTGAGGAGAAATAACTCAAGCAAAGGATAGAGTTTGGAGATAACAAGAGGTATAGAGCTACTGGAATTGGTACGGTTACCTTTTGGAGGGAGTCTGGCTCCCCTCTCAGAATCACATATGTGATGTATGTTCTAGGACTAAAGAAGAATCTTTTTTCAGTCGCAATATTGGAAGATTGTGGCTATGATGTTATTTTTAGTAAGGGAAAGGTTTTCCTTAGACACATCGCCATGGGATAGGTGAAACAGATCGGTCCATGAGTCAAGAATATGTATTCTCTTGAGGTTCAATATGCATGCAAGGCCTTGAGGAGCAAGGCAAAGGTTAGAGACTTGGTGGTTGAGAGTGAAAGTAAATTACCTCTCAACATGCAGCACTAGAAGAAGTCTCAAAAGCAGTCTTAGACAATTGTGGAGCAGCCACAATTAGAGAAGTTGAGAGGAGACCGAGTGGAGGCATCCACTCATGTAGAGACTTGCAGTAGGGAAAACTATCGAGCCAAGTGGGTAGAGGGATCACATGCAGCCATACCTCCAGGTGTGAGGTGGGGCAATGTGAAGTGACAGTCCTATGAGGGCTGAAATTGGGTAGCATCCATTGAGAGTTTTTATCTCATCCATCGTACCTTGCTATCGGAACTCAAAGTACATAGTAGCGGGAGGAATCAATGGGATTGATGCAGTCAGAGATCAAATTGATAGAGGCTAGAGTAGTCAAATACTGAAGAGCACAAAGAAGAGTTGACAACTGTGTAGAAAGGAAGAGTCATCAGAAGCGTAAAGTTTTCAGTTGATAGAGGCAATAATAGTTAGAGACTTTGATGACAGATGCATCATACTCATTCAGGTTGGATTTTTTTTTTTTTTTTTGTTTCTGGAGTTGTTGTAGAAACAACACTAGAGAGAAGTGTTGCATGCAGAACATTCCAAAGGTTCATGATTGGGATCGAGTTGAATTACTTTCTTGTTGAGAGGGAGTGTTGAAAATAGGAACAAGAAATGTTAAAAATAGAATCCAAAAATTCCAATTTAATTTGTCCTTGAATTAAATTGTGAATTAAAATCGAATTCTATTCTCATAGCAACTTGTAAATAGTTAATTAAGTTTAATTAACTTAATTATCTTAGGAATTTTGAGTTGGAAGTCTTTCTGAAGTCATGTATATGTTCTCCCTAAGTTTTAGGGGTCCAATATGAGTTTAATTGTGAGTTGTAATTAGATAACTCAATTTACTAAGTTAAGTTAAGTTAAATTAGTTCCAAACTGTTTGTGGAACTAATAGAGAGTTAACAGTCAGTTGGTGCACTAATGCATTCACTAGTGCTACTCCAGTTAACTAAAGATTCCCTCATCATAAACTCATGCATGTCGATTATGAGAAAGACCTAGTTGAGACTAGAGTGCAGGGACAATGTACTATCAGTTGTATGATTTACTAAGTTGTATAAATCATGCATGCAATCAGGAACTGAACATAGTGTGGATTGCGTGGTTTTGGATGCACTGGATTCCCATTAATATCGGCTAATCAACCATAGGAATTGCGCAAGGAAATAAGGGCTTGGAGTGCAGTAGAAGAGGCTAAGGTTTGGCTTGAGCTTGCTTGTGAGTGGGGAGATTAATCATACCGAGTGTTGGGATTGTTCTTGTGAGAACAAGCATTATATTACATCTTGGTGTTACACAAAATATTGTCACCATGACTATTTGCAGTCAGTATGGGTCTATCATCATTCATACTGTCCTCCTTAGCAAGTCTCAAACCTCAGCTCTTCATGTCAAGCTTTAAAAATGAGAGAAAGGCCTTAAAAATCAATAAAGCTCTGGTTCCGCACTTTCTCTTACTGTTACCTGTGGTCCCACACCCCATGGTCATGTTACCTGCGGGCTTGCCCACTCTGTCTCTAAAGGAGTGGGTGCGGACCCCTGTGAAAGTCAAAAAGGTGTAAGTTTATTCTTAAAAACTCACTTGTGGTTAATTCTAGATGCTTCTAGAAGGAATCTTGACGTGGATGGTTCACTCCTAGGTGGTTCATGCATCCCAAAGCTAAAGGAGCTAATCCCTTGATCAGATGAGCTTATCCCTTTGAAGGAGGGCTTTATCCCTTTGAAGGTGGACCTAGTAACTTCCCTCCATTTCACTATAAATTAAGGCATTGGGCTGGTTGCAAGAGAGGTTAGAAGCTGAACATTTTTTAGGGTAAATGCTGTTGGAATTGAGACTTCCTAGTTGAGCTTGAGAGGAGAGATCACATACCTTTTGGCTTCATTGGGAAGAGAGTGAAACTTGTCAAAGTAGAGGAGATTCTTGCTGGACCCTGGGAGGAGCTTGTACAACATCAAGGCACCAAGGTTGTAAAGTTCTTCTTTGATTAAAGTTAATACAATCAGATTCATTTTTCTCAATAAATTGTCTTATATGGTTTGTTTCATGAATTCCTTGATCATCATGATGAATATGCTTTGTTATATTGGTTTTTCAGGTGCTATTTAATGTGTGTGCTTGATTGTGTTTGCAGATTTTTTACAAGGGAGCTTATTTGGATCAACAGAGCGTGGCTTCCACAAACTTGCACTGGACCCGAGGTAGGCCTAAAACACTTGTTTGCCTTTATTTATAAATTGCATATTTAGAGAAAGATAGAATTTGTTTGGTTTGCTTGTCGCTAGATATCATTAGATACTAGGGAGGTCGGTCTTGTCCGCAAGAACGACTTATCCGGCCGACAAAATGGCGACTCCACTGGGGACTTGAATTTTTTATTTTTTCCTTTGCTTTTACTTTGACTTGAGAAACTGTGTCTTTGTTTCTGGTTTTTGGCTTGATGTGTGTGGGATTGGGTAGGTTTAGTAGATCTTGAATTATTTTTTGTTTTTCGTACTTTTGGGAGAGGACCGCACCCTCTGCTTGTAACACAGTGCGGACATCCCCGCACTTTTTTTTTACACACAGAGCGGTACCGCACCTGGGTATACTAGGGGCCTGCAGACCTTGTCAAAATTTTGAAAAACTTGAAATTTTATATTTTAGTCAGCTTAGGATTTGTTTATGTGTTTTTAGCCTCTGCCCAGATTTGCACGTGACTTTTTAGGAACTTTTATTAGGTTAATTCCATTGGCATTAGGGTTTTAGGTGAAATTCCTAGAAGTTTTGTGTGCTGGGCTTGATTTTCGTTTTGGTCTTGTAGTAACTCAAAGCTTAGAAGCCTTACAAACATCAGATCACCTTGGTTTTTGCTGGCCTTCTTATGAGTCTGACCGTTTTGTAAAATCTGCCTTTGTTGAGGAATCCATCTTGTTTTTCTCTTTGCGAAACTTTGAAAGAACTTGTGTTGAAAGTTTTGGATTTCATTTTTCGAAAAGAAAACAAAATCTAGTTGTTTTTTGACTGATTTGTGATTCTGGACAAATTAGTCCTTAGTTTTCTCATAACTAAGTAAAACATCCTTGAAAAGAAATCTTGTAAGCTTTTACTTCAATTAGCTTTTAGAATTTATAGATCTCAAGATTAGATTTTTCAATAGTTTTGAGTGTTTTATAAAAATAAAAATAAAAAATCTCTTTTGAAAAAGTTTGTTTTAGTAGTATTTGAGTGTTTGAAAAGAAAGGGAAATTTTCGTGAGCATAATTAGTTGTCTCGTTTTTGAGTGTATTGGAAAAGACAAAAAGTTCTTCTTTTGATTTGATTGTTAAGGAAAGATTTGTTTTTACAAGCATTTGCATTCTCAACTCTTTCTCTAGCTAGAAATTCATTGAAGAAAAATGATTGTTTTTCATCTTAAGTGCATTTTTAGTGATTTGGAGTCGAGTCTTCACACCATAAGTTTCATCTCCGCACCTTTTGACTTAAGAAAAAACCAATAAAAGTAACGCTTAAAGTAAAATCTATCTAGTAATCTTTTTATTTCTAGGGCTCTTTATAACCAACATAGCTTAGGCTAGTATCTTGGAGTAGGGAGTAATTAACTCTCCAAGATAGTAAAACAAACAAGTAGCTGTATCTTGCGATAGGAGATAAATTCCAATTGTTACATTTATGCTCTGGGAAGCTCCTCTTATAGGAGTCAAGCACGAGATCGTGTCTGAACCAATGGGGTAATCAATCCTTTCTCATTGGGAACGATACTAGATATACACGTAATAAAAACGGTAAACCTCAGATTAACCATTGTCGAGGAGCCTGGGGTCACTTGTTGCTAAACCTTGGATTATGTCAAGGAGTCTTCAAAGGGATTGATCTTGCTACTCTACCCTTGCGTGTGTATCGGATCACAGACTGTTCCCCCAGGAATATTTGTTTTCGTTGGTAACCATAGTGACCATATTCTATAGGATTCTTTCCTAAGGTGACAGTGGAGGGAAGATCCCACTATACCTAGAGCAGACATTGGCTAGACTCACTTGGATTTTCTGGGGGGTTCTCTTCACTCGAGACAGTTTAGTGGAGAAACTTGTGCCAGTCTATTCATTAAGCAGGTTGCCGGGGTAACTATTCCAACCGCCATTTCTGTATTGAATTCTGCGACGTTGGATTTCATAACCAACTAGTGTTTTCGGTATGGAAAGTTACTGTTTGTGTATGGTTTGACCTCCTAGATTCTTTAGGTGTGTGATTCAAAAATTGTTTGGTTCTTTAGAGACTTTAGGTGGTTTTCATTGAGATCTTTCTTTGTTTGCGTGTGAAGTAGTTAAAATATTTAATCGTGGCTGAATTACCGAGGAAGTCTCGTAGACTTCGGGGCCAACCTCCTGAGTTTTCACCAAGTCAGCTTGAAGGGCTACAAGCCCTTGTAACTCCTACTGACAGTAGAGTTGGGTCACCTGAAGAAGGAGAGTCTTCTTTGGTTGTACATCCTGATTACCAGGTTCAAGCACCAGAGTATATTTTAGAACCGGTTTCCTTTTCCGAAGTTACTGGTAGTTTTTCTTCTACTAGTGATTTAGCCGAGGAACCTAAAATATCTGAACCTAAAACTGAACCTGCTGCTACTCCAACATCAGGATTTGCCTCTCCAACTTCCAGTGGTCTTGGTTCACCCAGGGTAGAAAGAGTCATTACCCAAAATCTTCCTTCTGGACTTATAACTATTGAAGAACTTGTTACTCTGGAAGAAGGTATACCTATCCCTGAAAATCAACCAGCTATAGAACTTAGGGAGCGTGAATTGATCTTTTACAGTCCACCTAGGAGGGACGCTTGGTATCTTTCGTTGACCAATTTTTTGGAAAACCCGGGACTAAGTTTTTCACCACCTCGCATTCCTTTTCATTCAACACCTAGGGGTTATTATCCTAAGTTAAATATGTCGAGATAGTCGTCCATGTTTTCGCAATCTCCAAAAACCTTTTTATATGGCGGTCCTTCTATTCCCTCTGGGTATCAGCCACTTACTGGTACTTTTTTGGGAGCATCTCCTCAACCTATTGAACAAGGGTTATTAACTGGTAATAACAGAACTAAGTCGTTGAGTGTAGAAGATATTCTTATGATGTCAGGTACCATTCCAAATCTGCAACCCCAAGGTGGCCAATTACCGCCTGGGGGGTAGCCTCAAGGTCCTCAATTATCACCTGGGGGGCAACCTCAAGGTACCCAATTACCGCCTAGGGGGCAACCTCAAGGACAGTACATACCTACGGGACAGTACATTCCTCAAGGTCAACCCCAGACTCAGTATGTACCCCAAGGTCAACCCCAGTATCAATATGTACCTCAAGGTCAACCCCAGTATCAGTACGTGCCTCAAGGTTATCAACCTCAAGGTCAATGCCCAACCCAATGTTTCCAACTACCTTCCGGTCAATCATTTGTCCAAGGAGCTGTAAATGTGCCTTTGAATTATCAACCCTACCCTCGACCCGGTTATGGTCCTCAATATGCTCAACCTTCTATGGGTCCATACCCCGGAATGAACTTAGTGTGGGATTCATCTCAATCACAACAGATCTTGTAACCGAATGTGCAGTTGTCATCTCAATCTGGACAACCCTTGGTTTTTGGTTCACCCCAGCAACCTGTCCAGTCTACTATTCAAACTTCTGCACCTTCTGTAGTTTCTCAGCCTAGGCCTAGTTCGCCTCGAACTCCTCCTTAAACGACTGCTGCAACATCTGTTCAATCTACCCCACCTACTTCTGGAGTATCGACAGCTCCGGTTTCTACTGTTCCTGTATTAACTCCTCAGGCATCTTTACCTCAGTCTGGACCCACAATTCAAACTTCGATTAAAATACCTATAGGACACCTGGTCCAAGTACGGTTGTCACAAGTCAACCTCAATTTACTTATCAACCGTACCAGGGACAGTACCTGTTAGCCTCCTAATGCAATAGGTTTCATATTTCATGATTGACTGTTTTACATGCCAAATATGTCATCTTTGCATGCTGCAAGGTTCCATATTTCCAAGAAGTTCCATTTTGAAGAATCATACCATATTTGAAGAGTTTTACAGATAAGGGAAAGCCAAACAGGTTAATATTGGCTTCCCTAGGTTTAAATTGCTTGTTTTAGAAGATAGAGAATGAATATATGTCCAAACAGCTTAAGCTTGGCAGAATAGTAGCTAGGTAGAGAAATGAAGGAGCCCAACTGTTTAATCTGGGCCCTTGGAAGAAATAAGGGTACACTTAGATAGGAGGGTAGTCAAAAGAAAAGAAGATAATCAGGGTCTACAAGTCTAAGTGCACCCATGCAAAAAGAAAAAAAATGCTAGGTAAGTAGGCTGGGTAAGTAGTTTTATGGTTGCAGAATCAAGCTATGTGATCCATTTCATGTTTTCAAGTCTTATATTATTCAGATCACAATTATGAGGCAGTTTTTCATTTGTAGGAGCTCAAACGAGGCATGTCTAACTCCCCCTTCTTCTTATTCCCCAAATCGTTCACTAACCTCCCTAAAGAGGTCAAGATCTGCTTGATATCTCTTAAGTTTTATCATTTGTCATATCATTGGCCTAAGTAAAGGTTTGCTTTGCTTAGGAGTACTCTTATTCACTCTATAAGTCATTTTCCCCTTTTAAGTAGCCTAAGATCTCTAAACTTAGCGCTTTCTTGTCATTTTCATATTAACTTCTAACATTATTATGTAAATCCCTATCTATTTTCCCTTCCCCTTACTAAAAAGCACTAAATAGCTCCCCTATGTACATATCCCCTCCCTCTGGTTGAAAGATAACCTTGACTATGCTTGGGAATTGCTAATTTTTCCTGAAACTTAGCCAGAACCCTCGGTTGCCTCTCAAACCATCTTCTAAATGCATTAGGACTCATTCCTATGCATAAAATCCCCCTCCAAATGTATAAAATCCATCTTTTGGCCTTGTTTTACCTTTCCCAGGCATAAACCCCTTTTTGGGCCATAAACCCTTCTCAAAGCACATAAAACCCCTCTCAAGTGCCTTTGAACTCCTCCTAAGCGTGAAATTCCTTTTTTAGGTTATCAGACCCCTTCCGAGGCCTCAAAAACCCACAATTCTGCGTTAACCAAAGTTTGAAAGCCCTCGTTGCGCAAATATTAATTTAATATTCGGGCAGGCCCCCGCACATAAACCTGCCGCCAGCTCCGCACTACGTCAGCCCTCCGATCCGCCCGCACAGATCCGACGGCTCTCGGTGATTTCGGAGCTGCCCTGATGATCGACGGTTATCCTACGATAGCCTGACGGTTTTGCCATTGTACAGAAGACAGGTGTCTGCCCTTGATTGCATCGGAGCTCCTCTGACATTTACCACCCTCGTACAGAAGGCGGTCCGATGAAACCACAAACCGCCTCCTGTCTCTCCGCCCCTGACGTCAGTGCCATGTCAGCGCTACGTCACCTCTTTGTCGACCCCCACTGCTACGTGTCACTACCACCACATCTGCCTCCGTCCCTACCCTGCCACCATGTCCTATGCCATGTCACCCTGCTGTACTGCCACGTCACCCTGCCATGCCACTGCCGTACCAGGACCCACCGCTAACGTCATGCTAATGTCATCACCAAGAAAGGTGCGAAGGGCGAAAATCGTAGCGAAGGATGCCCAGAATGAAAAACTGAGGCAGTTTTTGATGCACGATTAGCACTTAGCGCATCACTATGAAAAAATCATCAAAATGGAAGGCTGCCTATTGCTCGGCTACCTGCAAAACCCAAAAATTTGCAGTTTGACAGGATTTCTTCATTTATGTTCATATTCAAATTGGCCAGCGCCGATAGCATTCTAGAGACCACAGAAAACATTTGCAGGAATTATTTTTGCCTTGAAAGGGCAGAAAAGGGGCGATTTGACAATTTCAAGCACATCAAGGGAGAGAAAGTGGCCCGAATCAACTGTGAAAGAGTATCAAAGGAAAGATGAAGCCCATATTAAATTGAAGAGTATCAGTGAAGCAGAAAAGAGTATCATATCGGCAATACCAAAGCAGGTGAACATTAAAGGCCCCCAAGCAAAGTCAAAGAAAGAGGTGAAACCATTTAAGGCTCTCAGATCACAGTTAATGCACATCAAAGCCACTCAAGAGTAGGGGATCAAAGACCAAAGCACAGTTATGGTTAAATGAATAGCACAGAGCCATAAGGACACCATATTAACTCATTTTGATACAGCTGCCTCCAGCGCAGCTCAAAGATATTTTCTTGCATTAATTTTAGGACAAGATTAGGTTAAAGAACTCATTTCCCTCAGACCTATTTAAGGTCTGTTGTAATAGATATTTTTAGATATTTTCCCTATATAAACCACCCTAATTCATTGTTTAAAGGGTTGGTTGGTTGATAATCCTCATTCTGTACTTGCGCTGTATTTTTGAGAAGCTCTGTAATCAAGGACTGCTGGAATGCTTTGGATGAAGAACTGATTGTTGTGTTATTTAATGGCCAAAGAGTGACTGTGGAATTCCTGTGCTACTACATGGCTCAATAAGTGTTTTCCTACCTCTGTTTATTGTTTACATATGTTTATGCACCATTGTGTTACCATCTAAATAGCAAGAAAAAAGAATAGCTTAGGTTTTGCTTGACTACACCCTATGCTCAGTTCTTGTTATTTCTATATGTTTTCCTCAGAAATGGTTATGAATATTCATACTTAAATGATCATGTTTACCCTGTTTCTTTCACATATGACTGTTATTTAGGAATTCTTAACTGCTCCTAGACAAACTTTCATTCACCCTCCCCCTATGTTAGCTAATGAAAGATTCTTAGTTGCCTTTCATCTCTGACCTTCATTCCATCTTTATTCTAGCCTGATATTGTTCTATGTGTAGCTATCCTGCTCCGTAATCCTCTTGTGACCAAGAAAACGCAACAGCAAGCCCTAATCCATGACTCCATGCCCAATGGTTTGAACTTCTCACACTATGCATCTCAACTCTGTTTGAAAACATCTCCTTCCCACCAAAATCAAAACAAAACCCATGTACACCATAACTAGCCTAAAATCAACCCAAAACAAAGTTAAATTTTAAAGAGAGATCCCTCTCTAACTGCAGGTAGGCTAGGGCCTGCAGCCTAAAGATTGGTTTGTGGTTACCTCGGCCGTATCCCTTAAGGAGCCAAGGGACAACCTGAGTGATAACATCATTGGCGACTCCGCTGGGGACCTTATTCAGAAAATTCCAAAAAACAAGTTAGAATTTAAGTATGGGGGATTTACGCAGTGCATTATATTAGAAGCTGGCTCCCAAGAGGAAAACACATAATACTAGGTCAAATCCAGACCCTAATCCACCAGCTGTTTTTGAAAATCCCAATTTAATCTCTAGAAACATTAGCTAACAAAAACAAGAAGAGCTTGCTGATTCTAGTCTTGAAACAGTTCAGCCAAGCTGTTTTCCAACCCCTGTTAAAGTTTTGTTTCGTTCAACCCCTACTTCCCCTTGTTCATCATCCACCTCTCCAAGCACTTTTTCCACACCTCCATTCACTGCGCATACTACCACTACCACCACTGTTATTACAGCTCTTCCAGCTGTTCCAGTTGTTCCACTTATCTCTGTAAATATGGCTAACAGATATGCACCTTTACAGTTACCTGCAAATCCAGGGGCTATGCCTCAGGATTATCAAACCAAAATAACATATTTTGAAGGTACTGGTTCTGGCAGAGCCCTGCAACATACCAAGAAAATGCAGGACTATTTTGAGAGTTATGAAATAGATGACGATAGTGTAAGAATGAAGATTTTTGTCCAAAGTTTAACAGGAGATGTAAGGCCTTGGTTTAGAGCACTTGCTGCAAATTCCATAGCTAACCCAGAGGCCCTTTACCAAACATTTCTCAATAGATGGGAGAAGAAGAAGGACCCTCTGCACATATTATCCGAGTATGACACTATTAAAAGAGGCCCTCAAGAAGCTATTTTAGACTAATGTGCCAGGTTTAACAATGTTTATAACGCTATTCCACAAAACCTTAGACCTCCACCTGATCTTGCTTGATACAAATTCCCTGATGGATTTGATTCAAACATGGCTTATCAGTTAAGGGAAAGAACCCCTCAAACCTTAGCAGGCATGCAGAATGTAGTTGTTAGTGTGGAGGCAAATCTGATTGCCAAGCGAAATAGAGCAAGAGCTGAGAGAATAACCACTTTCAAAGATGAACCTTCAGCGTTTGAGCAAAAATTGGACACAATCATCAAAGGTATGGATAGCTTTGAAAATAGAATGGGAACTATTGAAAGAAAAGCCTCATGGGAAGGACAACAAAACAATCCTATCAGAAATCCAAACTTTAAAAAAAATCAGAACCCAAACGTTGGAAGGGCAAGTCCTGACCATGATATAATACCTCCTTTTCATGAAAACTATGTTGAAGCATCCACATCTAGTGAGCAGATAGAGGACACTCACATAAACTTGATGGGTTTGAAAAGTGAACAACAAGTATTTCTAACCCAAGAATACCAAGATGACCATGATATAAATCAATTTCAGACCAAGTCTGGAGAGTCCTTTGACTTGAAACAAGGCTAAGATTCAGCTGTCTACGAAGTCCATAAACAATACAAATTGAGAACAAGAACCATTGATGTGTCTGATCCCATCAAGCCAAAGGATGCCAAGCTAGCTAAGAAAGTAAAGGACAAGGCCGCTATCACAGAACCTGCTGACAAATCAGACCCAAAATTAAAAGAAGTGACCATAGAGGACGTATCTGACAAGCAGCCCTCTAATAACCAACGTTTTGTATCCTTTCCCTCAAAAGACAATGTAAATAGCACTCATCAAAGCCTCCCCAAAATAGAACAATCTCAAGAAATTACTGATAACCAAGAGAAGATCACTGAAGATACAATTGAAAAGGGAAAATCTGCCAGTCACAATACTAAAACACAGTCAGAAAAACCTTTTGATTTAGAAGCAGAAATTGGTAAATTAAAGATATCTATTCCTCTCTCTGAGCTCGCCAAACATGATGTGTACAGACGACAAATAAAAAGATCACTACAAATGCCAGAGAACAGGGATGATGTTAATGTCTTAGATAATCAACCTGAATTACTTTTTGGTCCTAAAGTCAATGGTAAATCAGGACATGGAGATGTTCTACCCTTTTATGTCAGTTTGCACATTCATGATAAAGTGTTGCACAATGCTATGTTTGATTCAGGTGCTTCACACAATTTAATGCCCAAAGCTGTAATGGAGAAGCTAAACCTTGATGTCACTAGACCCTACAAAGACTTATTCTCATTTGATTCTAGTCAGGTCGAGTGTTTAGGCTTAATCAAAGACCTTTGTGTGTCTTTAGTCCAATTTCCCAACAAAACGATCCTAATGGACGTGGTGGTTGCTGACATTCCACCAAAGTATGGCATGCTCTTATCAAGATCTTGGGGAGCAAAACTCCAAAGATCTCTCCAACTAGACCTCTCCTATGCCACTATTTCAGTCTTTGGGCAACCAAAGAGATTGCATAGAGAAACACTGATGAAGTATGTGGTAAGTAGTGAGGAAAAACCCCAAAACTTTCCCATTTACTCAATCCATTCGGATATGGATTCCTTTATATTGTTCAATGATGATAGCTGCCCTCACACTAATGAGAAGCCTTTGCCTTTAGAACAAGAGACATGCATCAATCAAGAGTCGGTTGCCCATACCTGTGAAACTGTTAAAACAATTAGGGCAACTAGCATACAAGAAGAACCACATGAAGCACAAAACCTAGGTCTGCCCAATCCTAAAATGACTGAAACTCTTAATACTAACCACAAGCAAGAAATCACATGGTATTTAGAGTTTGATGGTTCTGTTAATAAGCTAGGAGCAAGGGCAGGAATATGGATTCACAATACACATAACAGCCATGCAGAGGGTCATGCTTACAGACTAAACTTTAAATGTACCAATAATATGGCAGAGTATGAGGCTCTCTTTTTAGGCCTTAAACTGCTCAAAGCTCTAGGAGCTGCAAAAGTGTCCATTCTAGGAGACTCTGATTTGATCATTCAATAGATGAAAGGTAACTTTGTTACTAATGACAATAGGCTAAGAGCTTATAGGTTTGCTGCCACAGAAATACTCAACTCCTTCACCGAATCCAAGCTTCCTAAGATTTCTAGAAGCCATAACATGCATGCTCATAGTCTAGCTACTTTTGCTAGCACTTGCAAGCTGCCCTTGAGCCCAATTACCACTTTACTACTGAGATAAAGCACAGGCCTGCTGTCCCTAACAATATCAAATATTGGCAAGTGTTTGAGGATGATGCTCAAATCAACAATTTTCTTACCTTTTAGCAAGAATTCTCAAGCTTAAACATTGATGAAGATGCCATGAATGACCCACAACAGAAAATGAGCCAAAATGAGCAAACTATAACAGCTGAAGCAACAAATCAAATGTTGCACCCAACCATTTTTGATGAGAAAAACATGAAAGCGCTGAAGAAAATGTATTTAGAAGAAATAGCTGAAGCAGAGGCCGAAGTGATTGATTTAAAAGACAATTTTCTACTTGCTGGCCTCACTCCATTAGAAGACATATTTGATTCAAACGATGTACCCAAAAGGCCAAAGATGCAGCCCTTAAACGCTGCTGTGGAAGACTGTAATATTGGGACAACAGAGAAGCCCAAAATGATTAAACTTTCCAAGTCTTTGCCTCCCGATCAAAAACCAAAATATGTTGATTTATTTTAAGAGTTTCAAGATGTATTTGCCTGGAGTTATGAGGACCTTAAGTCCTATGACACCTCCGTTATTCAACATACCATTCCCTTAAAGCCAAATAAAAAGCCCTTCAAACAGAAACTAAGGAGAATCAATCCTGTGCTTCTCCCTTTGATTGAGAAAGAAGTGAAAAGAATGTTTGACGCTGGTATCATAACACCCATTAGATTTTCAGAATGGGTATCCAATATTGTTCCCACAAGGAAGAAAACAGGGGAGATCAGACTATGTGTGGACTTAAGAAATCTGAACCAAGTCTCCCTTAAATATCCCTACCCACTGCCAAAAATGGACCACATTCTACAAAGAGTAGTGGGGTCTTCAAGAATTTCTTTGCTATATGGCTTTTCAGGTTTTAATCAAATACTTGTTCACCCGAATGACCAAGACAAGACAACCTTTACAACACCGTGGGGAACATTTAAGTATGTGAAGATGCCTTTCAGACTAAAGAATGCAGGTGCTACCTTTCAAAGGGCCATGGACATTGCATTTGCCAAGGAAATCCATGATTTCCTAGTGGTTTACCTGGATGACCTTACTCCTTTCTCAAAATCTGATCAAGAGCACCTAAAACATTTGAGACAAGTGTTCCTAACCTGTAGGAAATATGGCATTTCCTCAAATCCTAAGAAATCTCTATTTGGCCTTGAAGAAGGCAAATTATTAGGCCATATCATTTCAAAAGATGGGATTAGAATTGATCCTGAAAGAATTCAAGCCATCCTTCAAATCCCTTATCCAAGAAACATCAAAGAGTTGCAAGCATTCCTAGGAAAGATCAATTTCCTAAGGAGATTTATCCCAAACTTGGCCGAGCTGATACAAATGCTAAATAAAATGCTAAAGAAGGATTCCAAGGTAAAATGGACTTTAGAGGCCAAGAAAGCCTTTGAGGTTATAAAATCTGCCTTAACCCAAGCCCCAGTCCTCACAAGTCCTCAATTTGATAAAGACTTCATCATTTCTTCATTTGCATCTGAACACACCATTGCTGTTGTCCTTTTGCAGAAAGATGATCAGGGAAATGAAAAGCCAATTGCATTTTTCAGCCGAGCCCTTAGAGATGCACCCTTGAAGTACCAAATCATGGAGAAGCAATCATATGCCCTTGTTAAAGCAATCAAATATTTCAGAATTTACATTTTATATTCACATGTGATTGCTTATGTACCAAATGCTGTTGTAAAAGACATATTAACTCAAGAGGGCATAGAAGGAAAAAGAGGCAAATGGATTGCTAATATCCTTGATTATGACATTGAGATAAAACCCAAGAAGCTGATAAAGGGACAAGGTTTAGCCAAACTGATGTCCGAAACCAATTTTCAAGCCTTAGACATTAATCAACTGGACAATGAACAGGAGCTGGCGACTCCACAGATCAGTCAAGCTTTTTTGCAATCCCCATGGTATGCTGATATATGTTTTATATTGTTAAACTTGTGTGCTCCTCCAGGGTTGTCTAGAACCAAAAAGAGATTTTTAAAGATGAAAGCATCAAAGTTTTGTGTCTTAGATAGTGCCCTGTTTTGGAAAAATCATGAAGGAATATTGCTGAATTGTCTAACTATGAATGAAACTGATAGTGTCATGAAAGAATTCCATGCAGGAGACTGTGGAGGGCACTTATATTGGAAGTCCACTGCTGATAAGATACTAAGGGCTGGTTTAAAATTGGCCCTCTTTGTTTGCTGATGTGAGAAAGTTTGCTGTTTCATGCCACAAATGCCAAATATTTGAAGGCAAAAGAAAGCTTCTGCCCTTGCCCCTTAAACCCATTTCAACCGAGAAGCCTTTTCAACAATGGGGTCTAGAATTCATTGGAGAAATCCATCCATCCTCTTCTGGCCAACGTAAATGGATTCTAACAGCCACAGATTACTTTACCAAGTGGATTGAAGCCATCCCATGTAGGCAAGCCAATGACTCCACCATCATCCTATTCCTTGAAACCAACATTTTGTCCAGATTTGGCTGTCCTGAGAAGATCATTACAGATAATGCTGCTGCCTTCAAATCCAAGAAAATGATCAGTTTTTGCCACAAATTCCACATTACCTTATGTCACTCCACAACCTATTACCCTCAAGGGAATGGCTTGGCCGAATCATCCAACAAGAGTCTGATTAACACGATTAAGAAAGTCTTGGAGGAGAACAAGAAGAACTGGCACAAAAAGCTTGTAAATGCCCTATGGGCAGACAGATTGTCAACCAAGAGATCCATTGGGATGAGCCCATATGAGTTAGTTTATGGCATGGAGGCCAAGTTCCCCTCTTCTTTGGGAATCCCTATTATCAAATTGCTGCAAGAAATGCAGGCAGAGCCAAATGATATCCAAAGAAGAATAAACCAAACCATCCATTTGCAGCAAACAAGAGAGCAAGTGTATGACAAAGCTCATATTTTACAAGAGAAGTTCAAGAAAATGTTTGACAAAAGAACCAAGGCTGAAGATTTCTACTTAGGCAACAAAGTCTTAAGATGGGATTCAAGAAGAGAGGACAAAGGAAAGCATTGCAAGTTTGATTTCCTGTGGATAGGCCCCTTTATTATTTCTGTTGTTCAAGGCAACAACACATATTTTCTGAAGAGTTTGGATGGTAGCACAACTGAAGAAGGCCCTGTCAATGGCCGAATGCTAAAGCACTATCATGATCCCTTTTGTTGAATGCAACACAGCTCTGTATACTATCTGTACATTAATATTTGAATTTTCAACACTTTTTCTTATAGCAGGCCAATAAGAGGGAACAATGTAGCAAATTTTGAAGGAAAGATCAAAGAAAGTTCTATTTCAGATCTCTGTTTTTGAAATAATTACAAAGAAGTGCTCAAGCAGATTTCAATATGATTACAAGCACCCAAAAGGCAAGAAGCAGAGCTGTAATTTTTCTGCAATTCAGCTCAAAAGAATATTGCATATCAGCTTATGAGAATTCAGTCAAAGGCATTGACAAGAAGGAGAATTTCAGTTTACAGCAACAAGTGAAGATCAAGGCATTCTGACCTGCTATTCTTGGCTTTTCATCCTGAAAAACCATCCCCAAGTGGAGCCACTGTTAGCCTCCTATTGCAATAGGTTTCATATTTCATGATTGACTGTTTTACATGCCAAATATGTCATCTTTGCATGCTGCAAGGTTCCATATTTCCAAGAAGTTCCATTTTGAAGAATCATACCATTTTTGAAGAGTTTTACAGATAAGGGAAAGCCAAACAGCTTAATCTTGGCTTCCCTAGGTTTAAATTGCTTGTTTTAGAAGATAGAGAATGAATATCTATCCAAACAGCTTAAGCTTGGCAGATCAGTAGCTAGGTAGAGAAATGAAGGAGCCCAACTGCTTAATCTGGGCCCTTGGAAGAAATAAGGGTACACTTAGATAGGAGGGCAGTCAAAAGAAAAGAAGATAATCAGGGTTTGCAAGTCTAAGTGCACCCATGCAAAAAGAAGAAAAAATGCTAGGTAAGTAGGCTGGGTAAGTAGTTTTGTGGTTGCAGAATCAAGCTATGTGATCCATTTCATGTTTTCAAGTGTTATATCTATTCAGATCACAATTATGAGGCGGTTTTTCATTTGGAGGAGCTAAAGCGAGCCATGTCTAACTCCCCCTTCTTCTTATTCCCCAAATCATTCACTAACCTCCCTAAAGAGGTCAAGATCTGCTTGATGTCTTTTAAGTTTCATCATTTGTCATATCATTGGCCTAAGTAAAGGTTTGCTTTGCTTAGGAGTACTCTTATTCACTCTATAAGTCATTTTTCCCCTTTAAAGTAGCCTAAGATCTCTAAACTTAGCGCTTTCTTGTCATTTTCATATTAACTTCTAACATTATTATGTAAATCCCTATCTATTTTCCCTTCCCCTTACTAAAAAGCACTAAATAGCTCCCCTATGTACATATCCCCTCCCTCTGGTTGAAAGATAACCTTGACTATGCTTGGGAATTGCTAAGTTTGCCTGAAACTTAGCCAGAACCCTCGGTTGCCTCTCAAACCATCTTCTAAATGCATTAGGACTCATTCCTATGCATAAAATCCCCCTCCAAATGTATAAAATCCATCTTTTGGCCTTGTTTTACCTTTCCCAAGCCATAAACCCCTTTTTGGGCCATAAACCCTTCTCAAAGCACATAAAACCCCTCTCAAGTGCCTTTGAACTCCTCCTAAACGTGAAATTCCTTTTTTAGGTTATCGGACCCCTTCCAAAGTCTCAAAAACCCACAATTCTACGTTAACCAAAGTTTGAAAGCCCCCGTCGCGCAAATATTAATTTAATATTCGGGTGGGCCCCCACACATAAACCTGTCGCCAGCTCCGCACTCCGTCAGCCCTCCGATCCGCCCGCCCAGATCCGACGGCTCTCGGCGATTTCGGAGCTGCCCTGACGATCGACGGTTATCCTCCGATAGCCTGGCGGTTTTGCCGTCGTACAGAAGACAGGTGTCCGCCCTTGATTGCATCGGAGCTCCTCTGACATTTACCACCCTCGTACAGAAGGCGGTCTGATGAAACCACAAACCGCCTTCTGTCTCTCCGCCCCTGACGTCAGCGCCACGTCAGCGCTACGTCACCTCTGCGTCGACCGCCACTGCTACGTGTCACTGCCACCACATCTTCCTCCGTCCCTACCCCGCCACCGTGTCCTATGCCACGTCATCCTGTCGTACTGCCACGTCACCCTGCCACGTCACCCTGCTATGCGATTGCCGTATCGGGACCCACCGCTGACGTCATGCTGACATCATCACCAAAAAGGCGCGAAGGGCGAAAATCGCAGCAAAAGATGCCCGGAATGAAAAACTGAGGCAATTTTTAATGTGCGATTAGCGCTTAGCACATCGCTAAGAAAAAATGATCAAAATGGAAGGCTGCCTATTGCTCGGCTACCTGCAAAACCCAAAAATTCGCAGTTTGACAGGATTTCTTCATTTATGTTCATATTCAAATCGGCCAGCGCCGATAGCATTCTAGAGACCACGGAAAACATTTGCAGGAATTATTTTTGCCTTGAAAGGGCAGGAAAGGGGCGATTTGACAGTTTCAAGCACATCAAGGGAGAGAAAGTGGCCCAAATCAACTGTGAAAGAGTCTCAGAGGAAAGATGAAGCCCAGATTAAATTGAAGAGTATCAGTGAAGCAACAAAGAGTATCAGATCGGCAATACCAAAGCAGGTGAACATTAAAGGCCCCCAAGCAAAGTCAAAGAAAGCGGTGAAGCCATTTAAGGCTCTCAGATCACAGTTAATGCACATCAAAGCCACTCAAGAGCAGGGGATCAAAGCCCAAAGCACAGTTATGGCTAAATGAACAGCACAGAGCCATAAGGACACCATATTAACTCATTTTGATACAGCTGCCTCCAGCGCAGCTCAAAGATATTTTCTTGCATTAATTTCAGGACAAGATTAGGTTAAAGAACTCATTTCCCTCAGACCTATTTAAGGTCTGCTGTAATAGATATTTTTAGATATTTTCCCTATATAAACCACCCTAATTCATTGTTTAAAGGGTTGGTTGGTTGATAATCCTCATTCTGGACTTGCGCTGTATTTTTGAGAAGCTCTGTAATCAAAGACTGCTGGAATGCTTTGGATGAAGAACTGACTGTTGTGTTATTTAATGGCCAAAGAGTGACTGTGGAATTCCTGTGCTACTACATGGCTCAATAAGTGTTTTCCTACCTCTGTTTACAGTTTACATATGTTTATGCACCATTGTGTTACCATCTAAATAGCAAGAAAAAAGAATAGCTTAGGTTTTGCTTGACTGCACCCTATGCTCAGTTCTTGTTATTTCTATATGTTTTCCTCAGAAATGGTTATGAATATGCATACTTAAATGATCATGTTTACCCTGTTTCTTTCACATATGACTGTTATTTAGGAATTCTTGACTGCTCCTAGACAAACTTTCATTCACCTTCCCTCTCTGTTAGCTAATGAAAGATTCTTAGTTTCCTTTCATCTCTGACCTTCATTCCATCTTTTTCCCAGCCTAATATTGTTCTATGTGTAGCTATCATGCTTCGTATTCCTCTTGTGACCAAGAAAACACAACAGCAAGCCCTAATCCATGACTCCATGCCCAATGGTTTGAACTTCTCACACTATGCATCTCAACTCTGTTTGAAAACATCTCCTTCCCACCAAAATCAAAACAAAACCCATGTACTACATAACTAGACTAAAATCAACCCAAAACAAAGTTAAATTTTAAAGAGAGAGCCCTCTCTGACTGCAGGTAGGCTTGGGCCTGCAGCCCAAAGATTGGTTTGTAGTTACCTTGGCCGTATCCCTTAAGGAGCCAAGGGACAACCTAAGTGATAACAGTACCAATTCGGTCCTGGTGTGCAACAGCCAGTCTATTAGTATCAACCGTACCCTGGATATACATATCAACAACCTCAACAACTCCAGTACGGTCCGGTTAATCCTGGTTTTCCAGGATGATATAATATCCCAAATGCAATTCCAATTCCTAGTTATCCTGTATATCCTCCTCCTGGGGCTGGTCTCATGACCCAGGGTTTCAGGGACCCTAATCGCCAGTTACCATTCATTGCAACTTTGGACTTGCCTGACTTGTCACGCGTTATGAACGATCCAATTAACTATCTTTCGTTTTGGCTGCCAATGCCGAATAAGTTGCCTAGTGATATTCCTAAGTTTGAAGGACAATCAGGAAAGGCCCCATCGAACCATGTGATGACTTATCACCTCTGGTGTGCGTCTAACTCCATTTCAGATGATTCGATCCATTTAAGGCTTTTTCAACGCACTCTAATTGGTCTTGCGGCCAAGTGGTACATTAAGTTACCGCGAGCCACTTTTTATAACTTTAGTCAGTTAGCTACTTCGTTTTTAACTCATTTTCAGTTGTCAATCATATATGATAATGGCACGGATTTATTAACTTCATTAAAACAATCAACGTCCACTTACATTTCAAATCACATTCATGAATGGAGACGTCGACGACGTTTAGTGAAAGTTTGTTCCAGATCAGATCTTAGCAGAATGGTTTGTCAAATATTTATTACCAAAAATCACTGAGGATGTAGCTAAGGTAGGAGTCGTTACTGAAGAGCAAGTAATTGCTCAAGCTCAGTACCTTGACTTAGTTTATACGCAGTCAGGTATGTTACATGAGAAAATCCCCGACTTTCCTAAACAAAATCAAATAACTGCAGCTCCTTCAGGGTCTCATGCCGCTGATGGTATGATTGGTACGGTTAATACCAAAAGTAAGAAGAAATCTTCTAAGAATTCTTCTCCTATCATAACTTTACTATATTCCCCGACAGGAGATTTTTCCGCGGAAATTTCTGCCGATATTCATGTTGTAGAGTCATCTACAGCCAAATCAAAATCTGGCAGTAAAAAGAAAGGGAAGAAGAAAAATAAAACAGATAAAAATTCGAAAGAGAAAATAGAAAAAACAGAATCTACTGATGAGAAATGCAAACCTCGTTATCCTTGTCTGATTTGTGACGAAGAACATTTTACAAGAGACTGCCCTCATCGCGCTGAGGTTGCGAAAATCATCAAAGGTTCCCAAATGCCTGCTGTTTTGAAGGATCCTTTTCCTAGTCAAGACAGTAAGATGATAGGTTCTTCCTCAAATGCCTCCGAAGAACCCATAATGATGATGTCCCATGTTAGGATTGTGACACAATCGCAAGATTATGGAAGTAAAAGTCCTGTTGGTGGTAAGGAAGCAGAATCTTCTAATTCGAACCCATCAACTTCAACTCCCGGTTCTGATCCACTACAGATCGAGAAACCTAACCTATACTTAGTAATCAAACCGCCCGCCAAGGGTATACTTCGAAAGTTAGCTTTCAATCCACATGCGAGATCGGCTCAGAACTATAACATTGTTGAAGATTTGGCTATTTCACCTTCAGCAATGTCATCTTTGGAGGTGCTGCAATCATGTCCAGCATAGCGTAAATTGCTATTGTCGGTTATAGGAGCTGTTGACATTTAGGACTCGAACCTTATCATTTTCGATCTAGAAAATAGTACACCTCGCTTACCTCATCAAATGGCTTCCCAGATTCCAGTGTTAGTAAAAAATAGACCTTGTTATAGGACTGTGATTGATGAGGGAGCCTCAATGTGTATTATGTCGATCCAGTGTTGGAGATCACTTGGTTCTCCTACACTTAATCAATCCCCGACGATTTTAAAAGGCCTTTGATGGCTGTGGGTTCCATCCTTTTGGCATTCTACAGGATTTACCTATAGGGGTTGAAGGAAAAATTGTTAATCTAGATGTGGAGGTGGTTGATGCCCCTCTAGATTACAACCTTCCCTTGGGTCATAGTTGTTCTTACGCTATGACAGCTGTTGTTTCATCGGTCTTTCGGCTTATAAAGTTCCCTCATAATAGAAAGATCATAACTATAGACCAGCTAACTTACTTTGCATCCAAACCAGCCTCTTCTGAAAGTATCCAGCATGTCGGCAAAACAACTATCCCTTATAAGGATGTTGGAGTAGGACTAGTTAAAGATTCCGGTTTACTGGGAACTTTTCCCTTTCCTCCTCTCAACGTATCACCTTCTACTGCAACCATTCATATGATTTCATCAGACACTCTTGTTTATGATGATCCTTGGATCGTACCTTCCGAATCTGAGATAGATTCATTTGGTGATGCTATGCCTTTGAGTCCATATGAAATTGCGTATCAGGCCGTACAGTCGTTTTCCGACTCTTCATCAACCGAAATTGACTTAATGAATGTGGTCCATGAAGAATCACTTTCAACATCAAACTCAGATTCAACAACGTTTTCTGAACTTGTTCACACTGATGAGCAAATTCGTGAAATCCTATGTGTTGATGATTTACCATGGGAAGATCTTCATCATAGATCTTCGTTTTTACCGGAGATTGATCGCTTTGAAAATGATTTTTCATCTATTTTTACGACTGATTATGTCAAGGAACCTCAGAATCCAATGAAAAATCCTGATTCTGAGTTAAATTTGGGAAACATTTCTCGAACTATTCCTATTGACATTTCGGTTAAGCCCGGAATTGTTGAAAACATTCATATAGGTGCCTCTTGTACGGAAAATGAAATTCAAACATATAAGGCCCTATTTCAAGAATTCCGTGACGTGTTTGCCTGGTCATATGAGGAAATGCCAGGAATTGACCCAGCAATTGTTGTTCATGAAATCAAAACTTACCCGGATGCTAAACCCGTCTGGCAACGTTTGCGTCAGATCCACCCGCGAAAAGCTGCTGCTATTAAGGCAGAAGTTGAAAAATTACTTAAAGCAGGTTTCATTTATCCAATTCCGTTAACGGATTGGGTATCGAATATTGTTCCCATTAACAAAAAGCAAGGAACAATAAGAATATGTATCGATTATAGGGATATTAATCGAGCCTGTCCAAAAGATAATTACCCAACTCCCTATATCGATCAAATCATTGATGATTTTGCCGGCAGTGAAATATTCTCCTTCATGGATGGTTTTTCTGGATACAATCAAATAAATATTCTACCTGCCGATCAACCAAAAACGGATTTCAATTCTGACCAAACAATTGCTAGGGGGCAAGTACTCCAAATGGATTGTGATCCTGCAAGATTTTGACTTGGAATTTGAAAAGTCTAAGTCAAAGAAATCTTTAGTTTTTGCGGAGTTGATGTGTGACTTCCCGCGTGCTGACACTGAAACTGTGGCGGAGGAGCCCATTGCGGACGAATCCTTGTTTCTAATCAGCACTTTAGATCCATGGTATGGGGATATCATAGTTTATCTCCAAACCCAATCCTTTCGGCTAGAAATTTCAAGATCAGAGCGTCGGAAAATACGATTCTAGTCCCAACAATTCAAAATTATTGGAGATACACTTTATCGTCGTGGGGCGGACTCTGTTTTCCGACGTTGTTTAACTCATGAGGAAGCTGAAAGGGTTCTAAATGACTGTCACTTTGGAGCGTGTGGCGGTCATATGTCTGGGTTTGCCACAGCCCAAAAGATATTGCGCACTGGCTATTTCTGGCCATCTTTGTTTAAAGACTGTATTAACGCGGGCCAAAAATGCCACAACTGCCAAATTTTTGATCGAACGATGCGCGCTCCACCTGCTCCTCTCCACCCTATAATTATCATCGGTCCTTTTGCGACATGGGGTATCGATTTTATTACATGTAACCCTCACTCGGCCGGGGGGCATGCGTATATCATCCTTGCGGTAGATTATTTTACCAAGTGGGCTGAGGCGATGCCTACATTTGAGGCAGACGACAAAACTACTGCGATTTTCATGTCCAATCATATAATTGCTAGGTTTGGTGTTCCAAAAGCGATTATCACTGATCATGGGTGTCATTTTCGAAACATTATGATGGCTGAACTTACAGACCAACTTGGCTTGCGTCACGATAGTTCAACTCCATATTATCCACAGGCTAATGGTCTGGTTGAAGCCATCAACAAAGTTCTAGTCATCATGATCCGACGAATCATTGGGATTCATAGGTCGAATTGACATAACATGCTATTTTCAGCGCTTTGGGCATATCGAAGCTCAGTAAAAACATCAACCGGGTTCACTCCTTTCCAACTAGTTTATGGTTTGGAAGCTGTGTTACCCATTGAATGCGAAATCCCGTCATTGCAAATGGCCATAGAATTACTTCCAGCCACTTTCAAAGAGGAAAAACGTTTGTTGTACTTGGCTCAGCTAGATGAGAATCGACGAGATTCTGCACTAGCAATCGAAGCTCATGCCAAACGTATTAAAGCTCAGTACGATCAAAATGTTACACCTCATAATTTTTCAGAAGGAGACCTAGTCTTACTGTACGATCAAGAAAATGATAAATTAGGCGCTGGAAAATTAATACCCATGTGGCATGGTCCTTATGTTGTTAAGCGAAAGCTGGCAACAGGGGCCTATGAATTGGTAGACTTTGACGGGGTCTCTTTAGGTAAACCCAGAAATGGTCTTTACCTGAAGAGATATTATGCTTAAATCTGGGTGTGGAGATTTTTAGTTAGTTTAGTTTTCTTTCTAGCTAGTGTGTTTTAGATTAAAAAGTGTGCTTAGCTTAGAGAGTGTTTTTTTTCATTATTCCTGCTTATCTTGATTTTACTCTTGATATTGCAGATGTTGACGTCTCTCCAAACATACATTGGTTTTGCTGATGGTGCTTGTCGTAATACACAGAACATTTCTTCCGCAGCTTGGGTTATCTATTTGCCCTCTGATGAGTTGGTACCTATGCATGGGGTAAGCCTCGGTCAAACAACAAACAACATTGTAGAGTACAGTGCAGTGATTGAGTTATTATCTGAATCCATCTCATTTGGGATTCGGAGTTTGATTGTGAGGTTAGATTCTGAACTCATTGTATTACAGCTTAATAGAGTGTATGCCATTAGAAATCCAATGTTATTGAGATTATTTTTGAGAGTTCGTCTCTTAGAACGTGAATTTGACTATATTGAATATCAGCATATTCCAAGATATTTAAATACATTAGCAAATGCAATTGCTTCTCGAATGTTAAGTAGACATTTGCAATAATCATACAAGTAAATTTAAAAACATTCCATAACATGTTTTATAAGATAAACCGTAATAGTGATATAGTATAGCATAGAAGTGTGTCAAATATACATCGTCTTCGATCATAAGTTGAAAAACACCTTATGATCAGCAAAAATGGTAGTACAAAAAGAAAAAAATGTCATATGAGTCTACAACAGGCGATCATCCTATCACTGGTGATGATCACGATAAGAAACCACTGTACGGGCCACCCTACAAAGGAACCTCCTGAAAGGTCCTGGGACCCCAATCACATAGCACTGTAGCCTAAGAGGAATGTCATCTATGCTGGTCTCTGGAATGTTTGTTGTCAAACGCTCTAGATGGCTCTCCAATTCGGTCAAGGTCTCTATAGATTCGTCTTGTGGGGCTGGTGCTGCTGCAGCTGGCTGTTTCCTCTCATAGGGCCGGAGAGTGGCTGGTCGCCGTGGACCTACAACTGCATTTGAAACTTTTACTATCAATTTTGGCATGGAATAAAAACAAAAAAAGTTAAATTAGAAAAAGTTGAAAATGATTTTACCTGAGTCATCCCATTGCTCTCCTGGTGGAAGAGCCATGTCTGGGTCACCATGATAATCTATCCCAGCATAAGGAAAATACTGAATAGCAAAAACTTGGTTCTCCAACCAATGAAAATACTCAGGAGTAAATCGAACGACTTCTGTTCCCTCCTCAGGATGACGGGCCATAACTGCAACCCAACGCATCAGTTTGGGCTCTCGGGGAAGTCCAGCTCCAATGGTAAGATGCTGTGGGACCAACATTGGGACCCTCTCTAGACCAAAGCTCACAACTAAAGCACCATATCCAAAGGTCTTCAGTTGTCCGTTCTTTGCTCTAGTCAGTTGGCCTTTTATATTAGCCAACACAGCCTCGCACCAGTTGAAGATGGTGCCTCGAAAGCAGTCTACTGCCATCTGCATTTGGGATCCAGTGGCCACATGTAGTGCTGCACTTCCATAGAGCCTGGTAACAGTAAACAAAATCACTTTGAGCTCAGGACGGGAGATAGCTTTGATATCAATCCCTTTGTCTCTAGTTTGGTTGTTACAAAACTCTAGCCAGAGGCTATCGACAGACTGGCCACCTGGCCTAGTCCCGAATAGAGTCAAATGTTCACCTCTCTTAGGCAAACCAGTCAAAAAGTAAATGTCTTCTGGCTCCATTTCGAGCTGGTGGCCACCAATAAAGAAACACTGGTCCTGTATATTCCACCTGTCTACCAGCCACTGCAAAAAGTCCACCTGGGCCCTCATGCCAGGTATGGCCCAGAATTTGTATAAACCGCATGCCTTCAATGCATCAATCGAAGGTTGATGATTAATCACGGCAAGATCCACATCCTCGTGCTCCCGTTCCTGCCAATCAAGCATGATGTATACCATACATTCAGTAAAAAGGCGAATTAGAATTTTTAAAATCAAAACTTTTGGGTGGAATTTGAAAAATTTAGGTTTAAAAACCTTTGCTGCGGGGATCTCACCCTCTATGTTAGAGACAGTGCGTAGGTCCACACTCTGCCTTCACGGTAGGTGGGGACCCCTGACTCTTTTCCTTTTACGAAAAAGTCGAGGTCCGCAGGTTTCCTATGCTATGCCTGTGGACCCCCGCGTGCGGGTTTTTAACCTAGAAATTTCCTAAAAAACAAAATAAAGCCCTGAAAACAACTTTCAAACGGATGAAATGAAAGAGTAAGATGATGTGGATTACCTGGAGGAGACGGCATTCGATTCCAACAGACAGATTTTCCGCAATCTTCACGGGAAGTTTCTGACCCAAAGCTCTCTTTTCTCACTCTGAAATCAAACGGTAAAAATGAATTTACAAAAGCCCTTTTTATAAGCTTTTTTGAATAAATGAGTTTTTAATTTGTTTATTTTTCACTTTAAAGAAGTAACTTTTGAAGCATTTTTATCTATTTTAAACAGGTATGATTAATGTTTGAGTTTTTCTGCAGGATAACGGATTTTTCAGGCAAAATTGGTCATTTTCGACAAAAAACATTAGAGTCACCTTTAAGCTCTTTTCTGACTCCTAAAATATGAAAATATTGCCGAGTTTTTCTTTTTAAGCTCGTTGAAACGGAACTAAAAAGATGGTCCACTTACAACCCTTTTTTGACCGTAAAAACATGAAAAGATTGCTGGATTTTTGTCGTTTCAAATTCGATATTGGTTATAAAACGACGTGTCGTTGATCGCTCTTTTACTTTTTCAGATTAGAGACACTAATTATGAAAAGTACTCCTTGGTCGTAATGATCAAGCGGTTCTCTCAAGTATTATTTTATACTTTTTCAGGCTTGGGAGACACAAATTTACGAAAAAGGATAACCATGGAGTTTTCTTAAGTTTTTTCAGACTCTCTAAAATTGAAAAACGCCGAGTTTCTCCTATACTGGACTCGTTAAAATTTAACAGTAAAGAACCTCTTCAATTACAAACAGGAACAGACCACTCCTTCTTAGGGTTCGAATTTAAACTAAGTTGGACTCATCCGAAGGATGAGCTTATAATCAAGCAAATGTTATCCTCCTCAAGCTTGTCAAAAATAAAGAGGTACTTGCCAGAAATGGTGGGGGAAAAGAGAGAAAAATGAGCCTGTTGGTCATACTTTATGTCCCAGAAAAAATTTAACCACTCTTGAACACGACACTTTTTATTCACCTGGGTTGGGAAATCCTTTGCCTAACATTTGATCAAACCATATTGAAAGTCTTTAGCCGGTTTCTAGGTATTAACTTTGGGTCAATTGTCACCAAACCACTTGCTGTGTTGTTATGTGTTCAAGAGGTCAGTGCAAATAAACCATTCATCTGCAAAATATTTATCATCCATCTTGACCATCCCTAAGTCAGTCCTTGAAACTATATTTCTTCAAACTTGATCTATTATTTCGTGTTGTGGGCTTGCCTACGACAGATCTCTTTCTATCGGTTTCAGCTCATTATCTAGAAAGATGATCTAGAAATTGTCAGTACCTTGGGATCTGCATGCCTTAATGGCAGGTTTCTCGCCTTCAATGATAGGTTGCATCATTGACCTTCGATCAAAGGATTCCGTGACATGTTCAACATCAATACATCTATTCACATCTCATGGATTATACTGAGTACTTTGAGAGCCATTGACATTACTGGTGGTTTCTCTCACACTTGTTAACACTTTACATCATTGACTGGTAATCAAGTGGTTTCTACCATGTTTGACTTCGACACATTCATTCACATGGATAGAATCGTACTTTTTCGGGAAGTAGAAATCAAGACCCTGGATCTAGTTTCCACCATCTAGGCTGCGAGGAATTTTGTATTCATTATACAATGGACTATTCATAAACTGATGGATGCGCCCATACTGTGTCTACATGTGTCTATACTCGTGATGTATTACAAGATCATTCCTATATCAGAGCAGTGGTTAGTTTTCTAGTCAGTTTTGATTTGAGTATGGGAATGCCTACCTCGGCGATGATATGATCTCATATATATATTTTGCATTGAATGTTTGTACAGGTTCCAACCGGGTTCTCCACAAGATGATCCTCTAATGATAAAGTACTTCACTCTTCTTAGATGATAAATGAAATCCTCATCTACTACAGACTTCGCACTTTAGGGGGCAATTTGTTACACAAAATATTGTCACCATGACTATTTGCAGTTAGTATGGGTCTATCATCATTCATACTATCCTCCTTAGCAAGTCTCAAACCTCAGCTCTTCATGTCAAGCTTTAAAAATGAGAGAAAGTCCTTAAAAATCAATAAAACTTTGGTTCCGCACTTTCTCTTACTATTACTTGCGGTCCCACACCCCATGGTCATGTTACCTGCGGGACTGCCGCTCTGTCTCTAAAGGAGTGGGTGCGGACCCCTGTGAAAGTAAAAAAGGCACAAGTTTATTCTTAAAAATTCACTTGTGGTTAATTCTGGATGCTTCTAGAAGGAATATTGACGTGGATGGTTCGCTCCTAGGTTGTTCATGCATCCCAAAACTAAAGGAGCTAATCCATTGATGAGAGGAGCTTATCCCTTTGAAGGTGGACCTAGTAACTTCCCTCCATTGCACTATAAATTAAGGCATTGGGCTGGTTGCTAGAGAGGCTAGAAGCTGAACATTTTTGAGGGTAAATGCTGTTGGAATTGAGACTTCCTAGTTGAGCTTGAGAGGAGAGATCACATACCTTTTGGCTTCATTGGGAAGAGAGTGAAACTTGTCAAAGTAGAGGAGATTCTTGCTAGACCCTAGGAGGAGCTTGTACAGCATCAAGGCACCAAGGTTGTAAAGTTATTCTTTGATTAAAGTTAATACAGTCAGATTCATTTTTCTCAATAAATTGTCTTATATGGTTTGTTTCATGAATTCCTTGATCATGATGATGAATATGCTTTGTTATATTGATTTTTCAGGTGCTATTTAATGTGTGTGCTTGTTTGTGTTTGCAGATTCTTTACAAGGGAGCTCATTTGGATCAACGGAGCATGGCTTCCACAAACTTGCACTAGACCCAAGGTAGGCCTAAAACACTTGTTTGCTTTATTTATAAATTTCATATTTAGAGAAAGATAGAATTTGTTTGGTTTGCTTGTCGCTAGATATCATTAGATACTAGGGAGGTCGGTCTTGTCTGCAAGAACGACTTATCCAGCCGACACTTGGATTTGTGATTTAATGCAATATAGATAGTGGGGTTTTGAGCTGTGGCTTTCCACGAATACTTATTGTGTTATGTGCCATTGATTTATCTTTCTCAAGTTGTCGATTATTGCTTTCATCAATCTATTGGCTTCTGCTAGTTGAAAGTAGAAGTAGATTCTTGTATTTTTCCTTAGTGCATTGCATGAGTTTGCGAATCTACATGATTTTCCACAATAAATACACTATATTCCTAAACATTTAGTAAGTTGTAGTCCAAGAATCAAAGCTTCATACTTGTTGTGTGTGGAGCATGATTGTTCAGAGGTCTTTGTTTCAGCCGGATGTATACCCCAGGAAGTTTGTACACCCCTCCACGTGGGGGGGTGCGGGGGGGACAAGAGGGGGTGCGGGGGGGACTTGTCCCCCCCGCGGGGGTCCGGGGGGGCCGATCACCCCAGCTGGGAGGTTCTGGGGCCAGCAGTCCCCCGGCGGGGGCTCGGGGGCAGCACCCCCGAAGCTAAAAACAAATGTAAAATTGCCTTGTAAAAGTATAGTAATTTCTAGTCAATCTGGGCCGTTCATTAGGCAGATGATCTGATGGTAGAACTTATGTTTAGTTTAGAGTTTTTTGCCCTAGAAGGCAACCCCTCTCTTTGTATGTGGGTATTGTATTTGAGGCTGAGATATAGATGTGTATTCTGTGAGCGAGAAACAGAGAGGTGAGACTGTGAGAGAAAACAAAGGATATTACAGCGGATTTGTTGTAGGTTGTGTCTCTTCATTTTGTTGGATAATAGAAAGGAAGGACTGGCTGTTCGGGGTGGACGTAGCCCAAACTGGGTGAACCACGTATATCTGTGTCTGTCTTGTTTTGTACGTTTTCTGTGTTTATATTTCTGCAATATTTTATGTGTTCCATTGCTCCGTAATATATAATTTTCTAACAACTGGTATCAGAGCCGAAGGTATATTTGGCTGATAAACTCACAGGAAAGAAGGGTTCCTGGTTCGAGTGGGAGCAATGGTGGAAGATGGTAAGTTTAGGGTCGAGAAATTTAACGGCCAAAACTTCTCGCTGTGGAAGATGCAGATGGAAGATTATCTGTATCAGAAAGATCTATACCTACCATTGGGCAGAAAAACAAAGATGCCGACGGGTATGAAAGAAGAAGAATGGAACCTTCTCAATAGAAAGGCACTCGGAACAATACGGTTGTGCCTTGCTGCGTCAGTCGCCTTCAACATTTCGAAGGAAACCACGACAGAGGGTTTGATGCAGATGTTGTCGAAACTATATGAAAAACCCTCGGCCTCAAACAAGGTATTTCTTATGAAACGGTTATTTAATATGAATATGTCGGAAGGTGGATCTGTTGCAAACCATTTAAATGATTTTAATACAGTGACGAGTCAGTTAAGTTCTGTAGGGGTAAACTTTGATGATGAAGTTAGAGCTCTATTATTCTTGTGCTCATTACTAGAAAGTTGGAATGGTTTGGTAATGGCCATTAGTAACTCCGTTTCTGGATCTAGTACTTTAAAGTTTGATGATGTTGTCGGTGCTATCCTTAGCGAGGAAATACGACGGAAAAGCTCCGGTGAGACATCGGGAAATGCTTTGAGTGCAGAGTCTAGAGGAAGAAAAATGGAAAGAGGAAAGAGCTCAGGATATCGCAGTAAATCAAGGAAAGGCAGATCCAAGTCCAGATCGGGGATAGTGTGCTGGAAATGTGGAAAGAAAGGACACCTAAAGAAAGACTGTAGATCTCGGAAGGGAAAAGAAGGAGATGCACAGCAAGAAAACAATCATGAAGCAAATGTGACAGGTGAGGTGTTACAAGATGCTTTGATTCTTTCTTTCGAAAATATTACTGATTCCTGGGTAGTAGATTCAGGGGCTTCATTCCATGCCACACCTGATAAGAAATACTTTCATGACTATGTTCAAGGAGATTTTGGACAAGTTCGTCTGGGTGATGGTAAACCCTGTAAAATCGTTGGAATGGGTAAGGTTCTTGTAAAATAGCAGAATGGAAACCAATGGCTATTAAAGGAGGTAAGGCATGTTCCAGATCTAAAGAAAAATCTGATTTCAACAGGGCAGTTAGGTGGTGAAGGTTGTGTGACAACTTTCACAGATAAAGCTTGGAAGGTCACCAAAGGAACCCTGGTAATAGCAAAAGGCGAAAAGGTTGGTACATCGTATTTATGCAATGGTATTTCTAACTCTGTTAATGATTTAACTTCCAAAGGAGCAGATGCAGCATTATGGCATCATAGGCTCGGACACATGAGTGAAAAGGGGATGAAGATTCTTCACTCAAGGAATTTGTGGCCGGGTTTGAAGAATGTTGATTTGGACTTCTATGAGAATTGCATTTATGGAAAACAAAAGAGAGTCGGATTTCTCAGAGTTGGGAAAGAAAAGAAGAATGAAAAATTAGAGCTTATGTATACATATGTATGGGGACCTGCTCAGGTATCATCTCTCGGTGGCTCTCGTTATTATGTTACTTTTATTGATGATGCAACTAGAAAAACTTGGATTTATTGTATTAAGAATAAATCTGATGTATTTGATACTTTCAAGAAGTGGAAAGCTTTGGTTGAGATTGAGACAGGAAAGAAATTGAAGTGTCTTAGATCAGACAATGGAGGTGAATATTGCAGCAAAGAGTTTGATAGGTACTGTTCAGAGCATGGAATTCGTAGAGAGAAGACAGTTCCAAGAACACCACAAGAAAATGGTGTGTCAGAAAGGATGAACAAAACAATCATGGAGCGTGCAAGGTGCATGAGATTGCATGCAGGATTTCCTTTACAGTTTTGGGCAGATGCTGTAGACACTGATGTTTATCTAATAAACAGAGGGACTTCAAGTTCCTTGGATGGTGGTGTTCCAGAGGAAGCATGGACAGGTAAAAAGGTAAACTACTCTATTTTAAAGCCTTTTGGTTGTGAGGCCTTTATCCATATTGATAAAGAAAATAGAACAAAGCTTGAGGCAAAGTCAAAGAAATGTACCTTTATTGGATATGGTGTTAATGATTTTGGTTATCGCTTATATGATTACGAAAATCACAAAATCATTAGGAGCAGAGATGTAATATTCAATGAAAAGGTCTTGTATAAGAATCAGTTGCAGGAAAAGAAACAGGAAAAGGAAAACAAGGAATACACAATTCTTGATGAAATCACTGAAAAAGGAAAGGTGCATGAAAATAATAATAATCAACAACCACCACAACAACAACAGGCACCCCAAACACCTGAAAGTGGTTTTAGAAGATCTACCAGGATAAGTAGACCCCCTGAACGATACTCTCCTTCATTATATTATTTATTGTTGACTGATTCCGGTGAACCCGAATGTTATGAAGAAGCAATGCAGGTTGAAAGCAGGAAGAAGTGGGAGGTAGCCATGGAAGAAGAGATGGACTCCTTAATGCATAACCAAACTTGGGATTTTTTCAGGTTTCCTGTAGGAAAAACTACATTGAAGAATAAATGGGTTTACAGGCTGAAGGAAGAAGATGGAGGAAAATAGAGGTATAAAGCTAGACTTGTGGTGAAGGGGTTTGCACAGAAGAAAGGTATTGATTTTGATGAAATATTTTCTCCTGTTGTTAAAATGACTTCAATCAGAACTATTTTAAGTCTTGTAGCAGCTGAAGATTTGCATCTTGAGCAATTAGATGTAAAGATAACCTTTCTCCATGGGGATTTGGAGGAAGAGATATATATGCAGCAGCCACAAGGATATGAGGTGAAAGGGAAGGAGAAACTAGTGTGCAGGTTGAAGAAGAGCTTGTATGGCTTAAAACAGGGTCCAAGGCAGTGGTATCTAAAATTTGACAAGTTTATGTCTGAACAAGGTTATACTAGATGTCACTCTGATCATTGTGTTTATTTGAAAAAGCAAAATGATGACAGCTATATTATATTGTTATTGTATGTAGATGACATGCTTGTTGCAGGATCTAACATGCAGGAAATAAATGTGCTCAAAAGAAAATTGGCAAATTCATTTGCAATGAAGGATTTGGGAGCTGCAAAACAAATCCTTGGTATGAGAATAACTAGAGACAGGAAAAATCGTAAATTAACATTGTCTCAGAATGAGTATATACAAAAGGTGTTGAAAATATTTAACATGCACAATGCAAAACCAGTTAGTACACCTTTTGCTAGCCATTTCAAACTTAGCAAGGAAATGTGCCCAAAGACCCAAGAAGACATGGATTATATGTCTAAAGTTCCATATGCATCAGCAGTTGGAAGCTTAATGTATGCAATGGTCTGCACAAGGCCTGATATTGCACATGCAGTGGGAGTTGTAAGCAGGTACATGAACAATCCAGGAAAGGAACATTGGATGGCAGTGAAATGGATTCTCAGATATTTGAAAGGTACCACAAATAAAGCATTATGCTTTGGTGGTTCAAACATCTCCCTACAAGGATATGTTGATGCAGATATGGCAGGTGACGGAGATAACAGGAGGAGCACTACAGGATATGTATTTACTGTTGGAGGAACAACTGTCAGTTGGATTTCAAAAATCCAAAGTGTTGTTGCACTTTCAACAACAGAAGCAGAGTATGTTGCTACTATAGAGGCTAGTAAAGAAATGATTTGGTTACAAAGGTTTATGGGTGAATTGGGTAAGGAGCATGATATGGGCACGTTATACAGTGATAGCCAAAGTGCCATTCATCTTGAAAAGAACTCAGCATTTCATTCCAGGACTAAACACATACAGCTCAAGTACCATTTCATACGATCAGTGTTGGAAGATGGAGAGTTGAAGCTGGAAAAGATACACACTAGCCAGAATCCTGCAGATATGCTAACAAAAGTTGTAACCAGGGAGAAACTGAGAATATGCTCAGTTTCAATTGGTCTTCAAGGATGACGATGAAGATGAGAAACAGCCAGGTCCAAAGAGGAGTCATTTTCCAGCAAATGAAGCAGCGGTGGAGTTTCTACAATCATTCTCCAAATGGGAGATTGTTGTGTGTGGAGCATGATTGTTCAAAGGTCTTCGTTTCAGTAGGATGTATACCCCAGGAAGTTTGTACACCCATCCACGCGGGGGGTGCAGGGGGGACTTGTCCTCCCAGCGGGGGTCCAGGGGGGCCGATCCCCCTTGGCTAGGGGGTCCGGGGGCCAGCGGTCCCCCGGCGGGGGCTCGAGGACAGCTCCCCCGAAGCTAAAAACAAATGTAAAATTGCCTTGTAAAAGTATAGTAATTTCTAGTCAATCTGGGCCGTTCATTAGGCAGATGATCTGACGGTAGAACTTATGTTTAGTTTAGGGTTTTTTGCCCTAGAAGGCAACCCCTCTCTTTGTATGAGGCTATGGTATTTGAGGCTGAGATATATATGTGTATTCTGTGAGCGAGAAATAGAGAGGTGAGACTGTGAGAGAAAACACAGGATATTACAGCGGATTTGATGTAGGTTGTGTCTCTTCATTTTGCTGGATAATAGAAAGGAAGGACTGGCTGTTCGGGGTGGACGTAGCCCAAACTGGGTGAACCACGTATATCTGTGTCTCTCTTGTTTTGTGCGTTTTCTGTGTTTATATTTTTGCAATATTTTATGTGTTCCATTGCTCCGTAATATATAATTTTCTAACAATACTCGGTAATATTATTTGTGGAGTCAAATTCCAACTTATAAGAAAAAGGGATGAAATGACGTTTTGGGGAAATTAAAAGTGTACCTGCTCCACTGCCATCTCTTGAATAAGCACCATCAAAATAAAGTTTTCATACTCCACTGATTGTCAGCTCCTTTCTTTCAACTATTGAAGGGAGTTGCACTTTAATGTCTTCAGCAATTTCTTCTGTTTCATACAACATAAAACAGGAAAAATCATCCTTTTCTAACTATATACAGGATAATTACTAGAACCCTCCTTTGTAATGGTTTTAATAAACCTCGTTTCTCTATATAATCTCCTCTCTTCACCTCCAAAGATAGGGATTATTGCATATTTAAAGTCCAACTTCAACACTCCTCCCAATTTACCCCCCAGGACCTAGAAAGAAGCATTCCAGAACGTGCTGGAATGTTTTCCACAACCACATCCATCACAAGACTTCTCGCTAGAATTTGAGCCAAGGAAACAACCAAATCTTTAATCACTCCCTCACATTTAACATTCTTAGAATCAAATGAGTAAATATCCTTGTAAGGTTTAGTGATCTTCAAATTTAATTGTTTCATAAATGATAATGGCATCAAGTTATGAGAAGCTACAAAGTCTAACATATAGTTATGAAGAATAAAATAATGTACCAGTAAAGAAATATAGAAAGGAGGAGTGGAAGAATCCACTTCTTCTACATGAGGGCCAAATATTACTATTGGTCTCTCTTCTTGTAAATTTACTATGTCTATCACATGATCACACTGAGAGAGATTGATAAAATTAGAAATTTGTTTTTTATATGCTAGGGTTTTAGCCAATTCAGTCAAAGGAATTTGAATTTTGATCTTTTCTAACTCCTTTGCCAGGCTAAAAGAATGACCCTGTTTCACTAGCTTTTCTTGTTCTTCATCATTCATCTTTTGTTTTGAAAATTCATGATAATTATCTATAAGTTGCTGAACAAATTTATTCAATACTCCCATACTTGTTTTCTCCTTGCTGAAATATAGTTTTTGTGACTGAATCAACTTGTTTCTTTCCTTTATCAAGTTGTCTTGGAAGTTGTTGTGGAGTCGCCATATGTTGAGACATTGGATATTTTTTTCTTCCACACCATCCTGCACCCTTGACCTTTTCCTCGATCGAAGGTCATATTTCCTATGTAATTATGCTTGCATAAGATCAGTATTTTTTTGCAATATTCTTCAATTTCAACCTCATCCAATGAAACATGTGACTCAAAATTTAAATCTTCACTTGCAATAATATCTTCTTCCTCTCCATACAATGCAAATATTTGATTTTCCTGTTCTTTTGAAGTTCCTTCTACTACATCTTTAGATTCATATTCTATATATAAGGGAGGTTGGATATAATCTTGATCCTTTCTATCCCTCTGCATAATTTGTAGTGGTTATCTCCTGAATTGGGGGTTAAAATTCCTATTTTTCATCTGTTGAAACTGTCTTGGTGCATTCTTATTTTCCAATTCCATCTTCACCAATTTATTAGACAAACTTTTAATGACTTTTGTCATTTCATCTAGTTTCTGCTCATGAGAATCTTTTGACTGACTGGCAGCCTTTGTTTCTTCTTCTTTTCCTTTGCCTTTATCCTACTTTGATTCTTTTGGCTTAATTTTTCCTGCAACAGACAAATTGGCTTCAATTTCAAGGGCATCAGTCTGTATTTGGTCCAGAGTAGGAGATCTCCTCTCCCTTAGGGTGAAACCAAAATCAGAATCAAATGCTCCTGCAAATACTACTTTTTCTCCTACAGGAGGTGGCTTAATTTATTCAGGCAGACTGTTATACAATTGTTGTGGGGAAAAGTATCCGACTCGGAATGACCCTATCCCTACTCTAAGGGTGATAGTTCCTTAGCAACAACTGAAAGTAAAGCTTTGATATTTTTCCTTTATGAAAGTACAGAGAAGGAAGAAAAGATTGACCAACCGATGTCTTTCGCTTTTGTCGATCCTGTCTTCTCTCTTTGCCTCTTGTTCCCAGCTCCTTGCTCCCTTTGCCGGCCCAGCTACACAAAGATCCTGCAAAAACAAGAGAGGGAAACTATAAGAAACATGTACTCATAACTGATGCATGGATTAGAATGAATCAAATATACAGATAAAAACAATACATCATTGCAATACAAGTATATAGGAGAACATCAAAGCTTTATTGATAGAAGAAAAAGGTTCTGAGAAGGTTACAACCATAAATGGCTCCAATCCAGCAGCACCTCCCCAGCAGCAAGAAATCTCCTCTTCCCCTCTATAAAAGCAATCACCCAATAGCTCTAACTGTAAACCAACAACACTTCCTTGCTTTGCACAAAAATTCCAGCCTCCCTAGACCTCATAGAAGAGCTCTATATATAGGAGATTTGGAGAAAGGATGAGTCAGCTTGAGACTGACCTAAAGCTGCCTTGTGTCCTCTCCCTCTTCAGTTAAACTTCAGTTCTTGAGTCCACTTGGAGATCCTTGCTTCCACATGGAGATCAAGTACCTCTTACTCATCATAGGGCGAATTCCTTGAACCAAGTGTCAGTTTGGAAGCTTCCTGGGCAGTTGACACCTTGCAGAATGACTGTGCCACTTGGCCAATCTCGCCCAGCGCAGGTAGCCTTCATTGGTTTTGACTTTCAGCGCAGGTACAAGGAGGAGCAGTTGACATTCAGCGCAGATGCTCAGTGGAGCAGCTGACATGATCCAAAAATAGCCTGTTTTTGAGTGTTTTCAGGTGGAGAACTGATAGGAAGTGCTGTGGTTTGCTGACCTTGTTCCTCTAGGGGTAAGAACAACATGTTTAGGGACTGAGGATCCTTGTAATTATTGACATTTCATGCTCCATGCTGCGAGGCACAAAAATGTCTATAACAGTTGCCCCCTAATGTATGAGGTCGTTTATCGGGTGAAATGCTTTATCCAGAGGGTCCGAAGTTCATTCAAGTGCTGAGAGGTGCCCTGTAATACAATACAATACAATATATTATTTTTCATTCTGTTTTCATGATCTAGCTGAGGCGGGCATTCCCATGCTCAGCTTTATAAATACATTTTGGTACATAGAACAGACGATCGTCTGATGGTAGACTGATAATTCTCTGCTGAAATTATCATCCTTTGAGTAGGATGATCATCTGCTGCAATGATGTACATGACAAATGCTTTTATATTTCCTGAATATGTATCGCAGCCCGGATGGATGAAACTAGATCCGGGGTCTTCAAACTTGTTCGATCTTCACTCTAAGTACAAGTCGATCCATGTGAGAATTTCGCTGAAGTCGAACATGGAAAGACATCGCTTGATTACCAGTCAATGATGAAAACCGTTAACAAGCGCGAGAGGAATCACCGATAATGATAATGACCCTCAAGGTACTGCAGTACAATTCACGTGGCGTGAATAAAGGACTTGGCGTCGAACGCCACGCAAAATCTTCTGGTTGAAGGTCATTGATGTATACCTGTTGCCGGAAGTGAGAAACTTGCCATTGAGGCATGCAAGCTTCAAAGTACTGATGGGGTTGTTCCTAGATCAACTTCTTGGATAATGAGCTGAAGTCGACAAGAAGCGATCCGTCAAAGGAGGGCCTTAATGAATCCCACATCAATGACACGGAACGGAGCTAATGATTTTAGTGGAGGTGAAAACAAACTGTGATATATGATTCAGGGTGGCGATCATGAATGGATGAAGGATAATGTATGGCAGTGGATGGGACACGGTTGACACTTTCAGAATGACCTCTCTTGAACATATAACGACACTGATGCGATGGATCGGTAGCATTACCCCAAAATGTGGATGGTTTGGCGAAGACCATGGTGATGAGACCGGTGAATGAAACAACCCAACCCAATGTGGTACGGAAGAAAAGTGTCATGTTCAAGAGCAACTTGCTACCATTAAGTTTTGATGTTCTCCCAATTTTTCCCCAGTCATTTCTGACCAGTACCTCTTTATTTTTGTCAAGCTTGAGGAGGATAACATATGCTTGTTCTATAACCTGCCCTTCGGGCAAGCCCATCGCTATGATTTAACGAGCTTAGCGATAGGGAAACTCGTTCTCGTCTAAAGACAAGTTTGTCGCTATTTAATCATTTTAACGAGTCTAACGACAAGGAAAACTCGGTCCTTTTCATTTTTAGAGAGTCTGAAAAGGTACAGAAAGTTAACTCCATAATTCCTTTTTCGTCATCTAATCCCTTAAGTCCGAAAAAGTATAAAACAATACAAAAGGGATGGGTGTTCGGTACTTTTAACGAGCCGAACAAGACAAGCGCTCGATCTTTTTGTGTAATAATCCCTCAGGTCCAAAAAGATTAAAGTCTAAAAGAGGGATAGCTCTTCCGGTCCCTTTAACGAGCTGGAAGGCCAGAACTCGGCAAACTTTTCATATTTTACGAGTCAGAAAAGAGCTCAAAGATGACTCGTCTTTTGAGGAACGAGTGATAAACAGGGATAGCAACTGATTCCAGGTACAAATTGGAATTTTCCAATCACGGCAGTGTCACAAGGATGGCTAGGTGAAATCACTCTTCGCAGATGTTCCTCAAAATGGGTAAACACACAAATGGAAGTGAATGATCGGCCAAATGACGGTGGAGGTGACGGTGCACAAACACGACCAAGGCTTTTATGGCTGATGAATTTACGATCTCAGAAGGTTATTTACCGGGATAGGTTCTTTTTTTAGATAAAAATGAGCTTAAACTCTGGAGGGAACATTGCTCACTGCTTTTATTTATTTTTTAACGAGCATGAAGACCGCGTTAAAACTGCTCGGATCTTGCGTTTATTTTTTAACGAGCATGAACCATGTGCTAAAACTGCTCGATATACCAGTCATAAGATAAGAATGCCTCCTCTAAGGATCCATTTTTTATAGAGCTTGCGCCTTACCACAGCTATGCTCCAACTCATCCTTCCTTTATGTAAGTTCCGAAAACGGTTAATCTTAAAACCAGATAAATAACCGCCCCTAGCTTGTACTCCAAAAGGTTTGCATGCCCCCAGGTATAGGGTAGGATTTCGAGGCTGCCCCTCCTCTCCCCCACCTCTGCTTTTCTTTGGGTGTTCACAGCTACTTGTCATCTTGCCAATCTAATGTTAACGATACTAGTCTTCTCGTTATTTTAAGGGGTCTTACGCGGTACTTGTCTTCCCGTCGGCCCAACTTTTAACGAACAGCTATTCATGACAAGAGAAGAACACTACTCAAAGACAAAACATTGGTATTATTGAGGGAGGCTTGCCTCTTTCTTATTATCCGAAGAGGGTTCTATTTGCTGCCGCAAATCAATCTCTTTCTTCGGCGATGTCTATCATTGGGTTACTCAAAGATGGTTACCCTATGTCACAACAATAGAATCTCTTTCTTTGGAGGCTGCCCCTACTTATCCTTCAAAACATTTGTTTTAATGGGTGAGGCTTGCTTTTCCCCAAAGATGGTTACTGCTTGTTGCAATAAGGGAATTCCTACTTGGGCATTGCCCACTTCTTTAGACAAAGGTGAATGACTCTTTTGCCAAACACATAACTTTAACAAAAGAATACTATTCCAGAACAACCCCTCTTCCATCCACGGATGGGGTACGGACTAGTCATATTCTTCTGCCCGAAGCAGACCAGGGTGCATGCCCCCTGGGTTCCAGTCCCTCTCTCCGAATCACTCGCATTCATCGGGAAGGAGGACTGGGGGTGGAGGCATATCTTGAGTGAACGGACCATTTAGGATTGGTATTTGACTATTTGCGATGCGAGATCCCGGAAATGAAAGTTGGTCTACGAGCTTGACCATCCTCCCTTCGTGTGGAAAACACATTACTCTAAAGAGTGAGGAGACTATCGCTCCCATGCAATAAATATAGTCACGTCCAAGGAGTAGGTTATAATCCAAGGGTCCTTGGACGACCATCACGTTCAAATTAACGGTCTTCCCTTTCAATGTAACAGGCACATTGGGGAGGATTCCTAATGGTCGACTGGTTCCTTTATCAAAACCTGAGAGATTTCTTAACTCAGGTAAAAGCGCCGGGGAACCCAGTGCTTTCCAAGCAACAGAGGAAAGGATACTCACAGACGCCCCTTCATCAATGATAGTACCAGCCATAATCATTCTATAGATCTGGACAATGATTCTGAATGGTATACTGGCTGGTAACCGGGGTCTGCCTAGTTGATTCCAATCAAAGGATACAACCAGGTTGCTTGGTGGTGGGACCGAATATACGGCCGGGTATGACCCTGATGATGTTCCTTCTTGCGATAAAGGAATGGGCGCATTGCCCTGACGCTCATCAGAGTCGGTGCTAATGAAAAGAACCTGGATGGTGTCATCCTTATTCTCTTCAGTGAGGGTGTCGCATGAAGATGACTCTTCGGTGACGGTGTCATTTGAAGATGAAACTTCTGAAGGTAGAACCGGGTCAACTGCCGTATCGACCTTTGGACTTTCGTCCGGTCTGGATTCAGTAGGTTCATTTTCAGTGACTGACGCTTCAGCCGACCACTTGAACGGGCCAGCTGTATTTTCAACCAACGAAGGACTTGGCACGAGTTTTTTGTATCCAGGAGGAAGTTTTACCGGTGAAACCGGACGATCTTCCAAAACTCTCTTCGCTTCGTCTAAGAAGGGACAACGGTGGATGGCATGACTGCCTTCACACAACTTACAGGGGAATCTTACTCCCCCTTTTTGTCTTGATCCTTCACTTTCGCTGGTTGACGGAAAGCAATCAACCTGATTGTCAGAGGTTGATGCCCCCGAATTGTGCAGACGAGGGGACCAGTCCCTTAGTATCCGGGGAATACAGGGACAATCTCTGTGGAAATGGTCTCCTCTACATATGACACATGGCGATTTAGGCCCGGTCTGTGCAGTGGGTGGGTTTTTGTCAGATGTCTTTTGCTTGCCCCCAGTCGCCTTAGGCTCCTTCTTCTTCTTTTCTTTCTTCTTCTTTTCCTTCTTCTCCTTGGGAGGCTGACTTTTGCCGGCTCTACCTTGCGAAGACGAAGGATCGGAGGAAGAACTTTTGGAAGTAGAAGGCTGGTGGGCAGCTCTAGACTGATCTAACTGTTGACTCGATTGATCAGGAACCATGGTGGCCTGAACTACATTGGTTGAGAACAGCCAAACTGGCAGGCCTATTGTCAGTCCTGGAAGCGACAATGTGGCCATGTGGGGCGCACCAACTTCTCCCCAAGAGGAGAAGGGACTAGGACTTCCATCTTGTGGACTTCCTTGGTTGGGGCGTTCCATGTTCTCAACTTACAGATCAACGCGGGAATAAGAGGTGATTATGTTCCGTTTAAAATGAATTTTATAACGACGCTTTATTAGACACAACTTTGCTTTTTCATGTTTTAAGAGTCGAGAAAAAGCTAAAGATGACTCTAGTCGCCTTCGATGTATTAACGAGCCCAAAGTGACAAATGCTCGGTTGGACTTTTTCAGTTATAGAGTTTGAAAAAGGCCAAAAGAAACTGCTCTGGAGATCTAGGCAGAGGGTGTGCCAAACCTTTCGCGAAACCACAGAATACGTTTTACGGTACGGGTGGTCAATCTTCGTGAATGCTGTGTTCACTGCATCGCGATCAGTAGGGCGGCCGACACGGCTTCCTAAGGATAAAGGCTTTATTCCTATAGGGGTCTCCCAATATACTCGACGGTACGCGGGAGCACAAGTCCGTATTGATACTTATCGCTTCACCGTGGAGGAATCACCCAACCACTCAACGCTAAGATATCACGTTTAACGACGCCGGAACACGTCTCTAGCTTAGACCTCTATGTGTTTGCGTTATGTTTCAATGCGTTGTTATGTAAATTCAATTCATTTTAATGTTGATCTTGCTTAGCAGTTTGCCTTTAAGGATCACCACGAGATGTATATATACAACTTCCTAAATGCAATCTAAGATGAGAAGCAAAACTTTTCAATCTTTCAACTTTGAAAACCTTAATCTACTGAGGGAAAAGAAAGACATCAACTTTTCACACAGATCATAGAACACACACTAAATGCACTTTTTCCTAAATCAACATGCAAACTGTCAATAATGCACATGCACAATGCAGATATTTCTTTTCTTTATCCTTAATGTTGATGTAAGACAAAAAGGAAACTGTTGTATAACTTTGAATCTAATTTCAAGCGAAAGTAAACAAGCTTGTCCAAAATCAAAAGACACCTTAAGATCGACTTGTTTAGACACTGGAAATGTATAAATTCAAACCACAAAATGAAAAACAAACAAACTCAAACAGCCATGAACAGTAATAAAACTAGCTCTTAAGATCACAAAGACACTTTTACAGTTCAGGATCTAAGAGGCCACAGCTATACTGGTTTGCTTTTCACAATGGGAAACTGTAACTGAAACAAGAAATACTGAAAGAACAATCACAGTTTCATCACACAACTGAGGCGAAATAATGTCAAGAAAGTTGGTTTACAGCAAGTACAAATGACAAGCAATCAGCAGCAAAATAACAGTGAAAACAAGGCCAAGACTCAGTGGGAGACCTCAGGAAGACATAGCCTAACTGGTTCAGCGCAGGCTCTGGTCTGTCAAACTGACTCTCAGCGCAGTTCCCGAAGGGAGTACCTGCGCTGAAATGCAGACTGCCTTTGGACAGCCTGCACTGAGACACGAGAGTTGCGTTTACAAGGGTTTCCGGGTCATAAAAAGCTCAAAAATTCACTGTTTTTGCTGAAATAAAAAGCTATAGGTCAAGTACAAGCTAAGGGATGATCAAGAGGATGAAAAGCTATCACAAAGAGCACAAGAGTCCTTGTGGATCAGCTCTTCAAATCATACACTTGCTCAGAAACTGAGCAAGAGCAGCTGCCCTCTACTTTGCAATTGAAGGACTCAATTGCAGTTCGATTTGGTGCTCTCTTTGTTTATGAGATGAATAGCAAGAAACACAATAAACCAACAAGATACTAGCTCCCCAGCGGAGTCGCCAGTTTGTTGTGGGGAAAAGTATCCGACTCGGAATGACCCTATCCCTACTCTAAGGGTGATAGTTCCTTAGCAACAACTGAAAGTAAAGCTTTGATATTTTTCCTTTATGAAAGTACAGAGAAGGAAGAAAAGATTTACCAACCGATGTCTTTCGCTTTTGTCGATCATGTCTTCTCTCTTTGCCTCTTGTTCCCAGCTCCTTGCTCCCTTTGCCGGCCTAGCTACACAAAGATCCTGCAAAAACAAGAGAGGGAAACTATAAGAAACATGTACTCATAACTGATGCATGGATTAGAATGAATCAAATATACAAATAAAAACAATACATCATTGCAATACAAGTATATAGGAGAACATCAAAGCTTTATTGATAGAAGAAAAAGGTTCTGAGAAGGTTACAACCATAAATGGCTCCAATCCAGCAGCACCTCCCCAGCAGCAAGAAATCTCCTCTTCCCCTCTATAAAAGCAATCACCCAATAGCTCTAACTGTAAACCAACAGCACTTCCTTGCTTTGCACAAAAATTCCAGCCTCCCTAGACCTCATAGAAGAGCTCTATATATAGGAGATTTGGAGAAAGGATGAGTCAGCTTGAGACTGACCTAAAGCTGCCTTGTGTCCTCTCCCTCTTCAGTTAAACTTCAGTTCTTGAGTCCACTTGGAGATCCTTGCTTCCACATGGAGATCAAGTACCTCTTACTCATCATAGGGCGAATTCCTTGAACCAAGTGTCAGTTTGGAAGCTTCCTGGGCAGTTGACACCTTGCAGAATGACTGTGCCACTTGGCCAATCTCGCCCAGCGCAGGTAGCCTTCATTGGTTTTGACTTTCAGCGCAGGTACAAGGAGGAGCAGTTGACATTCAGCGCAGATGCTCAATGGAGCAGCTGACATGATCCAAAAATAGCCTGTTTTTGAGTGTTTTCAGGTGGAGAACTGATAGGAAGTGCTGTGGTTTGCTGACCTTGTTCCTCTAGGGGTAAGAACAACATGTTTAGGGACTGAGGATCCTTGTAATTATTGACATTTCATGCTCCATGCTACGAGGCACAAAAATGTCTATAACAACAATTTATTAAATCTCTTAATGAATTCATTAACCTCCTCTTCAGGCTTCCTTTTTATAGTATTGAATTCAGTCAGAAAATAACCATGGGATTTTTCCCTCCCCATCGTTGTGTAAACACACTTTTCCAATTCTTCCCATGTATTAATAGAATTAGAAAGAAGAGTTTTAAACCACTTCCTTGCCTCCCCATCCAACGACTGAACAAATAATTTCATCACCACATCTAAAAATTCAACATTCAAATTTTCAGCAAATGCACAAAATGTAGCAATATGTTTTTCTGCTCTGATTTCATCTTCTCCTGTGAAATGGGGTAGAAACTTAAGATAATCTTGGGGCATTGCATTCATCGGTTGGGGAAGATTTAGGGGAGCATATATATTCAAAACAAAATCAGGGATAGCCATATTGGGATTCAAGTTAGTTGCAGAAGAATTACCTTCTTGAAAAACAAAAGATTGAGGGGGTAATACTGATATAAGAACTGGTTGATTTATAATTGAAATAGATTGGCGTGAAACTGAATAATCAACTGCTGTAACTTCTTGAAATTCCAAAAAATAAAATGAAGCTCACTCAAAAGATTTTTTTTCCAAAGTTTGTTCAAGAAAAATTGTTTGGAGAGATGTAGAAAATTCTTTGAAAAAGTCAAGATTTCTTATCACTTCTTTTGAATGAAAGACAAACAATTGATGAACAAAACTAGCACCAGGAGCACACAAAGTAGGGTTTAGAATCACTGGTGATTTAGTCTTCCAAACTCTCCTAGAAATTCATTTTTATGGGTCAGAAAGAACATGGGAATTAGGGGAATATTAAGGTCTAAAATGGGCCTCCTAAGGAAATTATAAAATAACAGTGGAAATAATAAAATAAGATTAAATCACGTCATCAAATTTTAGAGGGAAAAAAGAAAAAACTATTTTTTCAACTCGTTTTTTAACTTATCTCCCTATGGGTTTACTCAAATTTCGAGCAGAAACACTCATTGGATGCAAAATTTGATTCCTCATCCAAGGGGTACCCATGTTGCATACTTTCTATAGACCCTACTACATGAAAAATGTGATTGCAATCACATTTTTTCATGTATTTCTCATTTTTCGTGTAGTAGGGTCCATCAAAAGTATGCAACATGGGTACTCCTTAGATGAGGAATTAAAGTTTTCATCCAACAAGTACTCCAGCTTGAAATTTGAGTAAACCCTTAGGGAGATAAGTTGAAAATACGAGTTGAAAAAGTAGTTTTATTATTTTATTATTTTTTAATCTTTTTACTTTTTTACTCCAAAAATGGTGAATCATCTCCCATGGTTGACATCATCATGTTGAATTCTACTCGTTCTTATAAATTTTAATTTGTTTGTACAACTTTCTTAGGAGACCGATTTTAGACCTCAAACTTCCCCTGATGCTTTCTACTATGAGGTATTTGACCTCGTGTGTGGTCTTTTTGGAGCCAAGTCTACATTTTTGATGAGAAAATCAACCTAGTCACTTTCTTTGCTCACCAATCAAAGAAATGGTTTTAATAAAAACTAGGGAAACATAACTTCGAGTCTATGTTCCCCAACAACAGCGCCAAAAAATGTTGTACCTTGGAGGACAATCTCTGGCTGAGTAGATATTAGTGCCCAAGGAATTCAGTGAAAACTGATAATAGATTACTTTGTTGTCCCATCATTTTGTAAAACCTTAGAATGTTTATTTATAACCCTTTAGTCTTCAATATATGAAGAATGACTCTCAAGTGACCTTCAAATGTTGAATACAAATGGACACAAAATAGTATGAAGTATTGGTTAAAGTTTTAGATAACAAGCTATTTATATAGAATCTCTTATCTTTGACTTTAGAAGAAAGTGTAATTAGCATGACATAGAATTCAAAAGGAAGAGCGTTTTTTAAGGATTTTTAATCTTAGATTTACATAAACTTAAAACCACAAAACTGCAAAATCAAGGCCAGATAGCTTCAATTATTTTCAATGAAGAAAATAGAGTATAAGATGTAATAGAGAAGACAAATCATACACAACAATTTCTAGAAACACTGTGAAAATCTTTATTCAATATCATATGAAGATCCAAAGTACAAAACTATAGTCTCTTTTGAGATGCTAAAATTCTGGAACCTTCATTCCTCTTTTTCAAGTTCTTTCATACAAAATTTTCAAAATGATAGTTATGGGAACTGTCAAATACCTAAACTACCTAACATTCGATCATTACATTTAAAATATAAAATTTACATGACTTCATAAAATACAAACTATTAAAAAAGAAATCACTTCACCATTCAATAATTTGTGACTGCGGGATAGTAGAAGGTTTTGTGTCTGTAGTGTTTTCCTATCTAGACATCCATTCCCTATATTTTATCCAAGTTTTTGTACTTGTGCTTGGGAATTTGATAAAATTTACATGTGCCATCCTAAAATTTGTAACCCTGTTGTATGTTGGCTTCTCAATGAAAAGAGTTTTCATCATCCAGAGGAGCTGAAAATATTTTTGCAAATAGTTAACAATGGTAGTTCCTTTCAGCACTGCAATCTTCTCATGTGTGGAAATAATTTTTCTTTTAGCCTCCACCAATAATGTTTCATATATTTCCGAAGGCAACAAATTTCCTTGCTAGTCCCAACAAGGTGGTAAACCAACTTTGGTTCTTTTGTCAAAAATGACATTGAACTTCATCACTGCTTCCTTGACTTCATTTGGATTTTTCTCTGCTACCTTCCTATATGAATTATTTACTATCATCTTATTGATTTCCATTATATGTGCAGTTCTGTTCTCCACCCCAAATTCTTTTAATTCCTGTGCAGGCCCAGAATTCAGAAAATCAATCATCTTCTTAGCAATCTGGGCTCTTTGCTGTAGTTTTTGTTTTTTAGCCATAATGATTGCTTCTAAGTCTCTAACAATGATTTTTTCTTCTTCCATGATGACCATAAATTCCTACATGTTCTTCATTGTATTAATTATATCATTCCATAATATTTCCCTTTCCTGTATGAGGGACATGTTTCCTTTCACCTTTACTTTCAATTCCTTGATTTCCTGGTGAGCAATTTGATAATATTTTCTGTATTTCTCTGCAATTTCCTTGGACATCAGTAATTGCTACTCAGTGACCTTCATAGTTTTCAGATCATTCTCTAAATCCCTTTTCTTTTTCTTCAGTTCATTTTCAGCAATTTGTAACCCAGTCATAACCTGAGTTAATTTAGTAGTGGGGTCCTCTACGTCTGCTGCTACCACAATTGTACAAACATGTGAATTAATATTTTGCTGTAGAACAAGATTCATTTCCTTTAATTTTGTTACCTCTTCATTTCTTTGCAAAAGCTTTTGAACCATTATTTCTTTTTCCTTTTCAACTTCTGTAGCCATTGGATGTCCTACAAAAGGAAGCTTCAGTTTCTTCCTCACCTGAATCTCTATTTCAACACCTTGTAATAGTTTTTGGACTGCTATTCTGTCTTCTGGGTTCACTCTAATTTTAACAATCAATTTTTTCAATTCTTCATTTTGGGTATTCAGAGCTCTAGAATTAGCTTTCACATATTTCAACTGATTCACTACTTTTTCGAGCATACCTTCAACCTTAGTAGCAGTTGAGAAAGATTTGTTCAAATCATTAAAACTCAATTGATCAGTGTTCATATGAATATTGATCTTATCAGGTAAAGGAATTTTATTTGCATCTACTGTTAGATTAATAGTCTTAAAACCTGCTGAAGATGATACAGACATTGCTGAAGGATTAGAAAAAGTAATTTTCAACTAAATTATTTCGAAATCCATGGCTGACAATAACCTTGTTTGATATTCAGAAGAAATTTGAGCCTTTGACTGAGACTCTATATTCTCTCTAATCTTCTTGTTTATTTCCTCAACCTACAAAAGCATTTGTTTAATTATAGACATAGAAGTTTGAGAAGCTTCTTCTGGAATAGGAGAAGAAGGTGTACAAAGTGTCTCCCCTAGCTGCAATTGAAAACTAGGAACTGATGATGAATTGGCTTCATCAGACATCTTTTCCCTTTTTTCTAATCTATCCACTTCTTCATCTACATCAATCACCTCTTCTCTACCTCTCTTCAAATTCTTTTTAGTATGGAGAGGGGTTTCAATATTTATGCCCCCTAATGAAGCAGACTATCCTTCATTAGCCAACTTTTCAATTTCTGGTCTAGTCTCATGTATACAAGGAGCATAACGATTCTCCACTCTTCTATTTGAAATTATATGACATGGGTCATAGGCCCATTTTTCTCCCAGCAATAAATTAATTTCCTCCAACATTTTCTGGACTTCTTCTATTGTCTGTCTAGTATTCACAATGAAAGATCCAATAGTTCTAGGTAATCTGAAAATATGTCCTTTCCTTGCAGGCACAAAATGTATTTGATCTACATTTAAACTCTGCCTTATGAACTCCAAAGCAAACAACCTCATAGGAACAAAATTTGGCAACTTGTAGGGTGCAATTTCAGCTCCATACAATCTGATTTCTACATGATCTTCAAAAGAAAACCAATCTCCAACCTTTGCATCTTTGCTCAATTGAAGAAGAGCTTGAGCTTTTGGTAACAAACATGGTGCAAGTGAACCATTTATAATTGAATATACTACTGAGAGGAAAGAGGAAGCAAAACCAAACAGGTTTTCATTTTTAGGATCACTCCTTATTGTATCAGTCCAGAAGACTACTGATTGCTTATTTTTGTGAGGATCCATAATGTTCAACCCCAAATGCATAAAATTTTCAACATGAGTGTATAGGAACATATAAGTTATTAGGGAAGGAAATATGAAGCAACCAGTGAGTGAAACATTCATGAACTGATGATTAATTACTCCTTCCCAAAAATTAGGTATATCTAAAACAACATCAGGTTTCATCATCACACTAAACATCCCCAAAACTGCTTTATCAATCACTGCAGTGTCCTCTTTTCCCAAAATTTTTTCTAAATTTTGAAGGATGGGTTTAACATCTTCAACAAAATGATCTAAAGGAAATTGAAATCAATCCAAAGAAAATTTCTTTCCATCAGACATCAGGTAAAATATTATTAGAGCATACTCTTGTTCGGATAAATCTTGGAAATAGGCAGATAGGGATTCTTCAGAGAAAGAAAAATATGTATTCGCAGAAGGACAACATAATTCTTGTTGGATTAGAAGTGATATATCTGAAAAATATTTTCTCCTAATCTGTTCATAACAAAGCATTTCTGAGGATACATTGCTAAAAATAACCAATGGATAAACTCTAGAAAAAGATAGGTCTAAGGAGCTAATGCTGACAAAACACTTGACCTTAGTATCATAGAATAAATGGGAGAATTAGACTAGTTTAGATTAATATGATGATAAAATTCAAGGTGGTTTATAGGACAAATAGTATAAATATGACCCTTTCTGTGTCCATGAGGGGAATATGGGAGGATGATCCAGTTAAAGCAACTTTTTTTGCCATTTTAATAGTTATATGATGACTAATTGTGATATAAATACCTGGTGTTGACAAGTTATGATGATTGGGACGCTAGCTGGAGTTTTTAGAGTCTTTGATAGCCAGAGCGAGAGGACAAGTGAAAAATAATGACTTGGGAATGAGGTTTTATGGGTGAGATGGAATAACGACAGTGGGAAAACAACATTTATTGTTTTCGTGGGAATTTCAATTTTTTTGCAGGATGAATTTAATAAATGATTGGAAAAATTTGGATGACAGTTGGGAAAAGGGGAACGATATGACAGAGAAATGGGTGGGGTCCAACTTGCTTGATGACACAATTGGCTTTCCTGATGACGCGACTGCATGGGAACTCCTCTATACGGGGCATTTTCGGAGTAGTGCCCACGTAGTTAATCTGGGTTCCATGCACCCGACTCCAAGTCTTTGCAGAGGCACCCCTTGTGATAACCATCAAGAAGTTTATGGTGTTGGGTTTGCACCATTATGCGGGACCCATCACTATAACCCATCTCCGACATTCAACTTGTTTTTTTTAACCTTGCAGCTGTAGGCACATGGTCCCACCTACGATGTATGAAACTTATGAAAAGTACTCGACACTAATAATTAGTCCTTAATAAAATACTTTAATAAGAAGTAAATCATTTCAATATGATCAAAATGGAAACTATCTTTCACCTCTTTTTCCTTTTTTCTTGAGTATTTGATTTTTTTTTTTTTAAATAAGGTAAGATATATACAACATAGGCCAATTTAAAATGAGTTACAACAAATCTCATGAATTTGTTGCGAGCTGAGCATGTGTGATAAAGTGACTTTGACACTTGTGATCCAAGAAGGGAGCTCCAATAATCAACTGACCAATAAATGACTATCGAATGACTGATCACAAGATCCATACTAGGCTCCAAAATTCGAGCGGACACAAAGTTTTGGAGGGTGGTTGTCGCAACGACAACACCAGCCTTTTTAATGTAATTATCTAATATCACTTTAAAATGTTGCTTTTTCCTCTTAGTGAAATTAAATAATTAATTGATCCCTTTTTTCTTATGACAATAGCCTATAGGAATCAAGATAGGCTACTAAGTTGTACCCTCTACAGTCTCTATTTGGAAAGTTACATTGCAATCCTCCCTTCCTAAAAATGCTTGTTCTCAAGAAATTATAATTTGGGATGCTATAAGATCTGATCTCCCTCTCATGTGGCATCTTCCAATGGCAAATTCTTCCACGTAACAAAATATTCCTTGATTTTCCTGCTTCTCAACTTCTTTTCCTTGACATCCGAGATCTCCTTTGGAATCAATAATAACTACCCCAGGGCCTTTTTTAGGCATGATGCATGAAATACATTATGTATCCTACTTTCCTTTGGTAGATCGAGCTCATATGCTACCTCCCTGACTCTCCATAAAACCTTGTAAGGACCATAAAATCATAGTTTTATTTTTTGTATCCCTCTTTTATTCAACAAAGACTATTTGTATGGCTACAATCATAGAAAAACTAAGTCTGTTTCCTCAAAACTACATTCAATCATATGCCTTTTTTCAAACATTTTCTGCTTATTTTGGGCAACTTGTAGGTTCTCCTTGAGAGCCTTGAGAATATTTTGGCTCTATTATATCCAATCCCTAGCTATAGGAATTTTATTATCCTCGAAATCCAACTCCACAAATGAAGGAAGCATCATATCCATATAATGCTGAGAATAGGGCCATTCCAATGGACACATGATAGGTGGTGTTGTAATAGTGCTCACCCATATCCAACCACTTATCCCTAGAGTTTTGATGCTCAGACATGTAATTGTGCAAATATCCTTCAACCCATCTATTTACAATCAATGTTTGACCATCTATCTGTGGGTGATAGCTCGTGTTGGGTGTCAATTTTGTGCCAACGAACCTGAATAGCTCCTGCCAAAATGTGCCAAGAAATATACTCTCCTAGTCACCAACAATGTATTTAGGCAATCCAGAGAGTCTAAAAATCGCATGGCCACCTATGTTTCCTTGCATGATGATGGAAAATGTGTGTGAACTTGGTCAGTTAATTGACCACTATGTAGATGCAATTTTTTTCTTCTACCCTAGGAAGGCCTATGATAAAGTCCATGGACACACTCTCCCACTTCTACTCTAGAATAGGCTAGGATGCAACAAACTTGCGAGATGAGCATCTTCCAACTTGTTTCACTCACAAGTCATACACTCCTTCACATACCTCAATACGTCATCCTTGATGCCCTTCCAAGTGAACCTATGATCCAGACTTATGCAAGAATGCAACGAAATACAGGGATAAAAATAAACACAAAGATGCAACATGAATAAAACTTCATTTCATTAATATCAAAGAATTGAAAGATGCTTACATACCAAATGGAAATAAACTAGCTCAGGCGATGGTAGCTTATCTCTAAGAAGAGATGTGGAAGCTACATGCCTATGAACTGCGTTACAATGAGGCTCAAGGGCCTTTTTATTATTGAACAACAAAGGGAAACCCTAAACAACCAAAACCCTAACCATAGGATATGGAATGCCAAGAGTTTGTGGGCCTTGTTGGGGTTAGTTAGGTAGCCAACTTCATGGGGTCGTAACATGGTCATATGATCTTCGTTTGGCACATAGGATACCTCATTAGAAAGATCTCTTTGAGTACTATAGGATTTGAAACTAACCATCATCTTGCTGCAAACCTAAAAAACACCATTTAGGTGGTAAAAACAGCTTCGGAAGTTAAGGACCTGAAAAATGGCTAAAAATAGTAAATGATGCTATAATTCAGGAACTTGATGAAACCGGCTGGAGGTCTAGCTAGAATAGGTGGTGGCCATGTATATCAACTTGGATCAGTCCTCCCCCCTTAGCAAGAAATGGTCCCCATTGCGTTCAGATCCTCCATGAGGCGAGGAAACTTTTGTTAAACCTGGTCCCTCATGAGCCACTTTCCTTAGTGAAGGAGTTGGACTGCATTGACAACTCGATACATTTGGATCGTCTCCTGGCGAGTGTTCTTGATTTGTGTGTCCATGATCCTATCAGTTTTGGCATGTTCGATACATCTTGGGTTGAGTTATATTGGTGTCTGCTGCTCAGCAACGTCGGATGTGTCCAACAATCAGAGAAAGTATGGTTGCAATTGGCCCACATTGAATATTGGGTGCAGGCTAAGGAATGGTGGAATGATGAGCTCGAAAGAATTGCCCCCCATAGTCACAGTGATGGTGTAAGGCCCATATCAGAGCAAGTGAATCTTGTAGTGGGGCCCAGTGAGGTGCTCCTTCTGCAAATGTAACCAAACTTTGTCACCCACTCGGAACTTGTGTGGCACCCGATGATAATCATGATGGTACTTGTACTTAGTATTTTCTCTGTCCAATATGTCATGGACCTGCTAGTGAATGTGTTGAATGCGCTCAATGAAGTTGTTAGCCCTATCAACTTCATACTGGACATGAGCCAAATTTGGTTGAGTGGTTGCAAATGGTATGGAAACATCAATGGGACATAGTGGTTGGAATCCTAGGCCCACTTGAAAGGAAAGGGGTTGTGGCTAGTTGAGTTGTGGAGAGCCTTGTTGTAGCTGTGTTGGAAATAGGGGAGCCTCTCATCCCATGTGTGTATACTATTATAAAATGATGAAATTAGTGACTAGGTGACTGAAAAAGTTAGTCACTGTAGCTTTTCCAAGTGAAATACTACCAAAAATTAGAAATATTAAGAGATTAACTAAAAATGACTAGCATAAATGACTAATTTAGTCTCGGGTTAAAATATATGACTAGATAGTAAGTAATAAAATTAAAAATGACTAACGTGAATGACTAATTTAGTCTAGTAACATAAATATGACTACTTAACAAGTAATACAATAATACAAATCAGTCGTTTATGTTAGTCATTTTAATTATGTCACTTCAGCAATCTAAAATTACAAGTGATAGGGGATTCAAAAGTTGTTATAGATTGGTTGAAAGGTTATACTTCCTTAAACACTTATTTATTGCATCAATGGACTATTAGAGTTATGGAGCTGATTAGAACCTTCAGGGTTATACCCTTTGATCACATTCACAGGGAATTACATTAAAATATTGATAGATTATCCAAAATGGGAGTGGGCTTATAGCTGGGTCAAATACATTATGAAGAATACCTACAAGGAGAAGTGTTGAGTAATTAGTAGAGGACACATTTCCTTTAGTTGAAGACTTAACTTTTCATGCATATCTACATTTTTTATTATTAGGGTCATATCCATTGAAATTAGGATACTAGTTTTTAACTTGGATACCATGTTATTTATCTAGTTTGAACATACATTATGAACATAGCAGTACTAGACTCTTATGAAATTATTTTGAATCTTATGGGGATTTTGATATTGCCCAAACATTATATGTTGAACATATTACAATATCATGTCATTTAGGTAAAGAAAATTTAGTATATGTTAGATGATGTAAATTACATCTTTGCATTAATATTAATACAAAAATGATGTCTTTTTCTTATTGGAAAAAACAATTATGGCATTTCCCACCACCTAAGTTATTAGACATAATTTATGTAGGAATACATGCAACTACAAGAATATTTTCTTAGTTGCTAAAGATGGTTTGATTTCATAACAATGATGATCATTATTTGTCTTCTTGGTACCATATGTCAATGTTGGGCTTCCATGATGGCTTTGTGATGGTTGGGATTCCTCTTAATAGGCATGTGAACCCCTAGGTGTGCACACAACTTGTTGAATGTGAATATGGGGTTTGAAACTTGGTAGGTACAATGTTATCTATGTTGTATGAAAGGTTGTTGAGGTTTCAAGACATTACCTTGAATCCTACAAGAACATTGTGCCACCCCTTAAACCCTATGTTAAACACTCCATGATTTGGTATTGATGTTGGGAGCAGGATCCCCCAAGGGAAGTTTTGGGGCTAAAAACCCATGTTAAGTCAATTTTTGTAATATAATTGTAAAGACTCCGCATTTTGTGATCTCGGAGTGCGAAGGTGTTATATGTCAAAAAGGGTATTCCGTGCTTAGTTTTGTAAAGTAAAGTTGGCTGTAAGAGACCTACCCATGGTCCACGGACCATGGGATTGTATAAAAAGAGCTAAGCTCTAAGTAGTTTAGGGAATCAATCGAACATGGAATAAGGTCATAGCTTTGAAGCAAGAAGTCTAAGTCTTGGGTTGTAGTGTAGATAGAGGCTCTGCAGCTGAGTGCACAAAGGCCTAGGGTAGAATTCTGTAGCTGAGTGCACGGACCCCTGCAGCTGTGTGCGTAGGGTGAATAGAGTCTGTAACACTTGGAAGAAATTAATAAAAGGAGTTATTCTGCAATTTCTGTGTATTTGTTCTGTTGATGGGTTTGGATATTTTGTGTATAAATTTCCTTTATTATGCTTATATGATGCGTGAATGAATGCAAATACATTGAATAATTGAACGCAAATACAAATATCTGCTTACGCAAAGATAACTTCAAGTATCTGACAAGATAAGAAAATCACTTAGGATAATTGATGAATCTGCATGACACGCTGCCAAAGCAACACGAAAGTACCTAAGCCACAAGTTAGGGCTGCATGAAGGTCGATCGTATACTTTCGCAAAGCTAGTGAAGGCTGGAATAGAGGGTTTATCTTACAAGCCCTAGAGCGAGACCACCCACGTGAAGGCATGGATAGAAGAAATCAAACGACGTCACAATCATCTCAGGGTGTGAAAACTTGGTTCCATCATCACCCACACTGCTTCGGGTGAGACTTCGGTCCACACTCTGCAGGCTGATGCTGAAAGGGCCAGTGGTGTAGGGATTTGTTTGGCTAATTAACGCTCAACCTGGGTCAGGCCCCCTTAAGCCAACAAATGGTTCCGTTGCCAGGACCGGAATCTGCATAAGAGATGTGTGATGTCGTATCACTAGAATCCAACTAAGAAGGAGATTGGAGACTAGCTGGATAGAAAGATCCACGAATTCGCAACACAAGAGAATAGAAACCCACATCTAAAAAAGAAAAGTGGTTGTACAGATACCTATATACAGAGATCCACGAGATCATTTTCTGCTTGTTTTCGACCAAGCTATAGGATTGGATCACGAATCTAGCAGATAGCCAAGGAAGGTGGAAACTTCACGGTCCTATTGTGTGGACCTCGGATCTAGTGCGAAGGTTGGAAGCATCGGATGATAAGCTCGCCCATGCTATCGATCATTGGCTCGATCGTGTCATAGGAGGATTTGTCACTGAATTCACGGTTGACACAGGTACAACAAGGTGGAGCGACGATTTTTCAAAGGACCACGAGGTAAGTACATAAACTCTTTGAATACTTGGATTAAAATGCTATTGTGTGAAAAAACGAGTTATGTAGCTACCTTGATTTCCAGGACTACGAGAAGCGAAAAAACTTACAGGAATGAAGGAAAAAGGGGTTGGAGTATAGTCCCCTGATTTCACCTCTGCGAGGTGATGAAGAAGGGATAATGAAGGTTTCTCTGCAAAGTGCTATTCAGTTAATAAGACAAGGATTCCCATGAATACCATTGCCCATGCCACCTCCAACTTCACCACCCTCACCTACAACTACACCCGTACCACCTCCACCTCCACCATGGTTCAGTATGGAAAATACAGTGAAGTTGCCATTGTTCAAATGCTTGGGAAATGAGGACCCGAACCAATTCTATTTCATTGTGAGGGTTGTATGGAAAGCTCAAGGTGTTACAAATGATCATATAAAGAAGGTGACACTGGTTAGTGTTTTTCAATATCACGCACTAACCTGGTATATTAAGTACTCTAATGATAACCAGAATGCTGGAGTAGTAGACATCCAGGAAACACTAAATAGGGAATTTAGTAGGCCCAAATCTAAGGCGCAGTCGATTGTGGGATTAAAAGAGATCGCAATGCAACTAGTCGAGACGCCTTGGGAACTAGATCAGAGGCTGAAATGTACAATCCGTGAAGCCAACATGAATTTGACAAATGGACAACATTGCGAGTGGTTTGTGGCTTCGCTACTACCACACTTAAGGAGTGCGTTGTCGTAACAGAAGATAACAACTCAGGTAGAGGCCTTGGAGATTGCCATGAAACTACACGAAACTCTCATGCAAGATCCGAATCTAGGAGTTCAGCAGATCCATGCACAGCTGAAGAATCTGTGCCTTGAGATGCAAAGTCTAAAGGAGGATAGGACGGTTCACTAGAGGTGCGCGAGGAGGTATGGTGCTTGAAATGCAAGAGTCAGGGTCATGACAAAGATCATTTCCCAGTCTTTGCAAACTATATTGTAGGAGGTTGAACCATGCCTTTAAGGCAAGAAGCTCAAGCAGGACCTAATGCAGGGCCTGCATTATGGTGAGCTATCTACCAGGTGGACAGAAAACATGCCACGGATAACTGTCACTTGATATAGAAGTTTGTACACACACCGCAACAGCTGTTCTACAACTTTTGTAGGTCAGTAGGGCATAATGAGTGTACTTGCAAGAGCTATGAAATGATGATGGATAGAACTCCCGCCTATAGGGTTCAGGCTGAAATGCGACCCCTTGACCAGAGCGCAGGGATGGCGTGGAAAGGATTTCAGGGGCGCGGAAGAGGTCGAGGTGGAGGAGGACCCAGTAGAGGCCAAGGATAGTTGATTTGCTACAATTGCGGAGGACTAGGACACTATGCCCGCGATTGCACTAATCCAATGCATCCCTCGTGCAAGTATTACACACTGTTTGATCATGAAATAGAAGATTATCCTACGCTGATAGCTAGGATACGTGACAAAGGGGTGCTACCACCTCTGCCAACTCAGAACCTACAGATGATGAGGTCTGAGCCGCGCGAGGAAGATCCAAACGTAAATATAGTGCTCAGAAGTGGAATCGCGACAAGAGATGACAAGGGGAAATAACCAGAAGACAGTACATGGGTTCGCAAAGCCCCGATAAAGGAGGCTGAGTGTGCTTGTGAAGCCTTCATGGAAGCTAAAAAGAGCTTCGCTGAGGCCTCCACCTCAGGAAGCAAGGATAAGCCTGAGCAGGAGATGGACCCCTCTATGCTCACAACTTTCCTGGAAACCTGTATGAAGTTACTACGTGACAGTAAGGCTGTGAAAGGGTTACAAGAACTCATCAATAGATGTGCTAGAACCGTGTGTAGTATGAAAGATTGGCAAGCATAAAACAAGGACGAGACGAGACATGAGACTAACCGCAAAGATAGGAGAGTATGAAATGGATTAGGTCATTTTAGACCTGGGGTTAGATGCAAATTTCCTTCTAAAACGCACTTGGGAGCGAATGGGGAGACCTACGCTGCAATGGTCTCCGATTTAGCTAAGGATGGCGAATCAATAGAAGATCATCCCCATGGGTTGGCTGCAGGGGGTGACCATGGATATTGAAGTAGTGAGCATGCTGGATGACCTTGAAGTAATAAGGATAGTGGATGACAACAATCCTTATCCTGCACTTCTAGGAATTGACTGGACTACTGATACGAACAGGGTAATCAATCTGAAGAAGCGAAATATGATCTTAGATAAGAAATCGTTGCGCATAATAATACCCCTCGATCTTGTTGAAGGATCGTGTTATACTGAACCTGTATGTGATTATGAGAGTGATGATGACCTAGACTATATCTATAAGATAACAGCGCGAGACCAAGATTGGGTGAATCCCACCACGGATTGACAGATTACATGGTATCGCAAGAGTTCCTGCACTTCAGACTCCGATGAAGAAATAGAATGCTGGCAGAATTAGTTACATGAAGTAACTACGCTGAATTGCAACATGATGACCCAGTCATTGCGCTGTGTGTCGTCAGAGGTAAGAAATCTGCCTACTTATGATGGTCTGAATGAGGTAGATATCTTCTTGGATGCATTTGAAAGGGAGGTACCAGAAAAGCAGTGCTTCCAGACTTTGGATTGGGCACTGCGCGCTATGCCCGCAAGATGGTGGGGTACGCACAAGGGAAGCTTTGATGATTGGCACGAATGTAGGAGGATGATGAGAACACGATTTGGTAAGTCTAAGATGAGACTAACAGACAAGTATGATGGGTAGAACGATTCGTGTGCACATCTGGCCAAATGGACCTAGGCTTATGGAGAAAATCCCCTACTTGAGTGGGTGCACCTGTTCTGTCATACCCTGGATGTTATCCCAATGAAATGGTATATAGAAATAGAGCTCCGCCATGGGACAGGCGAATGGGATATCTTGCGAGAAGGATTCATGATGACATTCAATTTTGAGGACAGGTTTGATAGTATTGATGAAGCACTACAAGAAGTGAAAGCAACAATCTTTAGGATACCACAGGATCCTTTAGACCTGACTCGGCCTGAATGGGCTAGTTAGCTAAGTCGTGCACTGGAATGTTATAATGTAAATTCTGAAGAAGAGGATGAGGATCTGTGGAGGATTAGAATTCCAGAAACAGAAGGCCACCATGAGGTTCAAGGACCATAGATTGAGAACCCTCATATAACCACGCCGTTGAAAATGAAACAAGTAAACATTGGTATGGAGGCATAAGCCAAATTCGTGAAGATTGGAGACTACTGGGACGGTGCGATGGTGGATAAGGTCACTAAACTGCTCCATGAATACTGGGACTTATTCCCCACCAAGTTCACGAATCTGAAAGGAATAATCGGGGACCTAGGAATGATGAAGATCACATTAAAGCCCGACATGAAGCCAGTTAAGCAAAGGCCTTACCGTCTCAATCCGAAATATAAGGAGAAGGTCTGCTTAGAGCTAGACAAGATGCTCACGGCAGGCATCATTGAGCCTATGGAAGAATCTGATTGGGTAAGCCCAATGGTGGTGCAAGAGAAGAAGTAGAAGGATGAGATAAGGATATGCGTGGATCTCAAAAAATTGAATGACGCTTGTGTGCATGATCCTTTCCCGACTCTGTTCACGGATGAAGTGTTGGACAATGTAGGCGGCCAGGAAGCATATTCCTTCATTGATGGGTTCTCTAGGTACCACCAAATCAAAATTGCACCGGAGGATAGGAGCAAGACAACCTTCGCAACTGAGTGGGGTTGTTTTCAATACACTATAATGTTGTTTGGATTGAAGAATGCACCTGCAATCTTTTCACGCATGGTTGTTGTGGCATTCAAGGAATTTATTCATAAGTTCCTAGAGGTATATTTTGATGACTGGACTATATTTGGGCTGGTTAAGCGCCATGTAGCAAGCTTGTGCCTGATGCTGGATACCTGTCGAAGATACCAAATCACACTCAATCTCAAGAAGTGTCTTTTTTTTGTTCCATTTGGGAACCTATTGGCACATGTGGTTTGCAGATAAGGATTTATGGTTGACCCCATGAAGATCGCGGTGATACTAAACTTGGAAGTGCCGAGGAGTGTGAAATAGTTGTGTGCTACTCTGGGACATACAGGATATTACAAAAAGTTTATCAAAAGCTATGCCTAGATCACTGCGCCTATGGAGAAATTGTTGAAGAAGGATGTCACGTTCAGCTGGAACGATGACTATAAGAAGATCTTGGATATATTGAAAGAAAAGACAGTTATCACGTCGATTCTAGTCTTCCCAGACTGGAAGAAAGAGTTTCATGTACATGTCAACATGTCATGTATAGCGCTGGGAGGAGTACTGACACAGGCTGGTGGAGAATGCTTGGACCATCCTATCGCATTCATAAGCCGCAAATTATCTAAAGCAGAGAAGAACTATTCCACCACTATGCACGAGGGGCTATTTATGGTGTATGCACTCCAAAAGTATAAGCACTACTTGCTAGGAGGCCATTTTAAGATGTATATGGATCACTCCACATTGAAGTACCTAGTAAATAAGCCTATGTTGGGAGGGAGAATCTACAGATGGCTCTTATTGTTCCAAGAGTATGATTTTAAAGTTGTTGTGAAGCCTGGATGATTGAATATGGGACCCGACCATCTGTCACGCATCGAAATAGGGGAGGAACCTACTAACTTGGAAGAAGGATTGCCTGATGCATAGCTATTTGTAGTGCGTGTCGAGGATGGTCATTCTGAGGATATAATCCACTTCCTAACAATAGGAACTGCACTGGAAGGATACATTGTCCACCAAAAGAAGGAATTAGTGGTGCGTGCAACCGATTTCTCTGTCATTGCTGGGCATTTATAAAAGATGGGGACTGATGAGATATTGTGACGGTATGTACCTGAGTTCGAAAGAAGCAGCATCCTCGCATATGCTCATTGGGGTGTCGCGGGAGGAAATTATGCAGGGAGAGAAATTGCGCAGAAGATTCTATGCACAGGGTTGTGATGGCCAACCCTTCATTAGGATTCAAAAGCATATTGCAAGGAATGTGACATATGTCAAAGAACGGGCAGGTGATCGCAAAGGGATGAAATTCCTTTGAATCCACAAATGATGTTGCAACCATTCAAGAAGTGGGCGATAGATTTTGTAGGTCCCATTCAGCCATAAGGGAAGACAAGATGAAGGTACATTATCACTGCGACGAAGTATTTGACTTGTTGGGCAGAAGCGCGGCAAGTAAAGGATTGCACGGGTGCAACTGCTGTGAAGTTCCTATTTGAATATGTACTGACATGATTTGGATGTCTGAAGATCTTTATGAATGATCGTGGTACGCACTTCCTGAATAAGATGATCAACGCACTGACGAAGGAATTTCAGGTATATCACTAGAAGAGCACACCTTATCACCCACAAGCTAACGGGACAGTGGAGGCATTAACCAAAGTGCTCGAAAATGCGCTGACCAAGGTTTGCAATGCTTAACGAAGTGACTGGGACCTACGCATACCTGCAGTACTGTGGGCTTATCGAATGACATGCAAGAATTTGACGGGACAAACCCCTTTTAGGCTTGTCTATGTTGTGGAAGCCGTAATTCCTATGGAATACATCATGCATAGTTTGTGCATAGAAACACTCACAGGTATGATGGATCACGGAGCCCTGGAGGAGAGGCTCGCTGGATGAGCTTGAAGAATAAATATTTTTGGCTGGATTTCACCAACAGTGTGAAAAGGCATGGCATGATTGACACATTAAGTTGTGCACATTTAAGGTAAATGATCTAGTTTTGTTATATGACAATCAGTTTGATAAATTTCCGGGGAAATTCAGGATGCACTAGTTAGGGCCTTATGTTATTAAGGAGATTACCAACAGAGGAGTGGTACAGCTGGTCAAGTTAAATGGAGAACCTTTCCCAGGAAAGGTAAATGGCAGTCGCTTGAAGCCATACACTGGCGATCCGGCCATGTGACTAAATGAAAGTAGCATAGTGTTAGCGCTCCAAGCAGTTGAAAGGAGGCACACGACTATAAACTACACTACCCGTGGTGGGGAGCTGCACTATTGGAAGATGGTGTGAACCACGGATGTGTCACTAGGTCCGCGACAGCGCGGAGGGAGCTGCGCTACCCAGGGAGAAATCGTGCAGGTGAGCTAGAAAGTGACCGTCAATGTCACCATTCAAGAAAAGATGGTAGAAGTGAGGCCAAATGGAGTGGGAGACCGACATTTAAGACAAAATTTATTGCTTAGATCCTTGAAAATCTGCTGCCATTATGGCATTAATGAACCGATTTTGGGGGGAACGATCAGATTTGAATTGAAAATGCCCTATAAATTACAAGTGGTTTTCCAACGAAAAACACATGGCATTTTGAGAATTGAGTTGTTGCGCTTTCAGGTGCACATGAACTATGGATTCTTTCAAGATCTTATAGCGAGTCTGGCGTTTGAACAATTGTCAGAGGAGACACAAGCACTAGTGAATAGTGTCATGTCGACCTGCACAAAAGCTATGACATTGAAAGAGTGGCATCCGAGGAAAATGTGCAAGAAATTGATATGGGGGCCGAAGTAGCTGCCCTGGAAGTGGCTGAAGTATTAGTGGAGGTCCCTAAATCCTCGAGAATGCCAAGACCGAAGCCAACCCCAACCAAGGAGACCATGAAAGACAAGAAGGGCAAGCAACCTGCCATACCAGTGCACGCGTCGCCAAGACAAAACCCACCAAAGCCCACTGCCCAGGAGAAAGGCAAGGTTATAAACCTAGAAGCAGAAGAGGAGGATATCGAAGACATCCCCATGGATGATGAGGATGTGGGAGTGGAAATAGAGGAGGTTGAAGCCCAGGGTGTGGACCCTATTACACGATTGTCGGAGTATGTCCCTCCATGCAAGCCTAAGTCCAAGGTCCCAAAGGACATTGATGAAAGTAAGGCAACCCTACAAACCCCTTTGCTCCCCGATGAAATCGCTTTTGACGGTTCGCGTCTGGCACAGGTACCGATATTGAAGCTTGAAGACTAGGACTTGGCAGACCACGAGAAGCTCCCGCACTTGGTGACCGAATAGTTGATGCGCCACATCATAGACACAAATACGAGGATGACTACACTGGAGCCACAAAAGTGGCTCAGAGCAGTAGAGAAGGTAGGATTACTCAACCTGCTTTAGGTGCTTCACTATAACCGCACCCCCGTGACAATGTTGGTCATTAGGCAGCTGCTGTGTTTGGTGCATGATGTGTGTCTGTGGCTTGAGGATCCGATACCCATCACCGATATGTTGATTCACCGCATAAAGCGCTTGCCATATATAGGAAAAATACTGGCAATGACCTTTGGCGGCAAGGGTGGTGAACAGGTGCTCGTAGAATTAATGAAAGAAAAGTTCAAGCTGGTAAAGAAGTTACGTAGGTATGCTATCTCCAGCATCTGTGACCCCACTGTGAAGGTGGAAATGCAGATCCTTGCAGGGAAGGTGATGCAGAAGTGTTGCGTCGATGAGGTGTCGGTGCCTGTTGTCGTGGTCACACAGGAGTGCGTGGAAGGAGTCCAGTTTAACTAGTTAGACTACCTTCGTGGAGAGTTCCTAGCGAACTACAACGAAGCGTAAGAGCAAATAAATACCTTCCACTACGCATGGCTCTTTCTATCGATTGTGTTGGTAGCGTGGGAGCTACTAGAAGAGAGCCAATTCCCCTCGGTTGCGTTAGACCTTGCTGACGCAACGAAGTATGCTTTGTTGTGGGTGACCAAGGATGCAGAGCGCATTCGAGACAGCAAGATCTTCTGGATCTTGATGGAAATGAATATCAGGATGGCCATCAATCACAAGCCACGATTATCGCCCATGGTATACACTAACCTACAGATCTATGCCAAATTTAAAGTTGATTTCCGTTGGATATCAATCAGGGCGTGAAAGGACCCTGCGTAGAAGTGGTACGATTTTTCGTACCTAGTCACTGATGATGCCATCGATGCGGTGTTAGATAAATGGCCAGCGGAGTGGCAAACCACCATGGACTTGGTGGTGGTTGGAAGCAAGTCTGCCGAACATAAGAAGAAGGAAGAGGCCAAGCTGAATATGGTGCAGCTGGTCGAAAAGAGGAAAAAGGAGGCCGCTGAGAAGGCCTAGGTGGAACAGGCATGAAAAGAGGTAGGAAAACAGATAGCTGGCGCAGAATGGGGCTCTAAGAAAGGTGCATGGTCACCTTCACCTGAGATGGAAGAGGAGGAAACTGAGCAGCACAGCACGGACCCTCAGGAGACGTATGCTTGCATGAAGCGCTCGAGAGAGTTGGAGAAGGGAGGGTCTCGAAAGAAATCCAAGGAAACCAAGACCTCGCTGGACGTCATCACATTGGCGGAGGGTGACTTATATGACATCAATGACACAATCAGAGATGTCATCATGGAGGACCTACAAAAATTTGAGAAGCAACAACAGCTCATCCTAGGGGCCATCTAGACTGGGCTGCAGGAGTTGCAGACTTGCATGTCGCAAGCTGGTACGTTGTCCACCATCTTGGCTATTGACATGTCAGAGGTTGCCGATATGCTGCACATGAAGGCTTCCGGTGCAATAGTGCTGCCAAATGGAGCACTGACCATGGAAAATGAGGCTAACAGGCCCACTATTAACGCCTTTAAGGGCGTTGGACTAAACTTGGCAGTGCTTCCATGTGAAACACTCCACCTCTTGTAGGATGGAGTAATTGTGGAGCTGAGGGCCCGCGAGCACCGCGCCCTCCAAGTGATTAGTGAACATAAGATAAACAACGAGAAGATGACCCTACAGAGGAATGTTTCCATCATCGTTGAGGCCAAGGCAACTAGCCAGAGCAAGAAGATCATACAGGTCGTGGAGGAGGCCTGTAGAATGGTCCCAGAGTTGGCCATTTCGGAGGGGGAGCCAATCGAGGTCCGCATCCACAAACTGGCCACAGGGGTGCGCGACACTCAAACAGAGATGGCGCAGGTTCAGTTGGAGCTAAACCTACAGATTACAGAGCTCTAGTTGAGGGCCCAGGGTTCAACACTGCCAAAGGTAAAGGAACAGCAGGCGGCCGTTGTCACAGAAGCAGTTGTGGCGGTGGAGAATGTAATAGCAGACTGCAGACCATATTAGTGAATCAATCAAACATGGAATAAGGTCATAGCTTTGAAGCGAGAAGTCTAAGTCTTGGGTTGTAGCGTAGATAGAGGCTCTGTAGCTGAGTGCGTAGAGGCCTAGGGTAGAATTCCGCAGCTGAGTGCATGGACCCCTATAGTTGTGTGCATAGGGTGAATAGAGTCTGTAACACTTGGAAGAAATTAATAAAAGGAGTTATTCTGCAATTTCTGTGTATTTGTTCTGTTGATGGGTTTTGATATTTTGTATATGAATTTCCTTTATTATGCTTATATGATGCGCGAATGAATGCAATTACATTGAATAATTGAATGCAAATACGAATATCTACTTATGCGGTAATAACTTCAAGTATTTGACAAGATAAGAAAATCACTTAGGATAATTGAGGAATCTGCACGACATGCTGCCATAGCAGCATGAAAGTACCTGAGCCACAGGTTAGGGCTACGTGAAGGTCGATCATATACTTTTGCGAAGGTAGTGAAGGCTGGAATAGAGGGTTTGTCTTACAAGCCCTAGAGCGAGACCACCTGCGTGAAAGCAGGGATAGAAGAAATCAAATGACATCACAACTATCTCAGGGTGCGGAAACTTGGTTCCAACATCCCCCCATACTGCTTCGGGTGAGACTTCGGTCCGCGCTTCGCGGGATGATGCCGAAAGGGCCAGTAGTGTAGGGATTTGTTTGCCTAATTAACGCTGAACCTGAGTCAGCCCCCCCAAGCCAACAATTGATGTGCAAAAATAAATTTCATGAAAAATATACATTTGTAATTTATACAAAACCATACATCAAATACATGCAATTATGCTAAAATTATACAAAATATCCAAGTATGATTTTCCTCGTAAAAACTTCAAATACATATAACTAGCCTAGATCCATATTAACCCCAGATATATCAAGCATCGAGAGGGATCCAATCTCTCGAGGTGAAAACCTCCTTTTTTAGTTGAAAACTTGAGGAAAGGTGTGCACCTCAAGACATTTGATCCCTCTTAGTGATTGATAGATTCCGGGTTAAAATTGATTTAGGCAAGTTATATAATACTGTATAATATCTATTTTTGTATTTATGTGTCTCTTTCTTATTCACTCTCTCTATTTCAACCCCAAACACGCACACACTCCATATCTATCTATCTCTCTCCCCCTCCCTCTTCCTCTCTACCTCTCTCTCTCTCTCTCTCTCTCTTCCCTCCCACTCTCCTATCTCTCTCCACCTTTCTCCCCTTATGTATTTCTTCTTCCTTCCCTGTCTCTCTCCCACTTCAACTCCATCTCTCCCTCCTTCTCTCCCTTGATTCCTCTCTCCCAATTTCTCTCCCACCTCCCTCTATCTCTCCCCCAATCTCTCTCTCTCCCTCTTTTCCTTCCAAATCTCTCTCTCTCTCTCTCTCTCTCTCTCCAACTCTATCACTATCCCTCTTTCTCTTCCCTTCTCTCTCTCCCTTCCATCTATGTGTCTCCCTCTTTATCTCTTCCCCTTCTCTCTGTATCTCTCTCTTCCCTCCTATCGTCTCTCGATCTCTCCCTTTTCTCTCTCTCTCTGCCCTCCAGATTTGTTACTTTCTCACTCTCTCCACCCTCCCCCTCTCCCTCTCCCCTTCATTTTTATTTTTGTAATCCCTTGGATGCTTAGTTAAGATGGATCTATGTTGGTGCTTACTAACACTATTTATATTATATAAATTTCACATCTTTAAATATAAAAGTATTCTCATTTTTAATTTTATTAAAATCTTAATTTAATTTCTATGGGAATATTTTTAGTAGTGGTGAGGATAAAGAGTTTAGATATATCTCAAAAGTAATTATAATATTTTTCCTTTTAGCTTCAATTTAAAAAATATTATAAAATTAAATTAAAATAAATTATTTTTATTGTGAAATATGTTATGGTTTTTGGGCATGTAGTATTGATAAGCCATGGTATTGGCCCATAGTATTGTAACAAAGCCTATTTACAAGTTCATAATATCCATGGTAAACTTCAAATGAATATCTATGGTTAAGAATCTTGTCATATTGTTAAAATATATTTTGATTGTGAAATAAGTTATGATTTTTTGGCATGTGGTATTGATAACCCTTGATATTAGCCCCATGCTATTATGGTAAATCCTATTCACAAGTTCATAATATTAATGGAAAAGTGAGGGTGAATGTCCATGATTAAGAATCTTGTCATATTGTTATAAAATATTTTGATTGTGAAATAAGTTATGTTTTTTGGGGATGTGGTATTGATAAGCGATGACATTGGCTCATGGTATTGTAACAAAGCCTATTTACAAGTTAATAATATCCATGGTAAAGTGGGGGTGAATATTCATGGTTAATAATATTTTCATATTGTTTTAAAATATTTTGATTGTGAAATAAGTTATGTTTTTTTTGGTATGTGGTATTGATAAGCCATGGTATTGAAACAAAGCCTAGTTTTTATAGGTTAATGATATCCATGGTAATGTGGGGGTGAATATCCATGGTTAAGAATCTTGTGATATTATTATAAAATATTTTGGTTGTGAAATAAGTTATGGTTTTTGGGCATGTGGTATTGATAAGCCATGGTATTGTAAAAAAACCTATTCACAAGTTAATAACAAAATCAAAATATAACAAATTGATTTTTATTATTTTTATTATTAATTAACCTATCATTTAAATGTTTATAGTCATCCCCAATATGAGTGTTATGTTTTTTCTATTTTTTAATTAAGTTGATATTTAAATTTTTTTACATACTTACATTACACCTACACATGTACTCTATACTGGACATTTCCATTATTAAAAAAATAATTACCATCAAATTTAATCTCTAACTTCTCTAGTAATTGTTCTCTATTCTCTAATGGGAGCTCCATCGACAAGTCCAAATTATGTAATGGAACCTCTTTGGAATGATGACTTCAAAGGGAAACAAAAGGAAAAATTTAACACTCGCAATTGACTATCCAATGATAGCTATCAAATTTGAATATAAACCACATAATAATTTAAATTAGCTTGAATATAAAACACATAATAATTTAAATTACTTTGCCAATATAAAATTGACATCGTCTTGGAACGTCTTTGGAATGATGACTTCAAAGGGAAACGAAAGAAAAAATTTAATACGGGCAATTGGCTATCCAACGATAGCCATCAAATTTGAATATAAACCACATAATAATTTAAATGAGTTTGCCAATAAAAAAATGATATCTTCTGCCAAGGCCGCAGTTACGATGATCTGATGGCCAAAAACTTGCGGGGATGGCCTAAAATTAGTCTAGATCTTGCAAACATTTTTTCCTAGTAAAATTGTTTGAATTATATTTATTATATTTTTACCCGAGAAATTCCAGAACCCTATGTTACCTAAATTCTTGAAAATTCCAAAATTGGTCTCAATCTTGCAATTTTTTTAAAATCTTGAAAATTCATAACCATAACTTGGATCTACAAAGAATTCTACAGGAATCATATGAAAGATATATTATTCATAAAATTATACGTAAAACTGTGAATAATTCGAAAAACCACTCTACATTTTCCGCTACCATGAATATACAAATCATTGCAGAAGAGTCCAACAATACTTGAGGAGGACTCGCATGAAGAAGACATTTCTCCGCTCAAAGAGATAGTACTCCAATCTTTGAGCTTTGAGCACTCCATGAATTGCTTTATCACTACCTTCATCATTCACAATGGCTACATAGTGTTTTATGGACAAGAACGTTGTATTGAGAAAGCTTTGGATCAAACTCGAAAAGAAGGTTCTATTCATATTTCAGGATGCTTTTTCTCTTCAAATTCTTAGTGGCTAATTTATTTCTTTAGTGAGAACAAAATATTATTATGAGAGAAAAAAGTTTCGTTGTGGGTGCACTGTTTTTTATCGTTCACAACAAAAGTTAATGTGATTTGGGTAATTTGAGACCAGGTCTATATAAGTATTTATGATTTCCTATAGATATCATCTCATCTGATGTGATTTTTATTCATGGCAGATGTGCTTTGAGTGTAGTACAAGGAATCCTACATGGGCATTGGTCACTTATGGGATTTCCATTTGCGTGGATTGTTCTTCATTTGATCGTAGTCTTGGTGTTCACATTAGCTTTGCGAGGTGTGTATTTTAACCTTTACTACTCAAATTGCTGTGTATTTATTTGTTTGGGCACTAAAATTGCTCAAGGGTGCTTGTCCGCTTTGTGGTTCCTTCTTGTATTTGTGGTGTCTATAAGAAAATTAATTAAGTAATATATTTCGTTTTGAAGGTTTTGTTGACATTGTGATGTAACAATGTGAACTTTGAAACAGGAACTATAAACTCAAAACGGAACTCTGGGTAAAAAATCTCGAAAAAACATAAAAAACAGTGTTAAAGATGCTGGAATAACACCTTTTTTTCTTGGGTAAATTTTCAACATGTTTTAAAAATGCCGGTGAAAACCAAATTTTTGCGCAAAAGTTGTCCAAAAAACACCATCAAAATGAAAAGTGTTAACATTGGGGAAACATTTTTTTTTCAAAAGTAAAATTTCAACATTTCGAAATAATGGTGTAAAATATTTTATCATAACCACGAAAAAAAATTAAAATTTAAAAGAAATAATGAAAAATAAAATAAAATAAAAATAAAAAAATTAAAACAATGAAAAAATACAAAACAAAAAAAAGTAAAAAAAAATAACAAAACATAAATTAAAATATATACTAAAAACAAAACCTAAAAAAGATCAATCATTAAAAAATAAATTATAAACAAATAAATAGTGTAAAAAAAAAAAATCTTTTAAACAATAAAAAAGATTGGCAAAAAGATAAAAAAAACAAAAATATGGAAAAGAAAAAATAACATTTAAAATAAACTAAAAATTAAGTAGATAAAAAAAAAAAAAAAAAAAAATTAAGAAAAAATTAAAAAATTAAAAATAAAAATTGAAAACAAAGTAGATTAAAAATAAAAAATAAAAATAGAAAATTAATAACAAAAATTAAAAACTACTAAAATTAAGATTAAAATGTTGATTACTTAAAAAAACAAATATAAAAATATATATAGAAAAGATAAAAATGAAAAATAAAAAATGTTAAAAAAATTATCTCATAAACCATAAAAGAATTTGGAAAAAATAAATAAATAAATAAATAAAATATAAATATAAAATTAAGTAAGTAAAAAATAGAGAAATTAAAAAAAAATAGCAAAAACTAGGAAAAAAAAAAAGAAAATTAAAAACAAGCAAATTAAAAAAAATAATGTAAAAAATTAAAAAACTAGTAAAATTAATATTAAAAAAAACAAAAATTAACTCAAATTTAATATATATATATATATATATATATATATATATATATATAAAAACCAAAAAAATATTAAAATAATAAAAAAAATCCGAAAAATTTTAACATTTAATCTTTATTTTTTTTAAACAATTTTTTTTATTAACAAAAATTATTATTATTAACTTTTTTTTTCTTATTTAAAAAAAATCATTAAAAAAATTTTAAATTTTTTTTCATCAAATTAAAATTTTTAATTTAAAATTAAAAAATTTTGTAAAATTATTTAAGAAAAAAATTATTATTATTAATTTTTTTAATGGATTTTTTGAAAACAATTTTTTGCTTTTATTTAAAAAATAATTATTATATTAATTTTTTTTAACATTTTTCTTTTTATTTAAACAAAAAAAATCATTAAAAAAATTATGCGTATAAAAATTTTTAATTGAAAATTTGAAAATATATAATTATTATTTAAATATAATTTATACGTTATAAACATTTTTAATTCAAAGTTTTAAAATTTAAAATTTTTATTTAATAAAAAAAATAAAATTAAAAAATCGAGTTTTCCCCCACCCTCGGGCCGCCTGTGGTGGCGCGACCATGGGGGGAGGGCCTGTGCAGGCCACCAATAGTGGCATCGATTGTCCTGCGCGCAGGCCCTCCGCCCACGGCCGAGTCGGAAACGGACGCCCACACCACGGCTCAGAATTGGACGCCCGACCCTAGCTGCCTGTGGTGGCTCAGCCATGGGCGGAGGACCTGCGCGCAAGACCCTCCACCCACAACCGCACCACCACAGGTAGGCTGGGGTGGAAAAACTTGATTTTTTTTTATTAAATATAAATTTTAAATTTTAAACTTTAAATTAAAAATGTTTATAATGTATAAATTATATTTAAATAATAATTATATATTTTCAAATTTTCAATTAAAAATTTTTATACGCATAATTTTTTTAATGATTTTTTTTGTTTAAATAAGAAAAAAAATGTTAAAAAAATAATAATATAATTATCCCTATCCCTAAACCTTGGACTGAGAGCCTCATTATCCCTATTTTTAAAAGTGGGGATACAAATAACCCCTCTAATTATCGAACAATTATGATCAGCCCTCTCTTAGCCAAGTTATATGGTAGTATTTTGGAAAAGAAGTTAAGCATATGGCTTGAAAGTGAAGGTAAGCGGGCTAAAGGCCAAGCAGGTTTCAAAAGGCATCACTCAACAACAGACCACCTTGTTACGCTTAGGATCATTGCGGAGGAATGTCGTAATGATAAATCCAATTTATTTTGTTGCTTTGTGGACTTTAGAAAGGCTTTTGATACGGTTCCTAGATACAACCTTTGGAATAGATTAGAAGAGCTAAAGGTTCCTCTCGAGTTGAGAGCCACCGCTATAAGGTTATACGAGAATGTAATTGCCAAGCAAAGAGGAATGAAGGGTGGTCGAAAGATATTAAGTGTAACAACGGAGTTAAACAAGGTTGCCCCCTCTCCCCTACCCTATTTGGCATTTACATCGATAAGCTCGAAGGCTATTTAGAGGAAGCAGGATGTGATGGCACGATCTTAGCTGGGATAGTCGTCATCCTTCTTCTTTATGCTGACGATATTGTTCTTTTGGCAAGGTGCCCATCTGATCTTAATAAACAACTCAGGCTTCTTAAGGATTTTTGCTCTACCTGTTGGAAATAATACTGAGAGGGGGGGTGAATCAGTATTATCAGATCAATATAACTTTTTCTCTTTCCATATTAAGATTCATATGTGACGCAACAAGTATATATCCATTAAACATATGATTCAGTTAGTTGATCTCTAATGAGTGCATCAGAACATTATTAACCATATGAGCAGTAAACCAGAGCAGTAAAATAGAACAGATCATCACACACAAGAAGCACACATGAACACCATGATGTAAGGTGGAAACCCAATGTGGGTGAAAACCACCTGCTGCAAGTCGTCTCAATCTTCTTTAATAAGAAATACCTTTTACAATAGTTTTGTACTGGTGCAGACTTATACCAGTACACAGGCTTCTACCTGTAGAAGGCTACAACCTTCTCTTGTTCTCCAGACTCTCCTGGAAGGGAGCTACAACCCCCTTTGCACAGGCTGCTACCTGCTGAGATGCTCCAACCTTTACTTGTTTTCCAGCTGCTACTAGAAGGGAGCTACCACCCCCTTGGCTCTTGTACTAGCTGATGTACTAGTACGTAGGTGCGGACCTACCGAAGGCTACAACCTTCTCTTTCTTCCTCCAGGTACCACGTTTCATCAATTTTCAGACTGGATACACTGAAGCACAACATCATAATCTGAAAGGCCACGTTTCATCCAATTTTCATACTGGACACATTAATATCATTGAAGCTCATAATCAATCAATACTAGCATCATCAATCTCTGAATTACCCAATACTGAATCAATGCTTTCACCAAAGCCAACCTGCATACAGATCTACAAATATTTCCTTATAACTTTGCAGCTGTTCCATACCCAGATCATACCATTCATAAAACATACATCAATAATTCATATCTAGTCTATCAAACCAGATAATGATAAACATTCCAATCCTTAAGATCCCGATCCATCAAGTATCAAATAGATCTGCAATCAACCAACTTCCTTGTGCATAAGCTGAATTAATACTTTCTCAGCACACAGCAACCAGATATCAAATCAGAACCTTGAACACCACAGTAATAGATAAAAACAGCTAAAACATATTTCAAGTAAAGTCTGCAACTTCACCAACAGAAACCTGCGTATAGATCTATAAATTCATTCTTTCAAACATTCAAATATTAGTTAACCCAGCTTATCAGATTTATAGATCAAGCATGCACCACATATCACAGATCAAAATCATATAGAGATACCACTATTCCAGCCTTAAGATTTTGACCCATCAATAGAACTTATCCTTCTCCTTGCGCTCAGGTTCCTTCTTTATTCAGATCTAGATCTGCACCATAACCCAATCACTGTATTCCAGATCTAGCACTTTATTAGATATTCAATTAATCAAAAGATGCCTTGCCAAATGATCTCCTTCCTCTTTTATAGCCTTAGTCCTTTCTCAATACCACGGTCCAAAACCATAGGATCAAAAAACTGTTGGACTAATACCATGAACCAACCATGAAAGTGCGTGAGATCAACACTTTTGGATGCAATACCACGGGCCAAAACCATAGGATCAAAAACTGTCGGACTAATACCATGAACCAACCATGAAAGTGCGTGAGATCAACACTTTTGGATGCAATACCACGGACCAAAACCATAGGATCAAAAACTGTCAGACTAATACTATGAACCAACCATGAAAGTGTGTGAACTTTTCTCTTGCATGAAAGTGTGTAAACTTTTCTCTACATGAAATAAACTTTTCTTTGCATAAACGTGCGTGAAAATTTCTCTACATGAAATAAACTCTTCTCTGCATAAAAGTGCGTGAACATTTCTCTACATGAAATAAACTTTTCTTTGCATAAAAGTGCATGAACTTTTCTCTACATGGAATAAACTCTTCTCTGCATAAAAGTGCGTGAACTTTTCTCTACATGGAATAAACTTTTCTTTGCATAAAAGTGGGTGAACTTTTCTCTACGTGGAATAAACTTTTCTCTGCATAAAAGTGCGTGAACTTTTCTCTACATGAAGGAAACTTTGTTGCACTATAATTTATCAAATAAATTTGCTGCACTATAATTTATCATTTGTGTGATTTGCCATCAAGGACAACACTTGTCTCATAATGCCAACAATCTCCCCCTTTGGACTTGTCATACTGAGAATTGTCATCTGATATCTCTTCCATAGATTCATCTAGATATATATAAGTGAGTTGATCTTCTATGAGTTGTTTTCCATCAAGTACAAAACATGCATCATAATGCCAACAATCTCTCCCTTTGGACTTGATGGCAACAATACCAAATCACTCTCCCCCTTTGACATCAAGGGCAAAGGGCGGACCAAGATATTCTCGTCCTTTGCTGTCCATACTCCCCCTGAGTACCTGCTGAAATCTCTGAATAAGCTCCCCCTTCGTATATGCCAAGAAGTACCAATCTGTGCATGCTACATGCTGGAATCTCTACTCTGCTGAAGTGTGTTGTTCATGCTCCCCCTGACTGTAAGCAAGGTCTGCAAAAAGATGTTCTACAAGAAGAACATGACTCTATACATCATAAATGACCTTCCTATCACCAAAGACTCATACATACATCTATCTCCCATCACAATGGTGATATACCAAAAGTTTACATATGATAACATAAGAGAATAACATCATTCATCCCAGGCATAGTGGGGAAACCAACATAGGCCGTTACATGACCTGAAGAGATCTCATCAAATGACTACAATAGATAGAGACACACTATTACATCATGAGTCTTGATATGACCTTTACATCGAATGATATATATGACATTTATAACAGAGACCAAACACCTAAATAAGATCATGATAAACATCAACAACAACACTGTATGATCTGCTCCATAGCATCTGTCAACAGCAACTAGACCAGCAACTTGTATTAGTGCATGAATCATCAAGATATGGCCGTATCAACTCATCCTTTTGAACATAATTATGTATATTCAGAATCATTCACATTATATCATATGTGAGAAACACCATAGCCATCCAGATCTGCATGAACCAAGTATCATCAATTGGGAATATCTGCATCAATCAACATATGTACGCAACAACCTATCATCATATAGGTAAGAACTCATCATCATCATGTCTCCAACAATGCAGCTTTGAATAATCATCCATGTATGTGCCAACAATCCTCATCCATATATGTGCCAAGAACAATAGGAATCCTGCATCATAACTGTAATATATGATCTTTATGCATATGACGACAACAGCATATGAGTGACTCATCATCAAGTAAAGAAGATGTGAATTCAAGCTATGTACTTCTCCTTATCCTTATGAAGATCACCATGTAATCCCATTAGAGAATCAACCACAAATCTGATCTAAATATCAACTATGTAACCCCAAGAATCATCTGAACAACTCATAACCATATCATAGCAAGATGAATCATTTATCCATATAAGCATCATTACCAAGGACTATTAACCATAATGCCAACAATGCATTAAAAGCATATGCTCCCCCTAAACCTATGCCATCTTGTTTACTGTCAGATCTAGTCATGCATATCAGCAAGAAGTATCAAGACATCATCATTACCAAGTTAGAAACAAAACACTTCTAACCATCAAGTCATTTCCACATATCATCAGCAAATTGTAACCATTATCAAACAACGCAAATAATAAACCGAATCATAACTGATCCTTTTCCTGAACCTGTCCCTACTGCCTTTCCTCAAACAATCATATATATGACTATGTCATAAACAACTCGCGTGACTTCTCTTTAAGAAACTTGTGTATGAGATTTAGGACACTGAAGTTTTACACTTCCAGCTCCCTCTGATTCTGTTATGTTTGTATGTTGTGCTGTGCCACCTCTTTCTGACTGTACTTCTTTCTTCTTCCACATCTTCAAGTGTGATGATGATGTTTTCTCCTTTTGGTATGGTGCCCATACTTTGTTCCTGCATTCCTTAGCTATATGTCCAAGCTTGTTACATGTGTAACATCTTACATGTCTCATATTTCTTCTATAGCAATCAATAGCTCTGTGACCAAACATATTGCAAGCAAAGCAATATCCATTAAAATACCTTGAATGTGATGATCTTTCTGCATGATGGTCTTGAAACCTTCTTCTTCTACATCTGGCTACAACATGTCCAAGATTATGACATACATAACATTCAACATTATTCATAGGAGGAGTAAAAGATTTTCTTTGAAGAATTTCTTTCCTTGGTTGATGATGAGATTGACCTTTAATCTCCTTATTGAGCATTTCAGATTTTGCAGTCGAGTCCCTTGTATTACTTTGTGAACTAGATTCACCTTCAATAGATTCATGAAAACCAAGACCAGTTTTGATAGCAGGAGACCTTTGATTATTAAGAATATCATCCAAGACTTTAGTACTATCTTGAAATCGTAACAGTTTATCCTTTTCTTCTAATTTATCTTTTAAAATATTTACCTCAACTTGATGTTGCTCTTCCTTTTCAAGATACTGCTTCTTGACGTTTTCTTCAGCATTTCTTTCTTCTTCCAACTTACGTCTTAGTTCAAGAACTTCATTTTCATGAGCTTGGTGTAGTTCTTTATTCTGCTTCTTTGATTCTTCAAGATCTTCTTTTAGCGAGCGGATCGTGGCTTCAAGATTTTCATGGTAACTGGATCTATCTCTGAGTTTCTTGATGGTTGTGCTTCTTTCATTGACTTCATCCTGCAACTTTTGATATTTGTCCTTGAATAACTTCCTTACATTGTTTCCTTCCTCTAGTTGAGCTTTTAGTTTGGCAACTTCTTCTTTGAAGTCACATTCCCTTTTGTTCAATAGATCTTGTTGATCTCTGATTTTGTCCGAAAGCCTTTTAAATTCTGCCTCTATTTGATATCTTTCTTGTTCACCCATAAGAGCATATTTAGTTGTTTCACTATCACTTTCATCTTTTCCAAATGGATAGATAGCTGGAACATCAAAGGATAGCAAATTCATACCCGATAGTTCATCTTCATTCTGAAATGATTCTGAATCTGATTCTGAATCTGAAGAGCTTCTTACACCTAATCCCCAATCGATTCTCCCACTGTCATAGTTCTTCTGAGATGTCTTCTTCTGCTTATGTGCTTTCTTCTTAAGCTTCTTTCCCATTGTTCCACAGATCTCCTTTAAGCGATCAAGCCTCTACCAAAGGACCTGCTCTAATACCAATTGTTGGAAATAATACTAAGAGGGGGGGTGAATCAGTATTATCAGATCAATATAACTTTTTCTCTTTCCATATTAAGATTCATATGTGATGCAACAAGTATATATCCATTAAACATATGATTAAGTTAGTTGATTTCTAATGAGTGCATCAGAACATTATTAACCATATGAGCAGTAAACCAGAGCAGTAAAATAGAATAGATCATCACACACAAGAAGCACACATGAACACCATGATGTAAGGTGGAAACCCAATGTGGGTGAAAACCACCTGCTGCAAGTCGTCTCAATCTTCTTTAATAAGAAATACCTTTTACAATAGTTTTGTACTGGTGCAGACTTATACTAGTACACAGGCTTCTACCTGCAGAAGCCCATAACCTTCTCTCGTTCTCCAGACTCTCCTGGAAGGGATCTACAACCCCCTTTGTGGCGGTTGCTACCTGGTGCGATGCTCCAACATTTACTTGTTTTCCAGCTGCTACTAGAAGGGAGCTACCACCCCCTTGGCTCTTGTACTAGCTGATGTACTAGTACATAGGTGCAGACCTACCGAAGGCTACAACCTTCTCTTTATTCCTCCAGGTACCACGTTTCATCAATTTTCAGACTGGATACACTGAGGCACAACATCATAATCTGAAAGGCCACATTTCATCCAATTTTCATACTGGACCCATTAATATCATTAAAGCTCATAATCAATCAATGCTAGCATCATCAATCTCTGAATTACCCAATACTGAATCAATGCTTTCACCAAAGCCAACCCGCATACAGATCTACAAATATTTCCTTATAACTTTGCAGCTGTTCCATACCCAGATCATACCATTCATAAAACCTACGTCAATAATTCAGATCTAGTCTATCAAACCAGATAATGATAAACATTCCAATCCTTAAGATCCCGATCCATCAAGTATCAAATAGATCTGCAATCAACCAACTTCCTTGTGCATAAGCTGAATTAATACTTTCTCAGCACACAGCAACCAGATATCAAATCAGAACCTTGAACACCACAGTAATAGATAAAAACAGCTAAAACATATTTCAAGTAAAGTCTGCAACTTCACCAACAAAAACCTGCGTATAGATCTATAAATTCATTCTTTCAAACATTCAGATATTAGTTAACCCAGCTTATCAGATTTATAGATCAAGCATGCACCACATATCACATATCAAAATCATATAGAGATACCACTATTCCAGCCTTAAGATTTTGACCCATCAATAGAACTTATCCTTCTCCTTGCGCTCAGGTTCCTTCTTTATTCAGATCTAGATCTGCACCATAACCCAATCACTGTATTCCAGATCTAGCACTTTATCAGATATTCAATTAATCAAAAGATGCCTTGCCAAATGATCTCCTTCCTCTTTTATAGCCTTAGTCCTTTCTCAATACCACGGTCCAAAACCATAGGATCAAAAAACTGTTGGACTAATACCATGAACCAACCATGAAAATGCGTGAGATCAACACTTTTGGATGCAATACCATGGGCCAAAACCATAGGATCAAAAACTGTCGGACTAATACCATGAACCAACCATGAAAGTGTGTGAGATCAACACTTTTGGATGCAATACCACAGACCAAAACCATAGGATCAAAAACTGTCGGACTAATACCATGAACCAACCATGAAAGTGTGTGAACTTTTCTCTTGCATGAAAGTGCGTAAACTTTTCTCTACATGAAATAAACTTTTCTTTGCATAAACGTGCGTGAACATTTCTCTACATGAAATAAACTCTTCTCTGCATAAAAGTGCGTGAACTTTTCTCTACATGAAATAAACTTTTCTCTGCATAAAAGTGCGTGAAATTTTCTCTACATGGAATAAAATTTTCTCTGCATAAAAGTGCGTGAACTTTTGTCTACATGGAATAAACTTTTCTCTGCATAAAAGTGTGTGAACTTTTCTCTACATGGAATAAACTTTTCTCTGCATAAAAGTGCGTGAACTTTTCTCTACATGGAATAAACTTTTCTCTGCATAAAAGTGCGTGAACTTTTCTCTACATGAAGGAAACTTTGTTGCACTATAATTTATCAAATAAATTTGCTACACTATAATTTATCATTTGTGTGATTTGCCATCAAGGACAACACTTGTCTCGTAATGCCAACAATCTCCCCCTTTGGACTTGTCATACTGAGAATTGTCATCTGATATCTCTTCCGTAGATTCATCTAGATATATATAAGTGAGTTGATCTTCTATGAGTTGTTTGCCATCAAGTACAACACATGCATCATAATGCCAACAATCTCCCATGCATCATAATGCCAACAATCTCCCCCTTTGGACTTGATGGCAACAATACCAAATCACTCTCCCCCTTTGACATCAAGGGCAAAGGGCGGACCAAGATATTCTCTTCCTTTGCTGTCCATACTCCCCCTGAGTACCTGCTGAAATCTCTGAATAAGCTCCCCCTTTGTATATGCCAAGGTGTACCAATCTGTCCATGCTACATGCTGAAATCTCTGCTCTGCTGAAGTGTGTTGTTCATGCTCCCCCTGACTGTAAGCAAGGTCTGCAAAAAGATGTTCTACAAGAAGAACATGACTCTATACATCATAAATGACCTTCCTATCACCAAAGACTCATACATACATCTATCTCCCATCACAATGGTGATATACCAAAATTTTACATATGATAACATAAGAGAATAACATCATTCATCCCAGGCATAGTGGGGAAACCAACATAGGCCGTTACATGACCTGAAGAGATCTCATCAAATGACTACAATAGATAGAGACACACTATTACATCATGAGTCTTGATATGACCTTTACATCGAATGATATACATGACATTTATAACAGAGACCAAACACCTAAATAAGATCATGATAAACATCAGCAACAACACTATATGATCTGCTCCATAGCATCTGTCAACAACAACTAGACCAGCAACTTGTATTAGTGCATGAATCATCAAGATATGGCCGTATCAACTCATCCTTTTGAACAGAATTCTGTATATACAGAATCATTCACATTATATCATATGTGAGAAACACCATAGCCATCCAGATCTGCATGAACCAAGTATCATCAATTGGGAATATCTGCATCAATCAACATATGTACGAAACAACCTATCATCATATAGGTAAGAACTCATCATCATCATGTCTCCAACAATGCAGCTTTGAATAATCATCCATGTATGTGCCAACAATCCTCATCCATATATGTGCCAAGAACAATAGGAATCCTGCATCATAACTGTAATATATGATCTTTATGCATATGACGACAACAGCATATGAGTGACTCATCATCAAGTAAAGAAGATGTGAATTCAAGCTATGTACTTCTCCTTATCCTTATGAAGATCACCATGTAAGCCCATTAGAGAATCAACCACAAATCTGATCTAAATATCAACTATGTAACCCCAAGAATCATCTGAACAACTCATAACCATATCATAGCAAGATGAATCATTTATCCATATAAGCATCATCACCAAGGACTATTAACCATAATGCCAACAATGCATTAAAAGCATATGCTCCCCCTAAACCTGTGCCATCTTGTTTACTGTCAGATCTGATCATGCATATCAGCAAGAAGTATCAAGACATCATCATTATCAAGTTAGAAACAAAACACTTCTAACCATCAAGTCATTTCCACATATCATCAACAAATTGTAACCATTATCAAATAGCGCAAATAATAAACTGAATCATAATTGATCCTTTTCCTGAACCTGTCCCTACTGCCTTTCCTCAAACAATCATATACGCGACTATGTCATAACCAACTCGCGTGACTTCTCTTTAAGAAACTTGCGTATGAGATTTAGGACACTGAAGTTTTACACTTCCAACTCCCTCTGATTCTGTTATGTTTGTATGTTGTGCTGTGCCACTTCTTTATGACTGTACTTCTTTCTTCTTCCACATCTTCAAGTGTGATGATGATGTTTTCTCCTTTTGGTATGGTGCCCATACTTTTTTCCTGCATTCCATAGCTATATGTCCAAGCTTGTTACATGTGTAACATCTTACATGTCTCATATTTCTTCTATAGCAATCAATAGCTCTCTGACCAAACATATTGCAAGCAAAGCAATATCCATTAAAATACCTTGAATGTGATGATCTTTCTGCATGATGGTCTTGAAACCTTCTTCTTCTACATCTGGCTGCAACATGTCCAAGATTATGACATACATAACATTCAACATTATTCATAGGAGGAGTAAAAGATTTTCTTTGAAGAATTTCTTTCCTTGGTTGATGATGAGATTGACCTTTCATCTCCTTATTGAGCATTTCAGATTTTGCAGTCGAGTCCCTTGTCTTACTTTGTGAACTAGATTCACCTTCAATAGATTCATGAAAACCAAGACCAGTTTTGATAGCAGGAGAGCTTTTATTATTAAGAATATCATCCAAGACTTTAGTACTATCTTGAAATCGTAACAGTTTATCCTTTTCTTCTAATTTATCTTTTAGAATATTTACCTCAACTTGATGTTGCTCTTCCTTTTCAAGATACTGCTTCTTCACGTTTTCTTCAGCATTTCTTTCTTCTTCCAACTGACGTCTTAGTTCAAGAACTTCATTTTCATGAGCTTGGAGTAGTTCTTTATTCTGCTTCTTTGATTCTTCAAGATCTTCTTTTAGCGAGCAGATCGTGGCTTCAAGACTTTCATAGTAACTGGATCTATCTCTGAGTTTCTTGATGGTTGTGCTTCTTTCATTGACTTCATCCTGCAACTTTTGATATTTGTCCTTGAATAACTTCCTTACCTTGTTTCCTTCCTCTAGTTGAGCTTTTAGTTTGGCAACTTCTTCTTTGAAGTCACATTCCCTTTTGTTCAATAGATCTTGTTGATCTCTGATTTTGTCTGAAGGCCTTTTAAATTCTGCCTCTATTTGATAACTTTCTTGTTCACCCATAAGAGCATATTTAGTTGTTTCACTATCACTTTCATCTTTTCCAAATGGATAGATAGCTGGAACATCAGAGGATAGAAAATTCATACCTGATAGTTCATCTTCATTCTGAAATGATTATGAATCTGATTCTGAATCTGAAGAGCTTCTTACACCTAATCCCCAATCGATTCTCCCACTGTCATAGTTCTCTTTGAGATGTCTTCTTCTGCTTATGTGCTTTCTTCTTAAGCTTCTTTCCCATTGTTCCACGGATCTCCTTTAAGCGATCAAGCCTCTACCAAAGGACCTGCTCTGATACCAATTGTTGGAAATAATACTGAGAGGGGGGGGGGGGTGAATCAGTATTATCAGATCAATATAACTTTTTCTCTTTCCATATTAAGATTCATATGTGATGCAAGAAGTATATATCCATTAAACATATGATTCAGTTAGTTGATCTCTAATGAGTGCATCAGAACATTATTAACCATATGAGCAGTAAACTAGAGCAGAAAAATAGAACAGATCATCACACACAAGAAGCACACATGAACACCATGATGTAAGGTGGAAACCCAATGTGGGTGAAAACCACCTGCTGCAAGTCGTCTCAATCTTCTTTAATAAAACATACCTTTTACAATAGTTCTGTACTGGTGCAGACTTATACCAGTACACAGGCTTCTACCTGCAGAAGGCTACAACCTTCTCTCGTTCTCCAGACTCTCCTGGAAGGGAGCTACAACCCCCTTGGCGCAGGTTGTTACCTTCTAAGATGCTCCAACCTTTACTTGTTTTCCAGCTGCTACTAGAAGGGAGCTACCACCCCCTTGGCTCTTGTACTAGCTGATGTACTAGTACGTAGGTGCGGACCTACCGAAGGCTACAACCTTCTCTTTCTTCCTCCAGGTACCACATTTCATCAATTTTCAGACTGGATACACTGAAGCACAACATCATAATCTGAAAGGCCACGTTTCATCCATTTTTCATACTGGACCCATTAATATCATTGAAGCTCATAATCAATCAATACTAGCATCATCAATCTCTGAATTACCCAATACTGAATCAATGCTCTCACCAAAGCCAACCCGCATACAGATCTACAAATATTTCCTTATAACTTTGCAGCTGTTCCATACCCAGATCATACCATTCATAAAACATACGTCAATAATTCAGATCTAGTCTATCAAACCAGATAATGATAAACATTCCAATCCTTAAGATCCCGATCCATCAAGTATCAAATAGATCTGCAATCAACCAAATTCCTTGTGCATAAGCTGAATTAATACTTTCTCAGCACACAACAACCAGATATCAAATCAGAACCTTGAACACCACAGTAATAGATAAAAACAGCTAAAACATATTTCAAGTAAAGCCTGCAACTTCACCAAAAGAAACCTGCGTATAGATCTATAAATTCATTCTTTCAAACATTTAGATATTAGTTAACCCAGCTTATCAGATTTATAGATCAAGCATGCACCACATATCACAGATCAAAATCATATAGAGATACCACTATTCCAGCCTTAAGATTTTGACCCATCAATAGAACTTATCCTTCTCCTTGCGCGCTCAGGTTCCTTCTTTATTCAGATCTAGATCTGCACCATAACCCAATCACTTTATTCCAGATCTAGCACTTTATCAGATATTCAATTAATCAAAATATCCCTTGCCAAATGATCTCCTTCCTCTTTTATAGCCTTAGTCCTTTCTCAATACCACGGTCCAAAACCATATGATCAAAAAACTGTTGGACTAATACCATAAACCAACCATGAAAGTGCATGAGATCAACACTTTTGGATGCAATACCACGGGCCAAAACCATAGGATCAAAAACTGTCGGACTAATACCATGAACCAACCATGAAAGTGCATGAGATCAGCACTTTTGGATGCAATACCATGGACCAAAACCATAGGATCAAAAACTGTCGGACTAATACCATGAACCAACCATGAAAGTGTGTGAACCTTTCTCTTGCATGAAAGTGCGTAAACTTTTCTCTACATGAAATAAACTTTTCTCTGCATAAAAGTGCGTGAACATTTATCTACATGAAATAAACTCTTCTCTGCATAAAAGTGCGTGAACATTTCTCTACATGAAATAAACTCTTCTCTGCATAAAAGTGCGTGAACTTTTCTCTACATGGAATAAACGTTTCTCTGCATAAAAGTGCGTGAACTTTTGTCTACATGGAATAAACTTTTCTCTGCATAAAAGTGCGTGAACTTTCTCTACATGGAATAAAATTTTCTCTTCATAAAAGTGCGTGAACTTTTCTCTACATGGAATAAACTTTTCTCTGCATAAAAGTGCGTGAACTTTTCTCTACATGAAGGAAACTTTGTTGCACTATAATTTATCAAATAAATTTGCTGCACTATAATTTATCATTTGTGTGATTTGCCATCAAGGACAACACTTGTCTCATAATGCCAACAATCTCCCCCTTTGGACTTGTCATACTGAGAATTGTCATCTGATATCTATTCCGTAGATTCATCTAGATATATATAAGTGAGTTGATCTTCTATGAGTTGTTTGCCATCAAGTACAACACATGCATCATAATGCCAACAATCTCCCATGCATCATAATGCCAACACTACCATGGGTATGACAGTTAACACTGACAAAACAAAAGTTATGATTATCAAATCCAAGAAGGACACTTACGCTAATTTTATGTATGACAATAATAACTTGGAGGAAGTGTATTCTTACAAGTACATAGAAATTGATATTCATCACAAGCTCAACTGGAACCATAGCATTGAGAAAAGGATTAATGGGGGGTGGAAAGCTTACTTTGGTCTTGAAAATAACTGTAAAATAGCAAACCTCGTAATGTGGGATAAAAAGAAGTTCCTCTTTGAAACTTTAGTCACTCCTCTTATCTTATATGGCTGTGAGGTTTGGGGTTGTAGCATCTCCAGAGAATCATGGAGAAAGATTGAGCAAATCCAGAAGCGTTTTATAACTTACAACCTGAAAATTAAAAGTAATACACCCTATCCTATTCTCCTTATAGAAGCAGGTCTTTCCCCTATTGAGAGCCTAGCTATGCTTAGGTTTCTATTGTACAAGCACAAAATCAGTAACATAGACGATCATAGACTTCCTAAGCTAGCTTTAAATTCTAGCCAAAACCACCTAAGGCTCAATCGAGGGTGGCATAAAGACACAAGGGCCTGGTTAAACTATTGGGAGATCAACGAAAATGATGCATTGCAAAACATAAATAACATTAAAGATATTGTTACTTCTAAGTTCAAAGAAAAAATGTGGTGTGAGAAAGATTTAGCGGCTAAAAGAAAATTAAGTTATTATAAGAAGGTCATCAACCCCACCCTAGAAGATCAAAAGTATCTCTCTACTATTTTAACTAGCTCAAAGAATAAAATTAATATAGCAAAGATTAGAACGAATTCTCATGAGCTCCATAGTGAAACAGGTCGTTGGGCAGTTCCTAAAACGCCATGGATGGAAAGGATCTGCCATATATGTTAGAATAGGAACATCGAGGATGAAAACCACTTCTTCTTAGAGTGCCCCGCGTATAACCACATTAGATCTCAGTTTCACAATCTTTGTTACAATACTGACCTTCCTAGCCTTTTACAATGTCAAAATTATAGTGAGCTCGGGAGGCTTCTCTCCAAGCTTTTTGAGCATAGGAATAAAATCTTAAATCAAAATAGATAATTTGTTTCTTTAGGTCCGATAGACCATTTTTTGGTCTCAGCGGATGTTAACCATCATCATCATCATCATCATATATATTTTAAATAAAAACAAAAAATTGTTTTCAAAAAATCCATAAAAAAAATTTAATTTTTTTTTTTTTTTTTTTAAATAATGTTTTAAAATTTTTAAATTTTAAATTAAAAATTTTAATTCGATTAAAAAAAATTTTAAACTTTTTTAATGTTTTTTGTTTTTATTTTTTTAAATAAGAAAAGAAAAATTGTTTTAAAAAAAAGGTTAATAATAATAATTTTTTTATTAATAAAAAAAATTAAATGTTAAAATTTTTTTGGTTATTTTATATTTTTTTATTTTTTGGTTTTTTTTAAATAATTTTCATTTTTTTTAGTTAATTTTTGTTTTTTTTAAATATTAATTTTACTTTTTTATTTTTTATTTTTATTTTATTTATTTATTTATTTATTTTTAATTAGCTTGTTGTTATTATTATTATTTTTCCCTAGTTTTTGCTAATGTTTATTTTTATTTTATTTTTTTATTATTTTATTTTATTTTTTACTTACTTAACTTTATATTTATATTTTTTTTATTATTTTTTTCCAAATTCTTTTATGTTTTATGAGATAATTTTTTTAACATTTTTTATTATATATATATATGTGTGTGTGTGTGTGTGTGTTTTTTAGAGACGATTATTTCATGTGGATTGAAAATTTAATTAACGATGTATAAATATGTAGAATATCAAAAATTGAAAATATCGACCTTCTTCTTTAAATATGCAAAACAATAAAAACCTCACTACAAAAAAAATAAAAATAAAAATAAAAATAAAAACAAGAAAATATGAAAAAGAAGACCACTTCCGAAGTTATTAAAATTACAAAATAATTATTTATATTTCATACATTATAAAACTAAATGAAAAAAAAAAAACCTTTTAAAAAAAGCGCATGGTGTAGAATTACCACTTTTATAAATCAACATCAAAATGACTACCATTCTAAAATGCAATGTACATAAAAAAAATTATAGTGCCAAAAACTATGCTCTAAAAAAACGTGTGTTCTGCATCACCCATTTTCAAAATCGAGTCACTTGTTTTCTATCTCTACAAAACGGGTAACAGTATCAGTTCTCGTTTCAAAGTTTACGTTGTTATGTCTTCTTCACAACAATTTTTTAAATTAAAATTAATATAACATATCTATTTTTGAGGATTTTGTTTAGCATGAGTGCCACTGTCTCCTTGTAATATATATTGAATGATACATTGCAAATTACTCTATTAAAAATGCACATTAATGAAGATGGTGTTATGATATTTAGCGTAGCACAATAATATTTAGCATAGGAGGACCTTCATGACATATTTGCCCCTACCCTACAATCAACTACATGAGAGATATGTCTTGGTCTTCTCATGAGCTTAAGGAAAAGTTTTAAATTTTTGCTATAATTGTAATATATCATCCCTCATTTAGGTACTAACATTGCTTAGAGGTACTTGTATATTTTGTGTTTCCCTATTGTCTTTGTGATATTGTTTTAATTGGAAGATAACTTAAAATAAAAATTTAAGTAACATATATTTCCACGAGGATTTTGATATGTATTAATGACATTATCTCCTTGTAATGTATATTGGATGATACATTATAAACTACTCTGTTGAAGTGCATATTAGTGAAGGTTTTATTCTCTTAACATAATAGTGATTAACATTGGATAGTCATGAGAGACATGTTGATACAATTAATAGTAATTAATAAATAGAACATTGCATCATTTATGAGGGTATACATTGGGATAACATAGTTGGATGTGGTGGTTTTGAACATCTCATGGTGTATATCCCTACATGTACGCTCATCAAATACTGCAGTGCTAAGTTCATATTCATTGTCTACAATCAAATAAGTGAGTGCCCTATTTCATGTAAAAGTTTGTATATGGTAAGAGATATGTCAGATTTGAATTATGATGTTTATGTGTTGTAACTAGTTATTGCATTTTTTAAGTGGAGACACAACAATATTGTCTACCACTAATCAACATGGAAAAATACCCCCCTAAGACTGAATTTTGCTCCTAGTGGTGTACTGTTTTATAAAAAATGACTGAATTTCATTGGATCGATGGGGGAATTATGAGAAGCTATTTCGGTTGATTCCACCAAGAGCTTGCACCTAGGACTTTTACCTAGTGCCATCCCTTTCAAATTTTTGCAATTCCGGTGGAGCAAAAAAATTCAAAATGGAATCTTGGAGGACAAATTAATTGCCTATTGACCTGAATAGGTAACTAATACTTCATTGCCAAAAAGAGAGGCTTTATGAATGACCCTCTCATAGAAATTTGGTGCATGTAGTGGTAGGCAAGACATTATAGACTAGAGGTGTGAAGTTGCCTACTCCAATGCATCATTGTTTTTGGTAATCTGAATTCGTAGATGGGATATTACATTGGTTATAGTCTATAAAGAACAAGGGATGCACATGAGATTAGCTAATTAAGGCCACTTTATATTCTTTTTGTTGTGTTTTGACATAAATTTAACTCTTTTTCTTGGTCACCTTTAGTTTTCTTGAATCTTTCCTAAACTATTTTAGGACTATTGTCTCTAAAATCCATTTGAGTCACTTGTTTGTCTTATGGTTGGGCTAAAGTGAACACGGCTTAAGATGTCAACAACTTCTCCTACTAAAAACTTTCTTAATTGATTTGTCTATCTTTAGTTTCTTTTCTCCTCTTTATTTCTCCAGTTTCTATGATATTAGCCTTGTAATTATGAAACCATTAGAAAATATCCTCTCTTTGTAGTTTTTCAAGTAAATATGATGACGACGACGACGATGATAGTGGTTAACGTCCACTGAGACCAAATTGGTCAATCAGACCTATAATTTTCTTAGCTTTTAATTGTCTGGCTCCTCGTCTTTCTTGGCGAGATTGGTGATGTAGCTTTTTTTTTTTTTTTTTTTCTCTACGGTCTTCCAACTTCCTTTATCTTGCATCTCCTTCATCTCTTCTGGTTCTTGGGACATTGGTGTCTTAGCTTCGTCATCTATTGTGTTTGTCCTTTTGAAGATAGTCGGAGAAGAAGTTTGGTCTGGGAGATCTGCTTTGCTGTTAAATGAAGATTTATTTTGTGCAGTATTCTAATCCTCATAATTGTTGATGCTTGAGGGGTCGTCGAGTTCGCTTTTTTGTTGTTGGGCGGGGCTTTCTCCCTGCTTGTCTTGAGAGCTGTTTCTTTCTTGCCCGATTTCTTGTGATTCAGAGTTTTTTATAGAGTATTCTTCTTTGATGACCGTGTAGTGTTATTTTTGTGCTCCTTGCCACCATGTAGATCTGTAGTGGTTTTTTCTAGCAAAATTTTTCTGGGAGGCTTTTGGGCAATTTTTGGTTAGATTGTCTGTCTCAAAGCAGGATCGACATCTGAAGAGGACACTTTCATAATTGAGTTTCTGGTTCCACACATAGTCTTTACTTGTTAGGTTTATTTCAGCTAAGAATTCGACGTTGAAGTCCATTTCCACACAGATGCGTGCATAGATGGTTCTGGCATATTCCTCTGTTTCTGGGCACCTACAGTGAAATTTCCGAATTGCATTTTCAATTGCTTTTAGCGAGGAGAGATTTCAGAGATGCAAGGGTAAGTTTGGCAATCTCACCCAAACTGGTGTTGAGGTTATGACTGCTATTGAGGTATCGAACAATGGGTTCCATGGCTTCATGAATAGGCCCGAGTTTTCCTAAAACCAAGGGCCGGAATCTAAAATACATTGTCTGCTTTTAGGATTTTTAAAATCTACTATAAAGAAACCCCTAGCACAGGGGTAGATATTAATTTCATCAGAAATGATAGGGTTCCATACCTACGAGATCCAATTGTGGAGAGCTGTTAGCCGTGGCCAAAAACCATTAAACCGACCGATTATGGCACTTTCGGAAAACTTCAAATACTCATCGAGTGAGGCCTGGACCACCTAGATTGTGGGAGCTTGGGCTTCACGCAAGAGCTTGCCCTCCAAAAGTGGATGGAACTGAGCTAGCAACTATTTTCGCGAAGTTGGGCCACAGTAAAAAAAAGAAAACACCAGTGAGAACCAAATTTTGATCGCAGTATTAGAGAGGAGATAACATGCTTCAGTCCAACCACTGTAAGATTAGCCGGAGCTCCCCTACGATCTTACTGTCATAATCCTCAGATTTGAGCCCGAGCTCCACTGCATGTCGCCCAAATCCGAAAAAGCACGAATAACGACTGAAACCCTTTGTTGAGAGATGCGAAATCCTTGGCCCTTGACATTTGACATTGCATCAAGAGGTGCATTCTATAATCTACATCTCTAGCATGCCAAAAACCATCAATATATAAAATTGATGTATTATCACTAAAATATAAACTAGTGTAGACTCATATTAACTCTATATCTATCATGTGTTGAGATTCAAGGTGCAAACATTTTTTAGAGTACAAAAACTTAAGAGAAAGTTACTTCAAAAGATTTTGTCTATCTTGGTGCTTGAGAAGTCTAGAATTAATAGTTAAATTATGATACAAATAAATATCATTTTTTGATATATTCGTCTTTATCTCAAATTTCAACCATGTTCGACATTTTTCTTATTTCCTGTTTTGCTTGTGGTTGGCTTGCTAGATTATGACCACATTTGTGCTTGTTTATTGCAATATACTATTCATATATCTTGCAAACAATATCATATTAATCACCTTGGGCCTAGAGCATACGAATGTACAGGAGAATGAATTCATCGCCGCCACCGCTAGCTGTTATCCAGAACGCGTGCCCTCTGCCTCCCGGTAGCTACGTTTAAACTACGCACCGCCTCCATCGGTCAATCCTGGTTCACAGTACCCCAACTATCCTTGCTACACGATTTTGCGCTCAGTTCCTCTGGTTAACCACGGATCCACCCTCTTCTTCCTCGTCTCGCCATTGATACTAATTCTGGGCCTCTGATTTTATTTCCTCACTTCAAGCATTGTACACAATTGATGTTGTTGAGAGACTCGACATCAACATCAGATAGGAAAATCTCAGTTCAAGCTTTCATTTTGACGGCTGTTGGTTGATTGATCTGGGCATTGTCAGATCTGCCATTTCTGAAGCAGTTGGAACAGAATAATTGAATGAACGTATGAATCATAGATGGGAAAATGTCCATCTCTTTTATCTTATATTTGGCAGAATTTATAGCCTAATTTGTTTCCAAATACAATGCACATTGCAATAATCTCTGCATTAATCATAGATGGGAAACTGTCCATCTCTTTTATCTTATATTTGGCAGAATTTATAGCCTAATTTGTTTCCAAATACAATGCACATTGCAATAATCTCTGCATTATTTTCTGATCTGTATAAATGCAGCTAAGGTTGTGGAATTTGATTTACAAGTTGCAGTAATCTTTACATTACTTTCCTTTTCTTTCCTTTACAGAATGGTGTTCCCAAAATTGTGTGTAACTAAGTGAATACTTTCGAAAATTTACTAAAATTGATATGGAGAGCTCGGGTGTTATCTCCCTCTCTTTGGACTTTCAGAATTTAAAATCCCAATCCCTCTCCCTCTCCCTCTCCCAGTTGAAAAAAATTATTATCTCCCTCTCCTTTGGCTTACATGGGTTCTTCTTGTTGTTCTTGATTATGAGATCTGTTCTTGATTATGGTTCGCTAGGAACGTCAATTAAGTGTAAGTCATTTAAGTGGAGGGTTAACTCAAAGCCTTTCATGATGAGTGGAGGGTTCACTCAAAACCTTTTTCCTAATGAGTGGAAGGTTAACTTAAAATGGGTTCCCTTCCTTTCTGGCTTTCATCTGTTTTTCTGGTGTTCTTGATTATGAGATCTGTTTTTGATTAGGGTTTATTAGCAATGTCAATTAAGTGTATGTCACTTAAGTGGAGGGTTCACTCAAAGTGTCTATGCCTTTTATGATGAGTGGAAGGTTGATTCAAATGGGTTCAATTCTTAATGATAAGTGAAAAATAGATTATTTGTTGAGGATTTACTCAAAATATCCTTTCTTAATGATAAGTGAAAAATTAATGATAAGTGAAAAATAGATGATTTGTTGAAGATTTACTCAAAATATCCTTAATGATGAGTGAAGGGTTCATTGGAAAACATTTTAAGCCTAAAGAATTCACTCAAAATGTCTTAAAATGTCCCTAATGATAAATTAAAGTTTTCTCAAGACCTGACAAATTTCACACATCCTACAAAACTACAATATATGATTTGTATAAATAAATTAAATTGGCATCACTCCTTCATGTGGCTAGTGATATATGGAGGCTTTCCTACTGAAGTTAGATCTGCTAAATTTGGATTGCTCAGAATGTTGAAGGTCTCAAGCAGTTTTAATCATCTCTGTCACAAGTGCATTTTTTTTTAAGAATCATGTTGTACGAATGTCTAATTCAGAAAATCAACTTTCTTCATTATGAATTTTTACATTTTCAAGGAGCGCTGGGTTGATTGTTAATTACTCTCTTATTTTTTCTTCCGATTTCCCGAATGGACTGCTTTGTATATTCTGGTATTGTGTCATATCAATGCGCTGTATGTTCTAGTATTGTGTCATATCAATGATTGAATACGGATTTGGTGTAACAGTAAATGTGTTCGGTGAGATTGCATTGTATGATTGCATTGTAAATGTGATTACTGTAGTTAGGTTTATTGAATTTGGGTTTTTCCAAATCAAAGAGTAACGCTTGGTATTTTAAGAAAATATGCTAAAGGATTCATGTGATACCGCTAACTCAGATTTCATGATTTCCAAAAATAGTATGAGTATTCTGAACTCTCAGAGTTGATTTGAATAGGTATGGAGGCAAAGGCAAAGTGTTTCAAACGAAAAGGAGTTACAGGTTCCAATTAATTTCATTGAACTTGAATAATGTTTAAGGTGCAGAATTACCAAGTGCATTGAGCTTGGATTAGATAATCCTTCAAGGGTTAAACTAACTGCTTTAATCAGCTTTTAAAAATGGTCATTTTGCTGTAATCTTGATCTGTCATGTCTTTAATGCTTTAACTATCGTGGAAAAGTCATGTTGTCATGGATCAAGTTGTCGGGGCAGGCGTGCGTGGATGTGAAGTAACTTCTAAGCAACTTTTGCATGTTGGGGTTTGTTTTAATGTTGAAGTAACTTCTGAGCAACTTTTGCATGTTGGGGTTTGTTTTAATGTTGAAGTAACTTCTGAGCAACTTTTGCAAGTTGGGGTTTGTTTTAATGTTGAATAGAAAAACAATATATGATTTTAAGCAAGTTGGGTTTAGTTTAAGTCGGGTTGGCTTTAATGTCAAATGAAAAACAATATGTTATTGTTATTAAGATTATGTGATTTTATATAATTTTGTAAATTTTTATTTTGGTCGATCACACCTTGAAAATGTTAACTCTATTCACTTTAATATTAAATGGAAAAACAATATGTCATAAATTTTATTTTGTTTAAGCAAACCAGAAACAATTTGTTATCAATTTTATTTTTTACACACTATAAAACAGTTTTTAATACAAAATTTTAAATGATAAATAGAAAAACAATCTATCCAACAAATCACATATGCAAATTTTTCTATACTCTCATTAACCTGAACACAGTGAAACAGTTTTTATGTTACACTCTGTAGACACTCATATTCTCATTAACCTGAACACGGTGAAACAGTTTTTCTGTTACACTCTGTTGCACATTCATTTCTTGGCAACCATGTCTTAGATGCTGCCGATTTTGGAACATGGGGAATCGGGCTATAGTAGGTTTCAGTTATTACAATCATTACAGTAATGCCTATTTTTGACCTGAGAGGCCATCAGGAGGCTGAGGCTGCATGGGAGCCCATGTGGAGGATGATTCCTGTATAAGAGCCCATCGTTTGGACAGGTGTTGACTCAATAATTAAATTGGAATTGCATTCCAGGTAGGCGACTCTATTCAGTAATAGAGTAGTTTAATAAAGCTATAATGTTTTTTTGGAAAATAGTAGAAATTTTGACATAATTTTTGTTAAACTTCTGTAGAGATATTAAATTTCAGTATTTTGGGTGTCTAGTAGGTTTTTGATGAGACTGAATTCATTTCAGTCAGGAAAAAACCATTCAAACACTTTTTTGATTAAATTTTTGTAAAAAAATCCTCTGATTCTAGTCAGAAATATTTTTTCCAGCGAATTTGTGTTTTAGATAGAACACCCTAATTTTGTTTATAAACACACTGGTGAAAATACTGTGAATCTATTTCAAACACCAAAATTCCAAAAACAAAAATTGATAATAAAACCTGCTTTCATATTACTTGTATCTTCCTGCACTAAAAACCTATACACTAAAAACTTATAAGTGACCTCCAAAAATTTGAAAGTCGCTCATGAACCATCAGAGTAATGGGTTATGTATTTTATTTCCATCGCGTAACGGATAGCTGTGAAGTGTGGGTTGTGTTTTTTATTTCCATTGCGTAACGGATACGCTGTAAAGTGTCGCGATCAATTTTTGTGGTGACTTTCGTATCTGTAATGCACACTTCTAAATTTGTAATATGGAACTGTTTGTTCACGCGACTGTCTGTAAAGTGTTGCGAGTTTTGCATATGTAATACACACTTCATAATTTGTAATAAGAAAATGATTGACAAAAACGAATTTGTTCGCGCGACGGTCCCCGCATTTTACAGAATTCTTTAATAACTTTTCCATCGATCTTCTAATTTCATGCATTCTTTAATTCTTTACACTATGAATTTGCTAATTTCATGCATTTTTTAATTCATTTGTCATAAAGGCGAGCAGATAAATAATGAATAAGATAGGTTCTGTCTGCACCAGTTGGGCCCTCACCGATCTCATATTTTTCGATATTTTGTCTTTTTATATTTCTTTTTTCTTTACCACCTTCACTACTCGCGACTTATACCTCTCATATAGTCCATATTTTATTTTTAATTTTATAAATGGAGCTTTCATATCCTTCCAATATAAATAATAGAAAACTTTAAATTTTATAACCACATTTATTTATTTTTTATTTTCCAAAATTTGGATTCTTATTCTATTTTATCTGATTAAAATATGATAATAGCTTACAAATATCTCTTATTAAAAAAAATAGTTTATTTTTCCATTATATTTGATTATATATTCTTTTCAAACCTTTTAATTTTATTGTTTTTCTAATTTTATTTTGTGATAAGTACCTTTTATCTTGTTAAAATATGATAATAGTTTACACATACATCTTTTCTTATTTTTTTAAAAATATATTTTCCATTATATTTTATTATATCTCTTCTTAAAACTTTTTTTAACATTATCTTTTTATTATTATTAGATGTGGTGATATTCTACTAATATATCTCTTACTCAATAGGATTATCTCAATTATTTTCTCAACAACATCCAAATGTTATTTTAATATTTCTCATATGGAAAAACATGATTTAGAATTTAAATTTTTAAATTTATTTTAAAATAATGATTAAAATTTTAAAATTAAAAAAAGGGTTAAATAATCTTATTTTATAATTTTTCGATAGGCATATATATGAACTTTAGGTGGAAGGAGCTTTGTTGACTTTTGAACAAATGACCAAGGTTTATTTTTTAAAGAATATATTTTCGTCTGAACATATATCTATAGTGGAGATTGTTGGGAAATCAATGCTACTAGGATTAGGGTGATTCAAATTTAAAAAAAAATGCAAAAAATTATAGATATAACCATAAGTATAAAGATGCAGTAGAAGTAACACTTCATTTCATTAATATCAAATACTGAAATATGCTTACAAACAGAATGGACATAAGACCAGCTCAGGCGATAGTAGCTTGTCTTTGAGAAGAGATGTGGGAGCTACATGCCTCTAAATTGCGTTACAATGAGGCTCAAGGGCCTGTTGGGGTTAGTTGGACAACCAAATTCCCGGTGTCATGACTTGGTCATATTATCTCCGTTTGACTCGCATGATGCCCCGTTGGAAAGATCTCTCCAAGGACTATGACATAAAAATGATTTTATTCACAAATTGCTGGCGGTAGATTGCCAAAAAAACGTCGTTTAGGGCCTCAAAATGGCTCCGGAAGTTTAGGACCCAAAAAATGCTAAAAATAGTAAATTGTGCTACAATTAATGAAATTGAAAAACAGAAAGAAACAATGGTGGGGGTCCAAGTGGAATTGGCAGGTGGCCACCAATATTCACCTGGATCATTCCTCCTTCCTTAGGAAGAAAATGGTCCCCATTGCGTTCAGTTCCTTCATGAGATGAGGAAACTTCTCCTGAACTTGGTCCTTGGTGAGCCACTTGCCCTGGTGAAGGAGTTCGTCTACTTTGATAACTCGATACATTTGGATCTTCTGCTGGCGAGTGTGCTTGATTTGCGTGTCCATGATCCGATTAGTTGCAGCTTGTTCCATGCAATCTAGATTTAACTCCGTTGGTGTGAGCTGTTTTGCAATGTCAGATGAGTCTAGTAGTGGTGGAAAGTATGGTCAAAGGTGGTCCACATTGAACACTGCGTGTAGGCCAAACAATGGGGGAATGCTGAGCTCAAATGCATTGTCTCCCACAACCTTGGTAATGGTGTAAGGACCATATCGGAGTGGTTTGAGTTTCCGATAGGCTCCAGTAAGGCATTCCTTTTGAAAATGCAACCATATTTTGTCGCCCACCTAAAACTTGTGTGGCACCGGATGTTGATCATGTCGTTGCTTGTACTTGACATTTGATTTCTCCAGAATGTCGTGGACCAGCTGGCGGATATGTTGGATGTGCTCAATGAAGCTATTTGCCTTATCGGTTTCAGATTGGACATGAGCCGAATCTGCCTGAGTAGTTGCAAATGGCATGGCCACATCCATGGGACATAGTGGCTGGAATCACAAGTTCACTTGAAAAGGGTTGCGGCCAGTCGAGCTGTGGAGAGCCTGGTTATAGCTGTGCTGAACATAGGGGAGGATCTCATCCCATGTGCGTGGATGCTTTGAATTGTACACGTGCAGAATGTGTACGATCATCGTGTTGACAATCTCTGTCTAGCCATCACTTTGGGGATGGAAAGATGTGGACTTAGTGAGTTTGGTGTCCAACATTGACCAGATACTAGACCAAAATGTACTAAGGAACCTGTTGTCTCGATCTGAGATGATAGATTGTGGGATCCAAAAGTGTACCCACACTCGTTCAAAGAAGAGTTTAGCAGTGGTTTCTGCTGTGATATTCTTCTTGTAGGCTACCATAATGGCCATCTTCGAGAATCTATTGACGACCACAAAAACACAGTCGTTTCCATGCTTAGTAGAAGAAAGGCCCAACATGTAATATGGAGATGGATTCCCAAGGTCGACTAAGGGTAGGAAGCGGAGTATAGAGGCCTTGCTTCTTGATGGTCAGTTTGGCAATGGCACAGGCAGTGCAGGATTTTATGTACTTCCCGACATCCTGTGAAAGATTCGGCCAATAGAAATACTTCTGCAGTATTGCCACCATTTTCTCACCCCCGAAATGCCTAGCAACCCGATTGTAGTGCGCTTTCCAAATCATCTTGGCACGCTCGCTTGAAGGAACACAAAGGTGACCCAGGTGGCATAACATGGCAGCATGGAGGTGAAAATATGGAATGCGCTGAACCTCCAAGAGCGTCTGGTATGCATGGCTGAATTCTAGGTCGCTTTTGTAGAGAAGTGGCCAATCAGAAGTCTCGTGCCCATAAGAGTTGAGCACGGTGGTTAATGCCATGATCGGTGGTCGATTGAGGCAATTTGCAACATTATTGGTACTGCCCTTCTTATACTTGATATTCAAATGGAACTATTGCAGATATGTGGACCATTTATGATGGCAATCATTTTGCAACTTCCCTTGCATCTGTATGAACTTCAGGGGCTGGTGGTCTGTGTGGATGACCATTTCCTTTCCCAAAATGTAATGCTTCCATTTTCAGCAAGCCTGCATAATGGAATACATCTCTTTATCATCAGTGGGATACTTTCGGACTGTGTCTGAAAGTGTCTCACTGTGATATGTTATTGGATGCCCGTGTTGAGTAAGGACTACCCCAATAACATAGTCGTAGGCATATGTCTTGATTTCAAATGGTTCTTGCAAGTCTGGTAATGCGAGCACTAGTGCCGAGTAGAGGCGATGTTTCAACTTTATGAATGCCTTATGTTGAGATTGAGTCCAAAATAATGTTTCTTTCGATCCTCCCTTGGTGACTTGACTTAAGGGCCAAGTGATATAAGAGAATCCCAACACGAACCTGCGGTAGAAATTGGCAAGACCGAGAAAGCTGCGGAGCTCTGTCAGAGTGGTTGGAGATGGTCAATCCCAAATGACTTGGATCTTGGCTGGATCCACATGCACCCACCGTTCATCAATAATGTATCTAAGATACTGAACTTGGGTCATGCCAAAAGTGCATTTCTCTAAATTGGCACATAGCTTGTGTTACTGCAGTGTTTGAAGAGCCTGTCAGATGTGGTGGAGGTGCTCTTCCCAACTCTTGCTGAAGATTAAGATGTCATCCAAGTATACCACTACAAATGAGTTGGTGAATGTCCACAAGATGTCATCCATCAACCTCATGAATGTTGCAGGAGCATTCATCAACCCGAAAGGCATAACCAACCATTCAAAAAGGCCCTTCTTGGCTTTGAAGGTAGTCTTCCACATATTGGAGGGTTTGATTGGTAACTTGGTGATATCCTGACTTCAAGTCGATCTTGTTGAAATATTTTTCCCCCTCTAATTGGTCCAAAAAGTCATCAATCTGTGGGATCGGGTACCTATTCCAGACAATGATCTTGTTCAACGCTCGATAGTCAATATAGAGTTTTCAAGTCCCATCCTTCTTCTATACCAACACGATCGGGCTCCCATAGGGCGATGAACTCAGTCGGATGTGACCTTTCTGTAGCAGTTCCTAAATCTACCTCTTGATTTAATCGTTCCCCAGAACGGAGCATCGATAGATTGGTCCATTGGGCAGCGACACACCTGGGGTGAGATCGATGGAGTGCTTGACCTAACAGTGCAGTGGCACCCCTGTGGGGGAGGTGAAGATGTCCTCATACTTCTCCACGACCTTGTCCATCTGTTATTGCCGTGCGAAAGGGCCCTGTTTAGGGGTCGTGGCCACTGTCTTCTTCTTTCCCCGAGGGCATATCACCAGGGAAAAAAATTTCCCGGTTTTGGAAATGAGCTTATTGCATTACTTTCCAGTAACCAAAGAGACGACAGTAGGCAGTGCTACCTCTGGTATCCTGTAAAACTTATTTCCCAAAGTAGCAATAACAGCACGAGGCCTTGACTCATACACAACATGTCGCTTCCATAAGTATGGTTGGCCTAATAATACATCACAAACATCAAGGGGAGCAATGTCACATAATACCTCATCCGTGAAGGGCTTGATGTTGTATGGAAGGTGACACTGCTGGCTCACGCGAAGATCCCGTTCTCAGTGAAGCCACCCGATGGTGTACGGTTGTGGATGTGCTGTGGTCGATAAGTCCAACCGCTTCACGACTTTTGCCGAAATTAGGTACTTTTGGCTCCTGTTGTCGACAATGAACTGTAGCAAGGAACCCTTTACCCACATCTGGGAGTGGAAGAGGCGCTCCTCCTCCTCTGGATCTTTGGGTTCCTCCTTCTGGATCTTCGTGGTGGCAACGGTGGCATTGGGCTCCGCATCAATAATCTTCTTTCCTTTGTCATTCCCCTTGTTGGATTCTGACTCGAAGTCAGAACATGCATCTAATTCCGAAGCCTTTAACTCGGTCACTAGTCACTGCTTGGCTCGACACTCACTTGTGTTGTGAGTGGAGCTCTTATGGAACTCATACCACTTTCCCATGTCCTTCTTCGGCTTCGCGATGTTGTTATTTGCTTGTGACTTTGATGGGTTGTCCGGGGCCACCCAACCTTGGCTTTGTCCTTTGTTCTACTGTTTGGGGGCACCTTTCCCTTACTTCAGATTTGAAGATCCAAAGTCTCGCTTCTTCTGTTTAAACTTCTACTTGATCTTGACAGTGTATCAGTATGCCTTGCTAAGCAAGGAGATGTCGAAGAACTCCATCTCGTCCTGGATGTACTTGTGTAGGTAGCTGCAATATTGAGTACCAAATGCTGCTTAGAATCCTTGATAGTAAACTTTGTGTGAAGGGTATGAAAAATATTGGTAAACTCTGGCACATCTTGGTCCCTTCCCTGCTGCACCATGATCCACTTTGTGTATTTATCCTCATAACTCCCGATAGGGTAGTACTGCTCCTTGATGGCATCCCGGAACACGTTCCAAGTGGGTGCGGCTGAAAATATTGAGTTCGTACTTTCATCCTTCTACTCACAGTAGGTTTCCCGCCAGTGCTTAACATGGGGGGTTGCTTTGAGAAGTGCAAAAGTGATATTTTCCCAGTTGGAAAATCATGAATGGAAAAATATCCTTCTAGAAGATTTAACCATTTATCTACAATGTCCGCATCTATCTAACCCTCAAATATGGGAAGGTCAAAGTTAATTTGTATATTAAAGGGTTTGGTGCTTCCAGAGTATCTGCCGGAAGTAGATGCGTCACTCTTGGGTAGCCTCTAAAGGATCTGGGAAAAGTTGTCCATCATTGCGTTCCTTTGTCGCTCGAGGGTTTCTTCGAGCAAGATTTTGATAGGATCTCCTGTCCCCTCGTCTTTCTTTTCATCCACCATGGGAGGCGATTGGGATTTGCGAGGCTAATCTTGCAAAGGTTTGACCAGTTCAAGCCCTAACTCCTTATATGCCGACCTCATTGGGGACATGCAAAGAAAAACAGAGAAAGAGCAGACTTCTCTGATACCACTGATCCGAATTTAAACATGAACGCAACAAATTACAGATATAACCATAAATACAAAGATGCAGTAAAAGTAACACTTCATTTCATTAATATCAAATACTGAAATATGCTTACAAACAGAATGGACATATGACTAGCTCGGGCGATGGTAGCTTATCTCTGAGAAGAGATGTGGCAGCTACATGCCTCTGAACTGCATTACAATGAGGCTCAAGGGCCTTTTTATTATTGAAAAATAAGAGCAAACCCTAAACAACCAAAACCTTAACTCGAGGAGATGTAACACCAAGAGTTTATGGGCCCCGTTGGGGTTAGTTGGATAGCCAACTTCCCAGGATCGTGACTTGGTCATATTATCTTCGTTTGATGTGCATGATACCTCGTTGGAAAGATCTCTCTGAGGACTACGACAGAAAATATGACTTTATTTGAAAATAGATGGTGGTAGATTGCCAAAAAAACGTTGTTTAGGTCCTCAAATTGGCTCCAGAAGTTTAGGACCCAAAAAACTGCTAAAAATATTAAACTGTGCTACAATTAAAGAAACTGAAAAACTAAAAGAAACAATGGTGGGGGTCAAAGTGGAATTGGCGGGTGGCCACTAATATCCACCTAGATCATAGGGTTAGATTTCTCTTTCTTGATAATAACTTGTAAATTATGTTGGCTTCTTTTACTTATTTGTTATATTATCTTTCATCAAGCAATTACCAAATTATGAGTGCACGAAGATCACAAAAACACAAGACACAAGATGCAGGCACTCTGCCAAGGCAAAGCCCCCATCTAGGGGAAAAAATAGTCAAAATACCTTCCTTCAATAGTTTTCCTTGAGACTCTTCAACCTAGACAAATACCTCCTCCACATCAAGCCAACCTCTCCTTCTTCAATCCAACCTTCGACCTCGCAGTAACAACACTTCGACCTTAGCAACTTCGACTTGACAACTTCTAACATCAACAACAACTTCAACTTTAACAAGGAGACTTCGATCTCCTAAACTAGCCCACACGAGAGAGAGAGACACGAAAACTTTGATTTTGTTCTTCCCTTCCTCCTTTACCAAACTCGTACTCCTTTTAGCCTCCTTCTTCACCTTTGCACTTTTCCCAGCTTCCAGCTTCTAGCTTCAGATATCAAACTATGTGTGAGAGAGTGAGATGCTCCAAATGAAGTTGAACTACCTTGTATATATAACCTTCCAATGAAGTCGAATTGTCTTCCTTGGGGTCGACTTGATCTTCTAGAGGCCGACTTGGTGTGGAGGTTACATAATTCATTTTTCACTCAAAAATAATTCTTTTTACATTATTTAAAAGCCCATTAAGAGTCTCATAAAATATACAATGACTCGAATTTCTCTTTACTAATCCTAGGATTCCATAATGGGGACTTTGACTAATAAAATGATGACCCAAGCATGAAACCCATGCTTTAATAAGTCATTGTTTTTTAACAATAATAAAATTATATTGACAAATACATTTTATGAAGACCGAACCTAGTTACATTTTTCAACACTCCATCTTAACTAGGGAGGTATTCATACAACAAATCTCAAACTATATGAACTATGAAGAGTTTGGGCACCACAATGCCATGGACTAGATTCCTGACCAGGGAAATCTATCCGAGGTCTCTCAATAGTTTAGGCACCACAATATCAAAATCTAGATTTTTGACCAAGGAAATCTATCCAAGTGGGACTAACATGGACTAAATCTTTTAGCCTCTCTAGGTACCATGAGGCTTACTTGTTAACCATCAATCCAGGAATCTAGGTGCGTATCTGAGGTTAGAGCTTCATGACCAACGCCACCCTCCCTACTTTGGGAACTAAACATCAACACATAGTGTCAGCTAGATGTCCTCCCAGGCAATGTTTCTCACACACAACGCCTCAAAAAATCTCTTCCAATATTTTATCATCATCAACAAAATCAACAACATCAACTAAACCAAGCATGCTTCTAAGATATTCAAACTTCTTATTAGGAAGAGACTTTGTTAGTATATCAGCTACTTGGTCGTCTGTCGGGACATACTGTAGCTTCACAATCTCATCCTGCACCAAGTTCTTGATATAGTGGAACTTATTATTGATATGCTTCATCCTAGCATGAAACACGGGATCTCGAGACATCTTGATACAACTTTGGTTATCATAATTAATCATAGTAGGATCCATAGGATTCTTGAACAAATATGTCAGAAGCCTCCTCAACCATACAACCTCCTTTCCTACTTCACATGCAGCCACGTACTCTCATTCAACACTACTCAAAGCAACACGATCTTGCTCTCTACTCATTCATGAGATCATGGAAGATCCTAAACTAAAACATCCTCCAATAGTGCTTCTTCTATCGATCTCACTGTCACACCAATTAGAATCCGTGAATCTAATCAACTTGACTTTCTTGATATTGTACTTTAGGAATTGATGTATCATACCACGAAGATATCTCAATATATGCTTGAAAACTATCTAGTGATCATGACGAGGCTCCCACTGAAACTGACTGAGGATGTTCACAAAAAAGCATATATCTGACCTAGTATTTACTAGATACATCATAGAACCTACCAACTGGCGATATGAAGTAGAATCTACGAGACTTGAGTCGGATCTCATCAATTTCTTGAGATTGGTGATCATAGGAGTAGTCATGGGATTGGAATCCATCATCCCAAATTTTTACAAAAACTTGATGATATACTTTCCTTGCCCAAAATATATCTCCCCAAGATTTTTCCATACTTCCAGACCTAGGTAATAGTGCATTAGTCCTATATCCTTCATCTCAAATTCAGTTGCCAACGTTTTCTTGCATTCTTGTATTCTTCTCTCCACAACTATAATGAATAGATCATCCAGATACAATAGGATAATGCTTGGCTCATTATTCACAACCTTGATGTAGAGATTTGGGTAAGTGGAACTTTTCACAAACCCAATTTTTAGAAGACATGCATCAATTCTTGCATACCATGCCCTAGGAGCTTGCTTCAAACCATACTGGGTCTTCTTGAATCTACAAACATGAGTATCTTTTCCATTTACCTCAAAGCCTTCAAGTTTCTCAATGTATACTTCCTCATCAATGGTCCCATTCATAAATGTTGTCTTCACGTCCATTTGATGGATGTTCCATCCCATTGTAGCAACCAATGAAACCAAAGATATAATGGTAGTATACCTTGCAGTGGGTGCAAAGGTTTCTTCATAATCTATGCCTTCCTTTTGAGAGAAACCCCTTGCAAAAATTTGGCCTTGTATTTATCTATGCTTCCATCAACATTGTGTATGATCTTGTAGATCCATTTTGAGGTGACAATTGATTTGTGACTAGGTCTAGGAATGATTTTCCAAAGCCCATTCTTCAGGATGGATTGATATTCTTCCTGCATAGATTTCTTTCATACTTCTTGATGAGTAGCTTCTTCAAATGTAGATGGTTTTTCTTGAATTAGTCTTTTAATATATGCAACATATCCAAAATATATATTTAGCCTTTTGCTTTCCCTAAGGTACCTTTCATAGCTCCATGCCATTCAACATCTTCAAGAGTAACTTTTAGCCAATTTAGGCCCTTCCTTGTGCTTGGTATGACCACAGGTTGAATAGGCTCACTTCGTTCTTCTTCTTCCTCTTGAATTGTAGAAGGGTTGTTGGGTTGTACTTCTTCTTCAAATATGGGTAGATTTTCATCATGAGAATCAATAGGAATATCCTTTGATATTTTGTAGGCTTAGTTCTCATCAAATATAACATCCCTTATTAATTCAATGCGTCTCCCTTCCTTGATGTAGATTCTATATTCCTTTGAGGAGAGAGTATAGCCAACGAAGATCCCTTTGATGCTTGTAGAATCTAGCTTCTTTCATTTGTCAATTTGGAACGTGGATATAGGCAGGACTCCCAAATATTGGGAGATGGTCCACACTTGGAATATTCCCTGTGAATGCTTCCTCGGGTGTCAAATTATCAAGAATTCTATGAGGAATTCTATTTTTAACATATACGACTTTCATTGCTGCTTCTCCCCATAGAAATTTTAGTACATCTTGATCAAAGAGAATTGTATGTACACCTTCTTCAATTGTCCTATTCTTTCTTTCGGCCACTCCATTGTGCTTAGGATAGTAGGGAACTATTAGGTACCTATAATACTAGTTATTTTGCCCTTACTATTGTCATTGTAGCCCTTATTTTTATTGTTGTGCCCCTATTGTCCCCATATTGTTATTATTGTGCCCCATAGAAGCCCAATATTGTTATTTTTGTGCCCTTATATTATTATTGTTATGTCGACTTTGATTATATTGTGACCCCTTAGACTCCTATAAATAGAAAGGAGTTTGTCATTTGTATCATCCAATAATTTTTTCATTTGTGTAATGTAAAGGAGGTTTCCCCCTCGAAGAGGCTGATTTTGAAGTCGTTGATCTATCTTTTCTTCTATTTTGTGAGATGGTTACATAACATTTGGTATGAGAGCTTTGGATTCTAGGGTTTTGTTGCTCCAAATAGGTCATCGTGGCATTTTTTCTATAATTTTTTTTATACAATGTTTCAAAAGTGGAAATTAAAACCCATTTGATTCGAAAGCTTGATGAACCTCAGGTCTGAATTTTCGATCTTTTCTCGCTATATTTTTAGAGATAGGATCCAAGCAAGTTAGTGTTTTTGTAGGATCCTGAATTATATCACAAATAGATGACCTGGGGAAAATCGTCATAACTTTCTCTTTGAGCATCAGATTGAAATTTAGTAAAAGGTTATAGAAAGTGGATGGCCTGTAGTTTTCTGTGTATTAATGTCAGGTCCTAAGGTTGAAACAGTGAGATCTGGAACTTGGTACAAGTTCTTTCTACTGAACCAGTATATAATCAGGTCATCGTGGGAGATTTAACATAATTATTCCTTGAAGAATCCAATCTTGACCAGAATTGTAGGGTTGGAAAGATGACTCAGAGGGATACCTGAGGACGCAATTTCAGACTTTGGAGATCCTAAATTATAGAAATACAACAAATTCAATATCGAGCTCCTACAAAAAAAAGTGTGTAGTTTTTTTTAAATTTTGCATAAGTTTGGTTTGAAAAATTAGTTTGAAGGAATTCAAAGGGCATAGTGAAGTATTATTATCATTAGTTGATGCCCCGAAGAAATAAAATGGAAACACCTACTAAAAAACCTGAAAGCTCTATCATGGCTCATGAAGAAGAGGAAGAAATGCAACATGATATATCAAAATTACGAGACCAAGTGCAACAAGATTCACTCTCACAAAAAGTAATCGAAGCTAAGATGGATGGTTTAAAGAAAGGCATGGCAGCTAAAATGGATGGTATAGAAGAAAAACTTAAAGGAAACATGGAAGATTTAAAGACATACGTGGAAGCTAAGATGGATGGTATAGAAGAAAAACTTAAAGGCAACATGGAAGAATTGTAGACAGATTTGACAAATTTGCTACAATAAATGCTTACTAATGGTGAAAGGGTAGTAAAGGAAACTCATGAGGAGAAAAAAAGAAATGTTAATCATGATTTCGTAGACTCTAACGGTGGATTGAAGACCCACCATGTTCCAAAAATCGATATGAGGAAGTTTAATGGCAATGATCCCATAACATGGATACTATAGATGGAGCAATATTTCAATCTCCATAATGTAAAAAATAAACAAAAGGTACGCATTGAAACTTTATATTTGGAACCAAATCAATTTGTATGGTATCGATGGATTTTTTCTCGTAAACAAATTGTCACTTGGGAAATTTTTACAGAAGAAATGATAGGACATTATGAGGATACAAAAAACAACACTTTTTTTAGCCAATTGATAAATCTCAAACAAAAGGGTTTAATGATGGAGCACATCGAGGACTTCCAAAAATTGAATATATGGGTAAAAGGTATTTTAGAGGATCATAGGATTGATGTGTTCATAGGGAATTTAAAGGATAACATTCAACATGAGGTCCGCCTTTGGGAACCTGATTCATTGGAGAAGATATTCAGGCTGGCAAGAAAAATCGAAAGAAAAATTGTGGAAACAAGGAAGCCTACCACTCACAACTATAAAGATGGAAGTGTTTTTGTCCTAGGATTCCACAACCTACAATGTTGACACCACAACAATTGGAATTAAAAATATAAAAAGGGCTTTGTTACAATTGCAATAGCAAGTACACTAAAGGTCATAAGTGTGCTGAGAAGAAATTATTTTACATAGATTGTGAAGAGGTGGAAGAAAAGGAACAAGAAATGTCAAAAGAAGAGGATATACACCAGGAACAACCCTAGAGAAAGAAGAAATAAATTTGACCATATCTTGTAATGCATTTCCCGGAATTACCACACCTCAAACTATCAAGATAAAAGGACATATCAAGAAGAAAAAGGTAATAGTGTTGATTGATTCGGGAAGTACCCATCATTTTATTCATTGTAAGATAGCCAAGGAATTGAATTTGTTCCTATATCTAGCACCAGAGTGTCAAGTGATGGTTGCAAGCGGAGGAACCATAATTTTCTCCAGAAAGTGCCATAATATCAAGCTATCCATGGGAGAATATGTATTGAATAGCCCAATGCTTTCCATTCCAATGGCTACAATATTTGGTACAATAGCTTTTAATTTTCAATAACTTTTCATGAAATTTTCTTCATAAGGAAAGGAAGTTGAATTAAGGGGTATCACAGGGAAACCGAGAAACATAATCATCTCTAATGGAATGAAAAAGATTTGAAAGAAATAAAAACGAGGCATAATTGCACAATTATGTTCTCTAGAGGTTCCCACATCGAAGTCATCTATTTCTCCAAATATCCAAAAAGTCTTAGACAATCATTTTGAGTTATTTGAGACTCCCAAAGGCCTCCCACCTATTCATGATCATGATCATGCTATTCATTTGATTCCAGGAAGTGTTCGTCCAAACATCAGGCCTTACAGATATCTCTATGCCCAAAAGAGTGAAGTTGAACGTATGGTTGCATAAATGCTAGAGGCTGGTCTAATTCAACCTAGTTAACGTTCTTTCTTTGCTCCAGTAGTATTGGTGCATAAGAAGGATGAGTCATGGAAATGTGTCCGGATTATAGGGAGCTCAACAAGATCACTATTAAAGATAAATTTCACATTCCTGTCATTGATGAATTATTGGATGAATTGCATGGATCAATTTAGTTCACCAAGTTGGATCTTCGTTCAAGATATCATCAAATCAGAATGAAGACTGAAGACATTCCAAAAACAACATTTAGAACTCATGAGGGTCATTATGAATTTTTGGTCATGCCTTTTGGCCTTACCAATGCACCTTCTACATTTCAAGGTTTGATGAATTCCATTTTCAAACCCTTCCTTAGAAAATTTGTGTTAGTATTTTTTGATGATATACTAATCTATAGCAAGTCTTGGAAGGATTATGCTCAACATTTTGATAGGGTCCTCAAACTATTGGAGGAGAAACAATTATATGAAAAAATCTCCAAATGTTTCTTTGGAGTACACGAGGTGGAATATTTGGGTCATATTGTATCTCATGAAGATGTGAAGGTAGACCCTAGAAAAATTAAAGCCATTAAGGAATGGAAAATCCCCACATCCATAAAGCATCTGTGAGGATTTATCGGGTTTACAGGGTATTATCAAAAGTTTGTTAATAATTATGGGTGAATAGTAGCACCTCTAACAACATTATTGAAGAAAGATGCATTTTCATGAACTCCAAAAGAAATGAAGGCCTTTGAACATCTTAAAGAGGCAATGTGCCAAGAAATGGTATTAGCTACGTTGGACTTCACAAAAACCTTTATAGGAATGTGATGCCCTAGGAAATGGAATTGGAGTTGTTTTAATGTAAGAAGAAAGACCCATTACTTTCGAAAGTCTTCTAATCAAAGGAAATTATTTACACAAAGCTATTTATGAGAAGGAAATGTTGGCAATACTACATGCACTTAAGAAATGGTGACCCTACCTAATGGGAAGACACTTCAATGTAAAAACGGATCATGATAGTCTTAAATAATTGTTAGAACAAATATTATATTTATAAGATCAGCAAAAATGGGTCACAAAGATCATAGGTAATGACTTTGAAATCATCTACAAAAAAGGGAAGCAAAATGTTGTGGCAGATGCACTCTCAAGAAAGGATGAGGATGTCGAAGCATTGCTTTGCACCATTCTATTATCAAACCAGATTGGATAAATGAAGAAAGGGGTGAATAGAAGAATGACAAAGAAGTATGGGCACTTATTCAAAAGATACAACAAGATCCCAGTACATGTGATACATCTAGCTGGAAAAATGATTCATTATGGTACAAAGATCTCTTATACCTATGTAAAAATTCCCGACCCAAACAAAAGATTCTTATGGAATCACACACCTCTCCCTTAGGAGGGCACTCTGGATTTTTAAAAACTTACCACATGGTTAAGAAGGAATTTTTTTGGGATGGCCTTAAATCGGATATTAAAAAGTTTATGGCCGAATATTTTGTTTTCCAACAAAATCAAGTTGAAACAATTAAGACCCTAGTCTATTACAACCTTTATCCATTCCAAGCCAATGTTGGGAGGAGGTTTCAATGTATTTTATCACAGGATTACCCATGTCTGAATGAAAGAGTGTCATCATGGTGGTAGTTGACAGACTTACCAAGTATGCACACTTTTATGCATTATCGCATTCATTTAAAGCCAATACAGTTTCTACTGCATTTATGGAAACATTTCAAAAGCTACAGGGAAACCCAAAGATTATTGTAACCGACAGAGATCCCATTTCACTGGAAATTTTTGGACATAATTAGTTTCTTGTTTTGGTACTCATTTAGCTCATAGCTCATCTTATCATCCTCAATCTGATGGGAAAACTGAGATAGTAAACAAATGTTTAGAAGGATATCTTCATTTCTTTGTATCTGATAAACATACACAATGTGTCAAATGGTTGCCTCTGGCCGAATGGTGGTATAACACTTCCTTCCATACTGCAGAAAAAATGACCCCATTTATGGCACTTTATGGATATCATCCACTGTTCATCACATCATATTTAAGAGAAATTCTAAGGTTCAAGCAGTGGAAGATCACAACGAGCATCAACAACAAGTTCTCCAACTCTTAAAGGATAACCTCACTTTGGTGCAAAATATAATAAAACAACAGGCAGATCAACATCGCAGTGAAAGAAGTTTTGATGTAGATGACTGGGTATTCCTATGGCTACAACCATATAAACAAATGTCCCTTAAGCAAGCTAAGAAGGATGATAAATTATCAAGAAAGTATTATGGTCCATACAAGGTGTTGCAAAAGATTGGTACTATGGCATAAAAATTGGAGCTTCCTGCAGCTTCCCAAGTGCACCTAGTTTTCCATGTTTCATGCTTAAAGAAAGTTATAGGTGACAAACTCCCAGTTCAAACAATATTGCTAGAACTTGACGAGGAAGGACAAATCATATTGTAACTTGAAGCAGTCACAGAAACAAGAACTCAATAGCCACGAAATCAATCAATTTCGGAGTATCTCATCAAGTGGAAGAACTTACCTGCTGAAGATTCCACATGGGAGGGTGAGAATTTTATACATAAGCATCCATAACTACTCAAGCGTTGAGGACAACAGTTTTTTGAAGGAGAGGGGCATGTTAGGTCCCTATAATACTAGTGATTCTCCCATTACTATTGTCATTGTAGCCCTTATTTTTATTGTTATGCCCATATTGTCCCCATATTGTTATTATTGTGCCCCATAGAAGCCACTATTGTTATTGTTGTGCGCTTATATTATTATTATTATGTCAGCTTTGATTACATTGTGACCCCTTAGACTCATATATATAGAAAGGAGGTTTTTTCATTTGTATCATCCCAAAATTATTCATTTGTGTAATGTAAAGGAGGTTGTCCCCTCGAAGAGGTTGATTTTGAAGTCGTTGATCTATCTTTTCTTCTATTTTGTGATCTGGTTACATAACAGGAACAATAAGCTCCCTCTTAATTTCTTCTTCTTTACAATATGCAATGAATTCTTTAGAAGTGTATTCCCCACCATTGTCGGATCTCAAAGTTTTTATCTTTCTTTCGGTTAGGGTTTCCACTTTGCAAATAAAATCCTTGAATTTCTAAAATACTTCATCATTTTTCTTGAGAAGGTAGAGCCATGTCTTTATAGAGTGATCATAAATAAATGTTACATAGTAAATATGACCATATCTTCTATGCCATAACTCAATAGGAGATATTTCCAAATGAACTAGGGATTGAGGAGGTGGTGTAATGACTCAATACAAACTTCCTTCACAAAATCTAATAACCTTAGCTTTATCTATATTTGAATATTTTCCCCAAACCAAGATGTTGGGAACGGGTTCCCCCAAGAGCAATTTTGGGGCTAAAAGCCAGTGTTTTGGAATAATTTTGTAATAAATTTGTAAAGCCTCGACATTTTGTGGTCACAGAGCACAAAGGTGTCAAGAGTCATAAAGGGTTGTCCGTCCTTATTTTGTAAAGTGTAAAGTCAGCTGTAAAGATCCACCCATGGTCTGCAGACCATGGGATGTATAAAAAGGAGATAAGTAAATAAGCTCTAAGTAGTGGGTAGCAAAGAAGAATAAGGAGTTAAAAATTGGAGTCTTGGTAGAGAAGTCTAAGTGTTTCGGGTCTTATCGTAGGTAGAGGCTCTACAGCTGAGTGCATAGAGGCCTAGGGTGGAAGTCTGCAATTGAGTGTGTGGACCCCTGTAGCTGTGTGCACAGGGCAGATAGAGTCTATATTAACATAAAGGTATCAATAAATAGAAGTATTCTACAATTATTGTGTATTTGGTTCTTGTTTATGCATCTAATTATATTGCATTTTGGGTTTAATTTACAATGTTTATGTGATGCACGAATATATGTGATTGCATTGGTTAATTGAATGAAAGTAAGGATATTAGTTTACGCGACGCTAACTATGATTGATTAGTAGGATAAGTAAAGCACTTAAGATAACTTGGAAGCCTATACAATACGCTGTCATAGTTGTGCGGAAGTACCTGGATCATAGGTTAGGGCTCCACGAAGGTCAATCGTACACCTTCGCACAACTACTGAAGGACGGAATAAAGGGTGGACTGACAGAGCCCCAAGGCTTAATGAACTGTGTGAAAGTAGGAGTTGAGGGTATAAAAACGACATCGCGACCATATCAGGGTGTGGAAACTTAGTTCCAGCATCCCCCCATACTGCTTCGGGTGAGACTTCGATTCGTGCTCCACGGGCTGATGCCGAAAGGGCCAACAGTGTAGGGATTTGTTTGGCTAACTAACGCTCAACCTGGGTCAAGCCCCACAAATCCAACAAAGGGATTTGTTGTTGGGACTCCAAAGTTAGTACAGAGATTGGAAGCTTTTGAGGATAAGATTGCCCGCGCTATCGATCATTGGCTCGATCGTATCATAGGAGGATTTGTGCCTGAATTCGTGGTCGATACCGCAGTTAGTTACAACGAGGCAGAGTGATGTTTTTTCAAAGGTTTGTGAGGTAAGTACTTGAAGTATTTAAGTACCTGGATTAATATGTTATTGTGCGAAAAACGAGTTATGCAACTACTTTGATGTTTGGAGCTACGCGAAGTGGAAAGACTTGCAGGAACGAAGGAAGAAAAGTCCTGAATATAGCCCATTGATTTCACCTCTGTTGGGTGACGAAGAGGGAGTAGCGTAGACTTCTCCACGAAGTGCAATTTAGTTAATAAAATAGGGATTCCCATGACTGCCACCTCCACCTACACCACCTCCAACTTCACCACCGTTACCTGTGACTTCGCCCACACCACCACCACCTCCATTGTAGTTCAACATGGTGAATTCAGTGAAGCTACCTTTGTTTAAGGGCCTGGGAAATGAGGATTTAGACCAATTCTGGTTCTTCATAAAAGCTGTATGGGAAGCTCAGGGCATCACAGACGATCACATGAAGAAGGAAAAATTAGTTAGTGCTTTGCAGGATCGTGCACTAACTTGGTACATCAAGTATTCTAACAATAACCCAAACGCTGGGTTGGCAGAGATCCAGACTGCATTGAATAAAGAGTTCAGTAGGCCTAAATTCGAGGCACAGTCAATTGTGGGATTCAAGGAAATCGTGATGAAACCAAGTGAGACACCTTGGGAATTGGATCAGAGATTGAAGTGTAAAATCCGCGCAACTAATATGAACTTAATAGATGGACAACACCGCGAGTGGTTTGTGGCTTTGCTCCTGCCTCACCCCAGGGTTGCACTGTCACAACAGAATATTACGACTCAGGCGGAGGCCTTGGAGATTGCAATAAGATTGCATGAAACACCGATGCAAGATCAGAATTTGGGGGTTCAGTAGATCCATGAGAAGTTGCAAAATCTTTTCCTTGAAATGAAAAGTTTGAAGCAGGACAGAATAGTTCGATCAGAGGCGTGCAGAGAGATATGGGGACTGAAATGTAAAGGTCAGGGGCATGACAAAGACCACTACCCAGTCTTTGCGAACTATATTGCAGTAGGAGGACTGACGCCTTTGAGGCCGGAAGCCCAAGCAGGACCGAGCGTGGGGCATGCGTTGTGGTGCGCTATATGTGAGGTAGCAGGGAAACATATGACTGATAAATTTCATTTGTACGAACACCAAAAAAATTATTCTGCAACTTCTGCAGGTCGGTAGGGCATGAGGAGCGCAATTGTTGAAGTTATGAATTGATTATGGACAGAACACCCACCTATAGAGTTCAGGCAAAAGCATGTCGTCCTGACCAGAGTGCTGGGATGGCACGAACAGATTTTCAGGGGCACGGATGGGGCTGAGGTGGAGGAGGACCTGGCAGAGGTCGAAGATAGCTGATCTATTACAATTACGGAAGACCAGGACACTATTCCCGTGAATGCACTAACCAAATGTGTCCATTGTGCAAATATTGTACTCAGTTTAACCATGAGACGGAGGACTGTCCTACACTGATAGCAAGGATATGCAACAAAGGGGTGCTACCACCATAGCCAACTCAGAACCTGCAGATGATGAGGTTTGAGCCTCGCGAAGAGGATCCAAATGTGAATATAGTGCTCTGAAGTGGGATTGTCACGGACGACGATAAGGGGGAACAACTCGAAGACAACGCATGGGTTTGTAAAGCTCTGGTGAAGGAGGCTAAATTTGATTTGGAGCGCGCATGCGAAACGTTCATGGAAGCAAAGAGGAGCTTCGCTGAGGCCTCTACCTCAAGGAGTCAGGATAAGCCTGATCAGGAAATGGACTGTTCTATGCTTATGACCTTTCTAGAGACCTGCATGAAGCTGCTACGTGATAACAAGGCTATGAAGGGGTTACAGGAACTTATAAATATATGCGCTGGGAACACTCTAAGTGAATCGCGTGTGGTACGAAAGATTGGTAAGTATAAAGAAAGAATAGGACGTGAGATGAGATTCACCGTGTAGATAGGAGAATATGAAATGGATCAGGTTATTCTGGATCTGGGGTTAGACATGAACATTTTACCAAAACAGACTTGGGAGCGGATGGGGAGACCCGCACTGTAGTGGTCTCTGATTCAGTTAAGGATGGAAGATCAATAGAAGATCATCCCCATGGGGTAGTTGCAAGGAGTAATTGCAGACATTGAAGGTGCAAGCACATTGGATAACTTTGAAGTGATAGAAATTGTGGATGACAACCACCCCTACCCTGCGCTCCTTGGCATTGATTGGGCTACTTACATGAATGGGGTAATCAACCTAAAGAAGAGAAAGATGATATTTGAAAATAAATCGCTTTGCATAATAGTACCCCTAGATCCCGCTGAAGGATTGCGCTATACTGAACCATTCTGCGATTACGAAAGCGATGACGATTTGCACTGCATATATAAGATAACAGCACGAGACCAAGATTGGGTGAATCCGACAGTGGATGGATGAATTGCTTGGGATCACGAGAGTTCCTCCAAATCAAACTCGGATGAAGAATTAGAGCGCTGGGAGAATCGAATACATGAAGTAACCACGTTGAGCTGTAACATGATGACCCGGTTGCTGCGATGTGTGTCGTCAGAGGTAAGAAATATTCCCACTTATGATGATTTCAATGATGTAGATGTGTTTTTGGATGCATTTGAGACGGAAGTACCAGATAAGCAGTGCTTCCAAGCTTTGGACTGGGCACTGTGCTACGCCCGCGAGATGGTGGGGTACGCACAAGGGTAGTTTTGATGATTGGCGCGAGTGTAGGAGGATGATGAGAACACGATTTGGGAAGCTGAAGTTATGAATGACAGATAAGTATGACAGGAAGGATGATCTACGTGCACACTTAGCCAAATGGGCTAAGGCCTATGGAGCGAAGCCCCAACTTGAATGGGTGCACTTGTTCTGTCACACCTTGGATGTCAACCCGATGAACTGGTATTTGGAGACAGAGCTCCTCCATGGCATAGGTGAATGGGATATTCTGTGTGAAAGGTTCATAATTACGTTCAGCTTCAAAGATGACTTTGATTGTATTGACGAAGCACTACAAGAAGTTAAAGCAACGATCTTTAGGATACTGCAGGATCCTTTGGACCTGGTTCAACCTCATTGGACTACTTAGCTGAGCTACACACTGGAATGCTATAATGTGAATGCTGAGGATCCACGAAAGATTAATATCCTTGAAACCGAGGATCACCATGAGATCGAGGGACCATAGATTGAGAATCCTGATATAACCACACCACTGAAAACGAAATGGGTAAATATTGTTACGAAGGCGGAGCCCAAATTCGCAAATATTGGAGATTACTGGGATGACACGATGGTATATAAGGTCACCAAATTACTCCTCGAATACCAGGATTTGTTCCCTACCAAGTTTATTGAGTTAAAGGGGATAATAGGAGACCTCGGCGTTATGAAGATCATGTTAAAACCAGATGCAAATCTAGTTAAGCAAAGACCTTATCATCTCAATCCGAAGTAAGGAGAAGGTCTATTTAGAGTTGGATAAGATGCTCGTGGAAAGCATCATTGAGCCCATAGAAGAATCTGATTGGGTGAGCCCAATGGTGGTATAGGAAAAGAAGAAAAAGGATGAAATAAGGATATGCGTAGATCTTAGGAAGTTGAATGACGCTTGAGTGCATGATCCTTTCCCGACTCCGTTCAATGATGTTGGGCGTGGAATCCCCCCCAAGGCATGTTTTGGGGCTTAAATCCCAAGTTTTGACCAAGTCCATTGTAAAGACTCTGCGATTTGTGGGCGTGGAGTGCGAAGTCATAATAGAGTCACAGGGTTGTCCACCCTTGGTTTTGTAATGTAATGTCGGCTTGAAAGATCTACCCATGGTCCGCAGACCATGGGATTGTATAAATAGAGCGAGGCTCTAAGTGTAGAAAGAACATCTAAGCAAGATGAGTCTAAGGGATTGATGAAGCGTTGAGTCAAGTGTAAATCGTGTCTTTGGGTCGTAGAGTAGGAGAAGGCTCTGCAGCTGAGTGCGTAGAGGCCTAGTAGTCCGCAACTGAGTGTGCGGACCCTTGCAGTTGAGTGCGCAGGGCAGGTTGAGTCTGTAACCATTGGAAGCATTAATAAAGAGAAGTTATATCATATTTTTGTGTATCTTTTCCTGTTTTATGTATTATTGGGTATGAATTGCAATTTTACTGTTTATTTGCTATGCAAACTCATATGAATGTGTTGTATAAATAAATATAACATAAGGCATCCATTTACACAAAGATAAATAACGGGTGTAAGAAGATAAGTAAGATCTCAGGTGTGACTTAGGGGAATAGTGCAGAGCGCTGCTATAGCAACACGGAAGCCCCACAGTCCCTAGTTAGGGCTGCACGAAGGTGAATATATGAGGGCGCAAAAGCTAGGGAAGTTCATGAAGCAACCTACACGTAGGGACTAACAGTTGGACCGAATCAACCCTTAAGACATATCAAGGGTGTGGAAACCTGGTTCCAGCACCCCCCATACTACTTCGGGTGAGACCTCAGTCCACGCTTCGTGGACTGTTACTGAAAGGGCCAGTAGCATAGGGATTTGTTTGGCTAATTAACTCTGAACCTAGGTCAGGCCCCAACAAGCCAACAAATGGTTCCATTGCTGGGACCGGGATCTGCATAGAGATGTTTGATGTCGTATCACTGGAATCCAACTAAGAAAGGAATTGAAGATTGGTTGGATAGAAATATTCACGAGTTCATGGCACAGGAGAATAGGAATCCACAACTATCAAAAGAAGAGTGGTTAGACTGCTAGCTATACACATAGATCCACGAAATTTTCTTCTCATCTTTCCCTATTGAGCTGTATGAGTGGATCGCGAAGCTAGAAGATAGCCAAAGAAGGTGCAAGCTTGACAGACCTATTGTGTGGACTCCAGAATTGGTGCGCATACTAGAAGCATCGAAGGATAAGATCGCGCACGCTTTGACCACCAGCTCGATCGAATTATAGGAGGATTCATCACTGAGTTCGCGGTAGATACTTCAGTCAGCGATAGCGAGGCAGAACGACGGTTCCTCAAAGGACTGCAAGGTAAGTACGTTAAGTCTTTGAGCGCTTGGATTAAAATTCTATTGTGTGAAAAGCGGGATATGTGAATAAATTGATGTTTGGGGCTACGTGAAATGGAAGAATTTACAGAAATGTAGGTAGTGCAGAACTAGAAACTAGCCCCTTGATTTCACCTCCACGAGGGGACAGGGAAGACCTTGCGAAGGTCTCACCAAGAAGTGCGGTCAATTTGATAAGGCAAAGGATTCCACGCATACCATCTGCACCCACACCACCACCAGTTTCACCATCTTCACCCCCATCTTCGCCCATACCACCTCTGCCACCACCGCAAGTTAATATGTCAAGCGCGATAAAGTTGTCAGTGTTCAAGGGAGTAGGAAATGAAGATCCAGACCAGTTTTTGTTCGTGATAAAGCTGTGTGGGAAATGCAAGGAGTCACAAATGACAATATAAAGAAAGAAACGTTGGTCATCTGCAGGATCGTGTGTTGACATGGTACATTAAGCATTCTAATGACAATTCCAATGCAGGGATCGTAGACAAACAAATTGTGCTAAATAGAGAATTTAGCAGGCCGAAGTTAGAGGTGCAGTTGATTATTGGGTCTAAGGAGATCATAATGCTACCAGGTGAGACCCCTTGGGAGTTGGATCAGAGACTGAAGTGCACAATTCGCGAAGTTAACATGACATTGATGGATGGACAACACCGCGAAGGGTTTGTAGCATCGCTAACGCCACATCTAAGGAATGCGCTGTCAGAATAGAGGCTAACAACTCAAGTTGAGGCCTTGGAGATCGCAATGAGACTGCACAAGACCCCGATATAGGATTCCAACCTAAGAGTTCAACAGATTCATGCACAGTTGAAAAACTTGTTCCTTGAGATGCAAAGTCTGAAACAAGATAGGACAACTCGCCTAGAAGTGCGCGACGAGGTATGGTGCGTAAAGCGCAAGGGTCAGGGACATCACAAGGACCACTGCCCATTGGTCACGAATTACCTTGTAGGAGGAGGACCAATGCTATGGAGACCAGAGGCACAAGCAGGACCTAGCATGGCGCCTGCATTATGGTGCGTAATTTATCAAATAGGGGGAAAGCATGCTATAGACAACTGCCATTTGTTGTAGAAGTACATGCAGAATTCACAATAGCTATTCTATAATTTCTATAGGTCAGTTGGACATGATGAGCACACCTGTAGAGGCTATGAGCTGATGATGGATAGGACTCCCACCTACAGAGTTCAAGCTGAAACATGGCCCCTTGACTAGAATGCAGGGATGACGCGAACCAGATTTCAGGGGCGCGGACAAGGCCGAGGTGGAGGAGGACCTGGAAGAGGTCGCGAACAGCTGATATGTTACAATTGCGGAGGGCCAGGACATTATGCCCACGATTGTATGAATCTGATGTGTCCATCATGCTTGTATTGTACATTGTTTGATCATGAGACGGAGGATTGTCCCACACTAATAGCGAGGTTGTGTGATAAAGGAGCACTCCAACCTCCCTTGACTGAAAACATGCAAATGTTGAGGTCTGAGCCATGCGAGGAAGACCCCAATGTGAATATTGTGCTCAGAAGTGGAATTATGACAGGGGATGACAAAGGCAAGCAACCTGAAGAGAGTACTTGAATTTACAAGGCTCTGACGAAAGAACCGGAGTTTGATTTGGAGCGTGCTAAGGAAACCTTCATAGAAGCTAGGAAGAGCTTCACTAATGCCTCCACTTTAGGAAGCAAAGATAGACCAGAGCTGAAAATGGATCCATCGATGCTCACAATGTTCCTGGAAGCATGCATGAAGCTAATGTGTGATAGCAAGGCTGTAAAGGGGCTGCAAGAACTCATAAATAGATGCACTGGGACCACGCTAGGAGAACCACATGTACTTCAGAAGATCGGAAAGCACGCGACGAGGACAGGAAGGGAGATGAGATTGACTGCGCAGATTGGAGAATATGAGATGGACCAAGTGATTCTTGACCTAGGATCAGATGCGAAAATTCTACCGAAGTAGACATGGGAGCGCATGGGGAGGCCTACGTTACAATGGTCTCTTATCCAGCTATGAATGGAGAACTAGAAAAAGATCCTACCTATGGGAAGATTGCAGGGAATCACAGTGGATATTGAAGGAGCAAGCGCACTAGCAGATTTTGAAGTGATAAAGATTGTTGATGACAACAATCCCTACACCTCACTATTAGGGATAGATTGGGCCACTGACATGAATGGGGTGATAAATCTGAAGAAGCACAAGATTATTTTTGAGAAAAAAGTCTCTGTGTGTAGTTGTACCTTTGGACACTGAAGAAGGATCACGCTACATAGAGCTAGTGTGCGACAATGAAAGCGACGATGACTTGGACTGCATTTACAAGATAACCGTGCGAGAGTAAGGCTAGGTAAATCCCACTGGGGATGGACGAATCTCATGGGAGCGTGAAAGCTCCTGTACATCAGATTTTGACGAAGAGATAGAGCGATGGAAGAATCGGTTACATGAGGTAACCACGCTGAACTGTAACATGATGAAAGGATCTCTGTGCTACGTATAAATGGAGGTAAGGGCTCTTCCTATGTACGATGGGGTAAGCAAGGTAGATGACTTTCTCAACAGATTTGAAAGAGAGGTGCCAGAACAATAATGTTTCGAATCTTTGGAATTGGTACTGCGCGCTATGCGCACGAGGTGGTGGGGTACGAACCAAGGAAGCTTCGAGGACTAGTGCGAATGCAGGAGAATGATGTGCATGTGGTTTAGGAAGCCTTAGATGAAATTAAAAGACAAGTATGATGGACGGGATGATCCACGTGCACACCTTGCCAAGTGGACAAAGGTCTATGGGGAAGAGCTACAGCCGGAGTGGGTGCAACTTTTCTGTCATACCCTAGATATTATACCCATGAACTGGTATATAGAGACAGAGCTCCACCTTGGGACGAGCGATTGGGATATATTGTGTGAAGGGTTCATGTTAACCTTTACGTTTGAGGATCATTGGTGGGATACTGTTGATGACGCACTCCAAGCAGTAAAAGCAGCTATCTTTAAAATACCCTTGGAGCCAATAGAATGGATTCAGCCTAAATGGGTGACTCAGCTAAGCTACGCGCTGGAGTGTTATAACGTCAAAACTGAAGAAGATGATGAGGATCCGTGGAAATGATCCGAATTGGATCCATGAAGAATTGTTAAAAGAACCATGGCTATACCAGGTCAGGACAAACTTGTAAGAATTATGAATAGTGATAAAAAAACATCTCTGAACCAGTGGCAGTGGAAACCAGTGTGGAGCGATGAGGACCTCGGTAGAAGTGCGCTGACCGAGGCCCATGGAGATTGCATGGGAGGTGAAATTAGCCCTTGGGAGGCCTAGATCGGGAAACAGAGGAGGTTTTTGATGCGAAATTAGTGCTTATCGTACCTTGCTGGGTGAAAAACCTCAAAATGGAGAAGCCTTGAGCACTTGGTCGCATGGGGAGTCGGAGAACCGAAGGACAGAAGGTGAAAAGGCTAAAAGCTAAAAGGCGGGAGCCGCTCTGAAACTGATGGTATTGATTGGGGGCTCCTTGGGTGGTAAGCAATTTTGGAGAAATTGGAGTGATCCCACTCAGCACCCAATGCATGGTGAGCGAAGGAGAGAGAAAACCATCGCTCATCATGTGCTAACGGTTGAGCAAGTCAACCACATGAAATGAGCGGATGGCATTGGATCTGGGGGGTCTAGATCTGACGGTTGACATCGTGCCCGACGACAAGACCGGATTTAACGAGGGAAAAAGCTGAAATTTAGACAGATTTGAGGTCCACTTTGACCACCACGGTGGAGGAAGACTCATTCCATGACGTAATCGAAGAATTTAACCAAGGAAGTAGGCTGGCGCCATTACAGGAGGACATGTGGCCACTCCGTGTGAGCCTGATGATGACGCTGAACAAGGAACTCCAAGTGCAGTTGCAGAAGGTAATTTGATGGAGGTGGAATAGGAACTAAACAACCCTGAGCTTGAGTGGCCTTAAAGCCATGCACAGGTAACACAGAAAGACACCAGAACCCCGAGAGGAGGACGAAACATAGAGAGGAAGAACAGAGAACAGAAGAAGACAGTGAAGAAAAAGCAGAAAGAAGACAGAGGGCCTAGCTGACCAAAGGCAACGTCAAGCACCAAAGAGCTTGAGAGATTCAAGCCATCCCTAAGAGGATTTTTCAGACTAGAGAGGTCAAAGAGCTGGTAGGCAAAAGAGTTTGTGCATTCCAGTGGCTTGGGGAATCCAAGAACCACCCTGTTAAGCAAATATGTTCCAGGAGACTTATATTTAGCTCCTTCATTGTAATTCTCTGCTTAAGACAATAAAATAAGGCCACCACTGAGAGCTGGAATGGAGATGTAGCCCTGTAGGATACGGTGAACTCCTTATTAATTTCTTGTGTTCTTGTATTTTCTTGTTGTATTTCTCTGTTGTCTTTCCATTTCAAGTGTCTATGTATTTTCAATCTGATCAATCCGTTGCTTAAATAACATAGACACACACACCAGCACATGGGCCTGTAATACCTTTATTCAATAAATCTTTAACTGAGGTCACTCATAGGGTGATTATCAGATCAAGTAGTATCAGAGCTCTAGGCTGTAAGGTTAGACAAGCTTGTGTTGGGTTAGTTGTTGAATGCTCACTAGATCAAAGCTAAAATTAGGAGAAGGAGAGTTGGTTGAAACTAATCCTGAAATTGGGAGAGTATATCCTCGGAAGACAATGTTAGAGGAAGGTTTTGTGGGGCCAGACCCTCAATTCATAGAAAGTTTCCTAGCTATAAAGTCTATGGTAGAAGAAATGTATAAGGACTTTAGAAAGCATAAGGATGAAGACTCCTTAGGTTCTAAACAAGACAAAGAAGAAGATGAGTCTCACTTCCAGGACTACTCCAAAGGAAAAGGGAAAGAGGAAAGCTTTCTCACACCTCCTAATAGCCCTGTGCATAATAAGAAAGAATTTTTGATCAAGTTAGATGTTAAATTTGATTTGCCTATATATGATGGAGAGTTAAATGCTGAAAATTTGGACAATTGGATTAGACAAATTGATGTGTATTGCAAAGTACAGAACATAGACTCAGACAAGAGCAAGATTCAGCTGGCAAGCCTACACCTAGGAGGAACTGCCTTGGTTTGCTGGGAAGGAAGAACCCAAGATGATATGAAAAGACATGGTAAGACTATCTTTGTCTGGAGTGAATTTGTTTCTGCAATCAAAAAACAGTTCTACCCATTGGCCTACATGCAACAAGCCATGATGAGTTGGCAAACTCTTTGGCAGTTGAAAGGACAAAGTGTGAAAGGGTATACTCAAAAATTTAGAAAGAGAGCATTGATGCTGGGTATCTCATTAGACTCACCAGAGACCCTTTTGAATTACATTGGTGGTTTACACAACAACATGAGGCATACCATCGTCATGTTTAATCCCACTAGTATAGATGAGGTATCTGTACAAGCTACTCATCTAGAAGCTAGAGGAAAGAATGGAAATCCAGAAGTTGGGGGGCCATTCCAACCCACTGCAAACAAGAACAAGGAGAAAAGAAAGCAGAAGTGGAAAGCAAAGCTTCATGCACTCACTGTAAAAAGGATGGGCATGATGATGAACATTGTTGGATTTTGCATCCAGAGCTGAGACCTAAGAAGTCCGAGGGCAAGAAAAAGAAGACTGTTGTAGCTATTCAGAAAGATTTGGGGTCAGACTCAAGAGATGAAACAACTATTGCAGCCACAGGTATAAAAGGTAAGAATTCTAAAGCATCTACTAGTAATTCTGCTCAATCTATTATTGATGAAGAGAATGAGAGAAAAATACATGAGATTTTCCATATTCGAGTTGTTTCCAAACATCAAAAGATTGATACTCTGTTCGATAGTGGCTCACAAGTAAATCTAATTTCCGAAGCAATTGTAAAGAAATTGGGATTAGCAACTACACCTCACAAGAAACCATACCCATTAGGATGGTTGAATGATAAATCACAACTACAAGTGACTAGACAGTGCAAACTCAAGTTTTCTTTTGGGTCAGCATTTGTAAATGAGGTTGAGTTAGACAAAATTCCTTTGGATATATGCGGAATTGTTTTAGGAAGTCCATACTTGTATGATAGAAAGGCTAATTTCCATAGAGCTAAGAACAAGTATCTACTTGTTAAAGATGGAATCAAATACTTTGTAAGAGCTCATAAGCTCAAGAATAATTAAACTCTCATAAACTCAGGGCATATGAAAAGAATGATAAATTCATGCAAACAATTCTTACTGATGGTTGTAAAGGAAAAGAAACCTGATAAAACCAATGTATTTGAGGGCTGTAATGCTGAATAGCAAGCTGATATAGAAAAGGTTGTTCTAGAGTATGATGTCTTATTTCAAGAACCTAAAGGTTTTCCACCCAAAAAGGGAATAGTACATGATATTCTTTTGCAACAAGATGTTCCATTGCCTAACATTCGAATGTACAGGTTGTCTGCTTTAGAGAATGCTGAAATCAAGAAGTAGGTGCAGGAGTTGCTCGAGAAAGGGTTCATCAGGGCTAGCACATCACCATGTGGGTCACCAATCATTTTGATGAGAAAGAAAGATGGATCATGGAGAATATGCATTGATTACCAATCACTGAATAAGATAACAATAAAAAATCGTTATCCCCTTCCTCGCATAGATGATATTTTAGATCAATTGAAGGAAGATGTTTATTTCACCAAGCTAGATTTGCACTGTGGATACCATCAGGTCAGGGTTGTAGAGCAAGATGCATGGAAGACTGCTTTCAAAACAAAGCAGGGATTGTATGAATGGATGGTTATGCGTTTTGGCTTGACCAATGCTCCTGCTACTTTCATGAGATTAATGAATGATGTACTTAGACCTTTTCTTGATGATTTTGTTATTGTGTACTTGGATGACATTCTGATTTTTAGTAAAACGTGGGAAGAAAATTTAAAGCATGTTAAGCAGACACTAGATGTTTTGAAAAGAGAAAAAATTTATGTTAAACTCTCAAAATGTGAATTTGGCAAAACATCTCTAAATTACTTGGGTCATATAGTAGGGGGTGGTGAATTGAAAATAGATCCCTCTAAAGTGGCAGTCATTGTAAACTAGCCTAAACCCAAGTCAACTACAGAAGTGAGAAGCTTCTTAGGAGCATCACAATATTGGAGGAAGTTCATTTCTAACTTTTCCTCGATTGCAGCTCCCTTACATGCTTTAACAAGATTGAACAAGGTGTTTCAGTGGGGAGGCAAACATCAGAAAGCCTTCAACACCTTGAAAGAAAAGATTAGTACAACACCTGTATTAGCACTGCCTGATTTGAAAAGACCATTTGAGATCCAAACAGATGCCAGTGACTATGACATGGGAGCAATGTTGACATAGCATGGTAAACCCATATTTTATCATTCTGAGACTTTTAATCCTGCAGTAGTTAACTATCCTACATATGATAAAGAATTGTATGCATTAGTTCAGAGTGTGAAAAAGTGGAAACATTACTTAATGGGCAAAGAGACAATAATACATATTGATCATCAAGCACTTCTGTCATGCGGAAAGAGTCAATTTTGCGGACAAAACCGACCTCCCTAGAAGCTAAGGCTTTCTAGTGACAAACAAGACAATTAAACACTATCTTTCTCTAAATATGCATTTAGAATACAAGTAATCAGGTGATTATAACATACCTTTAGTCCAACGCTTTGTAGTAGTCCAGCCTCGCCGATCCGGATGAGCTCCTCCTTCTCTTCGAAACCTACATTCACTAACAAACAAAAGATTACAAAGCACCTGAATAACTTATAAAATAAGACATATTCATCATACAGACCAAGGAGTATATGAAACAAATCATGTATAACAATCTGTTGAGAAAAGTGAGCTTAATTGTATTAAGTGGAAACAAAAGAAACCATTACAACCTGAGCCTTGGTGTTGTGCAGGTTCCTCCTAGGGTCCAGCATCAGCTCTCCCACTTCCAAATAAGGCTAGGAAAGGATGGGAATCTCTCCTTTCAAGCTCTATAAGGGAGTCCTAATTCCAGCAGCATCTACCCTTAGGAATGTTCAGCTTTCAACCTCCCCTCCCTCTGGCCCAATGCCTATATTTATAGTGCTTTAGAGGAAGTTAATCAGGTCCACCATCAATGGGATAAGCCCCTCTTTGAATGGGATAACTCCCCTCTTGATGGGATAAGTTCCTCTTTCATAGGGATACATGAACCATCTGGAGGCGCTCAATACACGTCAAACAAACTTCTAGAATGCTCTAGAAATGACCACAAGTAACTTTTTTGAAGTGAAACTTGCGCCTTTTGACCTTTACAGGAGTACGCACCCACCCCTTTACAGACAGAGCGTACAAGCACGCAGGTATTGTGAACTTGAGGTGCGTACACGCAGGTAAGGCTAAGAGAAACTGCGTACCCAGAGATATATAGATTTTTAAAGACTTTCTCTCTTTCTTGGAGTTTGACATGAGGAGCAGAGGTATGAGACTTGCCAAGGAGGATAGTATGACAGTTGATAGAGCCATACTAACTGCAAATAGTCATGGTGACAAATTTTAGTGTAACAGATTGCCCCCTAAAGTGCGAAGCCTGTAGTAGATTAGGGTTTCATATCATCTAGGAAGGGTGAAGTACTTTATCATTTCAAGGATTATCTTGTGGAGGGCCCAGTCGGAACCTGCAAATATTCAACACAAAATACATATATAAGATCATATCATCACTGAGGTAGGCATTCCCATACTCAGATCAAAAACTTTAACTAACAAACTAACTACTGCTCTGATACAGGAATGATTTCGCAGTACATCATAATCATAGACTCATGTAGACACAGTATGGACGCATCCATCTGTTTATAGTTACTCTACTGTATAATGAATACAAAACTCCTCGCAGCCTGGATGGTGGAAACTAGATCCAGGGTCTTCGTTTCTACTTCCCGAAATAGTACGATTCTATCCATGCGAATAAATGAGTTGATGTCGAACATGGTAGAAACCACTTGATTACTAGTCGATGATGTAAACTGTTAACAAGTGTGAGAGAGACCACCAGTGATGTCAATGGTTCTCAAAGTACCCAGTACAATCCATGAGATGTGAATGAATGAGTTGATGTCGAACATTTCACGAAATCCTTCGATCGAAATTCAATGATGTAAACTGTCGTCAAAGGCGAGAAACCTGCCATTGATGCATGCAGATTTCAAGGTACTGACAATTTCTAGGTCATCTTTCTAGATAATGTGCTGATGTCGATAGAAAGTGACCCGTTGCAGGCAAGCCCACAACACAAAATCATAGATCAAGTTGAAGAAATGTAGCTGTAAGGACTGACTCAGGGATGGTCGAGATGGATGACGGGTATTTTGCAGATGAATGGTTATTTACAGTGACCTCTTGAACACATAACGACACGACAGATGGTTTGGTGACAATTGACCCAAAGTTAATACCCGGAACTGGTTGAAGATTTTCAAAGTGGTTTGATCAACTGTTAGGCAAATGATTTCCCAACCCAGGTGAATGAAAAGTGTCGTGTTCAAGAGTGGTCATCAGGCTTCTTCTGAGACAAAGGATAACAAATAGGCTCATTTTTCTCTCTTTTCCCCCACTATTTCTGGCAAGTACCTCTTTATTTTTTACAAGCTTGAGGAGGATAACATATGCTTGATTATAAGCTCATCCTTCGGATGAGTCCAACTTAGTTTTAGATTCGAACCCTAAGAAGGAGTGGTCCGTTCCTGTTTGTAATCGAACAGGTCCTTTACTGTGAAATTTTAACGAGTCCAGTATAGGAGAAACTCGGCGTTTTTCAATTTTAGAGAGATTGAAAAACTTAAGAAGACTCCAGGGTTGAACTTTTTCGTAAATTTGTGTCTCCCAAGCCCGAAAAAGTATAAAATAATACTTGAGAGAACCGCTTGATCTTGCGACCAAGGAGTAATTTCATGATTAGTATCTTTTGACCTGAAAAGTAAAAAGCGATCAAGGACACGTCGTTTTATTTCCAGTATCGAACTTGAAACGACAAAAATCCGGCAATCTTTTCATGTTTTTACGGTCAGAAAAGGGATGTAAGAGGACTGTCTTTCAATTCCGTTTTAACGAGTGTAAAAGAAACGCTCGACAATCCTTTCATATTTTAGGAGTGAGAAAAGGGCTTAAAAGAGAACTCCAAGGTTTCACTTTTTCGTAAGTTTTAACGAGTTTGAAAAAATGATAAAAATGTACTCATGGTTTTCACTTTTTCTTAATTTTTAATGAGTTCGAAAAAATGATAAAAATGTACTCATATGGCCGACTTTCAATTTAATTTACGAGCAGGAAAAGACGGAAAGAACTCGGCATTTTCATTTGTTTTACGAGAATGAAAGATAGCAAAATAATCTCGAGATTTTCATGAGTTTAACGAGTCTTGAAAATAACTGAAATTGACTCGAGATAGGTTTCATTTTTACAAAAGCTTGAAACAGAGAAAAACTATGCTTCAAAGTAGTTTCATTTTTACACAAGCTTGAAACAGAGATAAAACTGTGCTTGATGCCCCCTAAGTGTAACTGCTAGAGGGCATGCCCCCCAGCTTTATTTCATTCAACCAGTTGGATGAAATGAAGGTTGAGTTACGAGATCATTTGAAAGACTCGACCTAAAACTGTAAGAAAATTATGTAAAACACTGAAAAAACTAACCTAAATATACAACTTAACATTTATGAGATCTAGTCAAACTCGCGACTCAAGTAGAGTAGGATTTGTTTCATTTTTTAATGAGCTTGACACAGGAAAAGAACTATGCTCGGATTTGGTTTCATGTTTACGCAAGCTTGAAACAAAAACTATGCTTGTTATAAGTTCACATGCCCCCAGCACAATGACGCCAATCAAGGTACATGCCCCCCAAGCTTCATTGCATTCAATGAGGTGGATGGAATGAAGCTTTACTTTCAAGATCTTGGAAAGACTTATGGGAGTTGTTTCATTTTTTAGTGAGGTTGACACAGGAAAAGAACTGTCCTCAAAATCCTTGTTTCATTTTTTAAACGAGCTTGACACAAGATAAGGAACTATGCTCATGACTACTCTCTACAATCTACCTAAATATCCTAAAATCTACCTGATTCATTTTTTAATGAGGTTGACTCAGTAAAAGAACTATCCTCATGCTAGCCTGTTTCATTTTTTAACGAGGTTGATACAGGAAAAAACTATCCTCGTACCACTAATCATGGCTGTCAACTGGAAGAAAGACATGTCAATGGACACACCTTGATCATGGCTTCCAAGAGGTCTTCATCAGAAGGAAGAATACTTCTCTGGAAGGAACACATGTCAAGGAACTCAAAAGGGATAAGAACATCGTTTTCAAGTAATCCTATAGAGTTTTCCATGTCAATTACCGGATCTAAATCAAAGGAAGATGAGTAAACAGTGAGAGGCTCACTTACATCGGTAACTGAAAACATGGGACCAGTTGCCACATAATTAACCCGTGGCGGGGTAGATACCACTTGAGAATCAGGAACATTTAGGGCTATCATATTATTGGTAGTTGAAACAAGACTAGGGAACGAAAGCTGGTCTACAGTCACAATACTGCCATTGTGAGGGAAAGACATCACGCGAAAGAGTGTCGATATGACAGCTTTCATTGCATAAACATAGTCTCGCCCAAGGAGTAAATTGAAATCCAAGGGACCTCGAACTACCACAAGATCAATACAGACAGTTTTACCTTCCAAGGTAATAGAAAACTTACGAAGGATCCCTAAAGGTTCACTAATGGTTCTGTTAAAAGCTTTCAGATTCTGCGTAATAGGCGCAAGCTGAGGGTAACCCAAAGCTTTCCAAACAGTTGAGGATAAAATACTAACAGAAGCACCTTCATCTACCTGAGTACGATGTATGTCCCTACCACCAGCCTTGACAATGATTTGGAAAGGGATGGAGGAAGGAAGACGAGGTTCTGTCAGTCTATTCCAATCAAAGGAAAAGACCTCAGTGCTTGGAGGGGGTTCTGTAGAAACAGGTGAAATGCCCCCCAGCATAGACGAATCTGATGTAACAAGAAGAACCTGAGCGGTATGAAGTTCACTCTCTAAAGGGAAAGTGGGATCGACAGAATGTGAAATTGAATCGACCACTTGATCAACTAACGGATCATCAACCTAAGTGACACGAGTTTCACTCTCCAATGGGAGAGTGTGATCGATCGTACTTGAATTTAGATCAATCACTCCGTTAGTTGACGGTAGGTTGGGAGAAAGTTTACGGTAACCAGTTGGAAATTCTTGCTGTGGAACAATAAGGTTTTCCAACAATTTTGAGGCTTCATCCATGTGAGGGCAAATGGGAGTTTGATGACTCCCTTTGCATAACTTACAAGGAAACCTAACTTTACCCTTTTTCCCAGGAACCTGACTATCACTGGTTGATGGATCAATGGAAAGTTGATGAGATTTTTCTGACCATACTTCCAGGACCTTTGGAATACCAGGAAAATTGACAAGGAAGTGGTCACCCTTACAAAGCCTGCAAGGGTATTTGGGTTTACGATGCATGTTGGAGGTTTCATCAACACAACTAATACTTACAACCATGGTTGGTTGGTTGACTTCTTTCTTATCCTGCTTCTTCTTCTTCTTCTTCTTCTTCTTCCCTTTCTTCTTCTTCTTAGACACCTGGTTACTAGCATCAAGGCTTTTACCAAGCGAAGAGGAAGAAATGGAGGAAGAAAAATGAGGCAAAGAAGGTAAAGGGTCAATAGAAGGTTGGTGATGTTGAGATGGTGAACTCTGTTGAGGTGAAGCATTCGGTTGAGGTGGAACAATTGGAGTACTTTGGGCCAACGAAGTTTAAAATAACCATATCGGTAAACCTATTGTAAATCCAGGTAATGACAAAGTAGCCATATAAGGAGGACCAACATTTCCAAAGTAAGGAAAAGTACTAGGATTCTCGTTAAGAGGGGTTCCTAGGTTGGTAAATTCCAGAACATTTGCCATTATATTCAACTTCAGTGAATTTTATTAACAATTTATAACTAAAATTAACAATTCACAATTCACACCTAACAATTAAAATTCACAATTCACACCTATGGTCTCTAAAAGTAAAAACAAACAAATTAACACGCGCTATCAAATCTAGGAGTCAAACCATACACAAACAGTAACCTTCCGGACTGAAAACACTAGTTGGGGATGAAATCCAACATCGCAAAATTCAGTACAGAAGTGGCGGGTGGAACAGTTACCCCGGCAACCTGCTTAATGAATAGACTGGACCAAGTTCCTCCACTTTAACCGTCTCGAGTGAAGTGAACCCCCCAGAAAATCCAAGTGAGTCTAATCGACGTCTGCTCCAGGTACAGTGGGATCTTCCCTCCACCGTCACCTTGGGTAGAACCCTAAAGATAATAGTCACTAAGGTTACCAACAGCAACAAATATACCTGGGGGAACAGTCTACGATCCGATAGCATGCAAGGGCAGAGTAGCAAGCTCAATCCCCTTGCCGGCTCCTTGACAATAATCCAAGGTTTACCGACAAGTGACCCCAGGCTCCTCGACAATAATCCAAGGTTTACCGTTTGTAGTACGTGCGTATCTAGCGTCGTTCCCAATGAAGGAGGATTGATCCCCTCACTGGTTCGGACACGATCTCGTGCTTCTCCTTTAAGAGGAGCTTTCCCAAAGTATAAATGTAACAGTTGGATTTATCCTACCACAAGATGAGCTACTTATTTGGTTTTGCTGTCTTGGAGAGTTAATTACTCTCCTACTCCAAGACACTAGCCTAAGCTATATTGGTGTTTAAGAGCCCTAGAAACGTAAAAATTACTAGATGAATTTTAATTAAGCGTTGTGTTATTAAGGCTATTATTACTCAAATAGGTAAATGGATACGAAACCAATGGTGTTATGACCCGACTCAACTGAATGCAATCGAATATGATAATGTAATCTTTTCAATTCGATGAATCCTAACTAAAGTGAGGAGAGAGTTTCCATTTACTTCCAACAATGCAAAAATTGATCAGTAAGAGAAAATATAACAGATTCTCTAATGCACTAATTTCATCAAGAAAAACTAATGAAAATCAATTCCAAACCATTTTTTATTTTTTATTTTGACAAAGCATGAAAAATTACTTAACAAAAAATCAATTTTAAGATCTATGAAAATCTAAGAGAAATCTACCTAAAAGCAAATCTAATGAGGTAAAATCTTACAAAATTTAATTCCAGGATGTTTTACTCGGTTACAATTCAACCAAGGACTAATTCAAGCAGATCATAAATCAGTCAAAAACAAAAATAGAAATCTTTTGTTCTTTTTCTTAAGAATGAAATTCACAACTTTAACCAGCAAGCTTTCTCGAAATTCCACAAAGAGACAACACAAAGGTAGGTTTCTCACACAGGTAGATTTTATGAAAGTTCCGAATCCTAAGAAGACTGAAAAGACCAGGGAGATCCAAGGTTTTACAACTTCTAAAGCCAAAGTCACTACAGGACCAATGCAAAAATCAAACCCTAGGGCTAGAATTTCTATGAATTTCACTAAAACCCTTGACACTAATGAAACAAGCTTAGGTGAAGACTTCTGACAGGTAACCAGTGGATCTGGGCAGCAAAAACAAATTAAAAACAAAATCTAAGAGGCAAAAAGGAGAAAATTGAAATTTTCTCAATTTTGACAGGGTACGCAGGCAACCTGTTTGCACAGGTGCGTGTACGCTCTGTGTACAAAGCTGCAGTGCGTACAGGTACGCACTGTGCTCAACTCAGAGGCTGCGTACTTCTAGCAAAACCAAGAAAAACTAAAATCTAATTTAACCATAAGCTAGCCCACCCAGATGCACAGTCAATCAGCCAAAAATCAGAAAACAAACGACTTTTCTCAAATCAAAGTTTCACATAAAGGAAAAATCATTCACATCAATGGAGTTCCCCAGTGGAGTCGCCATTTTGTCATGTGGAAAGAGTCAATTTTGCGGACAAAACCGACCTCCCTAGAAGCTAAGGCTTTCTAGTGACAAACAAGACAATTAAACACTACGTTTATCTAAATATGCATTTAGAATACAAGTAATCAGGTGATTATAACATACCTTTAGTCCAACGCTTTGTAGTAGTCCAACCTCGCCGATCCGGATGAGTTCCTCCTTCTCTTCGAAACCTGCATTCACTAACAAACAAAAGATTACAAATCACCTGAATAACTTATAAAATAAGACATATTCATCATACAGACCAAGGAGTATATGAAACAAATCATGTATAACAATCTGTTGAGAAAAGTGAGCTTAATTGTATTAAGTGGAAACAAAAGAAAGCATTACAACCTGAGCCTTGGTGTTGTGCAGGTTCCTCCTAGGGTCCAGCAAGAGTTCTTCTTTACTTTGATCAGCTCACCCACTTCCAAATAAGGCTAGGAAAAGATGGGAATCTCTCCTTTCAAGCTCTATAAGGGAGTCATAATTCCAGCAACATCTACCCTTAGGAATGTTCAACTTTCAACCTCCCCTCCCTCTGGCCCAATGCCTGTATTTATAGTGCTTTAGAGGAAGTTAATTAGGTCCACAATCAATGGGATAAGCCCCTATTTGAATGGGATAGCTCCCCTCTTGATGGGATAAGTTCCTCTTTGATAGGGATACATGAACCATCTGGAGGCGCTCAATACACGTCAAACAAACTTCTAGAATGCTCTAGAAATGACCACAAGTAACTTTTTTGAAGTGAAACTTGCGCCTTTTGACCTTTACAGGAGTACGCACCCACCCCTTTACAGACAGAGCGTACAAGTACGCAGGTATTGTGAACTTGAGGTGCGTACACGCAGGTAAGGCTAAGAGAAACTGCGTACCCAGAGATATATAGATTTTTAAAGACTTTCTCTCTTTCTTGGAGTTTGACATGAGGAGCAGAGGTATGAGACTTGCCAAGGAGGATAGTATGATAGTTGATAGAGCCATACTAACTGCAAATAGTCATGGTGAAAAATTTTAGTGTAACAACTTCAATATCTGCACTCCCAAACAAAGTTGCAGCAATCAAGACACTACAGATGGATGGGTTTTCTACAACAGTTTCATTTAGTCATCAGATATAAAAAGGGTATACATAACAAAGTTGCAGACATGATATCTAGACCCATTATAAATGCATCTACCATACTTAAGCATAATTCTGTACTACATGAAAGCTACATTGAACAATATGCTCAGGATATGGACTTTAAAGATGTATATGCAACTTTGAGTCAAGGCAAAAGAGTAGAAGAATTGGACTATCATGTGAAGGACTGACTCTTATACCATTGTGGGAAACTCTACATTCCACAAACTAAGAGAGTAAAGATAATTAGGGAAGCACACACTTCTTTGATATCAGGTCACTTTGGGGTAAGTAAAACAGTTGCACAGCTGCAAAGGTTTTGTTATTGGCCGGAAATGAATGAGAAAGTTTCAAGATATGTGAGAGGGTGTGCTATATGTGCTAAAAGCAAGCCCATCAATAGAAAACTAGGCTTGTACACTCCATTGCTAGTTCCTTCTCACCCTTGGGAAAGTGTTTCCATGGATTTTGTTGGAGGACTGCCTAAATCTAGGAAAGGTCATGATTATTTATATGTTGTTGTGGATAGGTTCAGCAAAATGTGTATTTTGATACCTTGTAATAAACAGATTATAGCTGAGAAGATTGCAAAATTGTTCTTTGAACGTGCATGGGTTCATTTTGGATTACCCACTTCTATTGTATCTAATCAAGACACCCGATTTGTGGGGAAGTTTTGGTCAAGTCTGTGGGAAATGATGGACACCAAACTGAAGAAAAGCACAACTTTTCATCCACAAACAGATGGCCAGACAGAAGTCATTAACAGGACAGTGATCCAGTTACTGAGAGGATATTGCAGCAAACATCCTAAGCTTTGGGATGAATACTTGTGTTATGTGCAGCATGCTTACAATAGAGCAAAACACACTTCTACATAGAGATCTCCTTTTGAGACCTCTTTTGGTTTCACACCAAGGTATCCTTTGGATATTGCCTTTGGTAAAGATACCATGGTTGATGGACACAGTGATGTGGACAGGGCAACTAAGTTCATTGAACAGATCTAGGAGATCTACCAGGCAGTACAGGAACAACTAGAAAAGAGCCAAGCCAAGTACAAGGATAGGCATGACAAGCATCAGATGAAGCATAATTTTCAAGTTGGTGATCAGGTCTGGCTGTATATCAGCAAGGACAGGATGCAAGGTGAAGGTAAAAAGCTAAAGCCTATCAAGTATGGACCCTTTAGGATACTTGAGATGATTGGTGAAAATGCTTTTCGCCTTGATCTACCAGCTTACATGCACATCTACTCAGTTGTAAATGTAGAATGCTTGAGATTGTTTGAACCTTTAATGATTGAGGACCCTGAAGAGCAAAGTCAGTTGCCTTCTATAGATGACCTGCTACCTGAATATCTTAACGAATTGCAGGAAGACACAATGTTGGACAAGAAGGTGAGGACAACGTGCAGGGGAGATGTTGAGTACCTTAGAGTCGGGCTAAAAGGTTCAAAGCCAAACAGTGCAAAGTGGATTGAGATTGGGCAAGTGAGAAAGCAATACCCTCACTTAGTCGATGCTTGAAAACTAGCTTTTGGTGGTCCAAAAGCTTTTCAGTGGGAAGGCCATGATCCAAATTGGATCCATGAAGAATTGTTAAAAGAACCATGGCTGTACCAGGTCGGGACAAACTTCTAGGAATTGTGAAAAACGATCAAAAAACACCTCTGAACCAGTGGCAGTGGCAACCAGCGTGGAGCGATGAGGACCTTGGTCAAAGTGCGCTGACCGAGGCCTATGGAGACTGCGCGGGGGGCGAAACTAGCCCCTGGGAGGCTCAGATCGGGAAACAGAGGAGGTTTTTGATGCACAATTAGCGCATCGCTGGGAAAAAACCCTCAACATGGAGAAGCCCAGAGCACTTGGTTGCATGGGGAGCCGGAGAACCGAAGGAAAAAAGGCGAAAAGGCTAAAAGCTAAAAGCTGGGACCCGCTCCGAAACCGGCAGTATTGATCGGGGGCTCCTTGGGTGGTAAGCAGTTTTGGAGAGATTGGAGCGCTCCCACTCAGCGCCTGATGTGTGGCGAGTAGAGGAGAGAGAAAACCGCCGCTCATCACATGCTAACAATCAGGCAAGTCAACCGCGCAAAATGAATGGATGGTGTTGGATCTGGGGGGTCCAAATCTGACGGTTGACATTGCACCTGAAGACAAGACCAGATTTAACGAGGGAATAAGTTGTGATTTAGAAGGATTTCAGGTATGCTTTGACCGCCATGGTGGAGGAAGACTCATTCCACGACATAACCAAAGAATTGAACCGACGAAGCAGGCTGGTGCCATTACAGGAGGACATGTGGCCACTCCCTGTGAGCCTAATGATGACGCCGAATAGGGAACTCCAATTGCAGCCGTAGAAGGTGATTCGACGGAGGTGGAAGAGGAACTAAATAGCCCTGAGCTCAAGTGGCCTTAAAGCCATGCACAGGTAATACAGAAAGACACCAGAATCCTGAGAGGAGGACGGAACATAGAGAGGAAGAACACAGAATAGAGGAAGATAGTGAAGAAAAAGAAGAAAGAAGACAGAAGGCCAAGCTAACCAAAGGAAACGTCAAGCACCAGAGAGCTTGAGAGATTCAAGCCATCCCCGATAGGATCTGTCTGACCAAAGAGGTCAAAGCACTAGTAGGCAAAAGAGTTTGTGCACTCAAGTGGCTTGGGGAATCCAAGAACCACCCTGCTAAGCGAATTTGTTCCAGGAGACTTATCGTTAGCTCCTGCATTGTAATTCTCTACTTAAGACACAATAAAATAAGGCCACCACTAAGAGCTAGACCGCAGATGTAGCCCTGGAGGATAGGGTGAACTCCTTATTAATTTCTTGTGTTCTTGTATTTGCTTGCTGTATTTCTCTGTTTTCTTCCCATTTCAAGTGTCTGTGTATTTGCAATATGATCGATCTGTTGCTTAAATAACATAGACACACACACCAAAACATGGGTCTGTAATACCTTTATTCAATAAATCTTTAACTGAGGTCATTCATAGGGTGATTATCAGATCAGGAAAGTTAACATTCCAGAAACTGAAGGCTATCACGAGGTTCAAGGGCCACTGATTGAAGACCCTGACATAACTGCGTTGGTAAAAACAAAGCAGGTGAACATTGGTATGGAAGCCGAACCTAAGTATGCAACGCTCGACAACTACTGGGATGATGTGACGGTGGATAAAGTCGCTGAGTTACTCCGCGAGTACTAGGACCTGTTCCCCACCAAGATCACGGACTTAAAAGGAATCGTCGGAGATTTAGGAATGATGTGGATCACATTAAATCCTGACACGAAGCCAGTTAAGCAAAGGCCTTACCGCTTGAATCTGAAGTACAAGGAGAAGGTCCGCATAGAACTAGACAAGATGCTCACAGCTGGAATCATTGAGCTGGTGGAAGAATCCGATTGGGTAAGCCCTATGGTAGTACAGGAAAAGAAGTAGAAGGGTGAGATAAGAATATGCATGGACCTTAGAAAATTGAATGACACATGTGTGCATGAACCATTCCCAACTCCGTTCACAGATGAAGTATTGGAAAATGTCGGGGGGCAGGAAGCATATTCTTTCACTGACGGATTCTCAGGGTACCACCAGATCAAAATTGCGCCGAAAGATAGGAGTAAGATGACCTTCGCGATTGAATGGGGCTGCTTTCAATACACCATTATGCCATTTGGGTTGAAGAACGCGCCAGCCATCTTTCACGCATAGTTGTTGCAGCATTCAAAGAATATATCCACAAGTTCCTGGAGGTTTATCTGGATGATTGGATTGTATTTGGATTGGTTAGGCACCATGTAGTGAGCTTACGCTTGATGATGGATACCTACCGATGACACCAAATCATGCTGAACCTCAAGAAGTGTATGTTCTTAGTTCCATTTGGGAACCTGTTGGGACATGTAGTTTGCAAATAGGGACTGATGGTAGACCCCGCAAAGATTGAGGTAATTTTGAATTTGGAAGTGCTGCAAAGTGTCAAACAACGGTGTGCTACCCTGGGACATACAGAGTATTATAGGAAGTTCATCAAAAGCTATGCCTAGATCACCGCGCTGATGGAGAAGCTGTTGAAAAAGGATGTTACGTTCTCCTGGAATGATGACTACATGAAGAGCTTGGATTTACTAAAAGAAAAATTGGCCTCTATGTCGATCCTGGTCTTCCCTAAATGGGACCAAGAGTTTCATGTCCACGTTAACGCATCGTGTATAGCACTGGGAGCGGTTGTAACACGAGAGGGTGGAAAGGGATTGGATCACCCTATCACGTTCGCAAGCTATAGTTTTTCTAAAGAAAAAAAAAACTATTCCACAACTGAGTGCGAGGGATTTTCTATGGTGTACATGCTCCAAAAATATCGACACTATTTTCTAGGGAACACTTCAAGATGTATACGGATCACTCCACACTGAAATACTTGGTCAATAAGCCTGTGTTGAGGGGGCGAATATGCAGGTGGCTCTTATTGTTCCAAGAATATGCTTTTGAGGTCATTGTGAAGCCTGGACGCCTAAATGCGGGACCAGATCACTTGTCATGCATTGAGATGGGAGAGGAACCTAATAGTTTGGAGGAAGGATTACCTGACGCACAACTCTTTGTTGTGCCTGTAGCGGATGGAAATTTTAAAGATATAATCCACTTTTTGACGACGGGAACTATGCCAAAAGAATACTCCATCCAGCAGAAGAAGGACTGGTGGTGCGCGCAATAGATTTTTCTATCATCGCGGGGCATCTATATAAGATGGGAAATGACGAGATACTGTGAAGGTATGTACTTGAATTCGAACAAAGTTAGATCCTCATGGAAGCGCATGGGGGCACTGAAGGAGGACACTATGCAGGGTGAGTGATCGCACAAAAGATTCTCCACGTAGGGTTGTGGTGGCCAACCCTTCATCAGGATTCAAAAGCACACTGTAAGGCATGCGATGTATGTTAAAGAACAGGTAAACCATCGCAGAGGGATGAGATGCCTTTGAATCCGCAACTGACATTGCAACCCTTTGAAAAGTGGGAAATCAACTTTGTAAGACCTATCAAACCTCACGGAAAGACAGGCGCGAGATACATTATCACCGTGACAGAGTACTTGACTCACTGGGCAGAAGCACAGACAGTCAAAGATTGCACAACTGTCATGGCTGTGAAGTTTCTGTTCGAACATGTATTAACTCGATTTGGATGTTCAAAGATCTTGATGAGTGATTGCAGTACACATTTCCTGAACGAAACAATTAGCATGCTAACAGAAGATTTTCAGGTGTATCATCGGAAAAGCACACCGTATCACCCACAAGCCAATGGGACAGTAGAAGAATTCAACAAAATACTAGAAACTACACTGACCAAAGTCTGCAATGCACAACAGAGTGATTGGTATCTATGCATTCTTGTAGTACTATGGGCTTATAGGACAACGTGCAAGAAACTGACGACACAGACACGTTTCCGGTTGGTCTATGGAGTGGAAGCTGTCATGTCAATGGATTATATTGTGCCTAGTCTGTGCATAGAAACACTCACATGTATGACAGACCACAGAGCCCTGGAGGAGAGGCTCAAACATTTGGAGGAACTGGAAGAGGAATGGTTTTTGGCTAGCTTCCATCAGGAGGTACAAAAGCAGCACAAAAAGGCTTGGCACGATCGACACATTAGGTTGCGCACCTTCAAATTAAACGATTTAGTGTTACTATATGATAGTAAGTTTGATAAATTCTTGGGGAAGTTCCATATGCATTGGCTGGGACCATACATTGTTAAGGAGGTCACAGACGGAGGCGCGGTGCAGTTGGTAAAGCTAAATGGAGAACCTTTCCCAGGAAAAGTAAACGACAGTCAATTGAAGCCATACATGGGTGGCCCGACTATTTGACTAGCCAACAGAAGCACAGTCTTCATGCTCCAAGTAGCCAGAATAAGGCGCGAGACTATAAACAGAGGCAGGGGATGCACGAATAGATGCAGGGAAGCCGTTCCGACACCGTGGTCTTGAAACAACGTGTACAGGAGATTCAACAAGCAGTCTCTCAGTGCGGTGCTGACCTTGCAGCTGTTCGAGCAGAATTGGAGGGATTGTACGCAAAGATCTCCACATCGATAGAGTGACTTGAGGGCGAGTCATGATGTTTGTGTTGGGGGCCTGTTGGGCATGGAATCCCCCCCAAGGCATGTTTTGGGGCTTAAAGCCCAAGTTTTGACTGAGTCCATGGTAAAGACTCTGTGATTTGTGGGCACAGAGCGTGAAGTCTTAATAGAGTCACAGGGTTATCCACACTTGGTTTTGTAATGTAATGTCGGCTTGAAAGATCTACCCATGGTCCGCGGACCAGGGGATTGTATAAATAGAGCGAGGCTCTAAGTGTAGAAAAAACATCTAAGCAAGATGAGTCTAAGGGATTGATGAAGTGTTGAGTCAAGTGTAAATCATGTGTTTGGGTCATAGAGTAGGAGAAGGCTCTGCAGCTGAGTGTGCAGAGGCCTAGTAGTCTGCAGCTGAGTGCGCGGACCCTTGCAGCTGAGTGCGCAGGGCAGGTTGAGTCTGTAACCATTGGAAGCATTAATAAAGAGAAGTTATATCATATTTTTATGTATCTTTTCCTATTTTATGTATTATTGGGTATGAATTGCAAGTTTACTATTTATTTGTTGTGCGAACTCATATGAATGTGTTGTATAAATAAATATAACACAAGGCATCCATTAACGCGAAGATAACTAATAAGTGTAAGAAGATAAGTGACACCTCGGGTGTGACTTAGAGGAATAGTGTAGAGCGCTGCTCCAGCAGTGTGGAAGCCTCACAACCCTTGGTTAGGGCTGTGCGAAGGTGAATATATCAGGGCACAAAGGCCATGGAAGTGTGCGAAGCAACCTACGTGCAGGGACTAATAGTTGGACTGAATCAACCCCTCAGACATCTCAAGGGTGCAGAAACTTGGTTCCAGCACCCCCCATACTGCTTCAGGTGAGACCTTAGTCTGCGCTTCGTGGACTGTTGCTGAAAGGGCTAGTAGCATTGGGATTTGTTTGGCTAATTAAGTCTGAACCTGGGTCAGGCCCCAACAAGCAAATAATTGATGAGGTATTGGATAATGTAGGTGGCTAGGAAGTGTACTCCTTTACTGATGGGTTCTCTGGGTACCATCAGATCAAAATCGCACCTGAATATAGAAGCAAGATGACCTTCGTGACTGAATGGGGATGTTTTTAGTACACTATAATGCCTTTCAGATTGAAGAATGCGCCTACGATTTTTTTGCATGTAGTCATTGTTGCATTCAAAGAATTCATTCATAATTTTCTGGAGGTGTACTTTGATGACTGGACTGTGTTTGGGCTGGTAAAATGCCATGTGGAAAGCTTGTGCTTAATGCTAGATACTTGTCGAAGGTACTAGATTGTGCTCAATCTAAAGAAGTGTCTGTTTTATGTTCCTTTTGGGACTCTGCTAGATCATGTGGTTTGTAGACAGGGACTGAGGGTAGATCCCTTGAAAATTGCAGTGATACTTAACTTGGAGGCGCTGAGGAGTCTAAAACAGTTGCACACAACCTTAGGAAATACTAGGTACTATAGGAAGTTTATCAAGGGCTATGCCCAGATCAGCACTCCTAGGGAGAAGTTGTTGAAAAAGGATGTCACGTTCTATTGGAACGAGGACTGTCAGAATAGCTTGGGTGTATTGAAATGAAAAATGGTCACCGCGCCGATTTTAGTCTTCCCAGATTGGAAGAAGGAGTTTCATGTACATGTAGATGCGTCATGTATAGCACTGGGAGTAGTACTGACACAGGCTAGCGGAGGAGAATTGGACCATCCTATAGTGTTTGGAAGTAGAAGGTTGTCCAAGGCTGGGAAGAACTATTCCACCACTGAGTGTGAAGGGTTAGCCATGGTATATGCACTCCAAAAGTTTAGACACTATTTGCTGGGTGGACATTTTAAGATGTATGCGGATCATTCTGCATTGAAATACCTAGTCAATAAGCCAGTGTTGGGTGGGATAATCTATAGGTTGTTGTTATTGTTCCAGGAGTATGACTTTGAAGTTATTGTGAAGCTTGGATGGTTGAACGTGAGACTAGACCATCTGTCTTGTATCGAAATAGGGGAAGAGACAACTAATTTGGAGGAGGTATTTCCTGACACGCAACTATTTGTAGTGCGCATCGTGGATGGTCACTTTGAAGATATCATACACTTCCTAACAACAGGAACCACCCCGGAAGGCTACACTGTCTAGCAGAAAAAGGAGTTAGTGGTGCATGTCGTAGACTTTTCTGTCATTGTCAGACATTTGTACAAAATGGGGTCTAATGAAGTATTATGATGATATGTACCAGAGTTTGAAAGGAGAAGTATCCTCGCAGACACTCATGGGGGCACCATGGGAGGTCATTATGCAGGAAGAGCGACTGCACAGAAGATTCTACACACAGGGTTGTGGTGGCCAACCCTCCATCAGGATTCAAAAGATTACTGTAAAGCATGTGATGTGTGTCAAAGGAATGGCAGGATATCACAAAGAGATGAGCTGCCTCTGAACCCACAAATGACATTACAAGCTTTCGAGAAATGGGTGATAGATTTTGTGGGACCCATTCAGCCCCAAGGAAAGAAGATGGGAGCGCGGTACATTATCACCGTGACTGAGTATTTGACTCGATGGGCAGAGGCACAACCTATGAAGGACTTCATAGGCACGACTATTGTGAAGTTTCTCTTTGAGTATGTATTGACGCAATTTGGGTGCCCAATGATGAGTGATCATGGTACGCACTTTCTGAACGAAACGATCAATGCGCTAATGGAGGAATTTCAGGTATATCACCAGAAAATCATGCCTTATCACCCATAGGCTAATGGGATAGTGGAAGTATTTAGTAACGTGCTAACCAAGGTTTGCAATGCTCAGTGAAGTGATTGGGACCTGCGCATACCCCCATTACTGTGGGCCTGTCAGACGACATGCAAAAAGTTAACTGGACAGAAACCATTTAGGCTTGTATACGATGTTGAAGTAGTGATGCCCATGGAATACATTGTGCCTAGTCTATGCATAGCGGCACTCATGGGTATGCCGGATCACGGAGCCCTAGAATAGAGGCTCGCTCAACTTACTAAACTTGAGGAAGAAAGATTTATGGCTAGATTTAACCAATAGGTCCAAAAGCAGTGCGAAAAAGCATGGCATGATCAGCACATTAAGCTATGCACCTTTAAGGTAAGTGATCTGGTGTTGTTATATGATAGCAAGTTTGATAAATTTCAGGGGAAATTCAGAATGCACTGGCTAGGGCCCTATGTCTTTAAGGAGATTATCGATGGTGGAGCAGTTCAGTTGGTTAAATTGAACGGAGATCCCTTCCCATGAAAGGTGAATAACAGCCGATTGAATATACATCGGTGATCCGTCCAGGTCACTATATGAAGGCAGCATAGTCTTAGAACTCTAGGCAGCTGAAAGGAGGTGCGGGACTATAAACTACACTGCTCGACTTGGGGAACTACATGATTGGAGGATTGTGCGGCACGAGGAAATTTCATAGGGTTCACGACAATGTGAAGAGATCTGTGCTACTAGCGAAAAATCGCATAGGTCAGCAGGAAAGCGACCGTTAAAGTCACTGTTCATGATTTGATGGTAAAAATGCGGCCAAATGGAGCAAGCGACCAACATTTAAGACAAAATTCATGGGTAAGATCCTTGTAAATATGCCGCCAATCTAGCATTAATAAACCGAATGTGGGGGGAATGGTCGGATGTGAATTCAAAATGCTTTATAAATTATAGGTGGCGGCCCAATGAAAAGAACTTGGCATTTTGAACATTGAGTTGGTGAGCTCTCAGACGTGCATGACCCATGCATTCTTCGAAGCATTTCTTGATAATTGTTTGATTAGTTTCCAGAGTCCCACCACAATTTCATCCATGATTTTATCCTAGTATCCGAAGCTATGGATGCCAAAGCAGTGACAATGTTGGCTTGAGGGGACCTGACCCAGGTTCAACGTTAATTAGCCAAACAAATCCCTACACTACTGGCCCTTTCAACATCAACTTGCGGAGTGTGGACCAAAGTCTCACCCCAAGCAGTATAGGGGGATGCTAGAACCAAGTTTCCACACCTTGAGATGGTTGTGATGTCATTTGATCTCTTCTATCGCTGCCTTCACGCAGGTGATCTCGCTTTGGGGATTATAAGATCAACCTTCGTGCAGCCCTAACCTAGGGCTCAGATACTTTCATGCTGTTATGGCAGTGCGCAGTTCAAATTCCTTAATTACCCTAAGTGATTTGCTTATTTTGCCAAATACTTATGTTTATCACCGCGTAATTAGATATTCGTAATTGTGTTAATTATTCAATGTAACTTTATTCATTCGCGCAACATAGATGCATACTAAAGGAACTTCATACACAAAATATCCAAACCCATCAACAAAACAAATACATAGAAATTGCAGAATAACTCCTTTTATTAATATCTTCCAAGTGTTACAGACTTTTTTCACCCTGCGCACACACCTACAGGGGTCCGTGCACTCAGTTGCGTACTTCTACCCTAGGCCTCTGCGCACTCAGTTACAGAGCCTCTACCTATGCTACAACCCAAGAATTAGACTTCTTTCTCTCAATCTATGACTCTCTTTCTTGTTTGATGCCTCTAACTACTTGGAGCTTAGCTCTTTTTATACAATCCCATGGTCCGCGGACCATGGGTAGATCTCTTATAGCCAACTTTACTTTACAATACTAAGGGCAGACTACCCTTTGTGACACATAACACCTTCGCGCTCTGTGACCACAAAATGCGGAGCCTTTACAATAATATTACAAAAAATTGACTTAAACATGAGCTTTTAGCCCCAAAACTGCCCTTGGGGGATTGGGGATCCTGCTCCAAATAGGTCCCCAACACAAACATTGTGACTCGCCCTCGAGTCACTCGGTAGGCACGGAGATCTTTGTGCGAAGCCCGTCCAGCTTGACCTTGATGACCACAACTTTGGCTGTGCACTAAGCTGCTACTTGCTTCGAATCTTCGACTATATTCTCGGTTACTGCCCTTGCACTGCCAACCTGAAGTTGTTGTTGCATCGCTTGCAGATTCGCAAGCTTGCCTTAAATGTTTTTGGTGATTGCATAAGATTCCTCCAGCTAGGGCTTTAGTTGTGACTTCAACACTTCTTCCTTGTGCAGCGCTGCGTCCATCTTTTCCTTCAGCTGCTTGGCTTCTTGTAGCTTGGCTAACCTCTGTGTCAGCATGACAATTCGCGCTGTGCCCTTAACTTTGTCATAGTGCTGTTGGAGTTTAGGCGCTTCTGTCTCTAGCCTCTGGATGTTTGGGTCCTCCTACAATCTGGTTAGGACCTCAAATGGTTGTTCGAACAACTATGTGCATTCTTCTACTGCACTCTCCACTGTCACGACTACTTCTGTGATAGCGACCACCCGCTGTTCCTTTTCCTCTGGTGGTGTTGAAGGCTGAGCCCTCAACTGGAGCTCTATAATCTACAGGTTTAGCTCCAACTGAACCCATGCCATCTCCTTCTGAGTGTCGCGCACCCTTGAGGAAAATTTATGGATGTAGACCTCGACTTGCTCCTCCTCCGGAATGGCCAATTCCAGGACCATTCTGCAGGCCTCCTCAATGACTTGTATGATATTCTTACTCTGGCTGGTCACCTTAGCCTTGATGGTGATGGCAGCATTCCTCTATAAGGCCATCTACTCATTGTTTATTTTCTATTCAATGATCACTTGGAGGGCGCGATGCTCGCGGGCCCTCAGCTCTGCAATTACTCCATCTTGCAAGAGGTGGAGTGCTTCGCACAGGAGCATTGCCAGGTTCAATCCCACTCCCTTCAAGGCACTGATAGTGGTCCTGTCAACCTCATTTTCTGTTGTCAGTGCTCCATCCAGCAACACTAGCACACTGGAAGCCTTTGTGTGCAACATATCGGTAGCCTCTGATGTGTCGATAGCCAAGCTTGTAGACACCATGCAAAATTGTGACGCGTGGGTTTGCAACTCCTTTAATCTAGTCTGGATGGCCCTTAGGATGATCTGCTACTGCTTTTCAAATTGTTGCAGGGCCTTTGCAGTGACATCTCTGAATGTGTCATCGATGTCATATAAATCTCCCTCCGTTAGTGTGATAGGGTCCAACGAGGTCTTGGTTGCCTTGGATTTCTTTCTGGACACTCACTTTTCAGCTCTCTTAGGCGCTTCAGGTGGCCGAACGTTTCCTGAGGGTCCGCGCAATGATGCTCTATGTCCTCTTCTTCAGTTTCAGGTGAAGGCAACCACGTGCCTTTTTCAAAGCCCCGCTCTGTGCCACCTGTATGTTTTCTTGCCTCTTTTCCTGTCTATTCTACCTTGGCTTTCTCGGTGACCTCCTTCTTCCTCTTTTCGACCAGCTGTGCCATCTTCAGCTTGGTCTCTTCCTTCTTATTTTGTGCAGCGGACTTGCTTCCACCCATCGCAAAGTCCGTGGTGGTATGCCACTCCACCGGACATTTATCCAACACCGCATTGATGGCATCATTTGTGGCTAGGTATGACAAATCATACCACTTTTGCACAGGGTCCTTTTGCACCCTGATTGATATCCAATGGAAATCAGCTTTGAATTCAGCATAGCTCTGCAGGTTAGCATATACCGTGGGCGACAATCGTGGCTTGTGATTGATAGCCATCCTGATATTCATTTCCATCAATATCTAAAAGATCTTGTTGTCTAAATGTGCTCCACATCCTTGGTCACCCACAACGAAGCATACTTTGTTGCTTCAGGAAGGTTTGATGCAACTGAGGGGAATTGGGTCTCTTCTGGTAGCTCCCATGCTATGAACACAATCGGTAGCAAGAGCTGCACGTAGTGGAACATCTTGCTTTGCTCTTGCACTTTGCAACAGTTTGCCAGGAACTCTCCACGAAGGTAGTCTGAGGTTGAATTGGACTCCTTCTGCGCACTAATGTGCGAGCGTGACGATAGGCATTGGCACCTCTTCAGCACGACACGTCCGCATCACCTTCCCTGCAAGGATCTGCATTTCCACCTTTACAACAGGGTCGCAGATGCTGGAGATAGCGTACCTGCGTGGCTTATTCACCAATTTGAACTTCTCTTTCATTGATTCTACGAGTGCGAGCTCACCACCCTTGCCACCAAAGATCATAGCTAGATTTTTGCCTGTATACGACAGTCATGTGATGCGGCGAATCAACGTATCGGTGATGGGTATTGGTTCTTCCAGCCATAGACACCCATCATGCACCAAGCACAACAATTGCTTGATGACAAAAACCATCACAGGGGTGTGGTTATAGTGCGGCACGCAAAGCAGGTTGAGTAATCTTGCCTTCTCTACTCCTCTGAGGCACTTCCACGACTCCAGTGCAATCATCCTCGTATTTGTGTCTATGATGCGGCACATCAACTATTCGGTTGCAAGGTGCAAGAACTTGTCATGGTCTGCCAAGTCACACTCTTCGAGCTTCAAAATCGGCACCCGTGTCAAATGTGAACTTTCAAAAGTCATCTCATCTGGTAGCAATGGGGTTTGCAAGGGGGTCTTACTTTCATCAATGTCCTTTGGGACCTTGGACTTAGGCTTGCATGGAGGGACATACTCTAACAACCGTGTAATAGGGTCGGCACCCTGGGCTTCAACCTCCTCTATTTACATTCCCACATCCTCATCGTCTATGGGGATGTCTTCGATATCCTCCTATTTTGCCTCTAGGTTTATAGCCTTGCCTTTCTCCTAGGCAGTGGGCTTTGGTGGGTTTTGTCTTGGCGATGCATGCACCATTATGGCAGGCTGCTTTCCCTTCTTGTCTTTCATGGTTTCCTTGGTTGGGGTTAGCTTCGGTCTCGATGTTCTCGACAATTTAGGGACCTCCACCAATACTTCAACCACTTCCAGGGTAGTTACTTCGGTCTCCATATCAATTTCCTGTACATTTTCCTCGACGGCCACTCCTTCGGTGTTCATAGCTTCTACACGGGTTGACATGACGCTTTTCACTAGTGCTTGTGTCTCTTTTGACAATTGTTCAAATGCTGGACTCGTTATCAGGTCTTGAAAGAATTCATAGTTCATTTGCACTTGAGAGCACAACAACTCAATTCTCAAAATGCCAAGTGTTTTTCGCTCGGAAACCACTTGTAATATATAGGGCATTCTGAATTCAAATCCGACTGTTCCCCCTAAAATCGGTTTATTAATGTCAGATTGGTGGTATATTTTCAAGGATCTAAGCCATAAATTTCATCTTAAATGTCGGCCGCCTGCTCCAAGTGGCCTCACTTCTGCCGTCCTTTCATGAACAGTGACTTTAATGGTCACTTTCTAGCAGACCTGCATGATTTCTCCCTAGGTTGTGTAGCTCCCTCTGCGCTGTTGCGGACCCAGTGACATGTCCTTGCTTCACACCATCTTCCAGTCGCGTAGCTCCCCAACTCGGGTAGTGTAGTTTATAGTCCCACACCTCCTTTCAGCTACTTGGAGCACTAAGACTATGCCACTTTCATTGAGTCACATGGTCGGACTGTCAGTGTATGGCTTCAAGCAATTGCCATTCACCTTTCCTAGGAAGGGTTCTCCATTTAACTTGACTAGCTGTACTGCTCCTCCATTGGTAATCTCCTTAATAACATAAGGACCTAACCACTGCATCCTAAATTTTCCTGGAAATTTATCAAACTTACTATCATAGAACAAAACCAGATCATTTACCTTAAATGTGCATAGCTTGATGTGTCGATCATGCCATGCCTTTTCACACTGCTTTTGGACCTGCTCGTGAAATCCATCCAAAAATATTTCTTCTTTGAGCTCGTCCAGCTGCGCGAGACTCTCTTCTAGGGCTCCGTGATCTGTCATACCTATGAGCACTACTATGCACAGACTAGGTAGGATGTATTCCATAGGCATTACAGCTTCCACACCATAGACAAGCCTAAAATGGGTTTGCCCCATCAACTGCTTTCATGTTGTTCCATAAGATCACAATACTGTAGGTATGCATAGGTCCCAATCACTTCGCTGAGCATTGAAAACCTTGGTTAGCACATTTAAGCACTTTGTTGAATGCCTCCATTGTCCTGTTAGCCTGTGGGTGATAAGGTGTGATCTTCTAGTGATACACCTTAAATTCCTCCGTCAGTGCATTGATCGTCTCATTCAGGAAGTGTGTACCACGATCACTCATCAAGATCTTCGAAGATCCAAATCACGTTAAGACATGCTAAAATAGGAACTTCACGGTAGCCGCACCTATGAAATCCTTCAATGACTGTGCTTCTACCCAACGAGTCAAATACTCCGTCGCAGTGATAATGTACCTTGTTCCTGTCTTCCCTTGTGTCTGAATCGGCCCTACAAAATCTATCACCCACTTCTTGAATGGTTGCAACGTGATTTGTGGATTCAAAGGCATTTCATCCCTCCACGACGGCCTTCCCGTTCTTTGACATACATCACATGCCTTGCAATATGATTTTGAATCCTGATGAATGGTTTGCCACCACAACCCTGCGTGTAGAATCTTCTATGAGGTTGTTCTCCCTGCATAATGTCCTCCCACAGTGCCCCCATGAGCGTATGCGAGGATGCTATTTCATTTGAACTCAGGTACATACCATCGCAATATCTCATCAGTCCCCATCTTGTATAGATGCCCAACAATGACAAAGAAATTTGTTGTGCGCACCACTAATTCCTTCTTTTGTTGGACAGAGTATCCTTCCGGTGCAGTTCCTATTTTTAGGAAGCGTATTATATCCTCAAAATGATCATTTGCAATATGCACTGCAAATAGATGCACGTCAGGAAACCCTTCTTCTAAGTTAGTAGGAAACCGTTCAATCGTCGAGGCTTCATAGCAACTTCAAAATCATATTCTTGGAACAATAAGAGCCATCTGCAGATTCACCCCCCCAACATAGGCTTATTGACCAAGTACTTCAATGTGGAGAGATCTGTATACATCTTAAAATGGCCTCCTAGCAAGTAATGCCAATACTTCTGCAGCACATACACCATAGCTAGCCCCTCGCGTTCAGTGGTAGAATAGTTCTTCTCTACTTTGGATAATCTACAACTTGCAAACGCGATAGGATGGTCCAAGCCTTCTCCGCTAGCTTGTGTTAGTACTACCCATAGTGCTATACATGACGTGTCGACATGTACATGAAACTCTTTCTTCCAGTCCGGGAAGACTAGAATTGGTGCGGTAACCATCTTTTCTTTCAATAGATCCAAGATTTTCTTATTGTCATCGTTCCAGCAGAACACGACATCCTTCAAAAATTTTTCCATAACCGTGTGATCTAGGCATAGCTTTTGATAAAATTTCTATAATATCCCGAATATCCCAGAGTAGCACGCAGCTGTTTCACACTCCTCAGTGCTTCCAAGTTTAGTATCACCACGATCTTTGCGGGGTATACCATTAGTCGTTGTCTATAAACCACATGCCCCTATAGGTTCCCAAAAGGAACACAAAAAAAACACTTCTTGAGATTGAGCTCCTTCTGGTATCTTCGATAGGTATCCAGCATTAGGCACAAGCTTGCTACATGGCGCTTAACCAACCCAAATACAGTCCAGTCATCAAAATATACCTCCAGGAACTTATGAATAAATTCCTTGAATGCTGCAACAACCACGTGCGAAATATTGCAGGCACATTCTTCAATCCAAACGACATTACAATGTATTGAAAACAACCCCACTGAATCGTGAAGGTTGTCTTGCTCCTATCCTCTGGCGCGATTTTGATTTGGTGGTACCCAAAGAACCCATCAGTGAAGGAATATGCTTCCTGACTGCCTACATTATCCAACACTTCATTTGTTAATAGAGTTGGGAAAGGATCATGCACACAAGTGTCATTCAGTTTTTTGAGATCCACGCATATCCTTATCTCATCCTTCTGCTTCTTCTCTTGCACCACCATTGGGCTTACCCAATCAGATTCTTCCACAGGCTCAATGATGCTTGCTGCTAGCATCTTGTCTAGCTCTAAGCAGACCTTCTCCTTGTATTTTGGATTGAGACGGTAAGGCCTTTGCTTAACTGGCTTCACGTCGGGCTTTAACGTGATCTTCATCATTCCTAGGTCCCCGATTATTCCTTTTAGATCCGTAAACTTGGTAGGGAATAAGTCCTGGTATTCGCGAAGCAATTCAGTGACCTTATCCACCATCGCATCATCCTAGTAGTCTCCAATCTTCAAAAAATTGGGTTCTGCCTCTGTACCAATGTTCACTTGTTTCGTTTTCACCGGCGGGATTATATCAGGGTTCTCAATTTTCGGTCCTTGAACCTCTCGGTGACCTTTGGTTTCTCGAATGTTAAACTTTCGCAGATCCTCATCCTCTACATCAGCATTTACATTATAACATTCAAGCTTGTGACTCAGCTAAGTAGCCCATTCAGGCTGAATTAGGTCTAAAGGATCCTGCGGTATGCTAAAGATAGCTGCTTTCACCTCTTGTAGTGCTTCATCAATACTGTCAAATCCATCCTCAAAACTGAATTTCATCATGAATCCTTTGCGCAGGATATCCCATTCGCCTGACTCATGTCAGAGCTCTGTATCTATATACCAATTCATTGGGATAACATCCAGGGTATGACAAAACAGGTGCACCCACTCAAGTTGGGGCTTTTCTCCATAAGCTTGCGTCCATTTGGCCAGATGTGCATGCTGATAATTCTTCCCATCGTACTTGTCTGTCAGTCGAGCTTAAGCTTCCCAAATCATGTTCTCATCATCCTCCTACATTCGCACCAATCCTCAAAGCTTCCCTTGTGCATAACCCACCATCTTGCGGGCGTAGTGCGTAGTGCCTAGTCTAAGGCCTGGAAGAACTGCTCTTTTGGTACCTCCCTTTCAATTGCATCCAAAAAGATATCTACCTCATTCAGACCATCATAAATAGGCAGATTTCTTACCTCTGACGACACACAACATAGCGACTGGGTCATCAAGTTTCAATTCAGCATAGTTACTTCATGTAACCGATTCTGCCAGCATTCTATTTCTTCATCAGAGTCCGAAGTACAGGAACTCTAGCGATCCCATGTAATCCATCCATCCACAGTGGGATTCACCCAATCTTGGTCTCACACTGTTATCTTATAGATACAGTCCATGTCTTCATCACTCTCATAATCACGAATAGGTCTAGTATAGCACGATCCTTCAGCAAGATCGAGGGATACTATAACCCACAGCAATTTCTTCTCAAAGATCATCTTTCGCTTCTTTAGATTGATTACCCCATTCATATTAGTAGCCCAGTCAATTCCCAAGAGTGCAGGGTAGGGATTGTTGTCATTCACTATCTCCATTACTTCAAAATCGGCCAGCGCGCTTTCTCCCTCAATAATCATGGTCACCCCCTGCAGCCGCCCTATGGGGATGATTTTCTACTGATTCACCATCCTTAGCTAAATCAAAGACCATTGCAGTGTAGGTCTCCCCATTCACTCCCAAGTCTTCTTTGGTAGGACATTCGCATCTAAACCTAGGTCCAAAATGACCTAATCCATTTCATACTTTCCTATTTGTGTGGTTAGTTTCATCTCCCGTCCTGTCCTTGTTTTATGCTTTCCAATCTTGGGTACTATGTGCGACTCGCTTGGCGCGATTCCAGTGCATATATTGATGAGTTCTTGTAACCCTTTCATAGCCTTACTATCACGTAATAACTTCATACAAGTTTCTAGGAAAGTTGTGAGCATAGAGGGGTCCATCTCTAGCTTAGGCATATCCTTGCTTCCTGAGGTGGAGGCCTCAGCAAAGATCTTCCTAGCTTCCATGAAGGCTTCATGAGTGTGCTCCAAATCAATCTTAGCCTCTTTTTCTGGGGCTTTAAGAACTCATGTACTGTCTTCTGGTTGTTTCCCCTTATCATTTCCTCTCGCGATTCCACTCCTAAGCACTATATTTTTGTTTGGATCTTCCTCACGCGGCTCAAACCTCATCCTCTACAGGTTCTGAGTCGATGGAGGTGGTAGCGCCCCTTTGTCACGTATCCTAGCTATTAGCGTAGGATAGTGTTTTGTTTCATGATCAAACAACGTGCAATAATTGCGTGACGGATGCGTTGGATTAGTGCAATCTCGGGTGTAGTGTCCTGGTCCTCCGCAATTGTAGCAAATCAAATTTCTTCGACCTCTACCAGGTCCTCCTCTACCTCGACCTCGTTCACGCCATCCCTGCATTCTGGTCAAGGGGCCATGCTTCAGCCTGAACCCTATAGGCAGGAGTTCTATCCATCATCAATTCATAGCTCCTGGAAGTACACTCATCATGTCCTACCAACCTACAAAAGTTGCAAAACAACTGTTGCGGTGCTTGTACATACTTCTGTAGCAAGTGACAGTTATATGTGGCATGTTTTCGGCTACCTGATAGATAGCCCACCATAATCCAGGCCCTGTGCTAGGTCCTGCTTGAGCTTGTAGCCTTAAAGGCATCGGTCCTCCTCTTGCAATGTAATTTTCAAAGACTGGGTAATGGTCTTTGCCATGACCCTGAATCTTGCATTTCAAGCAACATACCTCCTCACACACCTCTGGTCGAACCATCCTGTCCTACTTTAGAGTTTGCATATCAAGGCACAAATTCTTCAGCTGCGCATGGATCTGCTAAACTCCTAGATTAGGATCTTGCATCAGAGTCTCATGTAGTCTCATGGAAATCTCCAAGGCCTCTACCTGAGTTGTTATCTTCTGCTACGACAACGCACTCATTAGGTGTGGTAGTAGCGAAGCCGCAAACCACTCACGATGTTGTCCATCTCCCAAATTCATGTTGGCTTCGTGGATGGTACATTTCAGACTCTGATCTAGTTCCCAAAGAATCTCGCCTGGTTGCATCGTGATCTCTTTGAATCCCACAATCGACTGTTCCTTAGATTTATGCCTACTAAATTCCCTATTTAGTGCTGCATGGGTGTCTTCTACTCTAGCATTCAGGTTGTCATTAAAGTACTTAATATACAAGGTTAGTGTGTTATCTTATAGAGCACTAACGAGTGTCACCTTCTTTATATGATCATCTATAACACCTTGAGCTTCCTGTACAACCCTCACAACGAACCAGAATTGGTCCGAGTCCTTATTTCCCAAGCCTTTGAACAAAGGTAACTTCATTTTATTTTCCATACTAAACCGCGGTGAAGGTGGAGGTGGTACGAGTGAAGTTTGAGGCGATGGTGGTGAAGTCGGAGGTGGTGTGGGTGGAGGTGGTATTCGCGGAAATCCTTGTCTTATTAACTGAATAGCACTTTGCGGAGAAACCTTCACTATCCCTTCTTCGTCACTTTGAGGAGTTGAAATCAAGGGGCTATACTACGGACCCTTTTTTATTTTGTTCCTGTAAGTTTTTCCACTTCGCGTAGTCTCGAACATCAAGGTAGCTGCATAACCCATTTTTTGCACAACAACATTTTAATCCAAGTATTCAAAGATTTTACGTACTTACCTCGCAGTCCTTTGAAAAAGCGTCGCTCCGCCTCGCTATAGCTGACTGAGGTGTTGACCGCAAATTCAGTCACAAATCCTCCTATGACGTGATCGAGCCAATGATCGACAATGCAGACGATCTTATCCTCCGATGCTTCCAACCTTCACACTAGCTCTGTGGTCCACACAATAGGACCGTCAAGTTTCCACCTTCCTTGGCTATCTGCTAGCTTCACGATCCACTTGTATAGCTCAATAGGGAAAGATCAAAAAAAGATCTCCTGGATCTCTATATACAGGTATCAATCCAGCGACTGTTCCTTTGTCAATTGTGGGTTTCTGTTCTCCTGTGCCACGAATTTGTGGATCTTTATATCTAACCAGTCTCTAATCTCCTTCTTAGTTTGATTCCACTAATACGACATCACACATCTCTTATGCAGATTCCGGTCCCAGCGACGGAACCATTTGTTGGCTTGAAGGGGCCTGAAACAGGTTCAACATTAATTAGCCAAACAAGTCCCTACACTACTGGCCCTTTCAGAATCAGCCCGTGGAGTGCGAACCGAAGTCTCACCAAAGCAGTATGGGGGGATGCTGGAACCAAGTTTATGCACCCTGAGATGCTTGTGATGTTGTTTGATCTCTTATATCCTTGCCTTCGTGTAGGTGATATCGCTCTAGGGCTTGTAAGACAAACCCTCTATTCCGGTTTTCAATACCTTCGTGAAAGCACTCGATCAACCTTCGTGCAACCCTAACCTGAGGCTTAGGTACTTTCACGTTGTTATGGCAGCGCACCGTGCATATTCCTTAATTACACTAAGTGATTTTCTTATTTCGCTGAATACTTAATTTTATCACCGCGTAATCAAATATTCATAATTGCGTTAATTATTCAATGTCACTGTATTCATTTGCGCAACATAGAAGCATAATAAAGGAACTTCATACACAAAATATCCAAACCCATCAACAAAACAAATACACAGAAATTGCAGAATAACTCCTTTTATTAATATCTTCCAAGTGTTACAGACTCTGTTCACCTTGCGCACACTGCTGCAGGGGTACGTGCACTCAGCTTCAGACTTCTACCATAGGCCTTTGCGCACTCAGCTGCAGAGCCTGTACCTACACTACAACCCAAGACTTAGACTTCTTTCTCTCAAGCTATGACTCTCTTTCTTGTTCGATGCCTCTAACTACTTAGAGCTTAGCAAATATAAAAAGTCCCATGGTCCGCGAACCATGGGTAGATATCTTACAACTGACTTTAATTTACAATACTAAGGGTGGACTACCCTTTGTGACATATAACACCTTCACACTCTGCGACCACAAAATGCTGAGTATTTATAATAATGTTACAAAAAATTGACTTAAGAATGGGCTTTTAGCCCCAAAACTGCCCTTGGGGAATCAGAGATCCCGCTCCCAACAGACAGCCAAGGGGGATGTGTTAGAAGTTGTTAGGGAGGTAGAGGGAGCTTCTCCAGAGGTTGCAGAGGTATTAGCTGAAGTACCCAGATCACCGCGGACACCTAGACTGAAGTCGACCCTGACCAAGGAGAGTGCGAAGGACAAAAAGGGCATCAGGCTGCGATACCAGTGTGCGCGTTGCCTAGAAGAAACCCACAGAAGGATAATCCCTCTGCACAAGAAAAGGGAAAAGCCATTAACTTGGAGTAGGAGGAGGAAGAAATTGAGGACATCCTGATGGATGATGAGGATTTGGGGGTGGAAGTGGAGGAAGTTGAAGTTGAGGGTTCTACCCCTATCACTAAGTTGCCCGAATATGTCCCTCCACGCAAGGGCAAGACCAAGGTGCCAAAGGACATGGTTGAAATCAAGGTCGCCTTGCACACACCTCTGCTACTAGACGAGATTGTCTTTGAAGGACCGTGCTTGGGGCGGGTTCCTCTGTTAAAACTAGAATATTGGGATTTAGCTGACCATGAGAAGTTACCGCACTTGGCAATAGAGCAGCTAATGTGCTGTGTTATTGACACAACCACCAAGATGACTGCATTAGAATAGTGGAAATGGCTTAGGGGTGTAGACGAGGTAGGTCTGCTCAACTTGCTATGGGTGCTGCACTATAATCGCACACCCATTACAGTATTTGTCATCAAGCAGCTGCTATGCTTGGTGCACAATGGGTGTCTATGGCTGGAGGAGCTAATACACATCACCGACAGGCTGATCCATACAATCACGCGACTTCCTTAGGGGAAAATTTGGCCATGATGTTCAACGGAAAAGGTGGCGAATAGGCCCTCACGAAGGCCATGAAGCAAAAATTCAAGCTCATGAAGAAGCCACGAGGCTATGCCATCTCGAGTATCTGCGATCCTGCAGTCAAGGTGGCCACGCCGATTTTTGCAGGAAAGGTTATGAGGAATTGTCGGGCAGATGAAGTGTTGACACCAGCCGTTGCTCTTATATCCCAATGCACCGAAGGAGTCCAGTTTAATTGGGTGTGCTATCTCTACGGTGAGTTCCTTGCGAACTTCCGCGAGGCACAGGACCTCAGCAAGACCCTCCACTATAAGTGGCTCTTGTTGTCCATTGTGTTGGTAACTTGGGAGCTGTCGGAAGACAGTCAATTCCCCTCAGTCGTGCTAGATCTGCCAGAGGCAGTGAAGTATGCTTCACTCTGGGTGACCAAGGATGCTCAACGCATCAAGGATAGCAAGATCATCTGGATATTGATGGAAATGAACATCTGCATGGCTATCAATTGCAAACTGTAGTTGTCACCTACTGTGTTTACCAAACTGTAGGAGTACACAGAGTTCAAGGAAGAATTTTAACATGTATCAATCAGGGAATGGAAGGACCCTGAGCAAACATCGTATGAATTACCTTACTTGGCAACGGATAACGCAATTGATGCAGTTCTTGATCACTGGACGAAAGAGTGGTGCACTGCCTAAAACTTAGCGATGGGGTTGAGCAAGTGTACCACACAACGCAAAAAGGAGGAGGCCAAGCTCAAAATGGCGTAGCTAGCTGAGAAGAGGAAGAAGGAGGTCGTTGACAAGGTCCAAGCAGAGTGTAATGCTGCCCAGCAAGCGGAAAAGCAGATAAGTGAAACAGAGCGTGGCTCTCGCAAAGGCGCGAGGCTGTCTTCGCCTGAAACAAAAGAGGAAATGGACGAGAAAACAGAGCAACATGGACCGAACCCACAGATGACATTGGAACGCATTAAACGTCCAAGAGAACAAGAAAAAGTGGGGTTGCAGAAGAAATCCAAGGCTAGCAAGACGTCGATGGACCTAATCACCCTTGCATAGGGAGATTTGAATGACATTGGAGACATGAAACGGAATGTCACCGCGGAGGTCTTGCAGAAGATCGAGCAAAAGCAACAACAACTACTCGGGGCCATCCAGACGGGTCTACGTGAGCTACAGATCCACACATCAGAGGTTGGCACGGTGTCCATCACCCTCACTATTGGTAATTCAAAAGCTTCCTAGATGCTGTGTACGAAGGACTCCCAAGTGATAGTGCTGCTGGATGGAGCACTGAGCACAGAAAATGAAGCTAACAAGCCTGCTATCAGTGCCCTCAAGGTAGTGGGGTTGAACTTGTCAACGCTCCCTGGCGAGGCACTCCACCTACTGCAATATGGAGTGATCACGGAGCCGAGGGTTCGCGAACAATGAGCTTTATAGGTAATCAGTAAGCAGAAGATTAATAAGGAATAGATGGCCCTACAGTGAGACACTGCCCTCACTTCCATGGTGGATCTTACTAACACAAATATGCACATGATTAAGGCTGTGAGGGAAGCCTACTGAATGGTCCCCGAATTGGCCATTCCTAAGGATGCGGAGGCAGATGAATAGGTCTACAAGCTTGCTACAGGGGTGCGCAATGCTCGCACAGAGTTGGCTAAGGTTCAGCTAGAGCTGAGCCTATAGATTGCAGATTTATAGTTGAAGGCCCAACCTTCAACTTTGCCGGAAGTAAAGGAGCAGCATGCAACCGCTGTCACAAAGTTGATAGCGGCAGTAGTAGACTGTAGACGACTTTTTGAACAATTGTTCGAGCTCCTGACGAGCCTATAGGAGGATCCTAATGTACAATGGCTAGAGACAGAGGTAGGAGAACTACAACAACACTATGATGAAGTAAAAGGTATAGTGCGCATTTTCGTTCTCACACAGTGACTGGCGAAGCTGTAGGAGGCCAAAACATTGAAAGAATAGGTAGATGCAGCGCAACACAAAGAAGCGGTTCTGAAGGGGCTCTTGAAGCCCTAGTTGGATGAGGCTTATTTGGTCACGACCTCTATTGAAGGCAAGCTTTCTAATCTGCAAGCAACTCAGCAGAAGCTTCACACTGACAGTTCAGGACCAGCGACAGAGAAATTGGTTGAAGAAGTGAAGCATGCGGCCGCACAGTGCACCGCTGAGGTTGTCGTCATATAGGTCAAGCTAGGAGGTCTTCGCGCCGATATCGCCATGCTCGTAGAGTGACTCGAGGGCGAGTGACCATGTTTGTGTTGGGGGCCTGTTGGGAACCGGTTCCCCCAAGAGCAGTTTTAGGGCTAAAAGCCCATGTTTTGGGGTAATTTTGTAATAAAGTTGTAAAGCCTCCGCATTTTGTGGTTGCAGAGCGCGAAGTTATCAAGAGTCATAAGGGGCTGTCCACCCTTATTTAGTAAAGTGTAAAGCCGACTGTAAATATCCACCCATGGTCTGCGGACTATGGGATTGTATAAAAAGGAGCTATGTAAGTAAGGTCTAAGTAGTGGGTAGTGAAGAAGAATAAGGAGTTAAGCATTGGAGTCTTGGTAGAGAAGTCTAAGTGTTTTGAGTCTTAGCGTAGGTAGAGGCTCTGTAGCTAAGTGCACAGAGGCCTAGGGTGGAAGTCCACAGCTGAGTGCACGAACCCCTGCAGCTATGTGCATAGGGTGGATAGAGTCTATATTAACTTAAAGATATCAATAAAGAGAAGTATTATGCAATTACTGTGTATTTGTTTCTTGTTAGTGCATCTAATTATATTATGTTTTGGGTTTAATTTACAATGTTTATGTGATGCGTGAATATATGTGATTGCATTGGTTAATTGAATGCAAGTAAGGATATCAGTTTACGCGACGCTAACTATGATTGACTAGTAAGATAAGTAAACCACTTAAGATAACTTGGGAACCTATACAATACGTTGTCATAGCTGTGCAAAGGTACTTGGATCATGAGTTAGGGCAGCACGAAGGTCAATTGTACACCTTCGCGGAGGTACTGAAGGGCAGAATAAAGGGTAGACTGACAGAGCCCTAAGGCTTAATGACCTGCGCAAAAGTAGGAGCTAAGGGTATAAAACCGACATCATGACCATCTTAGGGTGTGAAAACTTGGCTCTGGCATCCGCCCATACTGCTTCAGGTGAGACTTCGGTTCGTGCTTCGTGGGCTGATGCCGAAAGGGCCAGTAGTGTAGGGATTTGTTTGGCTAACTAACGATGAACCTGGGTCAGGCCCCACAAAGCCAACACAAGACCTTTTTATCAACAAAATAAACTCTATCCCCTTTATCTTCTAAGAAATAAATTGAAAGCAAATTCTTTTTCAAACCTGAAACATATAATATGTTGTTGAGATGTAGTTTCGGTCCATTCTCCAACTTCAAAGATGTTGATCCCAAGCCTCTAACAACATAGCTTTTGTTGTCTCCTAATTCCACTACATGTGAAGATGGTTCCTTTGATAGAGTTTGTAGTTAATTATTTTCCCCTGTCATATGCCTTGATGCTCCACTTTTAATGATCCATGCATTATCATTATTAAGTGATCTTATAAGTTAAGCTAAGAAACCTTGACTTTTGACCTTGTCGAATAAGTAGTAGAGAATCTTCTTGATCCATCTTCCTATAGAATCAAATCCCATTCTTATCAAAGAGGGAGTAATAATTTCCTTTAAGCCAATGAAGTGATCCTCAATCTTCTTCGACCTTAGCTTCGATACCATGTTGAGAAATCAATGCTAGTAGGATTAGGATTAGATTTCTCTTTCTTGATAATTACTTATGAATTATGTTGGATTCATTTACTTATTTTCTATATTATATTTCATCAAGAAATTACCAAATTATGAGTGCATGAATATCACAAAATCACAAGAGGCAAGATGTAAGCACTCTCTTAGGGGAAAACCCCTATCTAGGGGAAAAGTCAGTCAAAATTTCTTCCTTCAATAGTTTCCATTGAGACTCTTCAACCTATAGACAAAGACCTCCACACCAAGCTAGCCTCTCCTTCTTCAATCCAACCTTTGACCTAGAAACAATAACACTTTGACCGTAGCAACTTCGAGTTGGAAGCTTCCATTATCAACAACAACTTCGACTTTGACAAGGAGTCTTTGATCTCCTAAACTAGCCCACACGAGAGAGAGAGACACCAAAAATTCGATTTTGTTCTTGACTTCTTCCCTGACCAAAATCGTACTCCTTTTAGCCTCCTTATTCATTTTCACACTTTTCCTAGCTTCCAGCTTCAGATATCGAACTATGTGTGAGAGAGTTAGATGCTCCAAATGAAGTCTACCAGTCTTGTATATATAACCTTCCAATGAGGTCGAGTTGTCTTCCTTGAGGCCGAATTGATCTTCTAGAGGCTGACTTGGTGTGGAGGTTACATAATTCATTTTGACTAAAAAATAATTCTTTTTACATCATTTGAAAGCCCAATAAGGGTCTCATAAAATATACAATGACTCTAATGACTCTTTATTAATCCTAGGAGTCTGTAATGGGGACTTTGACTAATAAAATGATGACCCAAGCATGAAAACCATGCTTTAATAAGTCATTGTAACAATAATAAATATTCTTTTGACAAATACATTTTATGAAGACCGAATCTAGTTACATTTTTCAATAGAGATAGCCCGGAGAACAAAAAAGAACTTGCATCTTGTGGTAACTGCTGTCGTAGACATTTTTGCAACAGGTGTAATCTTCGTAGCTTGCAGTCCGTTATTAGTCCACACAATGCATATTTTAGTTATGTTATTACTCCTCTTCAATCTGGTTCTCCTACTGTGTGGTGAGATTTAACAAACATATTACTATAGTTGTCAACAAACTATTCGATGGGGTGACCCTGGAGAATTGAGATGTGGACTCTAGACTCTCGAGAACTGAGATGTGGACTGTGGACTCTGGAGAATTGTTTTAGCCGCAGAGCAGAGTGAGAAATATCCTCTTGTTAGATATGTGCATGAATGAGGCATTTTCTTGTGTGATTAATTAATGAACTTGTACGTGATTGTTGTTGTCATGACACTATTGTGAGGTAGAAAGAGCTACGTTCGACACTAGATGTTGGCGTTTCTTTTCTGTTGTTGAGTTCAACATTTACGAGAAGCACTTCTAGAATTTCCCTCGCCATCTTCCTCAGACAAAGTATATAATCGTTATGCTCCTTTTGAAGAAGGAGAAAACGATGAATACATAGCACAATTATTGATCCTCCGACAATTTCTTGCCTTCCATATTTAAAATGCTCAAAACAAATATACTTTTCTGAAACAAACATTAATTATGTTGAAATGCTCTTGCGTTACTGCGTTTCTAGCTTGCAGCTCTCTTGAACATGTTACATAGAGGCTAATGGTGTATTTTTGCATTTCCTACGCTCCAAGCCACATCAGGTTTTGCATTTGATTGGTGGCTCTGCCATTACTAAGGTCTTACAATAACATTTTACCAGTCCTCTGCGCAACAAAGGAAGAGACCATCAACAATGTATGTGACATTGTGATAAAGCAATTAGCATTGCCAATGGCGACTACTTTGACAACAGATTAAAAGGTTAGTGAGTTGATGAGCATTAGCTTCGAACCATTAATGGAGTCGACTGTTACTTGAATTAGAAGTGCCTTGTGAAGATATAATGCACAAATAATAAAACTAATTCAGATTGGAGCAATTCATGGGTATCTGTGATATGGTGATTAGCGAAATGGAAGCGTGAAGAGAATCGTGACTGTACAACGCACATTGGTGTGGAGATAGCTGTCGATGAGCCATGAAAACGAAGCTGCGAGCAAAAAGGTTTGTACAGGATGATGTTTTCTATTTTTAATCTTGTATGAATGCTACGATGAGATTAATCTTTGTGTAGAAATCTAAAGCATTTATCCCAAGGTCGTTCGAAACATGTGTACCAATAATATGAACGATGGTTTGCAGCCACAGCAGCAGCAGCAGCTGCTGCTAGGGATGCATTACCATTAGAAAATTATATTTTTTTCACGAATTTGAATTTGATATGGCGGTTGTTACATTCATTTGGAATTTATTTTGATTTCACTTAATTTATTTAAAAGAGTTCGAATGGTGTACTCAAAACAAATGCCCAGTTCTTACCAATTGCATGGGTGTTGTATGTTTAGTGATATTTCTTGATTAATTACAAATCATTATTTTTATAGTAGTAGTTATATCGAAATGAAGAATCATATTGATATTTTTAATATCTTAGGTTGGTATTCCAAATAAATTTTTTTAACGTATTTTTATGGGTTTAATGGTTAAGAGCATGTGTTTCCTGAGGTTATAGGTTCAAAATCAAAGGGGGTAGAGTATGTATGCCTTCGTAGACTTAGTAGTCAAATCGCTGAATGGAAGTGGGTCCCTTGTTCCACAAACAAAAAGGTCTCATACACCAATTTGGTGTCTCACTTGATTGTACCCTTAAAATAGATATTATTATTATTATGAAACACATAAGAACATCCAAACTTAATTTAATGGGATAGGCACTTTCATGGCAAAAGAAATAACCAATACATGTTTTATTTAAAATCATGTGCAAACTAATCATTTTTGAATTGATGTGATCAAGGCAACTTTCTGCCACTTTGTCTTTTTTTTAAGATTATATATGAGAAAATTATACATCGTATTAAATATATTATGTATTATGGAATTATAAAAAACGGAATATATATTTATTTTAATCGTAGGAATAAGTAAAATGAAGATAAGTTATTTTAATTATTTATTATTATTTATTTAAAGGAAGTCCATTACTAAGGAGACTCCATTATTATAGAATTATGTTGTCCACTTACGAAATTTTCCAATTTGGTATTTATATGGCCTATATGTTTTGTAAAATATAGATGTGATTGTATTATTATGTTGGTTTTTATTTGTTTCAAGTTTTTTAAAATATTATTTTGTGATATGGATTAAAATAATTTAATTTAATAATTTATATATTGATATATTTTTAATTTAGTAGTTTTTTAAGATAAAAAAAAAATAATTTTTATTAATTAAATTCATTTTTATAATTAAGAGGTAAGTTGATATCTTTTGTTCATTTATTATAAATTTATATAATTAATAGTTTTAATAATATTTAATAATAATAATAATAATTAATAATTAATAATTAATACTACTACTAATATCAATCAATTAATTTAAATAGATAAATTAATAAGAATTATTAAACAATAACACGATTAAATATTAATAAACAATAATATTATTAAATATGAATATTATTAAAAATAAATAATAATAATATTAAAAATAAATAACATATTTTATTAATTTTAATATTAATAATTTTAAAGAACATTAATAACAATATTTTTTAATAATTTAATTATAAATAAATGACCTTAAATCAATTATTAATTAATTAATACTACTTAATAAATTAATAAAAAATATTAATAAATTTATAAAGTTGAATATGGTCAACCATGGTTGAATCTGGTCAACCATGTTCAACCATGCGCAATCAATGTCAACCACTATCAACATGATCAACTAGGATCTTCCATACATGCTCCACCATCATCAACCATGGTCATAATGGTTAATCAATGTCTCTATAGTGAAGCATGATCAATGATGGTTAATCATGCTTGAATATGGTCGACCATGGTCAATGTCTTTATGGTCAACCACAGTCAATCATGGTCAACCATGATCAACCATGGTCAATGATGGTCAACCATGATTAACCATGGTTGAATTTCATCAACCATGATCAACCTTGATTAAAGTCTCTTTGATCATGATCAATGATGATGGTCAACCATGGACAACCATGGTCAATCATGGTCAACCATGTTTTATAAAATCAACCATGGTCAACCATGGTCCAACATCGCATTGTGACAAGGATTGTCTCAATATGAAAACGAACTTTGGTCAACCATGCTTATTTTAGTGTTTATAATATTTATCATAGTGTTTATATATCTTGGATTTATAACATTAGTCCATTGGATTTAATATTATTCCCTTTTCTTCATAATCCCTTAGGGTTTTGGTTTTAATCCTTTAGGTTTATTATTCTCTTCGATTTATAATATCAATCCCTTGGGTTTATTATTCCCTTAGGTTTATAATATCAATCATGGTGAACCATTGTCAAGCATAGCCAACCATGGTTAAATGTTGGATTGTGACAAGGATTGTCTCAATATGAAAATCAACCATGGCCAACCATGTTTATTTTAATGTTTATAATATTTATCTTAGTGTTTATATACCTTGGGTTTATAATATTAGTCCCTTGGGTTTAATATTATTCCCTTGGGGTTTTAGTATTAATCCATCGGGCTTATTATTCCCTTCGGTTTTTAATATCAATCTCTTGGGCTTATAATATCAATCATGATCAATCATGGTCAATCATAGCCAACCATGGTTAACTATGGTTAAATGACGCATTGTGACAAAAATTGTCTCCATGTGAAAATCATGGACAATCATGGTTAATCATGGTCAGCCATGGTTGATCATGGTCAACCATGTTTTATAAAATCAACATGGTCAACGATGGTTAATCATGGTCAACAATGGTCAATCATCACATTGTGACAAATATTGTCTCAATATGAAAAACATCCATGACTAACCATGGTCCAACATCGCATTGTGACAAAGATTGTCGCAATATGAAAATCAACCATGGTCAGTGATGGTCAACCATGGTCCAATGTCGCATTGTGACAAATATTGTCTCGATATGAAAAAACATCCATGGTCAACCGTGGTCCAACATCACATTGCGACAAATATTGTCTCGATATGAAAATCAACCATGGTCAACCATGTTTATTTTAGTTTTTATAATATTTATCTTAGGGTTTATATAAATTTGGTTTATAATATTAGTCCCTGGGATTTAATATTATTCCCTTAGGTTCATAATCCCTTAGGGTTTTAGTATTAATCCCTTTGGTTTATAATATCAATCATGGTCAACCGTGGTCCAACATTGCATTGTGATAAAGATAATGTCTATATGAAAATGAACTATTGTCAACCATGTTTATTTTAGTGTTTACAATATTTATCTTAGGGTTTATATAACTTGGGTTTATAATATTAGTCCCTTGGGTTTAATATTATTCCCTCGAATTCATAATCCCTTGGAGTTCTAGTATTAATCCCTTGGGTTTCTAATATCAATCCCTTGGGTTTATAATATCAATCATTGTCAACCATGGTCAATCATAGCCAACCATGGTCAACCATGGTCAAATGTCACATTGTCACAAAGATTGTCTCAATATGAAAATCAACCACGGTCAACCATGGTTCACTGTCGCATTGTGACAAAAATTCTCTCGCTTATGGTATTTATCTTAAGGTTTATATACCTTGGGTTTATAATATTAATCGATTAGGTTTAATGTTACTCCTTTCAATTTATAATGCCTTGGGTTTTTAGTATTAATCCCTTAGGTTTATTGTTCCCTTGGGTTTATAATATGAATCCCTTGGGTTTATTAATCTAAGGGTTCACATTATTATTTAATTTTGAATATTATTTAATATTCAATAATAATAATAAATATTAATTTGCTGTAATATTATTTTTATTAATTATTATTATTAATTATAGCGATAATAATAATATTTTGGTTGTAATAGTTTTTTTCCGTATTATTATCTCTTTCTAACCTAGGTAAGCATATTGTTCTATTATTGGGTGCAACTCAACCACAAAATTCCTATCATTTTGTGCTTGTCATTTTTCTTATTACAATACGTTTTTTTGTTCTTATATTTATTATATTAATATTATTGAAAATAACATTAATAACATTAATTCTTAATATTATTGATAATTGATATATGTGCTTATTGATTTTTATCAACCACATTTATTAATGTGCTTGTGCTAATATATTATATTGGGAATTTGCTCCTATAACAAATAATATCTCATATTTACTCTTTTGGTGTATTAGGATTAGAAGATTCAATGTATGGATGTTTTTTGGAGACTTAGGAGAGTCACTATATGATGTTTGTGGTGTCTTCAAACTTACTTTTAACAACATTTCAAGTAGATTTAAAAAAAGTTTTAAGAAAATTTAAAAGATATTTTAAGCATGTATTTTTCTCAAAACATGTGCTTTGTATGATGTAATTAGTGCGAGGACTCATAAAATTTTGTATAAGTTGTAACCTAAAATATGTGTTTTGTATAAGGTAGTTAGTCCAACAACTTAATTCCATTTATGAATCATGAAGCATGTATTTTGTATGTTAACCTTGACACTAGGACTCGACTCCATAAAATTCTAAACATGTCCCAACTCAAGGATTATATATATATATATATATATATATATATATATATATATATATATATATATATATTTGTTTTATTTTTAATGAGAAATATTTTTTTATATTTCATATAAGGAATATTCATTTTTGATACTTCTAGGGATTATTTAGACAGAAAGTTTGAGTTCAATGTCACTTACAAATATTAAACACAGGTGGAAAGGATAACATCATTTCTCCCAATTACTCAAATCCAATTGATCTTATATATATATATATATATATATAGAGAGAGAGAGAGAGAGAGAGAGAGAGAGATTATCTTGAATGGTTTGGAGGAATGTTTTCCTATCCACCTAGGTTGAATTCCCATAAGTGGCATGTTGAGATCATGAATTTGAGCCTTGTCCTATGGAATATCTTACCCTTGCCTAGGTATTGGAGGGTGGGGTGATTTGTTACATGATATATCTATATCTATATCTATATATATATATATATATATATATATATATATATATATATATATAAGAGAATTTTGGTCGTACATATATTAAAATTTTAAAAATGTATGATGATAATGATGATGATTATCATTCATTGAAACCAACTTTGGTTTTATAGTAAATAATTTATTTTCTTTAAAATTTTACTTTTATGTGTAGAGAGAAACTTTCCTAAATCTCCATAATTTTGACAAGTTAAAATGGTAAGAAGGTTGGTGTTCTCACAACTATTCTAAAATTTAAATTTAAAGTAGGCATAGAGAAGGCATTTGAAGAAAAAGTATTTTGCATCTTGCACTTTAGTGTTACAAAAATGATAGTTTCTTTCATCCTACACTGATTTAGGAACAACCTAATGCATTATTTCCTTATGGAGTTTACAATATTATTCAAGTGATATTGATTTGTTTTTATTTAAACTAATTACAATACAGAGATACTTTTAATTCTCTATATTGAATATAATGAACTCATATATATATATATTCCAAGAAAATAATTTTATTATATATTAAATATATATATATGCAAAGAAAATAATTTTATTATATATAATTTAATATAAAAGTTTAATTTTAAATGTATAGTGTTATGCAAGAAAAATGAGCAAAAGTCATGATAGAAAAAAGTATCAATTATGATGGGGGCTATTTATGCATTTAGAGGGTTATGGTAGCCAAAAGTTTCAATTGTGATGGGAGCTATGTATTCATGAATCGTTTAGATTTATATGGAGTGGCTAGAAACAATCCTCAATCCTTCACCCTCTCCTTAAACTGATATGGAGAGGCGAAAAGCTATCCTTGATATTTCCACCTCCTTACATTTTATTAACTTGTATATATTAATTAACTTGTTATTTCTTGCCATGGTTGGTGATATTTCTAAGGTTTCCTATTGAATTTATATTATATGAATTTGGATGAGAAGTGCTCATAATGTTTAAGCTTTCAAGCAACTTTAAGGATTTGTTTTACTATCGCATTTCTAAAAATAATGGTAGAATATCTATTATATAGAATCAACTTTCTTTCTTTATGGATTCGTACATTAACCGACAACATTGGGTTCACTACTAATTACCCTTATTTTTGGTATAATTTCATAATGACTACTTTTTGTGTTTTCATGTTGTCATATCAATCCAATAAATATATATTTGGTTTAATTTTGAATGTGTTCAATGAGATTACATTATATGATGTTGTGGTGTAATTGGCTCTAGCTACTCTAATGTGTTTAGAGTAGTTGGGTTTATTGATTTTGGATATTATCCAATAGGAGGCCTCACCACTTTATTTTTAGAGAAAATATGATTAAGGATTCATGTGATAGGGCTAATTACGACTTCATAATATCCAACGAAAAAAACGTATTTAAGGATTCTGAACTCGCAAAAGTGAGTAGGAAAATGTCTTTTAGAGGATAAAGAATTAGATGTTTCAAATTTCATTGAGCTTGAATAACATTTAAGCTGTAGAATTAACAAGTGCCTTAGAGCTTGGATTAGAGAATATTTCAAGTCTTAAAGTATTTCTGATTAATATATAAATCAAATTATATATTGAAGATGGTGAGATAGCAAAGATGTCTATTCCTTTCCATTTTATGGAACCTACAATGGAACAGATGAAAAACCTTTTTATCTAGAATTTCTGTGGTTGGGAATGCAAGATATGCAACTTCAAAATCAGTTTTAAAAATTTGTCAGTTTTGTAAAGCAAATTTTAAAAATTTTCAATTTTATATGGTCTTGTTTTTCCACACTTCTAATGTATTATCATGAAAAAGTACTTTAATTTTTATTGATCAAGTTGTTGGGAGGCATCTATGGATGTAGAAGCATAGTTTTTAAGAACTTTTAATTAAGCTTGGCTTGCTTATAGAGTCAAATGAGTTTAGTTTATAATCATGGTTTTTGGCACATGGTATCAATGTCTTGTGGTATTGAGTTTGTGGATTACATGTAATGAAGCCTTTAAAAGACTTGAAATCTTATAATGTAAGGTGCTAGATGTGAGAGGGTGTTGGGATCACTTGGATAGTTTTGGCCAAATGGAAATCGAAGATATGTTCATTTCTAGTTTTTCCTCTATTAAGAATTTTGAAGGTAAAATTGTTGCGTTGTTGTTTATTGTATGTAGTAGAGGTTATGTGGTTGTACATGGGTTTAGGAAAAATGGGTGTAGCAAGTATAGGTTGCATTTAGGATAGTAAAGTTATAGTAAGGAGATAAGAGGCACCATAGATGATGTTGGGTAGCGGATCCCCTGCGTAACGGTTTTGGGGCTTAAAGCCCACAATTTTGGGTAATGGTATTGTAAAGGCTCCGCGAAGTGCACGGAGCGTGAGTTGTAATGAGTCAAGTCAAAGGGTAGTCCACCCTAAAATATTGTAATTTAATCTAGAAGGTGTCAGCCTACCCATGGTCCACGGACCATGGGAATGTATAAATAGAGTGAGGCTCTAAGTGTAGAAGGTAGCTTTTGTTTAGATCTGAAGTGTATGGGTTTCTGAAAGTAATATTCAATCTGAGTTTGTAAGTCTGAGTTGCGGGTCGTAGTAGTAGAAGAGGCTCTACAGTTGTGTGCACAGAGGCCTAGTAGAGTCCACAGCTGTGTGCGCGGACCCCTACAACTATGTGCGCAGGGTAGGAAGTGGATTGTAACTGGAAAAAACATTAATAAAGATAAGTTGGTTTTGGAATATCGCATAGCTGTTGCTCTGTTTCTATTTATGCATCTGTTTACAGTTTATAATTGCGTGCATGTCTATTTATGTTGAATGATAAAGGAAAGCATTGGGCCCACTTAATTTAATTCAAGATCCATAATACTAATAAGCACTATAAAGGGTAAAGAACAGTCACGCTCGTCATCCAAGCCGCGTGAAGGTAGTTGCATTGAACAGGAAGCTACGCGCAGTGCATAGGACTGGTTCACGGGCCTTTTAGGCTTCATCTAGACATCCCTAGGGTGCGGAAACCTGGTTCCAACACCCTCCCATAATACCTTGGGTGAGACCTCTATCCACAATTCACGGACTGTTGTTGAAAGGGCCAGTAGTTTCAGGTTTTGTTTGGCTAAAACACTTTTGAACTTGGGTTAGGCCCCAATAAGCCAAAAAATAGTTCCGTTGTTGGAACCGGGATCTGCCTAAGGGATGTATGATGTTGGATCACTGGAACCCTACGAACAAGGAAATTTAAGATTGGTTGGACCAGAAGCTTCACAAGTTCGTGATACAGGAAAACAAAACCTCGTAGATATCTTGGAAGAGGTGGCTAGATCGCTACGTGTATACGAAAATCCATGAGAGCTTCTTTGTGACCTTCTCTTCAAAGTTGTATGATTGGATCGCAAGGTTAGCTGACAGCCAGGGAAGGTATAAGCTCGATAAACCAATAGTGTGGACTCCGGAGTTGGTGCGCAGGCTAGAGGCCTCAGAAGATAAGATCGCGTGGGCCGTAGACCATTGGCTCGATCGGATAATAGGAGGGTTTATCACTGAATTTGCGATAGACACGACTGTAAGCTATAGTGAAGCAGAAAGACGTTTTCTCAAGGGACTGTGAGGTAAGTACATCAAATCTTTGAATACCTGGATTAAGATGCTGTTATGTGAAAAACAGGTGATGCGAATACATTAATGAGTGGAACGATGCGGAGCGGAAAGGTCTACAAAGGTATCAAAGGGTTAGGAAACAATCCTTTAATTTCACCTCTGCGAGCGAGCGAGGAAGAGCATGCTTGGGTTTCTCTGAGGAGTTCGATCAGTTTGATAAGGCAACGCATTCTGCAGTTACCATCCCCACTAATTCCACCACTCACATCACCTCCTTCACTGCCATCTTCACTCACACCACCTCCACCAAACCATCAGTTCAGCGTGATGAATGCAATCAAGCTGCCAGTATTCAGAGGAGTAGGGAACAAAGATCCAGATTAGTTTTGGTTCATAGTAAGAGAAGTATGGGAAGCACACAGGGCTATGGAGGACAACATTAATAAGGCCACATTGGTAAGTGCACTGCAGGATGGCGCGTTAACTTGGTATATCAAGCACTCGAATGATCACCCAAATGTAGGAATAACGGTGATCTAGATCGCGTTGAACAGAGAATTTAGCCAACCAAAATCAGAGATGCAGTCAATCATAGGATTTAAGGAGATTGCGATGCTTCCAAGCGAAACCCCTTGGGATCTAGATCAGAGGCTGAAAAGTACGATCTGCAAGGCTAATATGACATTGACAGATGCGCAGCACCGCGGGTGATTTGTGGTGTCTTTGACACCACACCTGAGGACGATGTTGTCACAACAAAAGCTCTCAACCTAGGTAGAAGCATTGGAAATGGTAATGAGGTTGCATGAAACACCGATACAAGATCTAGGGTTGGGAGTCCAACAAATCCATGCGCAACTACAAAACATATGCTTGGAGATGTAGAGTTTGAAGTAGGATAGGGCATCCTGGCCAAAAGTGCGCAAGGAAGTGTAGTGCATAAAATGTAAAGGCCAGGGCCATGATAAGGATCACTATCTGGTATACGCGAACTACTTGGCAGGAGGGCGACTAATGCTATTGAGACCAGAGGCTCAGGTAGGGCCAAGTGCGACACCCACGCTTTGGTGTGCAATCTATCAGGTGGGGGAAGGCACACTACGGACAACTGTCACCTGTTGCAGAAGTATGCGCAAACTCCATAGCAGCTATTTTGTAATTCTTGTAGATCAGCAGGCCACGATGAGCGAAACTGTTAGAGTTATGAGTTGTTGATGGACCAAACACCTACCTATAGGATGTAGATCAAGGTGTGGGGTTAGGATCTAGCCGCAACAATAGTGCACGGTGGATTTCAAGGGCAAGGGTGAGGACGAGGAGGAATGGGGCCAGGAAGGGGCCGTAGACAACTAATCTGTTACAATTACGGAGGACCAGGGCACTACACTCGCAATTGTACCAAACCAACGAGAATATCTTATCCGTATTATGAGCAGTTCAATCATGAAATGGTAGATTTCCCAATGCTGATCACACAAATGCATGAGAAAGGGGTAATACAACCTACTCCAACTCAAAATATCCAAATGATGAGGTTTGAACCACACGAAGAAGATCCCATTGTGAACATGATGCTCAGAAGTGGCGCGACCATAGGAGAAGATAAGAGGAAGAAACCTGAGGAAGATACATGGGTTCGCAAGGCTCCTATAAAGGAACCTAAGTTTGACTTGGAACGTGCAAATGAGACATTTATGGAAGCTAAGAAGAGCTTTGTGGAGGCCTCTACTTCAGGTAGTAAGGATCAACTAGAGACAAGAATGGATCCTTCTATGCTAACTACCTTTTTAGAGACATGCATGAAGCTGCTACGTGACAATAAGGCAGTTAAAGAACTACAAGAGTTGATCGCTAGGTGTGCAGGGTCGAGTGAACCACGCGTAGTCTGGAAACTGGGAAGGCATGCACTGCACGCCAGGAGGGAAATGAGATTGACGGCACAGATTGGCGAGTTCGAAATGGATCATGTAATCTGAGATTTGGGTTCAGACGCGAATGTGTTACCAAAACAGGCATGGGAACACATGGGTAGGCCCGTGTTACAATGGTCTCCTACTCAATTACGGACGGCGAACCAGCAAAATATCTTGCCCATGGGATGATTGCAAGGGGTAACGGTGGATATCTAAGGTGCGAGCACGCAAACGGGCTTTGAGGTAATAGAGATTGTGGATGATAGTAATCCTTACCCCACATTGTTAGGGATAGATTGGGCCATGGATATGAATGGAGTCATCAACCTAGAGAAGAAAAAAATGATCTTCGAGAAAAGGTCCCTACGCGTAGTAGTTCCATTAGATCAAGCTAAAGGAGAGCGCTACACTGAACCCATGCATGACGATGGACGTGATGATGAGATATGTTGTATCTACAAGATAACTACACGAGACGAGGATTGGTTAAATCTGATTGCAGAGGGAAGGGTCTCCTGGGAGCGTGCAGGTTCCTACCCCTCGGATTCAGATGAAGAAGATGAATGCTGGCACAATCGGTTGAGCGAAGCAACAATGCTAAATTGTAATATGATGACTAAATAACTGCCCAGGTCCAAGACCTACCGACTTATGATGGATTGACAACAATAGATGAATTCTTGAACAAGTTTAAGAGCACAGTTATAGAGCACCAACGGTTCGATGCATTGAAGTGGGCACTGCGTGCGACACCTGTGCGTTGGTGGGGAACACATGAACGAAACTTTGAAAACTAGCGTGGCTGTAGGAGGATGATGCAGCTACGATTTGGGAAACTGGACCTATGAATAATTGAAAAATACTATGGACACGATGACCCACACATGCACCTCACAAAATGGACTAAGGCCTATGGAGAAGAACCTCAGCCTGAATCGGTACACTTATTCTATCATACCCTGGATGTCATCACGAGGAACTGATATACCAAGACATAACTCTAACATGGTATGGGGGAATGGGATGTCTTGTGCGAGGGATTCTTGTTAACATTCTCATTTGAAGACCCATGGGCAGATACTGTTGACGATGCGCTACAGGCCATGAAAGCTGCCATTTTCAAAATACCACAAGAACCATGGGAAATAGTTCAACCGGTATGGTCACCTTGGTTAAGCCATGCCATGGAATGTTACAACATCTAAGTGGAGGATGATGATGATGACCCCTGAAATATTAATATTCCAAAAACTGAAGGGAGTCGCGAAGTTATAGGACCATCAATTGAGGATCCCGACATCACTGTGCCACTGAAAACAAAGAAGGTAAACATTGGTACAGATGTAGAGCTAAAGTACGCAACACTTGGGGACTATTTGGATGACGCCACGGTGGATAAGGTTGTCGAGTTACTTCGCGAATATCAAGATTTGTTCCCAACCAAAATCACCGAGTTAAAGGGGATCCTTGGCGACTTAGGGATGATGAAGATTACTTTGAAACCAGATGCGAAGCCAGTTAAGCATCATCCTTACCATTTGAATTCGAAGTATAAGGAAAAGGTCTATGAAGAGTTGGACAAAATGCTTGCAGCTGGAATCATTGAACCAATGGAAGAATCCAACTGGGTGAGTCCTATGCTAGTGCAGGAGAAAAAACAAAAGGGCGAAATTCGAATCTGAGTGGACCTTAGGAAGCTTAATGATGTCTGTGTTCACAATCCATTCCAAACACCGTTTACAGATGAAATATTGGAGAATGTTGGAGGACAGGAAGCTTACTCATTCACGGATGGGTTCTCAGGGTGCCATCAGCTCAAGATCGCGTTAGAAGATAGGAGCAAGACAACCTTCAAGACCGAATGGGGTTGTTTTCAGTATACTATGATGCCCTTTGGACTAAAGAATGCACCAGCAATATTTTCGCGAGTAGTGGTGGCCGCGTTCACGGAGTTCATCCACAAGTTTTTAGAGGTCTATTTTGATGATTGGACTATATTTGGGTTAGTTAAAAGAAATATCAAATGCTTACGGTTGATGTTGGATACTTGCCGACGACACTAGATTGCGTTGAATATTAAGAAGTGCACCTTCCTCATACCCTTTGGAAATTTTCTCGGCCATGTGGTTTTCAAACAAGGCCTGATGGTGGATCTTACGAAGATTGTTGTTATTTTCAATCTGGAAGTGCCATGAAGTGTCAAACAACTATGCACCATGTTGGGGCACACTGGCTACTATCGGAAGTTTATTAAGAGCTATGCACAAATCACGACACCAATGGAACAATTGTTGAAAAATGACACTACATATTGTTGGAATGATGATTGTAAGAAAAGTCTGGATGTTCTCAAGGAAAAAATGGCATCCGCTGACATCGAATTTCATGTACATGTTGATGTGTGGTGTATCACGCTGGGCACTGTACTCACGCAGGAAGAAGTGGAAGGCATTGATCACCCGATCACATATGCAAGTCGGCGGTTGTCCAAAGCTAAAAATAACTACTCTACTACTGAGCGCGAGGGATTAGCGATGGTATACGCGCTCCAAAAATACCGCCACTATCTACTTGGTGGGCACTTTAAGATGTATATTGATCATTCCGCATTGAAATACCTGGTGAATAGGCTTGTGTTGGGGGGGCGCATATGCAGATGGCTGTTACTGTTTCAAGAGTATGACTTTGAGGTCATCGTAAAGCTAGGACGCTTGAATGCAGGACGAGATCACCTATCACGCATTGAGAACTGTGAGGAGACAACAAATTTGGAGGAAGGACTACCTGATGCACAACTCTATGCAGTGTGCATTGCGGATGGCCACTTTGAAGATATAATCCATTTCTTAACCACAGGGACCGCACCGCAGGGATATTCAGTCTAGCAGATGAAAGTATTGGTGGTATGCATGACGGATTTTTCTGTTATCACAGGGCACCCCTACAAAATGGGAAACAACGAGATATTACGAAGATATGTACCTGAATTTGAATGGGGGCAGATCCTCACAGAAGCACATGGGGGGGCTGCAGGATGACACTATGTGGGATGGGCAATGGCACAGAAGATTCTTCATGCCGGACTATGGTGTCCAACCCTATATCAAGATTTGAAAGCATACTGTTAGGCCTGTGATGTATGTCAACGGATTGGGAAACCATCGCGAAGGGATGGGATGCCCCTCAATCCACATATGACACTGCAGCCATTCAAAAAATGGGCGATAGAATTTGTGGGGCCCATCAACCCTTAAGGGAACACAGGTGCGCGCTATATCATCATCGCGACAGAATACCTGACTTGATGGGAAGAAGCACAGCTGGTTAAGGACTGCATGACCACTACAACTGCAAAATTTTTGTTTGACAATGTGTTGACTCAGTTTGGATGCTCGAAAATTCTAATGAGTGATCGCGGAACGCACTTCCTAAATGAAACTATCAGCGCACTCACTGAGAAGTTCCAGGTGTATCATCAACAAAGTACGTTGTAGCACCCACAAGCTAATGGGATGGTAGAAGCATTCAACAAGATTCTGGAAACTGCGTTGACCAAAGTGTGTAACGCGCACCGAAATGATTGGGACTTGTGCATACCTGTTGTCTTATGGGCATAAAAAACCACATGCAAGAAATTGATGGGTCAGACACCTTTCAAGTTACTCTACGACATGGAAGATGTCATGCCAATGGAATACATTGTACTCAGTTTACAAATAGCAGCGATGACGAGTATGACAGACCACAAAGCCTTGGAAGAGAGACTCGCGCAACTGGAAGAACTTGAGGAAGAACAGTTTCTGGCGGGATTCCACCAGAAGGTATAGAAACAGCATGAGAAAGATTGGCACGATCGCCATATCAAGTTGCACACATTCAAAGTAAACGATTTAGTATTGCTGTATGACAGTAAGTTCGAAACATTACCTGGAAAAATCTACATGCATTGGTTGGGACCATATGTGGTGAAATAGGTCACTGACGGAGGCGTGGTCTAGCTCGCCAAGCTTAATGGAGAGCTCGTCCCATGAAGAGTAAATGGCAGTTGCCTTAATCCCTACACAAGTGGGCTGGCTATTTGACTAACCGACTGAGGCATAGTCTCAGCGCTCTAAGCAGTTGAAAGATAGTGCGGGACTATAAACGAGTTTGCAGGAGAGCTACGTGGAAAGAGGGTATCACGTAGGGCGAGTCTATCACCAGAGTCGCGGTCATGCATAAGGGGCTACGCTGCTGTGCGAACAGGCTGGAAAGTGACCGTTGAAGTCACTGTTCATGAAAAGATGGTCAATTTAAGGCAACGAGGAGTGGACGGCGGGCAATTAAGACATGGAGTCCGCACTCGATTTGAAATGATCTGCTGCCAGTATTGCATTAATGAACCAAAAAAGGGGGGAACGGTCGAATTTGAATTTCAACAGGCCTATAAATCATAGTTGGTCATCCACCGAACAAACCGTGGCATCTTGAGACTTAAGCTATTGCGCTCTCCAATAGGCATGAACCCATCGAACTTCGACACTTTGAAAGTAAGCCAAGTGTTTTCTACATTGCCAAAAGAGATGCAGGACCTTCGGGACAACGTAATGTCAACAACCAAGGCCGCCGCGATGAGCCCAATGTCAGCGGTGGGAGATGTACCGAAACTTCCCTGATATATAGCAGGATCGGTCTAGATGTCACAGTGAAATCCCCGGTCTGATAAGAAATCTATGGGAGATATGGGCAAGACGGTGAATCTTGGGGTAAAAGATAGAATTTAGTTGAAAAATGCATCCCTGGGCCATGGGCCCATGATGACACTTGAATATTGGGACCTTTTGGACAATAAAAACTCTCTTTCAAAAATGCAACACAAGCTTCAGCAGACATTGAGTATACTGGATCAAAGATTGCGAGCTTGCTACTCTTGCACAAAATTTTTATGCATTTGACATCTTAGCTAGAGCTAAAATCTTATGAGTGGTCGCTTTTTGTTAAACTAGCAAAGCAAAACGAGCATCATCAGTTAAGAAAATTAGTAGGGGAAATGGAGCAAGAGCTTGAAGAAGCATTGCAGGAGGCAAGGATGGAGCAATAGATTATAGTGCGTCACTCTCAGGGATGGTGGACCACAAAGCATTGGCAGGGCGCCTTGCCACACCAACAAGTGACTTGGGATGAGTCACGATGATTGTGTTGGGGGCCTGTTGGGTAGCCGATCCCCCGTGTAATGGTTTTGGGGCTTAAAGCCCACAATTTTGGGTAATGGTGTTGTAAAGGCTCCGCGAAGTGTGCGGAGCGTGAGTTATAATGAGTCAAATCAAAGGGTAGTCTGCCCTAAAATATTGTAATTTAATCTAGAAGGTGTCGGCCTACCCATGGTTCGCGGACCATGGGAATGTATAAAGAGAGCGAGGCTCTAAGTGTAGAAGGTAGCTTTTGTTTAGATCAGAAGTGTATGGGTTTCTGAAAGTAATATTTGATTTGAGTCTGTAAGTCCGAGTCGTAGGTCATAGTAGTAGAAGAGGCTTTGCAGCTATGTATGCAGAGGCCCAGTAGAGTCCGCAGCTGTGTGCGTGGACCCCTGCAGCTATGTGCACAGGGTAGGAAGTGGATTGTAATTGGAAAAAGCATTAATAAAGATAAGATGGTTTTGGAATATCGCATAGATGTTGCTCTGTTTCTGTTTATGCATCTGTTTACAGTTTATAATTGCACACATGTCTATTTATGATGAATGATAAAGGAAAGCATTGGGCCCACTTAATTTAATTCAAGATCCATAATACTAATAAACATTGTAAAGGGTAAACAATAGTCGCACTCATCATCCATGTTGCGCGAAAGTAGTTTCATTGAACAGGGAGCTACGCACAGCGTGTAGGACTGGTTCACGGACCTTCAAGAGTTCATCTAGACATCCCTAGGGTGCAGAAACCTGGTTCCAACACCCTCCCATACTACCTTGGGTGAGACCTCAGTCCGCGATTCATGCACTGTTGCCAAAAGGGCTGGTAGTTTCGGGATTTGTTTGGTTAAAACACTTCTGAACCTGGGTCGGGCCCCAAAAAGCCAACATATGAAAAAATAGTGGAAGGATTTCCAGGGTATGGCTAACATTCACAAGCAAGTAAGATGTGAGGAGAAAAAAATGTGATGTTTTTTGAACGCATGCAAGATGACTTGATGAGAGACCACAAGTGGAAATTAATTTTGAAGGCCGGGTCAAGATGAGACACATGAAGTACATTATTTCTATGTATAGGTTAAGGAGAACATGAAAATTATGAATCAACACATCTAATGTCGCCTACTAAATTTTTCTTTCTTATTTGCACAAAATTTTAATTTCCACTCTTAGATATTTAAACAGACATTTTATAGGCAATTATTTCTTCAAAAACAATTAAATTAAGAAACCATCACTAATAAATTTTACTCAATAAAAATCATCATAATAAAAATGACCAATTTTATTAGACTAAATCTGGAAATCACATACAAGTTTATTTCTTGGAACTGAACACTTGCTTCAGTAATGGCATTGTTGGCTCCTCCTGAAATGAATTTAGCTTCCCAAATGGAATTTTTCCTCTTTAGATTTTGCTTGCCCTCTTCAATAATTAAACCCTTGTAGCATAATTTAAACATCTCTTGCTTCAATTCGGCTACCTCGATAACTCAACCCTCCTAAGAACAATTTGACCTCTCCATGATCAACTCTGTTTCCACAAACAATACCCAAAAAATGCTACCCAATAATTTGGTCCTCGAAATAAATTTTGGCCTCTTTAAATAACCTTGATTTTCCTTAGATAATATCTAAATGGTCTAATTAATTTGGCCCCAGAGAGAAGAAAGTCCTCTCCAAAAATTAATTTGATCTCCAACAAATAAGAAATTGACCTTCATAAGAATTTTTTGCCTTTCTCATAATATTCAGTTGCTCAAATAAATTCATCTTTACCACTATTTAATTTTTCCTCTTAGCTTGCCACACTAATTTAACCTTCTAAAAGATGAATTTGACCTGCCAAGAAAAATATTTGAACTTCTACAATGGATAATCCCATGTTTCTCTCTAGTTCCATGATCTATGAATTTTTTTTTATCCTCCTCGATAAATCCTTATAAATAACTCAAGTGATCCTCCTCTTAGATCGGCTAGGGTGGATAAGTCCCACCACTGAAACCAATTTTAATGAGCTAGGGTGTATAATTTTACCATTGAAACTAGTTTCTTAGTAGTGTTTCCCCTCACCCAATAAATCATAAGAGATTTTTGGATTCAATTCACAAATATTCCAATCATATCCCAAAATTGTTTTCTATCTTCTTTTTATAATTTTTTCCTCATCCAAATACCTTGGGTCAATGCCATGGGTCACTTGACTTTACCACTTATTGATGGTGTTGGAAATCCATCAACTAAGGGGTCTCCCTGATATGTGGTCCCAATTAGACCTCATACCATTTGGGATAGGAGCCCCATCTAGAATATCGGTCAGGTTGCCATGTATTCATATAGATTTTCCTTGGGTCTAACTATCAGTAAGAGAGGAACACATGGTGTCTTCGAAAGAAGGAAGGTGTACCTGGTGAGTTTTTGGTTGTAAGTGTGTCAAAGTTCTTTTTCTGCGGAGGAAAAGAGTAAAGTGAGTCACTAAGAAAGAGTTAATAGTACCACCCAAGTAGACACACACATGAACAAGAATAGTCCACAAAATATGTGATCGTCATTACAACCAATGAATGAGAAATATATGTCTAGTATTTTGTGGAATAGTCCATAAGGATGTGACAATAATAACAATCATTACAACACATTATCAATAAGATAAGTACTATGATAACCAAAATAGTTCAACTACTTTAGCAAATGCAAGAAAACATGAAATACAAACACCCACATAATAGTCTTACAAATATTCATAATCCATGCATGAAGAACAGGTCGACCATGAAGGATTTTGTTTTTAAGTAAAAATTCAAAGACACATGTATATAATGAACATCACTAGCTCCAATTTTTATGCAACCAACTCACAAATAGATAGATCAATGACTTAAAAATTATCCTCTTTGGGGGGAACCTCCTTTACATTACATAAATGAACAATTCTTAGATGATACAAATGAAAATACCTCCTTTATATATATAGGAGTCTAAGGGGTAACAATATAATCAGAGCCTACATAACAATAATAATGTAAGGGCACCACAATAACAATAATGTGCTTCTATGGGGCATAATAATAACAATATGGGGACTACATGGGCACAACAATAACAATAAGGGGGCTACACTAACAATAAATAAGGGGCTACGCTAGTATTATAGGTACCTAACATGCCCCGCTCCTTAAAAAAAGTGTTTTCCTCAATGCTTGAGTAATTCTGGATGCTTTTGTATAAAATTATCATCCTCCCCTGTGGAACCTTCAGTAGGTAAGTTCTTCCACTTGATGAGATACTTTGAAATTAATCCATTTCGTAGCTATTGGGTTCTTGTTTCTGTGACTTCTTCAGGTTCCAATATGATTTTTCCTTCCTCGTCAAGTTTTGGAAATGTTGTTTGAACTACGAGCTTGTCACCTATAACCTTCTTTAAGCATGAAACATGAAAACTAGGTGCACTTGGGAAGATGTAGGAAGATCCAATTTTTATGCCATAGTACAAATATTTTGCAACACCTTGTAAGGACCATAGTACTTTGCTGATAATTTATTATCATTCTTATCTTGCTTGATGGAAATTTGTTTGTATGGTTGTAGTCACAAAAATACCCAGTCATCTACATCAAAACTTCTTTTGCTACGATGTTGATTGACCTATTGTTTCATTTGATTATGCGCCAAAGTGAGGTGATCCTTTAAGAGTTAGAGAACCTATTCTTGATTCTCGATGTGATCTTCCACTGCTTAAGCCTCATAATTTTCTCTTAAAGATGGTATGATGGAAGGTGGATGATATCCATAAAGTGCCATAAATGGGGTCATTTTTGCTGTAGTATGGAAGAAAATATTATACCACCATTCAGCAAGAGGTAACCACTTGAACCATTATATTTTTTTTATCAGATACAAAGCAGCGTAGATATCATTCCAAACATTTATTCACTATCTCAACTTTCCCATCAGATTGAGGATGATAAGAAGATCTATGAGCTAATTAATTATCTAGACAAAAAAAAAATCCCATCCAAAAGTTTCCAGTGAAAATGGGATCTCCGTTGCTTACAATAATCTTTGGGTTTCCATGTAGGTTTTGAATTGTTTCCATAAATGAAACAACAACTGTACTGGCTTTAAATGGATGAGATAATGCACAAAAGTGTGCATACTTGTGCTGTACTATTCAACAAACCCCCCTCCCCCCCATTTATTATATCCCTTTAAAGTTTTTCAAAAAACTTAACAAATAAAGGCTTGTCTTTTGAAACCATTCGGAATAGAACCTTAGACAAACTTAAGATATTAAGCGAAGCCACTTTATGACTAGGCATTCTCGCTTTATCACAAATCATGTCATCAAAAGTACCAAATGTTAATTCATGAGTTTGGTCTGCAAAACGTGATAAAGCCCCCCCCCTTTAAAAGACCTAAGGCAACATTGAATTTTTTATAAAACTTAAGGCTTAAGATATTCCTTATAAAATAAAGTATTTATTGCAATCGCATTGTGATTTTTAAAAGGGTGAAAACATGCAAACCATAAGAAACTGTGAATTGCGATGTGGTCCAGACCCGACGAAATAATAAAATTGTTATAAACTTCAATTAGGTCCAAAATATCGTAAATATTTGTTTCAAATGGAATAATCCTCCGCATAAAGGAAACATGCTCAAAAAATAAAAAAATATTCTTCTCATCGCAAATCACAAAATACCAAAGCAACTTTAAAATTGGTCTATCCATGATCACTCATATTGCAATTTGCGATATTGCGATAATGAGATTCATCACAGTTGCATGATTGAAATCACACATAACATACACCAATTTGAAAAATCATTTAGAAACTTGCAATGTAATGTTTTAAGGAAAGCACAGGTAAGCCTTAATGAGTAATTAATAAAGTTTAATTGCATGTACTCTTTTAATGGCTCGAGAAGATTTATATCTTTTTACCCTCATTTGAAATAAAAGCTTCATCCTTACGTTCATTTAGAAGTTACTGTGTTATTGTGTTTCCGCTTTCATTACCACTCTGATTTTTATCTTGTTTTCTCCATTGCCCAAATTTCAGGAAAATTCTGAAGAAGACAACACTCGATAAATGGTTAAGAAAGGAAAGAAGACTATAGAGGCTACTGCATGTGAGGATTCAGACATGCTTCCACTCTTCTTTGAGACCAAATGCAACAAGGATGGCGGGACTACATCATGGGAGGCAATGTATAATTTACTGGAGGAAGAAAACCTAAAGGTCCTGGAAACTAAAGCAACAACAGATGCCGAGGACTCATCTGAGGCTTCTTATTTTGAACCAGCATGTCCTTTCCTGCCTATAATAGCTACAAGGCCTAAAATCTTTCCATACACTAATATGGTAAAATGGATCATTGACAATGAAGATATTTCAGATAGAACATTGAGGAATTCTAGGCGTGAAGTTATGGGGTCATTTAAACTAGACAATTTACGTCGAATGTACCATTTTCCAGAAGCACAGAAGCTCTATGATAAAGCCTTTATTGAGAATTTTGCGAAAGAAAATAAAGACCCAATGGATGTCATGCAGAATTACAGGTCTCGCTCCAACAAGTTTAAGCGACAAAAAACTAGTATGTACCCAATTGCACCATTGTTAGCCCTGCATAATTTTGTAACCAAAATGTTGTGTAGGCTATTTGGAAAGTTGACACTACTAAGTTTTCTATTGAATAGGTTCCATTGATTGATGCGGACAATTTGGCTATGTCTATTAGAAATTACAAACACAATAGAATTATCTCCTCTTGCGTTATCCCTCCTTTTTACATGAGTGCATATGTTATGGATGCTAGATGTTTTTGTTCACATTTTCCAAATATGGGTTGGAAATGGACTCTAAAAGAACCTACTCCTATCCATATTTATCATAATATTTTGTGGGAATCATAGTTTAGCTCCCACTTTTATAAAATTTGTCATTGCATTATGTTGGAAATTTACTAGACCATTTTTGATAAGAAAGCCCCCAGGCTATTAGAAGACACTAAAATTGACATCTTTATAGTGGAAAGATGGTTTGGCAAGGAATTATTTACTTATATAAGAGTTTTTTGGAGTATTATAGCTCCGCATGTTCTTCAATTTTATGTTGCTAATAAATTATTGGCAAGAGAGATTGCATATCAAACAGTGGGGGATGGTACTACCAAAACCATCAAAGAACAGAAGAAATCCATCTTGCCGACCTTCCCGGTGTAATGTGGTTCTTTCATGTTACATGATTTTTGGCACGTGGAGAAAGAGATACAGAACATCACATCCATGAATCTGGCCACTGTGCAAGGCAGACAATATGGCTCTGACAAGGTTGCTCGAAACTTCACTACTATGGTCAATACCAGACAATTTAGTCACGAGAATGATGATTTTGATGGTCTCTTTGAGGCAGCTAAGACATTTTCACAGGTCTTACATTTAGCATCAATAAAAATGAGTCCGGTGGACATCAACCACTTCCACATATACAGGAATGAAAGACTGACAAAGGTCCCTTTGGACCTATTGCAAATTGAAGAAATAAGAGAACCCACTCCCAACATAAGCCCGGATCAAAGTTTCGAGCATAATTTTGATGAAGAATCTCAAGAGAAGTCAGTTCAAGGTTCAAAACAATCTGAACACCAATATTGGAATAAGGAAGAAAGCCCCGAGAAAGATCCTGAGAAGGGCAGAGAGGAAAGTGCTGAAGAAATGATAAAAAAGATGTCAGCTGAGGAACACATGGAGATTGACTCCACACAGGTTGAAATAGAAAAGATCAAAGTCATTGATTTGGATAAAGAGTGGGAGAAATTTAATAAAAAGCTCCAACTGCTACAGACAGAGATAAGTCTTGAAGGAACATCTAGATTTCAGACTCCTAAACAAACTTAGCAGGTTATATACCCATAAACAAAAATACAAGGAGTTATAACTACTCAAGATATTGAAATCATCCCGACACACCCAACTTTAGAATTTATTTTAAAGGTTGAATAAATACCCCCACTAGACCTATTCTACAACCCAACACATAAGGTTGTAGTAAAGAGGTAAAGGAAGAAAAGGAAATTGGATGCATTAGCAGCATCAACTCTTGGAAGTGAATCAATGGGGGTAGTATGGAAAGACACCCCCAATGATCCATCGCAAAATCTTACAAAGCTATCACAATTTGCAGGTGCCTATGCAACTGCAACAATTGATAAGGCAAAAGAAGTTCGGCTTTTGTTTAAAGAAAAATAAGAAAGAGTTAAGCTATTAGAACAAGAACTTGAATAAGAGAGACAAAGCACGAACAAACAAGCAGAGATGTAAATGGTACTGTTACACTAAAAAATGTCACCATGACTACTTACAGTTAGAATGGCTCAAATCAACAGTCATACTACCCTCTTAGGCAAGTCTTATGCCTCTGCTATCCATCTCAAACTCAAAGAAGAGAGAAAGTCTTGTAAAAAATGTGTTTATCTCTGGGGTCGCAGGTTCTCTCTAGCCTTACCTGCGGGGACGCTCACAATGTTCACAAAAATTGCGTCCATGGACGCTCTGTATGTTAAGGGACAGGTGCGTCCTTCTGTAAAAGGCAAAATGCGTGAGTTTCATCTTAAAAAAGTTACTTGTGGTTACTTCTAGAACTTTCTAGAGGTCGGTTTGATGAAATGGATGCGCCTCCAGTTGGTTCATGTATCCCTATTAAGGAGGAACTTATCCCATCAATAAGGGAGCTATCCCACCCAAAGAGGGGGATTATCCCATTGATGGTGGACCTGAATAACCTCTTTACAGCACTATAAATAAAGACATTGAGCCAGAGGGAGAAGAGGTTGGAGCTATACATTTTCTTTGGGTAAATGCTGCAGGAATTAGGACTCCCATTTAGAACCTTGTGAGGAGAGATTGTCTTTGCTTGATTCTACTTGGAAGTGGGTGAGCTTTGTCAAAGTAGAGGAAAACTCTTGATGGACCCTGGGAGGAACTTGCACAACACCAAGGCCAGGTTGTAAGAGTTTCTTTGTTTCGTTATTAATACAAACTGGTTTATTTTTCTCAATAGCTTGTGTTAATGAGTTATTTCATGTGTTCCTTGGTCTGCATGTTGAATATATGTTTTATTATATGAAATGCAAGTGCTTGGTAATTGTTTGATTGTTTGTGGTTGCAGGAATTAACGTGAAGGAGGAGCTCATCCTGATCGGCAAGGACGGACTACAACAACAACGTTTTGGAATAAGGTAAGCCTAAACACTTGTAGTTTTCATGTTTTAAAAGGTATATTTAGAGAAAGATCACTCCATTTTGTCTTGTTTGTCGCTAGAGAGTTTAGACTCCTAGGGAGGTCAGTTGTGTCCGCACAAACGACTTTTTCCGCCACGACAAATTGGCGACTCCGCTGGGGAATCCATTAATGAGAAAGTCTTTTCCTTTGTGTGAACTTTGCTCTGAGAAAATCATTTTTATTTTCTGGTTTTTGACTGTGAGAATTAGTATTTGGGTGGCTTAGCTTTAGATTTAGTTAGATTTGGTTTTTCTTAACTTTTCCAGAAGGACGCACCCTCTGAGTACTGCACAGTGCGTCTTTGGACGCGCTGTTGCCGTTTGCACAGAGCGGGCCCGCACCTGTTATAACGGGTTGCCTGCGTCTTCCTGTAAAATTTAGGAAAATTCCATTTTTTGCTTTAATTGCTTTTAGATTTTGATTTTTCTTAGTGTTTTCTGCCCAGATCCTTTAGTACCCTGTCAAAAATTTTCACCTGAACTTGTTTTGTGAGCTTTGAGTGTTTTAGTGGATTTCAACGAAGTTTAGGCCTAGGGTTTGATTTTTAGATAGGTCCTGTAGTGACTTTGACGGTAGAAAGTTGTCCAGCCTTAGATCTCTCTGGTTAGTCAGCCTTCTTAGAAGTCGGGCCTGTCGTAAAGTCTCCTTGTGTGAGCAGCTTGCCATTTAAGTTGTTTTGGGTCAAATTTCGAATTACTTGTTTATAAAGTGTTGATTTCCATTTTACAAAAGAACAAAAAGATTAGAGTTTTGTTTTGACTAGTTTTTGGTTCTGCAATAAGCTAGTCCTTGATTTGATTGTGATCAAGTAAAACACCTTAGAATAATCATTGTTGGTTTTGGCCTCGTTAAGATTGCTTAGAGTAAATTTACCTTTTAGTTTGCTTATGAGTGAATTTTCGTAGATTTTAATAGTTGTTAAGATTGGTTTTGGTTATATTAGATTTATTTGCTTTATTAAAAGAAAAATACAAAAACATCTTCTTTAAAAGTCTTGTTTCAAGTAGCTTTTTGTTTTTGAAAGAGGAAAAGAGTTTTTTCGTGCATGTAAAGAGCGGTCATGTTTTTATGCTTGGAAAAGACAAACAAATTGTTTCTTTGATTGTCTTCAATTAAGAAGTTGCTTTTATAAAGATTGCATTCTCTCAACTTTTTAGTTAAGCAATTCATCGAAAAAGTAAAGTAGTGGGTAAATCATCCTAGGTGCATTTTGTAGTGGTTTCGAGTCGAGTCAACACACCACTGGTTTCACTTCCATCACCTTTTGACTTAAGAAACAACCTTAAAAGTAACGCTTAAATTAAAATCAATCTAGTAATTTTTATTTTTCTAGGGCTCTGAAACACCAACATAGCTTAGGCTAGGGTCTTGGAGTAGGTGAGTACTTAACTCTCCAAGACTACAAAACCAAACAGATAGTTTATCTTGAGTAGATTAAATCCAATTGTTTCAGTTACACTCTGGGAAAGCTCCTCTTAAAGGAGAAGCACGAGCTCGTGTCCGAACCAGTGAGGGGATCATTCCCCCCTCGTTGGGAACGACGCCAGACAGTACGTATTACAAACGGTAAACCTCGGATTAACCATTGTCGAGGAGCCAGGGGTCACTTATCGGTAAACCTTGGATTATTGTCAAGGAGCCGGTAAGGGGATTGAGCTTGTTACTCTGCCCTTGCGTGCTGTCGGAGTTTAGACTGTTCCCCCAGGTGTAATTGTTGTGATTGGTAACTTTAGTGACCATAATCTTTAGGGTTCTACCGAGGTGACGGTGGAGGGAAGGTCCCACTGTACCTGGAGCAGACGTCGGTTATACTCACTTGGATTTTCCGGGGGGTTCACTTCACTTCGAGACGGTTAAAGTGGAGGAACTTGTGCCGGTCTATTCATTAAGCAGGTTGCCGGGGTAACTGTTCCACCCGCCATTTCTGTACTGAATCCTGCGAGGTTGGGCCTAATCACCAACTAGCGCTTTTGGTCCGGAAGACTACTGTTTGTGTTTGGTTTGACGCTCTAGATTCTTTAGGCGTGTGCTTCAAATTTGTTTGCTTCTTTAGAAGACTTTAGGTGGTTTGATTTGAAATTTTTACTTTGTTTTCGTGTGTTGTAGTTAAAAATCTTTAATTGTGGCGGAATTACCGAGACAGTCCCGTCGACTTCGGGGCAAGTCTCCTGAGATTGTTACCGGAATAGATTTGTTAAGAAAACTCCGTAAATCGCGGGGTGAATCTCCTGAAGACATTCCGGGTCAGTACGAAGGGTTAAAGGTCCTTGTAACTCCTCCTAGTGACAGTAGAGTAGGTTCACCTGAAGAAGGAGAATCTTCCTTGGTAGTCCATCCAGATTACCAAAGTTTAGAAACAGGTTACAATCCCGAAACTGTTACAGTTTCCGAGCTTGCTGGTAGTTTTTCATCTGCCAGTGAAACAGGCGAAGAACCTGAAATTTCCGAACCTGTTACTCCAACTTCTAGTGTCCCTGATTCACCGAGAATAGAAAGAATTATCACCGAAAATCTACCTTCTGGTTTGATTGCTATAGAAGAACTTGCTCCAGAAGAAGATATAGGTGTCTCTCACCTTGAAGGTCAACTTACTATTGATCTAAGGGAGCGTGAATCCATCTTTTACAGTCCTCCTAGAAGTACTTCTTGGTACCTTGCGTTAACCAATTTTTTAGACAACTCAGTAGGTTTTTCTACACCTCGTACTCCTTTTCCACCTGGAGGTATTTATACTCCTGTAAATATGTCTGGTCAGTCATCCGTGTTTACTCAAAGTCCTGAATCTTTTTTACACGGCGGTCCTTCTGTTCCCACTGGGTATCAGTCACTTTCTGGTACCTTTGCGGGGGCATCTCCTCAACCCGTTGATCATGGGTTATTTGCTGGAAACAGTGGTAATATACCATTGGGTGTAGGAGACATTTACATGATGTCAGGTTCAGTTCCCGTTTCCCAACCTCAAGGTGGCCAATTACCGCCTGGGGGGCAACCGCAGTTAACGCCTGGGGGGCAACCTCAAGGTACACAAATCGTGTCTGGGGGGCAACCTCAAAGTCAGTATGTACCTATGGTGCAATACGTGCCTCAAGGTCAACCTCAGCCTCAATATGTACCCCAAGGTCAACCTCAGTATCAATATCAACCTCAAGGATGGCAACCCCAAGGATGGCAACCTCAAGGGTATCAACCCCAAGGTTATCAACCTCAAGGGTACCAACCTCAAGGTCAAGGTCAACCCCAGTATCAGTATTTACCTCAAGGTTATCAACCTCAAGGTCAATACTCAAGTCAAGGTTATCAACCGCCTCAAGGTCAGTCATATGTTCCGAGTATGGGAACTGCACCTTACAATTATCAATCCTACCCTCAATCTGGTTATGGATCTCAGTATCCTCAACCTGTTACGGGTCAGTACCCTGGAATGTTAGTGTGGGATCCATCACAGGGTCAACAGGTGTTGCAGCCAAGTGTACAGATGGTTCCTCAAGCTGGACAACCCGTAGTTTCTGGTCCAACCCAGCAACCGCAACCTGTCCAGCCAAATGTTCAAACTTCTGTAGCTTCGGTAGTTACTCAGCCGTCAATTGCACCTAGTACTCCATCTCAAACGGCTGCTGCAACTACCGCTACATCTACCATACTTACTTCTGGAGTATCGACGGCTCCAGTTTCTACTGTCCCTGTTACCACACCTCAGACATCTTTACCGTTGTCTGGATCTACGATTCAAACCACGGTCCAGATGCCTGTAGGTCAGCCTGGTATAAGTACGGTTGTCACTACTCAACCTCAATTTGTTCAACCTCCGTACCAGGGACAGTACCAACATGGGCAAGCTGTCCAACAACCGGTTTACCAGTATCAACCGTATCCTGGGTACACTTATCAACAACCTCAACAACCCCAGTACGGTCCGGTTAATCCTGGTTTTCCAAGAGGATATAATATCCCAAATGCGACTCCTGTTCCTAGTTATCCTGGAACTACCGGCAGTTACCGTTTAGAGATCCTAACCGGCAGTTACCGTTTATTGCAACTTTGGATTTACCCGACTTGACGCGCCTAACGAACGATCCAATTCAATATCTTCAGTTCTGGCCGCCAATGCCAAATAAGTTGCCCAGCGATATACCCAAGTTCGAAGGTAAGTCTGGAGAGGATCCGTCCAATCATGTGATGACTTACCACCTCTGGTGTGCTTCGAATTCTATCTCAGATGATTCCATCCGCTTACGTCTTTTCCAGCGTACACTCATTGGTCTCGCGGCCAAGTGGTACATTGAGTTACCACGGGCCTCTTTTTACAACTTTAGCCAGTTAGCTACCTCGTTCTTAACTCACTTTCAGTTGCCGGTCAGATACGATAACGGCACGGAGTTATTAACTTCACTAAAACAATCGACGTCCACGTATATTTCTGATCACATTCATGAGTGGAGACGTCGAAGGAGATTAGTGAAAGTTTTTATCCCGGACCAAATCTTAGCTGAATGGTTTGTCAAATCATTATTACCGAAGATTACTGAAGATGTAGCTAAGGCCGGAGTAGTTACTGAGGAGCAAGTCATTGCTCAGGCACAATACCTTGACTTAGTTTACACTCAGTCGGGTACGTTACACGAGAAGATTCCGGATCTTCCAAAGTCGAATCAAATCGCTGCTGCTCCTTCGGGATCTCATGCCGCTGATGGTATGATTGGTATCGTGACTACGAAGAGCAAGAAGAAGTCTTCCAAGGCTTCAACTACTCCAATTATCACTTTGCCTGATTCTCCGACAGGAGAGTCTTCCCCTGAACTCACCGCCGACATTCACGCTGTAGAGTCATCTACGGCCAAACCAAAAAACGGTGGAAAGAAGAAAGGAAAGAAGAAGGCTAAAGCAGACAAGGCTCCAAAGGAGAAAACTGAAAAGTCGGAAACCAATGACGAAAAACGCAAACCTCGATATCCTTGTCTTATTTGTGAAGAGGATCATTTTACGAGAGATTGCCCTCATCGGGCCGAGGTTGTAAAAATAGTCAAAGGTTCTCCCACTCCTGCTGTGTTAAAGAATCCATTTCCAGAGCAGGAGAATAAGATGATAGGTTCTTCTTCGAATGCCAGTGAAGAACCCATTTTGATGATGTCTCATGTGAGGATTGCGACTCGATCGCAAGATTATGGTAGTAAGGCTCCTGTTGATGGCAAGGAAGCAGAATCTTCTCACTCTAACCCATCAACCTCAGCTCCTGGTTCCGATCCACTACAGATCGAAAAACCTAACCCAGACTTAGTGATTAAGCCGCCCGCCAAGGGTGTACTTCGAAGGTCTGCTTTCAATCCACATGCGAGAGCAGCCCAGAATTACAACATTGTTGAGGACTTAGCTGTTTCACCTTCAGCAATGTCGGCACTCGAAGTGCTGCAATCATGCCCAGCACAACGGAAATTGCTTTTGTCGGCTATCGGAGCTGTCGATGTTCAGGACCCGAACCTAATGATCTTTGATCTAGAAAATAGTACGCCACGTCTCCCCCATCAAATGGCTTTCCAAATTCCAGTGATAGTCAAAAACAGGCCTATTCATCGGACTGTGATTGATGAGGGAGCTTCTACGTGTATTATGTCGATTCAATGTTGGAGATCGCTTGGTTCTCCTTCGTTGAACCAATCCCCCACCATCCTTAAGGCCTTTGATGGCCGTGGGTTCCGTCCGTTTGGTATTCTACAAGAATTGCCTATAGGGGTTGAAGGTAAAACCGTTAGTCTGGATGTGGAAGTGGTTGATGCCCCTCTAGACTACAACCTTCTTTTGGGTCGAAGTTGGTCATATGCTATGACAGCGGTCGTTTCATCGGTCTTCAGAGTAATTAAGTTTCCACATAACGGTAAGATCGTGACTATTGATCAGCTGACATACTTTTCATCCGACCCAGCCTCTTCAGAGAGTATCCAGCATGTTGGTAAGACGACAATCCCTTATAGGGACGTTGGTGTAGGTTTAGTTAAGGATTCCGGTTTACTGGGAACTTTTCCTCTCCCTCCACTCAGCGCAGATCCTTCGTTTGCAACCATTCATATGATTACATCAGAAAACATTATTTATGATGATCCTTGGTTCGTCCCATCTGACTCTGAGATAGACTCACTCGGTAATGCTATGCCTTTGAGTCCATATGAAATTGCTTATGAAGCTCTCATGTCTTTTACCGACTTTCATTCAACCGAAGTCGACCAAATGAATGTGGTCAGTGAAGAGTCACTTTTCACCTCACCCTTAGAACGGATAACGTTTCCCGAAGTCGTGTCATCTGACGAACAACTTCGCGAAATCCTAAGTGTAGATGATCTACCATGGGAGGATCTCCATCACAGATCTTCGTTTTTACCTAAGGATGATGCATTTGAAAATGATTTTTCATCTATCTTTACCGCTGAATATGTCAAAGACGCTCAGGATCCAACGAAACATTCTGATTCAGAGTTGAATTTAGGGAATATTTCTCGTACTATTCCCATTGATATTTCAGTGAAGCCCGGAATCGAGGAAAACATTCATATAGGTGCCGCATGTACTGAAGAAGAAATCCAAACTTACAAGGCCCTATTCCAAGAATTCCGCGACGTGTTTGCCTGGTCTTACGAGGAAATGCCGGGAATTGATCCTGCCATTGTTGTTCATGAAATAAAGACCTACCCGGATGCTAAACCCGTCCGGCAACGGTTGCGTCAAATTCACCCTCGAAAAGCGGCTGCGATTAAAGCAGAAGTCGAAAAGCTGTTGAAAGCAGGTTTCATTTATCCGATCCCGTTAACGGATTGGGTATCGAATATTGTTCCAGTCAATAAGAAACAAGGAACAATAAGAATCTGTATCGACTATAGGGATATAAATCGAGCTTGTCCAAAAGACAACTATCCTACGCCTTATATCGATCAAATTATTGATGATTGTGCCGGAAGTGAAATGTTTTCCTTCATGGATGGTTTCTCGGGCTATAATCAAATCAATATTCTACCTGCCGACCAACCAAAAACGGCATTCATTTGTCCATGGGGGACATTTGCTTATTGCAAATTACCTTTTGGGCTTAAGAATGCCGGGGCCACTTTTCAACGGGCGATGTCTTATGCATTTCATGACATCAAGCACATTGTGCAACCCTATCTCGATGATTTGCCTGCTCATTCTTTACATCGAGCTGATCACCTTGTCCACCTACGAGCAATCTTTATGAGGTGTAGGCATTATCGAATTCGGTTGAATCCCCACAAGTGTGTTTTCTGTATAGAAACAGGTCGATTGCTGGGATTTGTTGTTTCAAAAGCCGGCATTCGCGTCGATCCCTCGAAAGTCGAGGCTATCATCAAATTGCCTCCTCCTTCGAGTTTGCGCCAACTCCAAAGTTTGCAAGGGAAAGCGAACTTTTTACGCCGATTCATCCCAAACTACGCCGAGGTCACTAAAGGTTTTACACGGTTGTTGAAACAGAATGCACAATTCTTTTGGGACGAGATTGCCCAACAATCTTTTGATGCACTTAAACACGCGTTGACCCATGCACCGTTGTTGCATCCTCCCAACTACAACCAGGACTACTTCTTATACCTCGCAGCTTCGCATTCCACCATTGGAATGGTGTTAGTTCAAGAAGATGAATTCGAAGCGGAGCATGTGATATATTATCTTAGTAGGACCTTGAATCCCACTGAGCTAAAATATTCGCATGTGGAGAAATTGGCCCTGGCAGCCGTTCAAGCTGTCCAGCGTTTCCGTCACTACATTCTTCTCCGCAAAACTACAGTTATTTCGGATTGCAACCCTATGATTTATATTTTGACAAAACAACTGCTAGGGGGCAAGTACTCTAAATGGATTGTCATCCTGCAAGAGTTCGACTTGGAGTTCGAGAAGTCCAAGTCTAAGAAATCCTTAGTTTTTGCGGAATTGATGTGTGATTTCCCGAGTGCTGACACAGAGACTGTGGCAGAGGAGTCCATTGCGGACGAATCTTTGTTTCTTATCAGTACTGTAGATCCGTGGTACGGGGATATAATCATTTATCTCCAAACCCAAACCTTTCGGCCTGAAGCTTCCAAAGCGGAACGTCGAAAAATTCGGTTTCAATCCCAGCCATACAAAATTATTGGAGATACACTTTATCGCCGGGGGCAGACTTAGTTTTTCGACGTTGTTTAACTCACGAAGAGGCTGAGAGGTTTTGAATGATTGTCACTCTGGAGCATGTGGCGGTCATATGTCTGGGTATGCCACAGCTCAGAAGGTGTTGCGCGCTGGCTATTTCTGGCCGTCTATGTTTAAGGATTGTATCATTGCAGTCAGGAAGTGCCACAACTGTCAAGTGTTTGATCGCAAGATGCGCGCTCCACCTGCTCCTCTCCACCCTATAATTGCCGTTGGTCCATTCGCCAAATGGGGTATCGACTTTATTACTTGTAACCCTCACTCGGCCGGGGGGCATGCGTATATCATCCTTGCGGTTGATTATTTTACTAAGTGGGCCGAGGCGATGCCTACATTCGACGCAAGCGGCAAAACAGCTGCAGTTTTCGTATTCAATCATATCATAACTAGGTTTGGTGTCCCACAAGCAATCATTACTGACCATGGGAGCCATTTTCGAAACGTCATGATGACTGAGCTTACAAGCCAGCTTGGTTTGCGCCACGATAGCTCTACTCCTTATTATCCGCAAGCCAACGGTTTGGTTGAGTCTATCAACAAAGTTCTAGTTATCATGATCCGACGAACAATTGGTGTTCATCGGTCGAATTGGCACAACATGTTATTTTCAGCGCTATGGGCATACCGAACCTCAGTGAAAAATTCAACAGGGTTCACTCCTTTCCAGCTAGTTTATGGCTTAGAAGCTGTGTTACCCATTGAATGCGAAATCCCATCACTTCAAATGGCTGTCGAATTACTTCCAGCTACTTCCGAAGAGGAGAAACGTTTATTGTACTTGGCTAAATTAGATGAGACTCGACGTGACGCTACATTGGCAATCGAGACTCACGCGAAACGAATGAAAGCTCAGTATGATAGAAATGTAACCCCTCGAAGTTTTTCGGAAGGAGACCTAGTACTATTATATGATCAAGCTAACGATAAGCTAGGTGCTGGAAAATTCGTTCCCATGTGGCATGGGCCCTACATTGTAAAGCGAAAGCTAGCAAAAGGGGCTTATGAGCTAGTTGACTTTGATGGGGACTCTTTGGGTAAACCCAGAAATGGACTTTACCTAAAGAGGTATTATGCTTAAATGATGGGTATGGAGAAATTTTTAGATAGGTTAGATTTTCTTTCTAGCTAGCAAGTGTGTTAGTTTAGTCAGTGTGCTTAGCTTAGAGAGTGTGGTTTTTCGTCGTTATTCTGGCTTATCTTGGTTTTACTCTTGATATTGCAGATGTCGACGCCTCTCCAAACATACATTGGATTTGCTGATGGTGCTTGTCGTAGTACACGGAACATCTCTTCCGCAGCTTGGGTTATCTATTCGCCCTCTGACGAGTTAGTTTCTATGCATGGGGTAAGCCTCGGTCAAACAACGAACAACATTGCAGAATACAGTGCAGTGATTGAATTATTATCCGAATCTATTTCATTTGGAATTCGACGTTTGATAGTGAGGTTAGATTCTGAACTTGTTGTATTACAGCTTAATAGAGTTTATGCCATTAGGAATCCTGTGTTATTAAGGTTGTTTTTGAGAGTGCGTCTCTTGGAACGTGAATTTGATTACATTGAATATCAACATATTCCAAGGTCTTTGAATACATTAGCAGATGCAATTGCTTCTCGAATGTTGGACAGACATTTACGATAATCATGCAAGTAAATTTAAAAACATTTCATCACATATGTTAAACAAGATAAGCCGGTAATAGTGATATATATAGATAGAAGTGTGTCAAAAAATATATACATCGTCTTCGATCATAGGTTGAAAACACCTTATGATCGGCAAAATGATAGTACAAAAAGTCAAAATGTCACATGTGACTACAAAAGTGACTAGTCAATCACTGGTGGTGCTCTCTGTATGACACCACTGCGCGGGCTACCTTACGCAAAAATCTCCTAAACGGTCCAGGGACCGCGACTACGAAGCGCTGAAGCCGGGTAGGAATGTCATCCATAGTAGTCTCAGGTATATCTGCCGTGAGACGCTCTAGATCATGCTCCAACTCAGCTAGTACTTCTGCAGCCGCGTCCTGTGGGGCCGGTACCGGTGCAGCTGGATGTAGTCTATCAAAAGGCCGGAGGTTGGCTGGACGCTGTGGACCAACATCTGCATTTTGAAAATTTTACTGTTAGTTTTGAGACGATATATATGAAAAATAAAAAAATACATAATTAGAGAACTTGTGAAAATAAAAGTACCTCTGTCATCCCATTGTTCTCCCGGTGGAAGAACCATGTCCGGATCACCTCTAAAATCCACTCCGGCATACGGAAAGTCCTGTATCGAAAAAACCTGGTCCTCTAACCAGTGAAAGTAACTATCTGAGAATCGAACCACTGTCGCACCCTCGTCAGGATGCCGGGCCATCACCGCAACCCATCGTATCAGCTTTGGCTCCCGAGGACCCAAGATATCAACAGTGAGTTGCTGAGGGATCAGCATTGGAACTCTCTCCAAGGCAAAGCTCACGACTAGAGGCCCATATCCAAAAGTCTTTAGTCGTCCGTTCTTTGCCTTGGTCAGTTGGCTCTTCATATGAGCCGACACAGCTTCACACCAGTTGAAAATGGTGCCTTGGTAACAGTCAATTGCCATCCGCATTTGGGATCCGGAAGCAATGTGTAAAGCGGCCGCGCCGCAAATTCTGGTAACCGTGAACGCTATGACTTTGAGTTCAGGCAGAGTGATGTGTTTTATCTCTATGCCTTTTGAATGGTGAGCCCCAGGTGTGCACCACTCGTCGCGGAGACTATCAAGGGATTGGCCACCCGGCCTAGTCCCCGCAAGACTGAGTTGCTCACCTCTGTTCGGCAAGCCAGTGAGAAAGTATACATCCGAGGGCTCTATCTCGAGCTGGTGCCCTCCTATGTAAAAGCATTGTTCTTGAACGTTCCATCGCTCAACCAGCCATTCCAAGAATCTTACCTGGCCCCTCATGCCCGGTATGGTCCAATATTTGTATAATCCGCATGCTCTTAGGGCATCCAGGGAAGGTTGATGATTTATTGCAGCTTCATCATCCTCTACATGCTCTCTTTCTCTCCAATCTAACATGGTTAATACCCTGCACATCAGAAATAGCAATTAGAAATTGATTTGGGAATTTTTGGTAGTTTTTTGAGGGAGTTGGGGTTTTGAAATGCGCACTTCTCGGAAGACGCACCCCGGCTTTGTAGCACAGGGTGCCCGGACGCGGCTGGCCTGAAGGCGGGCCGCGTCTTCCGACCATTTTCCCGTATGAGAAAAAGTCGGGGGACGCGGGTCACCCGAAGGGCACCCGCGTCCGCCGAGAGGCGCATTCCAAAACCAAAACCCCCCCAAAAAATGAAACTAAGACCTAAAAATTAATTCTAAACGGATAGAAATGCAGAGTAGGATGTGTAAAATACCTGGATAAGACGGCGTTCGATTCCGACGGTCGAATTTTCCGCAGCGACCACGGGAAGTTTCTTGTCAAAAGCTCCTTTTTCAACCTCAACAGTCAAACGGTAAAAATGACATGGTAAAAGGTCTTTTTATAGGTTTTTTGGATGAATTAGTTCATTTTTTACCATGAAAAGATGTTTTTCGATGTATTTTTGCCTATTTTAAACAGGTATGAGTAATGTGTTGCTTTTGTGCAGGACAAAGGGATTTCGAGGGAAATTGTAATTTTTCACAAACAAAAATATCAGAGTCATCTTTTAAGCCCTTTTCTGACTCCTAAAACATGAAAAGATCGCCGAGCGTTTCTTTTACACTCGTTAAAACGGAATTAAAAGACGGTCCCCTTTTAGCTCTTTTCTGACCGCAAAATCAGGAAAAGATTGCCGGGTTTTTGTCGTTTCAAACTCGATAAGGAAATAAAACGACGTGTCCTTGATCGCTTTTTACTTTTCAGGTCAACGACACTATTATGAAAGTACTCCTTGGTCGCAAGATCAAGCGGTTCCCCCAGGTATTATTTTATACTTTTTCGGGCTTGAGGGACACAAATGTACGAAAAAGTTCAACGTGGAGTCTCCTTTTGTTTTTTCAGACTCTCTAAAATTGAAAAACGCCGAGTTTCTCCTATACTGGGCTCGTTAAACTTTTACAGTAGAGGACCTGTTCAATTACAAACAGGAACGAACCACTCCTTCCTAGGGTTCGAATTTAAACTAGGTTGGACTCGTCCGAAGGATGAGCTTATAATCAAGCATATGTTATCCTCCTCAAGCTTGTTAAAAATAAAGAGGTACTTGCCAGAAATGGTGGGGGAAAAGAGAGAAGAATGAACCTATTTGTCACCTTTTGTCTCAAAAGAAACTTTATTACCACTCTTGAACACGACACTTTTCATTCACCTGGGTTGGGAAATCTTTTACCTCACAGTTGATCAAACCACTTTGAAAGTCTTTAACCGGGTTCCGGGGATTAACTTTGAGTTATTCGTCACCAAGCCATCTGTCGTGTCGTTATGTGTTCAAGAGGTCTGCAAGCAAAACTTTCATCTGCAAAATACTTGTCATCCATTTGACCATCCCTGAGTCAGTCCTTACAGCAACATTTCTTCAACTTGAACAATGATTTCGTGTTGCGGGCTTGCCTGCAACGGGTCGCTTTCTATCGACATCGACACATTATCTAGAAAGATGACTTAGGAATCGACAGTACCTTGAAGTCTGCATGCATCAATGGCAGGTTTCTCGCCTTTGACGTCAGTTTACATCATTGACTTTCGATCAAAGGATTCCGTGAAGTGTTCGACATCAAAACATCTATTCACATTTCACGGGTTGTGCTTGGTACTTTGAGAACCATTGACATTACTGGTGGTCTCTCTCACGCTTGTTAACAGTTTACATCATCGACTGGTAATCAAGTGGTTTCTAACATGTTCGACATCAAATCATTTAATCACATGGCTAGAATCGTACCAATTCGGGAAGTAGAAGTGAAGACCCTGGATCTAGTTTCTACCATCCAGGCTGCGAGGAGTTTTGTATTCATTATCTATGTAGACTAATCATAAACAGATGGCTGCGTCCATACTGTGTCTACAAAAGTCTATAAAAATGATGTACTGCAAGATCATTCCTGTATCAGAATAGTTAGTCCATTAGTTAAAGTTTTGAATCTGAGTATGGGAATGCCTACCTCAGTGATGATATAATCTTATACATGTATTTTGTGTTGAAAATTGCAGGTTCCAACCAGGTCATCCACAAGACAATCCTTGAAATGATAAAGCGCTTCACCCTTCCTAGAATTACAAAACCCTAATCTATTCCAGGCTTCGCACTTTAGGGGGCAATCTGTTACACTAAAAAATGTCACCATGACTACTTACAGTTAGTATGGCTCAAATCAACAGTCATACTACCCTCTTAGGCAAGTCTTATGCCTCTGCTATCCATCTCAAACTCAAAGAAGAGAGAAAGTCTTGTAAAAAATGTGTTTATCTCTGGGGTCGCAGGTTCTCTCTAGCCTTACCTGCGGGGACGCTCACAATGTTCACAAAAATTGCGTCCATGGACGCTATGTATGTTAAGGGACAGGTGCGTCCTTCTGTAAAAGGCAAAATGTGCGAGTTTCATCTTAAAAAAGTTACTTGTGGTTACTTCTAGAACTTTCTAGAGGTCGGTTTCATGAAATGGATGCGCCTCCAGTTGGTTCATGTATCCCTATTAAGGAGGAACTTATCCCATCAATAAGGGAGCTATCCCACCCAAAGAGGGGGATTATCCCATTGATGGTGGACCTGAATAACCTCTTTACAGCACTATAAATAAAGACATTGAGCCAGAGGGAGAAGAGGTTGGAGCTATACATTTTCTTTGGGTAAATGCTGCAGGAATTAGGACTCCCATTTAGAACCTTGTGAGGAGAGATTGTCTTTGCTTGATTCTACTTGGAAGTGGGTGAGCTTTGTCAAAGTAGAGGAAAACTCTTGACGGACCCTGGGAGGAACTTGCACAACACCAAGGCCAGGTTGTAAGAGTTTCTTTGTTTCGTTATTAATACAAACTGGTTTATTTTTCTCAATAGCTTGTGTTAATGAGTTATTTCATGTGTTCCTTGGTCTGCATGTTGAATATATGTTTTATTATATGAAATGCAAGTGCTTGGTAATTGTTTGATTGTTTGTGGTTGCAGGAATTAACGTGAAGGAGGAGCTCATCCGGATCGGCAAGGACGGACTACAACAACAGCGTTTTGGAATAAGGTAATCCTAAACACTTGTAGTTTTCATGTTTTAAAAGGTATATTTAGAGAAAGATCACTCCATTTTGTCTTGTTTGTCGCTAGAGAGTTTAGACTCCTAGGGAGGTCAGTTGTGTCCGCACAAACGACTTTTTCCGCCACGACAGGTACAACTTGAGAAAGAATTTGAACAAATGAGATTACAACATTAGACAAACATTGCAGAAAAGGATTCACAGATTCATCAAATGTAGGCTATAATAGATAAAATCAAAGACAACCCTCAATCAGAGGAATTCATTAAATAGGAACTTGAACTAAACTCTATGTTTTCACAACAACATGTATTCTGCCAAAAATCTCATTGATCAATCCATATTGTGGAACAAGTGATACATTAACCAATCAAGTGGTTGATCAGAGATTAGAATATGAAGAGACCAATAAGAGGATTTCAGAATTTATTTCTGGGTAGGAATCTGAAAAAGGTAAAAAATTCAATGTGCCAAAGATCGAGGAGTCCCATAAAGATATTTTATTCACAGATTGGGACATACAGTTGAAGAAACAGAAAGGGCAGTAGCAAGAGAAGCTAGTACAACAAACAATATATTTGAAGATGTGAATGAAAACCTTCATAGTGCTAATGTTATCAAAGAATGCAGGCTGAAAGTTCTCCTAGAAATCAAACAGTTAGAGAAACAATGGAAAGAGATTGAAAAAACGCAAGTTGAGGAAATCAACAACTGTCTAAGCTTGATTGGGAAACCTAGTGACAGTTTTTGGTGAAACCACATAGTCAATGGATGACTCTGCATTGTCTAACAAATTCCACTCAAAATATAGTGCCACCACTCTCTGATGTTGTATTTATGGGACAATTAAGATCTAGAATTGGTCGTCCACCCCAGGTGAAGCCAATGATAGATATTTGCGAACTCAAGGACCGAACGACTGACTGGGACAATTCAATTTGAAGAAGCTTTTCATCATTTTTATTTTTATTTTAGTTTTTATTTTAGTTATTTGGGAGGAAGGTTGTTTGAAACCTCCTCAACCTTTTATGTAATAATATATTTTTGATACATATGTTGTATTGTTTAAACCTCTCTCATGCATTTAGATAGGCCCAGAATTTTACCAAAAACACTTTGTAAATACTTGCATTTCTATACTTTCGCGACTTTCTTGATAAGATAATTGGAACAAAATCTTGATTTTCTTAGAGATTGAAGCATACTCTACTGAATTTTTGGTTTTGTACTCTTAGAGTATATTTAGTTGAAAAGAAGCATATCAATATTTTTGACTTCATGAGTAGAACATCTCATATCTGGTACTTATATCTTTATGGTTGAGTTTTGTTTATGAAATGGTAGTAATATTTCTTATATTGTCTTATGTATGAAATCTGAGCTACAGTTTGACATTATTGCACTTTTGTAAAATGTTTTAGCTATGATTCCCTATTGAGTATATGAGCAATTGATATATGCGATATATTTTTCACAATTATTTTGCCTAAATATTTAGTCAAAATAATTATCATTAACGTATTCATCTCTTATAGAAATTGAATGATATTTATTACCTGTTTCTCTAAGATATCTTTATAGATCGCATGATTTAAGTTATTCCTGAGTATATTAAGATAAACGTTAGAATAGATAGCTGCATGTGTTTGTTGTTTAAATTAGATCATTTTTAGTTAAGTCATTTCCCATTATACCTTATATGAAACCAACATCATCATCATATCAATTCTTGCTAGGAAACTGGTCCCATTATCCCTAGTCGGAGCCACCATAACAAACAGAAAAGGAGATGCTTCCAAGGTTTGGACCGGGTGGTTATCCCCCATGATGTTACAACGGAATTCCGGGGCTTCAAAAACTTGATAAGTCTATCAACTACTACCATGATGTCACTCTTTCCTTCAAACTTGGATCACACTTGGATAAACCTGTGATAAAATCCATTTAGACCTCCTCCGAACATTGACTTGGAGTGGCTAAAATTTGTAACAAACTCGGGGTCTTAATCGTCTCAAATTTATTTTATTGGCAAACCAAACATTCTGCCACAAACTTTTGAATATCAGATTTAAGGCCATCCCAAAAAAATTCCTTCTTGACCCTATGGTAAGCCGTTAAAAATCCCGAGTTCCCTCCTAAGAGAGTGGCGTGAAATTCCAAAAGAATATTTTTTTTGTGTTGGGAATTCTTACAAAGATATAAGAGATATTTGTACCATAATGAATATTTTTTCCAGCTAAATGTATCAGATGTACTCGGTTCTTGCTGCAACTTTTGAATGAGCATACACACTTCTTCATCATTTTTCCATTCATCCCTTGCTTCGGTTATCCAATCTAGTTGGATAATAGAAATGGTACAAAGAAATGCTTCCACATCCTCATCCTTTCTTGAGAGTGCATCTCCAACAACATTTTGCTCCCTTTTTTTGTAGATGATTTCAAAGTCATAGCCCAACATCTTTTTAACCCATTTTTTCTACTCTTATAGAGATAATATTTGTTCCAAAAAGTATTTAAGACTATCACGATCTGTTTTTACCTTGAAGTTCCTTCCCATTAGGTAAGGTCTCCATCTCTTTAGTGCATGTAGTATTGCCAACATTTCCTTCTCATAAATAGGTTTGTGTAAGTACTTTCCTTTCATTGGACGACTTTAAGAAACAATGGGTCTTCCTTCTTGCATTAAAAAACAACCAATTCCATTTTCCGAGGCATCACATTCCACAATAAAGGTTTTTGTGAAGTTTGGCATAGCTATGACCGGTGTTTGGAACATTGAATCTTTAAGATGTGCAATGGCCTTAGTTGCTTTTGGAGTACACGAAAATGCATCTTTCTTCAGTAATGTTATTAGAGGTGTTTCTATTCTCCCATAATTTTTAACAAACTTGTGATAATACCCTGTCAACCCGAGAAATCCTCGAAGATGCTTTATGGTTGCAGTTTTTTTCCATTCCTTAATGGCATTAATTTTGTGAGGGTCTACCTTAAAAACCTCATGTGATACAATGTGACCTAACTATTCCACCTCCTATACTCTAAACAAGCATTTGCAGGTTTTTGCATATAATTGTTTCTCCTCCAACAGTTTGAGAAGCCTGTCAACATGTTGAATATGATCCTTCCAAGACTTGTTGTAGATTAGTATATCATTAAAAAATACTAACACACATTTTATAAGGAATGGTTTGAAAATGGAATTTATCAAAACTTGAAATGTGAAAGGTGCATTGGTAAGGCCAAAAAGCATGACCAAAAATTCATAATGACCGTCATGAGTTCTAAATGTTGTTTTTAGAATGTCTTCAGTCTTCATTCTAATTTGATGATATCCCTAATGAAGATCCAACTTGGTGAAGTAAATTGCTCCATGTAATTCATCCAACAATTTATCAATGACAGGCATGGGAAATATATCTTTAATAGTGAGCTTGTTGAGCTCCCGATAATCCGGATACATGCACCATGATCCATCCTTATTGTGCACCAATATTAATGGAGCTAAGAAATAACTTTGACTAGGTTGAATTATACCAACCTCTAGCATTTCTGCAACCATACATTCAATTTAACTCTTTTAGGCATATGGATATCTGTAAGGCCTGATGTTTGGAGGAACACTTCTTGGAATAAAATGAATTGCATGATCATGATCACGAATAGGTGGGAGGCTTTTGGGAGTCTCAAATAGCTTGGAATGATTTTCTAAGACTTTTTGGAGATCTGGAGAAATAGATGATTTAAATGTTTGAACCTATAGTGAGCATAATTGTGAGATTATGACCTATTGTTATTTATTTAGAAGTTTTTTCATGCCATTAGAGCTGATTATCTTTCCTAGTTTCCCTACGATACCCCTTAATTCAACTTCCTTTCCTTCCCAAAAAAATTTCAAGAAAATTTATTGAAAATTAAAAGCCATTATACCCAAAGATTGTAACCATTGGAATCCTAGTATGACATCATTACCACCCATTGGAATGGAAATCATTGGACTAATCAATACATATTCCCCCATGGTTAACTTCATATTATTGCGCTTTCCAAATTTTTTTATAGTTCCTCCATTTTCTACCATCACTTGAAACTTTGGTGCTGGATATAGGAAACAATTCAATTCCTTGGCTACCTTACAATGAATAAAATTATGGGTACTACCCAAATCAATCACATTATTACCTTTTTCTTATTGATTTTTGTTGGCTTAATGGGTCCTGACCCATGTTCAGAGTTAGTTTTTCCAAACAAATACCTACACTATTGGCCCTTTCAACATCAATCCGTGGAGTGTGGATTGAACTCTCACCCAAAGCAGTATGGGGGAATGATGGAACCAAGTTTCAGCACCCAAAGATTAGTGTAATGTCATGTTATGCCCTAAACCTGCCTTCAAACAGAGCGATAAGCCCTTAGGGATTATTGATATAACTACCCTTAATTAGATCCGATATCTTTGCGAATGTTCACGACTATCTTTCGTGGACCCTAAATAGGTGAATCAACCACTTATGTGCCTTTGTGATTACTCTTAGTGCCGTGTTTTACCCAAATCAGCCTAAGCATTGAGTACTTTAACATGCAATAAGATATGCTTCATGTAAATAGTTAATATTAAGTGCATTCATATAACAACATCAATTATGTAAAGTTGCGCATCAATATAATATTACTTCATAACCCATCATTCATTACAGCATAAAAGTGCATTCATTCATAACAGAAGTAAATGGACAAAACATAGGAATTTATGGAATAATCTCTTTATTAATACTTCAGTTATTCTTACAGACTCAAGACTTCCCTATGCACTTAGCTGTAGGGGTTTAGAAACTCAGCTGTGGACTCTACTCTAGGCCTCTATGCACATAGTTGTAGAGCCTCTCTTCTACTCTAAGACTTCTTTGCTCTTTTCTCTACTGACTGATTACATTCATCTTCATGATCAATTGTTATTTCTTAGAATCTCTAAGACTCTCCTACTTGTACAATCCCATGGTCCGTGGACCATGCGTAGATCATAAAAGGTAACACATCTTACATGAAATAAGGGTAAAAACCTTTATGACACTTTACTATCTATGCACTCTGCGACCACAACTTGTGGAGACTTTACATTCTATTAAACAAAACATGGGCCTTCTTCCCCAAAATTGACCCTTGGGAACCCTGTCCCAACAGTCCCCAAAAAAAAAGATCGTGATTTGCCCTCGAGTCACTCTGATGGCGTGGAGATCTTACTGTGGAGAACTCCCAACTCTACTTGTGTCACTTCTACCTTAGCCATGCTCTACGTGGCTTCCTATTTGATCTGCTCCACCAGCTGCTCTATTGCTAGTCCCACATTGTCTTCCTTGATTTTCTGTTGCATGCTCTGTAGGCTTGCCAAATTCTCTTGAATGTTGGCGGAGATAATGTAGGCCTCATCCAGCTAAGGCCCTAATCTAGCCTTGAGGATTTTCTCTTTCCTCTGCATTGCTTCCACCTGTTTGAGCAACTATTTTTCCTCATGCAGCTTGGCCAATCATTGTGCTATAGAGATGGTGTGCACCATCGCTCTCACTTCATCATATTTTGCTGCAATTCACGGGCCTCTATGTTTAACCTCTGCAGGTTAGGAACTTCTTGCAAAGCTGTGACTACCTCCATGGATTACTCGAAGAGTGTGGTGCAATCCACCACCGTGGCATCCACTGCTGCAACTCCATCCTTCATAGTGGCTTCGCATTGTTCTCTGACCTCTGGCGGAGTTGAAGGTTGTGACTTCAACTCTAAATATGTGATTTTTAGGTTCAGTTCAAACTAAACCTTAGCCACTTCCATCTTTACATCGCACACATCTACATCCAACTTCCTAATCTTCACCTCCAATGATGCTTCCTCCAGGATATGAAGTTTAGGGACTGTTCTGCATGCCTCGGCTACCACGGCTGCAAATTGGTCATTTTGCACCTGAACTTTCTTTTATACCTCTAGCACTACTGATTTTTCCATGAAATCTGTTCATTGTTGACTTTGTACTCACTGATGAGGCTCATCACGCACTACTCCCAGGCCTTAACTTCTATTATCACACCTCCTTGCAGTGTGTGAAGAAACTCGCAGGGGAGCGCGACTAGGTTGAGGCCAATATTCTTTAAAGTGTTGACAATAGCCTTGTTAGCGACTGCCTATGTGCTCAAATCTCCACCAGGCAGCACGACTACCTGGAGATCTAATGACCAAACCATATCTACTGCTGTAGTGGTCCCTGGTGCCAAAATGGTTGATGCAGCACTGCTATGTCTTGCACCTACCTGAATTCTCGTTGTCTAGATCTACAACTCACGTAGACCTATCTGGATGATACTCAGTGCTTTCTTTCACTGCTGCTCAAACTACTGTAGTAGTTATGCTATTGTATCCCACACCTTGTCTCCAATTTCATCCAAGTTGCCATCCGTCAAAGTAATCAGATCTAGCGATGACTTGGTGGCTTTCATCTTCTTTTAACATCCTTCCTTTTCCTGCTCCCTGTACCGCTTTACTTGGAAGGGAGTGCTTTCCTGTTGATCACTGCCACACTGCTCTGAATGTTCTTCCTCCTCCATTTGGGGTGAAAGTGACTTATGACTTCTTTCGGAGCCTCTCTCTTGCTGCTTTTCCTGTTCATTCGCAGTGTGCTCCGCTTCCACTCGAGTCCTTTCTTTAGCCTCCTTCCTTCTCTTCTCATCCAACTATTGAACCTTTTGCTTGGCCACTTCCTTTTTCTTCTTCTCCACAGACTTGCTCTTCCCTGTAACCAGGTCAGAAGGAGAATGCCACTCTGTTGGCCAAGGTTGGATGACCTCTTCAATAGTGTCATCTGTAGCAAGGTATGGTAGGTCGAACCATTTCTGTTCGAGGTCCTTTCGCACCCAGATGTAGACATGGTGGAAGTCCACTTTGAAATCCGCGTACCTCGAAAGTTTCTCTAACAAGATTGGTGACAACTCTGGCTTTTGGTTGATGGCCATGCAAATACTTACCTCCATCAACATCCAAAAGACTTTGCTATCTATGGCCCGTGCAACATCTTTGGTGGCCCAGAGAGATACAAACATGGAAACTTCCTATAAATCCTTATCCACTAGAGGAAATTGGCTATCCTTTGGCAAATCCCACACAACGAGCACTATCAAGAGAAACAACCATGAGTAGTGGAATGTCTTAGTATCATTTTGTGCCTCTCTGCAGTTCGTGAGAAACTCACTACACAGGTAGCGTGCCCAATTGAACTGTATGCCCTCTGCGCATTATGCTGCCAACGAAACCATTGGTGCCGACACCTCGTTTGCATGACACTTCCTCATAACCTTGCCATCTAGAATCCAAGTGGAAATGTTTACCATGGGGTCAATAATGGAATTAATTGAGTATCCTCGTGGCTTCTTCACAAGTTTAAAATTTTCCTTCATCTTCTCAGAAAAGTCGTGCTCACTTGTCTTTCTGCCAAACACCTTGGTTGGATTCAATCCTGAATGGGGAAATAGTGTGATTTGATGGATAAGAATATCGATAATGGGGATTGTCATGTTTAAAAATAAGCACCCATCATGCACTAGGCACAACAGCTGCTTAATGATGATCAAGTTTATATTTGAGCGGTGATAGTGTGGCACCCACAACAGGTTCAACAACCTTGACTTGTTTACTCCGCGAATGCATTCCACAGGCTCCAACATGGTGACACTAGACTCTTTGTAGAAGACCCTTTGCATGAAGGTGTCAGTACCTAGGTGGGGGAACCGCTCATGGTTCGCCAAATCCTAGTCTCCGAGCTTTAGGTGTGGGATCGGTGCCAAGCGTAGACATTCAAAGGTGATGTTCTCTAGAAACACGGGTGTGTTGAGGAGGAATTGTCCTGAATATGCATCCTTCGAGACCTTCAATTTTCCCTTGCATGGAGGGATATAATTCGACAAATTAGATATAGAGTCCACCCCCTCAATATCTATGTCTTCCGCACCCTCCTTGGCCTCCAGATTCACCACTTTACCCTTCTCATTCATGCTTGGCTTTTATTTCTGCTGGGCCTATCTAGTGGTATGCTTCCTGGGAGACTCACTTACCAGCACCGACTTCTTTTGTTTATATTTCTTCGGCTTGGGGACCTATCTCACTGGTGTAGGATTTAGACTAGGTGACCTTGGCGCTGTAGTCACTACTGCTGGAACCTCTACACTCACAAATTCCGGAACCGCTCCCTCAGAAGCAACATCTCCACTAGTATTCATGGTTTTTGTGGGGCTTGGTCCTAGCATCTTTTCCAAGATGAATGTCTGATTTAACTTTGATAACTTGGAAAATGCAGGGCTCACGAATAAATCCTCCCAGTACGAGCGATTCATAGGAAATCGAAAGCTCAACTCAGAAATTCTCAGAATACAAAGTGTTTCTCGTTGGGCGGCCACATGTAATTTATAAGAGAATTCGAATTCAAATTCGACTGTTCCCCCCAAAACCTGTTCATAAATGCTAGAGTGCCAACAAATTTCCAAAGATTTCACCCTTAAATTCCTTAAATGTGAGCCCCCCACTCCTCTTAACCATCCCCTGGAATTAAAATCATTAATAGTGATGGTAACGATCATTTTCTAGCTATGTTGCGCGGTCTCCCCCCTATAGTGCAACTCCCTTTGCACTTCTTCTAGTACCGTGACACCCTCCTGTTTCGTGCAGACCCCTTGTCGTGCAACTCTACAAAATGAGCAGTGTAGTTTATAGACCTGTACCTCCTTGCAGCTTCCTGGAGTACTAAGATTGTGCTACCGTCATGTAGTCATTAGGCCTGATCCCCAGTTTATGGCTTCAATCGGCTTCCATTTATCTTTCCCGAAAATGGATTTCCATTCAATTTCACAAGCTGAACTACTCCACCATCGGTAATCTCTTTGATAACATATGGCCCCAGCCAATGCATCTGAAATTTTCTTGGAAACTTATCAAACTTACTGTCATATAATAAAACTAAATCATCTACCTTGAAGGTGCACAATTTGATGTGTCGATCATGCCATGCCTTTTCGCATTCCTTCTGAACCTACTGATGGAATCCAGCCAAAAATATATCTTCCTTGAGCTCTTCTATCTATGAGAGCCACTCTTCTAAGTCCTTGTGGTCCACCATTCCTGTGAATGCTACTATGCATAGACTAGGCACAATGTACTCCATAGGCATCACAGGCTCTATGCCATAGACCAACCTAAAAGGTGTCTGACTAGTAAGCTTCTTACAAGTAGTTCTGTAAGCCCATGATACTGCTAGTACGTGCACGTCCCAATAATTCCCTTGCGCATTCAAACCTTTGTCAGTGCATTTGGAAATATCTTATTAAACACTTCAACTTTCCCATTGGTCTGAGGATGATATGGCGTACTGTTGTGGTGATAAACTTGGAATTCTTTTGTTAGAGCGCTGATCGTTTCGTTGAGGGAATGTGTACCGCGATCACTCACCAAAATATTCGGTCAATTGAATGGGGTCAACACATATTAAAATAACAAATTCATTGTTATTGCCCCTGTACAGTCTTTCACAGATTGTGCTTCCACCCATATAGTCAAATACTCGATCATGGTGATGATATACCGCGCACCCATCTTCTTCCCCGGAGGCTGAATCAGTGCTACAAAATTAATTTCCCATTTCTCAAATGGCTGCAATGATACCTGTGGACTCAAAGGAAACTCATCCCTCCGCGATGGCCTGCTGGTTCTTTGACATGCATCACATGCCCTACAATATTCTTTTGAATCCTTATGCAATGTTGGCCACCACAACCCAATGCGTAAGATCTTTTGTGCTATTGCTTTTCCTGCATAATGGCCTCCTGTAGCTCCTCCATGAGCTTCAACTAAGATACTGTTTCGTTCAAAATCAGGAACATAGCGTCACAATATCTCATCTGACCCCATATTATACAACTGGCCTGTAATAACAGAAAATTCTGCCATGCGCACCACCAATTCATTCTTTTATTGACTTTTGTATCCTTCTGGAGCCATTCTTGCAGTCAGGAAGTGGATAATGTCTGCAAAGTGAGTATCCGCTACGCGAACCACAAAGAGTTGCATGTCAAGAAGTCCCTCTTCCAAATTGGTGGGCTCCTCTCTCGTTTCAATGCACAAAAGATGGTCTGGACCTACATTCAATTGTCCTGGCTTCACAATTACCTCGAAATCATACTCCTGAAACAAAAGTAACCATTTGCATATTTCCCCCTCAACATAGGCTTGTTGACTAGGTATTTTAATGGAGAATGGTCTGTGTACATCTCAAAGTGTCCACATAGAAGGTAATGTCTGAACTTATGGAGTGTGTACACCATAGCCTACCCTTTGCGCTTTGTCGTCTAATAATTCTTTTCAGCCTTAGACAACTTCCTACTTGCAAACACTATAGGGTGAGCCAATTCTCCTTCACCAGCCTATGTCAGCACTTCTCCTAGTGCAATACATGACACATCCACATGCACATGAATCTCCATCTTCCAATCCAGGAAGACTAGGATCAGTGCAGTGACCATTTTCTCCTTCAATACATCCAAACTCTATTGACATTCTTCATCCCAACAGAATGTAGCATCCTTCTTTAGTAGCTTTTCCACGGCACGGTAATCTGGGCAAAACTCCTGGTGAACTTCCAATAGTATCCAGTATGGCATAGTGTTGTGCACAACTGTTTAACACTTCTTGGTGCCTCTAAATTAATTATAACTGTGATCTTAGCAGGGTCCAGCATTAATCCTTGTCTGTATACCACATGACCTAGCAAGTTTCCGAAAGGGACGCAAAATAAGCATTTATTCAATTTTAGCGCTATCGGATACCTTCAACATGTATCCAGCATCAAGCGAAAACTAGATACATGGTGCTTTACTAGTCCAAACACTGTCCAATCATCAAAATATACCTTCAAAAATTTGTGAATGAACTCTTTGAACGCCGTGATGACTACACGCGAGAAGATTGCCGACGCATTTTTAAGCCCAAAAGGCATTACCATATACTAAAAGCATCCCCACTCAGTCGCGAAGGTCATCTTACTCCTGTCTTCTAGCACGATCTTTATCTGACGGTATCCATAGAACCCATCAGTGAACAAATATGCTTCCTGCCCACCAACATTATCCAATACTTCATCTGTGAACATATTTGGAAAAGGATCATGAACGCAGGCATCATTGAGCTTCCTGAGATCTACACAAATCCTAATTTCATCCTTTTTCTTCTTTTCCTGAACTACCATTGGACTCACCCAATCAAATTCCTGCACTGGTTCAATAATACCTACTGCAAGCATCTTGTCCTACTCTAGATGGACCTTTTCCTTGTATTTGGGATTAAGGCGATATGGTCTCTTCTTAACAGGCTTCACACTCGGTTTTAAAGTTATTTTCATTACTCACAAATCACCGATGATGCCTTTTAAGTCTAAAAATTTTGTGGGAAACAAATTCTGGTATTCACGGAGCAAGTCAACAATCTTATCCACCATAGCACGATCCGAGTAATCCCCTATCTTTACAAACTTTGGTTCTGCCTCTATGCCAATGTTTACCTGTCGGGTTTTCAGCGGCACGGTGATATCTGGATTCTCTATCTGCGGCCCCTCAACTTCATAGTGGCCTTCTGACTCTGGGATGTTAATGTTCCTTGGATCCTCCTCTTCTTCTTTAGTAGTAACATTATAGCACACCAGCACATGGCACAACTGGTTGGTCCAATCTCGTTGAATTAGATCTAAGGGGTCTTGTGGTATTTTGAAGATCGGTGCCTTAACCTCCTACAATACCTCATCAATGCATTTGAATCCATCCTTAAATCTAAATGTCATCAAGAATCCCTCTCTCAAAACATCCCATTCATCAGTGCCATGGCGAAGCTCTATTTCCATGTATGAGTTCATTTGTATTACATCCAATGTGTGGTAGAATAAATGCACCTAGTCTGGTTGTGGTTCTGTCCCATAAACATCAGTCCATTTTGATAAATGATCATGTAGATCATTCCTTCCATCATATTTCTCTGTTAGCCTAACTTTTGGGTGACCAAACCACAACCTCATCATTCTTTTGTATTCACGCCATCCATCAAAACTGTCTTTATATATACCCCACCATATTGCGGGTGTAGCGCACAATGCCAAATCCAAGGCTTGGAAGCGATGCTTATCTAATACTTCCCTTTAAAATGCATCCAAAAATTTATCTATCTCAGTTAGAACATCATAATAAGGAAAACTCCTTACCTTCGACGATACACATTGCAACGATTTAGTCATCATGTTACAAGGTAGCGTAGATACTTCATGCAACCTATTCTGCTAGTGCTCCAACTCTTCATTTGAATCTGATGTACATGAACTTTTGTGGTCCCATGCAATGCACCCATCAGTTATCAGATTAACCCAATCTTGATCTTGTGTTGTTATTTTATAGATTTGGTCCAGATCATCATCACTTTCCTCATAATTGCAGACCGATTTAGTATAGCGCGGTCCTTTTGCAGGGTTCAAAGGTACTACCATGTAGAGCGATTTTCTTTCAAATGACATCATCCACTTCTTCAAATTGATTATCCCATTCATGCCGATAGCCCAATCAATCCCAAGGAGCGTGGGGTATGGATTGCTATCGTCCATGATATCTATCACTTCAAAATCAGCCAACACTGTCGCGCCTTTAATATCTACAATCACTCCCTATAATCTTCTCATGGGGATAATCTTCTGTTGATTTGCCATCCTCAACTAAATCAGAGACCACTGCAGTGCATATCTCCCCATTCTCTCCCATTTCTGTTTAGGAAAAACATTTGCATCTGACCCAAGATCCATAATAACTTGGTCCATTTCATATTCTCCTAGTTGTGCAATGAGCCTCATCTCACACCCTGTTCTTGCCTTATTCTTATGAATCTTTCTGACTACGCGATGTCCTTTAGGAGAAGTTTCTTTACCGACACATTTATTTATCAACTCCTGTAATCCTTTCACGGCCTTGCTATCACGTAGTAGCTTCATACAAGTCTCCAAGAACGTGGTAAACATGGGGGGGTCCATTTCTCATATAGCTTATCCTAACTTCTTGAGGTAGAGACATCAATGAGGCTTTTTTTTGCTTCCATGAAAATTTCTTTCGCGCACTGCAAATCAAACCCAACCTCGTTTTTTGGAGCCTTTCTAACCCACTCACCTTCTTTAGGTTGCTTTTCTTTATCTTCTCCAATCGTCATTCCACTTCGCAACAAGATATTCACATTAAGATATTCTTCGTGGGGTTAAACCCTCATCATCTGCAGGTTCTGGGTAGGTTTCTAAGGCTGCTCCCTCTTCTCCTGCATTTTAGTTATTAATATAGGGCAGTATTCTATCGCGTGATCAAACTGAGTAAAGTATCGGCACGGAAGGCATGCCGGGCTTGTACACTCCCATTCGTCGTGTCCTGACACTCCACAATTGTAACAAATGACTTGTCCCCAACCTCTCAGAGGTCCTCATCCTCCTCGGCCTCATCAGTACCCTTGATATCCTCAGCACACTGCCCTAATGCCTTGATCATTCTTTCCATCATCAACTCATAGCTACATCAGTTACACTCATCGTGTCCCACTGATTTGCAGAAGCTGCAAAAGAGTTGTTGCGGTGTTTGCACAAATTTCTGCATCAAATGACAATTTTCTATTACATGTTTTCTAGCTACCTGATAGATATCACACCACAACACGGGCCCTATGCTTGACCCTGCTTGGGCTTTCGGCCTCAGAGACATTGGCCCTCCTCTTGAAACATAATTCGCAAAGACAGGGCAGTGATATTTTTCATGTCCCTAATTCTTATATTTCAGAAACCAAACTTCTTCGTGCACCTCTGGCCGAGCTACTCTATCCTTCTTCAGGCTTTGAAACTCTAGGCAAAGATTCTGCAACTCCATGTGAATCTGCTGAATTCCCAAAGCAACATCTTGAATCGGTGTCTCATGCAATCTCATCACAATTTCCAGGGCTTCCGCCTGGGTTCCAATCTTTTGCTACGATAAAGAAACCCTTAGATGGGGTAAGAGCGAAGCTACAAACCATTTGTGGTTCTTTCCATCCATAAGATTCATGTTAGCTTCATAGATCTATCATTTCAGTCTCTCATCTAGCTCCCAGGGTGTTTCGCCAGGGCTCATCATGATTTCCTAGAATCAAACAACTGATTGTGATTTAGACTTGGGCCTACTGAATTCCTTATTTAGCGCAGTCGAAGTGTCCGCTAATGAAGCCATCTGGTTAGCAGTGCAATATGTAGAAAATCTGATGGCAGGTTAACGGGATAATGCAATATAAATCACAACAAAATATTATAACCTACTTCTACTATAAATTTGCGGAAGCTTAAAGATCGAGCTGAACAATATAACCAGAAGAAGAAGAATCAATGGCACAATACACATGAAAATACTTTGGGGAAAACCTTAGCTAAAAACCCCACACTATTGCATTATCATACATGGTGGAAATACATAGGAATTATACAAAGCCTTAGCTCTCACAGCTAGCCAGCTCTTAGTACAATCCTCACAAATTCTTGCAGGAAATCTTGGCTTCTCCCCAACCTTCCTCTCTGCCCTCCAAGCTCCTATTTCCTTGCGCTGTTCCTTATGGATGATTGTCCTATTACCAAGTGGATGATCAATCCTCCAAAACTGCGCAATCCTAAAGGATGAATCCTTGATTGCATGCATGAGTTTTATCCAAGAGAAAACACATGCAACTGATAGTACATTGTCCTTGAACACTAATCTCAACTGGGTCTTTCTCATAATAGACATGCATGAGTTTCTGATGAGGGAATCTTTAGTTAACTGGAGTACACTAGTTGAGTGCATTAATGCAAGAACTGACTGTTAATTCACTATTAGTTCCTCAAACAGTCTGGAACTAATTTAACTGGACTTAACTCAGTAAAATGAGTTAAATAATTACAACTCAAATATAATTCAATCTTATCTCCATAATTTAAGGGATAACTCTTGCATGACTTCAGAAAGACTTCTAACGTGAATTTCTCCAACTAATTAATTTAAAGAAAATTAATTAATTATTTCCAAGTGGCTGTTAAGACTAAATTCAATTTTAATTCACAATTTAATTCAAGGACAAACTAAATTGGAATATTCTTGTTTCCATATTTCAACACTCCCTCTCAACAAGAAAGGGATTTTCTGCCACCCTGATCTTGTCTCTATGGAACTCGAATTTACACTTTGACAATGCCTTTGTCAAAATGTCAGCATCTTGCTTCTCTGTCAAAATATATTGTAGAAACATGATCCACTTGACCCGTGAAAATCCACAGGCAAAAAATCCTGCCTTATGCTTCTCCACACTACCATCAGCAACTTGCTTTACCTTGTAAACCCAATGGGAACTCACAACTGACTTGTTCTCAGGTCTCGGAACCATGTCCCAAACACTGTTACGAATGATGGAGTCATACTCCTCCACCATAGCATCAAACCAAATCAGCTGCTGCACTGCTTCCTCAAAGGAATATGGCTTGGTCTCAACACATTCCCCAAGAAGGGCCATGTATCCAGTGTACCTCTCATGTGACCTCCTCTGTCTACGCTGAGAAGATGGTGCTTCCACATTCTTTCTCGCATCCTCCAACAATCTGTCAGCTTCTCTTGTGCACTTTTGTCCATCTCTAGAAGACTCTACTTGAATGGATGTCTCCACTCCTGGAACCTCTGCATGTGGCTGCTCTGCATTAGTATGAGGCTCCTCCTCCCTAGGAACCAACAATTCCTCCACAACCTATAGTTGGAGCTCCATCTCAAGGGAAACTCGTATAGCATTCTGCACATCAAACTTGAGATATCTGTGAATCACTGTCCTTTGACTGGTAGGTAAGTACACCTAATAGTTGTGAGGTGTATCAGTGTACCCCACAAATATACCCAACTCTACTGTCGGATCAAGCTTCTTCCATGCATCCTTTGTCCCATGGCAATATACTGATGAGCCAAGGATCTTGAAGTGACCCACATCTGGTCTCTTGTGGGAGAAAGCTTCCTCTAGTGTCTTCATCCCAAGTATGCAATGTGGGCTTCTATTCTGCAAATAGATTGTTGTGTTGCATGCCTCAGCCCATAAGTGAATTGGTAGGCCATGGTCATGCAGCATTTCCCGTGCTGCCCCTACAATATTTTTTTTCTTCCTCTCGTCCACCCCATTCTGTTGTGGGTTATGAGGTTCCGTCAACTCTCATTTAATTCCTTTTGTTGCATAGAAGTCCTTAAACTCTTAAGAGACATATTCTCCACCGTTGTTGCTTCTCGAGGCCTTGATCTTCTTCCTTGACTATTTCTCGACTGAAGCTTCGAACTCACACAACTTTGTGAATGTTTGGTCCTTCTTCTGCATGAAATAAATCTAGCATTTACGAGAATAGTCATCAACGATAATAAAATTATACCTTTTCTTCGTTGTGGATGTCATCAAGAATGGTATGCACAAATCAGTATGAACTCGCTCTAAGATAGCCTCTGCTCAACTATTTAGATCATGAAAGGAAGACTTGGTGTACTTTCCCAAGGTACAACCTTTGCATGTGTCAACTTGCTTAAGTTTATCTTAGGGAAGTCCTATAGATATCTATTACATTATCTTCAAAGCCCCATGATAGAAATGGCCAAATCGCCTGTGCCACAACTCGCCAATGTCTTTGGTTTGCACCAATTCTTCTTTCATACTCAATGCTGCATAATCATCTACCTCTAGTTTATATAGATTCTTCACTTGAATCCCTATCCTCTTGGTCTGACTCATGTTTATGTGTCTTAGGAACACCTTTCCTTTACTGAAGACAACATCGTAACCTTTGTCCTCCAACATCACGATTGATACCAAGTTCTTCTTCAGTCTAGGAACAAACATCACATTTGACAAGGTGAGAGGAGCTCCATGCTCCCTCTGAAAGGAAACTGTGTCCACTACTGAAACACTATACCTTCCATCATCACCCATCTCTATGCGCATCTTGAGGTCTTTCTCCTCCAAGGAACTGAAGAAATTTTTATCACCGGTCATGTGGAATGAGGCTCCACTGTCAAGATACTAGACACAACCCATCATCGATGAAACCATGCATGTGATGAGGGTAAAGTCCATTTCGAAATGAGAGGCTAATGCCTCACCTTCCGATCCTTCGAAGGATCCCTTCTTGGACTTCTTCGATGGGAAATTAGTTCTATAATGTCCCATCTTGTGACAATTAAAGCATCATACTTTAGACATGTCACCCTTCTTCCCTCCATGAGAAGAATTCGATTTGAAATGAGAAGCCTTCCCCTTCCCTTTCCTCTCCTTACTTGCTAAGGCCAAATCTTCTTCATCATCATCAGTCTTGGATGAAGAACCGTCTCGTGTGCTCCTCATGATCTCCTCCTGCATAAGATCCCACCACAATTGTTGCTAATCCAATAGTTTCTCCCCTCCATTCATAGCTAGTAGTTGTTCCAAATATTTGGAAGGCCAAGGAGAGCGAGGCTTACCATATCATCATTGGCAGTAGTTATTCACACATTGTCAATTTCATATTTGCAGGTGGTGAGCTTGTTCAGATATGTGGAAATAGTATCTCCCTTCTCCATCTTGATTCTTTGAAGCTTATCCTTGAGCGCCAATTTCCTCTGGTCACTACTGTTTTGGTAGAGGTCCTTTAATGTCTTCCAGATTGAAAATGGAGTATCCTTGCCATGGAGACTCGAGACAATATGGTCTCGAACTCCCTCAAGGATGATTAGTTGAAGCTAGCTTTGGGATTTCTTGATCAATGAATTCCTTCAAGCCATTGTATCCTAATACAACCTCCATCCTATCTTTCCATGCTATGTAATTCGAGCTACCTTCCAAGGCATACTCGAGTCTTAATCCATAGAAAGCCATTGGCCAACCTTGAAGTATGATATGAATTCGATTTGCACCTGCAACCCTGAATTTCAAACTTAAAATTCTCTTCTCAGTATACTGTTCACAACTTTGATACCATGTAGAAAATCTGATGGTAGGTTAACCTGATAATGCAATATAAATCAAAGCAGAATATTATAACCTCCTTCTACTATCAATTTGTGGAAGCTTAAGTATCGAGCTAAACAATATAACTAGAAGGAGAAGAATTAATGGCACAATACACATGAAAATACTTTGGGGAAAGCCTCAGCTAAAAAACCCACACTATTGTATTATCATACATGGTGGAAATACACAGGAATTATACAACGCGTTAAATCTCATAGTTAGCTAGCTCTCAATACAATCCTCATAGATGCTCACAGGCAATCTTGGCTTCTCTCCAGCCTTCCTCTTTGCCCTCCAAGCTCTTATTTCCTTGCATTGTTCCTTGTGGATGATCTTCGTATTACCAATTGGATGATCAATCCTCCAAAATTGTGCAATCCTCAAGGATGAATCCTTGACTGCATGCATTAGTTTTATCCATGAGAAAACACATGCAACTGATAGTACATTGTCCTTGAACATTAACCTCAATTGGGTCTTTCTCAGAATAGACATGCATGAGTTTCTGATGAGGGAATATTTAGTTAACTAGAGTAGCACTAGTTGAGTGCATTAATGCATCAACTGACTGTTAACTCACTATTAGTTCCTCAAACAATTTGGAACTAATTTAACTGGACTTAACTCAGTAAACTGAGTTAACTAATTACAACTCAAATATAATTCAATATTATCTCAATTTAAGGGATAAATCTTGCATGAATTCAGAAAGACTTCTAACTTGAATTTCTCTAACAAATTAATTTAAAATAAATTAATTAATTATTTCCAAGTAGCTGTTAAGACTAGATTCGATTTTAATTCAGTAATTCAAGGACAAATTAAACTAGAATATTCTTGTTGCCATATTTCAACACAGTACTTAATGTACCATGTTAGCGTGTGATCTCGTAGAGAAGCAACCAACCGTGTTTTCTTCATATGATCATTTGTAATATTTTGGGCTATCCATACAGCCTTAGCAACGAACCAAAACTAGTCCAGGTCATCATTTCCCAAGCCCTTGAATATGGGCAACTTCATTGTATTCAACATATTGAATGGTGGCAGAGGTGGTGGTAGTGTGGACAAAGGTGTATGTTATGGAGGTGAAGGTGGAGATGGTGTGGGCGGATGGGGTATTCATAGGAACCCCAGCCTTATTAACTGGACAACATTCTAAGGTGAAGCTTGTGTTGCACCTTCATCGTCACTTAGAGGAGGCTCAATTAGCAGGCTATATTTATGACCTGTTCCCCCTCTATCTCTGAAAAATTTTCCACATCGTGTAGCTCCAAACATCAAGGTAATGAATAACCCGCTTTTCTTACAAGAGACTTTTAATCCAAGCATTCAAAGATATTAAATACTTACCTTGTGGTCCCTTGAAGAAGTTTCGCTATGCTTCGTTGTAGTTGACCGAGGTATCGACCATGAATTCTATCACAAATCATCCTATGACACGATCAAGCCAGTGACCGACAACACGCACGATCTTATCTTCAGAGGCTTCCAATCTTCGCACTAGCTGTGGGGTCCACACTATTGGAACATCAAGCCTCCACCTTCCTTGGTCATCTACCAAGTTAGCGATCCACTCGTATAGCTTGATCTGGAAGGAACATAATAAAATTTCGTGTACCTTTGTGTACAGATACCTGTCCCATCACTGTTCTTTTATTAGGCGGGATTTCTGTTTTCTTGCGCCGCGAATCCATGGATCTTTCTATCCAACCACTCCTCAATTTCTTTCTTAGTTCGATTCCAGTGATGCGACATCACACATCTCTTTATGTAGGTCCCGGTCCCGGCAATGGAACCAATTGTTGGCTTAATGGGTCCTAACCCAGGTTCAGAGTTAGGTTTTCCAAACAAATCCCTACACTGCTGGCCCTTTCGGCATCAATCCATGGAGCGCGGACTTAATTATCACACGAAGTAGTATGGGGTGATGTTGGAACCAAGTTTTTGCACCCAGAGATTAGTGTAATGTTGTTTTATGCCCAAAGCCTACCTTCGCTCAGATCGATAAGCCCTTAGGGCTTATCGATATAACTACCCTTAATCAGCTCTGATACCTCCGCAAATGTTCACGACTATCTTTCGCGGACCCTAAACAGGTGAATCAACCACTTAGGTGCCTCTGTGATTACTCTTAATCTCGTGTCTTACCCAGATCAGCCTAAGCGTTGAGAATTTTAACATGCAATAAGATATCCTTCACATAAACAGTTAATATTAAGTGCATTCATATAATAACATCGATTATGTAAAGTCGCGCATCAATACAATATTACTTCATAACCCATCATTCATTACAACATAAAAGCACATTCATTCATAACAGAAGTAAATGTACAAAACACATGAATTTATGGAATAATCTCTTTATTAATACTTTAGTTCTTCTTACAAACAAGACTTCCTTGCACACTCAGCTGTAAGGATCTGCGCACTCAGCTGCAAACTCTACTCTAGGCCTCTATTGATCTGGATTTAAACAGGAATGCAACAAATTATAGAGATAACAATAAATACAGAGATGCAATGGAAATAATACTTCATTTCATTACTATAAAATACTGAAATATGATTACAAACAAAAATGGAAATAAACTAGCTAGGGCGATGGTAGCTTATCTCCGAGAAGAGATGTGGCGGCTACATGCCTCTGAGCTATGTTACAATGAAGATCGAAGGCCTATTTATTATTGAGAAACAATGGAAAACCCTAAACATCCAAAAACCTAACCCTAGGAGATGAAGCGCCAAACTGTGGGCCCTGTTTGGGTAAATTATTACATCAACTTCCCGGGGTTGTAACTTTGGCATACGATCTCCGTTCGATGTGCAAAATAGCTCATTAGAAAGATCTATTCAAGGACTATAACTTTGGGAAGAAAAGCATTAGGCAATGGCCCATGTTTCTCCCAATTTTCCCAAAAAAACGTCGTTTAGGGCCTCAAAACTGCTTTGGAAGTTCGGGACCTGAAAAACTATTAAAAATAGTAAATTGTGCTACAATTAAGGAATCTGAAAAACTAAAAGAGACAATTGTGGGGGTCCAAGTGGGATAGGTGGGTGGCCACCAACATCCACTTGGATCTGCACACACAGCTGCAAGTCCTCTCCTCTACACTAAGACTTCTTCACTCTTTTCTCTACTGACCCATTACATTCATCTTCGTCATCAATCGTTATTTCTTAGACTCTCTAAGACTCCCCTACTTATACAATCCCATGGTCTGCAGACCATGGGTAGATCTATAAAATCCAACACATCTTACATAAAATAAGGGTAAAACCCTTTATGACACTTTACTATCTACGCGCTCTAAGACCACAACTTGTGGAGACTTTACATTCTATACAACAAAACTTGGGTGTTTTGCCCCAAAACTTCGGCTTTTTGCCCCAAAACTGACCCTAGGGGACCCTGTCCCAACAAGGTGTCCCTTTATCTTAAGAGTTTAAGGAGTGGTAATTCCTTCCAATGCATTACAAGATATGGTCAGATTCATTTATTCTTTCTCCGGGGTTGTTTCATGATGTATATCCTCTTCTTTTGATGTTCCTTGTTCCTTTCCTTCCTCCTCTTCACAATCTATGTAAAATAATTTCTTCTCAACACTCTTATGACCTTTAGTGTATTTTCTATCACAACTGAAACAAAGACATTTTTATATTTTTTGGTCCAATTGTTGTCGTGTCAACCTTGTAGGTTAGGAACAACACTTACATATTTTTAGTTGTGAGTGGTAGACTTCCTTGTTGCCATAATTTTTTTTTTTTAACTTTTCTTTCCACCCTGAATGCCTACTCCAATGAATCAAGTTCCCAAAGGTGAACTTCATGTTGGATGTTATCCCTTAAATTCCGTATGAATACATCAATCGTATGCTCCTCTAGAATATCATTTACCCTTATATTCAATTTTTGGAAGTCCTCAATGTGCTCTTCCATTGAACCCTTTTGTTTGAGATTTATCAATTGGATAAAGAGGGTGTTTTTCGTTGTATCCTCATAATGTGCTATCATTTCCTTTGTAAAAATTGACTAGGTGAAAATTGGTTTATGAGAAAAAATCCATTGATACCATACAAATTGATTTTGTTCTAAATATAAAGATGCAATGTGTACATTTTGTGTGTTCAACACATCATGTAGGTCAAAGAATTGCTCCATCTGTAGTATCCATGTCACCAGATCCTTTCCATCAAACTTCCTCATATCGATCTTAGGAATTTTTTTAGTATTCAACCCACTATGTGAGTCTCTAAAATCATAATTTGTATTCCTTTTATCCTCATCATGATTTTTGTAGAGTACCTTGTTACAACTAGGAATCATTTCTTGTAGCAATTTTGTCAAACCTTCCTTCAAACCTTCCAGGTCCCTTTTCAAATCTGTTTTTAAACCATCCTTAAAACCTTCCATCTTGACATTCATAATTTCTTCCATGTCGAATTTCAAACCATCCATCTTAGCTTCCAGTTCATTTTTGGTTACTCTTTGTGAGAGTGAAATTTGTTGCACTTGATCTCGCAATTTTGATATATCATGTTGCATTTCTTCCTCTTCTTCATGTGTCATAGAAGAGATTTATGGTTGCTTACTAGGTGTGTCCATTTTTTTGTTTCAAGGAATTTTGAAATCAAACAATAATATATATGCTTCACTATGCCCTTTGAATCACTTCAAACTGATTTTTCAAACGAAAGTTATGGAAAATTTACAAAATACACACTGTTTTCTTTCTTTTTAGGAGCTAGATATTGCAGCTGTTGTATCTCTATAACTGAAAATCTAAAATATCTGAAATTACATCTTATAGTATCCGTCCAAGTCTTCTTTCTAACCCTACAATTCACACCAAGAATGGATTCTTCAAGAAAGAGTTATGCTCAATCTCCCACGATGACTTGATTATAGACTAGTTCAGTAGAGAAAAATTGTACGACATGCCAAATGTCATTGTTTCAACATTCAGCCCTGAAAATGATACCCAAAAAACTACATTCCATCCTCTTTCCATCAATTTCTATGAAATTCAAATCCGATTCTCATAGATAAAGTTTTGACGATTCTCCCTAGGTCACTTGTTTGAGATGGAATTCTGGAGCTTGCAAAAATGCTAACTTCCTCGGATCATATCTTTGAAAATATAGCGAGACAAGATATGAAATTCGTACACGAAGTTCAAAAAAATTTCAACTCCCTATGGTTTTAATTTCAACTTCTTAATATTTGTAGAAAAAAATTATAACAACAATTCCACGATGACCTGTTTGAAGCAGTGAAACCCTAGAATCCAATGCTCTAATACCAAATCTTATGCAACCAGCTCAAAAATAGATAGATAAACAACTTAAAAATTATACTCTTCGAGGGGGAAACCTAATTTACATTACATAAATGAACAATTATTATATGATACAAATGAAAAGACCTCCTTTCTATATATCTGAGTTTAAGGGGTCATAATATAATTAGAGCCTACGTAACAATAATAATGTAAAAACACAACAATAACAATAGTGGGCTTCTAAGGGACACAATAATAACAATATGGGGACTACATGGGAAACAAAATAACAATAAGAGGGATACACTAACAATAAAAATAAGGGGCTACACTAGTATTATAGGGACCTAACACTAATAATGGATTGTTGGAGCCACTCCTTGCTCCTCAAAAGAACTAGTTTGTCTCTCTAATGCCTTGCGGGCGGAGATATGGTGAAAAGTGATTTTCTCATACAATGAGGGTGTATATATAACCAATAGGTGGTGCTTAATCTTCCTTGTGACTCTTTGACTAACCTCATGACTGTTTGACTTCCTATGACTTTTCGACTTTACATGACTCTTCATATTCTGAATGTGTCCTTTGGACTTCCACTTTACAACACATTTTGAATAGGTAATTACATAATCCATAATAATGATGTGGCATATGACCACTTGTGACAGGATATGACATGGACTCCATGATGATGTGACAGTGCCAAGATGTCCTTCTTGTTTCTTCTTTCTTTGTGTCTTCTTGAAAATATGGTACATGTTCTTCTTCTTCCTCCTCCTTATGACTTGAAGATGAGGAGTATTCTATGTGATCTTGATCTTGATATTCTATTAGAGTTCGGTGTTCCTTCACCTTCTTTCCTGATGATAATGTTATCTCTTCATATCCATATGGTTCTTCTAGCATGTCCTCCTTCTCCATCTCCTTCTTCATCATCTTGCCATAGAATGATAGAGTACCTGCATCTACAATCCACTCATGACAAGATGACATCAGTTCGTTAAAACCCTGGTCTATGATGGTGCATGTTGATCCACTGACTGAGACGAAACTAGGTGACAAATGGGGAAAGAAGCTCAGTAATTGCATAATTGCGCAGCTCAAGGAATCAAGAGTGAAGCTTGAACCTTGACACTACGTAATGGCAGTTCATGCTAGACTAAGGAAACAATTTGCACAATCTCAAAGCTCAGTGTCACAGGCTAAGGGGATGGGCACTAGATCATCTTATTGCACAGTTATAGACAAAAACTGAGCTTAGGGTATTGTGAAATTGTGTAGCTCAGGGAGTCACTGGTGAAGCTTGAGACCTAAGACTATGTAGTGTATGGTTCAAGCAGGATTGGGGAGACAAACTATGTAGTTTCTAGACTCAATGAGCTTAGCTTTAGGGTTTTCAATGCTTGGGAGAACTACACAGTTATGGAAGGCAAAGGAGGTTGGGCCATTATGAAACTGTGTAGCTCAAAAGCTCAATGGATGAGCTTGAGGCTAGAGACTATGCAGTACGTAGTTGAGGCCATGTTGGGAAGATGAATTGCACAATTCTGGGAGGTAAGGTCAGGCTTGATCACTAGAGCTGCGCAGTGCAGTAGTCATGGGAAGTAGGAACTGCATATTGCGTAGTGATTAGGGATAAGGATGCATGTTGGGGGTTGCAACTGTGCAATGCATAGTTGATGAAGGCTAGATAAGGCTAGGTTGCTTGGGAATTTATGGAAATTGGCTAAGTGTGGGACTGAAGAGATTGATGTGAACAATGATATGAATTAACTATGATCACACACTTGAAATAATTTGATGACACAATAATGTAGATGATCTGGAACATGCCAACAACATATTTCCCTCAATGCAACAACTTTTCGACAACTTTACGACAAGTGTGGCGGTAAAGGTACACTTTGCGACGACAATGATCACAGTTGTGTGAAAATGCTTAAAACTTTTGAAATGAGTGCGAATGGTGTTACATGGTTAGACCAAGTCATTCACACAAAGATAACCCTTGAAACCACTAGAACAAGCATACATACATTTCTTGATGACTAACATGTGGAAAGATGCCAATTGCTAAAGTGAAAATGACTCTTGCGATATGTGGACGATAGTGAAAATAACACATGCCAGAGAAAAGATAACAGGAAAATGAAACTAATTAGAGAGAAGGAAGGTGAAAGTGACAACTGAAAACATGAAAATGACACTCACAAAAACAAAGGCGCTTGAAGGTGACACTTTGCAAAAATCACTAAAATGGAAGTACAGATGTAACTAGAATGTCAGAAAATATCGTTGCCAGTGTGCACTAACTGTCAACATGGATTGGACATCACACATGTGCAGTATTAATGGAACCTAATATGCTTGTCTAAGCTTGCACTCATGAACTTGTTGTGGACTGAGTATGTGTGAGCAAGTGAATTCGACACTTCCAATCAAATAAGGGAGCTCAAAGCATCAGTTGACCAAGAAATTACTATGGAACGACTGATTAGAAGATCCACAATAGGCTCCAAAATTCGAGTGTACGCAAAATTTATGAGGGTGTTTGTCGCAATGAAAACACTTGGCAACACACTAGTAGAACTATAGCTTATTTGCCTTGGTCAATTATTTCATGCAAGGTCTAGTTCTTCAGGAAGTATTGATACATCATTGAGATTACCATGGCTTCCCCACTTACCCCGTGCATAAACATAGTCCCCTTCATTCCTTTACTTAGTTAAACACAAACATAAGATAAACAATTACACAATGTTTTGGATTAGGATAGGGTAATGAAGTTCACGGGATTTAGATTTTTAGAGTATAGTTTTTCATCTTTGGTGTTGCTCCACTGCTAGCATCCCTAGACAATACCCCAGTGGATCCACTTTAGGGACACAAAAATTGCTCCACTACCAGTGAGCCTAAACAGTACCCTGGTGGAGTTTCTTGCTTCACCTCTTTACATAGTAAGCCTTTTTCTTCTTTCACCTTTATTTATTTATTTATATGGGACTATGCATCAACACTTATTTATTTCATGGGTGGAAGAGGGATGTCATCTTATTGAGAGTAGGAGAGGTTGTCCCCTCAGAGAAGCATATATAAGACATCTGATATTGGTTTTCTAATTTAGATTTTCCACTTTTCCTTCTCTACTTGATTGGCTCAGCTTGAAAATATCGAAAAATAAAAACCCAAGTGCAAGCATGAGGTTTCTAGAATAGAGATGGAGTTCTTGGTTTGACACAAGGCTTTCTTAACTCAAGAATCATATTTTCCATCAGAACACCATCGACCAAAATATGTAATCCATACAAGGAAGAAGGACAAAGAGTTAGCCAAATGTTGCAGTGTTACAAATTCCTTTTCTATTTTTCCACAATCCCTTTGAGGCAAGAGAGAATATTCATGAATGATCTCCCAAAATGAAAGGAGAGACAACACACAATGAGGACACAAAACAAGAAGACAAGACAAAAAATGGCTAAATTAAAACCAATATGTGAAACCAAAACTAGAAAACAAAAAACAAACAACAGGAAATGAATGTAGGATGGGTGTGCAGGTAAACTAAAATGCAACTAGACCTATGCCTAACCTAACCATCTAGAAGTTTGGGGTCACATATAATGGAATTTCCAATGTAGCCACCGTAATTATTCCTAACTTGCAATCAGAAAGATGCGATCGACTAAAATGAATATAAAACAATTTGCAATAGAAAAGATAAGAACTCGAATAACTTGCACAAAAATGAAAAGGTCTTGTCTGTCAGTAGAAAGATAGGCCATAGCCACCGCTTGTAACCAATTTATATTCTTACCTTTTGGATGAGAACCATCATTCAAGAAACCTTGGAAACTTCGCATGAATTTGTCTCCATCTGTAATGTTAGTGTCAGTCTTTCCAGCCTTCCTCCAGTGATCAAATATGCTCTTACAAAGTGGTCTCAGAGTGTCAAGGTCAAATTTTGTCATTTCAGTGAGTCTTCAAGCAAAATTTGGCCACTAGGCATTAGGTCTAGGGTTTGTTTTCACTCCTTTAAAAGTTGCCCAAATGTCAGTCCATATCATCATTCAGCTGAGTGTATCATCATTCAGAGGGTTGTCATCATCATATTAGGTTCCATTGGGTCATGTTACACCTTGTTCATGCTTCAGTTGTGCCTTGGCAAGGTTCATTTCCCTCTCCTAGGGTTTTGAAGGCAATTTCTCTTGGATGGTCAAATCATTAGAAAAACTTGTATCCTGATGTTCGTACACCTTCCCCTATCCTTAATGTACCTTATCAAATGCTTCCCATCACTGAGATCCCCCAAATTCCTCATTTTTGCACAAACCCTAGTTTCTTGCTACAACTTGGCAATTTTCTAGGTTGGGCCTGTGTTTTGCCTGTTTGGACCCCTTCCCCTCACTCGATCTATAAGATTCCACTTTCCCCTGCTTCATTACATCCCTCCCTACTCCCCAAAATTTCCCGAAGAATTTAGAAGCCCCCTATCCCCTTCATTTCGCTTCATTTCGACAAAATCCATTGTTTCACACAACGGGACAAGTTTCACTAAAAAGATGTTTCAAAGCAATAAAAGATTAATTTTGGAAAACTGAGAGAGGGTTTTGTCCAAAACATGCCAAGGAAGAAAAACCTCCTTCACTGTTTACACAGGTGTCATGGTTTTAGAGAAATATCAAAAATACAATCGCCTCAAGAGAATTGAATGCACCTCTGCAGTGACCTTAGTAAAATCACGTTTTCTCCTAGTTGGGTTGTCCAAATGACTTTCTTGATGAGTAAAATGATAACTAGACACAAATATATTTCCAATGAGCTATCATGAGCTCAATTTGGAGTTGAGGAAGGCATTCAAAAGTTGACTGCAACAGCACTCTGCCTTGAGGCAGCCTCATTTGGCACATTTTGAAAAGTCTTGGGAGATTTGATTTTTGATAGGGCAAATGAACTCCAAATTGAAAAATTCTAGTTGGGTTGGAAATTAAACTCAAATACCTTTCCAACGAGCTATCCTGCGCCCGATTCTGACACCGGGAAGGCCTCCAAAAGTCATCTGAAAGTCGCGCTACGCGTTGAACCAGGCGCGCTACGCATCAGGAGCGCGCTACGCATCAGGCCACATTTCTCAGTGCAAAATTACAAGTGCGCTACGCATCAGAGGGGCGCTACGCATTGGGCAAGGTGCGCTACGCGTTGGGTTTTTTGCCCAGTCACCTGCCTGCAAGCTCTCAAAATCCTCTCTTAGCTCAAGACAATACAAGTAAGCTTCTTTCCATGGCCAGTTTCAGTTTTCCAAGATGAATATGAAAGAAATGTGATAAAGATGCCATGCAAGTTAAAAGTAAAAACCCTAAATTGTTGTGAGAAATTTAAAGTCCAAGTTTCTTCTAGGGTTTCAAACAGTGAATGCTGCCCAAGTTTTACCATTTTAATCCTTCTTTTTTTACCCATATTCACCCGCATTCTCCTAAAGATGTCCCATAAAATCCTATAATATCACTCTACAAAAATCCCAAACCCTACTCAATTCCCAAACCCTACTTCATCTCAAAACCCTACAATATCATAATTTCATATGTTTTTCCCCTCCCTAAACTCCTTGTTTATTTTTATTGTCCCTTAATTCCCTCATGTTCCCTTTCCCTAACAATTCCCTTGTATTTATGTCCCCTTGGTAACAGCATTTGAAAAAGTCAAAAAACAGTTAATTATGTGCATAGTCAGCATATACAGTTCAGCTATCTTGCCTTCAAAACTATGTCAGAAACCGAAACAGATTATGAGCAGGATTTTGATAGTGATTCTACGTCGGAGGTAAGTGTGCCAAGGAGGTATCACAAAGGTGACGGAGGTCCAGTTTCATCATGAATTGGCTCGTCTCTTTGTCTTGCATTTACATGGGGACCAAGTTACCTTAGCTGGAGTCAATGTTACTCTTACACCGGAAGTAGTTTCATTAGAAATAGGTCAGTAAGGATCGAGAAGCTAATCTTGAGAGGGACAAAATTCATTTAGAGAAGTTGTTGGCGAAGGCCAATCACTTGAAACATCATTATTGGGCCCGCATGCATGTGTGCAAAGCGAAAATGAAGGTACTCAAAGGATGATTGGCCAAAGCACTAAAACAGAGGAAAAGGCTTGATCCACTTCAGATTTTGGCTGAAGCCTCCTTGAAGGACCATGGTGCTCAATGATACACCCCCAGCTCAAATCTCAGAGAATTTGGAGCAATTTTGGTCATTTTTGAATTTTTTGGTCAAAAAACAGGTTTTTGCCCTCAACGCGTAGCGCGCCGCGCGCTACCCTGAAGATGGGCAAATCCATTTCTCAAAAACTCAGAATTTTTGGATTTGTCATGACAAATTACACTTTCTCAGCAATTTGCAAGACATTTCATCAGGTTTTGAGCCCTCAGAAGGTCAAAAAACATGCAAAAAATGACTTTCTGCCACTTTTTGGACACACAGGAAGCAGTCTTGGGAGATTGCAATTTTGGAGGGGCAAATGGAAACCAAATTAAGAAATTCCACTCGGATTGGAAAGTAGACATCTAGACGTTTCCAACAAGCCTACTTTTGCCTCATTTGGATGCCGGGAAGTGCCTCAAACGTTGGCTCAAAGGCGAGCTACGCGTAGAGGATTGGGGTGCTACACATCAGGGAAATTTGCCAGATTTTCACCTACAGCTCAGCAAAACGCAGATTTGACTAGTTTTGACTTTTTGGAGTGATTTTTCATCCTCTTTGATGTAATTGATGTAATTTTATGATGTCATGGAACTTATTTATCTCTTCTAGAAGATTCATTCATAAAAAGTCAAAAATTTAATGAATGAATTGGTTTCCTAGCTTATAGAGGCAAGTTGTTTTGACTGCCTAGATTTTAGTGCTCAGTTTAGAATTGGTTGAAACATCTCCTAGAAGGACGAGCTCGACCCCTAGAGGCAAGGAAAGGTGTTAGCTTGCCTATATTATGTATTTTCTTAGTCATTTTCATGGTTGGACTCTTGAGGGATAAGCTTAGACTGTATTACTCTTTGTATCTTTGCAATTTTGGCCAAGGAAAGACCAGGGTTTTGCAGCACTATTTGGGATTCCTGTGGTTATTTGTGTTGATGGTGTGTTTCTCTCATGTACTTTTAAGTTTGTTATGTGTATCATTTTACTATTCTTCTCTTCTGCAGATTAAGTAAATGAAGTGTTAAGGTAGAATTCATGGTTTCTATGCTCTGCCTTTAAGTTTGCTTAATATTTATGTTTTCATCTGTTTAAGGAGAACTCCTGATGGTTTCTTGCTCTCCTTAGCTCCTCACCAGTCATACCTATCCATTCACTTCCTTCAAAGGCATCAAGACAATATCCTACCTTGCCCCAAAAAGACCTCTGCAAAAACTGTGTCTCATCCCCGCACCCAAAATTGCCGTGCTCAGTTTTCCAAAAAAACCCTAAAAATTTGAAATCAAATTTTCCCTATCAGTTTACTAGCCTAAAATCATTGTTCTTTATTGGTCATCTCAGCCCTTTGAAGACCTTTTGCCGAGATAGACCCGGAGAGAGCCCTCTCCTGTCCTCGTAGGGCTAGCTACGAGGCTAAGTAGTTTGATGTTGCCTTGGATTTTGCCTTCCTCAGCCTGAGGCCAAATTCGAGCACTAACATGTACCAAACTCCTTAGCAAGCATGAGGAAAGATTGAAACTTGTTATTTGCGATAGATATTTCCAGGTAATATTGTTCCAACCATTCAAAAATTGGATCGTACAACTCATGACAATCCTCTTGAAAACCCAGAAATATTTGAAAAAATGAATTTTCAATTAGAGGCATGGGATTATGATGAGAAACTCATGAGGGAAAATTGATCTTATCATATTCAGCAGGCATGTCAAGACAATCAGAACTTGACATAATCGTCCATGAGTGCAAAAGTGCCTCAACTGCTTGACAAGTACCTGGATATTGAGATGTTAAACAATGAAATTCAAAGGATGTAAAATGACTATCATTGGATGTGTTGATGGAAAAATAGTAAGTTGAATGACATTCATAAAAAATAGAATCAAGATTAGATAGTTGATTAGAGCATCAAATTCCTAGTTTTTAATTACCAAAAATAATCAATTTGAATAGCATTGCAAATGCTTTGCATAATATAATAATCTTCCTCAAGTGAGGCTTGTAACAAACCATTTTCTTGTAATTGGTTACACACTGCACCTTCTTTGTAATTGCTGAAGGGAGTAAATATGAATGCTAGTGTAACGAACACGTGAAACCAATCAACATAAAACAAGTGAAGAAGAATTTTATTCATCAAATAATCCATGCATTTACTGACACTTAAGAGGATTTCATGTGTGATGAAAAAAATTAGCATCAGAATATTCACAAGAAGGATCAGTAGTTGATTGTCTTCAAAATATTGTGGCATGTATGACTCCTTTGGACGAAGATAATATTTAGAGTAATCAACTTTGAAATTCCATGATTCTATGAGATATACACATTCCCAAACTGAGTTAGATAAAAGAGATTTGCACGAAGATGAATTGTTTGATATAGAAACTTGAAACCGATCAGAAATCAAATCATGAAAGTTCTAAAGATCATATCTGCAATGCCAAATATATTTCAAGAAAGAATTTACATCGATTGAAACCATGTAGAAGGAAGAGTTTTGTAAAGAAAACTAGACCTAAGTTAGTTCGGGGGCCTTGCTAGGATTGAGAGATCTTGACATAACCATGAACGGAAGTTGAAGTGCCTCGACTCCCTGGCAAGTCTTGAAACTTTAAAGGATTGTAAAACCACATCTTGAATATTGAACCAGATCATGCATGGTTTGAGTATAACTACTTTCACTGATTTCCATGAGACCTCAATTAACTGAATGGAAGCCATCTTTATCACTAATTTGATCAGATTTTAGAATTTTGACAACCAGATTACTCAAGTCGAAAAATTCTTCTGATCACAAATCTAGAGATGTATGACTCATAGACATCTCATGAGCATGCTGATTTGAATAGTTGTCTTCATGCAAAAAAGAGATGATATGGGATGGAAAGGATACTCAATGATCTAATTATTTTCTCTTTCATCATGGAAAACCTCACTATATTGTGTCAATTGAGAAGCGTGAAAAATTCTTTGTAGATTAAAACTGGTTATGTCATTTTATAAAACAAAATACTTGAATATACTCTACTCATTAGTGGAAACAATTAAACAATCACGAAATCATGAAGCACACAAGAGAGAAAATTCAATCAACACATTACATGATTATTTCCTGGGGAAATCCACAGCTAAAAGGCCCTTCTATCTATATATTGTAGTATATTGTAGTAGTCAGAAAATATGAGAAGATTAAAATGTTTTTCTCAATCCCGAGTAACCTCTGCACTATCTTTATCTATCTCATAGATTCCCAGACAAGCCTAGGAAAATACTTAACTAATTTATCACCTTCCAAAGTCCCTATTTTCGTGTGAAATTTCATTTGGAACTATCCCCTATTAATTAGGGAAATTCCTTAATTGGAATTGCGCAATCCTCATGGGCATTCCTCCGAATGCATGCACTACCTGTATAATTTAGATGATTATACAACTGAAAGCACAATGTCCCTGAACTCCAATATCAACTAGGTAAATCTCATATATGACATGCATGAGTTATTTATGAGTGAATCATCAGTTAAATGGTTATCACTGTAGGCAACACCACACTACTAAACCTCCCACTAGTTCCTCTAACATTTGGAACTATTTTAACTGACTTTAACTCAGTTAAACTAAATTAATTGATTACAACTCAAAATAAACTCAACTAGGGCTCCTATAATGTACGAGACACACTACATGACTCAAGTTAGACCCTCAACTCAAACTAATTGAGCCAACTAAGTCAAATTAAGTTAGTTTTAACTAATACAAGTTGTCATGTGACGTGGACTTATAATTTTATTCCTAATCTAATTCAAGGACAAAATTAATTAGGATTTTCTTATTGCATTTTCAACACTGCCTCTCAACAAGAAAGGGATTATCTTCTTCCCTGATCCTGCCTCTATGAAATTTGAATTTTCATCTTGATAATGCCTTTGTCAAAATATCCACATCCTATTCCTCTGTAGGAATGTACTCCAACAACATGATTCTCCTCTATACACAATATCGTATATGGTGATACTAGATTTTGATATGCTTGGATTGATCATGAAAAAATGGATTCTTAGAGAGTTTGATACAAATTTGATTGTCACAGTAAACCACTGTAGGATCCATCTGCTGACCAAATAACCCAATAAGGATCTTCCTCATCCAAATAGCCTCACAAGCTGCTTGACTAGCATCCATGTACTCTGCTTATGTTGAACTGAGTGCAACTGATCTCTACTTCTGTTGTACCAAGAATCTACTATTGACCCAATATTGAAGATCCCCCCTGATGTGCTCTTCCTGTCGGATGGACTCCCTACCATATTTGCATATGTGAAGCCTTGAATCTTCACTCCCTTTGTCCATCTGTACCAAATACCAAACTGAGTGGTGCCTCCAAGGAATCTCAACACATTTTTAGCTTCCTTCCGATGGAGTTTGGTTGGATTAACGATTTCTTGACTAAGTTTGTTAACTGCAAGACATATCTCTGTTCATGTGTTCACCGAATACATAAGTGAACCTACAAGTTGATGGAAAATAGTAGCTTCCACTACTTCACCTGAAGTAGCATCTTCCTTTCTCCAATTTCCTGCTAGAGGATTATCCATGGGTTTGCTTCTCTCCATGTGGAACTTCTTTAGTATCTCGTTGTCATACTTGCCTTGAGAGACAAACAATTCCTCATCGCGTTTTCATACTTCCATACCAAGGAAATAATTAATTAGCACTAGGTCCTTTATCTCAAATTCTCTTGCAATATCCTCTCTGTAATATTTTACCAGCTTCTCATCACATGTTAGAATTAAATCATCGACATGTAATAATATAATCAATAGTTTACCTTCAACCACATTGTGGTAAATGTTTGCATCTACTTTAGTTTTGGTGAAGCCCAACCAAGTGAAATAGTTGTCAATCCTAGTGTACTAAGCAAAGGGTGCTTGTATCAATCGATAAAATGCCTACTTCAGCCTGCACACATGCGAATCTCTGTTGAAGGTCTCAAATCCTTCCCGCTACTCAATGTAGACCTCTTCCTCAATCACACCAATGAGGAATGTTGTCTTCACATCCATATGATGTATCTTCCATCCCATCTATGCTGAAAGTGCTAGAATAGATATGATTGAAGAGTACCTTTCTATTGGAGCAAAGGTCTCCTCGTAATAAATTCCCTCCACATGAGAGACTACTCCAGACACACATATGGCTTGTGTTTCTCCATACTCCCATCTTCTACTTGCTTTACCTTGTAAAGCTATCTCGAACTCACCAATGACTTGTCTGCTGGTCTTGGGACCACTTCCAAAACACTATTTTTGATAATGGAGTCACACTCATCAACCATGGCATCAACCCATATTGGTTGGTGCACTGCTTCCTCAAATGAGTATGGATCGATATCTACACTCTCGCTCATTAGAGCCATGTAACTAGTGTACCATGTTGGGATAAAATCCCACCCCCTATTCAAAACTTTTCCTAACTATTCCTCTCTCTCGAATTTAAATAGTAGGGTAAGAGGCCCTTCGTAAAGAACAATTAGGTGTGTAGGGAGGATCTTGGTTAATTGAATATTTGCAGTGAGCAATCATTGATTGCATCCTAACTAGCACATTTTTCCTCCTTCCCAAAAATCCTCGACATGTTTAACACTCTCTCTATTGCCTGATTGATCATCGACAAAGATTCAATGCAACAACTCACAAGTGCGCTTGCAACATGAGTAGCACACATTTTAAATGCAGTTGTATAACCTGACCATCCTCAGTTGTTCTATCCCTTCTGATCTAATGGCTATTTGGACCCATCGTGCTTAGACATGCTTGTGCGTTAATGATTCCTCATACATCCGATGACACTACAACCATTGATTGACTTGAGATAAATGGTCATCGAACTTAAACATGTGTGCCATTTAACTGTCGGCCCTCATGCGATTAGCAAGACCCGCCTCCCATATTTGGCAGCTCGACCAATGAGAATAAGGCACTTACCCACTACATTAATTGACTTACTAATTTACCATCAAAACTCACGATCACCATATTTTTTCCATTCTCCCTATTGGTTTAGCTTTCTACATGCTCTCTCGTGAAGCATGACCATGGTAGTTTTGAAGTTGTAGGGAAAATATCTGGTTGACGGACTCACCATTACTGGCCAGTAAGTCATTCCTTTTGTCTACTTTTTTTTACACTTGTAATTCCACCTTACTGAACAACTATGGTTGAGCCAACAGGAAAGGAAACCCTAGTAAATGAGATCATTGGGGTTGAGGACACTAATGTGTGCCTGACCGTCATCCTGATGTTGAAAAGGACCCTTACTCCTTTAACCACCATGAAAACTGATGATCTGTGCCTACTCAGAACCAGGATTATGCATGCAGATCTCCCTCTAGTTCATTTCATCCTTGACTCAATTCTACTATTGGTTGGGCATTTCGAGTCACAACAATAGGCACTTTATTTTAAAAATAGTTGCACATTGTTTCTTAGGGTAGACGAAGAGATACTAGCTAAGGTGTTAGGTATCCCAACCCAAGCTGATGACATAACAGAGAAAGGACTAGACAGGGAATTTATCACTTGGGTTGAAGAGGAAAATATAGAGTTCTTTAAGACCCTCTTCGAAACCTCTGAACCTGAGCTAAAATTACTTTTTTCCATGTCTACTCGCTTACTTAAAACTTTATACAAAACTTTGACTTCCCTCTTTTCTATCATTTTTGGTCTCACCGATGATTCCAAGTTGGAGGAGTTGGTGTTCTTAGCAATTCATCTTATCACCCTTCATCTTGCCCAGAAAACCATAGATTTTCTGAAATACTTAGCCCGTTCCCTTACAATAGACTTATCTACTGCCCTTCCTTTCAGTTCCTTCTGCCACTGTTCTTACCTTGTACATTTGGTCCTTTACAATTATCCTTCATATTTTATGAGTCTTAAACTTCTTTTGAGCACCACCGACACTGATGGTAAAGAGAAGGAGGTATTCCACTGGACAGACGCAATCTACCCTCAACACTTCCTTTTAGCTTATTCTTAGTATATTGATTGTTACTTATCCCCTGAAGGTTAAAATAACAAAAACAAATGTGGGTAGAATTTCTGAAGAACATACCAACATTTTGAGATTAATCGAATATGAAATCATTAGGAGTTGGTTCTTATTTCCTGATTATATAGTGATACATCTGCATGCATTTGACAAGCACCTTACCAGTTACCTAAGTATGTATCTCCTTTGTTGTTTGCATATGAAGTTTTAAGGCAGAAAATTGCAGTTAATGAATTTCATTTTGTTTCCAAAAAGAAAGGAGCACTATTTAGTTATCCTTATGCTATTTCTATTTTAATTGCTAAGAAAAAAAAATGCAATTGATACTTTGGAAAGGAAGATGTCTTCTTTTGGATTTGTGTAGGATGATTGTTGGCACTATGACCCCTTGGGTGTCATTTCGTGACATAAGAAGCAGGTTGGGTTGTCAACATATGTTTACGAAAGTAGGCCTAACTTGGAAAAACTCGAAAACTCATAAGTGCCAACCAAGGAGAATTTATGGCTAGCATCGCCTACAAGGACGACCAAGGTAGTTGCACAAATTGACCTGAGTCAACCCCAAATTCAAATATGTGTTGAAGAAATCGAACTCGCAGTGTCATGTTCTGTTGTTTCTTCCATCACACGAAAATTTTAAGGCATGAATCAGATTGATATGGTTTGATGGGTGAAGCCCAAGGAAAGTGACATAGATGCCGATGCGTTAGACCAATAGGTCGAGTAGTTGGATGTAGAAATTAGGCAGATTTTAAAGAGTGTTGAACCGAAAGACTCAGGGGCACAGGCCCTAGGCATCCAACACTCATTCACAGAGAAGAGGGAAGTGATAGCTTCCGAAGAAGAATTGACTATAGTACTAAAGCAATCCTAATTTGTAGACACCTCAACACTTAGAGAGGTGTTACCTGTAAGTGGCCTCCATTTTGTCTCGACTACTGATTTCAAGGAAAATGTCTTGAATCTTATAGTGGTTCAGTCTGAAGTAGGGGACAACCAATAGATAGTCAGATCCAAGACTGCCTCCCTAACTATAAATCTTGGCAAGGTATCAAATATGGAGATGATAAATTTACATCGATAGGCAGGTGAAATTGTGGCATGGAGATTGCTGGATTCCTCAGCAAGAAACGAGAAAATGTAGGAAATTCCTCTAAACTGTTACATATAGCTCGAGTAGCCCTGCATACCAATACCATCCAGATTAGACAATTCGAAGATATCTTCGTGCGTCAATCTGAACAACCCTTAGATACTGATCCTCAAAAGAAATTAGTGGAGGATAAGGACAAGGAGATCGAAGAACTATAGACAATCCTCAAAATCCCCGATCATGATCCTCATGTCTTAATACAAGATTTCAAGAGGAGAGAGGAGATCGAAACTCATCTCCAAGAAATGGATGTCACTTTGGAGATTAAGGAAGAAGAGCAACAAGACACTTTTAAACCGTTAGAGACACTCAAGACAGAATCTCATGAAAAAGAGGAGCGACATCTGAAGCTCTTGATAGAGTATAAGGAGGAAACTGATAAAGCCCTTAGCTCAACTCCAAAGTCGTGATGATGCCATAATTCTTAATTATTTTATTCCCTGACTTTCATTTTATTTGATTTAGTTTATTTAATTTGAATATCAGTTTTTTATGTAAAGCCAGTTACAAAAAATAGTTATATTTTTGAAGATGATTTTTATTTTCAAATATGAAATTCTATTCAGGTGATCTTATGTTCTTTCTCTTTTCCTTGTTATTTTTATTTACAATCACAGAGAACTAAATTTGAGGCTTTCCCTCATTTAAGAATTAGATCATTTGGTTTTCATGTTCCGATATTTTTACTATCAACATAAATGCTAAATGATCAGTCATGAATTATTGATAACTGAAGGTCAAACTTTCATTTTACAATAATTCTTGTCTTAATTGTGACTGTAAATTTGTCTATTTAGTTCTTTATTATGCTGAATGTGTTTTATTTTCCTATTTTCTTTGTTCTCCAAATCATGAACTTTTTCTTTCTTGTCAACAATTTCAATCACGATATTTACTATTAACTTATTTTGTTTACAAATCTAAGAAAAATAATGATATGTTTGCACTTGATGCACATGTTATGGTTTAAACTTGGTGAAAAATTTCCATGTTTGTATTTTCTTATTTTTTGTCTTTATTTCTTTCCTTTTCTTAAGGTTCATTATTATTATTTTATCGCACCCTTTCTAATTGCTTGAATTGGGATCTCAAATTTGAGACACATTCAATTGTGTTCCTCTCTTTTGTTAAATCCATCATTTATTACAACGACCTATTATCTCCATCTGACCTAATTCTATTTTCCAATTGAAAATTAAATAGTTTAGATTCCAGGGTTACCCCCTGTGGTGTGTTGGAGGTCAGTAGTGACACCTAGAGCGAGAGGACTGATTAGTCCTCAGTGAATGAATACTTGAGTCGTTTATATGTGGGAACGATTTGAGCACCAACATTCTTTTAGTGCCATTTCTAGGTATATTATTAATATAAATATGTGGATGACTAATTCTAACCCTGTTCAACCACATATTTTATTTGGTTTGGCTGATCAATGAAGTGTCCTTAATGGATTATATGAACTGTTGTTGCAGGTTTCCTAAACTCATCAAGAATTACAACACAACTGCAAAGTCTTAGTACGAGAAGGCAAATGAGCCCAACCTAATCCCAACATCCATAGATGATGACAACCTCGCATAGTCGAAAGCTTGCTATGGAATTGCACCTCTATTGCTGCTGAGGTACTCTGTTAGATTTATGATTGTATTTTTATAAATTAAGTAGAAGTTGATTTGTAAATTGATGTAGTTTAAAAATTGTTTATTTTCCCTTTTTATTCTTTCTAAAACTAGATACCCCTCAAAGGTTAAGTAGATCGACGTCTGAGATCAGTAAACCCTCCTCTAGACGACCTCGAAGTGCTTGTTATTATCAAAAATAGGAGGAAATGTCTAGACTAATTCAGATATAATTACCCATTGTCACCTAATCCCTGGGCGGTTGAAATTTCCATCCCCTTGCATTCAAGGTTTTGAGCTATAGCTTCATCATCTTCCTCTTAGCCTGATCTTGTGATTTCTCTTGCACCATCTGTTAACACTCAGTTTCCCAAGGCTGAGAAAGGAAACCAAAGAGGTAACCACAGACCAACTTTGGACTTGGAAGCTAGCCCTGCCAAATTAGAGAGGGTTCTCTCTAAAATAAAACTCATAGCTAATGGAAGTGGCTGGGGAATACTAGGGTTTTAGGCTAGTTATCAGCTCAATAGGGTTTTGATTTAGGTTTTGTTGGATATGAAGCAATAGGTTTAGGAGCCAGGCCAAATAGATCAAAAGATCAATTACAAACATTTAAATGAGGCAAGATAGATTTAATAAAGGACAAAAATGGATCTGTAGTAGTAGTGTGGTTATGAGGAAATCAGATAGAAGGAACTAAGTGAGCATACATGCTTGAATTCACTTGTTTGGAAGATAAAAACATTTAAATGATAATCTTAAACAAAACAGAGACTTTTTGGCACCGAATTCTATTTAAAACTTAAGATATTAAGATGAGCATAAATATGGATAGATGTTAGAAACATATAACAATCAAATGCACAAGAATGAATGAAGAAAACAATGTCACTGACCACATCACATGAATCCCAAAAAAATAGCTACAACAATATATTAATTCTGCCAAACAGTCAAGTATACCAGTTCCAAAATGTTAGAGCTTCAAGTATCCAACCTTTTGCACTCTGGAATTCATGAAATTTATACTATCAGCTCATCCTTGGACTAAGGTATTCGAGCTCAACCATCTCCCTAAATATAGAAACAATCGTATTAAGTTTGGCACTCCCTACTAGGAATAAGGACCAAATTTCTAAAATTAGGGTTCAAATATTAACTCATATCTCTTGAGTCATGACATACATTACAAAATAGAAGGAGGTTTTTGTATATTAGCTTGTGTTTGAGAGAAACCTCTCTTATTTTTCACATATTCATCTCCATCGCCTCCAAATATGTGCCACAAAATCATGTCTAAAACAGGAAATCATTAAATGTTTAAATCTGTAAAACTAGGCTGTAAATATCCAGTCAAATATTCCAATCCACGATACCTGTGAGAACTGGAAAGAGTTTTCGATATTTGAATTGTGCTTTATAAACACCTCCTTGGGTTTCTCAAAATTCCTTTCCAACTATTAGAAAAGCGTGCCAAAAAACAATGGTTAAAACTGTAAAACAAATTCAAAATTTGATTTTTTGAACATAAGCCTCAAATATCGCTGCATATCTCCCAAATCATAACACCTGTGCATAAACTGAAGGAGGTTTTTTTTCTTTGGTCTATGATTGACAAAAAAACTTTCACTTTTGTAAAATTCATGTCCATTACTTCAGAAATGGATTTTGAAGTAAAACTGTCCCTGTGTGCAGCAAATGACCTCAAAAGACCCATGAGATTTTCTGATGATACTTTTGATGATGATCATGACCTTAGGCTTGTGATGAGATTATAATATACATTATACATTTAGACATTAACTCAAGACCCTTTCCAACCAAGTGAGATGTCAAATTTAATTTGAAAATATTATAATTTGACCTAAGACTATAACTAATAGTGAAAAGAGTAATTTTGATCACTGTGACTATAAGACTCTAACAACATCCACACCTTTGAATAGTTCCCCTCCTCGCCTTAACCAGTCTCAATATTTAGCTCCTCCTATCCCTCCCATTCCTCCTCTGACTCCAGTTATGAATGCTTAGGTGAATGCTTGATATCATCCCCTTGATCTCCAAGGGGGTTTACATAATCTTCCCCCAAAATATGATAGAAATCGTTAAACACACATGAACAACAAAGGAATATGAAGGATAAATCATGAGAGTACAATTTTTATTAACAAATGATTTACATTTATAGTATAATATGTGACCATTGGGTTCCACATCCCAAGGTTTCTTGGAATCCTTTTGTCCATTCGGCTTCCACACTAGCCCATTGAGGATTAGGTGTCCAACATTTCCCCCCTTAATCCGAAGGGTTATGTATGAGTCCAAGAAGAGAGCTGTAATACAAAATGTGCAAAAAATCCATGGCAACACTAGGCTGAATGTGCTCTCTGAAATGTTGGTATAAAGGGCGGTGGTTTAAGGATGACCACCAACATTGGAATGCTTAGTGCAGTTCCAGGAACTCTTCCAAAACTGGCAAGAAGCTGAAGTCTTCTGCTAGAGGAAGTGTTCCTATTTTTTGAAGAGGGAAACCTTCAACGAATAAAGGGAGGTCTCACCCCACATAAAAGGGAGAACTTCAAGCTGAAAAGGGAAGTCTCAACCTGTGATGGTTTAAGGATGACCAACAACTCTGGAATGCTTAATGTAATTCCTGGAACTCTTCCAAAACTAGCAAGAAGCTGGAGTCTTCTGCTAGAGGAAGTGTTCTCAATTTTGTTCCTGGAATTCTTCCGAAACTAGCAAGAAGCTGAAGTCTTATGCTAGAGGAAGTGTCCCAGATTACCAATTGAAGGCATGCTTAAGGGCGTATTTGTCTCTGGCTACAACTCTGAATCTGGTGTGGTAGGTTGTGGCTCAGGCTCGCTTGATGTGACTTTGAAGCTTGTAGATGACCATCATTTCCCCTCCTGTCAGATACAAGGTGAGATGATGGAGAATACTCAACTACAATATTGTTCAATACTCTGGAACAAGCTCTGACATGTGTTTGGAATATCTTCTTGGCTGTTGATGCCCATTGCCAAGAAGCAATCTGTTAGAGTCGGTCTTGTCATCCCTCCATCAGAGATCAAAACTCTTTTTGCATTTCATGTTTAGGTGTCCCATCTCTCTCGATCAGTTGCATTTCGTTAGGAGCATGCCATAAACCTGATGTAAGGGCTTTTGTCATTCATCGCCCTCATGCTTTGCACTGCTGGCTCAGCTCTGTCCATCAAAATCATGTCTTAAAAGTCATTTGCAGTCCTGTTTCAGTTTCTAGGTCATTACAGTCATTTTAGTCATTAGCTCTAGGGTTAGTCAATTTGGTCTTCGAAAAAGTCTAATAAAGCCAGCAAGCCAGAGGGAGGTCCTTGATAAGTTGTTATTTCAAAAGATTTTTATTGTCATAGAGATGGATTATGACTTTTCTTCAAAACTATGTTTTGAAGACAAGTCGACATTTTGTTATTTGTAATAATTTTCAGTTCTTGAATTCTTCAAGCGTAGCCCTGGTCTCCTTTGCCAAATTCCATGATAACTATCCCTGCAAAAAATTGCCAAGAAATTCATCATTTCAACCAAAAATTAAGGAGGAAACAAAAAGTCAGAGTTCTATTAATTGTGAAAAAGTGTCAATTGCAAAACATTACAAAAATGGGTTTTGGAGAACCAAAAATCAAATTAATGTCTTTATAAAGGTGCTTCCATGAAGATGAATGTCATTCTGCATGCCAAGGTCGAGGAAAAGCATTTCAAAGTGAATTGAGTGAGAAAATGTCTGTTTTGGAGCGAAAGAACTTGCAGCTAGCTGGCGCGGCGCACATAACAGGTGGTGCGGTGCATTGGGAGTTTCTGCCCAGTTTTATTTTGAACGAGCGCAGTGCACAGGGAGCGCGCGACGCACTGGGTTCTTGGTGCATCGCATATAGTCCAGAGCCCGAAATTGTTTCAAACTTCTCTAAATTGCTCATTCCTTACGTGGATTTACTAGGTAGACCTTTCTTCTTGATGTTGCATCAACTTTTATGATAAGAGATGGTGGTGTAGGGGTGATAAAGGTTGAAACAACAATTCAAACCCTCTTTCTATAAACACAAAAAAATTTGCTACCAGGGTTTCAGAACTCACAGTTTTGCCACCAAAATCATTTCTCCTTCCCCTTGTTCCCTTATCTTCACCAATCCCTAATTCCCTATCACCTAAATTCATTACTCCCTTCTCCTACATACTCTATCCCAAATCCTCCAACCTCACACCTCAAAACCTATGCAATAAAACCAAACCCTAAACCCTATTCCCATACATCAATCCCTCAAAACCTCTCCCATATTTCCCTATTAAATTTCTCCCAATAATTCCTATTCCTCACTATTGTTTCCCCTTCCTAACAATCCCTAACAGTCCCTGTTGCATTTGTTTTTTCCCTTGGTGGCAGAATTTGAATACAACACCAAAAAGAGTAGTTCAAGCACAGTTCATATACAGCAGCATCTTGTCTTCAAGGTATTTTGTACAGCAGTCATGACATCTGAGCATTCATCAGACTATGAGGTAGAAACCCAAAGTGACTCTCCCTTGGAAGAACAGGTAGCCCGAAGGCCTCATAAAAGTGGCAGACATGTTAGGGAAGAACCGACCACCCTTATAGAATTGCAGGCCTACCCTCTTGCTATGCAGTGCTTTCAGCATCAGTCATGCTATGAGTTTTGTCAAAAGGTGGCTAGTGTCCAATTTCATCATGAGCTGGCTCATCTTTTTGTGTTGCACTAGCACGGAGATCAAGCTATCTTGGCTGGTGTCACCTTCACACTTACACCAGAATTTGTCTCATTAGCAACCGGTATACTGAATATTGGTGAACCATGGCACAAGAAACAGAAGATTGATAGGCAATATTATGAGCCATACATCAATACCAGTTTCTTGAGGTAGCTCAAGAGAGCGTTCCCGTTCCGATATCTAAAAGATGAATATGATCCACTAATGAGATTGATCATGAAATATTTTAGTTGTGAGGGACGTTTCTCTCATCTTTATGATTATCACATCAGGTTTCTCATGCATTTCACCAGGGTACAAATGATGAACATTCCATATTTCATTTGCCGGAACATAAAGAGGATGACCACCTTTATACAGCATAAAACCCCTCAGCAGCAACTTAACAGTGTCTATCATTTTTCTCTTATTAAGATTTTGGTGGTTCATTAGCTTGGACTCCAGGGCATCACTTGGGATGATTTCATCTCTTGTGACTTCTTCAAAGCTTCACGGGGAGTATCAGAGGTCAAGCATGAAGGTGAACCTTCTCATCAGTATGAGCACCATGAGACTGCTAGTGTGTCGGTTTTCATCACATATCAGAGAGGCATCAGACATTTGTTTGCAGTGGCAAAGTGAGTGTTATCTCCACCCGGGGTGGAAGGGGCCTCGCTTCCTCCATCAGAATCACAGGTACAAGACAAAGGCAAGAGGCCATTGTAGGGTGAGGGGCCTTCAGGTGAGCCATCAGGTGAATGAGAGACCGACTTCATTCTCCTTCATGATGATGATACAGATACGGGTCCACAAAGCGCCAAACTTAGAGAGATCATCTAGGAGTAGCAATCAGAGATCGAAGCCTTACCCCTTGACTTGGAGAGGGCTAAGTGGACCATGAAAGACTTGGAACAGAGGAAAAAATAGCTTGAGGATCAGAAAGCGATTATGGAGCTACAAAACATTCGTGAGCATCGCCAAGCTACACAAAGGAGAAGAGTTGAGCTCACGTCATTAGAGCAAGAGATTAATGAGGATAGGGAGGCCAATCTCGAGAGAGTTAACATGCACCTAGAGAGGCTGTTGGATAAGGCTGACAAAGACCATGCATTACTGTGACACATGGATTTCCACTACATGGCGTGAAACAAAGTATGCAAGGCCCGAATCAAAAATTTGAAGGCGAAATTGAGGAAGGCAATCAAGAAGCAAAAGAGGCAAAGGAAGCTCGATCATATTCAGATATTGGCCAAAGCCTCTTTAGCCTAGTATAACACTTGATAAGGAAGCTCCAGCCCAAATTTCAAGAAATTTGGGGCATTTTTGGTATTTTTGGAAATTTTTGTACAAAAAACAGGGTTTTGCTTCCTGTGTGCCGTGCCACATGGCGCGCACTTATGATTGGAAGTTCCAAATGCAAAAAACTTTATAGTTTTGGATTTTTCATGAAAAATCATGACTGTTGGTGCATGGCCAAGAAGTTTGGACAAGTTTTGATTCCTTAGGAGGTCAAAAACACCCTAAACATGACCTCTCTGCCCCTATTTTGACACACAGGAAGCAGTCTTGGGAGATTGAGGTTTTGGAGGGGAAAATGGGCACCAAATTCAAAAATTCCATTTGGGTTGGAAATTAGACATGCAGGGATTTCCAACAAGCACACTTGGGATCAATTTTGACTTTAGAAAGTGCCTCAAAAACAACATCAAAAGGGCGTGACACATACAGAAATTGGCACGGCGCACAAAGGTTTTTTGACCAATTTTTCACCTTCCAGCTCAGAAATTCGGCCAGTTTGACTAGTTTTGCTTTGTGATGTTATTTTTGATCTATCTTGATGTAATTGGGTGAAAATGATGTAATTTTGTTACTTAGTTACTTGTTCTAGAGGATTCATTCACCAAAGAGTGAAAATTTAATGAATGAATCAGTTTCCTACCTTATAGAGGCAAGTTGTTTTGATTGCCTAGATTTTAGTGCTTTGTTTAGAATTGGTTGAAAAAGCTCCTAGAATGATGAGCTCGACCCCTAGAGGCAAGGTAATGGGTTGGGCTAGTCTATATCATGTATTTTCTAAGTCATTTTCAGGGTTGGACTCTGGGGAAAAGCTTGGCACTCTATTGTACATTGTATCTCTGCATTTTTGGCTAAGGAAAGACCAGGGTTTTGCAGCACTATTTGGGATCCACGTGGCTTTATGTTTTGATGGTGTGCTTCTCTGAGTAATTGTAAGTTTATCCAGTGTTATGTGTCTCATTTTCATGCTTCTTCTTCTGAATTTGAAACAAATGAGTGATTAAGGTGGAATCCATAACTGTTATGCTCTGCCTTTGAATTTATTTAAATTTCCATGTTTTCGTCTGCTTAAGGAGAATTCTTGAGACGTTATTGCTCTCCTTAGCTCCTCACCAGTCTGATCTATCCATCTCACTTGCTTTAAAGCATCAAAACGATTGCCTTCCTTGCCCCATCGGAACTCTGTAGAAACTGTGCCTCATCCCTGAGCCCAAATTTGCCTTTCCCATTTTTTCAACAAAACCCTTAAAAAACCAAATAAAATCCCTGCAATTAATACCTAGCCTAAGATCAATTGAAAATTTATTCGTCTCGAGCCTCATCGATTACCTTTTGCCGAGATTGACCCGGAGAGAGCCCTCTCCTGTCCTCGTAGGGCTAGCTACGAGGCTGAGCGTGGTTTGATGTGGACCTAGAACCTTGTCTTTCCAGCCTGAGACAAATCTAGGCTCTAACACAATCCATCCAAGATGAATCTTTGTTCTTGTAGGACGTTTGTTTCTGAAGCATCTGTGTGAAGAATGGGTGGTTTTATGACAATGCTTACATGGATGAAGATCAAAACAATGATCTTTCAAATCGCCAACTCGGTCACAATGTTGGCATTTCACGATCTTTTGTTGTTGTTGTTGCTATGGAAGAGGGGCAGAATCTGAAACAACTAGATGTGAACTGTCATGAAGAGCAGGTGAACTGTCATGAATGAATCCAGCACTATGAAACTGAATGGGCTTGGCATAGTCTAGTATATGAAAGGACAAGTCCTTGTCATATCCAAGACCGGTTCTGTGCTTGTTGTGGATAAGTTGTTCCCAAGGTCTGATGATGGGCTTGGGAAGTGCAGACTGAGTTTCTGCATCTGCATGTACAGTTTCTGTATCTGCATGTAGTGTTACATCTGAAAAATTCAGAAAGAAAACTCCTTTTCCTAGACAAAGCGGAAATAAAACAGTTATCACTGAAGACGTGATTCATTGAATAGGTGATCGCCAAGCAGTACGCGAAATGGGTCTGGTCCTGATGGACTGAGTGCTATAGTTAAAAGGCGTCCTTGAAGAAGGGATGGTGTCTGGGCGGCTGAGATTTCTTGGCAAACTCCTTTTCGTTGTGGGTATCTTTGCAATAAGTCTCACGGGTTCTATTGAGGTGATAATGGAAACCGATGTGAGCTACAACCATGAGAGTTGTACCAGCACAATGATGCTTGGTACCTCCTTTGAGCCATGATGTGACAGAGATTATCATGATCAATCCACAGTATCAATGATCCAATGGTCTGGCACTGCTCCTCGAATTCTGTAGTGAGTCTACGCCCTCAAAGAACAGGATGAAGAATTTTAGCGCGGACAGTGTCTGAGGTGAACATCAACTGAGGAAGTGCAGTCTCGCAAATCAGACTGCCCGAGTTCTGTCAATCATGAATTGATTTCCCATGGGAAATGCCCTCAGATTTCTATGTCGACCTTTTTGCAGCTTGGACACTCAGGAATTAAATGGAAAGTGTTATACGAAAGTGTAGTTGCTTTCACTGCATCATTCCCAATACATTGAAATTTTCTTCCACCACAGCAACTACAAAGACAATAAGCCTTCTTGAAATGCCCCTCTAGATTTGACCGCGCACTCACTGTTTCAACTTTGACATAGTATGACCTTTCAAGAGCCTTCTAGTCATGTAGAGTATTCAAAATTACAATGTATAGCCTGGAGAACTATTTAACATTGTATTCACACCTTTCATCGCAACCAGAAACAGTGGTAATGAATTGGCCATTCAACGCACCTAGTGTCGATGCTGAGTTATATTATAGTTAGTGGTTGATACCATTGTTGTCTTATCACAATGATTCGTAAATTGTGACCTTTGTGTTGAATTCAACCTTGCAATGGAGTGCTAGCGGATGCCACGACAATTTTCGCAATTGTAGAAGCATGTAACTCTTATCAATCTTGTCGATTACGTTACACGAAATCTATCATTACTTTATCTTCATTGCTGGAGAATACTAATGGCTGCCAATTATGGAACATTCCGGCGGATACACAACCTCCCAAAACAAATGGTTCAGATATCCATTACTCTTCTTCAAAATAATTCGTCAAGTTTTTTTTCTTCGAAAAGGAATCCAACACTGACAGTCCCGGTATGTGGGATATCATTCAATGCCAGTTAATGGATGAATGGAGTAACATATAGAAATATATCGACACTTTAAAAGCAATCTATTAAACATTGAATCCCACGGTGATATGGAGGCAGCGTGACAGAGGGAGGACTAAGGTATGCGCGCAGTGGAATAACATGTATAGCATGTCAGGCCATACGTTACAAAAAACGGTTGTTAACCAATGCAATAACGTAACTGCAACGACACCAGTATAATAAAATTTCAGAGCTAGAAATGGCAGTATGGAGACAGTGTTAATGTATGAGGTCTGTGTATGCAACGTTTTGAATATGGAGTGTCTGGCAGTGCAACATGTGCCTCAGATTTGGGCGCATTAATTTCCCAAGATTTCTGTACACATAATTGAAAGTAACGTTTCATGCAAATCAATCAACATAGATATGAAATGCATAGTTGAACCAATGAGCCAGCACTCACGCCACACTACAGACTTACCAGTTTTCCATCTTGAATATTATTGTGAATTCTGCAAACGACTGCTCCATCATCGATATTACTAGTTGGAGAGTAGATGTACGAGGAGGACAGGTTATTACTATTTATATTTCTGAATTAGCGCTCTACAAGACCGCTTTTGACTATACAGTCTCCATTGTGACTGTAATATTACATCGAGTCAAGCATATTCTAGATATACATCTTCAAGACGAGCTTTGGGATCATGCAACTACTATGGCCACCCAATTCGTTAGATGTTGCTACTAGCAAATGAGAGAGAGTGCCAAAGTGCACAACCTTCAATTCAGGGTTTGTAACAGGAGTTCGATGCATACCATGACCATCAAGGTTTCAACACACAGAGATGCATAAGTGAAGACATTTCAGAGTTACACATAAAGAATTCATCAGAGGATTAATGCATTATTCAAACTCATAGGTGGTGCAACAGTCAATGTACAGAGAGATGTATAAGCGATGTGCAACTGGGAATATAGTCGTCAGAAAGGAGTTAAAAACACCATTTTTGATATTTATCTGAGAGAAGGAAAAAACAAATGTGAATTACGCAGAGAGACATAGATGAGAAACTTTTTGTATTCCCATGAACTACAGTCAGACTTCAATCTCAATGACCAATATGAATTTGTCCTTCAAATGATCACAAACCCGCAAGCTTCATTAAGACATAGAAGTGTTGGTTTACACAGGCCACAAAACCAAGTGGCTTACACAATATTGAGAAGGTTATGAACTTACCTGCTCTGATACCATGTTAAACACATATGGACAGCAAGGGAATATGAAGGATAAATCATGAGAGTACAATTTTTATTAACAAATAATTTACATTTATAGTACAATATGTGACCATTGGGTTCCACATCCCAAGGTCTCTTGGACTCCTTTTATCCATTCGGCTTCCACACTAACCCATTGAGGATTAGTTGTCTAACAGAAACCTCCCACAATTTGATAACGAAGAACTGCAGAGGATCATGTAATCAAGTTTTAAGATTATTGTGAAAATTTAGGGCTGGAATATGATGATTTTTTCATGAGACTATTTGTATAGAGCCTTGAAGGGGAGCCTCACAAGTGGTTTAGGACCCTTGCTCCAAATAGCATTAACTCCATGGATAATCTTGTTTCATTGTTTATACAACAGTATGGTGTTAAGAAGAGAAATCAACTCTAGATTACAGAGTTTTCCACTTTGAAATTAAGATTGGATGAATCTGTCTCTAAATTTAATAAAAGATATACTAAGTGTTATAACCACCTCCCACCCGTAGTTCACACTTCCAATACTACCGAGGTTGTAGCATACACTAGTGCACTAGACTATGATTTGTCCTACACTCTACGAGAAAGAGAGCCTGTGACATTAGATGATGCACAAGCTAGGCCTTGCGCTTGTGAAGGAAATATCATTACTACGGCAAAAAGGTTATCTTGGGACACTAAGTCTAAAGGTAAGAAAAAGGTTACAGATTCCTCCCATTGGCTCCCCACCTCTTCTTCTTCGCAATAACAAAATATTGAGGAAATGTCAAAACTTATTAAATCCCTAACCAATAATATTCAACGCTTAGAAGTGGGAAACATACATGTTCCCCCTCCCCCTACGAATCCTTTAGTTCAACCCAATTTCTGTCCCAATCCGCTAAATCGTAATCCCAACTTTCCCCAGTTCAATTAGGCTACCTTTAACCATCATCATCCGCAATAAATGTTGCAGCCATGACAAAGGCCTGATGAGCCCCCCATTGAATCAACCTTCACTAATAAATAATGCTAATTTTATTTAAGAATATGACGATGATGTATCAAACAAATTAATGAATCTGGAAGAAGGAGAATACCCCAATCCAGATTCTATTAATTCCTTTGACATAACAAAACCCAAATCCCCTGAGTACCTAGAACTAGAATTTTGGGATCCCTAGCTTCTCCGATTTGTAGAACAACTAGAGGCTCAAATTTAGCACAACTATAATCTTAGGTGCACGAAGGAGTTGCTACCTCATAAGGAAATAAATCCTCAACCTCCAGTAGATAAACCATAGATCTCGCTGTCTACCAAACCTAACCCTATAGAGGTAGAATCCCCTCACCTAAAAAAATTTAATTTACAAAATGAGTTAAACAAACTTAGAGTGAGCATGCCTTTAGCTGAAATTGTGAAAATTCCCAACTATAAGGAAGAAATAGATTACTTCCTTAAAACCTCTCATCAATTACCACAGGAAATTGGGTCGACTGACGTGATCAATGTGCAAGATGACACACCTAAAATTTATTTGGGCCTAGCAGAGAAAAAGAGTGGCACCACGGTTCCTCCTTTTTACATTAGTCTTAAAATCCACAATTGGAACCTCCACAATTGTATGTTATATTTCGACACCTCTCATAATATTATGCCCAAAGAAATCATGGAGAAACTTAGGTTAAGTATAACCCGAGAGTATCATGATCTTTATTCTTTTGATTCTCGAAGGGTCAAGTGTTTAGGTGTCAATAAAGATCTTGTTGTAGTTATAGCTTAGGTCATGGTCAAAAGCCTCGTCATGGATATTGTTGTGGCTGATGTTCCCCCAAATTATGGGATGCTCCTTTCTAGGAGTGGGGTGCTAAACTCGGTGGATCACTCCAGTTAGACCTGTCATATGCTACCATCCCTATTTTTGGAGGAGGTACTCATCGTCTCTATAGGGAATCTAGGTTAACATCTACTATCATATCAAAAGAGAACCTTGAGAATTACCTGGTTTACACAGTCGAGTAAAACATGGGGAATTTTGTGTTTTCCATCTCAAAGGAAGAGAAGTCTTCCCTGGATGACAAGACTCACCTTCTCTCTTTCCCTTTGGATGCTAACGCAGCATGGAAGATGTAATTTGATGGTGCCTCATCCAAGGCTGAATCTGGTGCAGGTGTTGTTATAATACCATGCTCTAAAAAAAAAATCTCTTTTTCTTTTAAACTAAATTTTGAAACAACCAATAATATTGCTAAGTATGAAGCCCTTCTCCTCGGATTAGAAATTACACACAAAATCAACATCAATAATTTACTGTATTTGGCGACTCTGAACTAGTAATTAAGTAGGTGAAAAATAAATGTCAAACTAAACACCCTCGTTTGCGTGCCTATAGGAATCAATTTTGGGACTTAGTCAATAATTTTTTCTTAGAAATTAATTTTACTACAGTCCCTCGTGAACAAAATCAATTAGCTGATGCTTTGGATGTTATAGTAGCCACTTTCATCCCACCAACTAGACTTAATATTAAGTTTGAGATAGAGGTCCTTTATAGACCCTCCATACCTGAAAACATCAAGCATTGGCAAGTGTTCGAGGATGAGTAGGAAATTAAGAGGTTTATACAATTAATTAGAGAATCCTTAGACCCTTGTAATGATGAGAATGAGGATGTAAATATTCCTTTGAATCGCACCTCTCATTTACATTCTAGGATCGGCAACCATGACGTTATTCAACTAAATAATAATTACATCCCTAGAGGATTGATTCCTTTGGAGAAAATCTTTGATCATAATGACGCAATTTCTAGCCCAATCCTTAAACCCCTGAATATCGAAGTAGAGGTTTTCGACATCTCCTCTACATTTGAGAGTAAAATGGTTAATTTTTCCAAGCATCTCCCACCTCAAAAAGAACGTTATATTCACCTTCTCTCAAAATATGCTGATGTTTTTTCTTGGTCGTATGACGACCTCAAGGCTTATGACCAGAGTATAATACAACACCGGATCCCTCTAAAAGATGGAGCTAAGCCTTTCAAACAAAAGCTTCATTATATTAACCCCCTCTTACTTCCTCCTACCAAGAAAGAAATCAAAAAGCTTTTAGACACAAATTTATTACCTGTTAGGAAGAAAAACGACAAAATTAGGTTGTGCGTAGATCTCAGGAATCTCAATAGAGAATCCATGAAAGATAATTATACCCTCCCGAAAATGGATGCCATTCTACAATGAGTAGTCAGTGCTCCCTGTATTTTCCATGATGGAAAAATTTTGTAGTTACAACTAGATAGCTGGCCGCAAGGATGACATGTATAAAACCGCTTTCACTACTCCTTAGGGTATGTTCATGTAGCAGAAAGTGCTTTTAGGGTTAATGAATGACGGAGAAACCTTTTAGTAGGAGATGGATATTTCCTTTTCCTATGAAAAATATTCTCTGGCTACATCTAGATAACTGGTCACAAGGATGACATGTATAAAATCGATTTCGCTGCTCCTTGGGGTATGTTCATGTGGTAAAAAATGCCTTTCAAGTTAACAAACAACATAACAAATTTTTAGAAAGTGATGGATACTTCCTTTGTTGATGAAAAAGATTGGTTCATGGTCATCTATTTATATGACATGAATGCCTTCTCTTCTGACGATGACAAATGCCTTAGGCACCTAGAGGTTATCTTTGAGAAGTGTTGCAGGTTTGACCTATCGCTAAATTCGAAGAAATCTATTGGGAACGGGATCCCCCAAGGACAGTTTTGGGGCTAAAAGCCCATGTTTGGGTCAAATTTTGTAATAAACTTGTAAAGACTCTACATTTTTTGGTCATGGAGTGCGAAGGTGTCATGAATCATAAAGGGTTGTCCACGCTTATTTTTGTAAAGTAAAGTCGGCTATAAAATATCTACCCATGGTCCACAGACCATGGGATTGTATAAAAAGAGCTAAGTAAGTAAGATCTAAGTAGTTCAGATAAGTCTTAGAGAGTCATAGCTCTGAAGTAAGAAGTCTAGTTTTGGGTCGTAGTGTAGGTAGAGGCTCTACAGCTGAGTGCACGGACCCTTGCAGCTATGTGCGCAGGGTGAATAGAGTCTGTAATCACTTGAGGATATCAATAAAGAGAAGTATTCTACAAATTCTATGTATTTGTTCCAGTTAATGCATCTTGTCATATTGTGTATGAATTTCATTTATAATGCTTATATGATGCGTGACTGCATGTAATTACGTTGGTTAAGTGAACACAGGTAAGAACATCCTTTTACATGGTTCTAACTATGACTAATTAATAAGATAAGTAAGATACCTAGACTAGTTTGGGAATCTGTACGGTACACTACCCTAGCAGCGCAAAAGTACCTAAGCCATAGGTTAGGGCTGCGCGAAGGTCAATTGTATGTTTTCATGGAGGTACTGAAGGGCAAAATAGAGGGCTAGTCTCGCAAGCCCTAGAACCAAGTGACTTGCACGAAGGCAGGAATAGAAGGAATAAACCGACATCACGACCATCTCAGGGTGTGAAAACTTGGTTCCAGTATCCCCCCATACTACTTTGGGTGAGACTTTGGTCCGCGCTCCGTGGGCAGATGCAGAAAGGGCTAGTAGTGTAGGAATTTGTTTGGCTAACTAAAGCTAAACCTAGGTTAGGCCCCAACCAGCCAACAAATGGTTCCTTTGCTGGGACCAAAATCTGCATAAGAGATGTGTGATGTCGTATCACTGGAATCCAACTAAGAGAGTGATCAGAGACTCATTGGATAGGAAGATCCACAAATTTGTGGTATAGGAAAACAGAAGTCCATGACTGACAAAGGAACAATGGATAGATAGGTACCTATATACAGAAATACACGAGATCTTTTTTTGTTCCTTTTCGGTTGAGCTATACGAGTGGATCACAAAGCTAGCAGATAGCCAAGGAAGGTGGATGCTTAACAATCCTATTGTCTAGACCCCGGAGCTAGTACATAAATTGGAAGAATTTGAGGATAAGTCACATGCGCTGTCAATCATTGGCTCGATCGCATCATAGGAGGATTTGTGACTGAATTTGTGGTCGGTACATCAATCAACTACAACGAGGTGGAGCGACGCTTCTTCAAGGGACTATTAGGTAATTACTTGAAATATTTGAATACTCGGATTAAAATGTTATTGTGCGAAAAGTGGGTTATGCAGCTAACTTGATGTTCGGAGCTACGCGAAGCAGAAAAACTTATAGGAATGAAGGAAGAAAGGGTCCTGAATATAGTCCACTAATTTCACCTCCCCAAGGTGATGAAAAGTGAATAACACAGGCTTCTCCAAAAATTGCTATTCAGTTAATAAGACAAGGATTCCCACGACTTCTACCTCCACCCACACCACTGCCAACTTCACCACCATCACCTGCGACTTCACCCATACCACCTCTGCCTCCATCGTAGTTCAGTATGGCGAATTTAGTGAAGTTTCCTTTGTTTAAAGGCTCGATAATTGAGGCCCCTGACTGATTATGTTTTGTTGTGAAAGCCGTATCGGAAGCCTAGGGCTTTATAGATGATCACATGAAGAAGGAAACACTAGTTAGTGCGTTGTAGGATTGCATGCTAACCTGGTATATCAAGTACTCTAATGATAACCCAAATGCTGGAGTGAAAGACATCTAGACTGCGTTGAACAAAGAATTCAGTAGGCTTAAATCTGAGCTACAGTCGATTGTGGGGTTCAAAGAAATTGTGATGCAACTAGGCTAGACCCCTTAGGAACTCGATCAGAGGTTGAAGTGTAAAATCTGCGAAGCTAACATGAACTTAACAAACATATAGCATCGTGAATGGTTTGTGGCTTCACTCCTGCCACACTGAAGGGTTGCGTTGTTATAATAGAAGATAATGACTTAGGCAGAGGCCTTGAAGATTGCAATGAGATTGCATGAAACACCAATGCAAGATCCAAATATGGGGTTCAACAGATCCATGCGTAGCTGAAAAATCTCTACCTTGAGATGCAAATTTTGAAGTAGGACAAAACAGTTTGACCAAAGGTGCGCGAAGAGGTATGGTGCCTGAAATGTAAGGGTCAGGAGCATGACAAATACCATTGCCCAGTATTGGTGAACTATATTGCAGGAGGAAGACTAATGCGTCTGAGGCTGAAAGCTCAAGCAGGGCTGAGCACGGGGGCTGCATTGTGGTGTGCTATATGTCAGGTAGCAGGAAAACATGCAACTAATAACTGTCATTTGTTGCAGAAGTTTGTACAGACACTGCAACAACTGTTCTACAACTTCAGTCGGTCGGTAGGGCATGATAAGCACAAATGTAAAAGCTACGAATTGATGATGGATAGAACACTCGCCTATAGGGTCCAGGCAGGAATGCACCCCCCTGACTAGAGTGTGGCGATGGCGCAGACTGGCTTTCAAGGGCGTAGATGAGGTTGAGGTGGAGGAGGACCATGCCGAGGTCAGGGACAACTAATCTACTACAATTCAGGAGGACTAGGACATTATGCCCATGATTGAACTAACCCGACATGTCCATCATGCAAATATTGCACTCTATTTGATCATGAAATGGAAGACTATCCTACGCTAATAGCAAGGATATGTGACAAAGGGGCGATACCACCCTAGCCGACTCATAACCTTCAGATGATGAGGTTTGAGCCATGCGAAGAGGTTTCAAATGTGAATATAGTGCTCTGAAGTGGAATCACAATAGGAGATGACAAGGGGAAACAACCCGAGGATAGTACATGGGTTTGCAAAGCTTCGACGAAGGAGGTTGAGTTCGATTTGGAGCCCACATGTGAAACATTCATGGAAGCAAATAAGACCTTCTTTGAGGCCTCCACCTCGAGTAGCAAGGATAAGCCTAATTAGGAGATGGACCCTTCTATGCTTACAACCTTCCTGGAGATCTGTATGAAGTTACTGCGCAATAGCAAGGCTATGAAGGGGTTACACATGCTCATAAATAGATGTGCCGAAAACACTCCGGCTGAGCCGCACGTAGTTCAAAAGATTGGTAAGCATAAAACAAGGATCGGACGAGAGATGAGATTGACGGCACAGATAGAAGAGTATGAAATGGATCAGGTTATCTTGGACCTAGGGTCATATGCAAATGTCCTACCAAAGCAGACTTGGGAATAGATGGGGAGACTCGCACTGCAGTGGTCTCTGATTTAGCTAAGGATGGCGAACTAGCAGAAGATTATCCCCATGGGGCAGTTGCAAGGGGTGACTATAGATATTGAAGGTGCAAGTGCACTGGCTGACTTTAAAGTAATAGAAATTGTGGATGATAGCAACCCCTACCTTGTGCTCCTTGGAATTGATTGGGCTACTGATATGAATGGGGTAATCAACCTAAAGAAGTAAAAGATGATATTTGAGAAGAAATTGCTCTGCATAATAGTACCCCTAGATCCTGTTGAAGGATCGTGCTATACTAAACTAGTCCACGATTATGAGAGCGATGACAATTTGGATTGTATCTATAAGATAACAGCATGAGACTAAGATTGGGTGAATCCAACAGCGGATTGATGAATTACATTGGATCGTGAGAGTTCCTGCACCTCAAACTCTGATGAAGAATTAGAAAGTTGGCAGAATCAGTTACATGAGGTAACTACACTGAGTTGTAACATGATGACCCAGTCATTGCGTTGTGTGTTGTGAGAGGTAAGAAATTTGCCCTCTTATGATGGCCTGAATGATATAGATATCTTTATGGATGCATTTGAAAGGGAGGTACCAGAAAAGCAGCGCTTCGAGGTGTTGGACTGGGCACTGTGCGCTATGCCTACAAGATGGTGGGGTACGCAAAAGGGAAGCTTTGATGATTGGCGTGAATGTAGGAGGATGATGAGGACACACTTTGGGAAGCCGAAGGTATGAATAACATACAAGTATTATGGGCAAGATGATTTGCGCGTGCACTTGTCCAAATGGGCTCAGGCTTATGGAGAGAAGCTCGAACCTGAATGGGTGCACTTGTTCTATCACACCGTAGATGTTGTCTAGATGAACTCGTATGTGGAAACAGAGCTCCACCATGGTAGAGGTGAATGGGCTATTCTGCGTGAAGGATTCATAATGACATTCAACTTTGAAGACAGGTTTGACTGTATTGATGAGGCACCACAAGAGGTGAAAGCAGCAATCTTTAGGATACCGCAAGATCCTTTGGACTATTCAACTTGAGTGGGCTACTCAGGTAAGTCACATGATAGAATGCTATAATGTAACCATCAAAGAAGAGGATGAGGATCTGTGAAAGATTAACATCACTGAAATAGAAGGTCACTGCGAGGTTGAAGGACCACAGGCTGAGAATCCTGATATAACCACACCACTAAAATTGAAATGGGTAAACATCGGTACAGAGGCAGAGCCCAAATTTGCGAAGATTGGAGATTACTAGGACAACCCGACAGTGGATAAGGTCACTGAATTTCTCTGCATATACCAAGATTTATTCCCTACCAAGTTTATGGATCTACAAGGGATAATCGAGGACCTAGGTGTTATGAAGATCACGTTGAAGCCCGACGCAAAGCTAGTTAAGCAAAGACCTTACCGTTTCAATCCGAAGTATAAGGAGAAGGTCCGCTTAGAGCTAGACAAGATGCTTGCGGTAGGCATCATTGAGCCTGTGGAAGAATCTGACTAGGTAAGCCCAATGGTGGTACAGGAGAAGAGGCAGAAGGATGAAATAAGGATATGCATTGATCTCAGAAAGCTCAATGATGCTTGCATACATGATCCTTTCCTGACTCCATTCACTGATGAAGTGTTGGAAAATGTACGTGGTCAAGAAGCATATTCCTTCACAGATGGGTTCTCGAAGTACCACCAGATCAAAATCGCGTCAGAGGATAGGAGAAAGAAAACCTTCGCAACCGAGTGGGAGTGTTTGTAGTACAATGTAATGCAGTTTGGGTTGAAGAATGTGCCTAATTTTCTCACGCCTAATCATTGCTTCATTCAAGGAATTTATTCATAAGTTCCTCGAAGTATACTTTAATGACTAAACTATGTTTGGGCTGGTGAAACGCCATGTTCCTAGTTTACGCCTGATGCTAGATACTTGTCGAAGATACCAGATTGTGCTCAATCTGAAGAAGTGCCTATTTTGTGTTCCTTTTGGGACCTTTTTGGGTTATGTGGTTTGTAGACAAGGACTGATGGTAGACCCCATGAAGATCGCGGTGATACTAAATTTGGGAGCACTGAGGAGTGTGAAACAACTGCGTGCTACCCTAGGACATATGGGATATTACAAACATTTTATCAAAGGCTATGCCCAGATCACCATGCATATGGAGAAGTCATTGAATAAGGATGTCACATTCTACTAGAATGAGGACTGTAAGAAGAGATTGGATGTATTGAAAGAAAAAATGGTCACCGCGTCGATTCTAGTCTTCCTGGATTGGAAGAAGGAATTTCATGTACATGTTGATGCGTGATGTATAGTGTTGGGAGCAGTACTAACGCAAGCTAGTAGAGGAGACATGGACCATCCTATCACGTTTCCAAGCAGAAGGTTATCCAAGGCAGAGAAGAACTATTCCACCACTGGGCACAAAGGGTTAGCTATGGTATATGTGCTCTAGAAGTTTAGACACTACTTGCTGGAAGGCCATTTTAAGATGTATACGGACCACTCCACGCTGAAGTACCTGGTCAATAACCCTGTGTTTGGGGAGAGAATCTGCAGGTGGCTGTTATTATTCCAGGAATATGATTTTGAATTTATTGTGAAGCGTGGATGATCGAACATGGGACCACACCATCTGTCGCACATCGAAACAGGGGAAGAGCCCACTAATTTGGAGAAAGGATTGCCTGACGCACAACTATTTGTAGTGAACATCACGGATGGTCATTTTGAAGATCTCATACACTTCTTAATGACAGGAATTGCCCCGAAGGGATACACCATCTAGTAGAAGAAGGAGTTAGTGGTGTGCGCGACATATTTTTCTGTCTTTGCTGGAAATCTGTACAAAATGGGGTCTAACGAGATATTGCAATAATATGTACCCAAGCTAGAAAGAAGAAGCATCATCACAAATGCTCATGGGATGCCACGGGAGGAAATTATGCAAGGAGAGAGACCATGCAGAAGATTCTACACGCAAGGTTGTGGTGGCCAACCCTCCATCAGGATTTAAAAGCATATTGCAAGGCATGCGATGTATGTCAAAGGACTGGTAGGCGATCCTGGAGGGATGAGATGCCTCTGAATTCATAGATGACATTACAACCCTTTGAGAAATGGGTGATAGATTTTGTGGGACCCATCCATTCGTAAGGAAAGATAGGAGCGAGGCACATTATCACCGAGACGAAGTATTTGACTCATTGGGTGGAGGCACAACCTGTGAAGGATTGCACAAGCATGAATGCTGCAAAGTTCATGTTTGAGTATGTACTAATGCGATTTGGCTGTCCAAAGATTTTGATGAGTGATCACAATACACACTTTCTGAATGAGACGATCAACGTGTTGACGGAGGAATTTTAGGTATATCACCAGAAGAGCACACCTTATCACCCGCAGGCTAACGGGATAGTGGAAGCATTCAATAAAGTGCTAGAGAACATGCTAACAAAGGTTTTCAATGCTCAGTGAAGTGATTGGGACCTATGCATACTCGCAGTACTATGGGCCTATCAGACAACATGTAAGAAGTTGACTGGACAAACACCCTTTCAACTTGTCTATGATATTGAAGAAGTAATGCCTATGGAATACATCATGCCTAGTCTGCGCATAGTGGCACTCATGGTGTTACACTAAAATTTGTCACCATGACTATTTGCAGTTAGTATGGCTCTATCAACTGTCATACTATCCTCCTTGGCAAGTCTTATACCTCTGCTCTTCATGTCAAACTCCAAGAAAGAGAGAAAGTCTTTAAAATCTATATATCTCTTAGTACGCAGTTTCTCTTAGCCTTACCTGTGTGTATGCACCCCAAGTTAACAATACCTGCGTACTTGTACGCTCTGTCTGTAACGGGCTGGGTGCGTACTCCTGTAAAGGTCAAAAGGCGCAAGTTTCACTCCAAAAAAGTTACTTGTGGTCATTTCTAGAGCATTCTAGAAGCTTGTTTGACGTGTATGGAGCACCTCCAGATGGTTCATGTATCCCTATCAAAGAGGAACTTATCCCATCAAGAGGGGAGCTATCCCATCCAAAGAGGGGCTTATCCCATTGATGGTGGACCTGAATAATTTCCTCTAGAGCACTATAAATACAGGCATTGGGCCAAAGGGAGGAGAGCTTGAAAGCTGAACATTCCTAAGGGTAGATGCTGTTGGAATTAGGACTCCCATTTAGAGCTTGAGAGGAGAGATTCCCATCCTTTCCTAGCCTTATTTGGAAGTGGGTGAGCTGATCAAAGTAAAGGAAAACTCTTGCTGGACCCTAGGAGGGACCTGCACAACACCAAGGCTCAGGTTGTAACGGTTTCTTTTGTTTCCACTTAATACAAATGAACTCATTTTTATCAATAGATTGTTATTCATGATTTGCTTCATATACTCCTTGGTCTGTATGATGGATATGTATTATTTTATAAGTTTATCAGGTGCTATTTAATCTTTTGGCTTGTTAGTGAATGCAGGTTTCGAAGAGAAGGAGGAGCTCATCCGGATCGGCGAGGCTGGACTACTACAAAGCGTTGGACTAAAGGTATGTTACAATCACCTGATTACTTGTATTCTAAATGCATGTTTAGAGAAAGGTAGTGTTTATTTGTCTTGTTTGTCACTAGAAAGCCTTAGCTTCTAGGGAGGTCGGTTTTGTCTGCGTTATCGACTCTTTCCGCATGACAAAATGGCGACTCCACTGGGGATTGAACCCAGAATCTCTGGTTTTGCAGGCCAGGCTAGATCAGGCTAGTGTCTTGGAGTAGGAGAGTAATTAACTCTCCAAGACAGTAAAACCAAACAAGTAGCTCATCTTGTGGTAGGATAAATCAAACTGTTTCATTTGTACTCTGGGAAAGCTCCTCTTAAAGGAGAAGCACGAGACCGTGTCCAGTGAGGGGATCAATCCTCCTTCATTGGGAAAGACGCCAGATACGCACGTACTACAAACGGTAAACCTTGGATTATTGTCGAGGAGCCTGGGGTCACTTGTTGGTAAACCTTGGATTATTGTCAAGGAGTCGGCAAGGGGATTGAGCTTGTTACTCTACCCTTGCGTGCTATCGGGTCGTAGACTGTTCCCCCAGGTATATTTTTTGCTGTTGGTAACCTTAGTGACCATTATCTTTAGGATTCTACCGAGGTGACGGTGGAGGGAAGATCCCACTGTACCTGGAGCAGACGTCGGCTAGACTCACTTGGATTTTCCGAGGGGTTCACTTCACTCGAGACGGTTAAAGTGGAGGAACTTGTGCCGGTCTATTCATTAAGCAGGTTGCTAGGGTAACTATTCCACCCACCACTTCTGTACTGAATTCGACGATGTTGGGTTTCATCTCCAACTAGTGTTTTCGGTCCGGAAGGCTACTGTTTGTGTATGGTTTGACACCCTAGATTCTTTAAGCGTGTGATTCAAATTTGTTTGGTTCTTTAGAGACTTTAGGTGGTTTGCTTTGAGATTTTACTTTGTTTGCATGTGCAGTAGTTAAATGTTTTTAACTGTGGCTGAATTACCGAGACAGTCCCGTAGACTTCGGGGCAAGTCTCCTGAGATTGTTACCGTGGCCGATTTGTTGAGGAAGTCCCGTAGACTTCGGGGCGAACCTCCTGAAGAGGTCCCGAGTCATTACGAGGGTTTGAAAGTCCTTGTAACTCCTAGTGGCAGTAAAGTAGGTTCACCCGAAGAAGTAGAATCGTCGTTGGTAGTCCATCCAGATTACCAAGGTCTAGAAACAGGTTATAATCCCGAAGCTGTTGCAGTTTCCGAGCTTGCTGGTAGTTTTTCATCTACTAGTGATATAGGCGAAGAACCTGAAATATCTGAACCTGTTACTCCAACTTCTAGTGCTCCTGATTCACCTAGGGTAGAAAGAGTCATCACTGAAAATCTTCCTGCTGGTATGATAGCTATTGAAGAACTTGCTCCAGAGGAAGAATTTGGCGTCTCTATCCTTGAAGATCAACCTATTATTGATCTAAGGGAGCGTGAATCCATCTTTTACAGTCCTCCTAGAGGTACTACTTGGTACCTTTCGTTAACCAATTATTTAGACAACTCAGGGTTAAGTTTTTCTCCACCTCGTACTCCTTATCCACCTGGAGGTATTTATACTCCTGTAAATATGTTTGGTCAGTCGTCCGTGTTCATGCAATCTCCTGAATCTTTCTTGTACGGCGGTCCTTCTGTTCCCTCTGGGTATCAGTCACTTTCTGGTACTTTTGCGGGAGCATCTACTCAACCCATTGAACATGGGTTATTAGCTGGAAACAATGGTAATAAACCGTTGGGTGTAGGAGACATTTACATGATGTCAGGTTCAGTTCCCGGTTCTCAACCTCAAGGTGGCCAATTACCGCCTAGGGGGCAACCTCAATTAACGCTTGGGGGGCAACCTCAAGGTACACAAATTGTGTCTGGGGGGCAACCTCAAGGACAGTATGTACCCATAGTACAATACATTCCTCAAGGTCAACCGCAGCCTCAATATGTACCCCAAGGTCAACCTCAGTATCAATTCATAGCTCAAGGTCAACCCCAGTATCAGTACTTACCTCAAGGGTATCTACCTCAAGGTCAGTACTCGAGTCAAGGTTATCAACCACCTCAAGGTCAATCTTATGTTCAAGGTACGAGAAATGTACCTTTCAGTTATCAATCCTACCCTCAATCCGGTTATGGATCTCAATATCCTCAACCTGTCATGGGTCAATACCCCGGAATGAACATAGTGTGGGATCCATCGCAAGCTCAACAGGTATTGCAGCCAAGTGTACAGTTGTCATCTCAAGCTGGACAACCCTTAGTTGCTGGTTCATCCCAGCAACCAGTCCAGTCTAATGTTCAAAATTCTGTACCTTCTGTAGTTACTCAGTCGCCAATTGCACCTAGTACTCCATCACAAACGACTGCTGCAACTACCGCAACATCTGTTCCTTCCACCACACTTGCTTCTAGAGTATCAATAGCTCTGGTTTCTACTGTCTCTCCAACTACTCCTCAGACATCTTTACCATTGTCTGGATCTACGATTCAAACTACGGTTCAGATGCCTGTAGGACAGCCTGGTTTAAGTACGGTTGTCACAAGTCAACCACAATTCGCTTATCAACCATACCAAGGACAGTACCAATACGGGCCTGCTGTCCAACAACCAGTTTACCAGTATCAACCGTATCCTGGGTACACTTATCAACAACCTCAGCAACCCCAGTACGGTCCGGTTAATCCTGGTTTTCCAGGAGGATATAATATCCCGGATGCGATTCCTATTCCAAGTTATCCTGGATATCCTCCTCCTGGGACTGGTCTTGTGACCCAGAGTTTTAGGGATCATAATCGGCAATTACCGTTTATCGCAACTTTGGATTTACCAGACTTGTCGCGCCTAACAAACGATCCAATAAATTATCTTCCGTTTTGGCCGCCAATGCCAAATAAGTTGCCCAGTGATATACCCAAGTTCGAAGGTAAGTGTGGAGAGGATCCATCAAATCATGTGATGACTTACCACCTTTGGTGTGCTTCAAATTCCATCTCAGATGATTTGATCTTCTTATGTCTTTTCCAGCGTACGCTCATTGGTCTCGTGGCCAAGTGGTACATTGAGTTACCACGGGCCTCTTTTTACAATTTTAGTCAGTTAGCTACCTCGTTCCTAACTCATTTTCAGTTGCCGGTCAGATATGATAATGGCACGGAGCTACTAACTTCATTAAAACAGTTTACGTCCACTTATATTTCCGATCATATACATGAATGGAGACGTCGAAGGCGATTAGTGAAAGTTTTTATCCCGGACCAAATCTTAGCTGAATGGTTTGTTAAATCATTATTACTGAAGATTACTGAAGACGTAGCTAAGGCCGGAGTAGTTATTGAGGAGCAAGTGATTGCTCAAGCGCAGTACCTTGACTTAGTTTACACTCAGTCAAGTACGTTACATGAAAAGATCCCAGATCTTCCAAAGTCAAATCAAATCGTTGCTGTTCCTTCGGGATCTCATGTTGCTGATGGCATGATTGGTACGGTAAATACTAAAAGCAAGAAGAAGTCTTCAAAGAATTCTTCGCCCATTATAACCTTACCAGATTCCTCGACAGGAGAATCTTCTCCTGAAATTTCTGTTGATATTCACGCTGTAGAGTCATCTACGGCTAAATAAAAAAACGGTGGAAAGAAGAAAGGTAAGAAGAAGAGTAAAGCAGACAAGACTCCAAAGGAGAAAACGGAAAAGTCAGAAACCAATGACGAAAAGTGCAAACCTCGATATCCTTGTCTTATTTGTGAAGAGGATCATTTTACAAGAGATTGCCCTCATCGGGCAGAGGTTGTGAAAATCGTCAAAGGTTCCTCAACTCCTGTTGTTTTGAAAGGTCCATTTCCAAAGCAGGAGAGTAAGATGATAGGTTCTTCCTCGAGTGCCACTGAAGAACCCATATTGATGATGTCTCATGTAAGGATTGCGACTCGATCGCAAGATTATGGTAGTAAAAGTCCTGTTGATGGATCGAAAGAAGCAGAATCTTCTCATTCAAATCCATCAACCTCAGCTCCCGGTTCCGATCCACTACAGATCGAGAAACCTAACCCTGACTTAGTAATCAAACCGCCTGCCAAGGGTGTACTTCGAAGGTCTGCTTTCAATCCACATGCGAGAGCAGCCCAGAATTACAACATTGTTGAGGATTTAGCTGTTTCACCCTCAGCAATGTCGGCTTTAGAAGTGCTGCAATCATGCCCAGCACAACGAAAATTACTTTTGTTGGCTATAGGAGCTGTTGATGTTCAGGACCCGAACCTAATAATCTTTGATCTAGAAAATAGTACACCGCGTTTGCCTCATCAGATGGCTTTCCAGATCCCAGTGATAGTAAAAAACAGGCCTATTCATCGGACTGTAATTGATGAGGGAGCTTCCACGTGTATTATGTCGATACAGTGCTGGAGATCACTTGGTTCTCCTTCACTAAATCAATCCCCGACAATTCTTAAGGCCTTTGATGGCCGTGGGTTCCATCCGTTTGGCATTCTACAGGATTTGCCTATAGGGGTTGAAGGAAAAACCGTTAGTCTAGATGTGGAGGTGGTTGATGCCCCTCTAGACTACAACCTTCTCCTGGGTCGAAGTTGGTCTTACGCTATGACAGCGGTCGTTTCATCGGTCTTCAGAGTAATAAAGTTTCCACATAATGGCAAGATCGTAACCATAGACCAGCTGGCTTACTTTTCATCCGACCCAGCCTCTTCAGAGAGTATCCAGCATGTCGGTAAAACGACTATCCCTTACAAGGATGTTGGCATAGGATTAGTTAAAGATGCCGGTTTACTGGGAACTTTTCCTTTTCCTCCAATCAACGCCGTGTATTCATTGGCATCTATCCATATGATTACTTCAGACACCATTGTTTATGACGATCCTTGGATCGTTCTTTCTGAATCTGAGATAGACCCATTTGGTGATGCAATGCCTTTGAGTCCATATGAAATTGCCTATGAAGCCGTGCAGTCTTTGTTATGCTCTTAACCTGCAAATCAATACCCAAGCAAAGAAAAGATACCGAGAACACAAAATATGCAAAGAAAATATACCCAGAACACAGAATAGCAATGATTTTATTATTCAGAGAGAAATGTTCACAGGCCTCTTCGAGGGGGCAACCTCCAATAGAGCAGAGCTCGATTACAAAACAAGACACAATGCTCCTCGCAGGGAGTCTCTATCCTTTATATATGACTCATACATGCAATACCACGAGCCAATATCGTGGGTTTTATTAATACCATCTATCTAATACTACCGCCTATTTACCATCTATCTAATACTTCCGCCCATTTGCAACTAACTGTGGTCCCGTTATTAATTGCGGGTTAACCACTTACAAATATTAATATGGGCTTTATTGACTCTTGACTATGACGTGATCCCAAGACATAAATAAGGGGGTTAGGGTGGGACCCTAACATGCCCTCCCCCTTAAGACTAGCCTTGTCCTCAAGGCTGAAGCTGCGGAAACTGCTGAAGAATAGTGGCTGGTTCCCAAGTTGCATCTTCCGGAGAGGTGTCTTTCCATTTGACGAGGACCTCCTTAATCATGCGGCCGCGCAGGTGCTTGTCTCTTGTGTCTAGAACCTGTTCAGGTTGAAGCCAGATTGACCCTTCTTCGTCCAATTCAGGTAGATTGGTTTGAACTCGGCAATTGTTCCCAATCACTTTCTTGAGGCACGATACATGGAAAAATGGGTGGATTTTTGCTTAGGTGGCAAAGCCAACTTGTAAGCCACTTCTCCAATGTGCTGAAGTACTTGGTATGGTCCATAGAATTTTGGGGAGAGCTTTTGACAACCCTTGTCTTTGAGTGATGTTTGCTTATATGGTTGCAGCCTCAAAAAGACCTGATCCCCTTCTTGAAATTGGCGCTCCGAGCGATGTTGGTCAGCCTGTTGCTTCATACGGTTCTGAGCTTGATGAAGATTCTCGCGCAGATGGGCAAGCATGGTTGCGCGGTGTTGTAGGAGTTGATCCACGGCTTGTACTTTGGAGCACCCCGAGAGATAAGAAGTAGGGGAAGGCGAAAGTTGTCCATAGACTGCTTCATAGGGAGTCATTTTGGTGGTGGCATGATAGTTGGTGTTATACCACCACTCCGCCAGAGGTAACCACTGTACCCAAAGGTGTTGCTTTTCTGAAGTGAAACACCTAAGGTAGGTTTCTAGACATTTGTTGACAGCTTCGATTTGACCATCTGTTTGCGGATGATATGAAGTACTGAGTTTGAGTTGAGTGCCTTGTATTCTGAAGAGCTCCTGCCAAAAATTACTGGTGAAGATTGGGTCATGGTCGGATACAATAGAAGTGGGCATGCCATGCAATTTGAAGATCTGATCCATGAAAGTTTGAGCAACCAAGGTTGGTGTAAATGGGTGGGGTAGGGCACAAAAATGAGCATACTTCGATAGTCGGTCCACAACCACCATGATGACTGACTTGTTCCCAGACTTTGGAAGACCTGTAATGAAATCCATGGAAACCTCTGTCCAAATTGACGCCGGAATGGGCAATGGTTGTAATGTGCCTGGTGTGTTGACGGTTTCCCCTTTGTGGCGTTGACAGACGTCACATTCTGCTACGAAAGTAAGGATGTCCTGTTTCATGCCGGTCCAAAAAAATGATCTTCTGGTGCGAGCATACGTCTTCTGAAAGCCCGAATGTCCTGCAATGGGAGATGAGTGCAATTCTGCCAAAATGCGACTTTTGAGGGTGGATGTTGGTGATATTACGACTCTGTCCTTGTAGCGAAGAATATCATTCTGCCACGAGTAGCCCTTGCTGGAATTAGGATTTGCCTGCAATTGAGAAATGAGTTGGGAGAGCCCTGGATGTGAAAACCATTCCCTGCGAGCCTCTTCAATCCAGTCTGGAATGGGGAGGGAAATTGCGAGCAGAGTACTTTCCTCCTCAAATTGGCGCGACAATGCATCTGCTACCCTGTTGTCTTTCCCTTTCTTGTAAATGATCTCATAATCATATCCCAGCATTTTGGCTAACCATTTATTTTGTTGAGGGGAAGAGAGGCGTTGCTCCAAAAAATATTTAAGACTGTGATGATCTGTGCGGATTTGGAAACGTCGCCCCAACAAGTAAGGTCTCCAGGTCTCGACTGCATGTAAGATGGCCATCATTTCCTTCTCGTAGGTAGATTGGCCCAGATTCTTCCCACTTAGTTGTTGGCTGGTGAAGGCCAATGGTCGCCCTTCCTGCATTAAGACCGCTCCAATACGTGTTCCTGAAGCATCACATTCAATGACAAATGATTTGGTGAAGTCCGGTAGTGCTAAGACAGGAGTGGAACACATGGCGGTTTTTAGAGCGGTAAATGCCTGTTGTGCTTCCTCATTCCAGAAGAAGGAATTTTTCTTTAGGAGTTGCGCTAGGGGCTTCGCTATGCGGCCATAGTTGCGGACAAATTTACGATAATAGCCTGTGAGACCCAAAAATCCTCTCAAGCTTTTCAAGGTCTTAGGTTGAGGCCATTCTTGCATTGCCTGGATCTTTTTTGGGTCCACCTTGACACCCTCACGCCCCACAATGTGGCCCAAATACTCAACTTCTTCCATGCCAAATGCACACTTAGACATCTTGACAAATAATTTATGCGTGCGGAGCAGTTGCAAGAGTAGATCTACATGCTGAAGATGTGCCGCCCAAGTGCCACTATAGATGAGGATGTCATCGAAGAAGACAAGGACAAATTTTCTGAGATATGGTTTGAGGAGGTGATTCATAAGGCTCTGAAAAGTAGAGGGGGCATTACAGAGACCAAATGGCATGACCAGGAACTCATAATGGCCTTCGTGAGTTCTGAAAGCTGTCTTGGGAATGTCGACTTCCTTCATGCGAATTTGGTGGTAGCCTGAGCAAAGATCCAACTTAGTGAAGAATTGAGCCCCATTGAGTTCATCCAGCAAATCGTCAACCACTGGGATGGGAAATTTATCTTTGACTGTTAACTTATTGAGGGCCCTGAAGTCTGGACACATCCGCCACTCCCCATCTTTCTTGAGGACCATGACCACTGGAGATGAATAAGGACTAATGTTGGGACGAATGACACCTGCTTCCAACAATTCCTTGATGATTTTTTCTATTTCATTCTTTTGGGTGAACGGATATCTGTATGGCCTCACATTTGGGGGTTGGGCCCCTGGAACCAATGTGATGCTATGATCATGTTCCCCTCTTGAGGGTGGAAGCTCATGAGGCTTGTCAAAGACAGTCTGATGTTTATTTAAAATCTGTTGCATCTCAGGATGAATTGGCGGGGGCATGGTGTCGACTACCTGGATGGCATTAAATTGAGCTACCACTCCATGATGGCCCTTTTTTAACAATTTTTCCATCCTATGCGAGCTGATGATAGAGGGGGCTCCCGCCTGTAGTCCACGGAGGTTATGTGTGGAGTTGTTCTGCTTAAAACTCATATATAACTCCTGGAAATCCATTGTGATTGGCACAAGAGTGCGGAGCCATTCCGCACCGAGGACAATGTCGCAACCCCCCATGTGTATTGCAAACATGTGGGTTTTCAATTGATAATCCCCCATTTGAATTTTGACATTTTCACAGCGACCTTCACATTTCATTGTGCCCCCATCTGCAATCTGGACTTGGAAGTTAGAAACTTCCCAGACGAAACAATGTGCTGCTTCAGCGATCTTTTGGTGGATGAAATTATGGGTACTTCCACTATCAATCAAGACTATTACTCGGCGATGTTTAAGAAAACCCCTGATTTTGAGAGTTTGAGGGGAGGAGATTCCTGCCAATGCATTCAGCGAAATAATTGGTTCATCAGATACAATCTCTTGTTGGTTATCTTCTTCTATCGCCTCCGGTTCCTCAAGTGGTGGATCTTCCTCTGTGGAGCTGTAGTCAGTGGCATCTATTTGAAAAAACTTGTGCTCTTTTCATTTATGACCAAGGGAATATTTTTCATCACAGTAGTAACATAGTCCTTTCTTCCTTCTTTCGGCCATTTCCGCAGGTGACACCTTTTGAATTTTAAGTGTCTGAGTCATATTGGGAGCCTGTGAGGGACGACCTTTAGCGGGGAAGTTGGGGCGGCTGGATTGGGCTGTTAATGCACGCTCCACCTTACGGGCTACTTGGCAAGCCTCTGTCCATGTGGGAGGGTGGTGGAGTAGAACCTGAGCTTTGATGGCTTCTTTAAGACCGCTGATAAAGCATTCCATGTAGAACTCATCTCTGAGACCCTGAGTGCGGAAGGCTAAGGCTTCAAAAGCAGTAATATATTCCTCCACTGTACCCGTCTGTCGGAGCTTAGTGAGACGCCCCAAAAAAGAGTCTTCCTGTTCAAAGCGACTGCGAAGAGTTTTGGCAAATTGGGCCCAATTCTGAAAATGTCCATTGCAACGCTGATGCCATTCCTTCCATTGCCATCGTTCATTGTCCAAGTACATGGTGCCAACCATAAGCTTAGTCCACTCATCTGTGATATGATTCAATTGTAAGTACTGCTCCATTTGTGCTAGCCATGCGAACGTGTGAGAACCGTCAAATTTCTGCATATCCAACTTGGGAGGTCGCTGACTGGGTGGTGGATGGGAGTGCCAAACGTGAGGAGAGTGGCTAGACTCACCCTCATGGTATTCATGGCCATTATACGCCTCCTCGTGGGCTGGCTTCTTTCCCTTTGAGAATGCCTCATGTATCTGGTTACTCATTCCTTTAAGCTCAAGTTCTATGTGGTCACTCATTCCTTGAAGGTTAAGTGCTATCTTGTCCACCGCAGTTTGGAGGGAGTTGACATAGTTTTCAATTTTGTCGATCCTTTCATTGGCCATCGCTTGAGCGCAAGTTTCTACCATACACCAACCTGATGAAAAATTGGGACCGCCTAAAAATTTTTACTAAGAAATTGAATGGTACCACCTTGCTCAGCTCGTCGTCCTGATACTGATGGGATAGGTCACCAATAAGCGCCCTGGAAGATCTCAGACTCGTTTTTTTTTTTGGAAAACTCCTAACAGAGTTTTACTCCTTCCTGATCAATACTGCAGTCGCCAAATCCTCAAACTGTCAATGCCGCCAAAAGTCCTGCGAAAATCATATCTAGGTACAGAAACCCTTCACAACTACTCCGATCTGGTGGATCTGAGATATCTGAATGGTGGGACAACTGCTGCTGCTGATCTGGAATATCCGATCTGGTGGATCTGAGAGATCTGAATGGTGGAACAACTGCTGCTGCTGATCTGGAATATCTGATCTGGTGGATCTGAGAGATCTGAATGGTGGAACAACTGCTGCTGCTGATCTGGAATATCCGATCGGGTGGATCTGAGAGATCTGAATGGTGGAACAACTGCTGCTGCTGATCTGGAATAGATTATGTGTGATCCCCTGATAGAAAGGGAACTATGGTCTTGGGGAGTGTCAGGTGCTACAGATCACAATATACATAAGGGTCTGACAGTAGTACTCGGCCCAATGTTTCAGGGCTCTAACTAAGGAGGATCGACCGTACCCTTAGCCGTACAACCCGACTACCCTATCGTACGGGCGAGTAATCTCTCCGAGTGCTGTTCTCGGTGTACTGTAGCAACAAGACGGCCGAAGGTTTATCTATGGCGAGGTTTCAAGGGAGCTAGGGGGCTTCCTATATACCCAGAGGGTACGTGGACGACAGTCCGTGCGCAGTTCTGTCTAATGCGCTACTACTCGAAGGGGTACCCACAAGGGTTACAAGGGAGTCCAACAGACGTGACCACCTCTTGTATTTCCTGCGTGCATGCCTCCCCAAATCCGCAGGTTTATGCGCTTAACGACAGATCCCGTGGTTTAAAGACGCCGGAACACGTCTCTAGCCTAAAAAAATTTTTGCTAAAATTTGGAGATCCCACGGAGCCCTGGAAAGTGCTCTGATACCACTTGTTATGCTCTTAACCTGCAAATCAATACCCAAGCGAAGAAAAGATACCGAGAACACAAAATATGCGAAGAAAATATACCTAGAACACAGAATAGCAATGATTTTATTATTCAGAGAGAAATGTTCACAGGCCTCTTCGAGGGGGCAACCTCCAATAGAGCAGAGCTCGATTACAAAACAAGACACAATGCTCCTCGCAGGGAGTCTCTATCCTTTATATATGACTCATACATGCAATGCCACGAGCCAATATCGTGGGTTTTATTAATACCATCTATCTAATACTACCGCCTATTTACCATCTATCTAATACTTCCACCCATTTGCAACTAACTGTGGTCCCGTTATTAATTGCGGGTTAACCACTTACAAATATTAATATGGGCTTTATTGACTCTTGACTATGACGTGATCCCAAGACATAAATAAGTGGGTTAGGGTGGGACCCTAACAGTCTTTTTCCGACCCGAGTTCAACCAAAATCGACCAAATGAATGTGGTCCATGAGGAATCCCTTTTCGCATCAACCTCAGAGTTAATAACGTTTCCCGAAGTTGTGTCATCTGACGAACAGCTTTGTGAAGTCCTATGCGTAGACGATTTACCATGGGAAGATCTCCATCATAGATCTTCGTTTTTACCCGAGGATGATCGTTTTGAAAACGATTTCTCATCAATCTTTACAGCTGAATATGTCAAAGACGCTTAGAGTCCAATGAAACATCCTGATTCAGAGCTGAATTTGGGAAACATTTCTCGTACTATTCCCATTGACATTTCAGTCAAGCCCGGAATTTTTGAACACATTCATATAGGTGCCTCGTGTTCAGATGACGAAATTCAAACATACAAGGCCCTATTTCAAGAATTCCACGACGTGTTTGCCTGGTCTTACGAGGAAATGCCAGGAATTGATCCCGCCATTGTTGTCCATGAAATCAAGACTTACCCGGACGCTAAACCCGTCCGGCAACATCTGCATCAGATTCACCCACGAAAAGCGGCTGCGATTAAAGCAGAAGTTGAGAAGCTGTTGAAAGCAGGTTTCATTTATCCGATCCCGTTAACGGATTGGGTATCGAATATTGTTCCAGTTAACAAAAAATAGGGAACAATAAGAATATGTATCGACTATAGGGATATCAATCGTGCTTGTCCTAAGGACAACTATCCAACACCCTATATCGATCAAATAATTGATGATTGTGCCGGCAGTGAAATATTTTCCTTTATGGACGGTTTTTCCGGTTACAACCAAATCAATATTCTACCTGCTGATCAACCAAAAACGGCTTTCATTTGTCCATGGGGGACATTTGCTTATTGCAAATTACCTTTTGGGCTTAAGAATGTCGGAGCCACTTTTCAAAGGGCAATGTCTTATGCATTTCATGACATCAAGCACATTGTGCAACCGTATCTCGATGATTTGCCCGCTCACTCCTTACATCGAGCTGATCACCTTGTCCATTTACGAGCGATTTTTATGAGGTGTAGGCATTATCGTATATGGTTGAACCGACACAAATGTGTCTTCTGCATAGAAGTGGGACGATTGTTGGGATTTGTAGTTTCAAAAGCCGGCATTTGCGTCGATCCCTCGAAGGTAGAAGCTATTATCAAATTGCCTCCTCCTTCGAGTCTGCGTCAACTCCAAAGTTTGCAGGGGAAAGCAAACTTTTTACACCGATTCATTCCTAACTACGCCGAGATTACCAAGGGTTTTACCCGGTTGTTGAAACAAATTGCTCAATTCTCTTGGGATGAGATAGCTCAGAAATCTTTTGATGCGCTCAAGCACGCGTTGACCCATGCATCGTTGCTGCATCCTCCCAACTACAACCAGGATTACTTTTTGTACCTCGCCACCGCTCATTCCACCATTGGAATGGTCTTAGTCCAGGAAGATGAATTCGGAATGGAACATGTGATCTATTACCTTAGTCGGACGTTAAATCCCACTGAGCTCAAATATTCACATGTGGAGAAATTGGCCTTGGCAGCTGTTCAAGCTGTCCAACGTTTTCGTCACTACATACTTCTCCGTAAAACTACGGTCATTTCGGATTGCAACGCTATGATCTACATTTTGACTAAACAATTGCTAGGGGGCAAGTACTCTAAATGGATCGTTATCCTACAGGAGTTCGACTTGGAATTTGAAAAGTCTAAGTCTAAGAAATCTTTAGTTTTTGCGGAGTTGATGTGTGATTTCCCGCGTGCTGACACAGAAACTGTGGTAGAGGAACCCCTTGCGGACGAATCTTTGTTTCTCATCAGCACTTTAGATCCGTGGTATGGGGATATAATTTTCTATCTCCAAACCCAATCCTTTCGGCCCGCAGTTTCAAAGTCGGAAAGTCGGAAAATTCGATTCCAGTCCCAACAGTACAAAATTATTGGAGATACTCTTTATCGTCGTGGGGCGGACTTGGTTTTTCGTCGTTGCTTAACTCATGAGGAAGCTGAAATGGTTTTGAATGACTGTCACTCTGGAGCGTGTGGCGGTCATATGTCTGGGTATGCCACAACCCAAAAGATATTGCGTGCTGGCTACTTCTGGCCGTCCTTGTTTAAAGACTGTATTATTGCTGTTTGGAAATGCCACAACTGTCAAGTGTTTGATCGCAAGATGCGCGCACCACCTGCTCCTCTCCACCCTATAATTTCCGTTGGTCCTTTTTCTAAATCGGGTATCGATTTTATTACATGTAACCCTCACTCGGCCGGGGGGCATGCGTATATCATCCTTGGGGTTGATTATTTTACTAAGTGGGCTGAGGCGATGCCTACATTCGAGGCAGACGGCAAGACAGCTGCGATTTTCATATTCAATCACATTATTGCTAGGTTTGGTGTCCCACAAGCGATAATCACTGACCATGGGCGCCATTTTCGAAACGTTATGATGAAAGAACTTACAGGCCAGCTTGGTTTGCGTCACGATAGCTCAACTCCTTATTATCCACAAGCCAATGGCCTGGTTGAGTCCATCAAAAAAGTTTTAGTTATCATGATCCGACGAATCATTGGTATTCATCGGTCGAATTGGCACAACATGTTATTTTCCGCGCTTTTGGCGTACCGAACCTCAGTGAAAACATCAACAGGGTTCACTCCTTTCCAACTAGTTTATGGTTTGGAAGCAGTGTTGCCCATTGAATGTGAAATCCCGTCACTTCAAATGGCTATTGAGTTACTTCCAGCTACTTCCTAAGAGGAGAAATGTCTATTATACTTAACTCAATTAGATGAGACTCGACGTGACGCTGCATTGGCAATCGAGACTCATGCAAAACGGATGAAAGCTCAGTATGATCGCAACGTGACCCCTCAAAATTTTTCGGAAGGAGACCTAGTGCTATTATATGATCAAGCTAACGATAAATTAGGTGCTGGAAAATTCGTTCCTATGTGGCATGGGCCCTACATTGTCAAGCGAAAGCTAGCAAAAGGGGCCTATGAGCTGGTAGATTTTGATGGGGACTCTTTGGGTAAACCCAGAAATGGACTTTACCTAAAGAGGTATTATGCTTAAATGATGGGTATGGAGATTTAGTTAGGTTAGTTTTTCTTTCTAGGTGGTGTGTTTGTTAGTATAGATAGTGTGCTTAGCTTAGAGAGTGTGTTTTTCGTCGTTATTCTGGCTTATCTTGGTTTTACTCTTGATATTGCAGATGTCGACGCCTCTCCAAACGTACATTGGATTCGCTGATGGTGCTTGTCGTAGTACACGGAATATCTCTTCCGCAGCTTGGGTTATCTATTCGCCCTCTGACGAGTTAGTTTCTATGCATGGGGTGAGCCTCGGTCAAACAACAAACAACATTGCAGAATACAGTGCAGTGATTGAATTATTGTCTGAATCTATTTCGTTTGGGATTCGGAGTTTGATAGTGAGGTTAGATTCTGAGCTCATTGTATTACAGCTTAATAGAGTATATGCCATTAGAAATCCAGTGTTATTAAGGTTATTTTTGAGAGTGCGCCTCTTGGAACGTGAATTTGATTACATTGAATATCAGCATATTCCAAGGTCATTAAATACATTAGCAGATGCAATTGCTTCTCGAATGTTAGACAAACATTTGCGATAATCATACATGTAAATTTAAAAACATTTCATCACACATATTTAACAAGATAAGCTGGTAATAATGATATATATAGATAGGAGTGTGTCAAAAAATACATCGTCTTCGATCATAGGTTGAAAAACACCTTATGATTGGCAAAAATGATAAGTACAAAAACCAAAATGTCACATGTGTCCATAAAAGTGACCAGCCAGTCACTGGTGGTGCTCTCTATACGACACCACTGCACGCGCTACCCTACACAAGAACCTCCTAAAAGGTCCTGGGACTGCGACCACATAGCACTAAAGTCTGATAGGAATATCGTCTATAGTCGTCTCTGGTATGTCTGCCGTAAGACGCTCTAGGTCCTGTTCCAACTCGGCTAAGGTCTCTGCGGCCGCATCCTGTGGGGCCAGTGCTGGTGCAACTGGTACTCTCCTCTTGAAAGGCCGGAGATTGGCCGGACGCTGTGGGCCTACATCTGCATTTTGAAAATTGTCACTGTCAGTTTTGAGACGATATAAAAAAAAAAAAAAAAGTAAATAATTTAAAAACTTGTGGAAAATGAAGTACCTGTGTCGTCCCACTGTTCTCCCGATGGAAGAATCATGTTCGGATCTCCACGAAAATCAACTCCGGCTTACGGAAAATCCTGAATCGAGAAGACCTGGTTCTCTAACCAGTGAAAATACTTCGGTCTAAATCGGACAACCTCCGTGCCCTCGTCAGGATGACGGGCCATCACCGCAACCCATCGCATCAACTTAGGCTCTCGGGGAGGCCCAGCCTCAACAGTGAGATGCTGTGGGATCAGCATCGAAACCCTCTCTAGGGCAAAACTCACAACTAAAGGCCCATAGCCAAAAGTCTTCAGTTGTCCGTTTTTGGTCCTAGTCAGTTGGCCCTATAAGGTGGCCAACACAGCATCGCACCAGTTGAAAATGGTGCCCTGATAGCAATCAATCACCATCCGCATCTGGGATCCAGTGGCAATGTGCAAAGCGGCAGCCCCGCAAAGTCTGGTAACTATAAAGGCAATTACCATAAGTTCAGGTCGGGATATCTTTTTGATTTGTATCCCCTTATCTTGGTTTTGGTTATTACACCACTCTAGCCAGAGGCTAGCAATGGACTAGCCACCCGGCCTAGTCCCAGACAGAGTCAATTGTTCGCCCCTCTTGGGCAAACCAGTGAGAAAGTAAATATCAGAGGGCTCTATCTCAAGCTGGTGCCCTCCAATGTAGAAACACTGATCCTGAACGTTCCACCTTTCGACCAGCCACTCTAGAAAGCGCACCTGGGCCCTCATGCCAGGTATGGCCCAGTATTTGTAAATACTGCATGCCTTCAAAGCATCAATGAAGGTTGATGATTAATCGTGGCCAAATCAACATCTTCGTGCTCTCTCTTGCGCCAATCAAGCATGGTGGGAAATCTACACACCATAAAACATCTGTTAGAGTCCATAAAAATGAAAGTTTTTGGTTCATTTTGGAGAAAGTGGAGTTTAAAAATCCACTCCGCGGTGTACACAGCCAGCCCTTTAGAGACAGGGCCTATGTACGCACCTTCTCTTAAGGCAAGCTGCGTACGCCCGGCATTTTCCCAATGGAGAAAATGTCGGGGTACGCAGGTCACCCATGGGGCACTTGCGTACCCCGAAAAGCGGACATTGAAACCCCCAAGGTCTCCAAAAAATAAAACTAAAGCCTAAAAACGAATTCTAAACGGATGGAAATGAAGAGGGGGATGTTGTAGAATACCTGATGAGACGGCGTTCGGTTTCGACGGTCAGATTCTCCGCAATGTCCACGGGAAGTTTCTTGCCAAAAGCCCTTTTTCTCTCCTCAACAGTAAAATGGTAAAAATGAAATGGTAAAAGCCCTTTTTATAGGTTTTTTGAGTAAATGAATGTCAAATTTGTTTATTTTCCACCATGAAAAGGTATTTTTCAAGTATTTTTATCTATCTTTAAACAGGTATGAGTAATGTGTTGGTTTTTGTGCAGGATAAAAGGATTTTCAGGGAAAATGTGATTTTTTCACAAACAAAAATATCAGAGCCATCTTTTAAGCCCTTTTCTGACTCCTAAAATATGAAAAGATTGCCGAGCGTTTCTTTTACACTCGTTAAAACGGAACTAAAAGACGATCCCCTTATAGCTCTTTTATGACCGTAAAAACAGGAAAAGATTGCCGGATTTTTGTCGTTTCAAATTCGATACTGGAAATAAAACGACGTGTCCTTGATCGCTTTTTACTTTTCAGGTCAAAGACACTAATCATGAAAGTACTCCTTGGTTGCAAGACTAAGCGGTTCTCTCAAGTATTATTTTATACTTTTTCGGGCTTGGGAGACACAACTTTACGAAAAATTTCAACCTGGAGTCTTCTTAAGTTTTTTTAGACTCTCTAAAATTGAAAAACGCCGAGTTTCTCCTATACTGGACTCGTTAAAATTTCACAGTAAAGGACCTGTTCGATTACAAACAGGAACAGACCACTCCTTCTTAGGGTTCGAATCAAAACTAAGTTGGACTCATCCGAAGGATGAGCTTATAATCAAGCATATGTTATCCTCCTCAAGCTTGTTAAAAATAAAGAGGTACTTGCCAGAAATGGTGGGGGAAAAGAGAGGAAAATGAGCCTATTTGTTATCCTTTGTCTCAGAAGAAGCCTTATCACCACTCTTGAACACGACACTTCTGCGTTCACATGGGTTGGGAAATCCTTTGCCTCACAGTTGATCAAACCACATTGAAAGTATTCAGCCGGGTATTAACTTTGGGTCAAATGTCACCAAGCCATTTGTTGTGTCGTTATGTGTTCAAGAGGTCTCTGCAATAAACCATTCATCTGCAAAATACCCGTCATCCATCTCGACCATCCCTGAGTTAGTCCTTACAGCTACATTTCTTCAACTTGATCTATGATTTCGTGTTGTGGGCTTGCCTGCAACGAGTCGCTTTCTATCGACATCAGCACATTATCTAGAAAGATGACCTAGGAATCGTCAATACCTTGAAGTCTGCATGCATCAATGGTAGGTTTCTCGCCTTTGACGACGGTTTACATCATTGACTTTTGATCAAAGGATTCCGTGAAATGTTCGACATCAACTCATTCATTCACATCTCATGGATTGTACTGGGTACTTTGAGAACCATTGACATCACTAGTGGTCTCTCTCACGCTTGTTAACAGTTTACATCATTGACTGGTAATCAAGTGGTTTCTACCATGTTCAACATCAACTCATTTATTCGCATAGATAGAATCGTACCTTTTCGGGAAGTCGAAATGAAGACCCTGGATCTAGTTTCTACCATCCAGGCTGCGAGGAGTTTTGTATTCATTATACAGTAGACTAATCATAAACAGATGGCTGCGCCCATACTGTGTCTACAAAGTCTATGATTATGATGTACTGCAAAATCATTCCTGTATCAGAGCAGTAGTTAGTTTGTTAGTTAAAAGTTTTTGATCTGAGTATGGGAATGCCTACCTCAGCGATGATATGATCTTATATATGTATTTTGTGTTGAATACTTGCTGGTTCCGACTGGGCTCTCCACAAGATAATCCTTGAAATGATAACGTACTTCACCCTTCCTAGATGATATGAAACCCTTATCTACTACAGGCTTCGCACTTTAGGGGGCAATCTGTTACACTAAAATTTGTCACCATGACTATTTCCAGTTAGTATGGCTCTATCAACTGTCATACTATCCTCCTTGGCAAGTCTCATACCTCTGCTCTTCATGTCAAACTCCAAGAAAGAGAGAAAGTCTTTAAAATCTATATATCTCTTGGTACGCAGTTTCTCTTAGCCTTACCTGTGTGTACGCACCCCAAGTTAACAATACCTGCGTACTTGTACGCTCTGTCTGTAACGGGCTGGGTGCGTACTCCTGTAAAGGTTAAAAGGCGCAAGTTTCACTCCAAAAAAGTTACTTGTGGTCATTTCTAGAGCATTCTAGAAGCTTGTTTGACGTGTATGGAGCGCCTCTAGATGGTTCATGTATCCCTATCAAAGAGGAACTTATCCCATCAAGAGGGGAGCTATCCCATCCAAAGAGGGGCTTATCCCATTGATGGTGGACCTGAATAACTTCCTCTAGAGCACTATAAATACAGGCATTGGGCCAAAGGGAGGAGAGGTTGAAAGCTGAACATTCCTAAGGGTAGATGCTGCTGGAATTAGGACTCCCATTTAGAGCTTGAGAGGAGAGATTCCCTTCCTTTCCTAGCCTTATTTGGAAGTGGGTGAGCCGATCAAAGTAAAGGAAAACTCTTGCTAGACCCTAGGAGGGACGTGCACAACACCAAGGCTCAGGTTGTAACGGTTTCTTTTGTTTCCACTTAATACAAATGAACTCATTTTTCTCAACAGATTGTTATTCATGATTTGTTTCATATACTCCTTGGTCTGTATGATGGATATGTATTATTTTATAAGTTTATCAGGTGCTATTTAATCTTTTGGCTTGTTAGTGAAAGCAGGTTTCGAAGAGAAGGAGGAGCTCATCCGGATCGGCGAGGCTGGACTACTACAAAACGTTGGACTAAAGGTATGTTACAATCACCTGATTACTTGTATTCTAAATGCATGTTTAGAGAAAGGTAGTGTTTATTTGTCTTGTTTGTCACTAGAAAGCCTTAGCTTTTAGGGAGGTCGGTTTTGTCCGCATTATCGACTCTTTCCGCATGACAAAATGGCGACTGCACTGGGGATCGAACCCAGAATCTCTGGTTTCGCAGACCAGGCTAGATCAGGCTAGTGTCTTGGAGTAGGAGAGTAATTAACTCTCCAAGATAGTAAAACCAAACAAGTAGCTCATCTTGTGGTAGGATAAATCCAACTGTTTCATTTGTACTCTGGGAAAGCTCCTCTTAAAGGAGAAGCACGAGACCGTGTCCAAACCAGTGAGGGGATCAATCCTCCTTCATTGGGAAAGATGCCAGATACGCACGTACTACAAACGGTAACCCTCGGATTATTGTTGAGGAGCTTGGGGTCACTTGTCGGTAAACCTTGGATTATTGTCAAGGAACCGGCAAGGGGATTGAGCTTGTTACTCTGCCCTTGCATGCTATCGGGTTGTAGACTGTTCCCCCAGGTATATTTGTTGTTGTTGGTAACCTTAGTGACCATTATCTTTAGGATTCTACCGAGGTGACGGTGGAGGGAAGATCCCACTGTACCTGGAGCAGACGTCGGCTAGACTCACTTGGATTTTCCGGGGGGTTCACTTCACTCGAGACGGTTAAAGTGGAGGAACTTGTGCCGGTCTATTCATTAAGCAGGTTGCCGGGGTAACTGTTCCACCCACCACTTCTGTACTGAATTCGGCGATGTTGGGTTTCATCTCCAACTAGTGTTTTCGGTCCGGAAGGCTACTGTTTGTGTATGGTTTGACGCCCTAGATTCTTTAGGCGTGTGATTCAAATTTGTTTGGTTCTTTAGAGACTTTAGGTGGTTTGCTTTGAGATTTTACTTTGTTTGCGTGTGCAGTAGTTAAAAGTTTTTAACTGTGGCTGAATTACCGAGACAGTCCCGTAGACTTCGGGGCAAGTCTCCTGAGATTGTTACCGTGGCCGATTTGTTGAGGAAGTCCCGTAGACTTCGGGGCGAACCTCCTGAAGAGGTCTCGGGTCATTACACGGGTTTGAAAGTCCTTTTAACTCCTAGTGGCAGTAAAGTAGGTTCACCCGAAGAAGGATAATCGTCATTGGTAGTCCATCCAGATTACCAAGGTCTAGAAACAGGTTATAATCCCGAAGCTGTTGCAGTTTCCGAGCTTGCTTGTAGTTTTTCATCTACTAGTGATATAGGCGAAGAACCTGAAATATCTGAACCTATTACTCCAACTTCTAGTGCTCCTGATTCACCTAGGGTAGAAAGAGTCATCACTGAAAATATTCCTGCTGGTTTGATAGCTATTCAAGAACTTGCTCCAGAGGAAGAATTTGGCGTCTCTATCCTTGAAGATCAACCTACTATTGATCTAAGGGAGCGTGAATCCATCTTTTACAGTCCTCCTAGAAGTACTACTTGGTACCTTTCGTTAACCAATTATTTCGACAACTCAGGGTTAAGTTTTTCTCCACCTCGTACTCCTTATCCACCTAGAGGTATTTATACTCCTGTAAATATGTCTGGTCAGTCGTCCGTGTTCACTCAATCTCCTGAATCTTTCTTGTACGGCGGTCCTTCTGTTCCCTCTGGGTATCAGTCACTTTCTGGTACTTTTGCGGGAGCATCTCCTCAACCCATTGAACATGGGTTATTAGCTGGAAACAATGGTAATAAACCGTTGGGTGTAGGAGACATTTACATGATGTCAGGTTCAGTTCCCGGTTCTCAACCTCAAGGTGGCCAATTACCACCTGGGGGGCAGCCTCAATTAACACCTGGGGGGCAACCTCAAGGTACACAAATTGTGTCTGGGGGGCAACCTCAAGGACAGTATGTACCCATAGTACAATACATTCCTCAAGGTCAACCCCAGCCTCAATATGTACCCCAAGGTCAACCTCAGTATCAATTCATAGCTCAAGGTCAACCCCAGTATCAGTACTTACCTCAAGGGTATCTACCTCAAGGTCAGTACTCGAGTCAAGGTTATCAACCACCTCAAGGTCAATCTTATGTTCAAGGTACGAGAAATGTACCTTTCAGTTATCAATCCTACCCTCAATCCAGTTATGGATCTCAATATCCTCAACCTGTCATGGGTCAATACCCCGGAATGAACATAGTGTGGGATCCATCGCAAGCTCAACAGGTATTGCAGCCAAGTGTACAGTTGTCATCTCAAGCTGGACAACCCTTAGTTGCTGGTTCATCCCAGCAACCAGTCCAGTCTAATGTTCAAACTTCTGTACCTTCGGTAGTTACTTAGTCGCCAATTGCACCTAGTACTCCATCACAAACGACTGCTGCAACTACCACAACATCTGTTCCTTCCACCACACTTGCTTCTGGAGTATCGACAGCTCCGATTTCTACAGTCTCTCCAACTACTCCTCAGACATCTTTACCATTGTCTGGATCTACGATTCAAACTATAGTTCAGATGCCTGTAAGACAGCCTGGTTTAAGTACGGTTGTCACAAGTCAACCACAATTCGCTTATCAACCGTACCAAGGACAGTACCAATACGGGCCTGCTGTCCAACAACCAGTTTACCAGTATCAACCATATCCTGGGTACACTTATCAACAACCTCAGCAACCCCAGTACGGTCCGGTTAATCTTGGTTTTCCAGGAGGATATAATATCCCGAATGCGATTCCTATTCCAAGTTATCCTGGATATCCTCCTCCTGGGACTGGTCTTGTGACCCAGAGTTTTAGGGATCCTAATCGGCAATTACCGTTTATCAAAACTTTGGATTTACCAGACTTGTCGCGCCTAACGAACGATCCAATAAATTATCTTCCGTTCTGGCCGCCAATGCCAAATAAGTTGCCCAGTGATATACCCAAGTTTGAAGGTAAGTCTGGAGAGGATCCGTCAAATCATGTGATGACTTACCACCTCTGGTGTGCTTCAAATTCCATCTTAGATGATTCGATCCACTTACGTCTTTTCCAGCGTACGCTCATTGGTCTTGCGGCCAAGTGGTACATTGATTTACTGCTGTTGATTCATCATTTGAGCTGACACTGCATCATGTTACCATTGGAGTACATACAGGTTTAGAATCTTCCATTCCACACTTTTTCAGGATCTACTTGAGATATTTGGTTTGTGAAAGAAAAATACCATCTTTAGTTTGTTAAACTTGTAGACCAAGAAAATAAGTAAGTTCACCAAGCAAGGACATTTCAAATTCTTGCTGCATTACTGTAGAAATATTCTGACTCATGGATTCTTTATTGCTACCAAAAATGATATCATCAACATAAACAATAATAATTAGCAATTTATAATTTTCAATCTTTGTATATAATTTTCTATCTGCAGAACATTTTGTAAAACCTTGTTGGTGTAGATATTTGTCAAGGCAGTAATACCAAGCCCTCGGAGCTTGTTTCATACCATAGAGAGCCTTTTTGAGTCTGCATACAAGTTTTGCATCATTTCCAAGAATGAATCCTTCTGCCTGTTAAATATAAACTTCTTCTTCTAAATCTCCATTAAGGAAGGCTGATTTTACATCCATTTGGTATACTTTGAATTTCCGAAAACTTGAAAGAGTAAGAAACATTCTTATGGCTTAAAGTTTGGCAATAGGTGCAAAAGTTTCCTCAAAATCTATACCTTCTTGTTGAGCATACCCTTTACAAACAAGTTTGGCCTTGTTTCTAAAGACTTCTCCATTTTCATTCAGCTTGTTCTTGAATATTCATTTAGTTCCTATAATATATTTATCATGAGGTCTAGGAACTAATTACCAACTGTCATTTTTTTCAATTTTCTCAAGTGCTTCATCCATGGCCTTGACCTAGCATTCATCTTTGCATGCTTCATTTACATTTTGAGGTTCAGTGGAGGATAGTAATGCTAGATAGCTTGAGGCCCCTATAATAGTTCTTCTTATGTGTACACCAGCCTCCCTTTCTCCTAAAATTTTAGTTTTTGGATGATTTTTCTGGACATACCTAGACGAAATCTTTTTTTTCTACCATTATATCTTCTTCTGGTGCTTCATTGGTTTCTTCTTCAATATAATTTTGATTTGATGTGGGAAAGTAATTCCCATCTTCCTCATTGTCATAATCTTCTGTTGATTTTATCTGTTTTGGATTTATGCATTCTTCATCAACTACAACATAAATGCTTTCAACCATTTTCCCAATTCTTTTATTATAGCATTTATATCCTTTACTTCTGGAAGAATAACCAAGAAGGATCCCTTCATCTACTTTGGGTTCAAACTTACGAAGTTTTTCATTAGTCCTTTTGATAAAAAAATTGCTTCCAAAAACTTTAAAGTATTTTACAGTACGAGTCTTACCATAAAAAAGTTCATGTGGAGTTTGAATGCTATTTACCCGAACATTTTCTTTGTTGAGAATAGTCATGGCAACAAATGCAGCTTCACCCCAAAATGTTGCAGGAGTTCCAAATTCATCTACCATAGCTCGAGCGATTTGTTGAACTGTTATGTTCATCCTTCCTACCACACCATTTTGCTGAGGAGTTGCTGCAGTGGAGAATTTCCTTTTTATTCCATGTTGCTCACAAAAGTCAAAGAATTAATCCGATATAAATTCCCCTCCTCGATTAGATCTGAGGCATTTGATTTTTCGATCTAATTCATTTTCAACCAAAGCTTTGAAGGCTTAGAAATTTTCAAATGTTTCATCTTTATGCTTTCAAAGACCTATCCAACACATTATGGAAAAATCATTAATGAACAAAATAAAGTATTCTTCTCCATGAGGTGACTTTTTCCTTGTTGGTCCACATAAATCAGTATGGATAAGTTCAAGAGGCTTACTAGCTGACCCTTCTTTTTGCATGAAGTGAACTCTAATTTTCTTACCGATTTGACATGGTTTGCATGTTGTATTTTCTGGGATGCTGATATCTAGAAGATCATGAACATCCTTGAGTCTCCATGTTTCTCTTATTTGAGAAAAGCTTAGATGTCCCAATCTTCTATGCCACAGCCAGTTTTCATCATTTTTGCTTAGATAACATTGTTGTTGTCCTCCTTTGAGTATGTATAAGTTGTTTGGAGTTCTTTTACCTTTTATCATGATCTCTCTTGTATCAAGATCACGAACAACAAATCTGTTTGATCGAAGCACTACTTCATTTCCTTGATCACACATTTGACTGACACTCAACAGGTTATGCTTTAAACCATCTACATACAGAACATTTCCAGCTTTAACCTTTTCTTTCAAGAAAACAAAACCTTTACCTCTTATGACAGCTGGAGTGTCATTTCCAAATGAGACATTCTTTTCTTTTGCTAAGGCATTATATGAGTGAAGTTTCTCTTTGTCACCTGTCATATGTTTGGAGCATCCACTGTCAATGTACCACTGATTTCCTTGTCCTTCTGCATATAAGGCTATACCACATCTTTCTATTTGAGATTATTTCCTTCTCCATATCTTGGGATTTAATGGCATTTTCTCCTTTTGATGTGTTTACCGAAATTTTCTCCTGCATTCAGATTCTTCATGACCAAAGTTGTTACAAATTGAGCATTCTATTTCATTTTTAAGAGGAGAAAAGTTACTATAGGAACTTCTCTTTATCCCTGTTATATTCCTTTGATTTCGTGCTTCTCTAGTCATGATCATTTTGTAAGAAATGCATTAAGCAGCTTTGTGCCCAAAATTATGACATGAAAACATTGCCCATTAAAGAAGTTTCTGCGACTATCGAATCTATTTACCTATTGATTGTAGTTTCTACTGATATTCATCTTTGGAGCATATTGAGTATGACTTTTTTGAGGTTGGTTGTGGCCCCTATTGATATTCATCCTTGGAGAAAATTGAGTATGATTTACCTTGTGATCAGCTTTATGCCTTTGTTGATGATTGGCATACTGTTCACTGGTCTTTGCTACATCAAGATAGCTTTTGGTGGAGGTTGATGGCTTCTGTGATTGAGATGCTTCTTCAGTATATCCGAGACCTATCTTTATCAGAGGAGAACGTTGAACTTTGATAATTATATTTAAAGTTTCAGATCCTTTAGCAAACCTAAGATTGAGAGATTTTGTTTCCTCAAGATCTTTTCGTAGACCCACAATTTCACATTCTAGTTTTTCATTGTGTTTTTCTTTTTCAGCAAGTTGTTATGTCAAGGTATCTATGATTATATTCTTTTCTTCTAAACAGATTTTGAGTTTAGATATTTCTTCATGAACGTTTTCCTCTTCTAAAGCATCCCAAAATTCATCATTGTCATAAGCCATGAGAAGTCTATAATCATCACTATTAGATAAACAATCACTATCCTCTTCTGAACTATCCCAACAATCATCGCTATCAAAAGCCATGAGAAGTCTATAATCTTTACCAGTTTCATCTTCATCACTATTAGATAAACCATCACTATCTTCGTGAGTATAGTAACTCCTTCTATTCACAACTTGTTTCCTATTCCCTTTTGCATATTCCTTTCCTTTTTCATATTTATCTTTATGAGGACATCTAGCAGCATAATGACCGACTCTACCACAAGCAAAGCATTTGAAAGGTAGCTTACCTCTGAACCTTCCAGAACCCCGTTGAAGCTTCTTGACAAAATTTACCTCATCTTCTTCTTCTGAAATGTGTCCTGATTCATTGTGTTTTTCCTTTCACTTTCCTTTTGCTGAAGCTTTAAATGTAGATTCTCTCATATCTGATGGACCTCCTTTTCTCATCTCAAAAGTAGTTAGGATTTCGTGAAGTTGTGTCATAGTGATATTCTGCAGATCCTGTTTTTCTTCTATGGTAGACACTTTTGATTCAAATTTAGTAGACAAGGATCTCAAAATTTTCTCAACTAAGGTAACTTCCTTTATTTCTTCACCCATATTCTTCATACAATTAACAACCTCATCTATATGTAAGAAGCAACTAGCTATACTCTCATCACTCTTCATCTTAAGAGTTTCATATTGAATTCTGAGAGTTTGAAGCTTAGCACATTTTACCTGAGAGTCTCCTTCGTAGCTCTGAACGATTTTGTCCCATATTTCTTTGGTTGATCTGAGCTGCATGAATTTGACAAACTCTGATTGTGACAAACTTCCCAATTAAGTATTGAAAACTTTGGCATTGGTTTCATATCGCTTTTTACCTGCCGTGTCTGTAGGAATTAATATTGGAAATTTATATCCTCCTTCCACAATTTCCCAGACATCTATTCCAAGAGATTGTAGATAGGTTGTGGTTCTTATTTTACAATAAACAAATTTTATCCCATCGAAGATTGGCAGTCTGATGGATCCCATGCTTTTGTGATTACTCATCTTCATCGATATTCCTTCAAGCGAACAAGCTTCTTCTGAAGGGCTTGCTCTGATACCAATTGTTGGAAATAATACTGAGAGGGGTGTGAATTAGTATTATCAAATCAATAAGCTTTTCATTTCCATAATCATATTTATATACGCTACTTTAGAGAAGGGAACTCGCGTGTGCACACAACTATTCTTAAGGCAACCAATGTATATCTAGTGAACTTATGATTCAATTAATTCATCATATGTTGATGTTTAATCAGCGCATCAGTGATTTATTAATTATTAAACAGTAACCATGTGCAATAATAACAGAATAAACCATCACACATAAGCAACATAGATGAACACCAGGATTTAAGGTGGAAAGCCAATGTGGGTGAAAACCACCTGCTGTTGTTGTCTCTGTCTTCTTTTAATAATAAAAAAACCTATTTACAATCTTGTACTAGTACAGACTCATACCAGTACATAGGCACCCACTTGCGGAAGGCTACACATTCTCTCATTCTCTGGCTTCTTCTGGAAGGGAGATACAATCCCTGAGCTCTTGTACTAGCCGATCTGTTTACTAGTACGTAGGTGCCAACCTGCAAAAGGCTACGACCTTATTTCTTCCTCCAGGGACCACATTTCATGAATTTTTAGACTGGATACTCCTGTATCACAAAACCACAATCTTAAGGCCACGTTTCATCCAATTTTCATGCTGGACCCATAAAAAGCTTTTAAACTTAAACTGCACCGACCAACATTCAGTTAATCTAAACAATCAGACCACTGACACCAGAACACTATGCTGAACCTAGAAACTTGCATCATCATTCAGAACCATCTATAACCTCAAAAACCATGCATCAGAGTGTATACGCTACTTGAATGAACCAAAATTGTGTGTATATGCTACTTCCGTTAATCAAGCCTGCGTATACCTTCAAAACTACTACAAACATAAACTTTTGAATCAAGTCTATACCAACCAGCAATATACTGAATATCTACTGTCAACTTACAGAGCTTTACATAGGCAGCAATAGAGATCACTTCTTCTCACTTATACAATCAATCAATCAAATACCAGCCTCCTTATGCATTCAGTTTTACATTCAGATCTAAGAAGACTTCATTGACAGACAGCAGTAAAACAACAGCACTGATCTGATAGATCAGTCATCCTTGAACATCAAGCTTTTATTTTGCATATGCTACTTGGAAGAGCCAAATCGGCGTGTACAAGCAGCTTCATCAAAGAGAACCAGCGTATAGATCTACAAATACTTAACATCTGCATGGCCATCAACATCCACATGGCCATGAATTGTAAACTGCGGTTATCACCTATGGTGTATGCCTACCTATAGGGCTATGCAGAGTTTAAAGTAGACTTTCACCATGTGTCCATCAGGGCATGTAAGGACCCTATGTAGAAATGGTATGACTTGCCTTACCTAGCAACGAATGATGTCGTTGATGCGGTACTTGATCAATGGCTAGCAGAGTGGTGCGCTACAACGGACTTGGTGGTAGGATGAAGCAAGTCCATTGTGTAGACAAAGAAGGAGGAGGCCAAGCTTAAGTTAACACAGCTGGCCGAAAAGACGAAAAAGGAGGCAGCTGACAAGGCCAAGGTGGAGCGCCCTGCCATGCAGCAGACAACAAAGAAGACATGTGGGACAAAGTGAGATTATGACAAAGGGGTGAAGTCACCTTCACCTGAGACAAAGGAGGAGATAGAAGAGCAGAAAGAACAACATGGCGCGGACCCTTAAGAGACGTTCGACCGTATCAAGCGCCCAAGGGAGTAGGAGAAAGGAGGGTCCAGGAAGAAATCAAAGGCTACCAAGACATCATTGAACCCTATCACACTGACAAAGGGTGATCTTCACAACATGAGGGACACAGTGCGAGATGTCACCATGGAGGCCCTGCAATAGTTTGAGTAGCAGCAGAAAATAATCTTGGGGGCTATCCAGACAGGTTTACAGGATTTGTAGACCCGTGCGTCTCAGGCTAGCACGGTGTCCACCAGCCTTTCTATCAGCATTTCAGAGGCTCCCGAGATACTGCACGCGAAGGCCTCTGGTGCGATAGTGTTGCCTGATGGAGCATTTACCAAAGAGAGAAAAGCTAACATGCCCACTGTCAGTGCCCTAAAGGGAGTAGGGTTGAATCTGGCATCACTCCCTCGTGAAGTACTCCACCTCTTGTAGGATGGAGTGATTGCAGAGCTGAGGGCCCATGAGCACCGCGCCCTCCAGGTGATCAGTGAATAGCAGATCAACAACGAGTAGATGGAACTATAGCGATACTTTTCCATTGTCGCTATGATCGAGGCGACCAATCAGAACAAACACATTATGCATGTTGTCGAGGAGGCATTGTTATAGAGATTTTTGGGCACTGCAACCCCAAGCATAAAATGTCCATAAACCAAGGGCTCCTAAGTCCCTAAAAGTGTTGTTCTAACCCCTAAAGGAACAAGGTCAACTGATTACAGCTTCTCCCAGAAGTTCTCCATGAAAAACTGCTCAGAACTCGTCAAAACAGGATCATTTCAGCTGCTCCATAGACAAAGTGCGTTGCATCTCACCTAAATACACTGTGTGGGTGCGTTTCATTTCAAAAAGCCCTTCTATGGGGTGCGATGGGTGAGAAGTGACAAATGGCAGTGTCATTCCGTGAGGTGGAGAGGCATGGAATCTTCCAGAAACTTCCCCTGTGACTCTTGCCTCTCTGAAATCGACCAAGGATGAGTAAGAGATCATCAATCTCCAAGTGGAAGAAAGAACTATCAGAGGGAAGACACTAATCAAATCACAAGCTGACTCATCTCCCTTACAGATATCTATATATGGATCCCTCATCCCAGAGATCGAGAGGCTGGAATTTTGCATCTTGTAAGGAATTGCTATTGGTTTCTCGAGACAACATCATAGTGTTGGGTGATCTAAGCTTGGTATGAGGTGAAGAAGGGCTTCCTTACTGAGAGGATGATGCTGGGTCAGAACAACTGGTTGTAACTCCCTTGGCTCTTTCTTGATTATCAATAAAATCTATTCAAGTTTTCCTCCATACTCTTGTGTCATTTATGTTTTATGCATTTGTATGGTCAATTTACATCTAATCCTAGATTGTTTATGATTATAGATCCATGTTCTTGTATAGTGTTATGCTACTTTGATCCTACAGGTACTCTGTGAAGCTGGGCATACAAGGAAGCAAGTAGCGAAGGACTATCAGGAGAGAGAGGAATCGAACTAGGAGATAAGCGCAAGACAGAGGTTGGTCTCCTTTGTTCTTCTCTCATCTATATTTCATAAAGGAAAAACGAGAGTAAATTTACTTTGTTTGTTTCTAAGGTAGCTACCACACCTTAGTGGGATAAGCAGTTCTGTGTAGACACTTTTCCCTGTAACAAAATGGCGACTCCACTGGGGAGCGACTAGGTTGTTTGTTTATCTTCCTTGTTGTTTATTTTATAAACTTACAGACGGAGCCTGAAGTCGAGCCAGGTAGCTTTCGAACTGCATTTTATATGCAAATTCAAAGTAGATAAATGCCGCTTCAGTCAATCTCTGGGATTTTTTTATGAATTAAACAACTGATTTACAAACTCTCTAATTGCCCCTGTGGTAGTTCCAGTAACCTCCTTAGATCTACCCCTGATTGTTGATTTGCTGATTACCATTTGCTCGGCCAAAACCCCTGAACTGAACTGCAAACTGTGACCTGGAACCCAAGAAAAGTCTTGTCTCTAGCCCAGCGCAGGCTCTGTTTTGTGAATATGAAATTCAGCGCACTTCCCAAGTGTAGTAGGTGCGTTGCATTTCAAGTTCACTGTGTTACAGGTGCGCTAATCAGACTAGGCATTGTTCCTCAGTTTTGGTTTCTTTGTTCATTCTTTTCAGTTCTATTCATGAGTTTTTCTATTTATAATCAGTATATCTCTGTTTGAAACCCCTTTCCTTGCTGATATTCTGCCTCCATTGTGCAAAAGAACTGTAAATGTTTTTGTGTATTTGTTGAGTCATTTTCAGTTCTCCTTTGCAAAAAGTAACGTAATTGTACTGTCGTTTCTTGATTTGAAAGTGTCGCAAGTGTCGTTTTCAGTCATAGGAGAGAGTTTGGTTGCTCTTGATAGTCGATTACCCTATTACTATTGTATTTGGTCTGAATTTGTAGTTTTTCTAGTGTCAAAAGCAAGTATTCATTTCCGAATCGTAAAGTGTTGTGATTGTCTTCATTTTGATTTTGAAAAGAAACTTGTTAGTAACTGTCGCTTGAAAAGTAATTCAGATTTTGCGCATTAGCTTTCTTTTTATCATTCACATACTAAGAAAGCTGAAAACAAATACATGCATGTGCATTTGCATTTAGACTGTTTGATTGGTTTGATTTATGGCATTGCATTTAGTGTGTGCTCTTTGCTCTTTGTGAAAGAATACTATCTCTCTTTCCTTAGTAGCTAGGATTTTCATTGCACAAAGAAGATAAAAGACTGTTTATCATCTTAGATTGCATTTTAGGAATTGTACATCTACATCTCGCAGTGAACTTGAAAGGCAAATTTCTTAAGCAAGATCAACTCTAAAATAAATTTAATGAATCTAACAACGCTTTGGAACCTAACGCACAACATCTAGAAGTCTAGGCTAGAGAGGTATTTCGGCGTCGTAAAGCCTGGTAACTGTTGTTCTCACTGATGGTTGGGTGATTCCTCCACTTTGAGATGATAAGTGCCAGTACGGACTTGTGCTCCCACATACTGTCGAGTATATTTTGGGAGACCACAATAGGCTTAATCCTTTATCCATAGGAAGCCGTGTCTGCCACCCTATCAATTGCAATGCACTGAACACAGCATTCGGGAAGATTGACTACCGTACCGTAAAAAGTATTCTGCAGTTTTGCGATTGGTTTGGTAATCCCTCTACCTAGATTTCTAGAGAAGTCCCTTTCGTTCCTTTTTAGACTCCTTAAAGGAAAAGGTCCATCTGAGCACTTGTCAGTTCAGGCTCATTAAAAATCGAAGGCGACTCGAGTCATCTTTTGTTTTTTCTCGACTCTTAAAAGTTGAAAAAACAAGTTGTGTCAAAGCATCTAAAATTCATCTAATTCAGAAACATACTTCCCCTTGATTTTTAGTTGATCAAGTAATCCGCAATCGTGGAAGAAAGTCAATTGAAACCCTGTCGTTCGCCGAGGCTTATGAGTCAACCATCTTTGTCTCCGGAATCGAAAATAGTATGGACAAAGCGAACTCGTTTAACCGGTTCCAAATCTCCTGGTAAAGTTAGAACAAGTTTTCCAACAACATCAGAGACTCCGATTACTCCAAACATTTCTGGTATCCCTCCCTTTACAGAAGAAGTTCAGTAGCCACTGAAGGATAGTAGTACTGATCCTAGTCTGAGGGTAAACACTTGTATCACTGAACCAGTTCCATCTACAACCGGTTCGAAGAGTGTTGTTCCCCAAACATCTATCGCTGTAGATTCTATACCTTCTTCGGCACCAGAAATATTCTACAGACCTGACGGTCGACCTCTTCCACCTAGTCTGATTGTTATAGAAGAGATTGTGGAGGATCCTCCATCTAGTACCCCATCGCAATTTGGATTCAGAATCACTCTGTATCCTTCTTCATCAGAAATTAGTCTACCGCCAGCGGAAGCTCCTATAGAATCGCTAGGTAATCTTTTGGATAGACTAGAAATGTTTGAACAACCGTCAACATCTAGGACTATGTCATCTGACACAGCGACGGCAGAACTTCCTGCTATCACTCCAACAATGTTCGCCGGTATACCATCTGTCCCAACTAGCTCTCAATCGCTAGAAGGAGCCCACTCAGGGGCTATTTCGACGGTATGGTCCATTCCTATTTGTTCATCCGGAGTAATATCTGGGAACTCTTATGTTGAGTCTCAACAAATTGATCCATTTAGAGGTCAATTTGGGCAGTCCAGTCCTCAAGGGCAAACCATTCCCTTAAGTACTGGATTACCGCCATATGGGGGGCAGTATGCCCTTTTATTGTCCCCTCCGGGAGGACAGCCATACGGGAGTTCAGAACAAAATTCGGGTTATGCTGGAATTACGTCAAGCGGTTGGGTACCAATACTACCTCAACAACCAAGAGTTGTATATTCGATGCAACAATGTTTACCTATGTCAAGTATACCAACTACGCCAGCTATTTTGATGGTGTCGCAAGTTCAAGCGCTACCTGTTGTATGCCAACCTCAGGTTTCTCAGGTTGTAATGCAACAGCCTCTTGACCCTGCAACTCAACCACAATCGCCGACTAGTGGAATGACACAGATTCAAACGGGTACAATTACCCCTCATCTTGGTCAAACAGTTAGTATCGGGCAAGAGCACATGGCTTCACAACCATGGCTAGTGTAACACCAACAACCGTAGTTCCAACAAGTATACCACGGTTCTGAGCAACAAATCTTTGCAAATAGTGGGCAGCCGTATATTCAAAACGGTCAAAATCAACCATTCTACAATGGTCATGCCCACCAACCTTACCAAAGTTACCAGCATCAAATGCATTATGCTGGTATGCAGAGACCAACTGCTCAGGCAATCCCATCTTATCCTGGGTATGCTTCACCTAACTTGAATCAACAGTTACCCTTCGTGGTGACTTTAGAGTTACCTGATTTAAATCGGTTAACAAACGATCCAATCGCTTACGCACCTTGGTGGCCAGCAATTCCGCATAAACTTCCATCAGATATTCCTAAATTTAATGGAAATCTGGGTGAAGATCCGTCGAATCATGTAATGACCTTTCATCTGTGGTGTTCATCAAACACCCTAAACGATGATTCGATGAGGCTTTGCCTTTTTCAGAGGACGTTAACTGGTCCGGCAGCAAAATGGTATATCGAATTGCCCAGAGCTTCATTTGACAACATCAGTACCCTAGCCACAACCTGTTTAACCCATTTTCAGTTACCGATAAGGTACGAAATGGGAACGGAACTTCTTACCAATTTCAAACAAACAACGGCCACTCACATATCTGGTCATATACATGAGTGGCGACGCCATCGTAGAATGGTAAAAACGTATGTTCTTGATCAGCTTTTAGTTGAATGGTTTATTAAGTCATTATTGCCTTCCACCACAGAAGATGTGGCAAAAGGGGGGTCGTCACCAAAGAGCAGGTTATCGCTCGTGCACAATATTTGGACTTGATTTACACTCAGTCTGGCACGCACTACGATAAAATACCTGACGCTCCTAGACTGGAATTCTCAGTCCCTCCTCCTCCTAAATTAAACAATGACTCTCATGCTGGCGATGGCGTGATTGGCGCAATAGACACGAAATCGATAAAGGCTACATCTAAAAAGGCCCGTAAGATTTCCAATCAAAATGCAAAAGAGGAACTTCTTGCCTCAGAAGTAAATGCCGTATCGACAGATAAGGGCAAAGAAACCAAGCAACGAGGGGGCAAGAAGAAAGGCAAAGGGAAGAAGAAGAAACAGGAAGAATCATCACTTGAAAAATATTTTTCAAACCCTTCTGGAAATAGGAAACCAAATCATCCATGCTTTATATGCGATGAGGATCATTGGACATCAAATTGTCTGTATAAAGCTGAGCTTAAAAAATTCTTCAAGAATACAAAGACCTCGGCAGTATTAACTAATCCATTTCTGAATCCAGGAACAAATCTGGTTGACAGTGGAAATGCTTCGCTATCTCAAGTGCTGATGTTGTTGGTTTCCAAACAGCAAAATGATGCTTTGATATCGACAAGGAACAAAGATTATGGGAATCCACAGCTGTTGAACAACAAGGATAAAGATCAACCTAGTAGTTTGACAACAACTTCGACAGAAGTTGCGCCACCCATCATTCCTGAGTTGACAATAAAACTGCCAAAGGGAGTAGTACACAAGTCGACGTTTAATCCTCGTGCTAGAGTGGCACAACATTATAATATAGTGGAAGATTTGGCCCAATCGCCATCCGCTATGTCGACTCTTGAGGTACTACAAAATTTCCCATCCCAAAAGCAAGCTTTATTATCAGCCATCAGTGGGATAGACCCAAAGGATTCCAATCTTGTATCCTTTGATCATAAAGGATATGATCCTCAGTTACCAGCTCAACTAGCTTCCCTCGTTCAAGTGAAAGCCCTCAACAAAACTGTTCATCGAACAATTATTGATGAGGGGGCATCTACATGTATTATATCGATGAGTTGCTGGAAAACTTTAGGATCTCCAACCTTGTCGCGATCTTCGATGACATTAAAAGCATTTGATGGATGAGCATATACCCCATATGGTATTATAAGTAACTTGAAGGTTGAACTAGGAGGGAAAACAGTAGAAATAGATGTTGAAGTAATCGACGGAAATCTCGATTACAACATCCTACTGGGAAGACCATGGATATATGCTATGGCTGCTGTTGTGTCGACCTATTTTAGGAAGATTGCATTTCCCTTTCAAGGAGGGATTACAATCGTCGATCAACAAACCTTCCTCCCAAATGGTTCTCAAGTTACGGGAAGCATTCCAATGATCCATGGAAGCGCCCATTTGCTTCAAAATATCAGAGTAGGCCTACTAAAAGACCCTATATTAATGGGAACTTTCTCTCTTCCACCTCCAATCAATTTGGCGGAAGTAGCGTCTGTAGGAACCTGCAATATGATATCTTCGATTAAGAAGATCTCAGAAAACGATATCAACATGGATCATGAGCGGGTATTGCCTCCAAGCGCAACAGAAATATTTTAGCAATCAATGTTCCTAGCATGGGAGGCAAACCCAAATGAACGCTCATCAAGCGTTTGGATAGATAGGTCTAAGGAATATGGAACCCCTTCAAATCCTTGGTCGCGAGTGCATGTCACCGATGAAGGAATTGTTCAATCAATGGTAATTGAAGGGGCACCATGGGATGATTACCACCATCGTTCCCTTCTTCCGGCTTGTGAAGAAAATACTCCTGATGACCTTTACCATCCTTCAGTTTTTGATTTTCTATCAAATAATGTAAACACGGTGGATTTAGAGTGAAACTTGTCCAATATTGAAGAGACTATCGCCATAAATATCTCGACCAAAACAGATGTTGTAGAGAATATTTATGTTGGCAAATGTTGTTCTCCTTCAGATCTGGGAATATATAACGCTCTTTTTCGCGAATTCAGTGATGTCTTTGCTTGGTCATATAATGAAATGCCAGGCATTGACTCAAGTATCTTTGAACACGAAATCAAGATGTATCCAGATGTCAAACCAGTACGACAACGGCTACGGCAGGTGCACCCCAAGAAAGCCACTGCCATCAAGGCAGAAGTTGAAAAACTCCTCCACGCTGGTTTCATTTACCCGGTTCCTCTAACCGATTGGGTATCGAATATTGTCCTTGTTATGAAAAAACAAGGAACAATTAGAGTGTGTGTCGATTATAGGGATCTAAATCAAGCTTGTCCAAAGGACAACTACCCTACACCCTTCATCGACCAGATAATTGATGAATGCGCCGGATGTGAAATCTTTTCATTTATGGATGGATTCTCCAGGTATAATCAAATAAATATCCGCCTACAGGACCAGTCAAAGGCTGCATTTATTTGTCTGTGGGGCACATTCGCATATCGAAAATTACCCTTTGGTTTAAAGAACGCAGGGGCAACATTTCATAGGGCAATGAATTATTCCTTCCATGACATCAAAAACATCGTTCAACCATACCTCGACGACCTTCCAGTTCATTCACAAAAGCGGACTGATCATCCACAGCATTTAAGAGTGATATTTCTACGTTGCCGACACTACAAGATACGACTCAATCCACATAAATGTGTATTTTGTGTCAGTTCTGGTTGCTTACTTGGCTTTGTAGTCTCGAAAGACGGGATTCGTCTCGACCCATGTAAGGTTCAGGCAATCATAAATTTTCCTCCACCTTCGAATTTGCTTCAGATTCAAAAACTCCAAGGGAAAGCAAACTTTCTGAGGAGGTTCATTCCAAATTACGCCGAACTTGCTAAAGGTTATACGCATCTTTTGAAAAAGGAAGTGCCCTTTGTCTGGGATCAGGTTGCACAAGCTTCCTTTGATGCTTTAAAAGAATCCCTAATGAAAGCATCATTAATGTATGCCCCTGATTATCAAAAAGACTTTAACCTGTATCTGGCTATAGTGGATACAACCATCGCAATGGTTTTAGTTCAACAAGACAACAGAATTGAACATCCTATATATTATTTAAGTAAGAACTTAAATGATACAGAAAGCAAATATTCTTATGTTGAAAAGCTAGCGCTCGCAGCTGTTCAAGCGATACAGAGATTTCGACACTATATCCTCTTTCAAAAAACTACCATTCTGTCAGATTGCAACCCCATGACTTATATATTGTTGCGACAGTTGCTGGGGGCCAAGTATTCAAAATGGATAGCAATTCTACAAGAGTTTGATCTGGAATTTGTAAAATCCAAGTCAAAGAAAGCTCTGGTTTTTGCAGAATTATTATGCGATCTCCCATCGTCGTCCAATGATGAAACATTCGAAGAAACGATTGTGGACGAAAATTTGTTTCTGATATCTTCAAGCAATCTGTGGTATGGGGATATAATCATTTATCTCCAAACCCAGAAATATAGGCCAAATACCTCTCGCTCCGAACAAAAACGTATTCGATACCAAGCAAAAGACTACATGATTGTCGGTGATACACTTTACCATCGTGGTATCGATACGGTTCTAAGAAGGTTCCTCACCCATCAGGAGGCCGAAAAAGTCCTGAATGATTTCCATTCAGGCACGTGTGGGGGGCATCAATCCGGTTATGCTACAACGAAAAAATTTTTACGAGCAGGATACCTCTGGCCAAGAATGTTCAAAGATTGCATAACCACAGTCAGAAGTTGCCATGCTTGTCAAATTTTCGATAGCAAAACTAGAAGACCACCCGCACCTCTGCAGCCAATAGTTGTTGTCGGGCCATTCGCCAAATGGGGCATTGATTTCATGACATGTAACCCCACCTCGATCGGGGGGCATGGGTATATCATAGTCGTAGTTGACTATTTTACCAAATGGGCCGAGGCGATGCCTACATTAGATAATACTGGTGAAACAACTGCCCTCTTCTTTTTCAATCATGTAGTCACCAGATTCGGCGTCCCACAAGCTATAGTCACAGATTATGGATCGCATTTTCACAATCATATGATGGTCGAATTAGCTGCCAAATTAGGATTGTCTCACGACAGCTATACTCCATATTACCCGCAAGCCAATGGACAAGTTGAAGCAATCAACAAGGTCCTGAAGCGCATGCTGCAAAGGATGATTGGAGTTCACAAAATAAGTTGGCACCTAATCCTGTACTCAGCCTTGTGGGCTTACCGAACATCTGTAAGGAATGCAACTGGGTTTACACCTTTCCAACTGGTATATGGCCTGGAAGCAGTCTTACCAATCCAGTGTGAAATCTCATCCCTCAAACTCACAATTGACCTTATCCCCGGGAATTCAGAAGAGGAGGCTCGTTTCTTGGAACTAATCCAATTTGATGAAACCCGTCGTGATGCCGCTTTGGCTAACGAAGCCCATAAGAAACGATTCAAGGCACAGTTCGAGAAGAATGTTAAACCCCGTGTCTTCTCATAAGGTGACTTGGTCTTGCTTTATGACCAAGAATCCGATAAGTTGGGGACAGGTAAATTCAAGTCTTTATGGATGGGCCCCTATATTGTTAAGCGAGTGTTAGCAAAAGGAGCCTACGAGTTAATGGATTATGATGGGATTCCACTGGCACAACCTCGTAACGGGTTGTACCTCAAGCGTTACTATGCGTGATTCAGTATAGTAACCTATATGCTTTTGTTATGTTTTTGTTTTCGCTAAAGTATTTGTTTTGGTCAAGTAATCCACCTTTTACATTTATTGCAGATGTCAAACCTATTGGAGTCATATGTTGGATATGCCGACGGAGCGAGTCGTAGTTCACGGAACCTTTCTTCCGTAGCCTGGGCCATTTTTGATCCAAGCGGCGAGTTAGTAAGTTTCAGAGGGGTATGTATTGGTCGATCAACGAATAACATCGCTGAATATAGCGCGTTGATAGAACTTCTCTCTGATTCCATCACACATGGTATACGCTGACTGATTGTCAAGCTAGACTCACAACTCGTCATACTACAACTCACTGGTATCTACTTTGTCTGAAATCCAGCTATTTATCGCATGTTCCTAAGGGTTAAGATATTGGAAGGCAATTTGATTTTATTCAACATCAGCATATTTCCAGAACCTTAAACACATTAACTGACTCATTGGCAAATTATGTGTTAGATAGACATTTGCAACATTTATAAAAAGAAGCATACCATCAATATTTGCATTTTGATCATGTAACTTAACCAAAATAAAACTTCGAAAATCAAAAATATATATAACTATCTATGGTTTACACATAATGTCCTGTAACCAAGACAAAATTGGTCAAATGACCCAAAAATCAAAATTATAGGGGGCACCCTAGTCTAATGGTGCTCGTGATAGCAAGTCACAGCCTGTGCGATCATGCGTAAGAGGCGAGTCCATCGTCTTGGCACACCAATAGTATGCCGCTGCAACCTCAAGGGCAGCTCGTCAGTCCTCACATCTAGAATACCAAGAGTAAGGCCCTCAACCTGGTCCTGTAATGCTGTGAGAGTCTCGGCCACATCGAGGTCGTGAAGGATAGCCCTTCCAACAACCTCTCCTGCTAGGGTGGCAGCTGGCACTCTCAGGCGTACTACTGGCCAAACGGGACCGACATCTACATGAACACATGAGTTTGATTAAATCTTGATAGAATAAAGCACAAGGACATTATAAAAGAAAAACGATAAACATGAATATGGTCAAATAATTTACCAATGGCACCCCACTGTTCGCCAGCCGGAAATACTAAATCTAGGTCACCCCGGAAGTCCATACCAGGATATGGATACTCAGAATAAACCATCTCCTGATGATAAAACCACCTAAAGAAGGTATCAGAAAAGGAAATCTGAGACTGACCAGCATGCCTAGACATATGGTCGACCCATCTCTGCATACGTGGTTCAGTCGGTGAAGGTAAATCGAGTGTAATGTACTGCGGCTGCATCAGTGGTATCTTTTCCAAGGCAAATATGGTCAAGATAGAACCATACCCAAAGTTCTTCAACCTCCCACTCTTCACCTTGGTCAACTGTTCTTTCATCACAAGAAGTATTGCGTCACACCAGTTGAACACCTTCAGTTGGAGACATTCCAAGGCATACTGCATATAAGATCGGTTGGCTACATGAAGAGCCGCACCTCCAGCCATCCTACCAAAAGTGAACAGAATAGTCTCGAGGGACCTATCAGTGACATCATGGATGATGATCTTGCCGTCTTTACTCGGCTGAGATCCCTCTCTCCAATACCGGCGAACATAATCTCTCATAGATTCACCTCCTCGGGCCGAACCTGATAAAGAGATGGGGGCACCCCGCCTCGACAAGCCAGTCAAGAAATAAATGTCCACTACAGTCAAGGGGATGGATTTGCCCCTAATCTGGAACACCTGGCTGGCAGGATCCCAAGCATCGAGCAAATACTGCAGCAAGTTGATTTGTTGTCTCATGCTAGAAATGCGGAAAAACTTCAGCAAGCCACAGTTCCACAGTGCATTTACTGTAACTGGATCATGTAAAGAAGCATGTCCTCTTCTTTATGCTCACGTTCTCGCCATGTAATAGTCATCTTGCTCCAAAAATCTCTGAAAACAAACAAGAGAAGAGTTAAATCCTGATTTTGGTGAGAAACAGGCAAATTTTCCATCAAAAACTGTGCATAAATTTCCTTCCTAGCACCCATCGCACCTACACTAGTGCTCTGGGTGCATTGCATGTCAGATGGCCAATAGATAGGCCAACATCCAATGCACCTTTCGATACATTGGGGGTGCGCTGAAGCCAGAGCGAGTTTTTCAAACCCCAGAGGCTCAGAAAAACTCGGAATCAAGCTCAGAATGCAAAATGGAAAGCATGAAATGAAAGAGCTCAGGTTTAGCTCCTACCTGGTCCAGACGGCGCCGAGAATCGTCCACAGAATCTCCCGGAATCAGCTGATGAAAATCAAGGGGGAAAAGGCACCTCCAAAGCTCCAACAAACCAAAGTTCAAATGAAATGGTAAAATGAGAGGTAAAAGCACTTTTACATTACTTTTTACGTAATTCGAGTAAAATATTAGTTTTCTAACACATTTCTCAAACATGTTTTGTTCATTTCTAACTAGTTTGATGAAGCAATTGAAAATGCAGTACAATCTTTGAAAGAACAAAGCTATTTATGGTAAAATCAAGAAATGACCGTTGTATCGAGCAGTTTTAGCGCATAGTTCAAGCTCGTTAAAAAATAAACATAAGCCATGAGCAAATGTTTCCCCCCGCATTTAAGCTCATTAAAAAATGAACTATTTTCCGGTAAATAACCATCGTGAATGTAGTACTTCAGCCTTTAAAGCCTTGGTCGTGTTCTCATCATCTCCTCCACTCTGTATTGGCCGATCATTCACCTCCATTTGATTGTTTACCCCTTTTGAGGAACAGCTACGAAAAGTGATCCCACTAGCCATCCTTGTAACACTGCTGTGATTGGAAAATTCCAAACCTTACCTGGAATCAGTTGCTACCCAAGTTTATCACTCGTTACTCAAAAGAAGAGTCTCCTTTAAGCTCTTTTCAACTGACTCGTAAAATATGAAAAGATTTCTGAGCCATTGGCCTCTCCAGCTCGTTAAAGGGACCGGAAGTGCTAGCCCTCCTTTAGATTTTAATCTTTTTGGACCTAAGGGATTATTACACAAAAAGATCGAGCGCTTGTTTTGTTCGGCTCGTTAAAGGTATCGAAAATTCATCCCTTCTATATTGTTTTATACTTTTTCGGACTTAAGGGATTAGATGACGAAAAGGAATTTTGGAGTTTCCTTTACGTTCCTTTTCAGACTCTCTAAAATTGAAAAGGACCGAGTTATCTTTGTCTTTAAACTCGTTAAAACTTAATAGTGACAAACTTGTCCATAGCAGACAAGAACGAGTTTCACTATCGCTAGGCTCGTTAAAACATAGCGATGGGTTTTCCCGAAGGGCAAATTATAGAACAAGCATATGTTATCCTCCTCAAGCTTGACAAAAATAAAGAGGTACTGGTCAGCAATGACTGGGGAAAAATTGGAAGAAAACTTGAAGAAACTTTGTTGGTAGAAAGTCGCTCTTGAACATGACACTTTCACTGCGCATCCAAGTCAGGTTGGGTTGTTTCATTCACCGGTCACATCACCATGATCTCGTCACACCATCCACATTTGGGGTTAATGCTACTGATCCATCACGTTAGTGTCACCGATATGTTCAAGAGAAGTCATTAAGAGAATTCACCTGTGTCTCACCTGCTACAATACATTTACACTCCATTCTTTCATGACCGCCACCCTGAACCATATGTCATCAGATCGTTTTCACCTCCATTAAAATCATTTACTCTGTTCTGTGTCATTGATGTGGGATTCATTAAGGCCCTCCTGTGACAGATCGCTTCTTGTCAACATCAGCTCATTATCCAAGAAGTCGATCTAGGAACACCCCATTCAGTTCTTTGAAGCTTGCATGCCTCAATGGCAAGTTTCTCACTTCCGGCGACAGGTTTACATCAATGGCCTTCAACCGAAAGATTTTGCGTGGTGTTCGATGCCAAGTCCTTTATTCACACCACGTGAATTGTACTGCAGTACCTTGAGGGTCATTATCATTATCGGTGATTCCTCTCGCGCCTGTTAATAGCTTACATCATTGGCTGGTAATCAGGCGATGTCTTTCCATGTTCGACTCCAGAACATATCTCACATGGATAGACTTGTACTTCGAGTGAAGATCGAACAAGATTGAAGACCCCAGATCTAGTTTCATCCATCTGGGCTGCGATATATATTCAGGGCAATAAAGACATCAAATGTACATTATTGCTGCACAGATAATCATCCAATCAAAGGGATGATGACTCCACCAGAATCATCAGTCTACACTCAGACGATTGTCTGTCCTATGTACATGAAAAGGAATTTATAAAGCTGAGCATGGGAATGCCCGCCTCAGCTAGATCATGAAAATATTATGAAGATAATGTATTGTATTGTATCTTATTATAGGTCTCCTCTCAGCTTGAAAGAACTTCGGATCCTCATAATAAAGCATTTCACCCGACATCAAAAGATTAACGACCTCATGCTTTAGGGGGCAATTGTTATAGACATTTTTGGGCACTACAACCCGAAGCATAAAATGTCCATAAACCAAGGGCTCCTAAGTCCCTAAAAGTGTTGTTCTAACCCCTAAAGGAACAAGGTCAACTGATTACAGCTTCTCCCAGAAGTTCTCCAAGAAAAACTGCTCAGAACTGGTCAAAACAGGATCATTTCAGCTGCTCCATAGACAAAGTGCGTTGCATCTCACCTAAATACACTATGTGGGTACGTTGCATTTCAAAAATCCCTTCTATTGGGTGTGATGGGCGAGAAGTGACAAATGGCAGTGTCATTCCGCAAGGTGGAGAGGCATGGAATCTTCCAGAAACTTCTCCTGTGACACTTGCCTCTCTGAATTCGACCAAGGATGAGTAAGAGATCATCAATCTCCAAGTGGAAGCAAGAACTATCAGAGGGAAGACACTAATCAAATCATAAGCTGACTCATCTCCCTTACAGATATCTATATATGGATCCCTCATCCCAGAGATCCAGAGGCTGGAATTTTGCATCTTGTAAGGAATTGCTATTGGTTTCTTGAGACAACATCATAGTGTTGGGTGATCTAAGCTTGGTATGAGGTGAAGAAGGGCTTACTTGCTGAGAGGATGATGCTAGGTCAAAACAACTGGTTGTAACTCCCTTGGCTCTTTCTTGATTATCAATAAAAGCTATTCAAGTTTTCCTCCATACTCTTGTGTCATTTATGTTTTATGCATTTGTATGGTCAATTTACATCTGATCCTAGATTGTTTATGATTATAGATCCATGTTCTTGTATAGTGTTATGCTACTTTGATCCTACACGTACTCTGTGAAGCTAGGCATACAAGGAAGCAAGTAGCGAAGGACTATCAGGAGAGAGAGGAATCGAACTAGGAGATAAGGGCAAGACAGAAGTTGGTCTCATTTGTTCTTCTCTCATCTATATTTCATAAAGGAAAAATGAGAGTAACTTTACTTTGTTTCTAAGGTAGCTACCACACCTTAGTGGGATAAGAAGTTCTGTGTAGACACTTTTCCCTGTAACAGGCATGCCAAATGGTCCCAGAGTTAGCCATTCTTGAGGAGGAGCTAGTCGACGTGCACATCTATAAGCTAGCTACGGGGGTGCATGACACTCATACTAAGATGGAAAGGGTTCTCTTGGAGTTGAACCTGTAGATCACAGAGTTACAATTGAAGGCCCAACCTTCAACTCCATCAGAAGTGAAGGAGCAGTGAGCGACTACTGCCATAGAAGCAGTAGAGACGGTGGATAGTGTAGTAGCAGACTACAAGCAACTTTTTAAGCAGTTGTTTGAGGTCCTGACAAGCTTGCAGGAGGACCCCAATGTATAGCGACTAGAGATAGAAGCACAGGAGCTACAAAAATGCTATGCTGAGGTCAAGGGCACAACACGAACCGTCGCATTGACACAAAGACTAGAAAAGCTGTAAGAGGCCAAGCAGCTGAAAGAACAGGTGGATGTAGTGCTACACAAGGAAGCAGTGGTGAAGGTAAGATTGAAGCCCTGGTTGGATGAGACTTACATGGTAACAATATCTATTGAAGGAAATATTTCAACTCTGCAAGCAACTCAGTAAAAGCTTCAGGCTAGCAATTCAGGAATAGTGACCAAGCAGATGGTCGAAGAAACGAAGAAGGTGACAGCTCAGTGCACTGCCAAGGTTGCAATCATATGAGTCGAGCTGGAAGGTCTTCGCGCTAAGATCACTGCACTTACTGAGTGACTCGAGGGCGAGTCACGATGTTTATGTTGGGGGCCTGTTGGGAATGGGATCCCCCAAGGATAGTTTTGGGGCTAAAAGCCCATGTTTGGGTCGAATTTTGTAAAAAACTTGTAAAGACTCTGCATTTTGTGGTCACAGAGCGCGAAGGTGTCATGAGTCATAAAGGGTTTTCCGCCCTTATTTTTGTAAAGTAAAGTCGGCTGTAAAAGATCTACCCATGGTCTGCAGACCATGGGATTGTATAAAAAGAGCTAAGTAAGTAAGCTCTAAGTAGTTCAGATAAGTCTTAGAGAGTCATAGCTTTGAAGTAAGAAGTCTAAGTTTCAGGTTGTAGCGTAGGTAGAGGCTCTACAACTGATTTTGCAAAGGACTGGGGTGGAAGTCTGCAATTGAGTGCGCAGACCCCTGTAGCTATGTGCACAGGGTGGATAGAGCCTGTAATCACTTGAAGATATCAATAGAGAGAAGTATTCTGCGAATTCTCTGTCTTTGTTCCAGTTAATGCATCTTGTCATCTTGTGTATGAATTTCATTTATAATTCTTATATGATGTGCGAATGTATATAATTATGTTGGTTAATTGAATGCAAGTAAGAACATCTGTTTATGTGGTGCCAACTATGATTGATTAATAAGATAAGTAAGACACTTAGACTAGTTTGGGAATCTGCATGGTATGATGCCCTGGCAGCGTGAAAGTACCTGAGCTATAGGTTAGGGCTGCGTGAAGGTCAATCGTACCTCTTCATGGAGGTACTGAAGGGTGGAATAGAGAGCTAGTCTGGAAAGCCCTAGAACTAAGTGACCTACCCGAAGGGAGTAATAGAAGTAATAAACCCACATCACGACCATCTCAGGGTGCAGAAACTTGGTTTTAACATCCCCCCATATTGCTTCAAGTGAGACTTCGGTCCGCGCTCCACGGGCTGATGCCAAAAGGGCCAGTAGTGTAGGAATTTGTTTGGCTAACTAATGTTGAACCCAGGTCAGGCCCCGACTAGCCAACCAGGCTGGTTGGGGCCTAACCCAGGTTCAATGTTAGTTAGTCAAACAAATCCCTACACTACTGGCCCTTTCGGCATCAGCCCATGGAGCGCAGACCGAAGTCTCACCCACCACATTATGGGGGGATGTTGGAACCAAGCTTCCCTACCCTAAGATGGCTATGATGTCGGTTTATTACTTCTATTATTTCCTTCGCCCAGGTCACTTAGTTCAAGGGATTTGCAGACTAGCCCTCTATTCCACCCTTCAATACCTCCACAAAAAGGTACGATTGACCTTCGCGCATCCCTAACCTATGGCTCAAGTACTTTTGCGCTGCCAGGGCAATGTACCATGCAGAGTCCCAAACTAGTCTAATTGCCTTACCTATCTTATTAATCAATCTTAGTTAGCACCGCATAAACAGATGTTCTTACTTGCATTCACTTAACCAATGTAATTACATACATTTGCACATCATATAATAATTATAAATGAAATTCATACACAATATGACAAGATGCATTAACCGAAACTAAGACACAGAATTTGAAGAATACTTCTCTTTACTGATATCTTCAAGTGATTCCAGACTTTATCCACCCGGCGCACACAGCTGTAGGGGTCCACGCACTCAGCTGCAAACTTCCACCGTAGGCCTCTATGCACTCAGTTGCAGAGCCTCTACCTACTCTACAAACTGAAACTGAGACTTCATACTTAAGAGATATGGCCCTCTAAGACTTATCTAAACTATTTAGAGCTTACTTACTTAGCCCTTTTTATATAATCCCATCGTTCACAGACCATGGGTAGATATTTTACAACCGACTTTACTTTACAAAAATAAGGGCAGAAAACCCTTTATGACTCATGACACCTTCGCACTTTGCGACCAGAAAATGCGGAGTCTTTACAAGTTTATTACAAAATTCGACCCAAACATGGTCTTTTAGCCCCAAAAATGTCCTTGGGGGATCGTGTTCCCAACAAATTATTTCTTTGCAATGACAGAAGGGAAGTTATTGGGACATATAGTATCCATGTAGTGCATTAGAATTAATCCTAAAAGGGTATATGCAATTCAAAATTTATTTCCCTCACACTAAGAAAGAAGTCTAGGCATTTCTAGGGAAAATAAATTTTGTGAGAAGATTCATTCCCAATTATAATAAAATATTACTCGTATGCTGAAAAAGGGTAATGATATCCAATGGGATGAAGCATCAAAGCATTATTTCCAAGAAATTAAAAGATCTATAATGGAATCTCTTGTCCTTATCATCATAAATTACACGAAGGATTTCATCATTTTTCCATTCACCTCCGAGCATACCATCATTGTAGTCTTACTGCAAAAGAACCAAGATGGGTATGAAAAACCTGTTTCCTTTTTCAGTAAGTCTCTCCAAAATGCTGAGTTGAAATATAATATTATAGAAAAGCAGGCTTACGCCCTAGTAAAAACCCTTAAAGCTTTCAAAGAATACATTCTGCTAGCTAAATCGATAGTGTATCTCCCTCACCCTGATATACTCTTGCAGCATGACACCGAGGGGTGAAGGGGAAAATGGATTGCTAAAACCAAAGAATATGATATGGAATTAAAACCTATTAAAATCATCAAAGGATAGGGGTTAGCTAAGTTACTAACAAAGGAAAAATTTGATGCATTTGGCATCAATTTAATTTCTCTTGAGAGTTCGGTTGCAAAAAGGGAAGGTCAACAGGATAAGCAGTCATGGTTGCTGCTACCTCAACCAAATCCCACTACCATTCATCCTGATTTTTTATCAGCTGAGTGGTACAAGGATATTATTAGTTACCTTTAGACTATGCAGCTACCTAATTCCTTGAGCAAAGCTTCAAAATGTTCTCTTAAATTAAAAGCTATTAGCTATTATATTATAGATGGAAAATTATATTGGAAAGGTCCAGTAGGTATCCTTTTGAACTGTGTCCTCTTGTCTCAGGTTGATTGTTTGATCGCTCAACATCCCAATGGGGTGTGTGGTAGCCACTATTCTTGGCGAGTTATGACCCATAAAATTTTAAGGAGTGGCCTTTACTGGCCCACCCTTTTTTGTGACGTAAATAGAAAAGTAAGGTCTTGCCACCAATGCCAAATTTTCACTAGAAAGTAAAACCTCGCCGCGCTACCCCTTAAGCCCATTGTAACTGAGGTACCTTTCTAGCAATGGGGTTTAGACTTCATTGGGGAGATCCACCCCCCTTCTAGTAGTCAACACCATTGGATCATCACCGCAACCGACTATTTTACAAAGTGGGTGGAAGTTGCACCATTGAGGAAGATTAATGATAAGGCCATAATGGATTTTTAACTGAGAATATCTTCTCTCATTTTGGTTGCCCCCAGAAAATTATAGCTGACAATGCTAAGCCCTTTTGTTCAGCCACATTTTAAAACTTTTGCAATAACTATGAAGTTAAGTTGGGACACTCAACAACTTATTACCCTAAGGGGAATGGGCTCACTGAATCCACCAATAAGAATATCGTTAAAATTCTGAAGAAGTCTTTACATTCAAAAAAATGAAACTAGCACATGGGACTAAAATATGTGGTCTGGGCTGATAGGATAAGCACCAAAAATTTTGTTGGTACTTCTCCTTTTGATCTTGTTTACGGGTTGGATGTTTTGTTCCCCTTGTACCTAGGTACTAAAGTTATGAAAAACCTACAAATGATTAATGAGGAACCCAATGACTTGCAACGACAGATTAATCAAGTGATCCAACTGCACCAAGAGAGAGAGCTGGTCTTTGAAAGAATAAATCAACACCAATATAGAGTTAAACGATATTTTTCTTAAACGGGCTAAGAACAAAATTTTCCACCTTGGGGGCTAGGTTCTAAATGGGACAAGAGGAATGAAGAGCCTGGTAAACACAGAAAGTTTGACAATCTGTGGATAGGACCATTTTTCATTGATAGAGTTGAGGAAGAAAACTCATTTTCCCTCAAGAAATTTGAAGGAGAGGAAGTTGGCCATGCCATTAATGGTCAATTCCTCAAACATTACATTACCTACTAAAGACTTTGTGTTAAAAATAAGAAGAAGAAGAAAATATATAAATAAGAAACTAAAAGTAAAAAATGATAATAACAATAAGAAATGATTTATGATACAAGATGTATATATTAGGATAGAATATGTATATAAACCAAATTAAATACAATAACAAGAAATAATTTGGAAATGAAATAATTATAACTAGGAAATGCTTAACTAAATAATAACTGAGGTGTAGGAATGAACTGTAAACCTTGCTCAATCAAAAAAATACTAAGAGAATTTTAAAATCATATGAGTTTTCTTTTTCCCATTTAGAATTAATTGAGTGTTGAATTTTATATTGGAACTTTGCTCACGGTTCCCTATGTAGTTCTCAAACACAATTAGCTTTGAGGTTATGTGATCCATACACAAAACAAATCTGGATCCCAGTTGATCCCTTGCCTCGTGTCCCAGAGATCATCTTACACCTATGCATATTTGTAAACCCTATGAGACCCTTTTATGTTACAAACATCTATAACTCAAGTCAGTAAAGCAAAAGGTTTTCCTCCTTTATGAAAAAGAGTTATCACAATCTATTCTCACTAATATTTAGCCTACCTTCTTAGGATGGGGTATGCTAATAACTCTGTTGGGGCTATAGAAGCTTGCTGGCAGTGGAGCAAGGTCAGTGGCATTGAGGCATTCAATGTGTAACCTACCCATCCCCTATGTTTTGGTTAAAGCGGGGTGTGTTGATGACTCCGTTAGGGCTATAGATGCTCGCTGGAAGCGAAACGACATCAGTGACATTGGAAGGCTTTGATGTGGTTCTTCCCCATTGTGTTGTGAAAAAAGAAATCAATTGAGAATGCGAAAAAGCTTAACAATTTGGACAAATAATAAGAAAATTCAAATCTTACTAGCAAGACAGTGAATGACTCTGTCAGGGCTATGGATGCTTGCTAAGAGTAGAGCGACGTTCGATAGTAACTTTTGTATAGGGGTGTCCTAAAACCTTGTATCTTAATTTTTTTCTCGTCCCGATATCTGTCTTTGCAATATGATAGCCACTCAAAGGAAATCCTATTACATATATTTTTATAAAATCTTCAAGAGACAAAATTCCCCTCTTGCACCCTCTTTTATCTCTTTAGATTTTGTGTTTCATCACCTAACATGTAAAAGATGATTTGGGAAGGGCTTTGAGGTTACCTATAACAACATATTTATTCATTTGGCACACACATATATATAATGGGAAAAGAAAATATACTTTAAAACAAATTAGATAATTATTTATGTCCATGCACATTGAAAAGAAAACGAAACGATGATATAAGATTGCATCTCAAGTTTCCCCTTCATCTGACATACTTTTAAAAAAGAAAAATGAGTATTAGCCCTTTCATTTTAATAACATTGAAACCCTTGCGTTTCATACGGTTAATTATATAAACACAAGTAATACTTAGTCCACAAACGTAGCAATAGAGCCTTTGCGCTTTGTAATAATTAAAAGTTATACAAAATTATACATCTAACCAACATTTTCTCAAAATTGAGCCGATTACTCTATTAGAACTAGCTATCAGAAACCTGGATTATTTCCTTAGTAGGGTTGGAGGAGCCTGCAAGATGAACACTCCCAGCTGGCTCCCATGGTCGAATACCTTCAATTCCCTAATGAATTTTGGGCAGCAGTGTTCGTCAACCTTCAATTCATTCCATACGCTCCTCCAACAATGTTAGAAGGTGCATTACCCTATATAGTTTCTCATGAAGAGTATCACGATGACCTATGTTACTACTTTCAACACCCACCATTGCAGCTAACTCTTTGTCGCGGATGGTCTCAGAAATAATTGCATTTTTTTTTACGGTGGTAATTATATCCCTTAAATAACTCCTGTCGTTTCTGCATTAGTATTCTTATTTAATCCATCGCATCGAAAATATTTCACTTGTGTTGTATCAGTATAGAGTTGCCTTGTCGGGATTCTATGCCGTTGAATAATTGTGACTCCATAGCCTAACCAGAAAAGGAACCTGGCCCATGTTCTTGGCTCCTCGCACTAAGAAGCCATCCCTAGATGGAGCAAATGTTGGGATAAAATCCCACCCCCTATTCAATTTTTTTCCCAACTATTCCTCTCTCTCGAATTTAAATAGTAGGGTAAGAGGCCCTTCATAAAGAACAATTAGGTGCGCTGGGTGGATCTTGGTTAATTGAATATCTACGTCCAACAATCGTCCATCGCATCCAAACTAGCATGTTTTTCCTCCTTTCGAAAAATCCTTGATGTGTTTAACACTCGCTCTATTGCCTGGTCGATCATCAACAAATATTCGATCCAACAACTCACAAGGGCGCTCACAGCATGAGTAGCACGCATTTTAAACGTGGTTGTATAACCTGACCTTCCTCAGTCATTCGATCCCTTCCGATATGATGGCTATTTGGACCCATCATGCTTAGACATGCGAGTGCATTAACATTTCCTTGTAGACCAGATGACATGACATACATTGATCGACTCTAAATCAATGGTCATCTCACTTAAACCTATGCGTCATTTAACCATCGACCCTCATGTGATTAGTGGGACCTGCCTCTCGTAGTTACTGGCTCAAATAATGAGAATAAGGAACTTACCCACTAAATTAATTAACTTACTAATTTTCCATTAAACCTCACGGTCGACATCTTGTTTTGATTCTCCCTATTGGTTTAGCTTTCCGCATGCTCTCTCACAAAGCATGACCATGGTAGTTTTGAAGTTGCAGGGAAAATCTCTGGTCGACGGACTCACTATTACTAGACGATAAGTCATTCCTTCTATATGCTTGCTTTTACACCTGTAATTTGACCCTATTGAACAACTATGGCCAGGCCAACAGGAAAGGAAGCCCTTGTAAATGAGTTGGTTGGGGTTTAGGACACTAAGGTGTGCCTTTTTGACATCATGTTGTTGAAAATGACCCTTACTCCTTCAACTGCCATGACAACTGACGACTTGTGCCTGCTCAAAACCGGGATTCTGCATGAAGCTCTCCCTCCAGTTCATTTCGACCCTAACTCAATTTTGCTATTAGCTAAGCATTTCGAGTCACAACAAAAGGTGATTTATTTTAAAAATAGTCACGCATTGTTTCTTAGGGTAGACGAAGGGATATTGGCTAAGATGTTAGGTATCCTAGCCCAAGGTGCTAACATAACAGAGAAAGGATTAGACAGGGAATTTATCACTTGGGCTGAAGAGGAAAAGCTCAAGTTCCTTAGGACCCTCTTCAAAACCCCTGACCTTGAGCTGAAATTACTTTTTCCAATATCTACTTGGTTACTTAAAAATTTCTACCAAACTTTGAATTCCCTCTTTTCTGTCATTTTTGGTCTCATTGACGATTCCAAGTTGGACAAGTCAGTGTTCTTGAAATTTGTCTTATGACCCTTCATCCTACCCAGGAAACCATATATTTTCTGAAATACTTAGCTTGTGCCCTTACAGTAGACTTATCTACTGCCTTTCCTTTTAGTTCCTGCTGCCATTGTTCTTATCTTATACAATTGGTCCTTTACAATTATCCTTCATATTTTATGAGTCTTAAACTTCTTCTGAGCATCACCAACACTGATCGTAAAGAGAAGTAGGTATTTCGATGGATAGACACAATGTACCCTCAATGCCTCCCTTTATCTTATTCTTAGTATATTGATTGTTTTTCTTACCCCCTGAAGGCTAAAATAACGGAAACAAATGTGGGTAGAATTTCTGAAGAATAGACCAAAATTTTGAGATTGACTCAACAAGAAAGCATCAAGAGCTGGTTCTTATTTCTTTATTATAGAGTGATATGTCTGTATGCATTTGACAAGCCACCTTATCGGTTACCTAAGTATGTATCTCCTTTTCTGTTCTTATATAAAGTTTTAAGGAAGAAAATTACAGTTAATGAATTTCATTTTTCTTCTAAAAAGAAAGGAGCACTATTTAGTTATCCTTATGTTGTTTCTCCTTTAATCGCTAAGAAAAATGATGCCATTGATACTTTGGAAATGGATATCTCTTCTTTTGGATTCATGCAAGATGACTGTTGGCACTATGACCCATTGGGTGTCATTTCGTGAGATAAGAAGTAGGTTGGGTTATCTACCTATGTTCACAAAAGCAGACCCAATTTGGAAAAGCTAGCGAACTTACGAGTGCTAACTAAGGAGAATTTACAACTAGCGTCGTCTACAAGGATGACCGAGGTAGTTGCACAAATCGACTCGAGTTAGCCCCAAACTAAATATGTGTCGAAGAAATCGAAGTTGCAACATTGTGTTTTGTTTTTTCCTTCATCAAATGAAAATTTGATGGCATGACTTAGCTTGATATGGTTCGGTGGGTGAAGCCCAAGGAAAGTCAGGTATATGTTGATGTGTTTGACCAACAGGTCGAGCAGTTGGATGCAGAAATCATACAAAATTTGAAGAGTTATGAACTAAAATACTCGATGGCACAAGCCCTGGACATCCAACACTCATTCATGGAGAAAAGGGAAGTGATAGCTTCTGGAGAAGAATTGACTGTAGTTCTATAACAATCCCAATCTATAGACACCTCAACACTTAGAGAGGTGTTGCCTGTAAGCAGGTCCCATTTTGTCTTGACTTTTGATTTCAAGGAAAATGCCTTGAATCTTACAGTGGTTAAGTCTGAATTATGGGAGAACTAACAGATAATCAGAGTGAGGACTGTTGCCTTAACTATAAACCTTGCCAAGATATCAGATATGGAGATGATAAATTTACATCCACAGGAAGGTGAAATTTTGGTGTGGAGATTGTTGGATTCATCAGTAGGAAACAAGAAAATGCAAGCCATGATCGAAAAGGTCTCTGAAAAATTGAATATAACTCGAGTAATGTTTCTTATGAAGACCAACAAGATCAAAGAATTGGAAGATATTATCATGCGTCAATTTGGACATCCCCTAGATACTACTCCTCTAAATAAATTAGTGGAGGAGAAGGATAAGGAGATCAAAGCACTATAGACGATCCTCAAAATCCTCGACCATGATCCTCATGTCTTAAAAAAATATTTTGAGAGGAGAGAGGAGATCGAAACTCGTCGCCAAGAAATGGAGGTGACTTTGTGGTTTAAGGAAGGAGAGCGACAAGATGCTTTCAAATAGTTAGATATGCTCAAGACAAAATCGTGTGAAAAAGAGAAGAAACATCTGAAGCTCTTGATAAAGTATAAGGCGACAATTGATAAAGCCCTTAGTTCGGCCCCAACTTTTGAGTCAGAACATCCCAAGTTATTGCATGTCAAGATCACTCAATTAGAACAAGAGCTATGAACACTCACAAAATAAAAGGCATAGGTGAACCGTACGGCCGAACTCGCAGTAAGGCGAAAGAATGTCAAAATTATGCAAATTCAGGCTTCTCTGAGAGACAAACATAACGAGGTCAAATATTTGGAGGAAGACCTTTGCACCACTATGATGGACAAGAATATACTTGTATGAGACAAAGAGGATATATGGAGAGAAATTTGGCAGAAGATCACTACGGTCGAAGAATACGTGAAGATTCTAGGGGACTACAAAAAAGCTCTAATACAAAGTGCTAGACTGGAGGCCAAATCTACAAATGAAGCTCTAGATAAAAGACAAGAGGACCTTGATGCCATTATAGATGTGGTCAATACCTTAGAGGATGATGCCTTAGAACAAATGGGATTACCTACTAGGGATAATTACATCTATTCTCTATGCATGTTAAGAGAAAAAATAGATTGCCATCCAAGTTATGGGAGGTGAATTTGATAAAATCATCAAGGAGATAAATCATTTCAAAACCAAGTGGAACTATCTGGGAAGATTCAGTGTGATTTCATTCTAGAATAAAGAAAATTGGGTGATATCCTAGCAGACTTTCTTTAATCAACTGAAATTAACAGAGCATGATTTGGGTTGTTTGAACATGTTGGGAGAAGAGACGATTGGCCCTTCCACAGTTGTCAACGCTCTTTGCTGAGACTTTACTATTCTAGCTGGGATAAACAAAATTATACAAAGCCTTCCCACCACTAGGTTCTATATAAGGCCGTGTTTGGTAGTAGTGATCACCAAATACAAAAGTGTGCCTTGGTTACCTACTCCTGAATGGGACAAGCTAGTAAAGTTAAAGAATAGTTTCAAATGCAATGTTGTAGTTGAGAAACTCACTACTACCTCATAGTCTATTAAGCTTGTTCTACCTATGCAACCCGTTACAGACAAGCTTGAGGGTTGGGATGAAATCCCGTTGATTACAACACACCAAGGAAACTTTTAGGGGCTAATATTCGCAGGTGGGCTAATTTTCCATGATTTTTCAAAAAAAAATATTTGCCAATTTCCACGTTTTTGTAAAATGATTCGTGAAAAGTTTAAAGTATGCCATTATTTTACCCTAAAAAATCAATAAAATATTATATCCACTAATATAAGATCATTGAAAATATAAATATTTCTACACAAATATCACCAAATTTTTTACAATTTGCATGTTAGGGACTATTAAGGTTCACCAACGTTTCTAAACTTTAAGATAAACTTCCATCCTTAAAATTTTCCTTGCAACACACGTGCCAACTATCAGGATGTGGGGGGCACACACACTCTCTCCTACGGGGCTCACTAAGAAAACTAAGGCTCCAAAGTCGCGACGACGTGTGTTATGAAACAAATTACTACAATCATCTAGAAAGTCTCCAACAAAATTGTTCAAGCATTAAAGAGCAAGAAAATAACTACCTTGCATAGTTTAACCTATGTGATAGTATAACAAAAAAGTAACATGGTTAGAAGGATTCCTAAATAATTCATAAATAATTTATTTCCCAGAATTTTATTTTATTTGATTTAGTTTACTCAATTTGAATGTCAGTTGTTTATGTAAAGACAGTTACAAAAAATAGTTATATTTTTTATGACTATTATTTAAAGCCCTGTTTCCCATCATAGGGGGGTTATTGGCAGAAGTGATAACTTATTTTATATAGAAGTTGACTGTACATGTTACAGGGTTTCTGTTTTTAAATATGAAATTCTATTCAGGCGATCTTATGTTCTTTCTCTTTTCCTTGTTATTTTGATTTACAATCACAAAGAACTAAATCTGAGGCTTACCCTCATTTAGGAATTAGATTGTTTGGTTTTCATGTTCCGATATTTATACTATCAACACAAATGCTAAATTATCAGTCATGAATTAATGATAACTGAAGGTCAAACATTCATTTTACAATAATCCCTGTATTAATTGTGATTGTAGATTTGTCTATTTATTTCTTTATTATGCTAAATGTGTTTTATTTGTTCTCCAAATCATGATATTTTTCTTTCCTCTTAGCAACTCCGGCCATGATATTTACTATTAACTTCTTTCATTTACAAATCAAAGAAAAATATTGATATGTTTTCACTTGATGCACATGTTATGGTTTAAACTTGGTGACCAATTTCCACACTTTTATTTTCTTATTTTTTTTCTTTTCTTTATTTCCTTTCCTTAATGATCATTATTATTATTTATGTTCAAATTTATCATTACCCTTTCTGATCGCTTGAATTGGGATCTTAGAATTGAGGCCCATTAAGTTGTGTTCCTCTCTTCTATTAAAACCATCATTTATTACAACCTATTATCTCCATCTAACCTAATTATATTTTCAAATTGAAAATTAAATAGTTCAAATTCCAGGGCTACCCCCTGTGGTGTGCCGGAGGTCAACAGTGATACCTAGAGGGGGAGGATTAATTAGTCCTCGGTCAATGCATACTTGAGTCATTTATATGTGGGAATGATTTGAGCACTAACATTGTTAGGTCCCTATAATACTAGTGATTACCCCATTACTATTGTAGTTGTATCCCTTATTAATATTGTTGTGCCCCTATTTCCCCCATATTGTTATTATTGTGCCCCATAGAATCCCTCTATTGTTATTTTTGTGGCTTTATATTATTATTGATAGGTCGGTTGGGTTATATTGTGACTCCTTAGGCTCCTATATATAGAAAGGAGGTTTTATCATTTGAATCATCAAGGAATCATTCATTTGTGTAATTTAAAGGAGGTTTCCCCCTCGAAGAGGCTGAATTATAAGGCGTTGATCTATCTTTTATATCTTTTTGTGAGCTGGTTTCATAACATTTGGTATCAGAGCTTTGGATTCTAGGGTTTCGCTGCTCCAAATAGGTCATCGTGGAATTTTAGCTATAACTTTTTTCAGTGATGTTTCAGAAGCTAAAAAAAAACCCATTTTAGACGAGATTGCAATGAAGCTTGGGTATGAATTTCAGATCTTTTTGTGCTATATTTGTGGAGATATGATCTGAAGAAGTTGGTCTTTTTGAAGACTCCTCAATTACACTCCAAACAGGTGACCTGGGGAAAATCGTCATAGCTTTCTCTCTGGGCATTGGATTGAAAATTCGTAAGAAGGTATAGAAAGAGGACATATTGTAGTTTCTTGTATATATTTTTTAGAGCCAAAGGTCGAAACAGGGACACATGGCATGTTGTACAAGTTCACTCTACTGAACTAGTCTATAGCGGGGTCACTATGGGAGATTTGGCATAACTCTTCATTGGAGAATCCAATTGGGATCAGACTGGTGGAATTGGAAAGAGGAAACAAAGGGATATTGTAGGTTGCAATTTCAGAATTGGATGATATGAAATTACAGAGATACATCAGAGGCAATATCGAGCTCCTATAAAGTGAAGAAAGGTTTGTATATTTTTTTTTAAATTTTTGCTTAAGCTTGGTTTGAAAAATTATTTTCAAGGAATTCAAAGGGCATAGTAGAGCATTATTATCGGTAACTGATGCCCTAAGGAAAGAAATTGCAAACACGTAGTAAGCAACCTAAAAGCTCTAGCATGACTCATGAAGAGGAGGAAGAAATGCTACATGATATATCAAAATTACAAGACCAAGTGCAACAAATTTCACTCTCACAAAAGCTTACAGAAGCTAAGATAAATGGTGTGGAATCTAAGATAAAGGGCATGGAAGCTAAGATTGATGATTTGAAGATAGATTTGAAGTCAGATTTGACAAATTTTCTACAATAAATACTTACTAATGGTGAAAGGGTAGTAAAGGAAACTCATGATGCGAACAAAAAAAAGTTAATCATGATTTCATAGACTCTAATGTTGGATCAGAGACCCACCATATTCCAAAAACCGATATGAGGAAGTTTGATGGCAAGGATCCCACGACATGGATATTACAGATGGAGCAATTTTTCTATCTCAATAATGTGCAAAAGACATAAAAGGTACGTATTGCAACTTTATATTTGGAACCAAATCAGTTTGTATGGTATCAATGGCTTTGCTCTCGTAAACAAATTATCACTTGGGAAATTTTTACAGAAGAATTGAAAACACATTATGAGGATACAAAAAGAAACACTTTTTTTAGCCAATTGATAAGTCTCAAACAAAAGGGTTCAATAAGGGAGCACATTGAGGAGTTCCAAAAATTGAACATAAGGGTAAAAAATATTCCAGAGGAGCATAAGATTGATGTGTTCATAGGGACTTTAAAGGATAATATCCAACATGATGTTCACCTTTGGGAACCTGATTCATTAGAGAAGGCATTTAGGTTAGAAAGAAAAATGGAAAGAAAAATTATGACAACCAGGAAGCATACCACTCATAACCATAAAGATGGAACTGTTGCCCCTAGTCTTCCACAACCTATAAGGTTGACACCACAACAATTGGAAGAAAAAATAGCAAAAGGGCTTTGTTACAGTTGTGATAGAAAATACACTAAAGGTCATAAGTGTGCTGAGAAGAAATTATTCTACATAGATTGTGAAGAGGAAGAAGAAAGGGAGCAAGAAAGGTCAAAATAAGAGGATATACTCTAGGAACAAAGTCTAGATAAAGAAGAAATGAATCTGACCATATCTTGTAATGCATTGGCAGGAATTACCACTCCTCAAACCATCAAGATAGAAGGACAAATCAAGAAGAAAAATGTAATAGTGTTGATTGATTCAGGAAGTACCCACAATTTTATTCATTGTAAGGTAGCAAAAGAATTGAATTGCTTCCTATTTCCAGCACTAGAGTGTCAAGTGATGGTTGCAAATGGAGGACTAATAAATTGCTCTGGAAAGTGCCATAATATCAAGCTATCCATGGGAGAATATGTATTGAGTAGCCCAATGCTTTCCATTCCAATGGGAGGTGCTGATGTTGTACTAGGAGTCCAATGGCTACAATCCTTGGTTACAATAGCTTTTAATTTTCAAGAACTTTTCATGAAATTTTATGCAGAAGGAAAGGAAGTTGAATTAAGGGGTATTATAGGGAAACCGAGAAAGATAATCAGCTCTAACAGTATGACAAAACTTCTAAAAAAGGAATAAACAGGTGTAATTGCACAATTATGTTCGCTAGATGTTTCCACATCGAAAACATCTATTTCTCCAGATCTCCAAAAAGTCTTGGACAATCATTCCAAGGTATTTGAGACTCCCAAACGTCTCCCACCTATTCGTGATCATGATCATGCTATTCATCTGATTCTAGGAAGTGTTCCTCCAAACATCAGGCCATACAGATATCCCTATGCCCAAAAGAGTGAAATTGAACGTATGGTTGTAGAAATGCTAGAGGCTGGTATAATTTAACCTAGTCAAAGTTCTTTCTCTGCTCCAGTAGTATTGGTGCACAAGAAGGATGGATCATGGCGCATGTGTCTGGATTATAGGGAGCTCAACAAGCTCACTATTAAAGATAAGTTTCCCATTCTTGTCATTAATGAATTTCTGGATGAATTTCATGGATCAATTTACTTCACCAAGTTGGATCTTCATTCAGGATATCATCAAATCAGAATGAAGACTGAAGACATTCCGAAAACAACATTTAGAACTCATGAGGGTCATTATGAATTTCTGGTCATGCATTTTTGTTATATACCTAGGGCGGATAATATGGGCTACCAAGGGAGGTACCCAAGGTAATAATGTAATAATGGGATGGGCCATAGTAATAAATAAGGTGGTTAACCCATATCATGTAAGGGACCACAAGTAGTTAGTAATAATGTAATGGGCCCATGGTATTAGGTTATGGTATGAGGGAACCATGGTAATGACCCATGGTATTATATGTATGAGGCCTATATAGAAGCTAGAGACTCCAAGTCAAGGAATATAGTCAAGGGATTATTGTATGAACATGCATATGGCTTGTGGAGTGTTCTCCTTCCTTAAGGAGTGAATGTATGGTGTTGCCCTACCTTAAGGGTTTGATCAATAATGAAGCATTTCTATCTATTTCTATATTGTTATTCTTGGGTTATTTCTATTATCATAATATCTTTGGGTTAGATCTATAACAAGTGGTATCAGAGCACTTTCTTGGGCACAAAAGTTGAGAATTTTTTTTATTTTTTTTTTTGTTGCAGGGATTTCGGGGGCGGCGAGTTTGCAGATCAGATCTGTACATTTTGGTGCAAGATATGAAAAAAATAATTACAGATCTGGATTATTTGTGAAAAAATAGCCGATTTCAAAAAATAATCAGTTGAATCGGAGTTCGGATGAAGGAGATATCGGTGATCTAAAAATCAGTGGGGTTGCAAACAATTTTTCAGGGCAGAGAGTTTGCGGCGCAGATCTGAACGTTTGGGTGCAAGATCTGCAAAATCTAATTGCAGATCGGGAATATTTGTGACAAAATACCTAATTTCAAAAAAAACATCAGTCGAATCGGAGTCCGGATGAGGGAGATATCGCTGATTTAAAATCAGCTCTTTTTGCTGAAATTTTGGTGACGACGGGTGAGTTGTAGCGCAGATATGAAATTTTAGTGCTTGTATCAAGATTTCTATAACATGGGCAGCTTCAGAATGGTTGTTCCATTTCCAAAAACAGGTCATAATAGGGGTTCTAAGAAATATTGATGAAATTGTGGCCCTTTCAAATTTTCGCCAAGTAAGCGAATTTTTTCTCAAACCCTCTTCATGGCGATTCTATATTTTACAGGAAAAGGTGATGGTCCTACTATTGAAGAATTCATACAAAGATACAAGTCCACACATGGGACACATTGGAAGATTCTAGTGGTGCTTAATATTAGAGATGAGGCTCAAAAATGGAATTTATAACTTGACTACAAGCAGTTGACCAAACTTCCAGATGCAGAATTTGAAAAAGTCTTTTTGGAAAAATGGTCTCGGGCTAGAAAAAAGGAGAATGAGACACATAAGGGGTTAATTGCTACGGGTGTCTCCTTACTGCAGGTTCATGGATTGATTTAGAAGGAGAAAATCATTATGTCTATAAATCCGAGTTGCAAGCAAAATCTCATAAATGTCAACTTGGCAAAAAAATTGCAAGTCCCAGCAAAACAAATTGAAAATACACAGGTTGATGATAAGGATGTTCAAATTTATAAGGATTTGAAGCTTTCTATGGATAAGTATGTGTTTCATGGTGATTTTTATGCTTCAGATATGGATAACATGGATGTTGTTTTGGGATACCCTTGGATGGAATCAGTGAATACTGTAAATATTAATGTGTAGAAGAAATTCCTGAAGCTCTGGTATAAAAAGAAGAAAATTACATTACAGGATATTTCCATTAATAAACAGGTAGAGTCCAAGGAGGCTGAAGCAGAAGATGTTCCAGAGTTTGACATATTAGATGATGAGCTAGTAATGATAGATAATCAAACACAAACAGAGGCTGAAGCAGAAAAGGTTACAAGTGCTGATACATTAGAGGAGGGCTCAGTGGTTGAAGTCATATTGGAAAAGAAGACACGACAACAGGCACCACAGCAAGGTGAATTAAAGAAAAAGACATCGTGGGTTAAAACTTCAACATATCATCACCCACATCACCCCGCAAGAAAACAACCAACAAGATGGCAACCAACTAGCCACAAGGACAACAACCCCCGTATGATGGATAGCAAGGAGCCTAGATCCACCTACTACACATCAACACAGAAGAGCTGCCACGGTCAACTTCCATCTCAAGCGAGCGAGGCACCAGCGAGATCAAGGGTTCACCTTTCTCTTAGATGACTAGATGCACGTGCATGGTACCAGTGGACTACTCTTTTGAGTAGATCTTATTATTTGTGTTCTTCCCATGTTTCGGGGACGAAACATGCTTAGGGGGGTGGAATGTTATATACCTAGGGGGGATAATATGGGATACTAAGGGAGGTACCCAAGGTAATAATGTAATAATGGGATGGGCCATAGTAATAAATAAGGTGGTTAACCCATATCATGTAAGGGACCACAAGTAGTTAATAATAATGTAATGGGCCCATGGTATTAGTTTGATGGTATGAGGGAACCATGGTAATATATGTATGGGGCCTATATAGAGGCTAGAGACTCCACATGGAGAAGAGAGTCAAGGAATTTTGTATGAACAGGCATATGGCTTGTGGAGTGTTCTCCTTCCTTAAGGAGTGAATGTATGGTGTTTCCCTACCTTAAGGGTTTGATATCAATAAAGAAGCATTTCTATCTAATTCTCTCTTATTGTTTATGGGTTTGTTTGCATTATCATATATTTTCAGGTTAGATCTATAACACTTTTGGCCTTACCAACGCACCTTCTACATTTCAAGGTTTGATGAATTCCATTTTCAAACCCTTCCTTAGAAAGTTTGTGTTAGTATTTTTTGATGATATACTAATCTACAGCAAGTCGTAGAAGGATCATGTTGAACAAGTTGACAGGGTACTACAACTATTGGAGGAGAAAAAATTATATGCAAAAGGATCCAAATGTTTCTTTGGAGTACAAGAGGTGGAATATCTGGGTCATATTGTATCTCATGAAGGAGTTAAGGTAGACCTTAGCAAAATTAAAGCCATTAAGGAATGGAAAATCCCCACATCCATAAAACATCTGCGAGGATTTCTCGGGTTGACAGGGTATTATCACAAGTTTGTTAAGAATTATGGGAGAATAGCAGCACCTCTAACAACATTATTGAAGAAAGATGCATTTTCATGGATTCCATAAGCAACAAAGGCCTTCAAACATCTTAAAGAGGCAATGTGCCAAGCATCTGTCTTAGCTACACCAGACTTCACAAAAACCTTTATTGTGGAATGTGATGCTTTAGGAAATGGAATTGGTGTTGTTTTAATGCAAGATGAAAGACCCATTACTTTTGAAAGTCGTCTAATCAAGGGAAAGTTTTTACACAAAACTATTTATGAGAAGGAAATGTTGGAAATACTACATGCACTTAATAAATGGCGACCCTACCTACTGGGAAGACACTTCAAGGTAAAAACGGATCATGATAGCCTTAAATACTTTTTAGAACAAAGATTATCATCTGAAGAGAAACAAAAGTGGGTCACAAAGATGTTGGGTTATGACTTTGAAATCATCTACAAAAAAGGTAAGCAAAATGTGGTGGCAGATGCACTCTTAAGAAAGGATGAGGATGTGGAAGCATTGTTGTGCGCCATTTCTATTATCCAACTAGATTGGATAAACGAAGCAAGGGAGGAATGGAAGAATGATGAAGAAGTGTGGGCACTTATTCAAAAGTTACAACAAGATTCCAGTACATCTGATACATTTAGCTGGCAAAATGATTCGTTATGGTACAAAGATTGCTTATACCTCTGTAAGAATTCCCAACTCAAACAAAAGATTCTTATGGAATTGCACACTTCTCCCTTAGGAGGGAACTCAGGATTTTTTAAAACTTACCACAGGGTTAAGAAGGATTTTTTTTGGGATGGCCTTAAATTGGATATTCAAAAGTTTGTGGCGGAATGTTTGGTTTTCCAACAAAATAAAGTTGAAACAATTAAGACCCTGGGTCTATTACAGCCTTTATCCATTCCAAGCCAACGTTGGGAGTATGTTTCAATGGATTTTATCACAGGTTTACCCAAGTTTGAGGGAAAGAGTGTCATCATGGTGGTAGTTGACCAACTTACCAAGTATGCACACTTTTGTGCATTATCACATCCAATGAAAGCCAATACAGTTTCTACTACATTTATGGAAACAATTCAAAAGCTACACAGAAACCCAAAGATTATTGTAAGTGACAGAGATCCCATTTTCACTGGAAATTTTTGGACAGAATTATTTTCTTGTCTCGGTACTCAGTTAGCTCATAGTTCATCTTATCATCATCAATCTGATGGGAAAACTGAGATAGTAAACAAATGCTTGGAAGGATATCTTCGTTGCTTTGTATATGATAAATAGACACATTGGGTCAAATGGTTGCCTCTAGCTGAACGGTGGTATAACACTTCCTTCCATACAGCAACAAAAATGACCCCATTTATGGCACTTTATGGATGTCATCCACCATCCATCACATCATATTTAAGAGAAAATTCTAAGGTTCAAGCAGTGGAAAATCACATCGAGCATCAACAACAAGTCCTCCAACTCTTAAAGGATAACCTCTTGTTGGCGCAGAATAGAATGAAACAACAGGCAAATCAACATCGCAGTGAAAGAAGTTTTGATGTAGGTGATTGGGTATTCCTACGGCTACAACCATATAAACAAATGTCCCTCAAGCAAGCTAAGAAGGATAATAAATTATCACCAAAGTATTATGGTCCATACCAGGTGTTGCAAAAGATTGGTGTGATGACATACAAATTGGAGCTTCCTGCAGCTTCTCAAGTGCACCTAGTTTTCCATGTTTCATGTTTAAAGAAGGTTATAGGCAACAAGATCCTAGTTCAAACAATATTTCCAGAACTTGACGAGGAAGGAAAAATTATATTGGAATCGGAAGAAGTCATAGAAACAAGAACTCGACAACTACGAAATCGATCAATTTCGGAGTATCTCATCAAGTGGAAGAACTTATCGGCTGAAGATTCCACATGGGAGGATGAGAATTTTATACAAAAGCATCTAGAACAACTCAAGCGTTGAGGAAAACACTTTTTTGAAGGAGAGGGGCATGCTAGGTCCCTACAATACTAGTGATTACCCCATTACTGTTGTAGTTGTATCCCTTATTAATATTGTTGTGCCCCATAGAATCCCTCTATTGTTATTTTTGTGGCTTTATATTATTATTGATAGGTCGGCTGGGTTATATTGTGACTCCTTAGACTCCTATATATAGAAAGGAGGTTTTTTCACTTTAATCATCAAGGAATCATTCATTTGTGTAATGTAAAGGAAGTTTCCCCCTCGAAGAGGCTGAATTCTAAGGCATTGATCTATCTTTTCTATTTTTTTGTGAGCTGGTTTCATAACAAAAATACTAATTTGGTGACCTCCTCTGCCTGCGGTGTGATGTGGGTGGTCTGGAATTCTCTCTAGCATCATGCATCAATATGTCAGCCTTTCCAGTGGGCTTCCTTCCATATTTGGAAGTATTTGCATGAGTGGGTGTTTCCACTTTTTGCTCCTCTGCATGTGGCTACTCCACACCATCTTGAGGTTCTTCCTTTTGATCTAAAATCTCCTCTTCTCTATGCAACTGAAGCTCCTGTGCACATAAATTCTTGAGTTCATTCAACACATATTCTCCACCATTATCACTCTTAAGAGCCTTCACTTTCCTACCAGTGTCTTTCTCAACAAGTGCTTTAAATTCACAAAATTTAGCAAATGTATGATCTTTCTTCTGCATGAAGAAAATCAAGCATTTAGGTGAGAAATTATCTACAAATATTACATAATACATGTGCTTAGTTGTGGAGGTTGTAGAGAATGGTTCACACACATCTGAGTGAACTCTTTCAAGGATCGCTTGCACTTGAGTGACCTTATCATGAAAGGTGGGTTTGGTGTACTTCCCCAATGTACACCAATTGCATGTATCTCTCTCCTCTAGTACACCCTTGGAAAGTCCTATATAAATATGCCACATGATCTTCAAAGTTCTGTGATGTTGGTGACCCAATCCTCTGTGCCACAAATCACTGATGCCTTGACTCTGCACCTTCTCTTCTTTTGTGTTCAAAGCATCAAAATCTTCTACATCCAATTTGTAGAGGTTCTTAACTCGAACCACAATCGGCTTCACTTGTCCTGAGGCTATGTGACAAAGGAAAGCCTTTCCTTTTCTAAATATCACATCGTAGCCATGGTCCTCCAACATACAAACTAAAATCAAATTATTCTTCAAATCCAGAACATACATGACATCTTTTAGTGTGAGAGGAGAACTAGACTCCCTCTCAAAAGTAATAGTATTGATGCCAGTTGCGCTATACCTTCCATCATCTCCCATTTTAATGTGCATCTGTAGGTTCTTCTCCTCCAAGTCACTAGAATTATTTGTTTCCAGTCATATGGAATGAGGCTCCACTATCCAAATATGACACACTACCCATCATTGATGTCACCATGCAAGTGATGAGGGTGTAATACATCTCAAATTTTGAAGTAAGACCTTCACTTGCCGCTCCTCCCAAGGGATTATTTCTAGCCTTCTTGTGTGTACACTTTGTGGAATAATGTCCCAACTCATGAAATTGAACACATTTAATCTCTGATAAGTCCTTCTTCTTGCCACCCTAACTAGAATCTTGTTTTGAATAGGATGACCTCCCTTTCCCTTTCTTTTCTTTTCCATCTAAGGCACAATTATCCTCATCATGATGCTTGGATGATGATATATCTCTATTGTTCTGTTGAATATCTTCTTGCACCAAGTCAAACCACAAATTCTCCCACTCTTGTAGCTTCTCCCATCCATTTACTGAGTCCTGGTAGCTATCCCAACTCTTGGGAAGGCCTATAAGTGCTAGGCTGACTAGATCATCTTCAACAAATGTAACACCGACACTTCCAAGCTCATCCTAACAATGGGTGAACTTGTTCAATTAATTTGGTATTGCGTCACCCTTATCCATCTTGATTTTTCTGAGCATACCCTTTAGTGCTAGCTTCCTTTGGTCACTATTGTTTTGAAATATGTCTCTTAAGGCCTTCCACATTACGTATGGAGTCTCCTTACCGTGGAGGTTTGAGACAATATGATCTCGAACTCATTCTAGGATAATCCTTCTCTCCTTTGCAACACATTTTCTCTACTCTGCTAGATATTGAGCATCAGTTGTTGGAGGCTTAGGAATATCTTTGTCTATGAATTATTTAAGCATGTTTTCTTCCAACACTACCTCCATCCTGTCCTTCCAAGAAATATTGCTCAAACTACTCTGAAGGGAATATTCAAGTCTCAATCAGTAGAATGAAATCCTATTGAATCTGAAGTATGATACTACAAATTCGATTTCACCTACAAAAGACTAACTCATTTTCTCCCCTTGTAGAGTGATTTATGCTTTGATACCATGTATAAATTCCTTGTAGATTCAAGCTGCTTATGTAATTTTCTAAAGAAAAAGACTTGAATCTACTCTACTCATTAGCGGAAACAATTAAGCAATCATGAAATCACGAATCATACAAGAGAAAGAATTCAATCAACAAAATACAAAATGATTTCCTTGGGAAAACCACAACTAAAAACCCATGCTATTTGTATATTTCATTAGTTAGAAACTTTGAGAAGATTACAATGCTTTTCTCAAGCACGAGAAACCTTTGCACTATCTCTATTTGTCTCACAATTTCCTAGACAAGCCTAGGCCAATACTTAACCAATTTCTCACTTGCGAAAGTTCCTATTTACTTGTGTTGTTTCGTTGGGAATTAGGCCCTATTAAGTAGGGAAATTACCCAATTGGAATTGCACAATCCTCATAGGCCCTGCTTTGACTGCATTCACCACCTGTACAATTCAGATGATTATAGAACTGATAGTATATTTTCCTTGAACTCCAATGTAAACTAGGTAACTCTCAAATATGAGATGCATGAGTTATTTATGAGTGAATCATCAGTTAACTGGTTGATCACAATAGGTAGCTGTTGGGTGTGGAGCCTGATTATCTTTTGTATTCAAAGGTTTTAGTCGGATGTATACCCCAGGAAGATTGTTAACACCTCCATGTGGGGGGGTGCGGGGGGGGGGGGGGGCGCTAATCCCCCCCGGCTGAGGGGTCTGGGGGCCAGCGATCCCCCGGCAGGGGTTTCAGGGGCAGCGCCCCTGAACCTAAAACCAGATGTAAAGTTTCCTTGTAAAAGTATAGTAATTTCTGGTCAATCTGGGCCATTCATTAGGCAGATGATCTGATGATAGAAGTTATGTTTAATTTAGGGTTTTTTTCCCTAGAAGGCAACCCCTCACTATATATGAGGGAATTGTATGGTGTCTATCTATATTTTTATTCTGAGTGAGGAAGAGAGAGGAGATTGAGAGGGAAGAGGGAGTTACAGTGGATCTATTGTAGGTTGTGTCTCTTCAGTTTGCTAGATAATATAAAAGTAAGGACTGATTGTTTCTCCGTGGAAGTAGCCAAAACTGGGTGAACCATGTATATATGTGTCTCTCTTTTTTTATACATTTTCTGTGTTTATATTTCTGCAATATTTATGTTTTCCATTGCTCTGTAATATATAATTTTCTAACAGCAACACCACACTACTAGACCTTCCACTAGTTCCTCCAATAGTTGGAACTAGTTTAACTGACTTTAATTCAGTTAGACTGAATTAATTAATTACAACTCAGATTAAACTCAACCAAGGATCATATAATGTAGGAGATACTCTACATGACTCAAGTTAGACCCTCAACTTGAATTAACTAGGCCAACTAAGTCAAATTAACTTAGCTAACTAATACAAGTTGTCATGTGATGTGAAATTACAATTTTATTATTAATTTAATTCAATGACAATTAAATCAGGATTTTCTTAATACATTTTCAACAAAGTGAACTCATCCAATAAAGAACTCGAAGAGCATGGAATATCTTCATCGCATGAAGATACATCATAACTAGTAGAGCGCAAGGGATAGTGAGATGAACAAGAAGTTTTGAAAATAAAATCTTCTTTGACCAGATGATATTTTAAATCTAAAACTTCCAAATTGAAATATTCATGAGAAACCGAAATATCACCTGATTCACTTAGGAATTCATCATTGCTTACATCAATAGAATTATCACCATCAGAATGATTGTTTCCCAAGACTATGGGTCTAAACAAAATAATTTCATTTAATTCATTAACATGATTAACAGATTCAATATCATCCAAGAATGAGGAGACACCATCTTCACAAAGTGGACTTTGAAAAAGAGAAGATAGATTGAAAGAATATTCACTTTTCTTCTCCTTTACCTGTACAATGTGACTCCCTTATACAAGGTCACAATGTGAACCAACAACTTGAAAATAAAAAGAGAGTGAGAATTAGTTGGTGGAGAATGTTGATCAAGGAGATCATAGTAGAAAGAGTTATGGAATGTAGATGATAGAGGAAAAAAGAAATACAAGTTAGATTGAACACTAAAGTTGTGAGTGTTAATACCATCTTGAAGAAGGAAAAGATTAACCTTCACCGTTGACTACATGAACCACCCGTATATTTCTCCATGGGTCATGAATCACGAAAGTGAGAAGTAGGATGATAATATAGATTAGGAATTTGATGAAAAAATTTCCCAAATTTATTATCATCACAAGGAGGCACCATCATCGGAACTGGAAAAGGAGGACAAGGAACAAAATAAATAACAGGTTCCTCCTCTAAAATCAAAGGCATCTCATGATTTACAAGAGTTGGGGAAGAAGAAACATCAAGTGGTTTGGATTCACCGTGCAAAGAGATATGAACCAAACACTCAAACTTTCATTTCAAGAAATCCAAATCTATATCTTCTTAAAGAAATTCATAACACAAGTGAAGGAATAAATAGAAGTATGTGGTAGAGTGTGACACCATCTTCTAACTTGACCTTCAAGGGTGAGGCAAAAAACAATACAAATCACATCTTCACTATCAATTTCATAGTATTCATAGAACTTAAAAAAAATAGATTCATTCTTGGTAACAAATGTATCACCCTCAGCATCAAACTTGAATTGAGACAAGTCATGAAGAGATTCACCGAATATTGAAATTTCATGAGGGGATATGTTAGAAAAAACAACCTAGGAGTATGATTTGAAGATGATCAATTTACAATAAGAGATTCAAAATAGACTCAAAAGGCTCAGTTTGTAGTCTGTCTGTCCTCATGTGCCATTGCTAATGGTGTTGGAAATTTTTCAACCAAGTGGTCTCCCTGATATGTGGTCCCAATTAGGCCTCACACCATTTGGGATGGGATCCCCATCTAGAATATCATCCTGGTTGTCATGTATTCATATAGATTTTCCTTGTCTCTAACTTTCAGCAAGAGAGGAACACATGGTGCCTTCAAAAGAAACAAGGTGTGCCTAGTGAGTGTTTGGTTGGAGGTGTGTCAAAGTTATTCTACTGTGGAGGAAAAGAGTAAAGTGAGCCTCTAAGGGAGAGGTAATAGTACCACCCAAGTAGAGACACACAAGAACAGGAAAGATTCATCTAACATCCAGTGGCATAGTCCACAAAAGATGCGATAGTCATTCCAACCAATAAATGACAAAGATATGTCTAGTATTTTGTGGAATAGTCCACAAGGATGGGACAAAAATAAAACACATTACGGTACATTCTCAATAATATAAGCCTACTAAGGTAACCGAATAACTTTAGCAAAGATGAAAGAAAACATGAAATACAAACATCCACAAAGTAATCTTACAAATATGTTGGGAATCATGATTGTCGGTAGACAAAAACTGTAGGTGTAATCAATGATCGCATCGCCAGAGATAAGGATCCATGAGAGTTGGTTATTCCATGTCGCAAAACACATGAGGAGAGTTGGTTTTACCAATGTCCAACAAGCTCCCCCCCAATGTGAGCCTAGTGTATATCAAACTTGTGACCTATGCTCTGATACCACTTGTTGGGAATCATGGTTTACATTATACCAAAACACATAGGTGTTAGTGAACAATCAAATTGCCAGAGATAAGGATCCATGAGAGGAGGTTAGTTCATGTCACAAAACACATGGGGAGCATTGGTTTATCTGATTTACAACAAAGTATTCGTAATACATGCATGAATAATGTGTCAACTCTAAAGGCTTCTGTTATTAAGTAAAAGTTACAAGACACATGCATATAATGAACATCACTAGCTCCAATAGTGGAGCATTGGAGCCACTCCTTGCTCCCCAAAAGAACTACCTTGTGGGAGGAGCCAAGGTGAAAAGTTCTTTTCTCATACAATGAGGGTGTATATATGACCAAGAGGTGATGCTTCACCTTCCTTGTGACTCTTTGACTACCCTCATGACTGTTTGACTTCCTATGACTTTTCTACCTTACATGATTCTTTATATTTTAAATGTGTCCTTTGGACTTCCACTTTTCATTACATTTTGAATAGGTAACTACATAATCCACAATAATGATCTGGGATATGATGACTAGTGATAGGACATGAAATGACACTGATGACATGGACTGCATGATTATGTGATAGTGCAAAGCTATCCATTTTGTTGCTTCTTTCCATTTGTCCTTTTAAAAACATGGTACATTTTCTTCTTCTTTCGCATCCTTATGACTTGAAGATGAGGAGTCTTCTATGTGATATTGATCTTCATCTACTGTTAGAGTTTGGTGTTCCTTCATCTTCTCACCGAATGATCATTTTATCTCTTTAGCTCCATATGTGTCTTCTATCATGTCCTCCTTATCCATCTCCTTCTTCATCATCTTGCTATAGAATGATAGAGTACCTGCTTCTGTAATCCACTCATGATAAGAGGACATCAGTCCGCTAAACACCTAGTCTAATATGGTGCATATTGATCCATTGACTATGCCAGAACTAGGTGACAGACTAGGAAAGAGGCTCAATATTTTCCCAATTGGGTAGCTTAGGTAGTCAGGTGTGAATCTTGAGCCTTGATACTATGTAATACATAGTTCAGGATGGATTAAGGAAGAAATCTACGCAATTTGGGAGCTCAGTGTGACAAGATGAGGGTATGGGCACTGGATCAGCCTATTGCAAAGTTTTGGAGTACATATGAGCCTAGGTGATTGCAAAATTGCATAGCTCGGGGAGTTAGTGGTGAAGCTTGAGCCATAAGACTATGCAGTGCGTAGTTCAGGCAGGACTGGGGATATAAACTACGCAGTTTCTAGACTCAGTTAGCTTAGTTGTGGTGTTTTGCACTGCCTAGGAGAAGTGTGCAGTTTTGGGAAGCAAAGGATATTGGCCCATTGCATAATTGTGTAGATCAGGAGCTCAATGTATGAAATTGATGCTAGAGGTTGTGCATTGCATAGTTGAGGCTAGGCTGGGAAGATGAATTACGCAATTCTAGGATGAAAGTTTGGGCTTGAGCAATGGAACTGTGTAATGCAGAAGTACTAGGAAGAAGGAAATTCACATTTCACAGTATCAAGGGAAAAGGATGAAACTTGAGGGTCGGAAATGTGTAGAGTGCACTTGAGGAATGCCAGATGAGGATAAGTTGCTAGGGCATTTCTAAAAATTGGCTAAGTCTGGTACCGAAGAGACTAATGTGAACAGTGATATTGAATTGAATATGATCACACAATTGAAACAATTTGACGACAAAACAACATAGATCATTAATACGTTAACATATATCCCTCATTGCGACAACTTTGCGACAACTTTACGACAAGTGCGACACTAAAGGTACACTTTGCAATGACTGCGAGGACACTTGTGCGACAATGCTTAAAAATTTGGGAATGAGTGCGACTAGTGTTTACATGGTTAGACCAAATTATTCACACAGAGATAACTCCTTGAAACCACCATAACAAACATACATACATTGCATGAGAACTAACATGCAAAAAGACGCCAATTTCTAAAGTGTGAACGACTCTTGCGATACATGGATGACAGTGAAAGTAACACATGCAAGAGAAAATATAACATGAAAAAGAAACTAATTAGAGTGAAGGAAAGTGAAAGAAACAACCAAAAACATGAAAACGACACTCGTGAAAGCAAAGGTGTGAGAAGGCGACAATTTGCAAAACTCACCAAAATGGAAGTACAAACGTAGCTAGAATGTGAGAAACTATCATTGTCAGTGTGCACTGATTATTGACATGGATTGGACATCGCATAGGAACAATCTTGATGGAACGTGCTATGCTTGTCCAAGATTGTGTAAAATAATGAAATCATGAACTTGTTGCACACTGAGCATATGTGAGCAAGTGCCTTCGAAACTTCTGATCCAAGAAGGGAGCTCAAAGCATCAGCTAACCAAGAAATGACTATGGAACGACCGATCGTAAGATCCATATTAGGCTCCAAAATTCGAGTGTACGCAAAATTTCGGAGGGTGTTTATCATAGTGACAACACCAACCTTTTTATTGTAATTATATAATATCACTTTAAAATGTTTCATTTTCCCCTTAGTAACATTAAATAATTAATTGATCCCTTTTTTCTTAAGACAATAGTAGGTAGGAATAAATATAGACTACTAAGTTGTCCCCTCTACAATCGCTATTTGGAAAGGGACATTACAATCCTCCCTTCCTGAAATTGCTTGTCCTCAAGATATTATAAGTTTGGATGCTATAAGCTATGATCTCCGTCTTGTGTCGCATCTTCCATTGGAAAATTCATCCACCAAACAGAATATTCCATGATTTTCCTGCTTCTCAACTTCCTTTTCTTGACATCTAAGATCTCCTTTGGAATCAATAATAGCTACTCCAAGGCCTTTTCTAGGCATGATACATGAAATACATTATGTCTCCTACTTTCCTTTTGTAGATAGAGCTCTTACTACCTCCTTAACTCTCCATAAAACCTTGTAAGGACCATAAAAACATAGTTTTATTTTTTCTATCCCTCTTTTATTCAACGAAGACTATTTGTATTGTTGCAATCATAGAAAAACCAAGTCTGCTTCCTCAAAATTCCATTCAGTCCTATGCATTTTTGCATACAATTTTCTTCTTACTCTAGGCAGCGTGTAGGTTCTCCTTGAGAGACTTGAGAATATTTTGGCTCTTTTATATCCAATCCTTAGCTATAGGAATTTTATTATCCCCAAAAGCCAACTCCACAAATGAAGGAAGCATCATAGCCATATAATGCTTAGAATGGGTCATACCAATGGACACATGATAGCTGTTGTTGTAATAGTGCTCACCCAAATGTAACCACACAATCCTAGAATTTTGATGCTCAGACACGTATTTGTGTAAATGTCCTTCAACCCATCTATTTACAATAATTGTTTGACCATCTATCTATTGGTGATAGCTGGTGTTGGGTTTCAATTATGTGGAAACTAATCTGAATAGATCCTACCAAAATGTGTTGTGAAATCTACTATCCTAGTCAATGACAATGTATTTAAACAATCCATGGAGTCTAAAAATAGCATGGCCACCTATGCTGCTTTTAATTCTCATGGAACAAGTGTGTAAACTTGGTTAGTCAATTGAACATTATGTAGATGCAATTTTTTCCTTGTACCTTAGGAAGGCCTATGATAAATTCCATGGACACACTCCCATTTCTACTCTAGAATAGGCTAGGATGCAACAAACTTGTGAGATGAGTATCTTCCAACTTATTTCGCTGACAATTCATACACTCCTTTACATACATCAATACATCATCCTTGATGCCCTTCCAAGTGAACCTATGATCCCAACTTATGCAGAAATGCAACAAAATACAAACGTAAATATAAACATAGAGATGTAGTAGGAATAAAACTTCATGTCATTAATATCAAAGAACGGAAAGATGCTTACATACATAATGAAAATAAGCTAGCTCAGGCGATGGTGGATTATCTATGAGAAGAGATGTGGCAGCTACATGTCTCTGAAGTCTGTTACAATGAGGGTCAATGGCCTTTTTATTATTGAACAACAAAGGGAAACTCTATACAACCAAAACCATAATTCTAGGATATGGAACACCAAGAGTTTGTGTGCCCCATTGTGGTTAGTTAGGCAACCAACTTCCTGGGGTCATAACTTGGTCATATGATCTTCGTTTGCCACATATGATACCTCATTCTCTTTGAGTATTATAGGATTCATGACTAGGAATAGGCTTGCTATCGACCTAAAAAAAGATAGTTTAGGGCGTGAAAATAGCCTTGGAAGTTTAGGACCCAAAAAATTGCTAAAAATAGTAAATGATGTTATAATCAAGGAATCTAATGAAAGTGACTGGAGGTCTAGGTTGAATAGGTGGGTGGTCATCGATATCGACTTGGATCAGTCCTCCCCCATTAGGAAACAATGGTGCCCATTGCGTGCATAGCCTCCATGAGGTAAGGACATTTTTGTTAAACCTAGTCCCTAGTGAGCCACTTGCCATGGTGGAGGAGTTGGCCTGCTTTCACAAGTCAATATAGCTAGATCCTCTTTTGCTAAGTGTTATTGATATATGTTTCCATGATCCTATCAGTTGTGGCTTGTCCAATATAGCTTGGGTTGAGCATTGTTAGTGTCAGATGCTCAACAATGTTGGATGTGTGCAGCAATGGGGCAATGTATGGCCGCAACCGGTCCACATTGAATAATGGGTGCAAGCTAAGGAACGGTGAAATGTTGACCTCGAAAGCATTGTACCCTACAATATTAGTGATGGTGTAAGGCCCATATCAAAGTGGGTGAAGCTTGTGATGGGGTCTAGTGACGCAATCCTTCTTCAAATGTAACCAAACTTTTTCACCCACTTAGAACTTGTGTGACACCCGATGCTGATCAAGATGCTACTTGTACTTAGCATTTTCTATGCCCAATATTTCATGGACATCCAGGTGAATGTGCTGAATGTGCTCAATGAAGTTGTTAGCCCTGTTAGCTTTAGACTGGACATGAGATAAAATTATTGAGTGTCTAAAAATGGTATGGAAACATCAATGGGACATAGTGGATAGAATCCTAGTCACACCTGAAAGGGGCTATGGCTAGATGAAGTATGGAGAGCCATATTGTAGCTTTGTTGGACATAGGGGAGGCTCTTATCCCATTTGTGTGTGTGCTTTGATGAGCCAGGTGGATGTTAGTTGCCACCCACCTATCCCACTTGGAACCCCACAACTGTCTTTTTCAGTTTTTCGATTTCCTTAATTATAGCACAATTTACTATTTTAGGTAGTTTTTTTGGGTCTTGAACTTCTGGAGCTGTTTTGAGGCCCTAAACGATGTTTTTTGGGAAAACGCTTGCCAACCTGGGTATTCATTGAATGTTGTCCACTCGAAATTTGTAGTCCTTGGACAAATCTTTCTAACTAGGTATTTTGTGCATCAAATGAAGATCATATGCCAAAGTTAAAACCCCGGGAAGTTGATGTACCAATTTACCCAAATGGGGCCCATAGTTTGGCGCTTCATCTCCTAGGCTTAGGTTTTGGGATGTTTAGGGTTTTCCATTGTTTATCAAAAATAAATAGGCCTTCAAGCCTCATTGTAACAAAGTTTAGAGGCATGTAGCTGCCACATCTCTTCTTAAAGATAAGATACCATCACCTGAGCTAGTCTTATTTCCATTTTGTTCGTAAGAATACTTCAGTATTTGATATTAATGAAATGAAGTGTTATTTCTACTGCATCTTTGTATTTATGGTTATCTCTCTATCAGTCTAGATCAGTGGTATCATAGGGGTCCTCTCTTTCTCTGTTTTTCTTCGCATGCCCCCAATGAGGTCAAGATATAAGGAGTTAGGGCTTGAACTGGTCGAACCTTTGCAAGACCAGCCTCGCAAATCCCAATGGCCTCCCATGGCAGAAGAAACGAAATACGAGGGGGAGGAGATCCTACCAAAACCTTGCTTAAAGAAGCCCTCGAGTGACAAAGAAACACCATGATGGACAACTTTGCCTAGATCCTTTAGTCGCTACCCACGGGCAACAAATCTACTTCCAGAAGCTACTCTGGAAATGCCACACCCTTTAAGGTACAAGTTAATTTTGAAATCCCCTTATTCGAGGGTCAGATAGATGTGGATGCTGTAGATAAATGGTTAAATATGCTAGAAGGGTATTTTTCTATTCATGATTTTTCCAGCCAAGAAAATATTACTTTCACTCTTCTCTAAACCGCCCCCCATGTTAAGGACTGGTGGGAAACCTACTGCAAGCAGAAGGATGAAAGTGCGGTCTCAATATTTTCAGCCCACCCACTTGATATTCATTCCAGGATGCCATCAAGGAGAAGTACTACCCTATCGGAAGCTATGAGGATAAAAACATAAAGTGGACCACGTTGTGGTAGGGAAGGGACCAAGACGTGCTGGAGTTTACCAATATTTTTCATACCCTTCGTAAAAAGTTGGGTATCAAGGATTCTGAGCGTCCTTTGGTACTTAAATACTGTGGCTGCCTACATAGGTACATCCAGGATGATGTAGAGTTCCTGGACATCTCCTCGCTCAGCACAACGTACTGATATGCTGTCAAGATTGAGCAGAAGTTTAAACAAACTAAACAAGGCTTTGGATCGGTTGTACCTTAAGAAACCAATTTCCTGGCTGTATAGAAATTTTGATTAAGAAATTAATAATTACAAAGATTGTCACTTGTTTGTCACTCAATTATATATTACATTATCAAATGAAGGACCTAGGAAATTTGGTTCTTGATCCTCAATACTTAGGTGACATGATAACATTAGAATGCCATTTCATTGTTAAATATAAATGATGAATGAAGCAAGATTGAATAAGTCATAGACAATATGAATTTAACACAGGATCTACTATTTGTGACACTAGGAGAAGTTATAGATAATATGTTTTTTTTTTCTGAATGCGACTAATTCTATTATCATACAAAACAGAGATACATATAGAGTACAGTGGGCAAGGCTAAGAAGTTTTGCCAATCAGCCCTTTCCTTGCCCTGATTCCAGTTCCAAAATTGAGCAGATTCAAAATTGGAATTTGATGCTTGACCACTGAAGACACATTGACATGACACATAGAATCTGAACAGACACCAGGGCCATAGACTGACCCGGACAAAGACAGACAGACACCTGAACAATTACATCCGACACATGAATAATTACATCCGACACATTGACAAAGATGTAGATGCCACTTGGCAGAGTCATACACAGAAAACCCAAGAAAACAGCTGAGGTTACCAGGAGCGAGTTCATTCGTCATCGGTGGTCTGGGGCGCCTCTTCGACTCGGCACCTGAAACGGAGAGAATCTTCGGAGTCTGAGAGCTGGATGACCGCGTCAGGGCTCCCTTCCTGTGCTGGCCTGCTTGGACCAGCAAGCGCTGAAGGGCCGGCAGCATAGACGCAATTGGTAGCTGGGCTCGCGAGGTCAGATCCGAGCTCACGTCCAGGGGCCAAACAACTAGTTCCTACCCCAACCGGAAGGCATGCAATGGGGGATTCCTCTCTGCTGGAGCGCTGCCCCTCCGGTAAAGGCTCTGCCTCCGTGTTTTGAGAAACGCCAGGCTCAATCGTAATGGAAACAACCAGAGTAGAATTAGCTTGAGGGCAGGGGAGCCGATACCTGAGCGTGGGGAGCTCCATCTGACCCTCCTCTGAACGTGGGCTTCTGCTATCATAACCACCATCCTCCTCATTGCTGCCTTGGTACCTCTGAGGCATTGACGTTACTTCAATGTTGGAGGAGGGCGAATTGTGGTCTTGCCGCTGTGTGAAGGCCCTGCCTCTGGTTCCTCCTCGTCTGCTGCCCATACGCGGCCTCTCCCTCGGCATTTATGAATTTTCCAGTTGCAGCCTTACACAAGCACCTGGAGCTCCTCCCGCTATGAAGACAAACTCAGTCTCAGCATAGTTGCAGGGTGTGCTCGTTCCTTGCCCTGAAACCGGCGGAGCGCACTTCAAATCCTCACTCTCGTTCCCCTCTGAGCGCAGCAGGGCCTCAACACATTGCTCTCCCATGTTCCTCTGCAAACCGAGCACTCTCCCATTTAATCGCTCCACTGCATTGATCGCCATGCCCCTCGCGCGAGCTGAGAAGACAGCCATTAATGCCTTCGGCTGTCGAATTTCATGCGGGTTAATATCCCGCCTCGTATGGTACCCCTTGACAACGCGGGCCTGCCGCCTGCCCACGTGATGGCTAACGCCATCAACACGTAGCCGCTGCACCCGCATCCGGGAAAGTTATAGATAATATGTTGTTTTATACAGAAACTACTATTTGTAACTTAGAAGAATTATAGATATGGGAACTTCAAGTATAGGAGCGCTCTTTAAGGAATTTAACTTTATTTACATAGGAAAATAAAGACCTGCAACGTCAATTACTATACTCAAAGGAAGAAAACATAAGATGACACATAACAGAGAAAAGACAAAATCATACACAAAAATGTATGGAAAACTTCTAATTCTTCATTAATCAACAGTTGTATCAGGAATTCAGTACCTTAGTCTCCAAGTTCTCCAAAATTCCAACCCCTTCTTTCTAAATTTACCTATTTTTATACATTACAAGACAATTGGTGATCACGAAAACTGTCAAATTGCTTAATTATTTTCCTAAATGTCTAGAGTAAAAACTATTAGAAAACATTAGATAGAGGGTAAAAAACACCTGCTTTTAAAGAATATAATATAACAGGAAGTAATGGAAATTAGACAACAATGATAACTACTAGCTTTTCAACTCTGTTGTTCAGCTGCTAAGTTTCTTTGTAGAAGCTTAATAATGATTAAACCATTTTAATTATTATAAAGTTTGACAAAACCACGTGTGTGAACCTGGGCTTGCATCTGTATTGGGCGCATTTTGATTGGCCAAAACACAAGAAAACCCGACCAATCACCTTCCTTTGAAGTTTTAATCATCCACTGCTAATTCTGATTATCTCACTTAAACATTGGAATTGGCCATTTTACATGAAATATTAGTTTGCCACAAAACTGAAAAGATTTAACAATTTGATTCATAAACCCGTTGGGTCTGCCTTTTCTATACGTGAGCCATCCGATCATTCCCTCAATCAATGGTCTAATCTTCCAGACCTCATGAAATTTTAAACTCATTTGAAATAAATCTTATCGAGTCCGCGTGTTCAATGCTCCATTGACTGCCATATGGACTCGATGGGAAATATATATAACCAATTTATAATCTATCAGGTCTGTCTTTAGCACTAAAACATGATCATTTCTTCGCTCGATATCCGTTGGATCCCATATTTTTGGATGGACGACTGCGATTAACCTAGACTTCAGCAAGCTTGAATTATATTTGATATAATGTTGCGTTTGATAATTTTTCACCTGATTGCCATTGGATTAGTGGCTTGTCGATCAATGGCCTAGATCTTCTCGCAAATATACATTCGCATACGATTTCTTAGACAAAACCATTCTAGCTGACTTGTGTGATTACCATTGGATCTGGCTTGCCGATCAATGGCTCGGATCTTCTTGCAGGTACACCATCGCATCATATTTCCGAAACAAAACCCATTCAAGTTAATTTATGCGAAATAAAAAAAAATTCTCTTATACTTTGTAGCGGTAAAGCATATAAAGGAACTACATTGAGAACGAACCCCTGCAATGATTCTAGGCCACACATTGTGGTCAACCGTGCTCACATCGCGGTCAACTGCGGGGTTGAGCCTTAATTAACCTTCAAACTTATTGTTTTCCCACAGTGCGCCTTTAAACAAAGGTTTGATTTTTCTTCTCTTTTGATTTTTATTTCTTTTTGTGATAAAACTGGAAATAAGAAGAAAATAACTATGGAAGCTACAACATTTGGCTCCACCTGGGGATAGTGCTTTTTCCACAGAAGCACTAAGAACCATAGATCAGTGCCTTCACCTCAGGCATGGAGTCATATATTGCAACCAATTCAAATTCTATGGCACTTGTACACTGAATGCACTCTGATATTTACAATGATAAAATGCTTATGATTTTGAATTAGAAAAAATACTTGAGGTACTACCCATTAACAAGCAGCTATAGAGTTTCAGCATCAAGATTCTTTGAACTAAACACTTGAGCATTGAATGTTATGACTTCAATAGGGAATATAATTCTACTGAACATGTTTTCCTCATATGTTTTGAGATCTTCATAAGACCAAGCCAAAACATCAGTGTATTGCCTGGAAAATTTAATATATCTCTCCTTATAATTGAATGAAATTTCCTTGAACAATTTCACCAGCTTGGGCTCCTTCTGTATTCCAATGTTATGATCTTGAGTCTGTTGATCCTGTGAAAGGAAACCAGGACCTGTTCCTTCTTTGACATAGGATCCATCAAAGAAGCACTTCCACCTTCCTTCAATTTGCAGCTCTGTATTTACACAGGTTGAAGTAAATTGCATGTGGTTATCAGCCAAATCCACATTATCATGCAGCATGAAGCAAGAAAATTCATCTTTCTCCTAGTTATATACAGGTGAATTACTTGCTTCGTTATCTATAATTGGTCTAATAAATCTTGTTTCTCCATATAGCTTCCTTTCATCCCCATCTGAAATTGGTATGACAACATAAGAAAAATCTAGTTTCAAAACGCCACCCAATTTATCCCCCCCATGACCTAGATAGTAACATTCCAAACCTAGCAAGGATATTTTCTACAACTACATCCATTACCAAACTTTTGGCTGGAATCCAGGCCAGTGACACCACCATAACTTTAATCCTCCCCAGACACTTGACTTTATGTGAATCAAAAGAACAGAAGTCTCTGTAAGGTTTAGTAACCTGTAAGTTTAGTTGTTTCATTACTAATAATGGCATAAGGTTATGTGAGGCTTCTGAATCGAACACACAATTGTGCAAGAGTAAAACATGAAACAATAATGACATCTAGAAAGGAGGTGTTGAGGAATTTACCTCCTCCACATGTGAACCAAAAACCACTACTAGTTTATCTTCTTGCAAATTCATAATGTCATTTATATTCACATTCTAAGATGGATTGATAAACTCTATAATTTCTCTTTGATAATCTGGTGTTTTGACTAATTCTGTGAGGGGTACTTGAATTCTTATCTTTTCTAACTCTTTGGTGAAACTAAAAACATGGCTCTATTTAGTATTCCTTTCATTCTAATCTTCAGTTTTCGTCATGACTGAAATCTCTTGTGGAATGGAAACAAGTTTCTCTAAAGGAATTTTTTCACCTTTGTCTTGAGAGGAATCACCTTGAAGCATTTGAGTCTTGCTACTTGTATCCAGCTGTTGCTTTCCTTTATTCAACTGTTTAGCAAGCTGTGATTCTTTTTTTTGTGGATTCACCTTTTGTAAGGGAGCTAGAACTTGATGCTCACCATCATCTTCTTGACCTCTAGATATTTTCCTTGATCTCAAGTCATGTTTTTTATGTAGTTATGCCTGCATAAAATCAGGAAACCACTTCCAACATTCATCAATGTCATTATCATCATAGATGACATCTGTTTCACTACATTCTCCTCCCTCAACACCTACTTCATCTTCATCTTGTGCATACAATGTGAAAATATGGTCATCATGATCCTTGGGATGCCTTGGTATTCCATCAAGATCTGCCTCTATATATAGTGGTGCTTGAATCTGATCAAGATCCTTTCTCTCCCTCTGTCCAATTTGCAGAGGTTGCCTTCTATATTGAGGATTAAAATTTCTACTTTGCTGCACTAGTCTTTGATAACTCTTACTCTCTAATTCTAATTTAACCAGTTTATTTGACAAATTTCTAATTACATAATTCATATCCTCTAATGTTTGATCTTAAGAGGATTCTACTTTAGCCTTTCCCTTGTCTTGGATAGGCTGTGTATCTGGTGTTTTCCCTGCAGCCACCATATTTTATTAAATCTTTAATGCATCTTTTTGGATCTAATTAAGGGTTGGGGATCTCCTTTCCCTCAATGTAAATCCAAAATATGACTCAATGAGCTTAGTTGTAGAAAGGAGGTGTTGAAGAATTTACCTCCTCCACTTGTAAACCAAAAACCACAAACGCTCCCACTCTTGTAGCTTCTCCCACCCATTTACTCAGTCTTGGTAGCTATGCCAACTCTTGGGAAGGCCTATAAGTGCTAGGCTGACTAGATGATCTTCAACAACTGTAACACTGGCACTTCCAAGCTCATCCTAACATTGGGTGAACTTGTTCAAGTACTTTGGTATTGCATCACCCTTTTCCATCTTGATTATTCTGAGCATAACCTTTAGTGCCAGCTTCCTTTGGTCATTGTTGTTTTGAAATATGTTTCTTAAGGCCTTCCACATTGCATATGGAGTCTCCTTACCTTGGAGGTTCGAGACAATATGATCTCGAACTCATTCTAGGATAATCCTTCTCTCCTTTGTAACACATTTTCTCTACTCTGCTAGATATTGAGCATGAGTTGTTGGAGGCTTAGGAATACCTTTGTCTGTGAATTATTTAAGCTCATTTTCTTCCAACACTACCTCCATCCTGTCTTTCCAAGAAATATTGCTCGAAATACCCTGAAGGGAATATTCAAGTCTCAATCAGTAGAATGAAATCCTATTGAATCTGAAGTATGATACTACAAATTCGATTTCACCTACAAAAGACTAACTCATTTTCTCCCCTTGTAGAGTGATTTCTGCTTTGATGCCATGTTGAAATTCCTTGTAGATTCAAGTTGCTTATGTAATTTTCTAAAGCAAAAGGCTTGAATCTACTCTACTCATTAGCGGAAACAATTAAACAATCGTGAAATCACAAAGAATACAAGAGAAAGAATTCAATCAACAAAATACACAATGATTTCCTTGGGAAAACCACAACTAAAAATCCATACTATTTGTATATTTCATTAGTTAGAAAATTTGAGAAGATTACAGTGCTTTTCTCAAGCCCGAGAAACCTCTGCACTATCTCTATTTGTCTCACAATTTCCTAGACAAGCCTAGGCCAATACCTAACCAATTTCTCGCTTGCAAAAGTTCCTATTTCCTTGTGTTGTTTCCTTGGGAATTAGGCCCTATTAATTAGGGAAATTCCTCAATTGGAATTGAACAATCCTCATAGGCCCTCCTCTGACTGCATGCGCCACTTGTACAATTCAGATGATTATAGAACTGATAGTACATTGTCCTTGAACTCCAATGTAAACTGGGTAACTCTCAAATCTAAGATGCATGACTTATTTATGAGTGAATCATCAGTTCACTGGTTGATCAAAATAGGTAGCACCACACTACTAGACCTCCCACTAGTTCCTCCAATAGTTGGAAGTAGTTTAACTGACTTTAATTCAATTAGACTGAATTAATTAATTACAACTCAAAATAAACTCAACCAAGGATCCTATAATGTAGGAGACACTCTACATGACTCAAGTTAGACCCTCAAATCGAATTAACTAGGCCAACTCAGTCAAATTAACTTAGTTAACTAATACAAGTTGTCATGTGTTGTGAAATTGCAATTTTATTATTAATTTAATTCCAGGATAATTAAATTAGGATTTTCTTGTTACATTTTCAACAAAGTGAACTCATCCAATAAAGAACTCGAAGAGCATTGAATATCTTCATCGCGTGAAATACATCATAACTAGTAGATTGCAAGGGATAGTGGGATGAACAAGAAGTTTTGAAAAGAAAATCTTCTTTGACCAGATGATATTTTAAATCTGAAACTTCCAAATTGAAATCTTCATGAGAAACCGAAATATCACTTGATGCACTTAGGAATTCATCATTTCTTACATCAATAGAATTATCAACATCAGAATGATTGTTTCCCAAGGCTATGGGTCTAAAAAAATTTAATTTTAGTTAATTCATTACCATGGTTAACAAATTCAATATTAGCAAAGAATGAGGAGACACCATCTTCACAAAGTGGACTTTGAAAAAGAGAAGATAGATTGAAAGAATCTTCACTTTTCTTCTCCTCTAACTCTACAATGTGACTCCCTTATACAAGGTCACAATGTGAACCAGCAACTTGAAAATCAAAAGAGAGTGAGAATTAGTTGGTGGAGCATATTGATCAAGCAGATCATAGTAGAAAGAGTTATGGAATGTAGATGATAGAGGAAAATAGAAATACAATTCAGATTGAAGACTAAAGTTGTGAGTGTTAATACCATCTTGAAGAATGAAAAGATTAATCTTCACCGTTGACTCCATGAACCACCCCTATATTCCTCCATGGGTTGTGAGTCATGAAAATGAGAAGTAAGATGATAATATAGATTAGGAATTTGATAAAAAAAATTCCCAACTTTATTATCATCACAAGGAGGAACCCTCATCGGAACCAGAAAAGGAGGAGGACAATGAACAAAATAGATAACAAGTTCCTCCTCTAAAATCAAAGGTGTCTCATGATTTACAAGAGTTGGGGAAGAAGAAACATCAAGTGGTCTGGATTCACTGTGCAAAGAGATATGAACCAAACACTCAAACTTTCATCTCAAGAAATCCAATTCTATATCTTCTTCAAGAAATTCATAACACAGGTGAAGGAATCGATTAGACAAATCCTCAAGTGATTCATCAGGCTACATTCTAATTTTATTTATTATTTTATAAACATCTTGGTAATCATACCTATCAAATGCTAAATGAAGCTCCTCGACGAGATGATTAAGATAATAAATAGAAGTAGGTGGTAGAGTGTGACACCATCTTCTAACTTGACCTTCAAGGGTGAGGCAGAAAACAATATAAACCACATCTTCACAACCAATTTCATAGCATTCATAGAACTTAAGAAAAATAGATGCATTCTTGGTAACAGATGTATCATCCACACCATCAAACTTGAATTGAGACAAGTCATGAAGATATTCATCGAAGATTGAAATTTCGATGAGGGGATAGGTTAGAAAAGCACCCCAGGAGTATGATTTGAAGATGATCAATTTACAATAAGGGATTCAAAATAGACTCAAAAGGCTCAGCTTGTAGTCTAGCTGCCCTCATGCGCCATTGCTAATGGTGTTGGAAAATTTTCAACCAAGTGGTCTCCCTGATATGTGGTGCGAGTTAGACCTCACACCGTTTGGGATGGGAGCCCCATCTAGAATATCATCCTGGTTGTCATGTATTCATATAGATTTGCCTTGTCTCTAACTTTCAGTAAGAGAGGAACACATGGTGCCTTCAAAAGAAACAAGGTGTGCCTAGTGAGTGTTTGGTTGGAGGTGTGTCAAAGTTATTCTACTATGGAGGAAAAGAGTAAAGTGAGCCTCTAAGGGAGAGGTAATAGTACCACCCAATTAGAGACACACGCGAACAAGAAATATTCATTTGACATCTAGTGGAATAGTCCACAAAAGATGCGACAGTCATTCCAACCAATAAATGACAAAGATATGTCTAGTATTTTGTGGAATAGTCCACAAGGATGGGACAAAAATAAAACCCATTACAGTATATTCTCAATAATATAAGCCTACTAAGGTAACCGAACAACTTTAGCAAAGATGAAAGAAAACATGAAATACAAACATCCACAAAGTAATCTTACAAATATGTTGGGAATCATGATTGTCGATAGACAAAACTTGTAGGTGTAATCAATGATCACATCACCAGAGATAAGGTTCCATGAGAGTTGGTTAGTCTATTATGAAACCAGCTCAAGAAAAGATAGAAAAGATAGATCAACGCCTTAGAATTCAGCCTCCTCGAGGGGGCAACCTCCTTTACATTACATAAATGAACAATTCTTTCCTGATTCAAATGACAAAACCTCCTTTCTATATATAGGAGTCTAAGGAGTCACAATATAATCCACTCGACCTAACAATAATAATATAAAGCCACGAAAATAACAATAGAGGGATTCTATGAGGCACAATAATAACAATATGGGGGCAATAGGGGCACAACAATATTAATAAGGGGTATAACTACAATAGTAATGGGGTAATCACTAGTATTATAGGAACCCAACATGCCCTTCTCCTTCAAAAAATTGTTGTCCTCAACTCTTGAGTAGTTTTGGATACTTCTTCATAAAATTCTCATCCTCCCATGTGGAATCTTCAATAGATAATTTCTTCCACTCGATAAGATACTCTGAAATTGATCGATTTCGTAGCTGTCAAGTTCTTGTTTCTGTGAGTGCTTTTGGTTCCAATATAATTTTTCCTTCCTCGTAAAGTTCTGGCAATATTATTTGAACTGGGAGCTTGTCGCCTATAACCTTCTTTAAACATGAAACATGGAAAACTGGGTGCAATCGAGAAGCTACAGGAAGCTCCAATTTGTATGCCATAGTACCAATATTTTGCAACACCATGTACGGACCATAATACTTTGGTGATAATTTATTATCCTTCTTAGCTTGCTTGAGGGACATTTTCTTATATGGTTGTAGCCGTAGGAATACCCAATCACCTACATCAAAACTTCTTTCACTGCGATGTTGATCTGCCTGTTGTCTCATTCTATTTTGTGCCAACATGAGGTTATCCTTTAAGAGTTGGAGGACTTGTTGTTGATGTTTGATGTGATGTTCCACTTGCCTGAACCTTAGAATTTTATCTTAAATATGATGTGATGGATGGTGGTTGATACCCATAAAGTGCCATAAATGGGGTCATTTTTGTTGTTGTATGGAAGGAAGTGTTATACCACCATTCAACCAGAGGCAACCATTTGACCCATTGTGTCTGTTTATCAGATACAAAGCAACGAAGATATCCTTCTAAACATTTTTTTACTATCTGAGTTTGCCCATCAGATTAAGGATGATAAGATGAGCTATGAGCTAACTGAGTACCAAGACAAGAAAATAATTTTGTCAAAATATTTCCAGTGAAAATGGGATCTCTGTCACTTACAATAATCTTTGGGTTTCCATGTAGCTTTTGAATTGTTTCCATAAATGCAATAGAAACTATACTGGCTTTAAATGGATGTGATAATGCACAAAAGTGTGCATACTTGGTAAGTCTGTCAACTACCACCATGATGACACTCTTTCCCTCAGACTTGGGTAAACCTGTGATAAAATCCATTGAAACCTCCTCCCAACGTTGGCTTGGAATGGATAAAGGTTGTAATAGACCCGGTGTCTTAATTGTTTCAACTTTATTTTGTTGGCAAACCAAACATTCCGCCACAAACTTTTGAATATCTGATTTAAGGCCATCCCAAACAAATTCCTTCTTAACCCTATGGTAAGCTTTTAAAAATCCTGAGTGCCCTCCTAAGGGAGAAGTGTGCAATTCCATAAGAATCTTTTGTTTTAGCTGGGAATTCTTATAGAGGTATAAGCGATCTTTGTACCATAATGAATCATTTTGCTAGCTAAATGTATCAGACGTACTGGAATATTGTTTTAACTTTCGAATAAGTGCCCACACTTCTTCTTCATTCTTCCATTCCTCCTTTGCTTCGTTTATCCAATATGGTTGGATAATAGAAATGGCGCACAACAATGCTTCCACATCCTCATCCTTTCTTGAGAGTGCATCTGCCACCACATTTTGCTTCCCTTTTCTGTAGATGATTTCAAAGTCATAACCCAACATCTTTGTGACCCACTTTTGTTGCTCTTCAGAGGATAATCTTTGTTCTAAAAAGTATTTAAGGCTATCATGATCCGTTTTTACCTTGAAGTGTCTTCCCATTAGGTAGGGTCGCCATTTCTTAAGTGCATGGAGTATTGCCAAAATTTCCTTCTCATAAATAGCTTTGCTTAAAAACTTTCCCTTGATTGGACAACTTTCAAAAGCAATGGGTCTTTCATCTTGCATTAGAACAGCATCAATTCCATTTCCTGAAGCATCACATTCCACAATAAAGGTTTTTGTGAAGTCCGATGTAGCTAAGACCGGTGCTTGGCACATTGCCTATTTAAGATGTTCAAAGGCCTTTGTTGCTTCCGAGTCCATGAAAATGCATCTTTCTTCAATAATGTTGTTAGAGGTGTTGCTATTTTCCCATAATTCTTAACAAACTTGCAATAATACCTTGTCAACCAGAGAAATCCTCGCAGATGCTTTATGGATGTGGGGATTTTCCATTCCTTAATGGCTTTAATTTTGCTAGGGTCTACCTTAACTCCTTCATGAGATACAATATGACCCAGATATTCCACCTCCTCGACTCCAAAGAAACATTTGGATCTTTTTGCATATAATTGTTTCTCCTCCAATAGTTGTAGCACCCTATCAACATGTTCAACATGATCCTTCCAAGACTTGTTGTAGATTAGTATATCATCAAAAAATACTAACACAAATTTTCTAAGGAATGGTTCGAAAATTGAATTCATCAAACCTTGAAATGTTGAAGGTGCATTGGTAAGGCCAAAAGGCATGACCAAAAATTCATAATGACCCTCATGAGTTCTAAATGTTGTTTTCAAAATGTCTTCAGTCTTCAATCTGATTTGATGATATCCTGAACGAAGATCCAACTTGGTGAAGTAAATTGATCCATGTAATTCATCCAGTAATTCATCAATGACAGGAATGGGGAACTTATCTTTAATAGTGAGCTTGTTGAGCTCCTATAGTTCGGACACATGCACCATGATCCATCCTTCTTGTGAACCAATACTACTGGAGCAGAGATAGAACTTTGACTCGGTTGAATTATACCAGCGTCTAGCATTTCTGCAACCATACGTTCAATTTCACTCTTTTGGACATAGGGATATCTGTACGGCCTAATGTTTGGAGGAACACTTCCTGGAATCAAATGAATAGCATGATCATGATCACGCATAGGTGGGAGACCTTTGGGAGTCTCAAATACCTTGGAATGATTGTCCAGGACTTTTTGGAGATCTGGAGAAATAGATGATTTCGATGTGGAAACATCTAGTGAACATAATTGTGCAATTACACGTCTTTGCTCCTTTTTTAGAAGCTTTGTCATACCATTAGAGCTGATTATCTTTCCTGGTTTCCCTGCAATTTACAGGGTAAGTTCCTCAGACAGAACACCAAAGGACACTGCTCACAAATAGATCGCAGATTAATACACCAATACTTTTGACGTGGTTAAAACCCTCAAAGAGGGAAACAGTCCACGGCCTGACCCAACGCGGCCACTTCAGGTAATCAATAAATAAAAGAATGAAAATTTACATAAGCTTCTCTCATGCACGGTTAACCTACAAATGACCCTCCATGCTCTTTAAATAGAGATCATGGACCAATCGGGTGTTGAGCCACCGATCAAGTGTCGATAATACCGAGGAGAGAATGAATCGTTGGATCACTACATATCGTGACCGTTGGATTGTAAGTTACAAAATGTACATAGTAAAGAAACACACTTTACCTAACTCTATACTAGACCAAGTTATACTTAACTATTTCCTATGTGTCAAAATATCCTAACATTCCCCCTTAAGAACAACTTGGGATAGGATTGAAGGATTTACAAATATGACACAATAGGAGAAGGAAGGAGTCACTAGAGCCTATCCCCCCTTAGTGACAACTTCCTGAACTCCAACCATAAATCGAAGTTTAGTGAACTTAGCCTCTGTGAGAGCCTTTGTAAATATGTCTGCAACTTGATCATCTGTTGAACAATATTGCACTTCAATAACATGGTCGTGAATGAGCTTTCTGATGAAGTGCATGTGCAGTTCAATGTTTTTACTGTGTTGATGTTGGACTGGATCTTTGCATAGTTGAATGGCACTTTGATTATCACACCAAAGTGTAGTTGGATGTTGCTGATGAAAGCCAAACTCTGACAGGATCTGACGAAGCCACAAGGCTTCCTTACTAGCCTCTACGGCACCACAATACTCTACTTCTATTGAAGAAAGAGAAATGGCACCTTGTTTCTTGCAAGCCCATGTAATAGGTCCTGAACCAAGAGTGAACACATAACCTGCAGTAGACTTCCGATCATCAGGGTCACCAGCCCAATCGGAAACAGTGAAACCAACCAATAGAGGAGATGCTTTGGCACTGTAATGAATCCCAAACTGAACTGTACCTCGAACATAACGAAGTATTCTTTTAGCTGCTTTCCAATGACTTTCACGTGGGTTTTGCATAAACTGAGCAACAAGGCCAACAACAAAGGAAAGGTCAGGACGAGTATGGGTTAGATACAAAAGTTTTCCTACAAGTTGATGGTAGAAGGTAGCATCAACTTCAGGAGAAGTACAAGTGACTAAAATTTTGACTCCAGACTGAAATGGAGAAGGGGCTGGCTTACAGTCTTCCATGTGAAAATGGTGTAGAATATCACAGGAATACTTGGATTGGGAAAGGGAAATACCTTTCTTGGATTGCAAGACTTGAAGACCAAGAAAATAATGTAAGTGTCCTAAGTCTGTCATTTCAAACTTTCTTTTAAGGCTACTCTTCCCATGGTTTATAAGGTTCGGATCACTACCAGTTAGGATAAGATCATCAACATAAAGAACAAGAATGATAAGAGACTTGCCCACTTTCTTGGTGTAGACAGTATTGTCAGAATGACACCTAGAAAAGCCATTTTCTAAAAGAAAGTTATCCATTTTGGCATACCAAGCTTGAGGAGCTTGCTTGAGACCATAAAGGGATTTCTTAAGCCGACATACATGGTTGGAGTCTGTTTGTATAAAGCCAATAGGTTGTCCCATATAGATTTCTTAATGCAAGTCCCCATGCAAGAAGGCGGATTTAACATCCATCTGATGGACTTCCCATTTGAAAGAGGTAGCAAGGGAAAGAACAAGGCGGATAGAGTTCATTTTGGCAACAAGGGAGAAGGTTTCAGTATAGTCAATGTCTTCAACTTGTGAAAAACCCTTAGCAACAAGACGAGTTTTATGTTTATCAACTTTCCCATATGGTCCATACTTGGTTCTGTAAACCCATTTGCATCTAACAAGTTTTCGTCCCTTTGGTAGAGGAACAAGATCCCATGTATCATTTGCCAATAATGAATGATATTCTTCATTCATAGATGCTTCCCAATCTGGATGGCCTGAAGCTTCTGCAAAGGTGTCAGTATCATAATTCACTGAAGCTTGAGCCAGTAAAGAAGAGGCTCTATCAAACTGAGAACGTGTACATCGCTGATCTGTAGGATCACTGGCAAGGTCACCTGCTGCATCCCGAGTAGCACGGACCCATTTTGGAAGCTGAGGAGCTGAAGGAGAATCTTGAGAAGGTGGGGGAGGATTTTCATCCTCGCTTTCATCATTTGAAGAAGAAATATTTTCAAAAGTAGAAGAGATAGGGAGAGGTGGCACATCCGCCGTACTAGGCTCGTAGGCCAATATATTTTCAGCAAACTTTACATCTCTTCTAATGATAACATTTTTGGACTTAAGTGGAATAAGTCTATATCCTTTGACATATTCATAATATCCAACAAAAATAAATTTTTCACTCTTAGGTTCTAAAGCTTTATGTTTCTCATCTGGAATATGGGCCCATGCTTCACTTGCAAAAACACAAAAGTGACTTACATCTAGTTTAATTGAGCTCCATGCTTCTTCTGGAGTGATATTCTTTAAAACCTTAGTAGGAGTGTGATTTATTATGTAATTTTCACAGTTAATTGCTTTTGCCCAAAAATTAAGACTAAGTCCTTTATATTAAAGCATACAATTAGCCATTTCCTTTAAGGTGCGATTCTTCCTTTCAGCTACACCATTTTGTTGTGGAGTATATGGAACAGTATGTTGCATTTGAATTCCATGCTCAGTGCAAAAGTTGATGAAGTTGTTTTTAACATATTCTCCGCCATTATCAGATCTTATCTTAAGAATTTGATGTCCAGATTGTTTTTCAACAAAGGCCTTAGAGGCCAAGAACATGTTAAATACTTCACTCTTGAGTTTTAAGAAGTATACCCAAGTGCATCTGGAGAAATCAGCAATGAAAGTTAAGAAATACTTGTAGCCAGAGAAGGAAACAACTGGAAGTGGACCACATAAATCACTATGCACAAGCTGTAAAGGGGCTGAGGCATGCCAAGAGGCATGCTTTTCAAAACTGTCCCGATGATATTTTTCGAGTACACATCCGGAACAAACACCATCTTTGCAAGATACCATTGGAAGACCTGTCACCATATTTTCTTTACATAGATTCTGAAGAGAGCGATAGTTTAAGTGACCAAATCGCTCATGCCAAAGTTTGCTCACATCATCATTATGAGCAACAAATACTGAGGGAAGATTTGATGACCCAAAGTTGTGAAACTTATACAACCTTGTAGAATCATTAGCAATGCCAGTAACTAAAATCTGTCTAGGATCTCTTAAGTCCTTAATTACAACATCGTGAGGTGAAAATTCAACGATTTTACCTTCACCTGAATGGGTTATTTGATATACAGATAGAAGGTTGTAGGATAAGGTTGGAACACATAATACGTCATTAAACTGACCATTGTCTATATGAACAGTTCCAATCCCTACAACACTAAGACATCTATCATCACCAACATATATATTTTTGGTGTTACAATCATTTAAAGAAGAAAACATGGCTTTGTTTTTGGCCATGTGATAAGAAGCTCCAGAATCAATGAGCCACTCATGAGAATGAGAAGAAGAAGATACATTTAGTGCATAGCCAGACCGAGATGCTTGACAACTGGTGGGCTCCAGTATTGTAGCAATAATGCTACAACTCCTGGAGCTTCCTATCTCTAATTTTATCAACCCGGTAGTTCGTACAAACTTGGAAGCGACGATGCTGTATGCACAAGTACTAGCTCTTGTCGCAGCTGTCACTTGGTCAGCTGGCATAAGTCCGCTAGGGCTCAATCCAACTTCTATAGGCTCACAGAAGAAGCTTTATGAATGATGGACGAAAGCTAACTGAAAGAAGACTAATCTAGTTGCAGAAAGAAACTGAAAGCCAATAAAGCATGAAAACCCTAGTAAACCCTAATTTGACTAGCTAGACCCTTACAATGCAAAACTGTGAATGAAACTACTAACACTAATGCCATTACTTGCAGTGAACTGAAATACATGCATCTAAGCTACTTGCATCTGAAAAATCATGTTTTTGTATTTTTTCATTAAGTGGTTGGATCTATTGCGATGATGCTTTTGATTAGGGTTTGGTTGTGCAGGAGCGGTTGGAATGGAAGGAAAGCATGGGCAAGGTCAGGATGGCTAAGGGAGGTCCCAGGGGGTCTCCAGCATCAGTCCACAGAAGCCTACCACGTTCGGATGCTCAGAAACCGAGTTTGCAGGTTTCTACAGGAAGTCTGCAGGGGATCCTACAGGAAACTCAGGGGTTTCTACAGGAAGTCTGTGCAATTCTACAGGATGTTTGGCCGTGGAGGTTTTTGGAGATGGAGGAGTGTTGGAGTGGTGTGGAAGGATAGGTGAGATGGAGATGGAGCTGGTGATGGCTCAGGAGCAGAGAAATCAGATGGAGGAAGAGTGTATGCAGTGGTTTGATGGTTGGAAGGATGGTGATCAACGAAAGTTGAAGTGAATGGAGCTAAGTGAATAATGGATGAGTTGGAGGGTAAATGAGTTGGACAGAGGTTGAGTAGGTGGATTGAGGAGAGATCAAGAAGAAGAAGAAGAAGAAAGTGGAATGATGAGGAGCAGCGTAAATGAAACAAATGACTTATGCACCCAAAAACGAGAAATTCATTAACCTATGATAACTGTGCTATGAAACCTATGAACAGCAATGGAAAACCAAGAAATGAAACTTGTGCATGGAAGTGAAATGTAGAAGTATGGTTCAATGTCAAAAGTGCATGGATGGATCTTCAACGAAAATGTCTATGTTGCAGCTTGCATGGAAGTGAGAAGAACTGCGTTTCTTTTTGGGTGGTTGGTTATGGACTGCACCCCAATCCCTAAGAGAGATGGCAGTGAGCCTTAACAACCTTTTGCTGGAGCTCCAATAATTTATAACTATCCTCCTATCAAATCTAAGCAACTGAAACAAATTCACCATAAACTAATCCTATCTAAGCTCATGAAAAAGACTAAATTAACAGACTGTAAATTCGAATTGCATGTGAAAGTAAAAACTCAAAGTGTTGGAACGAAATGCAAACACATTACAACACCGAGGAGATCTATTGCTCTCAGGTTGGGCCCTAACCTGAGAGCTATAGCTCCCTTAGAAACTCAGGATGAGATCAAAATCTGCCTGCCTTTATTCATAAACGAAAGTCTGATGACATGCCCAAATTGGCTTACAAAACCGAGCTGTAGCTCGTACTTCCAAATTACAAGAGCAATACGAAAGTTCAAAAAGCCCCTATCCAATGCTAGGGCCTCAGTATTTATGCCAAATGATCATCCAACAGGTGTCCTTGATTTTAGGAGCTCGGCTTTCCAACTGAAGTTTAAACTGTTGATCCTGTAGGACAGTCATAACTGATGTTCCTGTAGAACGGTTATAACTGTTGTTCCTGTAGAACAGTTGGCTGCTTCTAAGCTCGGCGGGGAGATGGATTGGAGCTCGGAGCTATGGTGGGAATCACGAGGAAGGTCCCAAGACCGTGGACATCCTCTCCTAAAAACCAGCAGTGCCACCTCATTGTCTCCTTGTCTCCTTTTTCGTGATCTTTGCTCCCTTTTAATGCCAAAAACCTGAAATTATCATGCATTAGTCACGTAGATAGAATGCCTACCCTTCTTCCTACAAACAACACGAATAAACCAAGAAATGAATGCATAAGCAATAAAAAATGAATGGTTTGAGCAGAGCAAGTAGGCCAAATGAGCCCAAATTGTACCAAAAATTGGGGCTCATCAACAACCACATGCAGAAAGTGTCATTCCTCAAGATGAAGTTGAAGTTGAAGAGTGCTCCAAATGGATGTTATGCTTCTTCATTGCTGCTTCCAAGGCTTCCATCTTCTTAAAGCATTTGGATTCTAAGTGGCCATCTCGATTACAAAAGTTGCAATGTCTATCAATCTTCTTCCCTTTGTTTTTATTTGCCTTATCATTTTGTTGAAATGATTTTTTATTTTGAGGCTAAAATTGCTTAGGACCCTTGTTTGGTTTAGGACCATTCTTTTTAGGATACAACTTCTTAGGATTCTTTGGATTTGGTTGCTGCTGGGCGGCTAACGCTTTCTTAGAAGAGTTTCCAAGATTAAGAAGACCAAGGTGTAAGAATTTTTCTTGTTCTCTTATTAAAGAATCAAAGGAAGGGGACTTGTAGTCTTGTCCTTGAGAAATGAAGGCTTCTCTTGTAGAATGGAAGGTGGAAACAACCACAGAATAGGCTGGTCCCAACTTAGTAAAAATGGAATATATAAGGTTACTATCTTCTTTCTTAACCTTAACACCTTCCAAGAGAAGTCTAAGGGTCTTGAACTTGGACAAAAAATATTCAATGCAAGAAAAATTATTGGGGTCCAATGTAAGCAACTCATTTTCAAGTTGATGGGCTCTAAGTTCATTTTTAATTCCAAAGACTTTAGTAATCTGTTTCATTGCTTCATTAGGAGCATCAAGTTCTGCAATATGGAATCTAAGATCTGGAGAAATAGACATCCCTATCAACCCACGTGCTTAATCTTGCCTATTTTCCCATTTAGCTGCCTTATCTTCATCTTTCGGTTTGGTTTCTTGGCCTGTGGCTATTCTGTAGAGACATTTACTTCTAAGTAAATCCACAATGTAGGACCACCATTGGAAGTAGTTGGTGTTGTCAAGAATAACTTGGCATGGACTTTCCATTTTAACAGAAACTGAAGCTATAGATGCTAAAACTAAGTGTTGCAATGGAAATATCTCGAAAAATTAGGTTGTTTCAAAAAAAACAGTTCTGAAAATGGCTTCCGAATGAAGAAGTTATGGCTTTTTGAAGAAAATTTGATGAAGTCACCGTCGAAGTGTGGGAATGTGCGGAAATGAAACATCCGCCCCCACAAAAAGGAGACTTGAACTCAAGACCTCTACTCTCATAAATTAGCTTTGGACCAAGTGAGCTATACAAAAATTTTGAGAGAGAGGGGGGGGGGGGGGTTGAAGCTTTGGGTTGCGTGCTTGCTTTGAGAAAGCTCTTTTTCCCTACAAAACAAAAAACACAAAACCCAACACGGACATACAAAAAAAACGAACCTTGCGCCTCGAAGTTAGCTTTAGCCGGAAACTAAATATTTTTCTCAATGTTTCTGATTTTCTGAGATCACACTAAGGCGCAGCGTAAAAGAGCATACGCATGAGAAAAATCCTTCCTTTCTGTTTCTGATTTGCCCAGATCGCACAGAGTCGCGGGGCAAAGAGCATATGCAGAAATGAAAAGGTTCAGATCCTATAATAAAAAAAGCTAAATAAACTGAAACCAAAATAAACAGAGAGAAAATAACTGTAAATTGCAAATAAACACCGTATACCTCCAGATCTTAAAAATGACGCAGCTAGGGCTACCGAAAACCTTTTCTCGTGAAACGAAAGGGGTTCCTCACTGGAACAGATGCTCCCAACACAACAGAGCGGTCCTCTCGGCCCGAAAGTAGTCAGAAACAGTAGATCTAGGAAACGGTAGTTGGATGCAGTTCTACTGGCTTCAGATTTGGATCACCAATGGACGCGGCCCTCAAATAGCTCTAATACCATGTAGGAATTTACAGGGTAAGTTCCTCAAACAGAACATCAAAGGACACCGCTCAAAAAAAGATTGCAGATCAATACACCAATAATTTTGACGTGGTTAAAACCCTCAAAGAGGGAAACAGTCCACGTCATGAGCCAACATGGCCACTTCAAGCAATTTATTAATAAAAGAATGAAAGTTTACATAAGCTTGTCTCATGCACGGTGAACCTACAAATTACCCTCCATGCTCTTTAAATAGAGATCATGGACCAATCGGGTGTTAAGCTAGGGATCAAGTGTCAATAATACTGAGGAGAGAATGAACCGTCAGATCACTACATATCGTGACCGTCGGATTGTAAGTTACAAAATGTACATAGTAAAGAAACACACTTTACCTAACTCTATACTAGACCAAGTTATACTTAACTATTTCCTATGTGTCGGAATATCCTAACAAATTCAACTTCCTTTCCTTCCGTAGAAAATTAGATGAAAAGTTCTTGAAAATTAAAAGCTATTGTACCCAAGGATTGTAGCCATTGTACTCCTAATACAACATCAGCACCTCCCATTGGAATGGAAAGCATTGGGCTAGTCAATACATATTCTCCCATGGATAGCTTGATATTATGGAACTTTCAAGAGCAATTTATTGTTCCTCCATTTGCAATCATCACTTGACACTTTGGTGCTGGATATAGGAAGAAATTCAATTCTTTTGCTACCTTACAATGAATAAAATTGTGGGTGCTTCCTAAATCAATCAACACTATTACCTTTTTCTTCTTGATTCGTCCTTCTATCTTGATGGTTTGAGGAGTGATAATTCCTGCCAATGCATTACAAGATATGGTCGGATTTATTTTTTCTTCATCTAGGCTTTGTTCCTGGAGTATATCCTCTTCTTTTGACCTTTCTTGCTCCTTTTCTTCTTCCTCTTCACAATCTATGTAGAATAATTTCTTCTCAGCACACTTATGACCTTTAGTGTATTTGCTATCACAACTGTAACAAAGCCCTTTTGCTCTTTTTTCTTCCAATTGTTGTGGTGTCAACCTTATAGGTTGTGGAAGACTAGGGGCAACAACACTTCCGTCTTTATAGTTGTGAGTGGTATGCTTCCTGGTTGCCATAATTTTGCTTTCCATTTTTCTTGCTAACCTGAATGCCTTCTCTAATGAATCAGGTTCCCAAAGGCGAACATCATGTTGGATATTATCCTTTAAAGACCCTATGAACACATCAATCCTATGCTCCTATGGAGTATCTTTTACCCTTATGTTCAATTTTTGGAACTCCTCAATGTGCTCCATTATTGAACCCTTTTGTTTGATACTTATCAATTGGCTAAAAAAAGTGTTTCTTTTTGTATCCTCATAATGTGCTATCAATTCTTCCGTAAAAATTGCCCAAGTGATAAATTGTTTACGAGAGCAAAGCCATTGATACCATACAAACTGATTTGGTTCCAAATATAAAGTTGCCATACATACCTTTTGTGTGTTTTGCACATTATTGAGATCGAAGAATTGCTCCATCTGTAATATCCATGTGGCGGGATCCTTGCCATCAAACTTCCTCATATCGATTTTTGGAACATGGTGAGTCTTCGATCCAACATTAGAGTCTATGGAATCATGATTAACATTTCTTTTTTTCTCATCATGAGTTTCCTTTATTACCCTTTCACCCTTAGTGACCATTTCTTGTAGCAACTTATTCATATTTATCTTCAATTCTTCCATCTTATCATCCATGCCATCAATTTTAGTGTCCATGCCATTCACCTTAGCTACCATGCCATCCATCTTAGCTTCTACACCTTTCTTTAAACCATCCATCTTAGCTTCTACATCTTTCCTTAAACCATCCATCTTATATTCTGTTTCTTTTTGTGCAAGTGACACTTGTTGCACTTGTTCTTGTAATTTTGATATATCATATAGCATTTCTTCTTCTTCTTCATGAGTCATGCTAGAGCTTTCAGGTTCCTTACTAGGTGTTTGAATTTTCTTTCCTCAGGGCATCATTTACTGATAATAATGCTCTATTATGCCCTTTGAATTCCTTCAAAATAAATTTTCAAACCAAGCTTAAGAAAAAATTTAAGAAAATCTACACACCATTTTTCACTTTGTAGGAGCTTGATATTGCCTCTGATGTATCTCTGTAATTTTTGATCATCTAGTTTTGAATTTGTGAGCTACAGTAGCCCTCTGTGTCCTCTTTCCAATGCCACAAGTCTGACCCAAATTGGATTCTCCAAGGAAGAGTTATGTGAAATCTCCCACAGTGATTTGATTATAGACTGGTTCAGTAGAGCGAACTTGTACGATGTGCCACGAGTCACTGTTTCGACCTTTGGATCTGAAAAATGCATACACGAAACTAGAGTCCGTCCTCTTTCTGTATCTTCTTACAAAATTTCAATCCGATCCCCAGAGAGAAAGTTATGACGATTTTCCCTAGGTCACCTGTTTGGAATGTAATTAAGGAGTCTGCAAAAAGACCAACTTCCTCAGATCATCTCTCCGCAAATATAGTGCAAAAAGATCTGAAATTAGGAACCGAGGTTCAACGTGGTTTCTTCTCAAATGGGTTTTTTTTTTCAAATTTTGAAACATCGCAAAAAAAAATTTATAGCGAAAATGCCATGATGACTTGTTTGGAGCAGCGAAACCCTAGAATCCAAAGCTCTGATACCAAATGTTATGAAACCAACTCAAGAAAAGATAGAAAAGATAGATCAATGCCTTAGAATTTAGCCTATTCGAGGGGGCAACATCCTTTACATTACATAAATGAACAATTCTTTCCTTATTCAAATGACAAAACCTCCTTTCTATATATAGGAGTCTAAGGAGTCACAATATAATCTAGCCGACCTAACAATAATAATTTAAAGCCACAAAAATAACAATAGAGGGATTCTATGGGGCACAGTAATAACAATATGGGGGCAATAGGGGCACAAAAATATTAATAAGGGGTATAACTACAGTAGTAATGGGGTAATCACTAGTATTATAGGGACCCAACATAGTCCATGTCGCAAAACACATGAGGAGAGTTGGTTTTACCAATGTCCAACAATCTTGCCCCCAATGCGAGCCTAGTGTATATTAAACTTGTGACCTATCCTCTGATACCACTTGTTGGGAATGATGGTTTCCATTATACCAAAACACATAGGTTTCAGTGAACAATCAAATTTCCAGAGATAAGGATCCATGAGAGGCGATTAATTCATGTCGTGAAACACACGGGGAGCATTGGTTTATCTGATATCCAATAAAGTATTCATAATACATGCATGAATATTGTGCCTACTCTGAAGGCTTCTGTTATTAAGTAAAAGTTCCAAGACACATGCATACAATGAACATCACTAGCTCCAATAGTGGAGCATTGGAGTCGCTCCTTGCTCCTCAAAAGAACTAGTTTGTCTCTCTAATGCCTTGTGGGAGGAGCCAAGGTGAACAGTTCTTTTCTCATACAATGAGGGTGTATATATGACCGAGAGGTGATGCTTCACCTTCCTTGTGACTCTTTGACTACCCTCATCACTATTTGACTCCCTTTGACTTTTCGACATTACATGATTCTTAATATTTTGAATGTGTCCTTTAGACTTCCACTTTTCATTACATTTTGAATAGTTAACTACATAATCCACAATAATGATCTGGCATATGATGATTTGTGATAGGACATGAAATGACACTGATGACATGGACTGCATGATTATGTGATAGTGCAAAGCTATCCTTTTTGCTGCTTCTTTCTTTTTGTCTTCTTAAAAAGATGGTACATGTTCTTCTTCTTCCTCATCCTTATGACTTGAAGATGAGGAGTCTTCTATGTGATATTGATCTTCATCTACTGTTAGAGTTTGGTGTTCTTTCATCTTCTCACCGAATGATCATTTTATCTCTTTAGCTCCATATGCTTCTTCTATCATGTCCTCCTTATCCATATCCTTCTTCATCATCTTGCTATAGAATGATAGAGTACCTGCTTCTGTAATCCACTCATGACAAGAGGACATCAGTGTGCTAAACACCTAGTCTAATATGGTGCATATTGATCCATTAACTACGCCAGAACTGGGTGATAGGCTGGGAAAGAGGCTCAATAATTGCCCAATTGCATAGCTCAGGTAGCCAAGTATGAATCTTGAGCCCTGAGACTATGTAATGCGTAGTTCAGGATGGATTAAGGAAGAAATCTATGCAATTTGGGAGCTCAGTGAGAGAAGATGAGGGGATGGGCATTGGATTGGCCTATTGAAAATTTTTGTAGTACATATGAGCCTAGGTGATTGCAAAATTGCATAGCTTAGTGAGTCAGTGGTGAAGCTTGACGACTGGGGATATAAACTATGCATATTCTAGACTCAGTGAGCTTAGATGTGGTGTTTTGCACTTCCTAGGAGAAGTGTGTAGTTCTGGGAGGCATAGGAGATTGGCACATTGCATAATTGTGTAGCTCAGGAGCTCAATGTATGAAATTGAAGCTAGAGATTGTGCATTTCATAGTTGAGTCTAGGCTGGGAAGATGAATTGCGCAATTTTGGGATGCAAGGTTGGGCTCGAGCACTGGAGCTTTGCAATGCAGAACTAGTAGGAAGAAGGAAATTTGGATTTCACAGCATCAAGGGAAAAGGATGAAACTTGTGGGTTGGAACTATGCTGAGCACATTTGAGGAATGCTAGATGAGGATAGGTTGCTAGGGAATTTCTAAAAATTGGCTAAGTGTGGTACTAAAGAGACTGATGTGAACAATGATGTTGAACTGACTATGATCACACAATTGAAACAATTTGATGACACAACAACATAGATCATTAATACGTTAACAACATATTTACCTCTTCACGACAAGTGCGACACTAAAGGTACACTTTGCGATGACTGCAATGGCACTTGTGCGACAATGCCTAAAAATTTGGGAATGAGTGCGACTAGTGTTTACATGGTTAGACCAAATTATTCACACAGAGATAACTCCTTGAAACCACCATAATAAACATACATACATTGCATGAGAACTAACATGCAAAAAGACGCCAATTTCTAAAGTGTGAACGACTCTTGAGATACATGGATGACAGTGAAAGTAACACATGCAAGATAAAATATAACATGAAAAAGAAACTAATTAGAGTGAAGGAAAGTGAAAGAAACAACCAAAAACATGAAAAAGACACTCATGAAAACAAAGGTGTGCGAAGGCGACAATTTGCAAAACTCACCAAAATGGAAGTACAAACGCAGCTAGAATGTGAGAAACTATCATTGTCAGTGTGCACTGATTATCGACATGGATTGGACATCGCATAGGAAAAATCTTGATGGAACGTGCTATGCTTGTCCAAGATTGTGTAAAATAATGAAATCATGAACTTGTTGCACACTGAGCATGTGTGAGCAAGTGACTTCAAAACTTCTGATCCAAGAAGGGAGCTCAAAGAATTAGCGAACCAAGAAATGACTATGGAATGACCGATTGTAAGATCCATATTAGGCTCCAAAATTCGAGTGTACACAAAATTTCGGAGGGTGTTTATCATAGTGACAAAACCAACCTTTTTATTGTAATTATATAATATCACTTTAAAATGTTTCATTTTCCCCTTAGTAACATTAAATAATTAATTGATCCCTTTTTTCTTAAGACAATAGCATGTAGGAATAAATATAGACTACTAAGTTGTCCCCTCTACAGTCGCTATTTGGAAAGGGACATTACAATCCTCCCTTCCTGAAATTGCTTGTCCTCAAGATATTATAAGTTTGGATGCTATAAGCTATGATCTCCCTCTTGTGTCGCATCTTCCACTGGAAAATTCATCCACCAAACAGAATATTCCATGATTTTCCTGCTTCTCAACTTCCTTTTCTTGACATCTAAGATCTCCTTTGGAATCAATAGTAGCTACTCCAAGGACTTTTCTAGGCACGATACATGAAATACATTATGTCTCCTACTTTCTTTTGTAGATAGAGCTCTTACTACCTCCTCAACTCTCCATAAAACCTTGTAAGGACCATAAAAACATAGTTGTATTTTTTCTATCCCTCTATGATTCAACGAAGACTATTTGTATGGCTACAATCATAGAAAAACCAAGTCTGCTTCCTCAAAATTCCATTTAGTCCTATGCATTTTTGCATACATTTTTCTGCTTACTCTAGGCAACTTGTAGGTTCTCCTTGAGAGCCTTGAGAATATTTTGGCTCTTTTATATCCAATCCTTAGCTATAGGAATTTTATTATCCCCAAAATCCAACTCCACAAATGAAGGAAGCATCATAGCCATATAATGCTTAGAATGGGGTCATATCAATGGACACATGATAGGTGCTGTTGTAATAGTGCTCACCCATATGTAACCACTCAATCCTAGAATTTTGATGCTCAGACATGTAGTTATGCAAATATCCTTCAACCCATATATTTACAATAATTGTTTGACCATCTCTCTGTGGGTGATAGCTGGTGTTGGGTTTCAATTATGTGGAAACCATCCTGAATAGATGCTGCCAAAATGTGTTGTGAAATCTACTATCCTAGTCAACAACAATGTATTTAGTCAATCCATGGAGTCTAAAAATAGCATGGACACCTATGCTGTTTTTCATTCTCATGGAACAAGTGTGTTAACTTGGTTAGTCAATTGAACATTATGTAGATGCAATTTTTTCCTTGTACCTTAGGAAGGCCTATGATAAATTCCATGGACACACTCCCATTTCTACTCTAGAATAGGCTAGGATGCAACAAACTTGTGAGATGAGTATCTTCCAACTTATTTCACTGACAAGTCATACACTCCTTTACATATATCAATACATCATCCTTGATGCCCTTCCAAGTGAACCTATGATCCTGACTTATGCAGAAACGCAACAAAATACAAACATAAATATAAACACAGAGATGTAGTAGAAATAAAACTTCATTTCATTAATATCAAAGAGCTGAAAGATGCTTACATACAGAATGAAAATAAGCTAGCTTGGGCGATGGTAGATTATCTATGAGAGGAGATGTGGTAGTTACATGCCTCTGAAGTGTGTTACAATGAGGCTCAATGGCATTTTTATTATTGAACAGCAAAGGGAAACCCTAAACAACCAAAACCATAATTCTAGGATATGGAACACCAAGAGTTTGTGTGCCCCATTGTGGTTAGTTAGGCAACCAACTTCCGGGGGTCGTAACTTGGTCATATGATCTTCATTTGGCACATATGATACCTCATTATCTCTGAGTATTATAGGATTTGTGACTAGGAATATGCTTGCTATGGACCCAAGAAAGATAGTTTAGGGTGTGAAAATAGCTTTGGAAGTTCAGGACCCAAACAATTGCTAAAGATAGTAAATGACGTTATAATCAAGGAATTTGATGAAACCGACTAGAAGTATAGGTTGAATAGGTAGGTGGCCATCGATATCAACTTGGATCAGTCCTCCCCCATTAGGAAACAATGGTCCCCATTGCGTGCATAGCATCCATGAGGCAAGGACATTTTTGTTAAACCTAGTCCCTAGTGAGCCACTTGTGATGGTGGAGGAGTTGGCCTGTTTTGACAAGTCAATATAGCTAGATCCTCTGTTGCTGAGTGTTATTGATATGTGTTTCCATGATCCTATTAGTTGTGGCCTATTCAATATAGCTTGGGTTGAGCATTGTTAGTGTGAGATGCTCAACAATGTTGGATGTGTGCAACAATGGGGCAATGTATGGCTGCAACCGGTCCACATTGAATAATGGGTGCAGGCTAAGGAATGGTGAAATGATGAGCTCGAAAGCATTGTCCCCCATAGTATTAATGATGGTGTAAGACCCATATCAAAGTGGGCGAAGCTTGAAATGGGGCCCAGTGAGGAAATCCTTCTTCAAATGCAACCAAACTTTGTCACCCACTTAGAACTTGTGTCGCACCCGATGCTAATCATGATGCTACTTGTACTTAGAATTTTCTATGGCCAATATGTCATGGACCTCCACGTGAATGTGTTGAATGAGCTCAATGAAGTTTTTAGCCCTGTTAGCTTTAGAGTGGACATGAGAAAAAGTTATTGAGTGTCTAAAAATGGTATGGAAACATCAATGGGACATAGTGGATAGAATCCTAGTCACACTTGAAAGGCGCTATGGCTAGATGAACTATAGAGAGCCATATTGTAGCTGTGTTAGACATACGGGAGGCTCTCATCCCATGTGCGTGGGTTCTTTGATGAGCCAGGTGGATGTTGGTTGCCACCCACCTATCCCACTTAGAACCCCACAACTATCTTTTTCAGTTTTTCAGTTTCCTTAATTGTAGCACAATTTACTATTTTAGGCAACTTTTTCATGTCTTGAACTTCCAGAGCCATTTTGAGGCCCTAAACGGTGTTTTTTGGGAAAATTCTTGCCAACATGAGTAATCACCAAATGTTGCCCATTCGAAATTTGTAGCCCTCGAATAGATATTTCTAACGAGGTATTGTTTGCATCAAACAGAGATTATATGACAAATTTACGACCCCGGGAAGTTGATGTACCAATTTACCCAAATGGGGCCCATAGTTTGGCACTTCATCTCCTATGGTTAGGTTTTGGGATGTTTAGGGTTTTCCATTGTTTGTCAACAATAAATAGGCCTTCAAGCCTCATTGTAACAAAGTTTAGAGGCATGTAGCTACCACATCTCTTCTCAGAGATAAGATACCATCGCCTGAGCTAGTCTTATTTCCATTTTGTTTGTAAGAATACTTTAGTATTTGATATTAATGAAATGAAGTGTTATTTATATTGTATCTCTATATTTATGGTTATCTCTCTATCAGTCTAGATCAGTGGTATCAGAGGGATCCTCTCTTTCTTTGTTTTTCTTCGCATGTCCCCAACGAGGTCGAGATATGATTTGAAAATCACTTGTGTGTGATCTCAACTAATTAATTAATAAATGAAGGTATTATAGACTCATGTGTTGGTGTGAGTGTCTAGCTTATCTTAGGCAACAGATCGATAAGATTGTAAAATAAATGGACACTAGAAAACAGTAAGAAAAACACAGTAAGAAAAACAAAACATAACAAAATTTAATAAGTACTTCACCCAATCCTCCTCGGCTACGTCTCTGGTCTAGCTTTTAGTGGTGGCCTTCTTTTATTGTGTCTTTAAGCAGAGTTTTTACAATGAGGATCTCAATTTGAGTCTCTTGGAACATAGGATGCTTAATAGGGTGGTTCCTGGATTCCCCAAGCCACTAGAGTGCACAGACTCTCCCTTACCATGTCTCGACCTCTATGGTCTTTAATGGGGTTAGTCCAAATTGGTACTCAGTTCCCGATAGATATCCTCATAGGGATTGTTTGAACCTCCCAAGCTTGGTTCTGTCTGCTCGATGCTGCCTTAACTCTGCAAGTCAACTCGACTCTCTGTTCTCTACTTCTGTCTCTTCTGTCTCACTATCTCCTTCTTCTTCTTGTCTCCTCTTGTCATATTCTCTATCTGTTCATGGATTAAAGCCAATTTGTCTCATGATTTTTCGCTTCCTCTTCCATCTCTTTGGTTTTCTTGCTGCTGTCCGCTTGGAATTCCCTGCCTCTGCGTCATCGCCACTATGTAACGTCTCACAGGGAAGTGGCCACTTGTCCTCTCACGAACTACGTCAAATTTTCCTCAAACGGTTTGGTATTTTGGTTACTCTATGTAATGATTCATCTGCCAACTCAACGGTCCAATCGGACTTCAACCTTTATATGCCGTAGCTTATTTCTGCCATCAAATCTAGTTTCCCATCAGGTGCAATCTCCACCGTTAGATCTGGGGCCTCCATATCTGATGGTTATCACTCTTATTGTGCGGTTGACTTGCTCGATTGTTAGCTAGCGATGAGAGTGGTTTTCTCTCTCATCTACCGGACATGTGTCATCCATCGTATGGAATTGCTGAGTCCTCTGACAATTCCACTTACCACCGAAAACACCTTTAATATTCCGTCAATTTTGGAGCGCAGGACCCGCCTTTTAGTTTAGCGCTTTTCCCACAGTTTTCAGCTTCCGTTGTGACCGTGTGCTTGGGGCTTCTCCTTCTCGAGGGGTTTTTCCCTTGCACATCAGAAACAACCTCTGTTTCTTGATCCAGAGTTCCTAACTACTAGTTTGCACCACTGTGCGGTCTCCATGGGCCTCGGTCAACGCGCTTTGACCGAGGTCCTCATCGTTCTATGCTAGTTACAAACTACCATTGTCTAGAGGTCTTCCTGATAGCTCATTGTTCACACATTTTTGAAGTCTATCCTGATTTGATGCAGTCATAGAACTCTGATAATTTTCATGAATCCAATTTGGATCACAACCTTCCCATTGAAAAAGCTTTTGGACCACCAAAAGTTGGTTTTCAAGCATCGACTAAGTGAGGGTACGATTGTCTCACTTGTCCAATCTCTATCCACTTTGCACTGCTTGACTTTGAACCCTTGAGCCCAATTCTGAGGTACTCCACATCTCCCTTGCACATCATCCTCACCTTCCTATCCATAACTCTATCTTCCTGCAACTCATTAATATATTCAGGTAACAGGTCATCAATAGAAGGAAATTGACTCTGCTCTTCGGGATCCTCAATTAGTGAAGGTTCAAACAATATCAAGCAATCTGCATTCAAGACTGAGTAGATGTGCATGTAAGCTGGTAAATCAAGGCGAAAAGCATTCGCACCAATTTTCTCAAGTATCTTGAAAGGTCCATACCTGATAGGCTTTAGATTTTTACCTTCACCTTGCATCCTATCCTTGCTGATATACAGCCAGACTTGGTCACCAACTTGGAAACTAGGCTCCATCCGATGCTTGTCATGCCTTGCCTTGTATTTGGCCTGGCTCTTTTCTAGCTGTTCCTGTACTGCCTAGTGGATCTCTTGGATTTGTTCAATGAACCTAGTTGCCCTGTCCACATCACTGTGTCCCTCAACTGTGGTGTCTTTACCAAAGACAAAATCTAAAGGAGACCTTGGTGTGAAACCAAAATAGGTCTGAAAAGGAGATCTCTGTGTATAAGAATGTTTTTCTCGGTTGTAAGCATGTTGTACATAACATAAATGTTCATCCCAGAGTTTGGGAAGTTTACTGCAATATCCCTTGAGCAACTGGATCACTGTCCTGCTGACTACTTCTGTCTGGCCATCAGTTTGTGGATGGAAAGCTGTGCTTTTCTTTAGTTTGGTGTCCATCAGTTCCCATAGACTTGACCAAAAATTCCCCACAAATCGGGTGTCTCGATCAGATACAATGGAAGTGGGTAATCCAAAATGAACCCATACATGTTGAAAGAAAAATTTTGCAGTTTGTTCAGCTGTAATCTGTTTAGTACAGGGTATCAAAATACACATTTTGCTGAACTTATCCACAACAACATACAGATAATCATGACCTTTCCTAGATTTAGGTAGCCTCAGATTCTAATAATAATAAAATACCTTTAACACGTAATGGATCTTGAAGTACTATCTCTACATCTCCTTGACCAAATCCACCCAAATTAGGGTTATTCCTTAATGGCTGATCGACCTTGATCAATTCGCCTTCTAAAATAAGAAGCTCCAGTCCTGGAGGTACAATTTCAACCACTTGCCCACCATCTGATGTATTATCGATAGTTATCTCATATCCACCCTTTTCTTTACGTAAAATTTTGCTCACTCTTCCTGTTGCTAACAAAATCCATGGAAACACTTTCCCAAGGGTGAGAAGGAACTGGTAATGGAGTGTACAAGCCTAGTTTTCTATTGTTGGGCTTGCTTTTGGCACACATAGTACACCCTCTTACATATCTAGAAACTGTCTCATTCATTTCAGCCAATAACAAAATCTTTGCAGCTATGAAACTATTTTACTTATCCCAAAGTGACCTGATATTAGAGAAGTGTGTGCTTCTCAAATTATCTTTACTCTTTCGGTTGGTGGAATGCATAAGTTCCCACAATGATATAGGATTCGGTCCTTTACATGATAGTCCAATTCTTTTACTCGTTTTCCTTGACTTAAAGTTGCATATACATCTTTAAAGTCTATATCTTGAGCATATTGTTCAATGTAGCTCTCATGTAACACAGAATTATGCTTAAGTATAGTAGATTCATTTATAATGGGTCTATATAACATGTTTGCAACTTTATTGTGTATGCCCTTTCTATATCTAATGACCAAATGAAACTGTTGTAGAAAACCCATCCATCTATAGTGTCTTGATTGCTGCAACTTAGTTTGGAAGTGTAGATATTGAAGTGGTTGGTGATCAGTATGTATTACTGTCTCTTTGCCCATTAAGTAATGTTTCCACTTTTTCACACTCTGTACTAATGCATACAATTCTTTATCATATGTAGGATAGTTAACTACTACAAGAATTAAATGTCTCAGAATGATAACATATGGGTTTACCATGCTGTGTCAACACTACTCCCATGGCATAGTCATTGGCATCTGTTTGGATCTCAAATGGTCTTAGAAGATTAGGCAGTTCTAGTACAGGTGTTGTACTAATCTTTTCTTTCAAGGTGTCGAAGGCTTTCTGCTATTTGCCTCCCCACTGAAACACATTGTTCAATCCTGTTAAAGCATGTAAGGGCATTGCAACTAAGGAATAGTTAGAAATGCACTTTCTCCAGTATTGTGCTGCTCCTAAGAAGCCCCTAAATTCTGTAGCAGATTTGGGTTTAGGCCAATTCACAATGACTCCCACTTTAGAGGGATCTATCTTCAATTCACCACCCCCTACTATATGTCCCAAATAATTCAAAGATGTTTTGCCAAATTCACATTTTGAGAGTTTAACATAAAGTTTTTCTCTTTTCAAAACATCTAGTGTCTGCTTAACATGCTTTAAATGTTCTTCCCATGTTTTTCTAAATATCAGAATGTCATCCAGATACATAATAACAAAATCATCAAGAAAATGTCTGAGTACATCATTCATTAATGTCATGAAAGTAGTAGAAGCATTAGTTAAGCCAAAAGGCATAACCAGCCACTCATACAATCCCTGCTTTGTTTTGAAAGCAGTCTTCCATGCATCTTGTTCTGTAACTCTGACCTGATTATATCCACTATGCAATTATAACTTGGAAAAATAAACAACTTCTTTCAATTGATCTAACAGATCATCTATGTGAGGAAGGGGATAATGATTTTTGACTGTTATCTTATTCAGTGCTTGGTAATCAATGCACATTTTCTACGAACCATCTTTCTTTCTCACCAAAATGATTGGTGACCCACATGGTGATGTGCTAGGTCTGATGAACCCCTTCTCGAGCAACTCTTGCACTTGCTTCTTGATTTCTACATTCTCTAAAGCAGACAACCTGTACATTCCAATGTTAGGCAATGGAGCATATTGCTGCAAAATAATATCATGCACTATTTCCTTTTTGGGTGGCAGACCTTTAGGTTCTTGAAACAAGATATCATACTCTGAAACAACTTTTTCTAAATTAGCTTGTTGTTTAGCATCACAGCCCTCAAATACATTGGTTTTATCAATTTTTTTTTTCCTTTACAACCATCAGTAAGAATTGTTTGCATGAATTTATCATTCGTTTCATCTGCCCTTAGTTTATGAGAGTATAATTGTTCTTGATCTTATGAGCTCTTACAAAGTATTCGATTCCATCTTTAACGAGTAGATACTTGTTCTCAGCTCTATAGAAAATAGTTTTCTATCATACAAGTAAGGACTTCCTAAAACAATTCCACATATTCTATCTAATTTAAGTCTTGATGATGGACCCCCTTTGGGGTTTGAAACGTCGACAGAATGAACACAAAATTGTGGATAATCCAGATCATGGCAAAAAACTACCACAGAAGCTTAAAATCTAACATAACTTCCCTGTACAGAGGGGATACATGGAAGGAGATCTGTCTTCTCGAAATCTTAAGGATAAAAATTGAGAGGAGAACTGCAGACCTGCAATTTATACTCAGGTCGAAAGACTCTTCTCTCAAAGAACTTTCATTCATATTCTATCTAATTTAAGTCTTGATGATGGACCCCCTTTGGGGTTTGAAACATCGACATAATGAACAAAAAACTGTGGATAATCCGGATCATGGCAAAAAACTACCTCAGAAGCTTAAAATCTAACATAACTTCCCTGTACAGAGGGGATACATGGAAGGAGATCTGTCTTCTCGAAATATTAAGGATAAAAATTGAGAGGAGAACTGCAGACCTGCAATTATTTATACTCAGGTCGAAAGACTCTTCTCTGAAAGGACTTTCATTCATATTCTATCTAATTTAAGTCCTTATGATGGACCCCCTTTAGGGTTTGAAACATCGACAGAATGAACAAAAAACTGTGGATAATCCAGATCATGGCAGAAAACTACCACAGAAGCTTAAAATCTAACATAACTTCCCTGTACGGAGGGGATACGTGGAAGGAGATCTGTATTCTCAAAATATTAAGGATAAAAATTGAGAGGAGAACTGCAGACCTACAATTATTTATACTGAGGTCGAAAGACTCTTCTCTCAAAGAACTTTCATTCATATTCTATCTAATTTAAGTCCTGATGATGGACCCCCTTTGGGGTTTGAAACATCAACAGAATGAACAAAAAACTGTGGATAATCTGGATCATGGCAAAAAACTACCACAGAAGCTTAAAATATAACATAACTTCCCTTTACGGAGGGGATACATGGAAGGAAAACTGTCTTCTCGAAATATTAAGGATAAAAATTGAGAGGAGAACTGCAGACCTGCAATTATTTATACTCAGGTCGAAAGAATTTTCTCTCAAAGAACTTTCATTCATATTCTATCTAATTTAAGTCCTAATGATGGACCCCCTTTGGGGTTTGAAACGTCGGCAGAATGAACACAAAACTGTGGATAATCTGGATCATGGCAAAAAACTACCACAGAAGCTTAAAATCTAACATAACTTCCCTGTACGTAGGGGATACATGGAAAGAGATCCGTCTTCTCGAAATCTTAAGGATAAAAATTGAGAGGAGAACTGCAGACCTGCAATTATTTATACTCAACTCGAAAGACTCTTCTCTCAAAGAACTTTCATTCATATTCTATCTAATTTAAGTCTTAATGATGGACCCCCTTGGGGTTTGAAACATTGACAAAATGAACACAAAACTATGGATAATCCGGATCATGCCACTACAAAATTCCACATATATCCAAAGGGATTATGTCTAACTCAACCTCATCTACAAATGCTGACACAAAGGAAAACTTGAGTTTGCATTGTCTAGTCACTTGTAGTTGTGCTTTATCATTTAACCATCCTAATGGGTATGGTTTCTTGTGAGGTGTAGTCAGTAATCCCAAATTGTTCACAATTTTTTAGAAATTAAATTTACTTGTGAGCCACTATCAAAAAAAGTATCAATCTTTTGTTGTTTGAAAATAACTCGAATATGGAAAAGCTCATGTCGTTCTCTCTCATTTTCTTCATCAATAGTAGATTGTGCAGAATTACTAGTAGATGCTTCAGAATTCTTACCTTTTATACCTGTGGCTGCAATAGTTGTTTCATCTCCTGAGTCTGACCCCAAATCTTTTTGAATAGCTAAAGCAGTCTTCTTCTTCTTGCCCTCGAACTTCTTAGGTCTTAGCTATGGATGCAGAATCTAATAGTGCTCATCATCATGCCCATCCTTTTTATAGTGAGTGCATGAGGCCTTGCTTTTCTGTGCATTGTTAGCCTTCCTTGCTTTCCACTTCTGTTTTCTTTTCTCCTTATTCTTTCTTGCAGTGGGTTGGGATAATCCCCCAACTTCTGGACTTCCATTCTTTCCTCTAGCTTCTAGATGAGTAGCTTGTATAGATACCTCATCTATACTAGTGAGATTAAACATGAGGATAGCGTGCCTCATGTAGCTGTGTAGACGACCAATGTACTTCAACAAAGTCTCAGGTGAGTCTAATGAGATTCCTAGAATCAATGCTCTCTTTCTAAATTCTTGGGTGTATCCTTGCACACTTTTCCCTTTCAACTGTCGAAGAGTTTTCCAGCTCATCATGGCTTGCTGCATGTAGGCTAATGGATAGAACTGCTTTTTGATTGCAGAAACAAATTCACTCCAGAAAGAAATAGTCTTACCATGTCTCTTCATGTCAGCTTGGGTCCTACCTTCGCACCAAACCAAGGCAATGCCTCCAAGGCATAGGCTGGCCAGCTAAATCTTGCTCTTGTCTGAGTCGATACTCTGCACTCTGCAATAAACATCAATTTGTCTAATCCAATTGTCCAGCTTTTCTGCATTCAACTCTCCATCATATATAGGTAAATCAAATTTAACATCTAGTTTAATCAAAGATGCCTTATTTTTGTGTTCAGGGCTCTTAGGAGGTGCGAGAAATCTTTCTCCTTTCCCTTTGCCTTTTGAGTGGTCATGGAAGTGAGACTCTTCTTCTCCTTTATCTTGTTTGGAGCCTGATGAGTCTTCATCTTTATGTTTTCTAAAGTCCTTATACATTTCCTCTACCATGGACCTTATGGCTAGGAAACTATCTATGAATTGAGGGTTTGGCCCCATAGAACCTTCCTCTGACATTGTCTTTCGAGTATAGACTCTCCGAATTTCAGGATTGGTTTCGGCCAACTCTCCTTCTCCTAATTTGAGCTTTGATCTAGTTAGCATTCAACAGCTAAATCCAGCACAAGCTTGTCTAACCTTAACAGCGTAGAGCTCTGGTACCACTTGATCTGAAAATCACTTGTCTGTGATCTTAGTTGATTAATTAATAAATGAAGGTATTATAGACTTATGTGCTGGTGTGAGTGTCTAGCTTATCTTAGGCAACAGTGTTAGAAAATTATATATTACGGAGCAATGGAACACATAAAATATTGCAGAAATATAAACACAGAAAATGCACAAAACAAGAGAGACACAAATATACGTGGTTCACCCAGTTTGGGCTACATCCACCCCGAACAGCCAATCCTTCCTTTCTATTATCCAGCAAAATGAAGAGACACAACCTACAGCAAATCCGCTATAATATCCTCTGTTTTCTCTCACAGTCTCACCTCCTTGTTTCTTGCTCACAGAATACACATCTATCACACAGCCTCAAATACAATACCCTCATACATAAGAGAGGGGTTTCCTTCTAGGGAAAAAAACCCTAAACTAAACATAAGTTCTACCGTCAGATCATCCGCCTAATGAATGGCCCAGATTGACTAGAAATTACTATACTTTTACAAGGCAATTTTACAGTTGTTTTTAGCTTCGAGGGCATTTCCCTCGAAACCCCCCGCCAGGGGGGGGCTCCCAAAGGTCGCAGCCGCCCCCCCTGGACCCCCCTTGCAGCGAATATTTTACGGGCGGCATTGCCACCCCCATTTCGAACTAGGGTCCTATGTGGCGATACCTTTGAATATAGAAGATAATCAGGCTCCACACCCAACAATCTCCCACTTGGAGACTGATTGTAGCAACTCCCCCGCTGCTCCATTTGTTGGAAAATGACTCCTCTTTGGACCTGGCTGTTTCTCATCTTCATCGTCATCCTTGAAGACCAACTGAAGCTGAGCATATTCTCAGCTTCTCCCTGGTTACAACTTTTGTTAGCATATCTGTAGGATTCTGGCTAGTGTGTATCTTTTCCAGCTTCAACTCTCCATCTTCCAACACTGATCGTATGAAATGGTACTTGAGCTATATGTGTTTAGTCCTGGAATGAAATGATGAGTTCTTTTCAAGATGAATGGCATTTTGGCTATCACTGTATAACGTGCCCATATCATGCTCCTTACCTAATTCACCCATAAACCTTTGTAACCAAATCATTTCTTTACTAGCCTCTGTAGCAGCAACATACTTTGCTTCTGTTGTTGAAAGTGCAACAACACTTTGGATTTTTGAAACCCAACTGACAGCTGTTCCTCCAACAGTAAATACATATCCTGTAGTGCTCCTCCTGTTATCTCTGTCACCTGCCATATCTGCATCAACATATCCTTGTAGGGAGATGTTTGAACCACCAAAATATAATGCTTGATTTGTGGTACCTTTCAAATATCTGAGAATCCATTTCACTGCCATCCAATGTTCCTTTCCTGGATTGTTCATGTACCTACTTACAACTCCCACTGCATGTGCAATATCAGGCCTTGTGCAGACCATTGCATACATTAAGCTTCCAACTGCTGATGCATATGGAACTTTAGACATATAATCCATGTCTTCTTGGGCCTTTGGGCACACTTCCTTGCTAATTTTGAAATGGCTAGCAAAAGGTGTACTAACTGGTTTTGCATTGTGCATGTTAAATCTTTTCAACGCCTTTTGTATGTACTCATTTTGAGACAATGTTAATTTGCGATTTTTCCTGTCTCTAGTTATTCTCATACCAAGGATTTGTTTTGCAGCTCCCAATTCCTTCATTGCAAATGAATTTGCCAATTTTCTTTTGAGCACGTTTATTTCCTGCATGTTAGATCCTGCAACAAGCATGTCATCTACATACAATAACAATATAATATAGCTGCCATCATTTTGCTTTTTCAAATAAACACAATGATCAGAGTGACATCTAGTATAACCTTGTTTAGACATAAACTTGTCAAATTTTAGATACCACTGCCTTGGAGCCTGTTTTAAGCCATACAAGCTCTTCTTCAACCTGCACACTAGTTTCTCCTTCCCTTTCACCTCATATCCTTGTGTCTGCTGCATATATATCTCTTCCTCCAAATCCCCAGGGAGAAAGGTTGTCTTTACATCTAACTGCTCAAGATGCAAATTTTTAGCTGCTACAAAACTTAAAATAGTTCTAATTGAAGTCATTTTAACAATAGGAGAAAATATTTCATCAAAATCAATTCCTTTCTTTTGTGCAAACCCCTTCACCACAAGTCTAGCTTTGTACCTTTGTTTTCCTCCATCTTCTTCCTTTGGCCTGTAAACCCATTTATTCTGCAATGTAGTTTTTCCTACAGGCAACTTGACTAAGTCCCAAGTCTGGTTATGCATTAAGGAGTCCATCTCTTCTTCCATGGCTACCTCCCACTTCTTCTTGCTTTCAACCTGCATTGCTTCTTCATAACATTCAGGTTCACCAGAATCAGTCAACAATAAATAATATAATGAAGGAGAGTATCGTTCAGGGGGTCTACTTATCCTGGTAGATCTTCTAACACCACTTTCAGGTGTTTGGGGTGCCTGTTGCTGTTGTGGTTGTTACTGTTGTTGTGGTTGTTGATTATTGTTATTTTCAAGCACCTTTACTTTTTTAGTGATTTCATCAAGGACTGCATATTCCTTGTTTTTTTTTATAGTTTCTTTTCCTGCAACTAATTCTTATACAAGACCTTTTCATTGAATATTACATCTCTGCTCCTAATGATTTTGTGATTTTCGTAATCATATAAGTGATAACCAAAATCATTAACACCATATCCAATAAAGGTACATTTCTTTGACTTTGCCTCAAGCTTTGTTCTATTTTCTTTATCAATATGGATAAAGGCCTCACAACCAAAAGGCTTTAAAATAGAGTAGTTTACCTTTTCTCCTGTCCATGCTTCCTCTGGAACACCACCATGTAAGGAACTTGGAGGGCCTCTGTTTATTAGATAGACAACAATATCTATAGCATCTGCCCAAAACTGTAAAGGCAATCCTACATGCAATCTCATGCACCTTGCACGCTCCATGATTGTTCTGTTCATCCTTTCTGACACACCATTTCCTTGTGGTGTTCTTGGAACTTTCTTCTCTCTGCGAAATCCATGCTCTGAACAATACCTATCAAACTCTTTGCTGCAATATTCACCTCCATTGTCTGATCTAAGACACTTCAATTTCTTTCCTGTCTCAATCTCAACCAAAACTTTCCATTTCTTGAAAGTATCAAATACATCAGATTTATTCTTAATACAATAAATCCAAGTTTTTCTAGTTGCATCATCAATAAAAGTAACATAATAACGAGAGCCACTGAGAGATGATAACTGAGCAGGTCCCCATACATCTATATGCACAAGCTCTAATTTTCATTCTTCTTTTCTTTCCCAACTCTGAGAAATCTGACTCTCTTCTGTTTTCCATAAATGCAATTCTCACAGAAGTCCAAATCAACATTCTTCAAACTTGGCAACAAATTCCTTGAGTGAAGAATCTTCATCCCCTTTTCACTCCTGTGTCCGAGCCTATGATGCCTTAATGCTACATCTGCTCCTTTGGAAGTTAAAGCATTAACAGAGTTAGAAATACCATTGCATATATACAATGTACCAACCTTTTCACCTTTTGCTATTACCAAGGCTCCTTTGGTGACCTTCCAAGCTTTATCTGTGAAAATTGTCACACAACCTTCACCGCCTAATTGCCCTGTTGAAATCAGATTTTTCTTTAGATCTGGAACATGCCTACCTTCTTTAGTAGCCATTGGTTTCCATTATGCTATTTTACAAGAACCTTACCCATTCCAACAATTTTACAGGGTTTATCATCACCCAAACGAACTTTTCCAAAATCTCCTTGAACATAGTCATGAAAGTATTTCTTATCAGGTGTGGCATGGAATGAGGCCCCTGAATCTACCACCCAAGAATCAGTAATATTTTCGAAAGAAAGAATCAAAGCATCTTGTAACACCTCACCTGTCACATTTGCTTCGTGATTGTTTTCTTACTATGCATCTCCTTCTTTTCCCTTTCGAGATCTACAGTCTTTCTTTAGGTGTCCTTTCTTTCCACATTTCTAGCACACTATCCCCGATCTGGACTTGGATCTACCTTTCCTTGATTTACTGCGATATCCTGAGCTCTTTCCTCTTTCCATTTTTCTTCCCCTAGATTCTGCACTTAAAGCATTACCTGATGTCTCACCAGAGCTTTTCCGTCGCATTTCCTCGCTAAGGATAGCACCGGCAACATCATAAAACTTTAAAGTACTAGATCCAGACACAGAGTTACTAATGGCCATTACTAAACCATTCCAACTTTCTCGTAATGAGCACAAGAATAACAGAGCTCTAACTTCATCATCAAAGTTTACCCCTACAGAACATAACTGACTTGTAATAGTATTAAAATCATTTAAATGGTCTGCAACAGATCCACCTTCCGACATCTTCATATTAAATAACCATTTCATGAGAAATACCTTGTTTGAGGCCGAGGGTTTTCGTATAGTTTCGACAATGCCTGAATCAAATCCTCTGTTGTTGTTTCCTTCGAGATGTTGAAGGCGATTGATGCAGCGAGGCACAACCGTATTGTTCTGAGTGCCTTTCTATCGAGAAGGTTCCATTCTTCATCTGTCATACCCGTCGGCATCTTTGTTTTTCCGCCCAATGGTAGGTACAGATCTTTCTGATACAGATAATCTTCCATCTGCATCTTCCACAGCGAGAAGTTTTGGCCATTAAATTTCTTGACCCTAAACTTACCATCTTCCGCCATTGCTCCCACTTGAACCAGGAACCCTTCTTTCCTGCGAGTTTATCAGCCAAATAGACCTTCGGCTCTGATACCAGTTGTTAGAAAATTATATATTACGGAGCAATGGAACACATAAAATATTGCATAAATATAAACACAGAAAATGCACAAAACAAGAGAGACATAGATATACGTGGTTCACCCAGTTTGGGCTACGTCCACCCGAACAGCCAGTCCTTCCTTTCTATTATCCAGCAAAATGAAGAGACACAACCTGCAAATCCGATGTAATATCCTTTGTTTTCTCTCACAGTCTCACCTCTCTGTTTCTCACTCATAGAATACACATCTATCACACAGCCTCAAATACAATACCCTCATCCCTAAGAGAGGGGTTGCCTTCTAGGGAAAAAAACCCTAAACTAAACATAAGTTCTACCATCAGATCATCTGCCTAATGAATGGCCCAGATTGACTACAAATTGCTATACTTTTACAAGGCAATTTTATAGTTGTTTTTAGCTTCGGGGGTGCTACCCCCAAAACCCCCCACCAGGGGGGGGCTCCCAAAGGTCGCAGCCGCCCCCCCCTGGACCCCCCTTGCAGCGAATATTTTACGAGCGGCAACGAACTAGGGTTTTATGTGGCGATACCTTTGAATATAGAAGATAATCAGGCTCCACACCCAACAAACGGATCGATAAGATTGCAAAATAAATATACACTGGAAAACAATAAGAGAAACACACCAAGAAAAACAAAACACAAAAGTATTTAACAAGGAGTTCACCCAATCGTCCTCGGCTACGTCTCTGGTCCAGCTTTCAGTGGTGGCCTTCTTTTATTGTGTCTTTAAGAAGAGTTTTTACAATGAGGAGCTCAATTTGAGTCTCCTGCAATAGAGGATGCTTAGTAGGGTGGTTCTTGGATTCCCCAAGCCACTAGAGTGCACAGACTCTCCCTTACCAAGTCTCGACCTCTTTGGTCTTTAATGGGGTGAGTCCAAATTGGTACTCTGTTCCCGACAGATATCCTCACAGGGATTGCTTGAACCTCTCAAGCCTGGTTCTATCTGCTCGATGTTGTCTTAACTTTGAAGGTCAGCTCGGCTCTCTGTTCTTTGCTTCTATCTCTTTTTTCTCATTTTCTCCTTCTTCTTCTTGTCTCCTCTTGTCTTGTTCTCTGTCTGTTCATGGCTTAAAGTTAATCCGTCTCATGACTTTTCGCTTCCTCTTCCATCTCTTTGGTTTGCCTGCTGCTCTCCGCTTGGAATTCCCTACCTCTGCATCATCAGCACTGTGTAATGTCTCATAGGGAAGTGGCCACTTGTCCTCTAACGAACAACACCAGCTTTTCCTCAAATGGTTCAGTATTTTGGTTACTCCGTGTAATTATTCATCCGCCACCTCAGGGGCCCAATTGGACTTCAACCTTTATATGTCATAACTTATTTCTGCCGTCAAATCCGATTTCCCATCGGGCACAATCTCCTCCATTAGATTTGGGGCCTCCAGATCTGATGGTTATGGCTCTTATCGCGCAGTTGACTTACATGGATGTTAGCCAACAATGAGAGCAGTTTTCTCTCTCATCTGCCAAACACGCGTCATCCATCGTATGGAATCATTGGGTCCTCTGACAATTCTGCTTACTGCCCAAAACGCCTATTATATTCTGCCGGTTTTGGAGTGCGGGACCGGCCTTTCAGTTTAGCGCTTTTCCCACGGTTTTTGGCTTCCCTTGTGACCGTGCACTCGGGGCTTCTCCTTCTCGAGGGTTTTTTCCCACTGATGCATCAGAAACGGCCTTTGTTTTCTGATCCGGACTTCCTAACTGCTAGTTTGTGCCACTGCGCGGTCTCCATGGGCCTCGGTCAGCGCACTTTGACTGAGGTCCTCGTCGTTCCATGCTAGTTAGAAACTGCCACTGACAAAGGTCTTCCTGATAGCTCATTGTTCACAAGTTTTGGAAGTTTGTCGTGATTTGATATAGTCATAGAACTCTGATAATTTTCATGGATCCAATTAGGATCAAGTTATAAGGAGTTAGGGCTTCAACTGGTCGAACCTTTGCAAGACCAACCTCGGAAATCCCAATGGCCTCCCATGGCAGAAAACACGAAATATGAGGGGGAGGAGATCCTATCAAAACCTTGCTTAAAGAAGCCCTCGAGTGAAAAAGGAATGCCATGATGGACAACTTTGCCCAGATCCTTTAGCGGCTACCCAGGGGCAACACATCTACTTCCAGAAGCTACTCTAGAAATGTCACACCCTTTAAGGTACAAGTTAAGTTTGAAATCCCCTTATTCGAGGGTGAGATAGATGTGGATGCTATAGATAAATGGTTAAATATGATAGAAGGGTATTTTTCTATTCATGATTTTTCCAGCCGAGAAAATATTACTTTCGCTCTTCTCTAAGCCACCCCCCATGTCAAGGTCTGGTGGGAAACCTACTGCAGGCAGAAGGATGAAAGTACGACCTCACTATTTTTAGCCCCACCCACTTGAAATTCATTCCAAGATGCCATCAAGGAGAAGCACTACCCTGTCAGAAGCTATGTGGATAAATACATAAAGTGGACCATGTTGTGGTAGGGAAGGGACCAAGACGTGCCAGAGTTTACCAATATTTTTCATACCCTTCGCACAAAGTTGGGTATCAAGGATTCTGAGCGTCATTTGGTACTCAAATATCGTGGCTACCTACATAGGTACATCCAGGATGATGTGGATTTCCTGGACATCTCCTCACTCAGCACGACGTACTGATACGCTATCAAAATTGAGCAGAAGTTTAAGCAAAAGAAACAAGACTTTGGATCTGTTGTACCTTAAGAAACCAATTTCTTGGCTGTATAGAAATTGTGCTTAAGACATTAATAATTACAAAGATTGTCACTTGTTTGTCACTCAATTATATATTGCGTTCTCAAATGAAGGACCTGGGAAATTTGGTTCTTGATCCTCAATACTTAGGTGACATGATAACATCATAATGCCATTTGATTGTTGAATATAAATGATGAATGAAGAAAGATTGAATAAGTCATAGACAATATGTTGTTTAACACAGGATCTACTATTTGTGACACTAGGAGAAGTTATAGATAATATGTTGTTTTATACAGAAACTACTATCTGTAACTTAGAAGAATTGCAGAGATGGGAACTTCAAGTATAGGAGCGCTCTTTAAGGAATTTAACTTTATTTACATAGGAAAATAAAGACCTGCAACTTCAATTACTATACTCAAAGGAAGAAAACATAAGATGACACATAATAGAGAAAAGACAAAATCATACCCAACAATGTATGGAAAACTTCTAATTCTTCATTAATCAACAGTTGTATCAGGAATTCAGTAGCTTAGTCTCCAGGTTTTCCAAAATTCCAACCCCTTATTTCTAAATTTAAGTATTTTTATACATTACAAGATAGTTGGTGATCACCAAAACTGTCAAACTGCTTAATTATTTTCCTAAATGTCTAGAGTAAAAACTATTACAAAACATTACACAGATGGTAAAATACACCTCCTTCTAAAGAATATAAAATAACAGGAAGTAACGGAAATTAGACAACAATGATAACTACTATCTTTCTAGCTTTGTTGTTCGGCTACTGCGTTTCTCTGTGGAAGCTTAATAATGATTAAACCATTTTAATTATTATAAACTTTGACAAAACCGTGTGCGTGAACCTCGGCTTGCGTGTCTATCGGGCACGTTTTGATTGGCCAAAACACAAGAAAACCCGACCAATCACCTTCCTTTGAAGTTTTAATCATCCACTGCTAATTCTGATTATCTCACTTAAATAACGAAATTGGCCATTTTACATGAAACATTAGTTTGCCATGGAACTGAAAAGATTTAACAATTTGATTCATAAACCCATTGGGTCTACCTTTTCTATATGTGAGCCATCTGATCATTCGCACAATCAACTGTTTGATCTTCCGAACCTCATGAAATTTTAAACTCATTTGAGATAGATCTTTTCGAGTCTGCCTATTCAACACTCTATTGACTCCCATATGGACCCTATGGGAAATATATATCACCAATTTATAATCTATCGGGTCTGACTTTAGCGCTAAAACATGATCATTTCTTTGCCCGATATCCGTTGGATCCCATCTTTTTGGATGGACGGTTGTGATTAACCTGGACTTCAACAAGCTTGAATTATATTTGATATAATGTCGTGTTTGATAAGTTGTTGCCTGATTGTCGCTGGATCAGTGGCTTGTCGATCAACAACCCATATCTTCTTGCAAATATACCTTCACATTAGATTTCTGAGAAAAACCATTATGGCTGACTTGTGTGATTACTGTTGGATCTCGCTTGCCGATCAATGGCCCAGATATTCTCGTAGGTACACCATCACATCGCATTTCTGAAACAAAACCCATTCAAGTTAATTTATGCAAAATCAAACAAAATTCTCTTAGACTTTGCGGGGGTAAAGCATATAAAGGAACTACATTGAGAATGAACCCCTTCAATGATTCTAGGCCACACGTTGTGGTCAACCATGCTCACATCACGGTCAACTGTGGGGTTGAGCCTAAATTAACCTTCAGACTTATTGTTTTCCCACAGCATGCCTTTCAACAAATGTTTTATTTTTCTTCTCTTTTGATTTTTATTTCTTTTTGTGATAAAAATGAAAATAAGAAGAAAATAACAATTGAAGCTACAACATCTGGCTCCACCTAGGGATAGTGCTTTTGCCACAAAAGCATTAAGAACCATAGATTAGTGCCTTCACCTTGAGCATGGATTCATATATTGCAAACAATTCAAATTCTATGGCATTTGTACACTGAATGCACTCCAATATTTATAATGATAAAATGCTTATGATTTTGAATTAGAAAAAATGCTTGAGGTATTGCCCATTGACAAGCAGATGTAGAGTTTCACCATCAAGATTCTTTGAACTAAACACTTGAGCATTGACTGTTATGACTTCAATAGGGCATCTAATTCTACTGAACATGTTTTCCTCATATGTTTTGAGATCTTCGTAAGACCAAGCCAAAACATTAGTGTATTGCCTGGAAAATTTAATATATCTCTCCTTATAATTGAGTGAAATTTCCTTGAACAATTTGACCAGATTGGGCTCCTTCTAGATTCCAATGTTATGATATTGAGTCTGTTCATCTTGAAAGGAAACCAACACCTGTTCCTTCTTTGACATAGGATCCACCAAAGAAGCACTTCCACCTTCCTTCAGTTTGTAACTCTGTATTTACATAGGTTGAAGTAAATTGCCTCTGGTTATCAGCCAACTCCGCATTATCATGCAGCATGAAGTAAGAAAAGTCATCTTTCTCTTGGTTATATATAGGTGAATTACTTGCTTCATTATCTGTAATTGGTCTAATAAATCTTGTTTCTCTGTATAGCATCCTTTCATCCCCATTTGAAATTGGTATGACATCATAAGAAGAATCTAGTTTCAAAACGCCACCCAATTTAGCCCCCCATGACCTAGATAGCAACATTCCAAACCTAGCAGGGATATTTGCTACCACTACATCCATTACCAAACTTTTGGCTTGAATCCGGGCCAGTGACACCACCATAACTTTAATGCTCCCCAGACACTTGACTTTATGTGAATCAAAAGAATACAAGTCTTTGTAAGGTTTAGTAACCTATAAGTTTGGTTGTTTCTTCACTGATAATGGCATAAGGTTATGTGAGGCTCCTGAATCAAACATACAAATGTGCAAGAGTAAATCATGGAACAATAAAGAAATGTAGAAAGGAGGTGTTGAAGAATTTACCTCCTCCACATGTGAACCAAAAACCACTACTAGTTTATCTTCTTGCAAACTCACATTGTCGTTTATATTCACATTCTGAGATGGATTGATAAACTCTGTAATTTCTCTTTGATAGGCTGGTGTTTTGACTAATTCTGTGAGGGGTACTTGAATTCTGATCTTTTCTAACTCTTTGGTGAAACTAAACACATGGCTCTGTTTAGTATTCCTTTCATTCTCATATTCAATTTTCGTCATGACTGAAATCTCTTGTGGAATGGAAACAAGTTTCTCTAAAGGAAATTTTTCACCTTTGTCTTGAGAGGACTCACCTTGAAGCATTTGAGTCTTGCTACTTGTATCCTGCTACTACTTTCCTTTATTCAACTGTTTAGTAGGTTGTGATTCTTTTTTTTGTGGAGTCACCTTTTGTAAGGGAGCTGGAACTTGCTGCTCACCTTCATCTTCTTGACCTCTAGATATTTTCCTTGATCTCAAGTCATATTTTTTATGTAGTTCTACCTGCATAAAATTAGAAAACCAATTCCAACATTCATCAATGTCATTATCATCATATATGACATCTGTTTCACTACATTCTCCTCCCTCAACACCTAGTTCATCTTCATCTTCTGCATACAATGTGAAAATATGGTCATCATGATCCTTGGGATGCCCTGGTATTCCATCAAGATCTGCCTCTATATACAGTGGTGCTTGAATCTGATCTTGATCTTTTCTCTCCCTCTGTACAATTTGTAGAGGTTGTCTTCTATATTGAGGATTAAAATTTCTACTTTGCTGCACTTGTCTCTGAGAACTCTTACTCTCTAATTCTAATTTAACCAATTTATTTGACAAATTTCTAATTACATTATTCATATCCTCTAATTTTTGATCTTGAGAGGATTCTACTTTAGCCTTTCCCTTGTCTTGGATAGGCTGTGTCTTGGGTGTTTTGCGTGCAGCCACCAGATTTTATTCAATCTCTAATGCATCTGTTTGGATTTGATTAAGGGTTGGGGATCTCCTTTCCCTCAATGTAAATCCAAAATCTAACTCAAAATCCCCTGCAAAATTCATTTTGGCACCAGCAAGAGGGGGCTTAATCTCTACTAGAAGGCTATTGTACAATTTGTTAATTCTTCTAACAAATTAAACTATAGTTTCATCAGAATTTTTCTTTATAGCGTTAAACTCTGTTAATGAATACCCATGGTCTCTTTTATCTCCCCATCTTTGGGTGAATAGGTGCTCCATCTCTTCCCAATAAGGAATAGAGTTATTAGGAAGCCCTTTAAACCATTTTCTCTATTCTCCATCCAAGGATTGAACAAAAAGTCTTAGAACAACATCCAGATGTTCAACATTTCAGTTTTCTACAAAGTCACAAAATACTGATACATGATTCTTCGTTGTTTGTACATCTTCCCCTGTCAAGTGAGGAAGAATCTTGAGGTATTGTTGTGGCATTTGATTCAACGGCAGTGGCAGTTGAAGAGGTGCATATCTATTCATCAAGAATGCAGGAGCTACCATGTTTTCTCCCAATTTTACTGAATCGTGATTACCAGTAGATGTAGAAACTGACTGAGGAGTAAATTAAGTGTGCCAAGGTGATAATGAAGTTATAGGTTCGGGCTGAATAACTATAGCAGATACTGAAAAAGAAATGCACTCTAAAGACTGTTCTTGAAAGATGGGCTCTTGAAATGAATTAGATGTAAAAGGTGACTCTTGGCCAATAAAAGATTAATGCGAAATATATGAACTGCTTCCTGGTGTAGACAGTGTAGGACTTGGTGTAGGTGGATTTTTAGGCCTTCTAACCCTCTTGGAAACTAGCCTTTCAGGGTCTGAAAGGGCTTGAACTTTCTGCTGTGAAGTATCTGACCTTTTATGGGGTCTCCTTAGAGCCAGAGATATTGGTTTTATTCACAACATCAAAATATTTCATGTTCACTAAACAACGAGAGGAAAATATTGAAAACCCAGGGAAAAGTGTTCTTGTCTTCTCTCCTCGGCAATGTCGCTAATTAATGTTGTACCTTAAGAAACCAATTTCCTTGCTGTATAGAAATTGTGCTTAGGACATTAATAATTACAAAGATTGTCACTTGTTTTTCACTCAATTATATATTGCGTTCTCAGATGAAGGACCTGGGAAATTTGGTTCTCGATCCTCAATACTTAGGTGACATGATAACATCAAAATGCCATTTGATTTTGGAATATAAATGATGAATGAAGAAAGATTGAATAAGTCATAAACAATATGTTGTTTAACACATGATCTATTATCTGTGACACTAGGAGAAGTTATAGATAATATTCTTTTTTATGCATAAACTACTATCTGTAACTTAGAAGAATTGCAGAGATGGGAACTTCAAGTATAGGAGAGCTCTTTAAGGAATTTAACTTTATTTACATAGGCAAATAAAGACCTACAACTTCAATTACTATACTCAAAGGAAGAAAACATAAGATGACACATAAAAGATAAAATACAAAATCATACCCAACAACGTATGGAAAACTTTTGATTCTTCATTAATCAACAGTTGTATTAGGAATTTAGTAGCTTAGTCTCTAGGTTCTCCAAAATTCCAACCCCTTCTTTCTAAATTTACCTCTTTTAATACATTACAAGACAGTTGGTGATCACCAAAACTGTCAAATTGCTTAATTATTTTCCTAACTGTCTAGAGTAAAAATGATCCAGATTTAAACAGGAATGCAACAAATTATAGAGATAACCATAAACACAGAGATGTAGCAGAAATAATACTTCATTTCATTAATGTAAAATACTGAAATATGCTTACAAACAACAATGGAAATAAACTAGCTAGGGCGATGGTAGCTTATCTTTGAGAAGAGATGTGGCGGCTGCATGCCTCTAAACTGTGTTACAATGAGGCTCGAAGGCCTATTTATTGTTGAGAAACAATGGAAAACCCTTAACATCCCAAAAGCTAACCCTAGAAGATGAAACGCCAAATTGTGGGCCCCGTTTGGGTAAATTGGTACATCAATTTCCCAGGGTCGTAACTTTGGCACTTGATCTCCGTTTGATGCGTACAATAACTCGTTATAAATATCTATTAGAGAATCGATGTTGGTCCTAGATTTCCCAAAAAACTTCGTTTAGGGCCTCACAACGGCTCTGGAAGTTCAGGACGTGAAAAACTGCAAAAAATAGTAAATTGTTCTACAATGATGGAAACTAAAAAACTAAAAGAGACAGTCGTGGGGGTCCAAATGGGATAGGTGGGTGGCCACCAACATCCACCTGGATCAAAAAACTATTACAAAACATTACACAGATGATATAAGCCACCTCCTTCTAAAGAATATAGAATAACAGGAAGTAACAGAAGTTAGACAATAATGATAACTGCTAGATTTTCGGCTCTGTTGTTCGGATACTGAGTTTCTCTGTAGAAGCTTAATAATGATTAAACCATTTTAATTATTATAAACTTTGACAAAACCCCGTGCATGAACTTGGGCTTGCATATGTATTAGGTGCGTTTTGATTGGCCAAAACACAAGAAAACCCAACCAATCACCTTCCTTTGAAGTTTTAATCATCCACCGCTAATTCTGATTATCTCACTTAAATAACAGAATTGGCCATTTTACGCGAAATATTATTTTTCCACGGAGCTAAAAAGATTTAACAATTTGATTCATAAACCCGTCAGGTCTGTCTTTGCTATACGTGAGCCATCTAATCATTCGCTCAATCAACGGTCTGATCTTCTGGACCTCATCAAACTTTAAACTCATTTGAAATAAATCCTATCGAGTCTGCTTGTTCAATGCTCCGTTGACTGCCATACAGACCTGATGGGAAATATATATCACCAATTTACAATCTATCGGGTCTGAATTTAGGGCTAAAACTTGATCATTTCTTTGCCCGATATCCATTGGATCTCGTCTTTTTGGATGGATGGCTGTGATTAACTTGGACTTCAACATGCTTGAATTATATTTGATTTACTGTTGCATCTGATAAGTTTTCGCTTGATTACTATTGGATCAGTGGCTTGTCGATCAATGACCCAAATCTTCTCACAAATATACCTTCGTATCAAATTTCTTAAACAAAACCATTCTAGATGACTTATGCGATTACCATTCTAGCTGACCTAGGTACATCAACGCATCGTATTTCTGAAAGAAAACCCGTTCAAATTAATTTATGTGAAATCAAACAAAATTCTCTTAGACTTTGTGGGTGTAAAGCATATAAAGGAACTACATTGAGAACGAACCCCCAAAATGATTCTAGGCCACACGTTGTGGTCAACCATGCTCATATCGCGGTCAACTGCGAGGTTGAGACTTAATTAACCTTCAAACTTATTGTTTTCCCGCAATGCACCTTTAAACAAAGGTTTTATTTTTCTTCTCTTTTGATTTTTATTTCTTTTTGTGATAAAAATGAAAATGAGAAGAAAATAACAATGGAAGCTACAACAGGATCCATGAATCCGAAGCAAGGGAAAGGCTTCCCCAAACCATAGAACAAAGGAAAAATCCAAGACGGTGTGACCCAAGACAACCTGTAGAAGCCGCAAGAAAATAAAAACACCATGAAGTCAAAGAATAACATAGTAAAGTGGTGTGAGTTCCATAAGAGCCCCACTCATAACACAAGTGAGTGTCGGGCCAAGCAGTCACTAGTGGCCAAGTTGAAGGCTTCACAATCAGATTCATGTTCCAACCCTGAGTCAATACCTGATAAGAGGATTGAAAAAGGGAAGCATATCATTAATGTGGAGCCCAGCGCCACCGTTTCCACCACCAAGATCCAGAAGAATGAGCTCGAAGATCTAGAGGAGGGGGAGAATCTTTTCCACTTACAAATGTGGGTGAAGGGTTTGCCGCTACAATTCATTTTCAACAGTGGCAGCCAAAAGAACCTCAATTCAGCAGAGGTCATGAAGTCACTGCGCTTACTGACCATACCACACCCACATCCATACATCATCTGGTGGCTTCACGAAGGATGAGATGTCCAAGTCCGCCGGTAGTGTCGCCTTCCCTACAACATGAAGCCCTTCACAAATGAGGTATTGTGTGATGTTGCACCTCTTGAAGTTTGTGATGTATTATTAGGACAACCATACTTGTGGAATTGACATGATGTATATGAGTTGAGACCTCACTCTCTTATTATTTCTTTGGGTAATACATTATATAGAATACTAGAGGTAGCCCCACCTATCGCCAACTCTTTGATCTCTGCTAAGAAATGCAGCAAGATCATCTCCAAGACTAGGAAATTTATTTTCTTTTTGGCTCGCTCTCAATGTAAGGGGAATATCATAGCCACATCCATGGACCCTGGGAAGGGTTCCTCCACATAGCAAAAGTAGGTGGATACGGTCATGAAAGAATACATGGACATCTTCTCCTCACCCACAGGGGCACAGTTACACTGTCAGGTCAAGCATTCATTTGATCTGACTCCCAGAGCACCTCTAGCCAACTTGTCAATATATCGCTTCTCCATTCTGGAAAATTCCAAGTACAAGTAGCAACATGATCAACATTGGGTGCCACACAAGTTTTAGGTGGGTGGCAAAGCCTGGTTGCATTTGTAGAAAGAATGCCTTACAAGAGTCCATCGGAAGCTCAGACGACTCTGATAGGTCTTGCACCATTACCAAGGCTGTGGGAAACAATTCTTTGGAGAAAAACATTCCCCCATTCCTTTGCTTGTGCCGAGTGCTCAATTTGGACCACCCTTGACCATGCTTCCCAGCATTACTGGACACACCAGAGATTGCAGAACAACTCACCAGGGACCAAGTTCAACAGAAGTTTCCCCATCTCATGGAGGCACTCAACACAATGGGAACCATTGCTTCCTAAGGGGGGAGCAATGATCTAGGTGGACGTTGGTGGCCACCCACCTATCGCACTTGGGCCCCCACAACTGTCTCTTTTATTTTTTCCGTTTCCTTAATTATAGCACAATTTCGTAGTTTTCGTATTTTTTCTGGGCCCTGAACTTTCGGAGCCATTTTGAGGCCCTAAACGAACTTATTTTGGGAAAATGGGGGCCAACATCGGTCATCAACCGATGTTGGCTACTCGAAAGTTGTAGTGCTTGGATAGATCTTTCTAATGAGGTATTATGGGCATCAAACAAAGATCGTATGCCAAATTTGCGACCCCGTGTTGGGAACAGGTCCCTGGGGTCAATTTTGGGGTTAAAAGCCCAAGTTTTGGGGCTAAAGGCCCAAGTTTTGTATAAATAATGTAAATTCTCTACATTTTGTGGTTACAGAGCACAAAGATGTAAACAGTTAGAAAGGGTTTCCGCCCTTCGTTCAGATAGTTTGTGTCAGCTTGATGAGATCTGCCCTTGGTCCGCGGGCCATGGGAATGTATAAAAAGGGAGTCTTAGAAGTGTTTAAGAAGTTTTTGGGAGATTTCTAAGTAATTTTTTGGTCTGTGTGAGCTAAGATTGAAGAATATTAGTGTAGGAACAGGCTCTGTAGCTGAGTGCGCGGACCCTTGCAACTGTGTTTGCAGGGAAGTTAGAGTCTGTACTAGAGATCTGAACCATCAATAAAGAGAATTATTCTATAGATATCTGTGTATGAGTAGTTTTACTTCTGTTATGAATGTTACAATTATGTTATGTTGAACACTGGGTTTATGTTTTAATGCTATTATGATGCACGAATCTATATTTTTCTCTTTGTCATATGAACACAAGTAAGAATATTTGTTTACGCAAAGATAATCATAATTACATGTTAAGACTGTACGAAATTAAGATAATATGAAGTAAATACAAAAGTAAGAGTAATTAAAGAGGCACGTAAACGTCTAAATTGGCTATTTAGGGTCCATCAAGGACAATCAGAGACTTTCGTGGGGGCTTCAAGGACGAATGAGAGAAGTACATTGATAAACCCCAAAGGGATTATTGATCTACATGAAGGCAAAGTGAAGGTCTTGTTGTGCTCTACAACAACCCCCCATTTCATAACATTTTCATTCACACAAAAAATTAATATATGGAATGGGTCCCTTTTAAAATTTAATTGGCATCAATGCTTTTGTGTTCAAAAAGGTATGATAATCAAATGAGTTTATGTATTTAAGCCTTTTTGAATAATAGTGTTCCAATAATAAAACAATCTTTTGTCATTGCGATAAAGCGATCGCAAGATCGCATATCGCAATGACATGAGAAATATATTAAAACGACACCTTGTTCTCCGCCGATGTGATATCGTTGTCGGCGATCGGCGATATTCCATGCACACCTAATAAGGGCACATAACTCATGCCCCGACGCGACGTGATATCGACAATCGGCTATCGGCGCTGCCTCATGCGGGAAAAAAACGCTTTAAGTTATAAATCCCGACCCGATGCGATATCGCTATCGGCCGTCGGCAGAGTCCTTTGTACTTTGATAAGGCGCTCGGGTCTTACCCCCGATGCGATGCGATATCGCAATCGGAAATTGGCAAATCACTTTATATGCACTTTGTAATGTTTCCACGCGCTAGTCCGATGCGATGTCACTATCGGCACTCGGCAGGATATTTTTCTAATGATTGTGTAGCATCTATTCCCCGATGCGATGCGATATCACTCATCGGCGGTCGGCATTCTCAAAAAGTCATCGCTTGAAGCCTTAAATTTATATTGATATCCGGTTGATAAAGAGAAAATTTCAAAATGCCGTTAAATGCAGGGATAAGGTAATGCATGTGTATTTAAAACTTTGCCCCTTCGATTAACGAACACTTGCGTTTAACCGCCAAAATATCTGTTGCACGCTTAAGGGGGTCATTCAGCCGGATAACCGTGTAATAGTCATTTAATGGGTAGCAGGCCTTAAATCACCATTAATGCATCTGCAATATCTTCCCAGTGATTGGATCCATAGCCACTTTTCAGAATTAATTTCACCACGCTTCAAATGATATATCTTTCCCGTTATGGATTGTCATTGTTATTTCCTTGTTACGATTTCTCTTGCATTTGTGTAGAATTCATCTGTTGAGAGAAGCCTGAGCATGATGGGGAAGAAATCCAAGAGGACCGCGGGCTCCGCTGCTATATCTGTTGCAGGACAAGCTGTCGCAGATAAGAAGAAAGGCCTAATTTCAGACACTACGTGCACTGGTCTCACTAGGACTTCATGGCAGGGCACATATAATCTATTAGAGGCTGAGCAACCAGAAGTGACAGTGACAGAGGCTAGTGTGGATGTACTAAAGAAGTCCGATGCTACTTTCAAAGACTTGGCTGACTCCTTTCTTCACAGGATAGCAGCCAGAGAGAAGGTCCTTCCCTACACTGATGTAGTGCGCTGGGCAATCGAGGAAATTCCAATCGTCGATAGAACGCTTCAAACAAGGGATGGAGGGATTTTCAGGTCGTTCAAGCCAGAGCACCTAAGGCAAATGTATCATTTGCCCGAGCCGGAGAAAATCTATAACAAAGCCTTCGTGGAGAAATTTGCAGCCGAAAATGAAGTACAATCTGAACCCATCCGGGATTGGAGGCAGAATCCGGCCAAACACAAGCACGAAAGCTCGGGTAAGTACTCCGTCGATTCTTTGGCTTCTCCCTATTGCTATGCGGGGATTATGATGTGTAGACTATGGGGGTTACATGACTCTGCTAATTTCAACATAGAAATGGTTCCCCTGATGGAAGCAGCTGTTAATAGTATAATCATGGATTGGGCCACCATTCTTTCCGATAAGTTGGCCGTAGCTGTTCGTGACTTTAGAGCCAAATCCAGAGTTACCGAAAGGAAAATCCCACCATTTTATTATAGTGCTTACATTATGGATACCTTGTGCTTTAATTCTGAGTTTCCTATCCTCGGTTGGAGGTGGACCACCCAAGACCCTTCACCCATTCATTTGTACCATCAGAAATTGTGGAAGTCCTTTTACAAGGACCATTTGTATCAAATTTGCAATGGTTTTATGGTTCCCATTCATTATTCCATTTTTGATCGGCCTATTCCCAAAATCTCCTATCTCGCTTCCTTTGACTTACCAGCTGTAGCAAGTTGGTTCGGAGAAGAGGGTTTTACCTATATTAGGGTTTTTGGGAGCCAGGCCAAGCCGCATGTTCTCCCTTTATATGTTCCAGACAAATTGTTGGCCCGAGAAATCTCCTACCAGATTATGGCCGAGAGTGTCACACAAACTCTCAAGAAAGAAAAGAAGAGGGGCTGGCCCTCTTTTCCCTTGAGAATTGGTGTTTTTACTCTGCATGATCTCAAGCATGCAGAAAAAGAGGCAACAAAGATGCAAGCTTTATCCCTGGCCACTATCCCAAGCAGACTCTATGATCCACATAAAACTGCCTACACTGCCCTAGAACAGGCCAAATTAACAAAAGTTGACCATCAAGAGGATATGTTTGATGACCTGTTCATCGCCGCCGAAACAATAGGCGGTGCCAAAGAGCTTGCTAGAATGAAATACAATGATGAGACGTTAACTGAGTTCAATAAACTTAGAGAGCAGAGGTTGCAAACTCTGCCTCTAGATTTATTGACAACAACCCCAGCGTCTTCCTCAAGCGAGCCTGGTCGGCAACAGACGAGCCAACCTCCTGTTACAACTAAGGAACAAAAGAAACAACAGGAGGAAAGGCAAAAGAAGCTGCAGGCAGAAAAGCAAAGAAAAGAGCAAGCTGAGAGGCAGAAGAAGGAGCAGATAGAAAAACAGCAAAAGGCACAGAAGGATCAAGAACAGAGAAAGCAGAAAGAGATAGAGGAACAGAGAAAGAAGGAAGAAGAGGAGAAACATAAGAAAGAACTGGATGATAGGCAGAAAAAGGAATTGGCAGATAGGCAGAAAAGGGAGCAAGAAGAGAGACAAAGAAAAGAGTTAGAGGAGCAGCAGCGAAAAGGACTAGAGGAGCAGCAGAGGTTAGAACAAGAAAAAGAGCGGAGAAAATCCCAGACAGAGCAACATAAACAGACCTCCATTGATCCTGAATTGCTTAAACAATGGAACCAATTCGATTCCATTATCAGTGGAAAGGAAGGCTCCAAAGATACAGACACCTCTAAGACAAGCGATGCACCAGATACCACTTCTTCTCAGGTTCTAAGCGGAACCAGCGACCCACCCATTTCAAAGGATGTCGAAGTAATTACTAAAGACCCTTCCGATCAAATTGTTCTCCAGGTGGAAGATATTCCTCCCCTAGATGTTTTCTACAGCCCAAAGCATAAAGCCGTTGTTAAGCGCTCAAGGAAGAGACGAAGGCTTGATCAACCTTCTATCTTTCCTGAGCAAACAGTCACGGGCAATGTAGTCTGGAAGGAGGAATTGGACCCCTCCGATGATCTAACAAAGTTGTCGCAGTATGCAGGAGCTTATTCTGCAGCGACTATTGACAAGGCATCAGAGGTAAGTTTTATGTTGAAGACTAAGGACCAGGAGATTTGTGCATTACAGGTAGAAGTAACCGAGGCAAAAAACAAGGCAGCGCAGGTAGAGGAACAGTTGCTGGCGCAACAGCAAGAAAACAATGTATTAACCCAGCAACTGCAGACTGAAAAACAGAGAATCGACCAGAGCGCAATCTAGAAGCAGAAAGAATTGTCGGAAGCATTAGCACAGTTGAGAGCGGCGAATGAGCTGATGATGAAATCAAAAGACGAGCAAATAGCCAAACTATTAGCACAGCTCGAAGACATCAAGGGCACCCAGAAAGTGGAGGATTTCAGAGCAGAAGCAGCTCAAATAAATGGCGCATTAATATCTCAGATTAGACTCCTATGCCAGCAACTTACTGAGGCTGAGCCATTATGCGAAATATCTACAACAGTATGTCAGCGGATAGAGCAAGCTAGAAATGAGCTAGATCAGGCCGAAGAAACCATAACTGGATATCTTGAGTGGCAAGATACTGATGTGGGGAAGGTAGCGAACTTGCCCAGAATCTATGAGACGTACAAGGACATACTCTTCATGGAATGGAACACTCAGATGATGAAAGCGGAAAGGGAAGCTTCAAGGTGTAAAATGATTGCCAGCAATATGATTGATTTAGTCAACAACACACTCTATTTGGCAAACATGATTTCCCAGTGCACACCTGGAAGCATAACAACATCAAACATGATTGAACAAACAAGCTATCATGACTTGGAGGAAAAGGGAAGGTTAATCGCTGGAGTAAATACTTTAACCTCCGAGGCATATTGGCTCTTTCTAATCAAGCCACACACTCAAAGGTCGGCTCTCAAATGTTTAACAGATGCTCTCGGATGCCTGATCCCCGACATTCAGGACGCCACATATGATGCCCAGCTCACTTCGCGTCTCAACACTCCACCAGAAGTAGAGCCAATGCTGGCGATATGTCAGCTAAGGTTTAAAGGCAAAGAGGCCACCTGATGAAGCATTGCCGCCGACTGCCAGATCACCAAGAAAGATGGAAGAAATATTTATTAATGCCAATTTAATAGCTTTTCAGTTTCTTAGATATTTAGATTAGCTTAGTATTTATAGACCCTTTCATTGTTTTGGAAAGGGTCGTAAAATTTTGTAATAGACTTAAAGGCTGAAGTTTGCACTACTGTGCTTCAGCCTATATTCTTTTGTGAAACTCGACCGATAGTTCTTAATTTAACGAGAAGGCTGTTTTATACAATTGCGCACTATTGTCTCTTGTTTGGAATGCTTTCTGGTTTGAAGGAAGGACTGCGACATAGCGATTAATATACTAGATTGATAAGCAGCTTACATGGTACTTTTATCTACATCTGTGTCTTTCCTCTTATATGAATTGCTGTGTTATTATTTTTTCTATTGTTGAATACATGTATGCGCTGTACCAGCAAATCTTCATTTCGTTCCACTATTGGATGTTTTGTGATATGCCCTCTCTTTTAATCATGCATGTAGCAATGATATGAATGACAAAGTGTAGTAATTCACTATTATCGCTTTGCATAACTAATTATGCAGAGCAATCTTAAATGGTTTAAACATCTATGCTTTAGCGTTAGAGTCATCTATATGCCTGCCTTAAAGCACAGATTATCAAACGCTACGCTTTAAAAATTGATAAGTCCCGGGATTAGATTATAGTTAGTATATTTCGCCGATAGTTTTAGTTGTTCGCTTATCACCATCATACATCATAAGTCACTCATCCATCCCACTTTTATCCATTTTTGGGAAACTGGTCCCATTATCCCCAGTCGGAGCCACTATTCCAAACGGAAAAGGAGCTGTACTAAGGTCCGGACCGGGTGGTTTCCCCTATGTTGTTGCAGCGATTTTCGTGGCCTCAACATAATTGGCGCTAGAAGGAGGACCTCAACTGTGAATGGCACATAAGTCCAAACCTATAAGCCGTTCCAAGAGTATTTCCCCCTCCGAATCCCCTCGACCTTCCCATTTGCATACTGGTTCGCCGGTATCCAAACAAGGAGAAGGGGAATCAACTACCACTGCTCAAACCCATCATACCACAGAACAATTAAGTCTTGAATCACCTGAAGTCCAGTCTCTAATCCATAAACTTCATAGCTTCTCGATTTCACCACAGAAATCTGAGGTATCAGAAAGCAGTGCGACTTCGCAGTTCAACCTCACTCACCCTCTCACTAGACTTCAGAGCGAAAAAATCGGTATTGAACCCACTGAGTTTCCTTTACCTAAAAGGAAAAAGGCGAAGAAAATTACTGAAGGATCTGATAGTGAAGAGCTTTCATCCACGTCGTCCATTGCATTTTCTCCCCTGCGAGGTCAACCATCCACTCCCCCGTTACAAATTGTCGTTCATCAGGGATCAGAAGCCTCAATATCCCAACCTATTCACTCCTCATCTTTGATCCCTTCCCATACATCTGGAATCCCAACAGTAGTGTCAACCACTGTCGCTATCATAATGGCAGACCCATGGACTAGGCCAGGTGCAGTCAACATGCCTGCACCATTGCATGATCTACCAGATGCTCCCGAAAAATGGCTGCCTAAATTTAATCCAGATGACGGAACCCAGGCTGAAGAAAACATTAACAATTTTATGTTAGCAGTTAACTTAAAAGGAGTGACAGAGCAAGATGTTGTTGTAAGACTCTTCCCCTACACCTTACAAGGATCAGCAGGATCCTGGTATTTTTCCTTACCTTCTGGTTCAATTACCAGTTGGAACACATGCCAAGAGCAGTTTCTTACCAAATATGGAGATGATAGGTCCTTAGCCACTTTAATAAACAACCTCTCCAATCTGAGAATAGAGCACAGGGAACCAATAAAGTAGTTTAATGCAAGATTTAATAAACTCCTGAATAAAATCCCTACCGCTTCTAAACCAAGTGAACAAATCCGAAGCGAATGGTATATTACTGCCCTACCTGCCAACATAGCTATTTTTGTAGACAGGGCTGGGAAACCTACCTTAGCTGAAAACATGAGAGAAGCACTTGCTATTGAAAAGCGCATCAATGCTCTAGAAAAGAAAGCTGCTTTGGAAGATAGAAAAGCTAAAAAAGTCTCATTTAAAGAAGATTCCAAGAAGAAAACCCCAAAGGACCCGTATGACATGGAAGGTTTGCAAAAGGTCCTTAAAACATTGTCTAACGAAATGGTCGAGATAAAGAAGCAGGTGGCTAAAACCTCAAACAAAAGACCATTTAGAACTTATAAGAAAACTGAATCAAAGCCGCCCAATGTTATATCTAACGCAGATTCAGAGCAAGAAGAAGAGGAAGAGGAAACAACTTCACAAACCGATGATGAAGAAGAAATAGCTGAATGCCACGGAATGTGGGATTTTATACTCCCAAACTCTGATATCGAGAATGAAGAAGAAGCCTTTCCGGTCACTACAAGAAGTAAAAGTACTTCTGAACCTGCCCAGGCAACTTCAAAGAAGAGGAGCGCAGATGCTGCTACAGCAAAGGAAAAAATCCCCCCAAAGAAGTCGCCTGTAGTAGTTCCCCAAAACCAGCCTTCAACTTCTAATTCTCCTTCAACATCCAAGACATTAGTGGTATCTGATTCAATGGAATATAACATTGTTGATGACATGAAGAAAACTAAGGCAAATATAACCATGTTTGAGCTTAGCAAATTAAAGCATCAACAAAAGTTACTTCTTAAAGAATTGAATGTTGTTCCCTCTACTCCCCTTCCCAGTGCAAGAGCTGCCAACGATTCAGGCCAACCTCCTGCAGGTATGGTTGAAGCTACCGATTCAGTTCTAATTAGAGATAAATCAAATTCTCACACTCCACCCTTCCTGCTGACTTATGAGATTTATAATAGAAACCTGCACAACTGTTTAATTGATTCAGGGGCCTCATCTAATATAATGCCAGCTTCAGTTTGCTCTAAGCTGAACATTGAACCCCAGAAGTCTGCCATTCATATTATACAGTTGGATAGGACTAAAGTGCAGGTTGTGGGAGAAATTAATTCTGTAACCATTAGGTTGTCTGCCGACCCCAGGATTGTACAGAGGATTGACATCTTAATTGCAGACATACCTGAATTTTATGGTTTAATTTTGAGCAGAGATTGGTCCGAAAAACTGCATGGGTATATTTCCACAGATTGGTCACATATGTGGCTTCCCTACAAGGGAAAGCCAAATCAAATAAGGATCGATCGAGAGAAGCATATGACCCACACAGTTACTGAATTTGAGCAAGAAAACCAACCTGTGGCATTCAACAACAACATTTTGGGGAACTATTCGTCAGAATCATTTTTTGGCAACTTTGTTGCCCAACCATCTCCTTTTTCAGTCAATCATTTTACATCTTAGATTGAAAATTTTTCACAAACTGATAAGTCCAGATGTTTTAATGATGCTGAGAAAAATGTAAATATTTTTGTTAATACTCCTTTATTTTGGTCTTTATATTATGATGGCTCTAAGTCCAGCGAAGGCTCAGGAGCAGGTTGCATTTTGGTTAGTCCGCAAGGAGATAAGACAATGCTGTCTTGTAGGTTAGAATTTGAGTGCACTAATAACACAGCCGAATATGAAGCTTTAGTCCAGGGATTATATAAAGCAATCGGCCTTGAAGTGCGATATCTAAAAGTGTTCGGCGATTCGGAAATCATTGTCAAATAGGTGAGGAATGCAATTCATTGTCTTTCAAGTCACCTCAAGCATTATCAATCGCTAGTACAGGATCTTTCCTCACACTTTTCCGCATTCAACATTTCTTCCATTCCTAGGTCACAAAATTCAACAGCCGACCTACTAGCCAATGTAGCTTCTAATCTTCTACCTTCTGAAGACTACAGCCTTGATAGATTTTCTGTAGAATTACTTTTTAGGCCTTCAATTCCTGACAATGTCACTAATTGGAGAGTATTTAACCATGACGAAGATATCTTGCAGTTTCTAACTTCGGAAAAATCCTATGACAATCAAGTTATTGAGGAAGATGATCATGATCTACAGATGAAACAAATGCCTCAAGAAAATTCAATTCCCAAACCAGTGGTGAATCTTGAAGACCTTTATGATATCAAAGACAGATTTAAACCTCTAATTAATCCAAAGCTTCAAAGTTCTACCCTTAGGTTTGAATTGATAAATCTAGGCACTGACGATGCTCCTCAAAACATCAACTTAGGATTAGGACTTTCTCAGGAAGAAAAGGAAGCATTTATTAAACTATTAAGAAAAAACAAACAGGTCTTTGCTTGGAAATATGATGACTTGAAGACATATGATACATCTATTATCCAGCATACCATTCCTATGCTTCCTGATCAGAAACCGATTCAGCAAAAGTTAAGAAAAATACATCCAAATTTGGAGAGCCAGATAAAGTCAGAGCTTAACAAGCTCTTGAAAGCCAAGATTATTTTTCCGGTCCGACATTCAAACTGGGTCTCTAATATGGTGCCAGTCAGGAAGAAAAATGGCGACATTCGAATCTGTATTGATTTCAGGAACCTGAATAAAGCGAGCTTGAAAGATAATTTCCCATTACCTACTATGGAGCAAATCCTCCAATCAGTAGCAGGCTCTGAATTGATGTCCTTTCTTTATGGATTCTCAGGATATAACCAAGTTTTGGTTCATCCTGACGACCAACTTAAAACCACATTCAGAACAAAATGGGGAACCTATGCATATCAGAAAATGCCTTTTGGACTCATAAATGCGGGAATGACATTCCAGAGAGCCATGGATATAGCCTTTAAAGGGTTGATTAATCGATCAGCAGTCGTCTATCTAGACGATATTACTGTATATTCTAAGAAGAGATATAATCATTTGCATGACTTAAATCAAATCTTTCAGCGATGCAAAAGATATGGTATTTCTCTAAATCCAAAGAAGTCTTTCTTTGCTCTTGATCAAGGAAAACTCTTAGGCTTTATAGTATCCAAAGATGGCATTTATATTGATCCTGATCGGATCAAGGAAATTTCTGAAATCCCTTTCCCACACAATAAAAAATCGATGCAGTCATTTTTGGGTCAGATTAATTTTGTCAAACGATTTGTTCCAGATTTTTCTCAAATTGTATTACCACTTCAGACAATGATCAAGAAGAATTTGGTCTTCAAGTGGGGATCAGAAGAAAAGCAAGCTTTTGATGTTATCAAGCAATCAATAATCAATGCCCCAGCCTTGAATACTCCAAATTTTTCTAATCATTTTACATTGTATACCGTCGCGTCCGATGTATCTTATGCTGCAGTTCTCACGCAGCCAAATGCTCACAACTTAGAAGCACCCATTTCATTTTTTAGCTCAAATATTCAGGGTGCCCAATTAAATTATTCCGATGTGGAGAAACAAGCCTTTGCTGTATTCAAAGCAGTCAAACATTACAGACCCTTCCTTTTGAAAACTCACACAAAAGTTATAGTCCCTTTCCCAGCGGTAAGGCAACTATTAATTCAAAAAGAGCTGGGTGAAAAAAAGGGCAAATTGGGTCACCGCACTTCAAGAGTATGACTTAGAAATAAAGCCAGCAAAGATTGTTAGGGGCCAAGGTTTTTGCAGGATATTAGTAGGAGCATCAAACATTCCTGAATCAAGCGATATGGATCAGACTGAATCAATCAATCAGATAAGTGTTACTGATTCTGAATCTCAATATGCAGATTTAATATTTTATTTGAAGAACGGTTATGCTCCTCCAAATTTATCTTACAAAAATAAAAGGGCCATTAGGTTAAAAGCAAAGAATTTCACTCTCATTGATGATGTGCTTTTTAGACAAAATTATGATTCTATCCTGTTAAGATGTCTTGAGAAACCTGAAGATCAAAAGGTTTTGCAGGAGCTACATGATGGACCAGCAGGAGGACATTTTGGAGTAGACACAACTGCTCACAAAGTTATTCATGCTGGATATTATTGGCCTACTCTGTTTAGAGATGCTCATGAATACGTAAGAAAATGTTTCAATTGCCAAACTTCTAGTGGAAGACAACGGAAATCAGCTTTCCCTCTGCAACCTGTCAACATTGAACAGCCATTTGAACAATGGGGATTAGATATCATCGGGGAAATTACTCCACCATCTTCCAAACAACATAGGTATATCCTCACTGCTACCGATTATTTTACTAAATGGGTAGAGGCTATTCCTTTGAAGGCAGCGAATTCAGAGGCAATCATCGAGTTCATAGACCAATTCATCATTACCAGGTTTGGTGTCCCAAACGCTCTCGTTTTTGATAATGCTTCCTATTTCTCAGGAAATGCTATATATGATTTCGCTATTAAGAGGGGGTTTAAACTGAAGTATTCTGCTAATTATTATCCCCAGGGAAATGGTTTAGCCGAATCTACTAATAAGAATCTCATCAAAATCATAAAGCGAACTGTTGAACAGAATCATAGAAACTGGCACAAATCTTTAGTGTTTGCATTATGGGCTGATAGAATAACACAAAAGGCTTCTATAGGTTCCTCCCCATTTAATCTGGTATATGGAAAAGAAGCAGTATTGCCTACGAATCTTGTTCTACCCTCTTTAGCCCTAGTACAGTACATTGAAGAGACCCCTTCTTCTTCTATCCAATTTAGACATGACCAAATTCTCAAATTAGAAGAAGAAAGGGAAAAAGCCAGAATCACTCATGCCAAACATCAACAAATCATCAAAGCATCCTTTGACTCAGCCTCATCCGTTTCCAAACAGTTTCAAGTTGGTGACTTAGTTCTCAAATGGGACAAGGCCCATGAAGATAAAGGTAAGCATACCAAATTTCAGAAAATGTGGCTTGGACCATTTCAGATCTGTGAGAAGATAGGCCAGTCAACCTTTATATTGCAAGACTTATCAGGGTTGAGAGATTCTCTCCCTGTTAATGGCCTGATCCTGAAGAAATTCTTTAATTGAGAAGGTAATCCCTTCTCCTCTTTGTAGATTTGCGTAGTTTGTAGGATCGGTAGGAAATAAAACTATAGAGTATCCCCATTGACCTTTTGCTGTGTTTGAAGAAGCTGTCTCACAAAAATAATAAGAATATTTGCTTTTAGATACTAGAACCCTCAATCAAAAGGAATAATTTTTAGGAAATTAGATATCCTTGTGTTCTGAAACTACAATCTAACTTTTGAAGACTCTTCTCAAGAAGTAAAAGTTCTGTGAATCATTTTCTGTTTTCAAAACTGGTCTCCAAAGGTTATCCATTCTAAGATAGAAACTAACCCATTTTCAGCATCTTCAACTCTTCACCTGTCATCCATTTGCTCTTAAGGAGAAGATTGTTCACCCCATTCACTAAAGTTTATGGTTACTCAGAGTGTAATTCTAAAATATAAAAGATTAAAGATAAGAGGTCTTATTACAAGCCTGCTTACCATGTTCATAGGAAAATAGTTTGACTGACATTACCAATACTGCCTACCAAAACAGGGTAATGGCTTGAAATTTCAAGACAAGAGGTCTCATCACGAGCCAGCTTGTTCAGTTAAATTATTACCAGTGAATGGCATTGTCAACAGCTGGCCACCAAACCAGGACAATGGCTTTTTATCTTATCAAAAACAGATGAAAAATAAAATATGAGAACATGTTTTGGATTCATTCTGTTAATCACACTCTTATGTGAATGGAAAAGTGGACAATACTATGGTTAAAAGGTATCCCTGTCGAGACTATAAACGTTTGCTGGCAACAGAGGCTCTACCTATGACAGAGGGGTTAATTATAAAAGCTGATTTGGGAAAGTTTTCTGTTTTATCATTATAAACCAATAAAGGCCTATTTTAAAAACTTAGAATGTATTTATTTTCTTGAAACTAAATGGGAAGAAGTTAACAGAATATGTTCACTTTGTTCAGAACGTATGAATATCCAGTTATATTAAAAGTTTCCCCTTCTGATTGAGTTTCTATTTTGGAAAAGCTTAAGTGTTTGTATTAATTTCAGAGATAACTGGTTCTTCCAGCGAATCGCCAATTGTTGTGCTCTATAACAACCCCCCATTTCATAACATTTTCATTCACACAAAAAATTAATATATGGAATGGGTCCCTTTTAAAATTTAATTGGCATCAATGCTTTTGTGTTCAAAAAGGTATGATAATCAAATGAGTTTATGTATTTAAGCCTTTTTGAATAATAGTGTTCCAATAATAAAACAATCTTTTGTCATTGCGATAAAGCGATCGCAAGATCGCATATCGCAATGACATGAGAAATATATTAAAACGGCACCTTGTTCTCCGCCGATGCGATATCGCTATCGGCGATCGGCGATATTCCATGCACACCTAATAAGGGCACATAACTCACGCCCCAACGCGACGCGATATCGGCGATCGGCTATCGGCGCTACCTCATGCGGGAAAAAAATGATTTAAGTTATAAATCCCGACCCGATGCGATATCGCTATCGGCCGTCGGCAAAATCCTTTGCACTTTGATAAGGCGCTCAGGTCTTACCCCCGATGCGATGCGATATCGCAATCGGAAATTGGCAAATCACTTTATATGCACTTTGTAATGTTTCCACATGCTAGTCCGATGCGATATCGCTCATCGGCGGTCGGCATTCTCAAAAAGTCATCGCTTGAAGCCTTAAAGTTATATTGATATCCGGTTGATAAAGCGCAAATTTCAAAATGCCGTTAAATGCAGGGATAAGGTAATGCATGTGTATTTAAAACTTTGCCCCTTCGATTAACAAACACTTGCGTTTAACTGCCAAAATATCTGTTGCACGCTTAAGGGGGTCATTCAGCCGGATAATGGTGTAATAGTCATTTAATGGGTAGAAGGCCTTAAATCACCATTAATGCATCTGCAATATCTTCCGAGTGATTGGATCCGCAGCCACTTTTGAGAATTAATTTCACCACGCTTCAAATGATATATCTTTCCCGTTATGGATTGTCATTGTTATTTCCTTGTTACGATTTCTCTTGCATTTGTGTAGAATTCATCTGTTGAGAGAAGCCTGAGCATGATGGGGAAGAAATCCAAGAGGACCGCGGGCTCCGCTGCTATATTTGTTGCAGGAAAAGCTGTCGCAGATAAGAAGAAAGGCCTAATTTCAGACACTACGTGCACTGGTCTCACTAGGACTTCATGGCAGGGCACATATAATCTATTAGAGGCTGAGCAACCAGAAGTGACAGTGACAGAGGCTAGTGTGGATGTACTAAAGAAGTCCGATGCTACTCTCAAAGACTTGGCCGACTCCTTTCTTCACAGGATAGCAGCCAGAGAGAAGGTCCTTCCCTACACTGATGTAGTGCGCTGGGCAATCGAGGAAATTCCAATCGTCGATAGAACGTTTCACACAAGGGATGGAAGGATTTTCGGGTCGTTCAAGCCAGAGCACCTAAGGCAAATGTATCATTTGCCCGAGCCGGAGAAAATCTATAACAAAGCCTTCGTGGAGAAATTTGCAGCCGAAAATGAAGTACAATCTAAACCCATCCGGGATTGGAGGCAGAATCCGGCCAAACACAAGCACGAAAGCTCGGGTAAGTACTCCGTCGATTCTTTGGCTTCTCCCTATTGCTATGCAGGGATTATGATGTGTAGACTATGGGGGTTACATGACTCTGCTAATTTCGACATAGAAATGGTTCCCCTGATGGAAGCAGCTGTTAATAGTATAATCATGGATTGGGCCACCATTCTTTTCGATAAGTTGGCCGTAGCTGTTCGTGACTTTAGAGCCAAATCCAGAGTTACCGAAAGGAAAATCCCACCATTTTATTATAGTGCTTACATTATGGATACCTTGTGCTTTAATTCTGAGTTTCCTATCCTCGGTTGGAGGTGGACCACCCAAGACCCTTCACCCATTCATTTGTACCATCAGAAATTGTGGAAGTCCTTTTACAAGGACCATTTGTATCAAATTTGCAATGGTTTTATGGTTCCCATTCATTATTCCATTTTTGATCGGCCTATTCCCAAAATCTCCTATCTGGCTTCCTTCGACTTACCAGCTGTAGCAAGTTGGTTCGGAGAAGAGCGTTTTACCTATATTAGGGTTTTTGGGAGCCAGGCCAAGCCGCATGTTCTCCCTTTATATGTTCCAGACAAATTGTTGGCCCGAGAAATCTCCTACCAGATTATGGCCGAGAGTGTCACACAAACTCTCAAGAAAGAAAAGAAGAGGGGCTGGCCCTCTTTTCCCTTGAGAATTGGTGTTTTTACTCTGCATGATCTCAAGCATGCAGAAAAAGAGGCAACAAAGATGCAAGCTTTATCCCTGGCCACTATCCCAAGCAGACTCTATGATCCACATAAAACTGCCTACACTGCCCTAGAACAGGCCAAATTAACAAAAGTTGACCATCAAGAGGATATGTTTGATGACATGTTCATCGCCGCCGAAACAATAGGCGGTGCCAAAGAGCTTGCTAGAATGAAATACAATGATGAGACGTTAACTGAGTTCAATAAACTTAGAGAGCAGAGGTTGCAAACTCTGCCTCTAGATTTATTGACAACAACCCCAGCGTCTTCCTCAAGCGAGCCTGGTCGGCAACAGACGAGCCAACCTCCTGTTACAACTAAGGAACAAAAGAAACAACAGGAGGAAAGGCAAAAGAAGCTGCAGGCAGAAAAGCAAAGAAAAGAGAAAGCTGAGAGGCAGAAGAAGGAGCAGATAGAAAAACAGCAAAAGGCGCAGAAGGATCAAGAACAGAGAAAGAAGAAAGAGATAGAGGAACAGAGAAAGAAGGAAGAAGAGGAGAAACATAAGAAAGAACTGGATGATAGGCAGAAAAAGGAATTGGCAGATAGGCAGAAAAGGGAGCAAGAAGAGAGACAAAGAAAAGAGTTAGAGGAGCAGCAGCGAAAAGGACTAGAGGAGCAGCAGAGGTTAGAACAAGAAAAAGAGCGGAGCAAATCCCAGACAGAGCAACATAAACAGACCTCCATTGATCTTGAATTGCTTAAACAATGGAACCAATTCGATTCCATTATCAGTGGAAAGGAAGGCTCCAAAGATACAGACACCTCTAAGACAAGCGATGCACCAGATACCACTTCTTCTTAGGTTCTAAGCGGAACCAGCGGCCCACCCATTTCAAAGGATGTCGAAGTAATTACTAAAGACCCTTCCGATCAAATTGTTCTCCAGGTGGAAGATATTCCTCCCCTGGATGTTTTCTACAGCCCAAAGCATAAAGCCGTTGTTAAGCGCTCAAGGAAGAGACGAAGGCTTGATCAACCTTCTATCTTTCCTGAGCAAACAGTCACGGGCAATGTAGTCTGGAAGGAGGAATTGGACCCCTCCGATGATCTAACAAAGCTGTCGCAGTATGCGGGAGCTTATTCTGCAGCGACTATTGACAAGGCATCGGAGGTAAGTTTTCTGTTGAAGACTAAGGACCAGGAGATTTGTGCATTACAGGCAGAAGTAACCGAGGCAAAAAACAAGGCAGCGCAGGTAGAGGAACAGTTGCTGGCGCAACAGCAAGAAAACAATGTATTAACCCAGCAACTGCAGACTGAAAAACAGAGAATCGACCAGAGCGCAATCCAGAAGCAGAAAGAATTGTCGGAAGCATTAGCACAGTTGAGAGCGGCGAATGAGCTGATGATGAAATCAAAAGACGAGCAAATAGCCAAACTATTAGCACAGCTCGAAGACATCAAGGGCACCCAGAAAGTGGAGGATTTCAGAGCAGAAGCAGCTCAAATAAATGGCGCATTAATATCTCAGATTAGACTCCTATGCCAGCAACTTACTGAGGCTGAGCCATTATGCGAAATATCTACAACAGTATGTCAGCGGATAGAGCAAGCTAGAAATGAGCTAGATCAGGCCGAAGAAACCATAACCGGATATCTTGAGTGGCAAGATACTGATGTGGGGAAGGCAGCGAACTTGCCCAGAATCTATGAGACGTACAAGGACATACTCTTCATGGAATGGAACACTCAGATGATGAAAGCGGAAAGGGCAGCTTCAAGGTGTAAAATGATTTCCAACAATATGATTGATTTAGTCAACAACACACTCTATTTGGCAAACATGATTTCCCAGTGCACACCTGGAAGCATAACAACAGCAAACATGATTGAACAAACAAGTTATCATGACTTGGAGGAAAAGGGAAGGTTAATCGCTGGAGTAAATACTTTAACCTCCGAGGCATATTGGCTCTTTCTAATCAAGCCACACACTCAAAGATCAGCTCTCAAATGTTTAACAGATGCTCTCGGATGCCTGATCCCCGACATTCAGGACGCCACATATGATGCCCAGCTCACTTCGCGTCTCAACACTCCACCAGAAGTAGAGCCAATGCTGGCGATATGTCAGCTAAGGTTTAAAGGCAAAGAGGCCACCTGATGAAGCATTGCTGCCGACTGCCAGATCACCAAGAAAGATGGAAGAAATATTTATTAATGCCAATTTAATAGCTTTTCAGTTTCTTAGATATTTAGATTAGCTTAGTATTTATAGACCCTTTCATTGTTTTGGAAAGGGTCGTAAAATTTTGTAATAGACTTAAAGGCTGAAGTTTGCACTACTGTGCTTCAGCCTATATTCTTTTGTGAAACTCGACCGATAGTTCTTAATTTAACGAGAAGGTTGTTTTATACAATTGCGAACTATTGTCTCTTGTTTGGAATGCTTTCTGGTTTGAAGGAAGGACTGCGACATAGCGATTAATATACTGGATTGATAAGCAGCTTACATGGTACTTTTATCTGCATCTGTGTCTTTCCTCTTATATGAATTGCTGTGTTATTATTTTTGCTATTGTTGAATACATGTATGCGCTTTAACAACAAATCTTCATTTCGTTCCACTATTGGATGTTTTGTGATATGCCCTCTCTTTTAATCATGCATGTAGCAATGATATGAATGAAAAAGTGTAGTAATTCGCTATTATCGCTCTGCATAACTAATTATGCAGAGCAATCTTAAATGGTTTAAACATCTATGCTTTAGCATTAGAGTCATCTATATGCCTGCCTTAAAGCACAGATTATCAAACGCTACGCTTTAAAAATTGATAAGTCCCGGGATTAGATTATAGTTAGTATATTTCGCCGATAGTTTTAGTTGTTCTCTTATCACCATCATACATCATAAGTCACTCATCCATCCCACTTTTATCCATTTTTGGGAAACTGGTCCCATTATCCCCAGTCGGAGCCACTATTCCAAACGGAAAAGGAGCTGTACTAAGGTCCGGACCGGGTGGTTTCCCCTATGTTGTTGCAGCGATTTTCGTGGCCTCAACAAGTCTAAAAGCGACATCGCTACCATCTAAGGGTGTGGAAACTTAGTTCCTGTATTCCCCCCATACTGCTTCGGGTGAGACTTTAGTCCATGCTCCGTGAATTGATGCCGAAAGGGCCAGTAGTGTAGGGATTTTCTTGGCTACTTAACGTTGAACCTAGGTCAGGGCCCATCAAGCCAACAAATGGTTCCATTGCTAGGACTAGGATCTACATAATGAGATGTGTGATGTCGCATCATTGGAATCCAACTAAGAAAGAGATCGAAGACTGGTTGGATAGAAAGATTCATGAGTTTGCAACGTAAGAAAATAGGAATCTGTGATTGACGAAAGAATAGTGGTTGGATGTATATCTGTACACAGAGATACATGAAATATTCTTATGTTCCTTCCTAGTTTAATTATATGAGTGGATTGTGAAGTTGGCAGACGGCCAAGGGAGGTGGAGGCTTGAAGGTCCAATAGTGTCGACCTTGGAGTTAGTGTGAGGATTAGAAACCTTTGAGGATAATATTGTCTGCAGTGTCAACCATTGGCTTGATTGTATCAAAGGAGGGTTTGTGACAGAGTTTGCGGTCAATACCTCGATTAGTTACAACAAAGCAGAGTGTCGCTTCTTCAAGGAGTCGCGAGGTAAGTATTTAAAATGGTTAAATACTTGGATTAAGATTCTCTTGTGTGAAAAGTGGGTTATGCAACTACCTTGATGTTTGGGGCTATGCGAAGTGGAAGGAAATTCAGGAACAAGGGAAGAACAGGCCCTGAATATAGCTCGCTAATTGAACCCCCTCTGAGTGATGATGAGGAAGCAGCACATGCATCTCTGCAGAGTGATGTTTAGTTGATAAAGCAAGGGTTCCTGCGAATACCTCATCCACCCACACCACCTCCATCTTTATCTCTGCTACATATGCCTTCGCCTACACCACCACCACCTCTGCCACCATTCAATATGGAAAACTCCGTAAAGCTACCTATGTTCAAGGGCATGGGAAATGAAGATCTAGACCCGTTTTCATTTGTTACGAATGTTGTATGGGAAGATCAGTGTATCATGTATGATCAAATGAAGAAAGCAACATTGGTTAGTGCTTTTCAGGATTGCACACTAACGTGGTACATTTAGTACCACATGAATAACCCGATGTCCACATTGGCAGATATCCAAACTGCGCTGAATAAGGAATTCAGTAGACCTAAGTTTGAAGTGCAATAAATTGTGGGATTCAGAGAGATCATGATGAAGCCTAGTGAGAGACCCTGGGATTTGGATCAGAGATTGAAGTGTATGATCTGTGAGGCTAACATGAATCTGACTGATGGGTAGCACTGTAAATGGTTTGTGGCCTCGCTCCTACACTATCATAGCAAGATTGGGACCCAGGCGGAAGCTATAGAAATCATGATGAGATTGCATGAGACGCAAGTGCAAGATTCTAATCTAGGTGTTCAATAGATTCATGCACAGTTCTAGAAGCTTTGCCTCAAAATGTAGAGTTTGAAGAAAGATAGAACATCTTGGCCTGAGGCACGTGAAGAAGATTGGTGCCTGAAATGAAAAAGCCAGGGGCATGACAAATATCACTATCTAGTTTTTACAAGTTATATTGCAATAGGGTGAACAATGAGTGTGAGGCCATAAGCTACAGCAGGGCTAAGTACAGGGCCCACACTATGATGTGCTATCTGTCAGGGCACTGGGAAACATGCGACAGACAATTGCCATTTGTTGTAAAAATTCGTATAGACACGGCAACAACTCTTTTGCAACTTCTGTCAATCAGTGGGTCATGATGGGTGTAGTTGCCGGAGGTACGAATTAATGATGGACATGACACCTGTGGTGAGCACATTATTGCAGCAAGAATGCTGCAACTCCTAGGTTTCCAACTTTACTTTTATCAACGCGGTAGTTCATAACAAACTTGGAAGCGTCGGTGTTGTATGCACAAGTGCTAGTTTTCACTGCAAGTTGTCACTTGGTCAGTTGACGCAAGATAACTAGGAGCTCAAGGAAACTTCTATAGATTTCAAAAGAAGCTCTATGTGTGATGAAAGGAGAGAAATATTACTCTACAGATGCTATTCTAACTGCAGAAAGGAGAAAGACTGGAATGTAAATCAAAACCTAGTAAACCATAACTAACAAGCTATTTCTACTTTTGCCAAAAATACTATGAAAACCATGAAAGAAATTCCATTACCTACTCAAGGAAGTAAACAACATCTAACCATGCTATTTCTAGAAGTAAATAAGAAAGAAACATATTTTTGGATTTTTATGTGTTTTTATGTGAATTCAACATGCATCTAATTTATTATGTGTGAATGTGGCAGCGAACAGGTGGTGTTAGAGGGTGGGTTTGGAGCTTGGGAGGATGTAGGATTGTGTGGATGGGTCCTAGGAGGTCTTAGGTGGCCTTCTAGAGGCTTTTCCCACACTTAACCTTCAAAAGAAAGTCTACAGGAAAAACTACAAGAGGACATAGGAAAACTATAGTAGGAAAACAGGGAAACTACAAGAGGCCTACAGGAGGAGGCCGAGAGAAATTTTCACTGTTTTAAGGGTGTGATAGTGGGTGGAAAAGGTGGGTGAAGGTTGGAGTGACGTGTTAGGGTGCCTACAGTCTACCATGAGTCACCAGGAGAGGGAAATATGATTGGGTTTTCTCAAGGAGAGATGAAGAAGTTCTATGAAAAATGAAAGAAACTAGGGTAGAATTGAAGTGAGGTTTGGGAGACCTATAGGGCATGGATCAAATGGAGGGTGTGATTTCTGGTAAGCTGGCCTATCGTTGGAAGAGATCCGCTACATAGAAACTGATAGTCAACCAAGAAAATCAAGAAACCAATGAAATGAGTGCATCCTAGGAAAAACAGAGTTTTGCATTAAAATCGTCTAAACTATGATGCATAGAAGGAAATGATGGAAAATGTTGTAAGAAATGAAAGCATGCAAAAGGACTATTGTAAAGCAAGAATTGAACATGATGAAGAAGATCTAAAGAAAAGAAAAACTGGACTATGAATATACTAAAGCGCTGCAAACACTAGAAGTCCTAGGAATGAGGAAAATCTGTTTTTTGGGGCAACAAGAGAGTCTTTTCCTCAAATCATGGTCACAAAGGGAGGAAGAGAGGCCAAGGCATTGTTGCTAGCCTTTTGAATCTTCTCTGATCACTACTTAATCTGCTGCAGAAAGCACAAATGACATCAAGCTACTAAATCATCAAAAGCAACCTATTCTTAACCATAAAAGAAATACATCTAATAGCAAATTAATCTACAAACTGAAGTAAAGCATACAAATATAAGTAAAGAGAAGTTGAGCTACTTGGATTGGGCCCTAACCGAAGAGCTTCAGCCCTCTGTGATAAATCAGTGCTAGCTCAAAAAGGATTCCATCTTCATTATGAAAATAATAGCAAGATTACATGAAGCTATCACAAAATAATAAGCTCAAAATTTGAGCAGAGTTTACACAAGCTCAAAAATCTGACCCTAATGAGGCCCTAGGCCTCTCTACTTATACAAATGAAGCTACCGATAAATTCCTTAAAATCAGGGATGCTTGGCTCCCGAAACTCAAGATAACTATCAATCATCTTTCACTTGCTCGGCTGCCTTCTAGTGCATGATTCGGCTGCTTGTACTCCGAGCTGAATGAAGGGGAATCCGAAGTGAGGAGTAATAAATGAGGGGGATTCCCTCCTATAAGTCCTCTCCTTTGTCTACTTCAAGTTATTTCTGCAATTTGACCATCAGATCCTTGGATTTGACCTCGAAATCCATCAATAATCTGAATTAAATACATGTTAGAGCACATGGCATCATAACTAACTCAACTCACCCTATAAGCATAAATATAATCAAAAAATCATACAAGAAGCTAAGAGAATGGTTGATTTGACTAGGTTAGGAGGTAAATTGAGCCCATATAATTACCCATTTATGAGGCTCATCATCACCCCCTATTGAATGTGTTTCTCATCCTCTGAGCAACCTAGTCAATCTCTTCATCTTTTATGGCCCTGGTGGCCTCCCTAGCATTCCAAGCTTCTGATGTGGTCTGCTCATGTTCTCCATAAAATCCTGCATTCCTGTCTATGTCCTTCCACTGCTCCTCCTCTTCTTCTTCTCTTCTGCCTTCTAGCATGCCTAATATGAGTGGAGGACTTAGTTTGAGGCCAATCCAGTTGACCTTCAGCCTTTGCATGGAGCACTTGTACATTGGCACTCTTTTTAATGCCTCCTATAGCCTCATGGGGGAATGGTATTCCCTGATCTACAAATTGTGGGATAGGGTGTTCCATATTCTCATGCATGCATGCACACAGTCCTCCCCAAGTAGCCTAAACATATCTTCAAAGTGTGTAATGTCTTTTTCTTGATTGGCCAGATATTTAGGGGAAATCTAAGGGTCATTGGCAATTAGGTTGTGTGTGTTGATGAGTGCCATAAGATCTGATGGCTCAGCTCTGATCATCAATGGTTCATCCTACTCTTTCATCAACAATCTTTTCATTTCTTTTGCCCTCAATTCTTCATGGTTCATCCATGATGCCATGGCCATCAATTGTAGATCCCCTAGCTTGGCATTGGGGTCCCACAAATTCAGGTTTGTGAGGGCCATGTTATGTAGGTAGAATTCTGCCATCTTTGCTTTGTCCTCAGAGGTGCTCTGGTCACACAAACCCATGAACTGCCTATAATCTTGGAAAGGCATTGTGCCTCTTTGTGCCAAAGTTTTTATTTGGAATTGAAGCCAAAAGCCATAAGATTTGGTTGGTGTTCTGCATTGTAATGCTTCCATGGATAAGTTGGCCATGTATGCCAAATGAGTCTCTTTCTCCTGCAGCTACCTCCTTAGTAATTCATTCTGATTTTCAAGGTGGCTTCTTGTAATGGCTTCTCTATCTTTGAGAGCGCTCAATTCTCTTCCCATTTACCTGAGTTTGTTTTCCATATGGCCAAAATCCTCAACCCCTTTGGACTTGGCTATCTGCATCCACCTATGTGTTCTCACTCTTTCTTTCTCCAATTCGAGAAATAGTGGAATTGCAAATTTTTGTGGGATTATCCTGCCTCCCTCAAGTAGATTGTAATAGGAGGCAAGATTAGGCTGGGGGTCATGTTCTTGTAGCTCTTGCGCTTCCTCCTTCACCTCTGGCTGTCATGCTATCTTTTTCTCAAGATTTTGTGTCTCCTGTAGGACTGTTTCAGCTTCTTGTAGGTCTAGTTTGGGGTCTTGTAGGACTGCCTTTTCCTTCCATGTAGAATATCTTGGAGTCCCCCTTTCATAGGTTATAGGAGTCTTGGAAGGAGATTCTTTCACCTTGGCAGCTAGTGAATCTTCAATGGTAATGGGAATCTTTGAGGAGGGTTTATGTTTGCCTGTTTTAATTCTTGTGCTCTTCCTTGCCCTGAAATACATGGAAGTTTTTCTTTTCCTCTTCTGCTTTGGCTTGACTGGTGTACTGAGGGCGGTGCAGGTAGCTACTACTTATCTTTCCAAAGTTTCAGGGGACTCTTCTCCTTGATCTTCCCTCTCTGCCTTCTTTTCTCCCTCTTCTGTCTCTTTTTATTCCTCCTACTCTGTCTCTTTTTCTTCCTCCTGCTCTGTCCCTTCAACTCTCTTCTCCTCTATTTCTTTTCTTTCCTCCTCCCTCTCTTGCTCTGCTATGCTACCACTAGCTTCACCTTCTCCTCCTTGATGTTCTCTCTCCTCACTGACAGTAGGACTGGCATCATAGGTTAATGACTTGATGTCATCCTCAGCTGTCATATTTCTGAAAACTTCCCATGCTATAGGGAGTGTAAGGGTATGGAGGGCTTCTTCTACTAGGATATTGATTAGGCCATGGTGAGCTAGCTGCTGTGAATTTCTTGCTTGTAGCTTGTTTCTAGAGTCAATGAGGGACTGAAGGAGAAAGTAAGGGATACTGAGCTTTTGATGTGCTGGGGTATTCAGGCCATATCTCAAGTCATGGAGGATTCTGAAATGATATCCATAGACTATGTTGTGCCTCCCCTCAAAAGAAATGTATTTGATTACTTGGTAGCTAACCTCATCCTAGGGATATGGTATGCTAGCCCTCCTAATTCCATTTTTGTCTTCAACAAGGGTTTCATTATCTTGGAAAAATTTCTCCTTGGCAACCTGGCCAATTGGTTTCTCATCTTTACTCCAAGGCAGACCAAGAGGAAGGGTGGTGACTCTACTGATGAATTCAGGGGTTATTTCAATGGAGAGGCCCCTAATGGTTATAGTAGCATGAGTTCTTGTGTGAGGGACTAGAGAGACAGAAAATTCCTAGGCAATTTCTTCATCAAACCCTCTAAATTTCTCAAAGAAATTCATCCAGTTTGCCCTCGTAAATATTTCCACCATTAGAGGATGTGCATGGAGACTAGTGGAGTTAGTGGGATCTTTTCTTATAAACCCCCCTGTCATACTGCCTGTACTTCTTTGGAAAAACCAAATATGCAGGTGGAGACAAAGAATTTTGAGAAAAATAGAGAAACATAGGAGACTGTGTTTTTTTTTTTAAACAAACAGAAATTTTTTATGTATCTCCTACCCTCTTAAAGACTTGTTTTATTTTCAATTTGAGACCACTCTTTCACATTTTCATATATAATCAGAGGGCATTCATGAACCCTACCTCTTCAGACTAAAATTCGTGCCAAAAATCACATTTCCTCCCTTCAAAATGACTTACTGCCCCTCCTGTAGAAGCCCGTTGTCCCTCTTGTAGATTTCCTGTAGGTGCTCTTGTAGATTTCCTGTAGGTGCTTCTGTAGAAAATGTAGAGAGCAAGAATATAGAGGAAATTGATGGAGGATGGTGGTTATGATGCTGTGGGGTCATAAGAAGATTTTTGTGTGGCTGAGTTACGAGGAGAAAATGAAGAACAGCTGGTGAGAATGCGCAGGGAGGACTGCTCATTACCCTTTATGGATATTTTCTGTTATGAGTGCTAAGCTAGCAAGGTGTACATTGCCAAAATTAGGACCGTTGGTCCCCACTTACTTGGTCATCATGGCCCCTCCTTGTAATCATCTCTCATTATTGCATCGGGGTTAACTTTTCCTCCCACTACCTGTCCTTGGCATCTTTTGCTGGAGTTGATTGTGCGCACGTGTGGGTGACATCTTAGTTAAGTGGAGTGAACTAAATGAAGGTGGCCAAGTTAATTGGACACCTTTTCCTCTTTCAATTTGAAACATCCCATTGCCTTCGTATGATTTCTAATTACACAGATGCAAATAGATGAGTGACTTAGTTACTTACCTGTGATCCGAGTGTATTTGTTGCCATTGACTGTGAGGTGCTTCTGCATGCTTTCATTTTCCTTCAGGCGTGTTATCTCTGCTTGCTGAGGTGTTATTGTGTGGTTTTGCAGGTTCTTCCTTTACTAGAGTTGAGCTACATGTGCCTTTTCAACCTGAAGATGTGCACCCTTTTGCTGTTGGTGCTGGACTTCTATGGGATCAGTTGCTACAGGAATTCCTACAGGAGCTCCTATAGCTGCTTCTCCCTTTGAAACTTCAGCTATTTCCCTTTCTTGGAGCTCGAGAATGATGCCAGAGGTGGAGATGAATGATGGAGAAGTAGTAGGTAAGTTTCAGGTAAAGTTAATGGTGCCTTCTCCTCTTTTTTTTTTAATTTTTTTCAAAACCGAAAAACTGTTTTTTCTATGTTTTTTTCATGCAAAGGGAAAAAAAAGAAGAATGATGGTGCTTGGAGTGTGATGCAGGCTTGGAAATGGTGGAAAGGAGGTTTTAAGATGGTAAGAGGGGTTATAGGCTCCTCATGAAACTTTACTTGTCCCTCAAACTACCTTCTGTAGACATTTTTGGCTCTCTATAATTCCTACAGGAGCCTCTTGTAGAAAACACAAAGCCTCCTATAGAAAACATAGTTTGGAAGAATAGGTACAGAGGGGTGAAAGAAATGCCAAAAATGACAGACGAAGGTGTGGAGAAGATGACAGGGTGTTGATATGACTGTCAAGGTCCCCTTGGCACCTTCTTCTGCTCCTTGTAGTCCTCCTGCAAACCTGTAATGCAATAAAATCTCAATTTTATCTTTCTCTCTTCTTTTTTTTGAAAACAACTAGGGTGCCTCAGAGAGGTTTTCACCTTAATTTCCTGCCCTGGGCACCTCCAGGGGAGGTTTTTACCCAGGGATCTTATTATTTTCCCCTTTTTTCTTTTTTTTTCTTTTTTGACATCACTGGGCTGCCTCAGAAGAGGTTTTCAACCCAATGATGGGACTCAAGTGCCTCATGGAGATTTTCTCTTGAGCCCTTATTTTTGTTTTTTCTTCTTCAGTGAGTGGGTGAAGTGGAAGCTAAGACATGCTCCATTACCATCACTATTTTATTTAGATCTTCAATAAACTCTCACTTGGAGAGGGGTTTCTTGTAAATTTTCAACTGATGTCCATTGACAAGCATGGGGATGGCTTCATCATCAATGGTTCTGATCAGAACTAAACCATTGTCATTGCATTTCTCCACAGTGTAGTGTTCCATCCATCTTGTCCTCAGCTTGCCTTTGAAATCCTTATATCTTGAATCATAGAGTAGTGCAAAATCTCCCTCTTGGCATTGCTTCTCCCTAATATTTCTATCATGCCATATCTTTCTCTGAAGCTAAAATACCTCTATATGGAGAAGGGATTGCAATTTGTATTCATCCAATCCATTGAGCTGAAGTAATCTCTCCTTCTGTGCATGGCTGAGGTCTAGGTCCAGCTGAGCTACCATCCTTAGGGTATTGAATTCAACCTCTATTAACAACAAAGCCTTCTTCCCATAGACCAGTTCATAGGGTTTGAACACGGTGGTGGTCTTCCATGTTGTGTTGTAGGCCCAAGTGGTCTCAACTAATTTGTCCACCCAGTCTTTTCTGCTGCTACTCACTACCTTGGTTAGGATCCCTTCCAATGCTCTGTTAGTGACCTCCACTTGCCGATTGGCTTGTGTATGGTAAGGAGTGGAAGTCTTGTGCTTGATCTTATGATGTGTGAGCAGGTCTTCAATTAGGCTGGAAGTGAACTGAATGCCTTGGTCTGTGACCAACTCTCTTGGATACTTGAACTTGCAGAATATGTTTTCCTTCAAAAAATTGGCTACTTTTTCCTCTGTCGTTACTTTAATTGCTTTTGTCTCTGCCCACTTTGTCAGGTAGTTAGTGCACACAATGATGTATTTCTTCTGCTTTGAAGGAGGGTTTATAGGCCCCACAAAATCCATGCCCCACTTCTCAAATGGCTCAAAGGTCACTTGAGGTTGCATGGGCATTTCATCCTTTCGAGTGGGTTTCCCCATCCTTTGACACCGATCACACTGGCTCGTGTATCTCCTCACATCCTGATGGAGAGTGGGTCAATAGTAGCCTGCTTGCAATATCTCGAAGGCAGTTAGTTTTACTGCAAAATTACCTCCACAAGGCCCGTCATGACATGTAAGGAGGATGTCAAAGACTTCCTCCTCCCTGACACATCTTCTCAAGATCTGATGTGGGCCAAGTTTGAAGAGATTGCCTCCAATCCAAGTGAAAGGGGTGCTTTTCCTTACTATCTTACTCTTCTCTTTTGAGGATAGGTGTGGTGGGAACTGTGTTGAAACCAAGTAGTTTGCTATATCAATGAACCATGTAGAGAGTATTGATATAGAAAATAGGTGTTCATCTGGCATTTGGTCATCCACCATTACTTCTTCTCCTAT